>JACTTY020000060.1:1407029-2814059 GCA_014595695.2 Epargyreus clarus clarus | reverse complement strand
ACAATCAATGTTAATAATTATTTTAATGTACATTATATGCTCTGGAATGTATGGATAAAATCTTTTTTGCCCTTCTTAATAAATCGATCGTAGTGAGATTTCCATTCAATGTTTTAAAATATAACTTATTTAATAAAGTGAGTTCGAAACACAGTAAACGATGTTGGACGAGTCTTTATTAAATCATCACAGTATTAGGCCTCGTCCGCACATTACACTTTTGATACTAGTTAAGGCCTTTTATCGTATCATGCACGTTTATGATCGCACTCCTGTCCTACCAACATAATATATAGAATGCAGAGCAACTACAGTCAATTTACGTGTGAACGTGGGACTCGTGTACACGCATGACAGGGAAAGGACCTATACAAATTTGATATGCCGATACGCATATAAATGCAGGTGCCAATAGAAATCGCGAAATATGTATATATACTGAAATGTTGCCTAGTGCGGACGAGCCTTATCTTTCAAGGGTCGTATAAATAAAATAATAATTGCTATAATGAAAAGCAAAATTCAGAAAGCCTCATTTATTTAACATCCTTATATAATTAGTCAGCGAGTATCATAATAATTAATTGTTAATAGGGCGAAAATAATCTAAACATAAAGTAAAGAAACCATTTGTACCATTCAATCTTGATTAGGTATTAGATTATTTAAAATTTTATCTTAAATAAACCTATTCATAAACTTATAGCATATAATGCAATACAAAATGAAATGTAGGTATAGAACCATTCATAAAAAAGTAAATTGTCTTTTATATATAAAGTGAGAATATATAGGTATCTTAGTTAACAAAACATCATATTTTCTACAACTCTCCAATCAAATCAAAGTTGTATAAGTCATTAGAGGTGATGATAATACGAGTGTAAGATTATTATAACAAATAAGTACGTCCATATTTCCATGGAATTGTACACATATACAACTTAGCAACGAAAATTCAATTCAACCATCATTTTATATAGCAGAATAATAACATAATAACGATAATAAGAGCCGAATAAATAACAACCAATTGATATTAATTTAATATCACAATATTAATCAGAACTTTACAGAATACAATCATTGTGTATAACCAATAGTAATCGTATTGATTTTGTAATAGTATTAAATACGGGTAATACATACAATTCCTTATAATTAATGAGTACCATATCTTTCTGGTTCTTTTAAATACTTATAAAAATACATTTGGTGTATAATACTTCACATAAATTTAGTATATTTGGTGAATTTGCGTTAGTAGATATCACAAAAAATAAAGGGTTCAAGGGTATAATCCATATGGTTTAAAAATTACCCCAATAATCAAATTGGCCCATTAAATTCGGGAAATTTTCACGTCAGTGCTTATATAACTTAATATTAGTTTTTCTACAGTTTAACAATCTAACCAAAAATGCTTACTTGAATTGAAGAAAACAAAGTTAGTGTGAGTTATAACGTAAAATAATAATGAGTTAACGTAATGTCTGTTTTATGACAGCAATTTCATTTATATCTTTTACTTCTGGCCATTATACTCTTCGACAAGTGGCAAAGGCCTGAAGCATAGTCCACTAGGTGGTTTCATTGATTGATAGAGGAAGGCACGATAGTAGTCAAGACGAAACAAATGTTCCTAATCCACTCGTGAGATTTAACAAAAATATGATAACAATCGGGACTTAGTGCCCTCCAGAGCGAAAAGCGCGCATAAAATTTAGGGCTTAGCGGTCTTCGGTCTAACCGTAGGGGCGCATTTGACAGCTTAACTTTGTAGATCAGTTTCGGTCTACTTAAGTCACAAGCCTAGAAGTAAGCTTCACAAATTTACACAATGCAGTACTTTCCACACTACGATTTACCATAGAACTTGCTGTTCAGTAGAAAGATAAGCAAATTGACGTTTATTTTCGCCTTCCCAAACATGTCCATAATCGCGCAGCCCTCGTATTGTTTTTGCAATAAATCTTGTATGTCTACTTCAATTTTCTCCATCTCAACTCCCATGAATTTCCCTTAACAGTAAACACACCATTATGATCTGTTGGTGTGATCTCAAATTGTACATTTTTAAACTGTGACGGCGAGAGCCCTTCTATTTCCAGTAACACACCCCTTTCCATTAGTTTTGCACCTGAATACTTTACTGTGAGTTTTGATTTTAGCTTCTGCACGTCTTTTCCGGATCTTCTTAAGCACGCATGGACACTTCTGAAAATAATAAATATAAATGAGTTCATCTTTATAAGTGAAATATATTCAGTTAACACAGCGAATTCATGCCTGTTGAAATAAATAAAATCCGCATCAATCTAGGTTTGCAAATCTAAATCTAAATTTTCCTATGCCAATAAAAATTTGCTATTAAACTTCATTTATAGTGAGGCAATATTACAGGATTATGGCTAAGTATGGCTATTTTCAAAAGGTACACCCATCACCTGATATATAATTGTGAATATAAAATGAAAATACGTACTTTTTTCCTGTATGGAGGTTTGCCAAGCAAGACTTGATGTATTCATCGTACGATTTGCACTTCTCCTGGTAGTACTTAGTCTTTTCCTGCAGACTTTGCTTCGTACGTGTGAGCGTAGTGAGCGCTCTTCTCTGCGCTTGGCGGTACTTGCCCTTGTTACACAAATCAAGCGCTATGGAAGTTATGAGCGCCTGGTACCCGTCTTCCCGAGTCACGTAACCCTCGTCTTCAAGCATTTTCAAGTTGCGTCGCAGTTTCGCTATATGTTCGCGGAGGGACATAACTTCGTCGGGTCGCGCTTGACCGGAATATATCCGACGTTGCACTTGTTCGCTGTACTGCTCCTGTTGTTCTTTCGTCGTTCCGATAACTAACGCTTCCAAAAGGTGTTCTCCTAAAAATAAATAATATATTGGTATTAATATCCCTACCAAATCATTTATCACTGTAGCTGCAAACGCAAAGAAAGTCTTACCATTTAGAAAAGGTATAATTGCTACACAAAGTTCTTTGGTTTTTATGAAAAGTTTATTCAAGTCTGTCATGTCATCTGCGGGCGCTTGAAATTTGTTCACTAACGCAAGACACACTTCCAGTCTTGAATTTTCTTCTGAGTCGCCTCCTTGCTGCAAGAAAAGAGTAACATTTTAACACGACATATAAAAAATATTCTTTTACAGGATATTTACGTCTCGAAAAAATTTTAATGGTGAAAATCTCATATTAAGCTCAAAAGAAATAAAAAGTATGGCTTAACTAGTTATTATAATAATTTTAAGCCATATTATTTTTATTTATATAAAGAAACATATTTACCATATCTAAATCTCGAGATGCAAGTTTAGCGACGCTGGGTACTTCGCCCAGGTCATCCAGCAGTTCGTTGAGGCGGTCGTTCGGATCGGGTGCTATAATATCCTGGTGTTCTACTAGTAATGCATGTGTGTCCACAATTTCCTAAAAATGTTAAGTAATATTAAAATTAAAGAATTTGATCTATCCAGTTGGTGGCTGTACGTCTTTGGCTAGAACTCTATATTTTTTTAAGTAAATAAAATAAGTAATCCTATGACTATTATTATTATAGAATGAGGCAATTCAGCAGTTTTCAGTGCTAAGCTAAAAAAACAAAGTCATATAGGTCGCATCTGAACCTGTGCGTCATATCATACTTTCAATTTTATTAAAGAATAAGAGTTACATATTTCTAGTATAAAGCAAGTGAACACAACTGTGAACTATAAAACGTGACAAATATTTTATGATTTTTTATATTATACCTGAACAGTTATATAAATATGCGGGTGGTGTAGCAGCGTGGCCTCGGTGTACTCGTCCACCGCGAAGTACTCCTCGAGCGTGGGACCGCGGCAGCACCGCCGGAACAGTTCCTTCATCTTCTCGTGGCACTCCACTATGAACGGGTTCAGACATCGGAGATGACTGGATTCCTCGCCGAACTGGTAAAAAAACGTTTATTGAAACATACAGGTTGAATTTTCAATTGGGCCTTTAGGGTCAAATCTGAAACTATAAAATTAGCGAAAAAGGCTGAAACGAGGCCGATAAAAACTAAAACTGAATCATTCGATTTTTAAGCAATCGATTTATTTATATTATATTACAACGCAGTATCTCCAACTCATGATCACGTCGGCGTACAAACTGCAAACGCATGCCTGTATAATATTAAATAAAAAGTATGCAACATCCCATATATACAAACCAATGTAACATATTTTATCAATTAACCATTGAAGTCAATAACATTATGGAAAATAAATTACTTACGCCTTTTTTCGCAGCGGCGAAATGCAAGATTTTCGCAACCGACGCGAGATTTTTCCTTTGATCTGTCGTAAGCCCGGTGCCGTTTGGCATGTTGATGATATGAAAAGCATCTGGTGCAACTATTGCAGCATTTAGAAATTGATAATACACCAAGTTGCCGATTACCTGAAATTATAAATTGGTAAGTATTTTCTGCGCCCGCGCTCGGGATCCGAATACTCTAAAGTTTAATTCCAGGCACGAATTTGGAAACATCATGAGACAACCTACAGTTCAACTCATGAGCCTAAACAAATCATGGCTCTAAATTCTTATAAATGCATTTGGGAAAGTAAGGTTCTAAACTCAGAGATCGGCACTTTTTTGTGGTAAAGGTACCTTACCTTCAAAATATCTTTTTCTGGCGTATGAGGAAATTTTGATGTGAGAGCCCTATGCAAAACTCTAGCCATGTACGTGATACAGAATGGCAACAGTTCAGTGGAATTTGTAATCTTGTCCAGAAACATGGTGACCACTGTCTTCAACTGCACCAGAGCTACCTGAAGTCGCGACTTCACTTCAGGGTAGGTTAGCGCTTCTTCTTGGGTCACATTGTATGGCAGTTTTCTGAAACAGAATGTACTTTAGTACCCTATGCACATTATTGGGGAGTAAGGATGGATTTGTCATAAACGTGTGTAATTTATTGCGTTAGGAATTTACATAACTATTTTATGTAACATCAAATGACTTGAGCATTTATATAAATAATTTTAAATATGACTGTGAAATTCAGGATTAAAACCGAAAATATATTTTATTCGGTGCAGTTTCTTTATTTTTATTTTGTTTATCGATGTTGCTATCGCTAAAAAGTACCAAAATAAATTTAACCAAAACGTTTTAAAAATATGCTATACTTACGATATTTCTCCAGTTTTCATTTCTGTCTCATTTCTCCACGCCTTATATATTTCGACAGGTCCTGTTTCTATATTCAAATCTTTATCTTTCAAAATCTTTTCAACGAGCGGCCCTATTATAGTTTGAAGGCTATTCAATCCAGACAACTGCCTTGAGAGACTCACAGCCATTTTCAATACTAAGGGGGTGGAGGCAATAATATCGAAAGGTTTGGATACCTTACAACTGATTTCTTCTTCCAAGGTAAATCTGAACAACTTCAGCAATAAATACTCGTCTCTGGCGTACGCACCAAAGTTATAAAGACTTAACACAACATTTTGTAAGAAGAAGTTAGTTTTGTTCTGAGGGATGCAGAACAAAAGTTTGGACAAGTACGTCGGATTTGTTTGAAGCTCGTAAAACAGTTGTTGATAGCCATCCAGAAGCCTTTTGCTTTCTTTCGTCAGTGACTTCAAGCCTTTAACAGCAGTCGATATCGTTAACAGAGACTTGTTCTCGTTACGATTGTGAAACACAAGTTTGGTCATAGAATTGTGTTTAACCAAATTGTTCAGCTTCAACCCATGAGCGGCTACTTCTTGTAACGCAATACGATTTTGAACTAGCAGACCAATTTTTAAATCCATATCATCTATCGTTTTTGACAGCTCCTGGTTTTTCCTGATAGATTGCACCACTTCCGATTTCAATGTTTGTAATTCTATCTCCCTATCGTAATCTTCCGTGGCGAAGTCCAAAATGGGGATGAATTTTTTGACAACCCTTAAAGGAGGATTAGGAGAGTAAAATAGAGAGGTGAATGCCTGGCGAGCACGTCTTCCGCGCCACAGAGCTTGAATTTTTATTATTTTCTGCTCCTGAAATTAAGCAATCAATGTTATTTCTAAACTTTCATTTGGAAAGATATTTCATAAATCATTTGTATCTAAAAAGACAAAGATGTCTATAGGCGGCAGTAAATATTTACGCCAGATTGAATATTACCAATGAAAACCATTATTAAATAATCTGTAAATACCTGAACTTTGTACCACGCCCAAGGATTGAGCTTCCTTTCCCTTTTCAGTTTGGCTTCAATCGCCTTCATCTTTATAAGTGTACCGAATTTTCGCTGCGCCAAAATGCGTCTCCACCATGATTGAATACGAATAACGTATCCGACATTCGATCTCAGATACATTTCCCTTTGTATCGCTTGTCGAAGCAAATATCCCCTGCAATGGCCTTGGAACTTTGTTATAGTTATTTCAAAAACTTTCTGCTTGTAGGTGTTAACATGATGTTTATTAGTTTTCTCAATCAACACCCTCGCGTCTTTTTTAGTCAAGTAACGAGCGTAGGGTACGAATCCTTTCGGCGTAGTCCAACTGTATGTGTAGGATTCAACGTCTATATAAATTGTGTTTCCTGCCTCAGTATGACATACAATCCAAGAACAGATATTTTGTCCTTTCTTTTTCAATGCCTTTGAGAACATTTGGAAATACACATCTCTGCCGGATGGTTCAATAATCTGAGAGTCAAATAATATTGGATTCGAAAGAGCATTCCAAAATTCTCTGACATTGTTTTTCAAAACTGCTAAATTCAATTGGACCAAAGCATCAGTTAATTCCTTGGCTTTCATTGATTCATAGTTAACCTCATCAATGGTCTGGATAATATCATCCAGCCAAAGATTTTGAGTTTCTTTACTCAATAACTTCTTTTTCAAAATTCGCATGTACAAATGATATTCTTCTTTGTGTAACATTTTTGGCAGTTTCAAACATGGGCTCTTGAGTAACGATATTAGTGTGTCCACATCTTCTTTAGACACTGCTTTGTTTATGTTGTCTATTACCATCACCACTAGGAAACAAAATATTTCTTTATTAGTACTGATCTTAGCTTACGTGTAGGATGGATATACGTCAAGTGTTTGTTTATAAGGAGGAGGGATAGGTATAGAATCGAAGTCAAATACTAAAAAAATATGAAACAAAAACGTTATAGTTTCAGCAAGTCGGGCTAATTAATTAGTATTTTGTGAGCTTATATAGAATCTTAATAAAGATCTTATACAATATTATATTAGATGGTAAATCATGCTTATAAGAATTACACAAAATATACTCACAGTCTTCATTATCATCATCTTTTTAATTGACCATGTCAATAGTGTCACGAATATCTTCCATAGTCAACAGTGGGCATTCACACTGTTCTCTATACTTTACGTCCAAAGCAGTCACCAAAGCCGACAAGTATCGCCGTCGGCAATGTGGCCGCAGTGTCTCCAAATGTATTTGTTTCGAATTCAGAGCATACCAAACAGATTCCTCGTCACCTCTTTGCACGGCCTGCGATATAGACGCGACCGCAGTCAAGTAAGTCACAGACGCGGCAATTTCATTCTCATTAAGAGGTCTTTCCAACTCACATTTCTCAAGTCTCATTTCCTCAAATATGAGGGGTATCGCAAACTTGTCAATCTTAAAATTAAAATGCAATTTAGGATTTGCCAGTGCTGCATATAAATCATCAGGATCGCCTAGATCTAAAACAGTATTGATAGTTGCAATCGCTGTCTTATGGTCCTTATGTTCAAGTGAGTTTGTTTTTCCATCATTTATGATATTCTGAAATATCTTATGCCAATTTGTTATGCTTTCAACATCAATGTCTTTGTTGGTCTCCATTATGTCTTTGACAACATCACAATAAAAATCTATATTGTCAACCTTGTAATTCTTCACTTTTACCCAATCCTCATTAAAACTTTTATGTAAACTGTTGACATCATTATTTTTGCAGGCTGAACACAGAGATTTCCATAGGTATTTATAGTTTGTTGCTGTGATGTGTCCTTGAATTTCTACCAGAGTCAGCAATTCATCATACTCATCTGGGACATAACTATCATTGAGGGAATGATTATGAGCCACTCGGATTTTCTCATATTTTGCAGCTTTCAACACTTTCTTGTACTCATTGATTAACCGATTTTGGACATACTTTAATTTAAGAGATGGGTTTAGTAAAGCAGAAGTTATAGACTGATCTGTATCCAGAAGGTTATTTAGTTCTTGAATTGCATTGTCCACATTCATTTCATTATCACTGATCTTTTTAGACAGGATCCCACCAATTTTTTGGAACATTGGAAGAGGATGTTCACACTTCTGTAGGTCTTTAGTAACAGAATCTAATTGTTCATCTGTAAATAAAAGAAATTAAACATTAAATTGTAGTCCTTAAACATAAATATGAAATTAGTATGTATTGTCCAGAGTTCCAAAAAATCATAACAATTGAGTGCTGTTGGAGAAAATAAAAGTTATTTAAATTATACCTAACTCGGGAAACACAAACTCACCCCATTTCACTGCTTTTGAGTTGTAAAGCATCATAGTAAAGTGTTGCAACGACTATTTTTATGTGAAACAGCAAAATCGAAAGATCATTAGGCCTTACCAAAATAATGTATATAAATACCTGTAAATACTGCTTTGCCAAAAACATCGTGAATTATAGGAGCCTTTCCCAGTTTGAATAGATGAGAGCTTAAAGCATGAAGACAATAAATGACTCTTGGCATATTTTTGTTATCATAAATATCTGTTGTTTCTGGTTGGAACGTCTGAAATAAAATGTTTATCTAATAATAAATGTGTGTCTAATGACTACCTCTTTAATAATAGTTTCTTTAATAAAGTTTCTTTATACAGACTCATTGTTTTATTAATAGAATACTGAGTATTTTAATGATAATAATGCAATATGATTACAATAATCAACTAGGAAAATATTTAAAATCATTTCACAAACATAATATACCTACTTACCGCAGGTAATTCTGTCTTCTTCAAAACTTGTAAAAACTTATTAATATTGTCTGTGTGTTTGAATTGAAGTCCAACTACCTGTAATAATTAACGTCCATAATTAAACTAGTGTATGGGAACATTAAACACATGTATTTGTCAATCCATTATGGTCTGATTGGTAATAGGTTTCTCCAAGTGACAAAGATTAATTAAGAAATTTTATTTAATTAAGCAGTCAGATTAAGCAGTCAGTTTCAAGATATTCAAAAATCTTATCATTCAAGTGTCTCATTAGATTAAAATTATGTATTACCTTATATCGCCTTTGGTCGATATCATAAATTTTATTCAACGGCAATGACTCAGGTGATATAAAGTGTCCCAGCTTTGCTAAGTACACCCCATTTCGCAAACTTTCCTCAAATTCCACAGCATGTGGCAATTGTTCCTTAATGCATGCTTCCATCCAAGTTTTTGCTTCTTCTAATCTACATAAATATTCATATGCAATTGTTCTTTGTCGTATCACATCCATTTCCTGACCGGTCTTGCGAACTTCAGTATCGCCTATAAAATAATATGACTAAGTAATAAGGCAATAGTGGTGATACAATTCTGTAGATTAACTGAATGTCCTTTATTCACATGAGCAATAATATTCTGGTTTGAAGAATGTGATAATCCTCTGGAAGTCAGGAGTGGCAGTAAATTTGTAATCAGTCACAGTGAGATATACCTTTCTCTACTATGAGTAAAGCCTGTAACATCACTAAACATCTGGCAGAACTTGGTCAAGTTAATCTAGTACTATCATCATAGCAAGATACATATAAAACTTTTTATGCAACAAGATTTCTCAAAATAAGTCCAGCCGGTAGTAAAGAAACTTATTTTTAAGTCGGTTTAAAATATGCTTGAAGATGAAAATAGAAATGAAGAATATAACTTTATAGGAAAGAGTAAAATGTAAACAAAATTTTGTAATGAAATAAGTATGACTATATATTGTAATTTTGTATCAAAAAAAGGAAATTAATTAAAAAAATAAGATAATCATAGCTTACAATCGTCAATCTTTCCTATCATTGTTTCTTCGGCTTCTTTACCCATGTTCACAAAATGTATATTTGTTTACCACTATCTTAAACCACATTTATAGTATTAAACGATGTATTATTGTTCTAAATTACACTGTAATAATAATTAAATGTAGAATAACATTCACATTAACAATCGATAACAATAAATTCTGTTGGCCACTCAAATATTTTCAAAACACATGTGACGGTTATGCACATTTTTAAATAATTTCTTTCTGTATCAAGCAATGAATCTATTATGCCAAATTAGTGTTGATGCAAACTCTTACGTGACAAACAATAGAATAAATATAAATATTAAGAAATTAATTGAATTAAAGGAATAACCGGAATATGTATAAAAAATCATTGGGGGAGGGGCGACAAATGATGCAGCTATCCCTGGGAATTAAGAATTTAAAAGAGATTGAACATTTTGCGACTGTCAGGGGGGAACATCCCCCCACCTAGCCTACTATCAATTACTACAACTACTATCCACAATGTGGCATCAGCCTTATTCTTACCGAATACTGGCAGTTCTATTGACGCACCAAAATTTATGATCAATGTGTTTATTGACAGACGTATTTTTAATTCGTCGGTACAAATTATAAAAAATAATTATAAAGTTGATTTTCGTCCTTGACCAAAGGACATACCTTGCTGCTGTATTTTTTATTTAGTTAAATAAAATGGATGAAGAAACACCGGAAGTGGAACCAAAATATGAATTAGGATGTGTTTGTACGTGTCTATCTGAAAAAGCAGCTTCATCTGAAAAGGTTGAAATACCAGCGCGTAAAGAATATATATTATCAACAGTCGCTAGAACTGAAAATTATTTGCGGGAACGGCGAATACCTGAATTAATTCGATATTTATTTACAAAAATTTTAGCTGAAACTTCTGATAAACCAATTGCTTATCTTGAAAAGCTTCTCGATGATTGCATGTTATTTCGAGCTGGACATGGAGCAGCACCAGTTTTATACGAGAAAAGGTTAATTTATTATACATCACTTACTTTTTACGTATTACATGTGATTTTTATAATAAACACAACCTTACACAATTACGTATAATGGAACCCAAACATCCCATAGCAATGCAATATTTAGTATATCATCTCTTGAATGATATATTACAGTTAGACTGATATGAATATTTAAACAAATCTAACATTAGCTAATTACTGCAATACATTAGCTTTTATCTGCTTTGTTTTTGATCAAAAAGATACAGATTCCAAATTATCTAATAAACAAAAAAAATCGTATAAGAATGCATTTAATATATTTTATTTGCAGGCATTTAGAAGCAGTAATTAAAAGTTTTGACCCAGGAAATCGTGGATGGCTGAGTGCTGGTCAAGTGCGCCGAATGTATTCTACTTTAGGACTTACTCCTGATATTTTGGATGATGAATATGAAGAACGGTATCCTACGGACACGGTGTTGGAGAAAGTTACGATAGCTCAAGAAATGGAATTGTTTGATTTGTTAGCGTCGGGAATGATAATGAATTCTCCTTTCGAAGATCACAGGTCCGAAAAATCCAGCATGCATTAACAGACTGCCTGTTTAAAATTATTGTTTATTAATATTATTTTCGTGACAAACTTAAAAAAAATATTACTCAAAGGTGAGGGTAATTTTGATGGTTTGTAATTAATTAATAAAACTTTCCAACTATAAGTATTGTTATTTCATAATTAATTTGTTCTTTCCTTTTTTTGTAGATTATTACGCCTTATTTATTATCACCCAGTCTCAAATAATGCTTTTGATTTTGAAGGTGATAGAACGCTTTTTGATTCTACTGTAGAAGTCACTAGTAGTCACAACCGCCATACGCATTTCAATAACAGCAATACTATGAGCCATAAATTATTACTTTTTCGCTCATTCTATGTGACCGATCCCTTATAGTTCTACCCTGGCGAAGCGCGGGCTGGTTGCTAATGTTATAAAATTAGCGGCAAGATCTATCAGTCGACAAACGTTAGTACTGTCCGATTAACTTAATGTGAACGGAACCTATGGTTATTATCAAGAAATAAAGAAATTATATCATTTACATAATCTTTTTGCATATTATAGCATTTTATTTTTTTCTTGAAAAAACGTTATTTGAAAATGCTTTCATTTAGATTGCTTAATTTAATCGATTTATACGATTGCATCTGGCAGCACCGAATACAATAACAGTAGTGGACAGGCTGTCACTGTCATGACTTACTATCAACCTGTCAGTGTCAACTGTCAGGGATACGTTAAATAAAATAAGTTATAAATAATAATAATTGATATTCATGTTCTAATTATTAGTTGGCTGCATTATGACGCATAAATAATTGTAAAGTTAAAAATTGATCAGGATTTATCAAATCCAATTCATATTTATTATGTTTTTGATTGGCATATTTATACATCTTACATTTTTGTTTTCTATTTTCGACGTGTATTTTAAATCTCCCATAGTTAAAAATGTGGTTCCTTATCAACCCCTTCACGAGGCGCCGGCAGACAGGCTCGTTCTGTTCGTTGTCGACGGGCTCAGGGCCGAGTCGTTTGTCAATTATACAACTATGCCTTACCTCAGGTTAGTTTCGCTCTCATTTATTTGCTATACTTTATAGCCGTTTATGTGTCTTTTTGCCACTATCGCCATCAAAAACCCTTATTGCTCCATTGCACCAGAGAGATCCTCTCTTTATAAAGTTCAATGGTTAATTAATTTCAGATCTGTAGCAAACTCAAATGGAAGGTGGGGTATATCAAGCACAAGAGTACCAACGGAATCTAGACCGGGTCATGTTGCAATTATAGCTGGGTTCTACGAAGACCCATCGGCAGTTACAAAGGGCTGGAAGGAGAATCCTGTGGACTTTGATTCAGTGTTGAATCAAACTGCTTATGCTTGGTGCTGGGGCACATATGACATTTTAGAAATATTCACAAAAGAAAATGTGGATCACATCTTTGTTGACAAACTTGATCCTTATGATCAGTCCTTCAGTGCTGATAAAAATACAACTCACTTAGATGCTTGGGTTTTTGATAAAGTGAAGCTGTTCTTTGAGGAGGCGAAACATAATAAAACCATTCATAAAAGACTGCACTCCAAGAAAATTATGTTCTTTTTACATTTATTGGGAACTGATACTTCTGGACATACTCATAAGCCAAAAACGACGTAAGTTATTATTCCATTTCTTAATCACTAAGACCGTGATCTCTTTTGCTCTATATTTTTTTTTTTCAAACTACATTTAACTCTAGACATGGAATTCTTTGACTGTTCGAAATTTATCATTGATTAAGTTATCATAGTATTAGCTAAGAATCCCTTTTTACATTTATTGGCCAATTTTTTACTTAAGTACAGGAAACAAATGGCCAAATTGGTATTAACAATATGTAATATTATTTGTTGAAGATTGATCATTTTGTTGTAACTGTTTTTAAATGATGTCAGGCACATTATCTCGTTGGATTTAGTTAGTTTACTATTGGTGGCCCGGCAATAACTGAGTCACCAATGGTAATAAATCTCTTATAGACTATAACTTGAGATATGTTAGAAGATTTCTGTACATGCTGTGGTTATGAAGGATAAAAACAAAATAAACAAAGTACATCAAAGCATTGATTTTCATTAATTTTTGTTGAAATTTGTTTTGATTTTCAGAAACTTTTTAACAACTATAAAGTTTGTTGATGAAAATATCAAAGAAATAGAACAAATCATTAAAGACTTTTACAATGATGATGGGAAAACTACTTTTCTTGTTACTTCCGACCATGGCATGACAGATTGGGGTAAATATATCTTAAATATTCATTATAATGTCATTTTGTAATAGTGAGGGCACAGTAGACATATGGTGTAGGTAATTATTTTATCAACTAGGCTTAGTTTCCATCCTGCTCCATATTTGGTAAGGGCCTGAGAGAGTATAATTGTTTATTTGTACAGATATCACAATTTTCTATAGCGCAATAACATTTATACATTGTGTACATTATATAAAGAATATGTAAAGATAAAATTAATTTCCTAAAACTCATACTTTTTGATTAGTGGTAGATCATCTCACAATAAAGTTTTAGATGAACTAGCTTGAGACTGGAATTTGGTAACATACTCCATGCTTCTTGATTGCCATAGTTTGATCATTTTTGATTTGCATAGAAAGTACGAATCCATTTGTTGCGCCAGAAATAAAGATAAGTTCTTTAAAAACATTAAATAAATAAAAAACAGGTATCACCCATCTCTTTTTTTTTGCTAAACTTCTAGTAACACAAATAGATTTGCCAAATAACATGGAACTAGCAACACATTTAGAAATAAATTTCATATTGTATAAATATATTTCATGGTAATATGATGATTGATTTATATTTCACAGGTTCACATGGAACAGGTGATGACCATGAAACTGAAACACCCTATGTGTTATGGGGTGCTGGTGTTAAACAAGTACAAAATTTACTCAAAATTGAAGATCCTGAGTCTCTCCAAATGTCCTTGGAACATAAATACAATATAAAACAGGCAGACTTAGCACCAATCATGTCAACATTCCTTTCAATACCAGTTCCAGTTAATTCTGTTGTAAGTATGGTTTAAAACAAAAGAGTTTAAATTTGACATTATGTAAAATATAAATTGTACAATATAACGTTTACATTTTCTTTTTCTAGGGTCAGTTAACTACTGAAATCTTTAATATGTCCCAGCCAAATGAAGCTAAAGCAATTTACAGTAACAGTAGGCAACTTTTGTCACAATACAACAAGAAGAGGCTTGATGTTGAAGCTAATGTAATATCCTTACTATACCAGCCCTATGACAAATTTACAACCAGAAAAATTGAAGATATCACCACATTCACCGAGATGTTAATGCAAACAGGAGACTATGAACAGTTGATAGAGCTAAGCAAAGAAATGATGGAACTGAGTCTATCTGGATTAAATTATTATCATAATTATTTCCAAATGCCTTTGCTTGTAACTATAACTTTATCATTTATCGGATGGATACTATATTTACTAAAAATTCTATTGAGCCAAGCAACTACAGTTCAAGCTGACATTTCAACTAAAAGTAGTTCAAAATCAATGGGTATTTACAGGATGTTCGATTCAGTTTTAAAAGTATTGTGCATACTTATATGTTGTGTGATAGCTAGTCTTATATATGGTAAATATTATTTACTTTCAATGTTAATAAAATTATGTTATTTATGTGTTACGTATTATTACATCTGATCTGGTTTGATTTATTTAGTCCTAATTTTATTATTGTTGCAGTACAAAATTTGCCAACTCAGTATTATATTTATTTCTTGATGCCAATCCTATTATGGTTTCGTGCTTTGCGACCCATTGACGATTGGGTGCGAATAGCAAGGCATTTAAAGAGAAAAAGAAGCATATTTCTAATAATTGTGCAAATTGTTTGTTATTATATGGGTTCTGTAGCAATGGTAAGTTATTTACTCTTGTTTTTTAATTCTTACTTTGCTTTCAAAGCCTTTGTGTTTGCAAACATTATTCTTTACTGTTTTATACCTATAACAACAGCATACCATTACTAATTTATATTTTTCATGTATTTACCTATTTAATTTTTCAGGCTTTCTCGTTTTCCTACAGATGGATGCTCAGTATCCCACTAATGGGCATTGCTTTGTGGCCCCTGCTATCCTCTAGTCGAAAATATATGAACAAATCAATATTGATTGTCTGGCCAATAAGTTGTTTACTACTAAGCGCATTTTCATTTATGCCAGTGGTGGGGAAAAATGTTTTTATAGAATTAGTGTAAGTTCTAATCATATACAATATACATACAGTAATATACAATGAACGTCATTCAGTGAATATAGATAGAATTTTCTTTTATTTCAATTTATCTATTGTATTCAATTCAACAATAAATGTTTATGCAATTTAAGATTGAGTTTAACAGCCTCTAGCCTCTAACCTCATATTTAGCAAATAATCATTATTTTCCACCCACTTATTGCAAGCTTTTTTATTATTTAATTTAATACATTTTTCAGGTTATTGGCTGGCTTAATTTGGGCAGGAATACTCAGCACATATATACAATATACTCTACTGCCATACTACTACAAAAATAAGGAAAGGAAGAGAGAAACAATTATAAGTCTTATTCATGTAGTGTTATTGTTAATTTCTTTATACATAATATACACCCAAGCAAGGAGATTTGAAAGTGAAGAACCAGTTTCACAAACCCTTCAAAGTGTTTGCTGGATTATTTCAGGTGACCCACTTTGTATATTTATTTTTATTATGTTAAACAAATTATAAATGTATCTTAGAGACTTATTTAATGTAGCTTTAGATCCTATTTTTTTGCACTGCAGAGACTGCAGACATTTCCTACTTCAGTCTTAGAAAAATAAATAAAAAGTAACTTACCCAAAGACCAGCCATAGATTAACTGCAATATTGTGCAATTTTATTAATCTGCAAATTAAAGTCCATTTTAGAATAAAATAGTCTTATTAATTTACTACATTCTGTTATATTATGTAGACTTTTTTGCTGTAAAATATATTTGAAGTCGCATAAATAATACTGTTTTTTTACATTTCAGCTATATTGCTTTTACTGCCACTTATGTACACAAAGAGATTGATTAGCCGCATTATGGGAATAAATTCCTCAATAATTACATTTTATTTGCTTCTGTCTGTATCTCACGAAGGATTGTTTATGGTTACGTTATTACTCAATATAATGTGTTGGATATTTATAGAACATAAACTGCTTAATCAACGAAATGTTATAGTAAGTAAATTAAAGATTTATTTTTAATTCAAGTCATCGAAAATGAAATACAATAACAAATTAAAGTACTTATGCATAGCATGTGTATAAGGCTATAAAAGTAAGTGTATTATATATTTATGTGTATTATAAATAATTGTAGAATATATATAAATCCTTTGTTGCAGATACTTGACGCCTCATTTGATGAAAGTGCTATTTCTGGAAAGAGTAACTTGGTGCATTTTGAGAGAAACATAAGCAGCCATGATTTTAGGCGAGCATTTATATTTGTATCCTTTATAAACCATCTATAATATCCATTGATGTACTAGTAAAGACACGTAGATACTAATTATTTGCGATAATTTAGACTTTCTCACAAAAATGAAAAAAAACTTAACCCATGAAGACATTTCCTAGAGTTAAAGTTCTCTCTATATTACAAGCACAAAAGTTAGGATTATTTCTTTGACCGCCACCGCAGACGTTATATATTATTTTAGCTTATTTTGGGACAGGGAACATAGCATCGCTAAACTCGTTCGAAGTTAGATGGGTAACTTGTTTCACCACATCATTTCAACCCTACATAATAACTGGACTGATTTTAGCAAAAACTTTTTGCCCATTCCTGAGTGTTGGCTGCAGTTTTGCAGCTATTCAACATTTAACTAAGGCAAGTGTTTATTTTATATTATTCACAATGAAGTTTTAGAGGGTCGAAAAAGCCTGAACTGCTTTGATAAATGTATGGTACGGCCGTGCCCCTTTTTTGCTCGTCTTGGCGGGGGAACTGCCATGCTCCCGGATATTTATTCAATTATATAAAATGCTTTTCACTGAAATAACAAAGCTGTTAGTAACAAAATGCATTTTTTTCTGTTTTACAGGCGCCAACTGGATATTTGAATATAATAGTATTGATTTACTCCAACATCATGGGAATTCAACTGCTGTACTATGTGAAGAATACTGGCAGTTGGCTAGAGATCGGCACTTCAATATCACAATACGTCATTGTTCAAATGATAACAGTATTTATTGTTTTTATACACCAAGCTTCAAAAGTATTAACAGATGTAGATGCATTTAGATTAGCAATGTATGTTGTTAAAAATGGAAAGAAACAAGTTTGACAGTATTATTGTTTTTTATTCAAATCAACAATCAATGATTCCAAAATATTATGGATCAGAACAGCGTTGGCAAATTGATTATCTCAGGTACATGTTTCCTAGGTTAGGAAATTAAGACTTAATTAGACTTGTTCAGTAATCTTCGGGATATTGGCAGTTACTCTGTGGTAGCTGATTAATATGTGTTATATTTACTGGTTTCATTTATTTTATCTTTACTTATTTACATTAGTTCATATATATTTCCATTAGATAACATTAAAATAAGGGTACAAATAAATGCTTAGAAATGAATACCCTTATGTGTTCATTTGAATCATCTCTTATGTATGATTTGTAAACAAATATCTGTCAAAGAAAGTTTAAACAAACACTTTACACACTACATGTACAGTTCAAAGTCCATTCTGTTAGAACTGTAAAATTGACTGTCATCACCATGTTTCCTAACCCAAACCCCAGTCTTGAAGTGGCCATCCTGGGACCATTTGTGCATTTGTTCACTTGTGTGGGGCCCAGATATCTCTGCATTATCATCCTGTGACCTTTTGAACTCCCATTTGACCTCTTTTGGTCCATCATCTTCTTCTGGTTCTTGTGAAGAACTCTGACCTTTATTGCCCATACTTTGTTTTTCTTTTTGGTCGAAGTCATCTGCATACATGTCTAACTCTGCATCATCCTTCTTATTTTCAGCTTTGGCTATGATTGCTGATATTTTCTCATAGTTCTCTTGATATATGTCCATATTTCCAGTTTTAGTTAATATTTGATTAGCCAACTCTGTAACTCTTGTCACTATTTTAGCTCCTTCATCAACTATGCCAGCCTTTTTCCTCTTCCAACGCTCTGCACTGGATATTCTTGAACTGCCACCTGCAAAGATATATTATTCTATAGACATCTTTTGGCCAAAAGTAAAGCTAGCTCTACATTTTATTTAAAATTCCCACTTTTTCTATTTAAATCTTTTGAAATTTTCATTATTAAAAAAAGTAAAGAAATTGTGATATACTGAAAATAGGTCTAAATAAAAATGTACATGCAAAAACATTAGGCTGTCAAAGAAGTTCAATTCCCTAAATATATTTTATAAAATACAGAACTAAACTGTAAGCATCAGTTTTGTAGTGTAATTTCTGTCTTACAAAGCACTAATAGTCAACTTACAAAGATGTACAAGCCGTATATAAAACCCAAATCATAGTTTGATCAAAAGATTATTTCAAATGACGAGTTATGTTAAGAAATTTTTATGATTGTACTATAAGATTATTTATTAAAAAACTTACCAAGTCTCTGTAATGCTTTAGCTATTGTTTCCTTAGGCTTCAAGTGCTCCAATATTTCCTTGTAGTTAGCAATCAGATTAAATTTTTCAGTTTCTTCCTCTTCACTGCTTGAATCATCAAACATTCCTTTATCATCGTCTTTATGTACTTTGTACTTATCCTCAGGCCTGCCCTTCACTTTAACCCAGTCAATGTTATCCAGCCAACCATCCCTCACTTCTTTTTCCTTTTTCCAATGGTAGTGCCCTTGAGCATCAAAGTGGCCTTCCTCCATTTCTTCTTTCATGTTGAATGGTGTGATAGTGATCTGATGAATAAAAAGTACAGATAAGTTTATTGTAGTATGTTGTTCATGTTATTATTGTAGTAACATGTGTCTGACATTCTGGATTAGGCCAGTTGTAAAAAAGTAAGTGGTGGATCTAGTGTATCAAAATTCTAAGTTTCAATCAGGGGTCTGAGGTTCAAAATCCAGGCATGCACACCTTACTTTTCGAAAGGACATTGTTAATTAAAAGCTTACGATCCATTTAAAGATGAAGGTAAACAACGTAACGTAGGGTGTGTGTCTTAGTATAATGCACTGTGCAGTGACAATAGACTTGATCCCTATCACCTTGAAAGGAGACTCACCAGTGCGACATTTGGATTACAAAAATGCAACTAAAGGACCATAGGTTACATGGTTGTCTACACTTACTTCACCTTCCATTCCGCCCACTCCATCCTCTTCTCCTTCAATATCATCTACATTCAACACATTGTTCCTCTCTTCCTCCGCTCCGCTATCTTCTTCATCGGAATCAAGAGAATGTTTTTTACCCTCCTTTTTAGGTTGGAGTTCTTTCTTTTCATCCTCAAACGCTATTGAAGCAGATCTTTTTGCCATGTTAAGTAATTTCAAAGGATTTCGGCGAAATAATGAGATAATATTATTTATTTTAAGGATATAAACTCAAAAAAATCTCAAAAGTATTCTTAATGCTCAAAACATTATTTTGACTTTGAACTTTGACATTGACAAGACATTTCATGTAATGGCGACTCTGTCTCTAGTGTCTATGATTCTTATGATTATTTTACCAACGACAAACATTTCAAACATAAAGCAGTTATAGAACGATCTAACAGTAGGTCGTTCTAATGAAATCTAATGTAAAGAGTAAGTGCTACAATGCACGGAACAAGTAAACTAGCTACAATAGGATGCTAAATGGGACATGATAATTTATTATTAAGATGTAAGATTATTGGATCTTAGAGGTATTTTTCTTTACCCGACGAGTTCTCATCTCAAGGGTAGACTGCCGCCGGTATTCTGTTCTATCATTGGGCTATTTCCTTATAAATGTGGTCTTATCCGTAAGCTCATAATTGCTCAACATGCTTTTAATTAGTATCAAGAAAGCTGATTGTTTTGCATTGTATCACGCAAAGAGACACATAATAATATAATGATTATGAAAGCCGTAAATGAAGTAATATTAATATGCCAGTTAGGGAGGGTGTGGATAAATGTTTTGTATGTTGTGAAATCTGAATGTTAGTAATGGATAAATTTGTTACAAAGCAAGTCAAGGTCACTCAAGTGAAGCAGTGACTCATAGATTATATACTATAACCTAGTAGTAACTCATTTATAGTACTCAATGTAGTTCATTAGTCGCGTGATAAAATCTATTAATAGAATCAATCCAGAATCAAACATTCTATAGAAAAGGTATGCATTACACAAGAGATGTTTGAGAGATGGTTCTATGACATTATGATATGAAGTCCTATATTCAATAATCTGTAGTACAGATATCCATAAGCAACCCCTAGGACCTTATTAGTCTGTGTCTACACTGCCCATAGACGGAATTGAGAAATTTCATAATTTGTATTTTTTTTATTAGTGAAATGAAAGTACAAAGCGAGAGGTTTATGTCATTTCTTACGCTCGTCTGAATTTCGGAGCTATTTTATTTAATACTTTAGGTTTTCTTATTTTACTGTTATAATTTCCGTTCATTCAGTGGCGTCAACGAAACATAAGTATATTTAATTGGAATTTCTGAAACTGTGAAATAAATCATTTTTTCTTACATATTACTGAAATCAATTTTTCAAAATTGGTGTTAATAACCAATTATTCAAAAGCCTAATAAGAGCAAGAGCCCTGTTAGGCAGGCCTATGTCGAATACACGAGATAATTCGTGTGTTTTCAACCAAAATGAAGGGTGAGTTTATGTAATTATTATATTAATAATACGCAACGATAAACTTACTAGTTACCTAAATAATTAACTATTTATACATAATTCACCGGGATTTAAAATACTTGATAAATAAAAATATATTCAAATTCAGGGTTTAAGTACCTAAAAGGCACTACTTTTGGTTGTAATCCCAAATTAGTCTTAATTTTGTATTTCTCTCCGAAATCGTAAATACTGATTACTTTAATAAAAGTATAATTCTATGTGCTCTACATCGTTTCGATTACATTGAAGCCAAGTTGTATTATTCAGAATTAACAATGTGAACAGTTATGATATAACTACAATTATAAACAAACATCAAGCTTGCTGTTGGATAGTAGGGACTACTAACTACTACTACTAACTACTACTAATAATCAATATTATTAAATGGAGAATTGATAAACTAAATATATTTGATATCTATCTAAATATATTTTTCTAAATTAAGACTTCTTCACATCAAGTTTCAATGGTACAGTAGTGTCACGTTTTTCGTTGTATTTTTTTGGTTTATCATAATTTTAATTTCAATAATTTATAAGTTTTCCTTTATTTCAAAATAATTATCATATATCATATTATTTGTGACTTAAGTTGCCTATTATTACATCACGCCGTGCAATAATAGGCAACTTAGGCCACACATATCGTAATGTACTATTTAACAATAATATTGGGATAATTTGATTAGTATTTAAACCAAGTTATATTTTTTATCTTATTTCAGTATTAATGGAGATAAGCTGATTTATCCAGCTGCAACAAGAAACAAGGATCCAATACTCCAAGTACTAAAACGATTTGTATTTTGTGACTCTGATAATGTAGATGATGAGAGTCCCCTCTTCCTGGAGGTAGCATCAGGTTCTGGTCAGCACCTTGCACATTTTGCACCACATTTTCCAGGAGTCAAGTTTCAGCCCAGTGAAGCTGACAACAGTTTATTTGGTAGTTTATCAATCTATGCAAAAAGTTGCCCAACAAAAAATATCCTTCAACCTATATTGCTTGATATACGTAATAAGTTATCATGTTATGGATTTGAAGAGAATAGTGTTGATTACATGTACAATGCCAATATGATACACATAAGTCCTTATGATTGTACCATTGGCTTATTTGAGAATGCTGGTATTTATTTAAAATCTGAAGCACTCATGATTACTTATGGGCCTTATAGCAAAGATGGTGTGATAACACCAGAAAGTAATATTCAATTTGATGCTTCTCTAAGGTCAAGAAATCCTTTATGGGGTATCCGGGATATCAATGATTTAGTAAAATTGGCTGAAGATAACAACTTGTCTCTAGTAGATACTATAGAGATGCCTGCTAATAACAAGACATTAATATGGAAGAAAAATTAAAATTTGTGTTACAAAACTCAACAAAATAAGCATATTATAGGCTGTGTCGTGTGAGTTTTCTTTTTGTTTGCAGCACAATTATTGAATCTTCACTTTGTAGATGAAGGACTGAATATTTCATTTTTAGCACAATGTTACAATGTAGAGAGTAACACCCTCAATGTAGGTTTAAAATGATAAAATTTTTGATTTCTATATAATGTCAGGTAATCATAAATCATCATCAGAAAACATTAATTATGGTAAACAATAATGCCTTACTGTTCTACAGTTTTAGGTAATGATTGGGTGTATGTATCTAAAAGTTATTTATATTATATACACACTAGTATTACTGTAGTGAAGACATGTAACACTTTAACCTAGGAAATGCAATACCCATAGTTGTATGCTTAGCAATGATAGAGTAAACATATCGGACACAATTTCGTTACTGCTTATTATTAACAACACTACCTACGTCTACTATGACGTTGTTTATTTGCTCTTTTATAAATGAAGACAACAGACTGATAACATAACAATTTCAATAATAAATAATGAAGGCAATTGTGACTGCCAGAGCCACTGAAATGTGTAACATTTAGAGAAGTGGCAAATTGAACGTTTTTATATTACTATCTTAAAGATGAAACTAAGGAAGTGAGAAAGTATTGCAAAGTGATATTGTTATAGAGACTAAAGGATTTTTGCTAATTTAAGCATCTTGTATGATTATTAATACTTATTGTAAAGGCATTTTTATTAAACCTTTTGTGCATCTATTAAATTTCTTTGATTGCTATGCTATTGGTTGAAAACCCAGTTTTTAAAGTTCCCTTTTTCCCTTCCACGCTTATGTGCATAGACTAAAATATACGGCGTATGTTTGTCTTAAGACGTTATTCAATTATTCACGCTACTGTTCTGATTTAACGGGTAATAAACACTTAGTCACTTACTACCCGTTCATTTTGAATTTGCGTCGACCGTTATAAAATGACGTCACGAGCAAAATACTAATTAGTCAAAGAAAATGCTATATTGCATTTTTATACTGTAATTTAATATTATCTAAACGAGTTTTACTCTGTGGTAAAATCGATAAGATAAACACTAAGAAACGTTAAATATTTTTAATTATTATTAAAGAGTATTCGGCTATTTTTGTTGTACCAAAGAGTATAGGGTTGTACATTACCAATGGTTTATGTAAGAGCGGTTTCAATAGTTCCTATTAATATATGGATTGTAATTATAAATCAGGGCTACGTCATAGATGTATTACCTAGTATAAAAAGTCATTGGACTACTTTAAATTAATACTTATTTAGTCCTTATGCTGGTAAAAAACATAAATATCATTATATAATGTTCCGGTCAGGTCTTATATTTCGTCAATAAATACCTATTTCAGATTTTGGTTTCGGCAATCTGTTTTTTATTTGCTTTCATAAACATTTATTAAGTTTACTGTTTGGAACTGTTTTTAAACGACAAGTTACTTCTTTTTAGTTTGGTAGGGTCGGCAACACTGGTCAATGTCACCCGTTGACGTTAACGGTCAACGTCAACGTCAAACTTGCCAAACAAAATACAAATGCAAAGTCAAAAAATATATCATACAAAAGTAAATAAATACGATATTGTTTTCATTTGTTTAATTAAATCAGAGTAAAGTTGTTTAAAGGGAGGTTAAATATCGAAGCTCATAATGGATTTTGATGCAGATTTTATAATGGAGCTCTTTCTAGACGACAGTGTTACTACAATCAATAGACTCGTGGTTGCGGCTGCCAATGTTCTTAATGAAAATAGTGAAAATATAGGCAAGATTAATGATGTTCTAAGAAAAGAACAGAAAAACTTAATGCTACACCCAATAACAAAGAAATCTTCGATATCTGAAAAGTCCACGGTTGTGCGAAGAGTGAAAGGTTTCTATGAGAATATTGTTCAACATTATAGCGATGAAGAGTACCTTGAAAGGGTCAATATGAAAAAGACTACAGTTGAGGTAATCTTTAAATTTATAATGCTTTATAACAGGTTGATTAAAGCCTTACCTTCAAATAGCTTATTATAAAAGAATGACTAATTATGATATACAGAAATTATGTTATTGATATTATGCATCTAAAATACATTTCAAATTTAGACATTCTTCTTATTAAAAAGAAGAATATTTATTATTTCAGTAAACCTTTATGAAATTGGCTAATATATTTCTATTCCATAACATTTAGATATGCGCTATGCTGTGCTGTATGTATTTGCCTTAACATTGCAATATTTAACCGATTCCGTGCGGATGGCACAACAGTTGTGCCACATCCGATACAGTTTTGCCACATCCACACGGAACCGGTTAACCAGTTTATGCATATATGTAATAATAGCTATTTCTTTTGTTGCAGGCACTAATTACCTTCTTGAAAGACATTGTTAAATGTACAAGCAGTGTTGTCCCATTGGATAAAAAGGTCCATGTATTTCTGTGGCTCATAACAAGCAATGCTTCTTTTAATGAAATTGGGACATTGTTTGGCTTAAATAAATCTTCCGTTAGTTATATATTCCATGAAATAGCATCTCTATTATCTGAACAAAGATACTATTTTATTACCTGGCCTTCATTGGAAGAACAGCATATCACAAGAGTAAAGGTTAATAGCATGCACAAATTTCCTAATTGTATTGGTTTTATTGATGCTTGTCGATTCAGAGTTGGCTCAAAACGCAATAAAAGGACCCAAAACTCAGACCCAATTCTTCTTCAAGCTGTTTGTGATGAATCATTCATGTTTATTGATATTCACATTGGTAGTATAGGCATAACACGGAAAAACAGGGTTTTTAAAGAAAGTAACTTAGCACAGGAGCTGAAAAACTTCATAGATTTTGACAATCACATACTAGGTGATTCTGACTATAAATTAAGAAAAAACCTCATTACACCATTTACAAGTGAAGAGGTATTGACAAGTGAAGAAATGAAATTCAATGAAATACATTGGAAGACAAGGGCATATATTGGCCATGCATTTGAAATGCTAAAAGATAAGTTCAAAAGACTGAACTATATGGACATCAGCAAGCCTGAAGCAGTTAACTCTGTCATTTGTGCTGCGTGTGTACTCCATAATTTTGTACTTTTACATGAAGGTTGTGTTATGGTAAAGGAGGAAGCCATAACTTGCGATGATTGTGTCACACTTGATAGCAATTTGGTAAAAACTGCTACTGAAAAGCGCCAGTTTTTATGTAATTATATCAATTATATTGATGGGACATGACATATATTATATTTTTTCAATAAACTTCTGTGAAGCTATATTTAAGTCTTTAGAATTCTAAATAATAATTATAATCTTGTGTAGTTTTATGTTTCTACACAAACATATTAGATAAGTAATGTTTTATGAATGGTTAAAAAGAGACTTGTTCATTTAAATTGATTTATTTAATACAAATGTCATAAATAATACATAGTTTTGAAATAACACCTTAATATAAATATGTCTTATTGATTTTAGTGATCAATATAAATATATTTACTAAAAGGTGATTTTGAGGGTTCACAACAGGAAACAGTAAACAATTTACAAATTTCTTGATTTCTACACAATATATTCTTCAAAAATATTAAAAGTAAAATAAAAATGTAAAGACTTTAAAATTTAAGTATACACTAAATAAATGAAGAGTGTCTGCTGTTTTTGAAATAACAGCAGAATATACATATTGCAGAAACAATTTCTGCTTAAAAATAATATACTTTGATTGTTTCACGGTGGGAACACTTGTTAGTTTTAAGATCTCGGGTGGTTTTCTCAGCCTAATATTTGAATTCACATTCTTAATCACTCAATCAAAAGTTTATTGAATTAAACATCTTACATAATAGACATCGAAGTAATCATAGTAGGTAAGTATAGCGACGACAAACTTAAGTAGTTGTTGTATAAGTATAATTACGAAAAAAGGGTACGATAGCAGAGGAAGCTGTAAAAAAACGATACACGTAACATTTCGTGGGTTTTGAACTAAAGCTTTTAAGCTTTACACTAGTCATTTAATGAGAGATAACAGGTTATACATATTTCTATATCATCTTTCCCGATGTATCCTATAATACATTAGGCACTAGATTGGCAACCTACAAGGCACTATGCACTTAGCACAGCAATTTATACTATATCATACTATAACAAAATTATACCTTCATCACTAATTTCAAACAGATGTTAGGTATCAGTTCCATTTGCTTTGCAACACATGCTTCGCTAATAACCTTTATATTGTAATGCTCTCAAAGTATATCTATGATTTCACTAAGTTAATTATGTCTGACTATGTCGACCACGATGTCTTAACCCTCTCACTTTAGCATTATATACACAGTTATATTTACAAGGAGCTGCACTTTTTATAATATTATAAGTATTTATAGCGTCTACATATTTTAGAGTATGGAATGTAAAAATTGGATATTTAATATTAAACAGACAATAAAAAATATTTTTTATTATTATTATTAACTAATAGTCAGCCATTTAAACACAGTGTCTGTTAATATTAATTATTCCAAATAATCTCCAAGGTCACATTAGATAATACTACATACTATGCTCATCAGGTCTAGCGGTTTATATAATTCGAATATATCAAATTTAATATCACCACTACGAAAGAGCCACACTTCACTTCTGGACCGCAAATCCTGTGCCCACTTAGAAATGTCCGCATTAATCACTTTAAAAGGGGTCCGAGCGCGTGATCGCACGAGGAAATTGCGGCTTTCGTCATTAGACTAACTTCTAAATGCAATTCTTCACATGCGTCGAATCAAGTCAAAGTCTAGAGTTTCTATGAAAACAGTATGTACATCGATATAAAACGAAATATTTACAGGATTCAAAACTCAATACTAAACACACCGTCCGGCCACAGCCAGGAACACTTGGCACACTTGGCACACTTCGCACAGAATGTCACTATCACTTGGTTATCGTTCCGTACACAGTCTGTTGGGGTAGGTTTCAAATGTAAGTCTTTTTCACTTTCTGCAAGGTTCCGCACTTGAGGTCCTTGTCGAGGGACTCGGTGGAGTTGCGAAGGTCCAGGGTTCGTTCCTTGCCTAACTCGAGATGCAAGTTGTCCTGTTTGGCCAGCGGGCACACGTTGGCGACCATGTTCACGTTCTTAGAGCGCGGCGGCATGTACCCCGAGTTCACGTTCAGCGGCGTCTCCAAAGGGCTTAGCCTAGAAATAATTAAACATTCAGTTATTATAACGTTATGTGGAAAATGTTATTATATAAAGAAATTTGTCTTGTAAGTACTGGTTGTACTTTTAAATGTGGCTTGTAGAAAAATAGGTGTGAAGAAATATCTTTTGACTAATGAAAAAAAAGTAGTACATAGATCCAAAACAACACATACCTGTTTAAGTGATTGTGCTGTTCATTGAAGGGCGAGGTATCTGTAAAAAAAGGGTGTCGAAATCGCCGGGAGAATAAGTATCCGATAACGAATCCGACCATCAGAGTCACCAGGCACGAAGCAACGACAGCGGTTAGTAGCGCCTGAGCACTGTAGATATTCCCATCAGCGGCTTCTACGGTCAGTAAATCTGGAAACGAAACAAGTGATAAGCTATTATACTCTGAAAGAAGAAAAAGAGTATGCAGTTGAAATGATGATCTGTAATCAACCTCAGATGGAATTAGAGTTGTTCTTCAGGTCTAAATAGGAAAGTCTGGTATAGATAAGTATACACTATACCAGTCTTTCCTATTTACTCCCTTACCGTAATGTTTAAGTAACTATAAATTGCTTGCAAATTGAAAGAGCTTATTCCTAGAATCCAAAGCTTTCGACAGGATAAGTGATATAAATTGATAGATGTAACTAAAATACGTTGGAGCTGAAATTTAAAAGTAAGAATCTTACCAGTTTCATGTTTATTGTTGCTGGGACTCTTCTCCTCTGATAGTACATTCGTCTCTACAACCTCTATCAATATCTCGTTCTGTATATCGTCCGTCGGTTGTCGTAAATTAGGCTCGGATTGTATTGGTTTCTTCGTAGCTGGGTTCCTATTACTATGTCTATCGCCCGGCAACAGAGCCGGTAACTTGTTGCAAATGTCAGTCTTTCCGAACTCTACATTCTGTAGGAATCTCTCCGGGTTCGGGAATTGTCGGTTTCCTACCCACGAGCATTGTTGCTGTTTGGAGTCCCATGCGCAATGAGGATCTTGTAAAGCTACGCAATCCCTGAAAATAATAACGTTTTCTTAAAGTAGGTATATTTACTCGCTGTCAAACAACTTTAAAGAGTGTGTATAATACAAAAGTGAATTAAAGTTACGTAAATTATTTGTTACACAAATACATAAAAAGATTATAAATTGAAAAATGGAGGAAGATCTCAATAGGTTCAGATTTTGAGATACCTATAGGTATGTAAATAAATGTAGGGACATCTATAAGATAATTGTACTTTTGAATATTTTTCGAAACTGATTAATTTTAAATATGTACTATATTAAT
Source organism: Epargyreus clarus clarus (assembly GCA_014595695.2). Taxonomy (NCBI): domain Eukaryota; kingdom Metazoa; phylum Arthropoda; class Insecta; order Lepidoptera; family Hesperiidae; genus Epargyreus; species Epargyreus clarus. The sequence continues at coordinate 2,784,590 of JACTTY020000060.1, read as the reverse complement.
TTCACAACAAAAAATATGCGTCGAATTGAAACTTCCATCACTTTGAAAGTTTATTAAAATTTATGTTTTGAGTTACATAAGCTAGTTACATAACAAAAAGTCAAGAACAATAGTGTTTATAGCGAATAAGTACCTGCATGATTGAACGTTAGTGCAGTGTGAGAGCGTAACCGCCTTGATGATGTCACTGGACGCGACGATCAATTTCTCCGTAGTGAGAACTACATGCATTTGCTTCACGGGTATTCCTGGCGGCAAAACTTGCACTTCCGATATCACAGTGGTTCTAACTGGATTTTTGCTATATTCGTCCACACTAGCATCAAACACACCCTCATTAGACGCCACGTTCACAGCTTTAATCACTCTACCATCATCCGTACCTATGTACATAACATCGAATTTGTTCCCATTCATCGACTGCACTTGTGGGTGTACGGCAATCGCCGAGAAGCGATACTGCAAACTAACTCTTATTAGAATCGGCCGCGCTAAGAACGAAGGGACAGCCTTGTCCATTAATGGATGAGTCTTAATGAAGTTGACTGCTGAATCGGAAAGTTTCCTACTGTCCTCGACACACGACCCCGGCTGGGGTTGAGGTATTTTTTCTTTTTCTAACGGCAACCAGTTGGAATTCATGCTTTCTTGGCCCTTGAATGATCCTTCGAACGCATCTAAGATGTCTCTCATCGCAAATGCGCATACTGCTGAGCCCCCGATGGCGTTTTGTGGCGTCGTAAACACTGCATAAACTATGTCGTTCCTACTACTGCCGCTACCGTACACACCGTTTATAAGTTCCGTTGTAGCCTCTGAAATTAACGAAATATTAATGTATAATATGTTCCATGTAACTGATATCAACAAATAAATACAGTAATAGCCTAATAGTTAGAAACTCGGCCTCTTGTGAGTGTCTTAAGAGTGTCTTAAGTTCGAATATTAGACACGTAACTTTTTAAAAATCATGTGTGTGTTAAAAGTTAATTACCACTTGCATAAGCCTTGACAAAACCCGAGAGACCTTATTATAAAGAGAGATACTTATCATAAAGTAAAAGTTTGTCGAAAGGTTCATATCTATTTTATTTAAGTAATTTAATATGACTTACGGATTTCGTCGAAATAGAATGGGTAGTCTCCAGGTACAGAACAATTGAGACGCGTTTTCAAAAATGATGTCCATCGATCGCTGAATGTATGAGGTCCTCCTTTGTCGTTGAGACACACTCTTGCAACTCTTGAATATACAGCCTGAAAAATATGAAAGTTATATAAAACATGCTGAAAATAAATTTCCAAAAATATTTTAAAGTTGATATTTTTCGTAGTCACAAGTAGCGTTGTATGTCTTTCTGTAGGTACTTATAAATTGTTTTGTTCGAACACATAAATAAACATATTTAAAAAAAAAATCTTCATAAATTTTTAACAAATTATTATTAAAAAAACAAGTTTTTATTAATATACTCACGCTTTACATTTCATGCATAAATTAGTTCTATTTCATTGACTGTACCGGGCGTTTTACAATGGTTGCATGCATTTAATTTGCATATCAAAGCAGATATTGTAAAATTGATATTGTATTGTTACCTTTCCACAATTCATGTATTCCACTGCAGTTTCTCGATAGAAAAAGTAAACGTGGCTCGTCGAAGCTACTGCTCCGACAAAAGAAGGGTCATTGAGTAATCGCAGGTCTGAATGCTCCGTTCGAACGGGCTCTCTATAAATTAACGGATCTGTGCCCGAAAAGTCGGCCGCTGTCGCAGTATAAAGGTGGCCATCTGTAAATGAATAAAAAAGTCACAATACGATACTTTTGGACTCTAAAAACTTTATTCTTAACATTTACCTATGTTTCAACACGAGTTAGAAAGTTATACTTTAAAATAATTTGTCATAACGTCCTCCTTTGTGAGGTAGTCGAGAATTACGTGGTCATATTCCACGTCTAATGCGTTTTTCATGGCAACGAAATAATTGCGGTCTCATTAATACGTGTAACGCTACAGTTGGGCGCATTTATGCACGTTATGGCAATTATGGTTTTGCGGTAGAAGCGTTTATATTTACATTCTGTGTAATGTTAGGTAATCGAATAAAGAAGTGTCTAACAGTACAGGCTATAAATCGATTGGTATCGCATCTTCGTGCGTCGTGTTCGGCGCAACCCCCTCACCGGCGCGAGCGCAGCTCACTGCCCTTTAAGCGTTCTACCATCACAACATGTGATCATTTCATAGTCAGGAAATTGTTGATTCTAAAGGTCAACTCGTGGATCGAACAAAAATTGTGAACGGAACGTTCGCTTGCAAAATAACGGTAATGTTGTATCCTGATTCAAAATACAAATGGCTGCTTTCTAGAAACTATGAGACATATTTATATCAAGGAATTATATTTCTAGGGGTAAACTTGTAAAGCTCGACACTGGTAAATTGAATTATCCATTATATTACAACACAGTAGTTAATGGTGCAAAATAATAATATTATTTTACCTGTAAATATAGCAGTGGAATTATGTTGAGGATTGTACGGACAGCGGCCAGTTCCGTCGAATTCGTCTAAGTGATGATTGGGGGGATGCCGGGCGTATCTCCGACATAACGGTTTATACGCGTTTGTTCCACACACAAGCAAACGTCCATTCGACCGTGCTGCCACTCGGGGGTAGTTTTGACACTCATCTGCTGATTTTCCTTTTAATTGACATAGTTCTCTATGTGCATCTGTGGACTGCCACTCCAAACGCTGTGAAAAAAAATAGGAAATTTGATTTAAGTGGCCAAGTGAGAGTCGATCTATAACAGTTGAATAAGTACGCCGAAATTGCCTAAAATAATTACCAGCTTATATGTAACATTTAAAATGTTAGCAGTTTTTGCTATATAGAATACTAGCTGACCCGGCAAACGTGTTGCCATATAAATAAAAAAATGTTAAGGGTGAACCCTTATCACTTAGGGGTATGAAAAATAAATAGTAGCCGATTCTCAGATGTACTGAATATGAATATATAAAATTTGGTGAAAATTGGTAGAGCCGTTTCGGAGGAGCACGGTAACTAACATTGTGACATGAGAATTTTATATATTATAAGATATTAGTATATATTCAAAATTAGTGTCTTAGTAATACGGTTCTAGACATAGAGCCCTTTGAGATACGAACAGGCAGCGGAGGCTTAGTAACAAGTTGCAGCTTTTACCATTTGGTACACAGATCTTGCAGTACTTTAAAAATGTCACTTAAAAAATATTTAAAGAAAAATATCATAATTTCACAGGTATCAGAGCGTACAGACGTTATACAACACTCCAAGTGACTCGCCTTCTCACGCCTGTAATTTCAAGGCGAAAGCTTGTTACGCAAACTTAGTGCAGATTGCGATGACAAGCCTACAAGTAGGCTGCGGTTGGTACTGTGGCACGGTGTAAAGATAATAATAGTGCTCTCGATATTGTTCGTGTTACTGTCAAATTTTAGCCAATATTTGGTTTCACTCAAACAAAATTAACAAATCAATTTTAGAGGCTTTTAAACTAAGTAAATAAGCTTACGTACCTAACGTAAGCTTCAGTAGATTTCAAAAAACAATTGTAGACTGTAATTATATAGTAGTGGCTTTTCTTTTTTATAAAATGTTAAGTTTCTTGTAAGTAGCCTATATGACTAAAACTAACAGAAAGCGTTACTAAACAAATTGAAAAAACTTGGTTGTGAAAAAATATTTGAACTTCAGCATTTTCTAATGTTTACGATATCAATCGGTGCAACAACTGAGAAATCGCATTCCGCAGATATTCCACAGTATTGCTGCTTTGATTCTTTGAAGATCAGAAATTCAGTAATACGTATTTGTATTGAGATGGCTCTTTGCCAATTCGCTTTGTAGGTATGTTCCTGTTAGCGTACGTTAGTAGAACTCTATAATTTAATTTATTTAAAGGTATCTATACTAGGAATGGACAACAATAGTTATGCTTGTTTTTCATGAAAACTATATAAAGGCGATTTATTGGAAACGCAGTTTTTAAAAACAAAGTATGCAACAAAAATGAATGAACCAAAAAGCGTTGAATTCCCATTGTTTTGACATTTTAATAAAATCGCAAAACTAGAAACCCTATGACATTATCACCACTTAAAAAGTCGGGATTAAAATATCTGAAACTTACTTTAAAATAGTATCTAATAGAACCAAACGAGGTCAAGGAAGTAACGGTATATAACAATGCGGTAAAAATATAGATTACAGTGACGTGCGGTCGAGTAAAAAAACGGGTGGCTTTCCTTTTTCGCGTGCACATCCATCACCGCCGCCAGGGGACAGTAACATTTTGAACAAAGACACTATATATCATCCAGAATTAAATACATGTGAGTACACAACAGTTTTCGATAGCCAACCATACCAAACGCGGTTTCTGGACTGTTTAATTTTATCGAAATAAAGAGCTAAATTAATAAATAAACAGGGATTTGGGTAGGTAATTTTTTTGTAAAATTTAAGTGTTTATTGTAGTAGTTTTAGTTTTAATAGTATTTAATTGTATTACTAAAATTGTTTATTGTAATTTAAGCTTAATAAAGTTTGTGAGTAATTGTCATCAATGAGCTAATACATGCTAGTGGTTCTAACAGTTCCATGAACTTATATACAATTAATTGGATTCGCTTGTAGGCTGCAGCCTACGCATGTATTGTTATTCAATTGTTCAATTACAATTATGTATTGGCTAGTACCTAAGGTATACATAGATATAGGATTTAACCGTAAAAGAATTGTTTTGGATATGACTGTGTCGTTTATAATAGAATTCCCACCTTCACTTTTCAAGAATATCTTATGAGGAGATTAAGAGATTGTATTGTATCCAGAAAATGGGCAGCTTATCTTTCCGGGAAGTTTTTTATCCACTGCAGTCACAAACCCACGTAGCAAAGCACTTTAGCTAATGCAAATCTGACTTTCTAAGACTGACCCTATGTCTTGCAGCAGACATGTAGAGTAGGATAGAAAATGATACTCATTTTGTAAGGATTAAAGGATTACCCTTATTGATGATTATAAGGATTATTTACAAAGCTAGTCACGCACCTTTTCAATAAATAATTGGAATAATTAAAGTAAGGGTGCTGAACCCCACTGCCGCGTATCGTGTCTACGTACGGGTATATCAAATTAGTTGCGCATTGCATGCTAGTGATATTGCACCCAGTTACAATAATACGAATATAGGGAATGCATGAATGATGTACTTTATCTATTGTTGTATTATCCTTTAATTAAATCGAACTGTTTACGAAAATAATGGATTTTAATAATATAAAATTCTTTTAACGCCCCATTATGGCAATGGAAAGCATACATTTTAATGGCCTTTATAAACATTGGTGTGTGGTTGGGGTGGTTTTAAAGGGTAGCAAAAATTCCCACATAACGTTTTATGTAGGTACACATTGCATGCAAGTCAATGCTCTAATGATTCTAGTTGTACTCAATATATATGTTCATTGCACGTTTAAAGCAAGGCACCGAAGCTGAGACTACCGTCGTACGCGCAAGAATGCGCTACACCTCACCTTCCGCCTTGTTTATTCATCGCTCGTATCATATATTATGCAGTCAATTGACCAACCACTCCTGTCTCTACTATTTACTGTGCCTTTTCAAATACAAATATTCTTGCGAGTAATAAAAAAAACTAAAAACCGACTAAAATGGTCCTTTTGAGCCATATTACGAACGTTTTTGATAGACTTACGATTTCTTACATCACATGACAGACTTTATATTTAATTGCTTATACGTCATAATTTACATAATTATAAGTTTTTCATGTCCTGTTTAGTGCCTTAGGGAATGTCGTCGATAAACGTGCGTGGTTGGTAAGTTCGTCAAAAATATTGGAGCTTTATTAAGAACGTTATAATTAAATGAATGTTTCATACATGCCTTTTATCACATATCACAGCAGTTTACACATTACAATATGACTCGGTATAGGTATAAGCTGCATTTACATAACTTCTTATAAATAACCACGTCCTGTTATGATTCATACGATATGATGCGTTCTTCATCAAAATATACAATCTAGATGTTCATGGGAATCATTTCACAGGATTTTGAAAATAAACAGTGTCGGGAAATAGGTCGTAACTAAGAATAAACGGGGATTGCAGTGAGGCGGTAATTGTTTGGGTTAGATTAGATTCAAACCTGTTAGTAGTTAAGTAGTTCGGTCTAGAAACATGTAAATTGGCTTGTCTGAACATATAATAAAATATACTCTTATAGTCGAACTTCGATCAGCGGTTAGTGCGATGACCAACAAAAACATATTTTTACCAGTTATTTCATCGCTTATATTAATAGAACCATTGTTATTATTTGAAAGACTAAATTATTATAAAAATAGTAGATAATTCATTTATGAAAATCTATTATTTCACCTGGAAAAGAATGGCGTTTAAAAATTGCATTGTAGTAGGCGTAAGTACGTATGAACAAAACATAGTTCTTAATAGCTTGTAAGGTTTACAATTGAGTATTTGCTCGTCTTGTTATCAGTATTATCAGTGTTCTGAATTAAAAGTAAAATATCAGATAACGTCCCTTGTTTTTCCTTTGATAACGCTTTATCATTGACGACATTGTTAGGACTGGGGTTATTGTACGTCTGATTTGATGCTATTGCTACTGCATTTTCTTATTATGAGGTAGGTACTATTTTTTAATTCCTATGCTCTTACACTAGAGTTAATACAAAATACTTAGGTTAAACCATATGCGCATAATATAGAACTTTCTATTTTGTTGGAAGTCAATTAAAAAGTAACATTAGTAGGCTTCTATAGTAGACAAATATATTAGTAGTTGTATTGCTGGATTTTAGCCTAATTGGCGAGATTAGGCTGACTGCATTCCAGCCGTGCAATGTCTAGGTTTAGGTAGATTTCGACTCCATGCATTTAAGTTACTTTTTATAAAAAATAATACTACTAACCTGATCTAAATTCTCCGATAGGTCATACAGACTAAGGTTGTACACTGTGCCCCTGAAACAAAGAAGACAAGTGATGCATTCTACTGTATTCTGTATTACACATTACATTCATTTGTACTTTGTAAAATAATGCGATTAAATCAACAAAAGGAAATTGCAACGATATCATTCAAAATTATTTGAGTCATAGAGATAAGCGAAACTGTAGCCTTTTCATAAAAATATGTATATTATCTTATATGATAAAACAAAACTGATACTGATAATTAGTCACTAAAGATATCTTACCTGCCGCCAACTAAAATTGAAAAGTCGTCTTTATCTAAAATACGGAAGTGGTGAGGGGCTGTTCCGTTGCCCACGAAATGTTCTGACGTTTCTTCACCTGTAACAATATTAAAAAGTTCCTTAAAATACCTTCATAAGCCATACGTATAATATGTCAAACTTTTTTATTTCAACGTACAACCTTTGCAAGAATATTTCAAACACAAACGCTTTGATGAAAAATAATAAATTAGTGGCAAATCGATGGTGCATTGTGACGCCTAATCAATTTGTAATAGTATTGTGATATGTACCTATGTGGGTATGTAGGTATAATATAGTCAAGAATTATACCTAAGCTAATTAAATAATAAAAGCACGGAATGAGCAGACTAAATGTGAAATAAGTTAGTCATAAACATAATAGTGCAGGTGTAATTTTGAAGTTTTGCCTATTATACGGTAAAAGTCCGAAACGTGTATTTTTATTTCCATATGTTTAACCTTATTAGTTACTAGTTGCTGCCTTATTTATAAATAATTAAAAAATATCTTGAAATCTTTGATACAAACGAAGAAACATGAACGTATAATTCAGGCAAATATATTGAGGCAAATATATTACTATCCACAATTATTAAAGTGACACTATTAAGAACCAGGTTCAACCGAAGCAGCCGCAAGAATCGGTTTGACTCGCGTTTTGCGGCCAAGCACCGTATTACGGAGTGGATTTAGTTACGGTGGCATTTTTCACTAAGTTTTGCTCTTTTCATTATGACGTTGTTATTTTTTGCCAGGTTTTTTAACAATAAATAAGATAGATTAAGTAATGTATTATAACAGGCCAGCGACAATTTGAAACTAAGTCTAAGCCAATTACCATTGAGAAAACAGAATGCAATCTGCCAATAGTTTTTTTTTCTACATAAATATTTACTTACTTACGACAGTACGTAGTCGCCGTTATGGTTAACTGTCATATAAAGCTTTCTAACGCGTTCATATACACAGTAAAAAGTTATTTGACAGCCTTTACGATGTAAATAATACCATTCAAATAGGATATTCCATGCAAGCCTAAATCGTTTTTGTGCCGATCAAATGAACAATGTTCCTATTGTAAAGCGATCAACCAACAATACCAGTTCGCGATTTCATAACAATAGCTTGTGAAATTTTCACATGTCAATACTAATTCGGCCTGGCTTCGTTGTATGAATAGTCGGTAGTCCGTCAGGCATACTTGCACCTGTTGGTGTCGAGTTTCGCAACGAATTTGCGTTTTTGAACTCTACTTATTTATAAGCGAACATTCCTCACATTGTACAATTATAAACGAATAATTATTCATTTCATCTACTAAAATATGTTATATTTAATAGTAAATTGATGTTATCTATACTACTTACTGTAAATATTGATTAAGGTCCGACTCTACTTATTTTATTTAAGCGAATATTGAATGAATAACTGTAAGATTGCTTTGTATATTGCAAGTTTTCGTCAACCCATTACTGTTCTGAAAGGGGTTTAGAACTTTAGACTATAGTATACCGCGATAGGTGACTTCATACGCACATTGTGTGAGATGTGTTAGATTAAATAACAAATACTCTCTAGTGTATAGTTATAGCAAGTAATAATTATTATTGTAAAACGCACATAACACAAAAAAATCAGAGGCATGAAACTGCATTTAAAATTTAAATCGTTTAAGGTCTAACCTAATTAATTACTTTGATTTCGAATTACGAGTACTAAGACTACTAATCTTAAGCGAGAGTAAGTTAGATATTAAAATAAATACTTATTAAATTCCAGGCAGATGAAATTATTTAAATCACTCAAATTTTATTAAAGACAAAGTAAGTACGTACCATGTTTTATATAGATCCGGGCGTTAGCATCGGGCATCCACGCTTGAGCGGTGGACGCTAGGAATACAAGAATGGCGCGAGCGGCGGCCATCTTGCTTAGTCCCTAGCTTTTTCTACGCGCGCCATCTTCCGCTGCACCCTGTAACCAATGATAAAAACACATTAAATATAAATATAACACGATACTTGTATTATAATGCAATCGTTATTTCGTCTTCTAATAATTTTAATTAATTATATTTCACGGATGTATTTGAGTAGTGTGTAGATACCTTAATATGTAGGTACCTATGTACTTAACCAGACATCTTGTTAATAAATAACATGTAAATATGTGTATGATTTACGCGAATCAGTCATCACTATTCATCAGGACGAACATTTATATTGCTGATAAGAATAGATAAATTATGATAACGTTTATTACAATCTGTTTTATGGTATAATAAGTATAGCGTTTGACATTAGACAGCAAAGCTTATCTAAAACACTTTGAAATAAAATAGCTTTAGAATTAATTATATTTTTAATATTCACTGACGCAACTCTTAAAATTATTGTTCCTAGGTTAACTTGAACAGAAGTATACGTACTTTTAATAACGGAGTATATACCAATAACATTTTATTTATTTATTTCTGAAACCATTTTCCATATAATAAACAAACAAATAATCAATTTCATTCCCGTCGTCTCTCTACTCAGCCAGTAGTTATTTATTGAATGATTGAGTAACCGACTATTCAAAATACATATTCACAGCACAATGGTAAGCTGTACAGATAAATTAACATCAACGAGCTGGTAATTTGTATCTACAGGGGACGCGATCACACGGCCTGCGTCCATACGCGTCGCATCAGGATTCACATTCTACTTTTTTATATGTAAAACTATTCTCGTTACCCGTGAGAAACTTGACTTGTTTTTATCTGTGTGCTACAATCATTGCAGTATTAATGTTATCTATAAAACGCTCTTATAAATCATTTTTTTGTGCAGTAATATAATGTACTCAATTAATTGCTGCATATTATTTGAATGTGTTTACATCACTTTACATAAAAGTAAATATCCGATAGCACTTGCATGCGTCATGCTGTTCATATTGACGTACCAAGTGCAATACTTATGTAGAAATGTAGAACATACGTATAATTCTTTTAACAGTTTAATGTTCAGCAGATCGTGCAGGTCATAAACATAATGGACAGAAAGTAAAGCTTAGCGCGCACTATGCTGGGATCAAGCAAATCGCAGAATCCCAACTCAATTATAACTAAGCTTCCCAGAGATATGACAGACACATTTCACGGGTCATTATCGTAGAGCTTCCTGTGTATTCGTGTTGATGTCAAGATTACGTTATCTTGTATCTGGATTATACGTCCAAAGCGCTGAATTACGGGGCATTCATTGAACCTGACAAATGGCTCAACTGACAAGCTGGGCATTAATGATGTGCAATATGGTAGTTATAGCAGTGATAGCCTAGTGGCTTAGAAACTCGGCCTCTCGATCGAGGGGTCCGGGGTTCAAACCCAAGCACGCACCTCTCATTTTTCAAAGTTAGGTGCGTATTATAAATTAATTATCACTTGCTAAACGGCGAAGGAAAACATCGTGAGGAAACCTGCATACCTGAGAGATTTATAAAAAAATCTCAAAAGTATGTGAAGTCTACCAATACGCACTGGGCTAGCGCGGTGGACTATGGCCTAATCCTTCTCATTATGAGAGAAGACCCGTGTCCAGCAGTGGGACAGTAGTGGGTTGCTGATGATGAACATGGTAGTTAATTAAATGTAATAATAAGGATCCTAAATGATTTTCAAATAAACATTAAATGGTTATAGTGATTAGGTAATCAAGTTATTCAGTTGCAAAACGTTTTTCTTTCAAGTATATTTTAAATTATTTATGTAAAATGTAAATACATGATCAATAAATTGAAAAATAATACTCCTACTGCCCATATTTCCCTTAGCAAAAATAATACCACAAGTCTTTCAATCATGCCCTACAGTCAAAATATAAGGGGTTGATGAACAAAGAGTGCATTCCTGGCTAACAGAAGGCGTATTTTAATCCAATCGGTGCTCAAAATGCACAGATGTCGCACAACGGTAGGTGGGGGCGTTGCAACTGGATGAAAATATTTCTTGTTCATCCCTATTTAGCAACTTTTTGTAGTCATTAAAAAAATAACTTCTTATGATTCTGAAGATATTTAAATACTGGAATCCCTTGCGTTAAGCAATTTATATGCAATAAATATAGCTATACACCTATTAATATTTAACTTACGTAATATATGCATGCTAGAAAATAAAATAACATGTTATAAATAGATGCCTTGGAAATATTAATGAATTTTAATATGTTATTTTAATATTTTCGAGACCAAAACGAAATGTGTTTAGTTTAAATTTTAGTATAAGTTTAAATTAGTACAGGTAATCTGCATAATAACAAAAATATCTGCATTATTTTCTTAGTGCAATGTTCTTGTGGAGTAGATGCCGTGATACATTATGCGGGATCCTGCAATTTGTCGCTTTAGTTCTGGCACAATTACTGCAAACAAACGAGCGGTTATCGGCCTTCTGATGAAATACCGATATCCTACTTAGAAAGTAAGTTGATTAAGTCCGTAGGTCGACGTTTTAAACTTTGTTATTTAGTAATTTTGCTAAAGATGCCCTACTTAGCTAATTTACTGAATAGTAATTTGAATTATAATAAGCTTGTAAAAATGCGTGTGTTGAGAGCGGTCATAAGAATTTAAGAATTTATTGATCGATCGATTAAACTATAAATATTGATAGTAACCACGTACTTAAATTACCGAGAAGTGGTTATCCACATTCGTTTTCACTTTGCTACGTACCTAATACATAAATTACATATTAAATGAACATGTCGCCTTTTGGTCGTCATGAAGGGGTGTAACTCCATAAATAAATAATAAAATAAACAGATGACTTCTAAAATGATCAAAAATATAATAAATAAGTCAATAAATCTGAAATTGGAAGGACGTAACTAAAATTGTTCAGATGATTGTTACTTAAGTATAGTCTGCGTAAAACTGCTAGTCCGCTCTGAATATAAAAATGGATCGCGTCGCCATAGCAAATCGTATGGCTACACCTGCTCGCAACAACTTCAGAGCGGACTAGCAGTCTGGCGCTAACTTTACAGCGCTCTCATTAACAGTTTCCAAAAGAATTTCAGATCGATAAATTCCGTGATACAGTGTGCTCGTAACGTAATTTGTCGCTCTTGTCCGGCACAATTACCTATGCCTTGAACAAACTTTAGTGGCAGATTCGATTGATAGGACGCTGGCATTCTCAGAATGCTAATAGTTACAAATTAGAGAATTGTTTTAGTAGAGGCATGAAAGAGTTTATCTGATGTAAAGTGATCACTGCAGGCTATAATTTTCACAAAATTTAAACGAGTAATTTATTGATAGTATGTACTTATTTATGAATAATAACTTGAGACAAATTTGCATAAAGCCTGTATTTTTTTCGCATAACATTCCTGTTATGTATGTAAATTAAGCTACATGTAGAACTTTCGTTATTAATACAATAAGACGTAGTTATCTTCAATCAACATGCAAACTACAAACACTATTTAAAATATATGCCAGCAATATAATGTAACATATTGCAATTTCATACGCCAATCCAGTTTTCTTGTAATGAAAAATGTCAGCTGCAGGGGCTTTTACAAGACACGTACACGACGTCATTATTCGACGATGCGGTTCCGATTTAAGCTTGTATAATCGTATATGGCCAGTATTTGCATCGCACTGCATCACTGCAAAAAGTCGTCAGGTACAAAAGTTCTTTGGTAAGACAACATCTGGTCCCAAACGAAATAGCAAAAGCAATAAATATGACATCCCGCTCTCTAACGTCGAATATGAAATAAGAAATAAAAATGTAAAGGAGGCATTCGGTTGAATATTTTATGGTAACCGGTTGACTCAGTTTCGTATTTTCTTCTGGTACATCTGGAGATCTAGAAATACTAAATTACTCACATATAATCTTGCTCGGACTCCAGTATAAATCAAAGACAAGTTTTGAACTGGATATTTTAAAGGTAGGTACAAATATTGCATAAATGAAATATTGGTATTTCTTTTTCGAAGTAGGTAAAAATGCGGTGAATGCACCTACATACATGGTTTCAACATATGGATTATTAGATGACCCGGCAAACGTTGTGTTGTCATATCTATACATACATAAAAAATGTTAAGGGTGGAGAACCCTTATCACTTAGGGGTATGAAAAATAGATAGTAGCCGATTCTCAGACCTAGTGAATATGCATATAAAATATGGTAAAAATCGGTAAAGCCGTTTTGGAGGAGTACGGTAACTAACATTGTGACACGAGAATTTTATATATAGATTATAATCAGTAAAGTTACAATGGCAATTTTGTAAAACTTTAAGTCATTGGTATTCGTGCCAAATATCTGTACGACTTGCACCATTTCTAAATAAATCTTAAACCTTGTTGGGATATTTTCACAGGAACTGAGAATGTATTTGCACCTGCTTAAGTATTCCGCGCAATAATACCAAGTGCATTGGTAATAAGCTCTGATTCCTGTAGGTTGGCTTTTATTTTCCTTGTATTCAATTCTTATTCATGTACGCAAAATTAGACAAGCTGCACGTACGACTGCTAATCTTATAGGTATACAATCATATTATGAATACCATACATTATTTAAGTATGTATTTAGTTTTTGTCAAACAGTTAGTTTGTTTTTGTTTTTGTTAGTATATTATTACAACGATTTTTTATGGTTTAACAATATTTATAGTATCTGTAAAGAATCTTAAATTGAATTAAATGAAAATGAATTGAATCGTACAATGATAGAGACTATACTCTTGATATATAAAAATAAACGTAATAGGTATATTTTGATCACTATTCTATACGTGGAAAATATAATAAAAAAATTGTTATTATTGAAAGATAATAACGTATAACTTAGAGAGTAACTACCGTAGACAACTTGTTTATAACTCCAATTTAACAAGCTAACGAAGTAAGACAACTTTCTGGCTTCACCAAGGCAACATTAAAGGCAAAAACAAAAGAGCCCGTAATTACGTATATGCGGTTGACATTCGAGCCCGAGGCGACGATCGGTGAAGTCCTGCGATCCCACGCGACTCGGGAAGCTGCGGTCTTTCTCTCAACCACAACAAATAACTAGCAGATCCCGGGGGCAAGTGGTAATCCGAGTACAATGGGTGTTTAGTGTTGCCAGGTATTTTAGTGAGCGGGAACCATTTATTTTTAAGGCATTTTTTTTCCTGTTTAAATATTTTATTATAAAAATTTACAAACAAAGAAACATTATCACAAGTTCTTTATTTTCTTACTAATACAATTTTTTAATGGTATCTCTTTACTTATTATTTTACGTCATTGGTATGTAGCTATGTAATAAAAGTATATTAACATCCTTGGAGATTTAAGTTTCCGCAAAAATGAGATCCTAAATGTATAAAGCAGTTTTGCTCCTAGATCATTTTTATCTAATAAGGACCATAATCACATCAATTACATGAAAAATATAATCATCTCTTGACTCACTCATACCAGAGTTTTTATTAAATAATACGAATATAACCATTTTTCTGACGGGTTAAAGCATTTGGTTCGAATTTATCTCACTGAACAATGAGAAAACAGGGCGGTCGGTATAAAACGGGAAATCTGGCAACACTGAAGCCACGACGATAAAGACAGTTTGTCGCATTTTTCTATATCAGCGTATAATTTATTACAGCTTCTGGCTGTGTCACGCGTGAAGTGTATGGCACATAAACGATGTGAACAGCGTAAGAGGATAACCAGCTACGTGGCCAGACTTGACAACACTCGCAGATTAAATAAATCCTTGATGCTGTTTTTATTGTATATCTTATTGAAGGTGGTAGAATTTCTTAAAGGTATATCACAACTATATAAGTACCGTAGCTAGTCTATGGTAAGGGTTTTCTAACTACGCCCGTCCTTTTCATCTGGTACCTACTCTACGTAAGAATGCACGAAAAATAATAAAGGACAGTAGTTATGTTTGGTTAAAAACAACTAGACTATAATAAAATATAAATATGTATTATAAAGATATTGATTATAAAGATGTTGATGTTGTTTGTGTGTCAGTTGCAATTTGCAATCTTGAAAATAATCAGACCGATTCTAATAGCTCTTTCACTACCCATTATTTTAATGGATGCTGTACTCGTATGTAAGATTGTACAACATTGTATGTATTCACAAATTGGTAATCTATATAAAAAGGAAATAGCCTTTGTTATTATGTATAAGCGGCAAATAATAATAATTTCGTGTGAATTACAAGTTAATATCACATTGACATGTGACGAGGTTAATTTGTTTGTTGTTCTGCATTACACACATGGTTTATACAACGTTCATCGTAATAAATTGTGGCCATTAAAATAAATTGATTTATGAATCACTTGGCTATAAAATATATACGTTGGCATTCCTATTCTAAATTCCATAATTTTGTTGACGGCCACGTAAACTACTTACATATAATTAGAACTTCCAAGTCCAAGAAAAGTAGGTTTTAAGAGAAAACAAAATCATGATATTTTAATGTGTAAGATCATGATAACACGAGTACGTTAAGTATGCTTGTACGCAAATACGGAAGACAGACGCCAGGTGTGAGCACTTTTTTTTTTTGTGGAGAAACTCTTTAAATTTTGTGGGTCCTTATCTTTTGCGCCAGACAGGGGATAAAGAGGGCCTGTCTCCCCAAAATGCGCCATAGTCACGGTGTTTGATGCATTGCGGTGTTTGCATGAACTATACATAAATAAAACTGCGATAGATAAATACTACTTAAATTATTAATGAGTTTATGCATAATAAAATTAGCAATACAATAGATTCTTTAGTTATACAAATGATTAAATTTATTGTTTTCAACTGCTTTATATTGAGCATCATACTGTATATGGTCTTTTCAATAAACTTACTAAACTAAATAATATTCAGCATTAAAAAAAATTGTTGCTATCTACGAGTAGGTATAGTAGACAAATGTCAACAACCACTTGATTCAAATTTAAATATTTTTAAATCAAGTCTGAAATCTTATTTAACTTCGGTCAGCGATAGGTACTTTGTAATCGCGATTGGAATAGGTAAGTAAGGATTGTAGAGTCGTTGTAAATAGCAATTTAATCGGTTGAACTCATTTCCTGACTTGTGATTTATCGGCTACTGCTAAATCATTTCCTTATCGATCTGTATTTTTTTTGCTTTAAAAAGCTTATCAAATAAAACCGTAGTATTAAAGATATCTAATATTTAGCAAATATTTAACGAGGGCAAACTGTTTATACAATTTACAATTTTTTATCATTATCTTTATAAACATACTTTAGTTCGTAGTTAGTTTCTTATACAATTTAAATGATCGCCTACATAATGTTATTTAAGTGTAATTTAGTTTTGTAATAAACTTGTTGATACTACATTATTATGGCTTCTTAAAAACCCATCAAATAATAGTTAGTGATTTTTATGATAATCACAAAGTAATTTATGTTAATGATCTAAGCAATACTACATTCCGTTCAGAAAATTTTGACACGATATAAGTATCTTTAAGAATTAGAACTATAAACCCTTACAAGTTTTTAAATTGTCATAAATAAGGAAGGAATCATATTTTTATTAAATAAAAGAAAATTAAAATTATAATAAGATACATGTAAATTGATATTTAGTTTTTTGTAAAAGAAGTCAGATTTTAAGTGGTCAATAGTGTCTGTTTTTAGTAGCGTATACTATTTTTTATAGTACTAATGTTTAATAATTGGTCAGTAGATCATAGAAACACCCTATACCTATATTAGAACGTTTTGTATGTCGTAAGAATGTCTTATATTTTAAATATAATGGGTGTTTATTTACAAAAAATGTTAAGTAGGTGTAAAGTTAATATTTGTAAGTGTTATTACTTATTGTTAAAATACACTCATTGTTTAAACAGCTAAAGTGTCTCACTCGTTCATTCCGTTTGTTTATACTTCGTGGAAGTATCGTGTCACTGAAGTGTCGCTGTAAATCCCATTTGAGGAGTGAAATAAACGGTCATGTGTTTAAACAACGTGAAGTTTAGTGATAATGACTCTGTTTATCTTTTTATCTGATAACGTGCACTGCGCTTTAGTACCTGTTTACGTTGCTGCGTTTTAGTTTGAAGGGTGTGGTTATGCAGAAATACTAATTTGAAGTGTTTAAACTCAGTACTATTTAATGCTTGCAACGGACCTGTGATTAAATTCAAGACTGATAGACTCCAATTTAGAACACTAGGGTATAACAAAAGTGTTTGTAGACCTTTTTAATTGAAATAGCAATTAATATATTGCATAATTAATAGTAGTTATTTACCATTTCCATGCGTCTATCTCTTTAGGTTTAAAATCTTAGTTATTGATAGATTGATATTTAATTAATGAAAATTTTATACAATAACACGCTAAAATACGAGGAAGCAGACATGAATAGAACTCGTTTAAATATAAGCTTTACAATTTTAGTGAATAAACCTCGGGTAATAGACAAACTCATAACTATCAGCGTTGCAGCCAAGCAGCTGATTCGTCTATGAATTTTCGCCCACGACGGAACAAATTTAATTATCTTCACATAATATGACGCATACGCAATTACGCAGGATGTTGATAATGTCATTCATTCATTGCGATCGTAATTTACTAACTCGGTTAATTGTTTCTTCTATTTATAAGTAGGGTAACGAATCCCTCGGATGAGTCAAGTACTCCGTAATTACGCGATGCGGTCAGGTATATAATGCAATAACCTTACTAATTTGTATCCCAGAATATCGAAGTACAGTCGTGCGAATATAATGTTGAGCGTATCTACAGTTCTAGGCAATGCCGGTCAATTAACGTTGGCCCATTTCACTAAGATAAGGCTAGATTTGGAAATTCTAGCATTGTTATCACAAATGACTAAATAAGAAGTTATCGATCTGTGTATCAATTAATTACCCTTTGTATCAATTCACAATGCTTTGGACGGCCAGAGCTGTGTTCGTGGACATTGTAAGGTTCTTAGTGCTCTATAAAATATACGGTAAGAAATGTGCAGAGGAGGAAAGCCTGGAGTATTTGAATAAGTTACTGGGATGCGTCATAGTGGTTTTGTCAAGAAAATATGAACGAAATACTCGTATATAAGGTGTGTAATAAGTAATAAATAAGTTTATTGTACTACTATTGTAGGTGGAATGTTACGATTGAAAATGAGGTGTTATACTTTTAAAACAATGCCATACAATAGAAACACACTGAATGAACCAGCTTATATTTTATCTATTCAAATGACGACGAATTGTCTAGTTGCGTTCATTACGTTTAATACCAACAAAATGATATACTTTTTACTAGCTGTGCCCCGCGGTTTCACGCTAAAAGAAACGGGCACAGCTAGTTCTAAAATATTAGTAGCCTAAGTTACTCCTTATTACATCAGCTACCTGCCAGTAAAAGTCCCGTCAAAATCGTACCACCCATTTCAGAGATTAGCCAGAACAAACAGGGACAGACACAAAAATTGTATAAAATGTTATTTTGGTGTATGCAACGTATGCATATTCATATGTTGTTTATATGTATGTATAGGTACCTAAACGTACTAGGTTTTCATAACTTTAACCCCTGACGAGGGGCGTTATTATATTTTCAAGCCTATCTGCCTGTGCCATAGCACCCAAACGTTTGAACCGATTTTAATGCGTTTTTTTGTTTTACTGGGGTGGTACTCAGCTATGTTTTGACGGGTAATGATGATGTCAGTGACCCTGGCAAGGGGGACTCTTTAATGGACAACCATTATTCCATAGTTTATTTGAGAGGCAAAGTAATAAAATGTCTCTATGTTCTTTTTTAGTGATAGGGGTTTTATTCATAATTAATTCATAATTATACGTTTTTTGCTATCTACGAAATTTTTATTACACGTGTCAATGTAATTAGATACTATCATCGATATTTTTTTTGTAATAACATTATTTGTTATTTGACTATCGACAATTTGTTTTATGTTACGCTTCGCTGATAGTGCTTTAATTTATAACTATTTCAGGTCAAACACCTCAAACATACAAGGCATCTAAACATGATACATTTTACTTTTAATCAATTAAAACGTGTACTTTTTTGGTAATTAATGGTTCTTTATTCTGTCAATTTTATTACGTAAGTAACATCTTTAAGTCTTAAAATAAACACCGGCAAAATATATATTTAATTTTATCCTAAAAATATATCTGTAAGTTTCCGATTTACCTGTATAAAAATATTTTTGGTACTAAAGCCATACATATTTCTTTTGAATTTCTAATCAATTCGTACTGAACCTATCGCCATTTTATTTCTTTATAGTTTTGACCATGACGGTTACAGCGTTACTTCAGCATGTTTCATATCCGCAGTTTTGATTAGCACGTTCTTGCGGGTCAAGTTATATAACCTTATCAATTAGAATAGTCGTTACACTCGCACTATATTACAAAGAGCCGTCTCATACGTTTAATTACATTTCGTTTTTATCATGTGACATAATTTAAGCAGCTACATGTTACTTTGTCTTTAGCTTTAAAGAAATAGAAGAATTATAAAATGTGACTAGTTTCTACATAAATGGTTTAGAAGCGTAGTGTTAACGAATAATCTATTTTTTATATAAAGGAGCTTCGCTTTTAGAAGCAATAGACAGAAAACATATAAATCTAGATATATCTACTCTAAATTTATTGAGTACCAAACTGCTCACTTATTTCACTTCATTTACTTAAACAACAATTAATTATTCAAATAACTGTATTTGAATAATCCTTACTAATATATAAATTCCGAAAGTAACTCTGTCTGTCTGTCTGTCTGTCTCTTCTTCACGCCTAAACCACAGAACCGATTTTAATGAAATTTTGTACAAAGATAGTCTGAGACCCGAGAAAGGACATAGGATAGTTTTTATCCCGGAAATCCCACGGGAACTAGGGCTGGCGATCAAAGATCGATTAATCGGAGAATCGATCTTTTGGACCAAAAAGTAGATTATTTAAATCGATATAAGTAGGGATTGAATCGTAATCTATGCATTTGATCTTTAGCAAGGGTGTTGTCCATGAGCCCACGAAGGTTTCAGAGATGGTACGACCGATTTTCGCCAGATGGCGCCACTTTCCTTCTAATGAAGGTACGAATTTACAGATTTATGTATGTTAGTGTGTCATATTATTTTCTTTTAAAGGATTGTATTAAATATGTATTTGAATTTTAACTGTAAAACAAATAATTTGTTTCACAATATTGAAGGGAATATTTTTACAGTATTTTTGGTGTCGGTTTTATTAAAAAAAATCGACTCCTTTTGAAACCAACCAATGGCTATGTAAAAGCTGATCCAGTCAGATAATCTTGGCTAATACCAGACCAATTCTCGGAAAAGTTTTTGGGTCGCCATAATGATTTCCAGCCAAAATTTCAAAATGTAGAGCTATATGTTTGGAACTCTCCCGTGCGGATTAACCCGCGTGGCTTATTACTTCACTTTTACGCAGAAATGGTTTTATTGTGAAAATGGCCAATGCTATTCTCCGTAAAGTCTGGTATCATGATGGTAAAATAGCGTTTAATCCGCTTAGTACTTTCAAGATAAGTCCTTACCTGTACAGATATTTGAAAAAAAACTTTATAAACCAGATTTTATATTTTAGTATCGTAATAAAGACCTTAAATATTGTAGTTATTTTAGAATAATAGAGAAATTTCATTACCGATTTGCTTCAGTTATCTTACAAAAAAGTTAGGTAGGGACTCTACATTATTTTAATTTACATTTAAAACAATTTTTTCCAAATTTAAAGCGTAATATTTACTATTTCCAGCTTATAAATTTGGGTTTAGTTTATAAAGACATAGAATAATATACGCAATTGTTTACCGTACGATGTACACATGTTTACACATATGAACGTGCCCAATTACGCTGACATACTGGCATATTAAAGTCATATGTTTAATGTATTGTGAATACAAAACAAAGGAGGACACCGCTTCTCTCTCCATGTGCCCCGTAGAAAGCGCGACTTATTCGTGGTGCGGGCTCACCAATTGCTTACCCGCTAGGGTTACCATCATGTTATTAATGATTCAGACAGTCCTATAGTTTATTTAAATTTGTTGTTCACTGTTGTTTTCGGACAATTTGTTTGTTGCTGAAAATTAACATTTAAAATAAGTTTATTACGAATCCTATTTTATTAACTGTTTATTCGTCTCAATACCCACTCATGTTATCAAATCAAAGGAGATTGGGCTAAAGAAATTTGTTGACTTATTTTAGCCGCAAACACGTAGGATTCCTTAAGATATTTTCCATGACCTTCTGATACTAAACTTCTATAAAACAATTATTAAGCAGGTATGTGATACGAATGTAGAGTCGCTATTTACAAGATTATTTAGCTTTTAACCAATTAACGCAATAAATTTCAGAGAGATCCGCTCAAATTAATTTGACATTGAAAATATTTAAGTATTCTCAGTACTCACTCAACCATCAACCAGTAATAATAATAATAATTTATATTTGTATTGTACTTTTTATAAGGATACTACTTGTTAAATTATTACTAAATTTATTTATTTAACAAACGCTGAACTTGCAATGATATATTGATCTTGTGTCATAAGATATTTTATTACGATCTTATGACATAAGTGAAAGCTTAATAGTTCAGGGAACTATAAATGCCTGGGGAACCTATTTCTGTGTCAACAATACGCACACACTCGCCCGCGCTCCCCAAGCCCCATAGCCACGGCTTTTTGTAGTAACGTGCACACTCCGCTCTACAATATTTATGGTTTATCCAAACTTCATATGATACTCACCAACTTTAATAATTCAGCGTTTAGGCAATCCGTTTAGTGTCACTAGCCATTCACTCACAGGTCATCGCATTGCTGAGATAGCAAATTTCATTGTCACCGTTTATATTATTAGTAAAAAGAACACTTAATTCATTGATTCACAGTTAAACAGACCACTAACACATTAGTATCACAAAATTTGTGCGTGTAGTAGAGATCCAAAAAGTTGCGACCGGTTTCCGAGTTGAACGTGAGTTGGTTGTTTGGTGTTTACAGTGGCGAGCTTGCAGCGCGCGAGTAAGTAGCACGGACGTACACTCGCAACGCACTCGGCAGCGGCACTGGCGCGAGCGGTGTAGCGCGGGGGGCGCTATACTCGTAGTTCAAACTTGCCTGACAGGCTTCTATCTCTTTCATGCGCGTGCGCCGATGGCGTTGCCACGTTAACCTATTCTATAGCTACAACAGCGTGGCCAGCGTTACTGTATTTTTTGTTTTGTGTTGACACTTTTAAATGAGGGACTATAAAATAGAAACGTACTTCGTCGAATGGCTTTGGGACGTAACGATGATAGAGTAAGGAAACTATTTTCAATATAGTTGCATTTGAGAAAAGCTTTATGATATGAAGCTTTTAAGAAGTTAATGACTACACGATACCTTCAAGATATAAGAAACTTTATGTATTAAAAAGACATAATTTAAGACATGCATGTGTTTAAAATCATTCACTGTTAAGATACGAGTATATCATTACGCATAATGTTATGTTTCGGATATTTCATTACATACAATATTTTCAGAACTTTAGTTTGACAGTGCTGTTCAAAAATTTATTCTCTCATCTCTCGTACGACGCTAGCGTGGCAAACTAAAATATCGTATCCTGGTTTGGAACTTATTAGGGACGTGTCAGGTGCTACCATATGGGCCGATACCTGCGACCGGTATTATTATCTCTACCTTTGTCAGGGTTATCAAAATGGATTCTTCATTTTGTATTGTGTTGTTAGCGGATATTCCATAGCCGTGAATAAATTTAACTACTAAAATGAATTACTGTAACGTTTGTATGTAACTCATTGAATAATCCTATTAAAAGATTTGATTAGAGCTGAATTTATTTAAATAAAAGAGGACGGTACTGACCTACCCCAACTATCATTGAACGGTTGGGTGAACATAACACATTGAACATTACACTTTAATCAATAAAAAGATAAAATAGCGGTTCATGATTTTTATTAGTATAAATAAAATACGAAAGAAACGTTTAAACAGGTTGGACATCTGCCGGGTTATCGGATGTTAGCGCAAATAGTCTTCGTAGCTTCTCCATATGGCTGAACAAAAAGTTAATTTTGGGATGCTTTGGATAAGTAGAAAACAATGAAATTTGGGCAACTGGGCAGAACATTAACTTAAGTGAACCGTACCGTACACTCTGTTTCATAACAATGTTGCCCATTTAGTACGTTCATTCGGTAATTAGATATGTTTTGACATGACAAGAGGGAACTTGTGACAGGCTAGTGGTAACGATAACCATGCTCGCTCAGCGGGAGCCTAGCACAACCACTTCGCCTAATTAAACCAACACTGCCTTCATTGTAACATTACAATGATAATGTCCATATTTTGCGAGAACATCATACTCGTACTTTGTTGCTTTTTCAATATACATTTCAAATATTTTTGTCCCCACTGTCCATTTACTATCGTTTTTTGGAAGAGGACGTACCTATTCATCGTGGACAATGTCTCATTCACATCATTATTTCCAGTGTCCCTAATTGTTCGTATTTTATAGTGGTTTGTTTTTGTCCAGTATTGCTGAATACCGTTTTTACTTTGACGAAAAAACCTTTTATCTACATTTTTGTAAACCGCTGGAAATTATGTTTTATATTATTTTGTACTTAAATTCCGAGATAATTATTTTAATGATGTAGAATGTTAGATGTAAGTTTGACTGAGATTGAAAATGTACCTTTGACGATGCATAAAATAATTGTTGTTTTTGTTGGATTAATAAACATAAAACACCAATAAGTATGGTGAGTACATTCTTAACTCTATCAGTATTATAAAGATTTTTTGTTAAAATAAATAAACTTCAAGAAATTCAGATTGATGATTTTATTTAAAATATTCAAAAGGCTGTCCCCTTTTTATGTCAGAAGGAATAAAATGCAAACGTTATAGTTCTGATCTTTTTGTATTCTTGTGCAATAATATGTGTGGTTAAAATACGAAATTAAATGAATTACCTTTTACATTTTATAATCTTGAAAAGAGACTACAATGAGCCTCTAACCGTTAATCTTTGTATCGTATTCAAAATCCCTTACGCAGTAAAAGTAGCCAACAAAAAGTCCTTCGCTAGCTAACCGTACCTGAACCGTTTATAAAATAATTTGACCAGATAATTAGACGAAAGTTTTATTAGGTTTTGTATTAAATGAAGCAGTTACCAAAGCGCAGTACCTAACTATGATTCCAAAAAATGTAATTTATTTAGAAATCCGAAATACTGTACAATTTAAATGTACAAGATCCTACAATTTCATATGACGCAAATATGCTTACTTTAACTAAAGCTCGACATATCAAGCGTCTTTCTTCAGAATAATATATTTCTCGAGATAAGCAAAAAGAGGTCCCAGCGACGTTAGATAGGCCGAGCAGGTAACGCCGGCGCCCGCTGCGTTACCCCGCATTTGTCTGCCACATCTGCCTATCTTACCCAATAACCGTCAGGATGCTCGCCGTAAACGCATAAAATCATTTCTTTTATGGATAACAAATACGATCGCGTTAAAGTTGAAATCTTTTCTTATATTATTTCTTGGATAAATAAGTACCTAAGTCAGCTAATGTAATAAAGTTGGAATTTCTGAACCAAATTGTCTAGAAATCGACTCGACATCAAACAGATTGTTAATTAAACGAGCTACTTCAATCTTCCTTTTACAGAATATATTTATTCAGTGATCTTGACTCTTCAAAATCAACATTTTTCCAACTTGTTTTATTTCATTAAAGGGCAGAATAACTTTAAAAGAACGTTAATTTAGGAAGATACAACAGCGAAATTACTTGAAGTTGGTGTATTTTAGCTCCGAATTACGCTATCTGATATGAAACGGTTTACGATCTTGCCAGAGCCTATTTGCATATCAGCGGGTGTGGTTCTCGAGTGCGGTACAATCCGGGGACAATATATTTCAACGAAAGACGTCGCTATCTCCTCCTTTTGTACAATACAGTACCGAGAACGGTGCAGGCAACTGGCGCTTTGCCATCGTATAGACGCTTTAACTAGAATCGTGAGAAAAAGTCAGCAATCAGCGATTTAGTTTTTCGATTTTAATCTTGAACTCGTTTGTGTGCTTCAACAAAATGTGACAGGAACACATGTTAGTCAACTTTGTTTATAATTGTGAGATGATATTGCATCTCATTATAGAGTTTCCTCTCACTAAAAATATTAACGCTAGCTATTTGTGAATTTTAGACTAGGTAAATAATACCTACTAAGAATTTTAATAGTTAACTCTTGACAAACGGAAGGTAAACTATTATTATGAAGTTTCGCTAACGATAGCTAATTTCGATGTTACAAAATTAAAATAGCTAAAGAATAAAGAAATACAAAAATTGTTACCGCTAAAATCCGTTTACAAATCCTAAAAACTAAATTGTCAATTTCTAATAATTAATTGACCAATTTTTACATCAAAATTATTTATTAAAAAAAGTCTCTGATATTTGTGACTGGATTTTAGATAGTCATTTAAGGTAAAGTGGTTATAACCATTCAGAGACTGAGGGTGTTAAGAAGAATGTCAAATTTAGTTACGTTTTGTAGACGACGTCTTCAAACGAAGCGAATGAGAAAAAACATTCAATTGCAAGTAGACAGCAAATCAGAAACATCTTCGTTAGGAATAAAATATATCTCCGCGGGAAATTGCATATCGCAGGGAAAATAAATAAAAGTTTAATCAGACCACGCTAACGATGTCGCTCGGCAGTATCTAAATTATATTTTTACGCTTAGGAAGGAGACGATCATAAAAATATTCAATTGCTATGAAAGATTAGAGTCAGTTACATCTTCGTAAAGGCGTAAATGGTTATCTCCGTATATAGCGAGGAAGATGTCACTTAGAAGGGCTTAGCTAACGACATCGAACGACATTTCAGCTGCCAAGAAACCCGGCTGCGTATACAAAAGGGGATATAATACCGACGGAAGTTACTTTGTGATTTTCTTTATGTATAAAAGGTTCAATATACGTAATTACATTATAGATAATAAGGAGCATTAAGAATCGTATTTAATTTTAATGTTTATGTTATATTACACTAACACAACTTAAATTAATACAAGGCACTGCATATTGGTTTTCAGGAAATGGTTATTTCATCATCAGGTAACTTCATTTAATTCTTCACTTCTTTTTGGAGTTGAATACAAAGCATGCTCGCTTTATATTTCAATTTTATAAAATAAAGCTATTTTAAGTTTTGTGGCCTAAAATTTCGTTCATTTGCAACAATTTGTTAATTCTATAAACGGTTGTTGTGGATTTCGAACATTGAAACATTGTTCCACGACAATTGCGGGATCATTCAAAACGTGGTTTGTATCCCCTTTGCATTTGCGCAACCGAGCTACATCTCAGACCGCCCAGATAAGACGCATAGCCCCCATTTGTCATTACCAACTCGGGCTTGCGTTCGTTGTGCTTAAATTAATATCTTTTCCGGCGAACCAAATTGCACAGATAAAAAATGGATTGCCTAAGCAAAGTTTTTTGCGGAATTGAGGTGGAATATCTTATCCGACGTTTGCGAAAACTTCATCTAATTGTAAGACATTATTCCTGCTACTGTGACGCGATGGGAAAGTTTGAAGATAGCATTAAGATAAGAGGAATCTTTTAAAAAGAGTCTCGCGGGTTAGAATATGTTCCAGATTATAAACTTAAGAGTGAATAGTTTCAGCTTAAAATTTGTGCAGGTGGTTTTTAGTTTACGGAAGTAGAATTTAAGCTACTATATTATCGCTATTGTCCTCTCAAATTGAATAGAACTCCTACATGAGGTTGATCATATGTATGATCGTACGCATGTGTCATAATAGGCATCTTAGCCGCCACCTGTATAATCATTAGCTGATTCAACTTGCATAATAATAATGTACTTACATCTTATTGGTCGGTGAGTGGACCAGAAAACATTACTAATTTATTAGCCAACTGTGTTAATTATTAGATTTCCGTTTAGCAGTTTAGCAAGTCCGTTCGTCATCGTTATTACTAAAACGGGTTATCCGAAAGTTTGGAAAAATATGGAAAAGCGAATTGGCTTGTTAACAAACAGGCATGTTAGTTCGTTAAAACTGCAACCAATGCAGTTAGCTACAGTATTATAGTGATACAATGTATGGTCGATCTAATCCCAAACAAATGCAAATTAAGTGTTCAGGTATGTCGTTTGAACGTCCGGTTAATGGTTGAACATTGTGTCGGGTGTGCTAATGGCCTCATAATTGGTACGAGGTTACCGTCGGTTGTCCACCTCGCCAGGATTAAATGCCCTTGGACTATTAAAGGGCGTTTTGACTATTTTACTGACAGAACTATTAAAGTACGTTTGTTTCATTATGTACGAAGCGTCAATGTTTTCATTATTCATTCAAATGATGTAATTGAAACTGAATATATGATAAAGCTGTTGTAATCTAATTTGAAGGATGAATTCCAGCTTAGCCCTGAAGGGCAACTTGTTTGTGATCAACCTGAGGTAACATTTTTATTTATTTGCGGGTTATTTAGTTTTTGATATTTCTGAGTGGCAGTGATCACTTAATGTCTAGTAAAAAAAACATCGCGGCTTGAAAATTTCTTGTACATTAAATTTTAACGGCGTTTTTACTCAGATTAAGTGGAAGATTTTTTTAATATAAAAACAGCTAACGTCAGCAGCAAGCAATCAATTAACTTCATAATTCTGGACCTTACGGAGAACCACCAAATTATTTGCTTTTTATGTTCTACACAAGCGAAAATGTTGTCTTTCACGTATCACTATCAGAGTCAGGAATTCTTATAAACGCGACGTATAGAGTTAGAGGTACTTTGTGTGTAAATTTGGAGAGAACAGTAGACGGTAGGTATGTGTAGGCATGTCAGCTGTGTCCTTGTCCACAGTCCGGTGCAGGAAGCTGCTCATTGTGTCTCACTGACCCGCGACCAGTGCGCGGTTCACGCTACTGTGTAATGATATAGAGGTACTGGTAGTTTCTAACATAGTCTGTTCAGTTCTACACAGATAGCAATACAAGATAAAATCTAACGCATATACCAATGCAAAATCAGGTCTTTTTTAAACGTCGACAAGCTATCACCGTTTTAACATGCTACGATACTATAAGATCCTATAAACGTTGTCAACACATTACTGTCCACTGACGGGGCATAGGTCTTCTTGCAATGTAAGATGAACAACTTTAAGCACTGTTCGTTAAGTTTAATAATAATAGAATTAAGTGACACAGGATTTTTTTATATTAATTTGTGAATAAGATAGAAATACATTTAACAAAAATATTATTCTATTAAAGTAATATTTTGAGTTCATACATAAAAGATCCAATTAAGCTTAATTTCACGGACTATATAACTCGTTTTACCTACTTTAAGCGAAACTGCTTAGACCATGGGAATTTTAAAAGAACTATCAGACCGAAGCTGTTTTTCGCTATTAAAGCTTTTTTGCCATCTGCATGATAAGACAGGACACAAGAATTAACCCGAGCTGAGTACGTCATTTGCATATTATTGCAGTCTGTGACGGGATGATATATTATGGGAATAAAAATTACTTAAGGGGTGTGTTGTCCGGATGCTCTCAAGACGTGGTAATTATTGTTGTGTGACGTCACGCTAGCTTACTTCCCACGCGTATGCGGTCTTCTTATCGTCACAATTAAATCGCACTGGCCTGCGTTGACCGGACCTCTGTCGCCTCCCCACTTGACTGAAGACGCTTAATTATCTGTTTATACTCATGAACACAGCGATCGACCCCCTGTATCGATCTAATATGGAAAAGGCAGAAGTCTCGATCCTTCGATTGATCTTTTCCTTGTTCATATGTGTTTAAATATATTTTCTGGGCTCGTGTCATTGTAAATTTGTCACAAATATTTGCACATGCGATAATGGGCCTCCCACAATGAGCTAAAAATAAAATAGTCTTAAAAGCGCCAATTTACCGTTAACTAAAAACATCTGCAGCAGATAAATTATAGCGTCTTTAGAAGGCATAAAATTATATCTATGAATGCAAATATTATCTTGAATATCTCTTATTACATGTGTACAAAATTTTATATTGTTTTTTACAATTGTGAGAAAAAAGATAAAGCATAATTAGCAAAGTAATTTTATCTAATAATATTTTGTGGTAAGTTCAAACAGCTATTACGAATTACAATGAACTCAGTGCCGCAATTGCAGACTAAAAACCTGCGTAGCAGTTAGCTAAACCCGGTGAGAATGGTTGTATATACTTCCGCATTAATCAATCTATTATGTTGCTTACTCGGCTTCTCAAGTAGGAAGGAACTAAGTACATGATCAATCTTGAGCGCCGAGTGTGAGAAAATAAGTACATAAATGAATCGGCGGCCGTGAGATTCAACAACAAAACTGCAACGCTAAATGCAATTTCCCATCAGACATATAAATAAATTTGTTGGGAACCGCTTTGTGTCACATAAAAACACAGTGTTAGTTACTAATCAGCTAGGATAAGAGATAAGGACAATGGACGATGGCGTTCTCACGTGGTACAATGGTCCGACTGAGTGTACCTACCTCATTCGCAAGTTTCGCACGAATGCGATGCTTGTATGCCAAAGTTGTTTATGTTAGGGATTAAAGGGATGCTCAACATTTAACAGTCATTTGCCACCACGTTCAGTGCAATAGTTCTATAACTTACATATTGGTTATGCTGTCTGAATGCATCAATAAACATTTATTGCGTTGTAAGTCGGACAGTGGTATGGCCATATTAACTCTATATGTACAAAATCATGTAGCTTCCACTACAATTTGGAATATTTCATACACTGCTTTACTTTCGAATCGGTTTCCCGAAAATTGGACGAGAATTAATTTGATAACAAGGCAACTCATAAAATATATGATTTTTTTCGCTCGAAATTTTACACCTGTTATAGTTACGTCAAATTTGTTGCGGGTGGATACGAAACTTCATTTATAAAATGCTGTGTTTTCTAAATAAAAAGAATATTATGACGTAATAAGAACAATCCATTTATTTTATACATACTATACTTAGTCAATTCAATAATGTTTCAGATTTGGTTTTACTCTCAGACTGATAAGATTAAGATCATAGTTAACCTAATCTTACCTACTTGTAATCTTCACAGGTTACTTTGACGACCTTGGAAACCTTCTCTGATGTGTCGAATATGAACGAAGAATCAAAGGCGCGTAATATGAAGTCATGAACCTTTCAAGGCTTTCAGCATGACAGTCAAAGTTATCCTACTCTTTTTCAATATTTTCCTGAAAATCTACTTGAATGAAATATAAAGCTAAATCATTGTGTGTTACATCAAAGGGACAATAAATTTTGTCACGTGGAGTGATATAGGTATTTTGAAGCGATATTTTTTTCTCGTGGACAGTAACTTTATTACTTTTGATCGATGCCTATTTGTATCGACTTCAGCAGATTCAATACAAGCTTCATGGTTGGTTTTCTCTAAATAGTTTTATTTATTACATTGAAAAATATATTGAATTACGTTGCTTTATATGATAACTTGGTAATATAGGAATATTTTTTATATGAAATTGAGTTTGCAAAGGAGCATGCCGTCTAGCTTATGGTAAGTTGATACTGCTTCTCATAGACAAACATCAACATCAAGTCTTAACTATAGTTCTACCTAAGATAAGTCATATTTATTGAAGTTGGTAGAATCCACTTAAGCGCTGTGTTCTGGGTGTGGAGACATACTTTTCCGAGACGTTCCCGCTTCCTCAGGGGTCAGCGCATCTGTGGACGACCTCGGGTAGGAATATCTTATCCCATCTGGAGTTGATTACAGATGCCAATGGGCGGCAGTAGCCACTTACCATCAGCATGATCGTCTGCTACTCCTATGCAAAAATATGCAACGTTATCCTTGCAGACTAAGCTGGAATGCCTTGTATAAGTTTCTCCCGTAGGTACACTCTTCAAACACGAACGGTTCTACCACCTCTGATAATAATGAATAATAATATCTTTATAATACTAATCTATGCTTTATACATATATAAAGCAATAAGAATGTAGCTAGTGCTACTCAAGTAATAGGTACATTAGTACACTTGTAATTAAAATAGCTAATGTGTATGCAATACTGTTTTATGCGTAACACAAAGGTATTAGGTTGCGTGTAGGTATGTAAGCCACTTTCATAACCGACCACAATACTCATATTGCACATCTATCTGATTACTAACATGAAAGTTGATATACGGATGTCCTGTCTGCCTATTATTCGTTATATATATATATATATATAAACAAAATTAAGTGTGTCACATTTGAAATGCTTGTTCTAAGTTCACGCTTACTTAATTAAAAACCTAAAAAAATGTTTATTTTTCTCTATTTGTCTATACCGGCCAATCTTTGAAATGCTTGAATGATGCAAATTTAAGTAAGTTTAACTTATTTTTTATTTCTTTTTCAATTGAAAGCGTAATTTGATTTGCCTTTATAAAGAAAAAGGTAAAACAAAACCTTTTTTATGTATTCAGTTGGTATGATGGTAAATAATTTTTCAGGGTGTCACACACTTGGGTATTTTTACGAAGAAATTATTTTGGAATCCTGGGTCAAAGTTCTAAACTTGCGAGGTGCACGCGAGCAGACACACGACAATGCCTGTTGTAATATTTCGCAACGTTTTGTGTCGGCGGACACCGGATGTCCGTAATTAGACGCGACACTATTAACTCTACAGACACCAGCGTGCTAAATTGATACCAGCTTGAAACATTTTGCTCGTGGGTTTTAGATGTAACTATATTTGTGTACAAAAGATCCCTTATTTTTTATCTGTAATATAATATTTACATAGTAATTAGTTAAATGTATAGACATAAATGCTACAGAATAAAAAACGTTTTTAAATGCATCTATATCCGAGGATTCCCCGTATTGTGTCCCTAATAATATTGATAGCGCAATCTCGTATAAATACACATGTAGGTACCTAGTGGACATAACATACCTATCTAGAACAGAATTATTCGTTATTAGCATACGTTCATGCCTGATCATACATTGAATTTGGAAACCGATATTATAACATTGTTCCCAATATCTGTGGATGCATGTAATTCATTACATTCGTTACGTCATGCGTAAATAACAGTTAACGAGTTTCATGCAAATGTTAGAGGTTCTGATCAATTCTATTGCAAATAAGCGTTTCTTTGACGTCTTTAGGAGTTCTTTTTTGACGCTTTACATGTTCCCTTTGATTTGAAATCTGATTCGAATGCTGGTACCATATTCGATAAAACCAGCTTATTAAAGTGGTGAAACACGTGGATGAGCAACGAGGTTAGTGGGAAACGTAACATAATATTGTGTTAAGCTTCTGTCGGAATAGAAATCATTTATCGTTCAATACGGTATATTATTCGTGAGCTTCCTCTGTCTACAAACAGTCCCGTTATATTAGAGAGGCAAAAATCATTGGTCGCGAACAGCGCGATAAATTGATATTTACAGATGTGATTCAATTGGTTTTACACACTGAAACGGCCTGACTAAATGACACATGATTAAATGAGCGACTTCACACACTCGTAAAATGTATAAATATTTCATGAACAATACAGTTAATTTATGCACTGATTCCGAAATGTTACAAGCGGTAATAAAGACCAAAAGAACAATAATATAACGTCTTAATTAAAAGTAGTGAAACTATAAATATAAGAGTTTTAAACGGAATAGCCTGGTGAAATTAATTACATTAATGACGTAATAAATAAATGTTTCACGTTTAGGAAACAGTAGGTTTTGGCCAACAGTTTTAGCAATTTCCTTTATAACAATTATTTAGTTGACTTAATTTTATGATCGAAATTAAAATCATTTTTTTAAATTTCTGGATTGTAAAACTTGGTAACATTTTATCGAAATGGCACTAGAAATTAATTACACAAATGAATGACTAAACGTTCGCATTTAGGATATATACAAGGCAATAGTTTGAGCAATTTTCTCCGTTACAATTCGGTTAACTTGTTTTAATGGTCGAATACAAATCATTTTTCTACATTTCTAGATAGCTAGTTAAGATAGCCGTAACGTGCCGCATGCGAGCTAGACCAAGAAATCTCTTAGCACGTAATTGAAAGCGTAGCGGGAGTGGCGTTTAACCTAAATTATTTGATTGCCTATCACGTCCTTCCTGCGAGCCCTATCGAGACATCAGAGATCTCCACGCCTTAGACGGTATGTCACCAAGTGAAACTATTGTTGTAATAACGGTTTGAATATTTATTTTTTAGTTACCTGCTTAAATTTAAATTTTGTGTTTGACATGTTTTGGACATGTCACAATAAGAAATGTGTTAACGTGAACGATGATAATTGAAATCTATACCATCTTATTGTAATTAGTATATAAGGGGCACAATAAGAAAATGTTAATAATTAGGAAGTTGTAGTTTGTGTTAGATTAATTTTATTATCGTATTAAGAGACCTAAACATTAAAAAGATAGGTATGCGCATTGCGCACGACATAAAATACAATATATAAGTTCTTTTTAAATATCTGCACATTTAATTGTTTAATGAAAATTCGGTTACCTATCGTGTGAAATTAGATAGGTACTATATGTAGGTACCTCCACAGAATTAATTTGCGATTATTCGATCCATCGAATAGTATCAGAATCAGTATAATTAAGCTCACGTAGGCACATGGTTACGAGTAACATGACAAGTTTCAATTAGATTGCGGTATTTTCGCTAACCAACACGTGATATTGATGAATACAGCACACAAAAACGTTACATGTGTGCATTATGAAGCAAATCATTAATCAGTCGTGTATTTATAGTGGAGTACTTCCGTCGATAAATAGGTTTTATAAGTGGTTGTTACGAACATGCACGGGTTTTCAATTTTCTACAGGAACTTTGTAATATTTTCTAAATAAAAAATACATAATCATATCGCAATATAATAAAACGATTTTTCATAAAGATCTAATCAAAATAGGTGCTGTTTCCAAAAATAGACAACAGATAGAGGCAGATAAAAGTATTGAAATTGGACAAGTATTCATCGGTGTCATGTATAACTATGCAAATATTTAAGCAACTCAAAAACATAGTTCCGAGTACGGCAGTCATTTTGAAATTAGAGAAAGACACTTCAGTTTTATTTGTGTATCAGTTATATACATGAAATTGTTAGCAGTTTGAAACATGACCTGTCCTATATTTGACCGTGTTGGTACATTGTTCAAAGAGATACTCTTTATGAATACTATATTCAGTATACGAAGCGATGGTACTCGTAGTTATATCATATCTAAAAATAATTGTATCGTAATTCATGTTCAATAAACGCAATATATATTTTTAATCAATATTTATTATACCGATAAGGTCTTATATATCAATGTTGTAATAATTACAATATAATAATTGGGTAATAATTATTGTATTTGATTAAATTTTCTTTCAGTTCAAATGAATTTAAATGAGTGTTTCTTTTAAATACGAAGGTTATTCCCACACCAATGCTACAATCATATGATTTCAATTTCAGGTTTCAGGATTCTTCTGTATAGCGTTGGTACACGACGTAAATGAGCTGCAACGATCATTTCCTTTTACCATAGCAAACTTGTTCCTACTTTCATAGTTTTTAGAATAACATCTACGTAAATAAAACATACTTTTTACTTCGCAAACACCGTTTCGAATGTGATTTCTTAGAAGATAGCGTAGTAAATAGCTACTGAACTATTACACAGAGAGATAAAGTATTCAGCGTTCTAGTGTTCGTGGAACGTCTAAAATAAGCCGAATGCAGCCGATCTACGTTTCCTTATGAGAGTAGGCTTTTTGCACTTGTGGTGTGGAGATACTGGCGAAGTGATATTGTTGCACGATAAAGTTAATGTGGTTCTTAATGTCGATTAAATAGTACTAGTACGTAAAATTAAATTAGCAGGTTACACTTCGCTACGAACACTTTCGCTAAGCAATGTAACAAATATGCAACTATACGTTTTAACAAACAAAACATACGTAATACTTCTAACTTATCTCTACACATATACCCTTCATGCAAACAGGGATTCAGCGCGGAGGTCAGGGTTATCTGTCACTTTTTTCGGGCAAGGGCGCCACATGACGTATGAGCAGCTGATTGCAGCCCATCGACACGATATATAACTCTTTCTATACCAATCACAACAAGATATCGATAAAAGCATTGCTGTAAATCAGAGATAGGTATAGCGCAGCTGCCCCACAGTAGATGTATATAAAAATTCTACGGCTTTGAATCTATATCGTACTGCGAAGCCGTCATGTGCACAGACCCTTAGCGGCGGGCTGTGCGATGTTATTGCACATTCGCCGGTTTATACTTCCCGGACCAAAATAATCCACAATCGACGGCATCCGTTATTGAACGGCGAGTGCTTGCCGACCGTATGTTTTAAAATGAAGGAACAAGCCTTGTTTTAAAAATAACCAGACGCGGCGGGTTCTTGCTACTCTCCTATATGAAAGTGTATTAAATATTGATACCGGACGCAATGTTTAAATAAATTATCGTGCGTGTCATTCATTTGTGTAGTGATTCTCAAAGCGGAGTTCCATGTAGTGTCGCCAGGGATATTTATAAAATAGGACATAAAATAATAATAACAAATAACATTAAATAATAGATAACAATTTGTATTATAATATGGGCCTGTAAAATATTGTGTATTATTATGATGAGCTACTGAATAAAATTGTATCATACGTAAATTAATTCGAACAATGATGATATTATAGCCTGGATTTACTGTGAAAATGTTTGTATTTTTTGTATAAAACTTGATCGTGTTTTTCATTCATAACATAAATATAATCTTTTTATCGCACATGCTGTATATATCGGCCAATTTACTGTTATGTAATTTCGTCGTTTGCCGGATAATGGTGTGAATATATTGTAAAATCCTACCAGATACTTCTAAGAATATGGCATCACTATAGAAATCCCATGACGCTGCCTCATGCACCGTCGGAAGTGGCGACCGGTTCTCGCCATTCCTATAAATCCTCCAACGCACCACTCTAGTGAGTTCACTGACTCTATCTCGAGGAAATTATAAGACATGCCAATTTATGATTGTTTCGTTATAAAAACGTATTTTTTGTAACGTTTATGTAAATTATATCGAGTGTCTAGATTACAAATGAAGTATGGAATACTGATTGACAGCCGATCTCCATAAGTATTGGAGACGGTTTATAATAAAAGCGAAATATTAATAAATTTATTTATTATCTCCCAAGTAATATAATGGTTTGTTATATTCGCCATATATTATACTCTTATATAAAGTGATGACGTTTTAAACACGACAGAAATAGGAAATGGGTAGAGTGGAGTCATCAATATATAGTTTATGGAATGCTAAATAATAAACAGAAGACTGCAAAAATAACACAAACAATAACAACATGAACAGTTACAAAAAACAACTATAAAGCACAACATGGTAATGTGCCGTAATAACATTATGTTCATATTATTTTAAATATAATTATAAGGAAATTGAAAGTATTCGAACGTAGTTAGGAACGTAAAAAAGCTAAGATAAAGTTATCGAACTGATAACTAAAAAATGTTATAAAATACTAATATGTTTACGTTAATAATAATCTTTTCCACGTCCGTGTTTACGTTCAAAGTTCATAGACACGTGATGCGTGATCAATGTTTATGTTTCGGTCCTGCGTGACCTATCAGCCTTATTCTGAGTAACCATGACCCATACTGTACAATTGATGAGACTTACCTTGCCTTGCGAATTCTAATAAAATATTATATGTCGTGTACACGTGCATAATAAAGTTTGAAGAGGATACGACGTACATAGAGCGTGCATAAAGGCAAGAGTTATTGTTAGTTGATGACCCGCGTGGCGGAGCGGTCACCATACCGGTCCGACGCGCAGAGAGTCCCGGGTTCGATCCCCGGCCAGACAGAAATTTAAATGATGAATTTAGATTTCTGTTTCTGGGTCTGGGTGTTTGTGTATTTTTCTCTGTGTGTTTCCATGGCACTCACGATACAGGGAATCCTAGTGTGGGGCTGTGAGTGTAGAAAGCGTTTGTTTGTTGATTCATTTCATTTAATTTGTTTCGTTACCATGATATACCTTGAAAGCTTAAACATAAGCTGTTTAAGATTGTAAGTTAGTTTATGGTTTTGTCCTCGACATACTCGTATGTGTTTTTGTACTTAAAACCCTATCGAGATTATTAGTTCTCGACATACACATATATTTTTGTATTTATTAGTAAAATCTAATGAGATTTTTGTTTGGTAAATCATATTGAAGCAATTTAGACTTTGAGGCTAAGTATAACAATTTCACCAATACATTTTTAATTTTTAAGTAGGAGTTTATTTTGATTCTGATGTTGATACAGAAGATGTAGGCTACATAGTACAGTACAGTATAGCTACTTAACAAAAGGCAGCTTGTTTTGTTTGCTAATCACATAAAATAATTTAAAACTGTAATTTTCATAAACTTACGGTCCCGACGTGTCGTAAGCAACATATGAGATTAAGCAATGGAGAGCGGGATAACCATTTAGTACCAACTTTATCTATGATCTCAAGTGAAAACTAATATTTATTCTAAATCGTAGCATAGCCTGACACACGAAGCCCATATTTCAATCACTTAACAAGCCGTGCTTTGTAAACTGCTAAATAGAATTTAATGCAGTTTTAATGTTAGTAGAAGTGAACCTATTAGCCGTGCAATCGTCCGTGCTACACGTTTTCCTAGATTAGGGCTTAAACAAACTAGCTATTCTTCATGTCCGTATTATAACAGTTATAGAATACAATTATCTTAAATGTAATTATTTAATCCTATGATACATTTGCCGATAACGTTTTAAATGATGCGTCCTATTTGAAACCTACGTATTTGAAGTATTAGATTTGTTAGATCTACTATTATGTTATGAAATATAGATCTTTCGTTCCTTCCTTCTCGCTCCTTTAAACTATTAAAATCAAGCCTTCTACAATGATAATATGAAATCTAAAATCTAATTGTCGCAAGTCCACATTCGCAAATTTCTCCTAAATGCACCTTTTAGTAATGTGTTAAGGAACGATCCTTATTTGTTATCCCAGTCGCATTAAATGTTCCTTTGCTCGGGTCCTTATTTCAATTTATGCAAAAACAATACAAGGTCTGCTATTAGATAAACAAATAAAAGATATTTAATACTTAAGTTTAATTTAACCTTCAGCCTCACACTAATTGCCAACGTCTGCAATCATCAGACAGTTATTATTTGAAATAGAATGATGGATATTTAAAATAACGTTGACCTTAAGTATAAAGTTCATTTTTGTAATATTTCGTAACGCTTATAGCTATTTAGTTTTCCCAACACATACCAGTATGATTTATTAAAAATGCAAATGCTGGTACGAATATAATATTCAATAGACACGTAAATTAAAAATATCCCTGAACATGCTTAAAAATTCTCAGGAACCTTAAAAATAATCGTAAGTAGTAACGCAATAGGTTCTAAATAGTTCCAATGGTGTGACAGTAGAGGTTGTGTACCTACAACAAAAAAATATTATGCTTTATTTTAGCAACAGTAATAATGCAGATAAAATAACATGATTCAGATTCTTGTTGGATGGATATACGCGTATAATAATATACTGATATTTACAAGAGGTGCTCTAAAGTAGTTATCAGGGGTAGAGACACAACTATGTTTAACTTCAAGTATGATTCCTTTTCTCTCTGGACTCTGTATCGGCCAGTTCGCTCAGTACATGATTATTACTGAATAAAATCCGGAAGCGAACAATAAAATTGTTTTCAATAGAAACCAACTTGAATACATGGTCGATTTCCTCTCCACGACTACAAGCCGCTCTTCTAAGGTATAATTTCCTAATCATATCAAGAGCACTAAAATAGCCTGAAATCCGATCTAGTTATTGCTGAATGAACGACGGAAGCTTTTCTTCGAGTGGCAGCACAAATTGTTGATTACAAAAGAGCAATTGAGCCGTCAGAGGCGCAGGAAACGCTCAGATTGAAACTTATGTCTGCAGAAACAGAACCGAAACGCAATCGTGTCTTGACGTAACCATACTCTAGTTATAAACAGATGTAATCAGTCCAATCAATCTATAACTTTCGTTGTAAGCTACGAATAAAAATGTAGTTCAAAAAATTTGGCTCATAATCCCCTTCCGATTTGATTAAACATCTACGTTTTTTATAATACTGAAGTAGCAAATGCGCATGCAGTCCACCACGTAGTAAATGGATAATGCTTCATATGGACATCTGTAATCAACCCAGATAAGAATAAAGGTTCTACCTGACATCGGCACTTACCGCTACCGCTAAGGACTAAGTCGGAACGCCTCGTATAAGTATATTCGTTCCCCTTACCACACCTTTTGAACCGGAACACAGCAAGGCTGATCATTATTTTTATTATGTAGATAAACGTCACGCCGAGGCGTTGGTTCCTCCGGAGTCAATTCACAAAGGATTGTAAGTAGATATAGTCCACGCCAAACTGCTAGTCCGATCTGAAGTTGTTGCAAGCAGGTGTAGTCGTACAGTTTACTATAGCGACGCGATTCGTTTCTATATTCAGAGCGGACTAGCAGTTTTACGCGGAATATACGTATTTGTAGCGTAGCCGATATCACACATTTTATTCACGCACTATCTATTCGCATATTAGTATTACGTACTATCTATTCGCACGTTAGCGTTCCGAATATGTTTATGTAAAAGCACGCGCGTCATACGCTAACAATCATTATTTGATTAATTACCACGAGCGCTTATTTTGCGCAAATGATTTTTAGTTAACGTGTTAACGAGAAATCACAACTTGCCCGAATAACTCACAAATCAATAAAATTTATGTTTTGTATCATCGAATAACTGTTTTTTACACCGATCGAAATTAATCAGAAAGTAATTACAAGTATCACATTTACAGCTACGCATATTGACAAATTTAAAAAATGGTGTTTGTTTATCAAACACGTAATCTAAAAAAAGCGAATTAATTATTTTTAGATGCAGTCGACAAAGTGACAATAGAGAGTATAATAAATGTTAATAACAAAAGCATTTATTGTTGAAACTGCAACTAATGGTGAAAGTTACAGAACACGATTTGAAATAACAAGAGTTGTTTCCGCCGCAGCCATTGTGTGCAAATAGCTCATTGCTCATCATTCTAATTCCCTGGTACGACACGTAGTAAAACTAAATGAATAGAATTTAAAATGTGTTGCTACATGTAAATAAATACTTGTTATTATATAATAAGCGGGCCAGCAAGTATACATATGTATACTAGCTGGCCCGGCAAACGTTGTGTTGCCATATAAATAAAAAAAATGTTAAGGGTCAAAAACCCTTGTCACTTATCACTAACAGGGTATGAAAAGTAGATATTAGCCGATTCTCACTGAATATGCATATAAAATTTGGTGACAATCGGTAAAGCCGTTACGGAGGAGTACGGTAACTAATAATGTGACAGGAGAATTTTATATGTAAGATTATGTATAATGTATAACTTATATTTATATAACGGGAGCAACGGGTTTTTAGCAAGAATAAGATGTTGAATACTCAATATAATGCACATAATGCACAATATGTATGCATACCAGTATCCTCCCCTTCGACATACTTGTATTATATAAGTAGTCCCGTTAATTCTCATGTACATTTGTATACTTAAAATATTCGATACTAATTATAGTAACGACTATTTTAGTATGAAATGAGTATTAAACTCATGGTCTAATTTAAGTTCAGAGTCTTTATAAGAAATCAATTATTTCAAGATATTTATATCATAAGTTTTTTTTTCATTTTTTATATATATAGAATTCCTTGATTTTTGTGTCTCTGGCGGCCGAAAGTGGGCGACCATTTTACAAAGCCATGCTATTTATCGGGTACATAGGCTTTTGGTATTCTATACAAATCCATTACGCACAATGTAAGTTGATTATATCTTAAATCTATTCTTTAATCCAGTTATAATAAGTGTGTATCACATTCGCAATAAATAATAATTATTGCAATTACGAATGGAACATTTTTAACTGTTTTAACAATAATGGGTTTTCTTGTTTGCTTGAAAAATGTATATGTATTTTAATGTGCGGGACTTGCTGTTATTGTATTTTGTGGTTGCCTGGCGACTTCAATTAAATTACTTTGTGTGAGCCATTTTTGTTTATAAAGCGCTATGTAAGTTTCAGTAAGTCGTTAATCAAATTAATTACGGTTCAACAGTTTACAGTGGCGCGATCAATTCTAAAGTGACATGTTATTTTAAAGGTTTCAACTGTTTTCTTAATTTACTTTTAGTACTTGATAAAAACTTTTTATAATTTTCTTAATGGATTTTAGATTACCCACGTACTTTTAGAATATAGGTGGAATACCTATTATATTGAGAGAACAAGGTTATAAATATTTACCTATCGCATTAAATTCATTATTAACTTACTTAATACATAAATAATAACCTTAAGCAATATAAGTATAAAAAACTACATTTATTATTTTCTCATTAAAAGTAAAGTCATATACATTATGAAAATTAAAAAAATGCTAGAACAAAAATCGCG
This sequence comes from Epargyreus clarus clarus, assembly GCA_014595695.2. Lineage (NCBI taxonomy): Eukaryota > Metazoa > Arthropoda > Insecta > Lepidoptera > Hesperiidae > Epargyreus > Epargyreus clarus. The sequence goes on along the minus strand of JACTTY020000060.1, from coordinate 2,742,364 downwards.
GTTGATTTCACTCTTGCGAATTTTTCAAAAAGTTAACCCGTAATCCGACACTACCGGCAATGAATCGCGTGATCGCGCGGGAAACGCCGATAGCGACCCGAGTTAGTTTTGCGCGGTCAAAGGTCGCGAACGTGGTGCACTCACCCCATAAACCTCAATGTGACGATAATACCACTATCCATTTTGTGGTAAGTAATATTAATCACTGAAATAGGAAGACCACTCACTATACTAAAACACTTTTATATCGGACGTGAACGAGGGAGTAGAGAATAATTTCAAGAAAGTTTTTTTCTGAAATTGAAGAAGTAAACCAAATCAATGTCACCAATGGGCAGCTGTAATCGGCCTTAAATATGACTGAAGATTAAATACCTACCTGAAGTATGTATGCCTCTCCTTGATTATAAAATTGAAAAGTCTTATACACAAGCGTCTCTCTTTTCAAATCGGTATTAAATAGATATTTACTTAACTAAATTTTAGGTATCAGACAGAAGTAGATGCGGAAATATAGCTGCGGAAATACAAATTCATAATGTATTGGTAGCTTAAGTTTCAGAGAATATCGTGGTGAAGATGTTTATCAATTCAGTCGAAGCCTTTGATACCGCTTGCGTGCTGTGCCGGCGTGCAGCAGTGCGGTTGGCACGATACCTTTGGATGCAAGCCACTTGTGTCTACGTATATTTCATACTTGGCTACATGTTGAGTTACTAAAACTAAAGAAAATCGTGAGAGATCTCTATCGTGGAAATGTATAAAATGGCAAAGCTTGTAGAAATGTGGAATTTAATTAAAACTTTAAAGTAAAGCGGTGACCTTAGCACTGGTATTTAATCTTGATGACATATTTAAGTTACGTAAAAGGAAAATATTAAAATGTCATTACCAGGCAACGAAAAATGTACGTATAATATTTAAAACTCGAGAAATGTAAGTGACTGTTGAATTTATTGTAATTCTGAGAAACAAAAGAGCATTATATTTAAAATATGAAAAGTTTTAAGTAAAGAAGTTTCCTTCAGTAATTCTGATTTTCCTTCAGTAATTCTGATTATCAGTTACAAATTCAGAGGCTTTCAGAATAAAATGAAATAGTTAAGACCATTTTGTATTAAGCGGCAAGCGATAAATAAGTGATTCAATAAATTGTAACTATTATGTGTTATTTGTAAAGTTACTTTAATAATTTTCTACTTTGGTACGTCATAAGTTTTTAATATTCCAGCAATTACTGGAACAGCTGTATAACAGCAATTAACTAATTACTTTATTAGACTATTTGTATAATCTAATTGGATTGCCTTTTGCATCGCGTTTCACCCAAAAAGATTACATATATCCTTATATAGTCAGTAAGACATTTAATTGTATAGGCTTTGTAGATTGTAACATTGTTATTGATAAAATAATATTCGGACAATTAAGTAATGTTTTTGACAGTGGGCATGTTAAGCGTGAAATATATGAAAATTGTATAAGTTGTAGAGACCGTAGGGTTTATATAGAAACATGTCACCGAGCCGAGCGGGTGAAAGCGCTGTCGGAGGTCGTGGTTACGGTGTACTCACCCCGCAAACTGCTTTCAACTCGATATCATATTTATTTGCTAATATATAAAAAGGGGTTTTTACAATTGTTACAATTGAGTCGAGAGGTGTTGTTAATACCTAACAAAATTTCTTCCAACTATATAGTGACAGCAGAAATCGAAGATTGGCTGGATTAAAATAGCTGATCCGCTCTGACCGATATATGAATATTTCATATATTAACTATACCGGACAGCTACATCATACACATGTTAAAAGGTAAAAACAAATTCGCTTCATTACTACAAATGAGTTTGTTTGACAGGCATGCTCTATATTATTTGTAAGTTTCAATTCTAGAGTAAGAGTTAAGAATAGAAGTGTAAAGTGTTATAAAAACTATATAAGAAACATAATTATTTCACTTACGCCCCTTATTGAGAACCAATCTATCCAATTCTTGCCTACTAAAGATCGTAATTTGTCAATTGCTAGTAAAAAAAATCGTATCGTATTCGATCTTTGGAAGACAAACTATTAGACAAATTAATTATTTTTAACAGCATTAATGTGTAGTGTGGATCTCAATCCTAAATTATATATTCACAGAACCATGAATCACTTGAAAAACAACTATTATAATCTAAAGCGTAGTTGAGCTGTAGCAAGTGTGGGCAGCGCGGGTGAAAGCACGGTCGGAGGTCAATCTGCCAATCGGCGACACTTTCAGTTGCGGTTACGATGACCCACACTTCTCAACTCCACCATTTTTGTTTAGAAAGTGTTCAGCAAGTTTCAGTAAGCCATTAATCAAATTAATAACGGGCCGGTTGTTACAAAAACATGCCGATCAATGCCAAAGTGTTGTATAAGGGTTTCGACTTTTACTTAAATTTGAATAGAAATGTTGTCTGTTTTCTGTATCGTAACTCTTGTATACTTTTTGCTGACTACGTTTAAAATAATAATCTTGCAAAAGATATCAACTAAATATCTTGATCGAACTAAAAGAAAAAATCCAAGCTTTAATATTTTAGTATCTATTATGCTAAGATCGTACGGCTGGAGATAGTGGTAAGTGGGTAAGGAAGTGTCAGGATAGCGGGCGAGAAAGTGGGCGAGGATAGCGCTATGTTACACGAACGATAAGCTAGCAGTATTTCATTAGCGAGGTGTAATGAGGCACAAATTGGTCGACGCAATCGCGCCGGCCCCGGACCAATCTCATTAACGGCCCGATTGATAGCCCCTGTAAAATGCTTGAAATTATTTTACGCTACATTAATATTGAATATTCACAACGTCGGTGTTATCAAACTTCTATACAACGACCATTCACCTATACAATTTCCAATTACCACGTCACGTGTTGCGTACGAGTATGAGGCCTTTAGTCATGCTGTGAGGTAAGTTATAAAAACATTATTGTTCTTTAATCATCGCAACTGAAAACTTTCTACAATTGTCTCGACGTTTACGATAGTAATGCAATGAAAGAACCTTTAAAATAACAATGACGGTACTTATACAAATGCGGCTCACACACAATACTGAGAAGTTAACAATTCATCCAGTCTTAGGATGTTTCTCAAGCATTCCAACCATCAATAACCTATAGACAAACGAGTGACATAACTCCAGAAGTCGCATCGGAGTCACGTATTCGTATGTAATCCGCTGGCATTGTGCACAAATTGGAGAGCCGTGAAAGATCTCGCCGCATCGGTGGCCAGTACATCAAATTTATCCGAGCCCAATTTAAATAGATAGGTAACGGTTTGTTACGCAATGGAACATCGACCCGCACCCAACGGAGTTGATCACTTATGCATCAAACGAGTTCCGACGGCTCCCCTCGCCTTCGACCATACACCTCACACACTTTCTGGATACGTCTATTAAATTTTAATAACCAAGATTTGGTTCGAGAAACCTGTAAAGCTTTATAGCCTGTTTATTAATTTAATTTGTTATTTATGGATTTCGTATATGCAACAGGTTATTTATTTTAGGTTTCACATGGTCGTTTTTTCATTATCAGTTTTATGTGAATACTTCTGAATAAATAAAAACAGGGATTTAATTTTTCATTATTATGTTTATAGTCGAGGTAATTTGAAATGTTTAACTTAACGAGTTAATTCAGTAACGTTCAATTAACATCTTCACATTTAACTTCGCACTGTAATTTTATGTACCTACTTATATCGTAAAAAGTTTTACATGTATCTATATTTACTTATATTGCTATTATAGGACTGAAGAGATTGTTTAAACTCTTTAATCTTTGGAAATATCTTACAGAAGTACCTACATGAGAAGTATTAGTACATAAGTAGTTTCTCTATAGCAATGAGGCATGTTCAGTTTTGTCTATGGTTCTACGTATTAATTATCTGTCGTTGGTATTAATTTTAATCTGTAGGTTTAAAAGCATAGAGATTTATAGTTTGAAATAGTTCGTTGTAGTACCGTTGTCGTCGTGTCGTTCGCGGTGGCGGGAGCCTGATGGCTTCCGCCACCGGGATTTGTTGTTGTTCGAGAAGCTTCGGAGTCGTCGGTCGCGCTCGCGCATATTTGTCGTTTTAGTTATACTCCGAAGTAGAAGCCACTATTCGTATTCGTAGCGTTTCCTTTAAATTCGCGTTAACTTCATTGTTCGCGGTGCAACGTGCTGTAAGATCGACGCCACGTGAGAAGAGGAAGAAGGTAGAGGTAACCGGTAGACCATTCCGAGGTAAGACTAGCTAGCTCGAGCTTAGGGTGAGTTGAAGGTGCCTTATACCTAGTACAAGAGGCTGCGCCCATCAGCAGCAGGTGAGTGCGTGACCCTATAGCACTTTGCATCTTATTTTTCGTATATACAGTCCACTTAACCTTCTTCGGGACACGGTCATCCTGTCCATCGAAGAGAGGAACATTCGGTTCCTTATTTGTTCTAACGGCCGCGGAAATCTTAATATTTTCGGTCTCGGAGCCGAATGCTTAACATTTTTGGTCTTCGAGACGTATTCACCACATTTTTGGTCACTTCGGCGGATCTTAATTGTTCCATCGTCCTAAACACCATTTTTGCTATTTTCCGTCGACCGAACATAACGAACATTGAAATTAATTTTATCGTGTCGTATTTCGCTAAAGGAACGAACATTTACGTAAAGTGGCTTCTAAATTTGTCGTTTCGTGTCGTATTTCGTATTAGATTTGCTATTTTGTATTGCATTTCTATAAAATTTCGTAATTTTCGTTTTGTCGATTAACATTTTATGTTGAGGGTGGGTGTGATTCTTTACAACTCATCACTTTGTTAGTTGTACTTAGGTCCCGCCATCTTTGCGCTATTTTTATTAATAGTCGTTGGTTGTCAGTATTGCATTGCGCCATATTTATTTGTCGTTGGTCATATTGTCAATACTGTCAAATTGTATTAGACTTTGACGTATTATTGTGTCGAAGTCAGCTGTCAGTGACATTGCAATTATTTGCTATTGTTGTCGATTTCGTTAAGTTTATAAACTTATATCAATTAATGACAATGTCTACTGGGAGCAACGAAAGTGGCGCAAGTGATGGGGACGTTAATAGGATTGCCCGGGATTACAGTATGATGCGATTGGAGTATATAGCGGGATCGGATATGACAGGCTGCGTTGAGGAGGACCTTAGGGAACTTTCAAATGAATTCCATAAAGCGCAAATAAATTTATTGCGTTCATTAAGTGCTGCCCAACGCCAGTCTGAAATTGGTGTAACTGCATCATTTGATACAAAATTTAGAAGTGTTTTGGCCCGTCTGCGGCATTTAAATAGTGACCGTCAGATTAAACAAGAAGTAGTTTCGGGTTTTGCTAAGTTGCCTAAAATTAACATTAAGCCATTCGATGGTAAGCTAGAAAATTGGTTATCTTTTAAACAATTATTTGAGTCGTTGATCCATAATAGAAATATTCCTAATGTGGAAAAGTTACATTACTTGTTAACTTGTGTCGAAAATAAAGCGTATGATTTAATCAGGAACTTTCCACTCACGGATGAAAATTATATAGACGCATATGATACACTTAATAAATATTATAATAAGAAGCGCTATATAACGGCCTCCTATTATCAAAAGTTGTTGTCATGTGAGCCAGTGAAAACAAAATCAGCTGTAGAACTTGAGCGTGTTCATAGAACTTTTGTGGAGAATTTAAGTGTTTTGGAAAAGTTTGGATTACCAGATAAGAACTTCATGTTGTTCCATTTATTTTGGTCAAAATTAGATCGGGCCACAAAAGAATCATTTCAATTAGAATTTAATTCAGATGAGATACCAGAGTTCACTCAAGTTCAGGATTTTGTTGAGAAACAAGTTAGGGCATTAAGTGAGGTAACTCCGAACCCAATATTAAGTAATGTAGGAATATCAAAAGAACCGAAACCAAGTAACTTTAAAAAGTCCAAATCCTCATTTGTCGTGTCGGGAGTGACTTGTGACTTTTGTACTGGCCAACATAGTCTTTCATCATGTAAGAATTTTCTAAATTTAGATATAGATTCTCGATTTAAATTCATTAAAAATAAAAATCTTTGTATCCGTTGCTTTTCGAAAACTCATAGGGTAAAAACTTGTCGAGTCGCTATAAGTTGTGGTGTATGTGGGTGTTCACATAACACATTGTTACATTTTAAAAAATCGGTTACACCGTCTGCTGATAGCAATTCCCAACCTGATACTGAAGTTGTTAGTTCCATTAATAATAATGCACAACTGAGTAATATTGTTTTAACTTCTGTCGGTGGTAAAAGTACAATCTTGTTTTCTACAGCTAAGGTTCTTATAAAGATAGTTGGGGAAACTTTCAACCTGTAAGGGTGTTGTTGGATTGTGCAAGCGCTTGCAACTTTATTTCGGTACCATGTGCAAAGCGCCTCGGGTTATGTATTAAAAACACTAAACAATCAATAAATGGAATCGGATCTTCTGTTGCTGAGTCTCGTGGTTCACTATGTTGTGAAATAAAATCCTATAACTCAAATAAAACAGATTTTAAGTTTGAAGCTTTTGTTTTGTCGTCGATATGTAGTGACCAACCTGCACATTTTGTTGATTTTTGTGGTTGGTCACATATTAGGAATTTACCTTTGGCTGATCCAGACTTCGCTCGTCCAGGGGCTATTGACATGCTATTGAATGCGGATATATTTGCTTCATCTCTCATACCTGGTCTGAGACGAGGGAGGCCGGGACAACCAAAGGCTCTAAATACTATATTTGGTTGGATTCTAATGGGTGAGTGTGAGGTAGATCACACACACAACTGTCGTAATGGTAAACAGAGTGATTGTTTTTTCGTCGATAACTCTTATTTATCAAATATAAAATTAGATAACACTTTAAAAAGATTCTGGGAAACAGAAGAGGTTCGCACTCCTGTCTGTAAAATCCTTTCGAAGGAGGATCAAGCCTGTGAAAATTATTTCACTAATAATTATAGTCGTAACGATGATGGTAGATTTGTGGTGCCTCTTCCATTCATGAATCCTGCAGTAAAGCCATCGTTCTCACATTCCCGTGAAATTGCTTTAAAAAGATTTCTCTCTCTCGAGCGAAGACTTAATATAAATGTTGAATTTAGAGATGCCTACGTTCGGTTCATGAATGAGTATGAGGTTGCCGGTCATATGGAGCAGGTGGATCCCCCGACTTCAAGCGTTGGGAAGTTTTATTATATCCCTCATCACGGAGTATTGAGACCAGATTCTGTTAGCACCCCACTTCGTACTGTGTTCGATGCAAGTTGTAGAGATGCTAATGGATTGTCTTTGAATGATACGCTACTTGCTGGGCCTAAACTGCAAACTAATATTTTCGATTTACTTATTCGGTTCCGTTGGCATGCTGTCGTTTTTACGGGTGACGTCAAACAGATGTATAGACAAATCTTGGTTTGTAGAGATGACACCGAGTACCTACGCATTCTGTGGCGCCCATCTGCTGACGGTCCTATACGTGACTATAGGCTTCGCACGGTCACTTATGGCGTATCATCTGCACCGTTTCAGGCTCTTCGTGCGATCGCTCAACTAGCAGAAGACTCTACCCAAGAACTTCCGGCTGCTTCTACAGTTCTTAGTAGAGACATTTATGTCGATGATATCGTGTCGGGCGCTGACTCGGTAGAGCAAGCTCTACAATTGCGCTCGGAACTCACCAAAATTTTGTCGTCTGGTGGTTTCCATTTAAGAAAGTGGACATCTAATTGTAGTGAGTTTTTCGTTGATCTTCCATCTTCTGACTTATACTCAGAAGAATTTAAACATTTCGAAGAGATGTCAGACCTCTCCTTAAAAATTTTGGGACTTTTATGGCATCCGCAATCGGATGATTTTAGATTTCGTGTCGTCAACCCCGATAACTCTCGGTGCACCAAACGTACCATACTCTCCCATATTGCGCGGATTTATGACCCTTTGGGATTTCTAGCGCCGATTACGTTTTATGCTAAATATCTTATGCAACTTCTTTGGACTTCGGGAGTTTCATGGGACGATAATGTGCCACCTCACATTGCACACGAGTGGTTGCGATTTAAGTCTCAATTGTCGTCGTTAGTTTCGATTACCATTCCTCGGCGTATGGTAAATTCTTTCGTGTCGTTACAGTTGCATGGCTTCTGTGACGCTTCAGAACGTGGCTATTGTGCTGTCACATTCTTTCGTGTCGTTGAGGCGGATGGCTCTACATCCGTTCATTTTTGTTGCGCAAAGTCAAAAGTCGCGCCTTTGCGAAAATTGTCGATTCCAAGATTGGAACTTTTAGCTGCTGTCTTGTTATCTACTTTAATGGAATCAGTGGTAGAGGCTTTAAAACCATTTCATGCAGTTCAAGAACTTTACGCATGGTCTGACTCTACTGTCACTTTGGCTTGGATTAAATCTTGTCCATCCAAGTGGAAAACGTTTGTGGCGAATAGAGTCAGCCACATTCAGAGTAGAGTAGCTCCTGACCATTGGCGTCACGTGAGCTCTAGTTCGAATGCTGCTGATATTGGTTCTCGTGGTACGCTTCCAGCTGACCTCGTTGACTGTTCCATGTGGTGGAAGGGCCCTTCATGGCTTGTAGAGCCAGAGAATGATTGGCCTTCTTCATTATCGGTAGAACAAGACACAGACTCTATCGCAGAAGAACAAAGGATTCTTAGCCTTCTGTCACCGGAAAAGGTGAATCTCGTTAGCGATTTGTTAAATCGTTTTTCGTCGCTTTCGAAAGTAAAGCGTGTTTTGTCATTTTGTTTTCGTTTCGCTCATAATTTGAGAAATTATAAAAATAAATTTGTCGGTGCATTACAGCCTTGTGAGCTACGTCAAGCTTTTGAGTTGCTCATAAAGCAAGCACAAGTAGAGTCGTTTTCGTTTGAATTGGATTGTCTAATTAAAGGTTCGCCTAATTCGCTACCCAAAGCCTTGCGTAAATTGTCTCCTTTCGTTGATGACGCGGGTATTTTGAGGGTGGGCGGTCGGTTAGCTAACGCTAATGTAGAGTTTACCGTTAGACATCCTATTCTTTTACCTCGTAATCATAGATTAACATTTCTTATTATCGATGAGTACCATAAGAAATTTATGCATCCTGGTGCTCAAACTCTACAAAATTTACTCTCGCAAGATTTTTGGATTCTGTCGCCCAAACGGGCTATTCGCTCCGTAGTCTCTGGGTGTATAAGGTGTTTTCGTGTTAATCCAAAACCTACGTCAGTTCCTTTGATGGGGAATTTACCTTCGTTTCGTGTGTCTCAAATCAAGCCTTTTTCTAGTGTAGCTGTCGATTACGGGGGACCATTCGACATTGCTCTTAGTCGTGGACGCGGTGTGAGGACGTATAAAGGGTACATTTGCGTGTTCGTCTGTACCTCTACCAAGGCGGTTCATATAGAGTTTGCTTCCGAACTTTCTACTGACGCTTTCCTTGCTGCCTTGCAGAGATTCATTGCTCGTCGTGGTCGTTGTAGTAACATCGTTTCTGACCAAGGAAGAAATTTTGTAGGTGCTAGTAACTACCTTGGCTCTATCATGAAGCAGGCTGCGGAAGGCCGGGAAATAAAGTTCTCGTTTAATCCTCCTGGCAGTCCTCATTTCAACGGTCTAGCTGAAGCTGGAATTAAGTCTGTGAAAACTCACCTTTCTCGTGTCATTGGTAAACAAAGATTGACTTTCGAAGAGTTCTATACTGTCTTGGCTCAGATAGAGGCGATGCTCAACTCCCGACCTTTAACCCCTCTCAGCTCTGATGCGAATGATCTCGTTGCTTTAACGCCGGGACATTTCTTAACTTTAGAACCCTTGTCGATGCTTCCCGAAGAAAATCTAGTCGAACAGGTTATACCTGTCACCCAGCGCTGGAAGCTTATCCGAAAAATGCATCAAGACTTCTGGAGACGGTGGTATCGTGAATACCTACATACCCTACAACAAAAGGCTAAATGGGACAAAACTAGCTCAGGAATTAAAATAGGAACTTTGGTTTTGATAGTAAATGAGACAGTTAATCCATTGGAATGGAAGTTAGGTAGGGTTACAGCTCTACACCCAGGCTCGGATGGTGTTTGTAGAGTAGTTAGTGTTAGGACAATGTCTGGCGAGTATAAAAGGCCAGTCGTTAAAGTTTGTCCTCTACCTTTGTATAACTAGTTACGTTTAAACGTAACTTTTTCTTGTCGTAGGTTAAGTAATTTTTGTTGTTTTCGTAAATACGTAGTATTTAGGTGGGCGGTATGTTCAGTTTTGTCTATGGTTCTACGTATTAATTATCTGTCGTTGGTATTAATTTTAATCTGTAGGTTTAAAAGCATAGAGATTTATAGTTTGAAATAGTTCGTTGTAGTACCGTTGTCGTCGTGTCGTTCGCGGTGGCGGGAGCCTGATGGCTTCCGCCACCGGGATTTGTTGTTGTTCGAGAAGCTTCGGAGTCGTCGGTCGCGCTCGCGCATATTTGTCGTTTTAGTTATACTCCGAAGTAGAAGCCACTATTCGTATTCGTAGCGTTTCCTTTAAATTCGCGTTAACTTCATTGTTCGCGGTGCAACGTGCTGTAAGATCGACGCCACGTGAGAAGAGGAAGAAGGTAGAGGTAACCGGTAGACCATTCCGAGGTAAGACTAGCTAGCTCGAGCTTAGGGTGAGTTGAAGGTGCCTTATACCTAGTACAAGAGGCTGCGCCCATCAGCAGCAGGTGAGTGCGTGACCCTATAGCACTTTGCATCTTATTTTTCGTATATACAGTCCACTTAACCTTCTTCGGGACACGGTCATCCTGTCCATCGAAGAGAGGAACATTCGGTTCCTTATTTGTTCTAACGGCCGCGGAAATCTTAATATTTTCGGTCTCGGAGCCGAATGCTTAACATTTTTGGTCTTCGAGACGTATTCACCACAAGGCATAAGATAAGGCAATCTATATAAAGCAGGTCTATTAAAATAGTCGTTAATCGTTGAAGGCATAAAGTATGTTATAGGTATGTAAGTAAGTAAGTAAGTTATAGTAAAGGCAGGTGATGCCGTGAGGTACAGTCTGTTCGATATAAAGACCTACCGCAAAGGGCCGCATTACAAGCATTTCTGCAATAAAGGCACTTCGGCTAAGGCTAATTGATGGTTTACGCCTAGTGAATGCGTGCAAGAATGTCGCCCTTGCAGATTTCAGATTGTTTGACTACAATAAAACATTTTGTCCTTGTCTCCCACACAGAGTTTATGCTTTGCATTTGCCTAATTCGACTATAAGTCATCGTGAATTGTTAGTAATTCATATTAAATTGTGAACATCTTGTTACCAATTTCTGAGATTTCGTATTATTATTTTTAATAGACATTTTGATTATAAGTACTCGTACTATACGTAAGATAAGAAAACTTATTATTTTAAAAAGCAGTAAAATAAAGTTGGTTACTTTCGAGTATGAATTATGTATGCATAGATTAATAAAAAGCAAATCCATAATAATCTCTCAGATTTAGTTACATTAATTTGTATAAACTAAATAAGTTTTAAGTGTAAATTTTAAGTTTAGATAAGTTCTCATTATAAGTGAATGTAAATTCTTTTGAGAATAAAGATTTTTAAACCGAAACTTTCCATTTTAAGGGCCATGGACCGACTAAAACATTGCAGTAATTGAAATATTGACCGGAGGTTAGTTGCGCAAGGCAACGGTATGTTCACTGTAAAAACTGGGCTGATTAGTGTTTATTAACTTGTCTGGCAGAAACAGTAATATTCCGACCAAATGATTTAGTTCAGCTAATTTGTTCAAGAAGGCAATGAACTATGGCAAAAAGAAATTGTGATGTCGTTTAAAAACTCATTTAGCGGGTATTCACAAGTAAACTAAAAGTCGCTAATGATGCAATCGGTACATTATTTGAAATCTAAAAAAAACGTTAATAGAGCTTTTTAAAATTCAAATATTTTTAAGATATGTATATGGGTATTTTATTTAAGAAAACATGTATTTTCGTATATTTTTAACGACTTTGTATCGAGCTCTGTATTCCACAAGTAATTGTCAGAAACGAAACAGAAAGAAAGATAACGTTTTCTACACAATTCTTAACAAAAACTCCTAATAAAAAATATAAAAAGTATGATATGTAATTTGAATTGAGATAAAACTTACAGTATTTTACTTTAATAAAGAAAACACAAAAATAACTCAGTAACTGTTTAATTGTTATTGAGTGAACAGTCAGTGCTCGCGTGTAAAATTCTTTATGGCTTAATCGTAAATGTGAATGTAAAAAAGTCTTACTCAACACATTTAACATGTACATTGTATATGCTAGTGATTGGGTCGTTTATTATCTTGTGAGCAGAGAGCGTGACGTGGCCACTTCCCTTCTCTACGGATCACTGCCCATATTCCGTTGGAGTCGGATCTGAACATAATATCGTTACTGCACTCTTTCTGTATCGCATCGGATCGTATCGCATGCATGCTTCTCTCGCAGGGCTGGGAAGTGAATAACGGTTCAAATACAGATAATATTATCTAAAATTGCACAGAGAATTTATGTTTCTCTCTAGAGATTATCTTTGTAAATTTTCCCTTTTGTGCAATATTATTAGGTACTAACGTTTTAGGGACCGAAATACTAACAGATTATATTTAAATATTTACCTGTTAGGTTTCGTTTACGAGCTTAAAGTTTTAACTAAGATTACGGGATTTACACAAATTTAATTTGTAAATTGGGCGGTGACAATGTTTCATGACCGCTGCAGAGAAGCTTGTAAGTATAATAATTATGCTTAATTAAAATGTCTGTTCAAATGCAAAGTAAAATGCCATGCTTATTTTGTTTTGTAATATATAAAATGTTCAAGTATTCAATTTATTTATTTCTGAGTATGTTTATACATTTGTAGAATACATAGAGGTTAGTACCATCGTTCAATGTTCGATGTACCGTAACAAAAAGTAGGTATTCTATACCTATGATTATTTTTCGTTTTTACGAAATATTTTACTTAAAGTCATACTTACCTATTTTTCTATTACAAGCCTAAGCTTCTCCGTATCAAGTAGTATGTAAAGATACTATGAAAGCAGACAGACTGTATCGTCAGTCTGTGGACTGCATCACAGCATTACTGTATCACGTTGTCGTATCTGGCCGTACTAGCGTATTCGAAGCGCTGTTAGGACGGGAAAATAAATATTTATGCAGATCCACAACAATTTATTTTTATGTGCATCGCTTGATATTAAAATTCATATAAAACGGACACTTATTAGGTCTTCGACATTGTTGCTGTTGTGTGTAATTTTGTATTATAACTTGTTTGCATACGAAAATACATTTAATGCCTATTAAAAGAGTATTGAAGAAACATATTTTATTTTGATATGTCATCTTATGCTGGTTGCTCGCACTCCAATTTAAATCATTATGCAGTTACTAAAACATTTTCGTCCCTGTTATCTATGTGATAAAATAACCATGTCGCATTCTAAACTTGCAAATGAAGACAACTTTTATTTCATTCTACAGACGATAAAAAGTAATATGCCATAAGTAAACTCACGACATTAGCAAGTTCTGCAAACCAAATATAAATGAAAAAATGTTCATTTGAAACTAGCTTACTTGAGACAACATTCTTATATTATTGGATATGGCGTTTGATATTTTTAATTAAGCTCTACAATTATGCTTTCTCCGCCAAAGGCAAGAAGCTATTAAAGTAGAACTATTCACGTTTTATAGGCATGCTTTGTTACTCGAGACTTTTCTGGGGCAGGCTTAGCCGCAATTCTTCGGAAACTGTCACATTGTAAAGAAAGTCATCAATCAAGCCACGCACGAAAGGATATAAAAAGCTCGGACGTTCTCCGCTCCAATTATTGTAATAAGTTACTATTGTGTGTGTAAGCTCCGTGACATCTATTACGAATTCTTTCAATTACATCAAAATAGGGAAATCTTTGAATGTATTAAGATACAGTATTTGTTTGACAATGTAAATAGAATGCTTCCATGTTTTCGCACACTATTTTCATTTTTATGTGTAACGTAAAGACAAAGATTTTATGTATACAAGTTTATCCTTCCACACGCTTCCAATAACAAGTTCCTTTATCTGAATACTTTATGCGATGCAAATATGAAATTTATTAAGACAGACACACGAATAACTTAGAAGAAATAACTGCAAATTATCTGAGACACGAGAAAGGTATTAGATTAATGTGTTTTAAGATGTGTTATTCCATTATAATGAATAAATTAGTTTTAAATAGTCTAACAACGCTAAAAACATTTAATTCTCTAATAGATACATTTTTTTTGCAACGTATATTTTTTCGTTTGTGGCGGTTTTCTAGAGATGTTACTAAGGAATGATTTATTTTTGACAGATTTTTTTTGACAGATAAGTCTTAGCTTTTCTCGAGACTTAATACAAAGCTCTACTCATAAGTTAAAAGTAGAGTTTTAAATATTTGTATTGCACAATATTCCATAGATTAGTAAAGATTACTCACTCCTAACAAGAAAATGTACCCAGTTTTGAGAATTGAAATAGTTGCGTAAAAAAGTTTTGCCAAGTCTCCGTGCTAAAATATCCCTAAAATATTTGAAATAATTATTTATTTTTTATGTAAATTACGCAGTATTAGTTATTTATTCGTAAATTTTCTCTAAAAATGTTTTTATTTGTCAAGAATTCAAAAAAAGAACTTACTAATAAGCCATTTGTACCTTCATTCAATTTCAAGGCGGCGAAGTATGTTTACTAATCTATGCAATATTCTAAGAACGACCCAAATATTGTAATTTCTAAATTATCATGAAGAATATACACTTGCAAAACAGTGTTTGTCCATAATTCTCTTCCTTCATTTCATAATTACCATAATTAAATCTCACTATATAAGCTTTTACACTACGGCTATGATCTGTTTCGAGGTTTCGAGTATATGGGGAATAAGATTTCCTCCATCCATAGTAAATATCAGATAGTACTTTACCTGATAATTCTCAAGGGTCATTGCCCCCTAGCGTTGATTGGGTGATCTGTGAGGGCTGCGGTCACCGTGTGATCGGCTAGCGTCCCTAAGATTGTCGGGAAGACGGGCCTTAAGAGCTCCCGTGGGAACAGTATGTACTGTGAGTTACATCTGAATTCGTGTACAGGACCAGATATATTTGTTGTAGTTCTGTGCAACCAAATTGATTACAATTTCGAAAACTTACTTCATATTTTTGGGGCGAAACTTATTTCGAAAAATGTTGGAAAGTAGCTAGTTTTGCAAGTTAGCATGCAAAACGAATTCCGATGTCACAACAGCTCATATACGGGTAGGTATCAACATTTATCAAAAATGCTGTTAAGCAATTACACGAATATTACTAATTAGCATGTATTACGAAAGATCTTACCCAACCCAACAGAAGTTTGAGAGCTGTGTTGAATGTTTAACGTTACGGTGTATACCTAGATAGGGTTGGATATGAATATCGGTATAAATATCGATATATTGGTATATGTCGACGGCCTGAACGTACCGAAATTTTAGACAATTTCAACTCGATTTTACCGATAATTCAATAACGTTTACAATATATTCTTTTTATCTTTCTTCACAGATATTTTTAAATACTATTAGTTTTGATGACGGCTTTTCAACGACCTAGTGGTTTTCCTTTTAAATCTAAAATCATCGATATCGATATTTCAACTTTTTTGAAATCACAATATCGTATCAGCAATTCATATCGATACTTTAGGCTTTATATTACGAACTCTCGATATGTGGTACATACGTATGTAGCATCTAGCGTGTTGGCGCGATATGAATGGCGGTCTGCGGTATACGTGTGCCGTGTCTTGTCTGATATGTGATCGGAATACATTATAATAATTAAGAAGGTTTATGTCTCCTTTATGGTCTAGCGTTTTTTTAATTGATCGACTTAAAAAAGAGATTATGTAGTTGAGACGTATCTTTACAAATTAATAAAACTAAAGTGTTTGTGGCTTACGGTTCTCAATAAAACATTGTTTTGATTTTGAACGTTTTTTATTACAAAGGTTCGGTAGTTCAAGGTACTGACTAGGGAATTCCTTTTTTCGTGACAGAGGAGGCATGGCGTATTGGTCACTATACTACCCTATAACGCACATGGTCCTCAAGTTAGTATCAGACCGCTGTAGTGACTGCTGACTATAAGTTTATGTTTTAAATTTAGGCAATTACTCGTGCTTGTCTTTATGTGTGTGATCTTCACGTCAATTCCTATGGGGAATTTTTATGTAGAAAGCAGCATTTATTTATTTGTTATTTTAATGTTCAATGTTAAATGAAACATGAGAAGTGTTCGCACCGTAATTTTCGATCCAAGGTACTTTCTTTATATAATGTTCGTTTGTGCACTATTACACACAAAACGCTTGGTCAGTACCCACCTTTACAAGTGTCTGCGAGTACACTTTTTGTTTGTACACTTGTATCCATAAGTGGGAGTTTTACTGAACAGCCGTCCGCTGTTTCTCAAGTGACGTTTTATTTGATTTGGGTCTGTTTTTCAACTGGACATACTAGTATATGTCGTCTGTTTACTTTCAAAATGTATTAAAGCCATTTTTGCGGCACTGATACAAGGGCAAAATATTTATAAGTAAATGTTGTCGCTCAAGGTTGCATACCTTCTGGCAATGTTTTAAAAGTATAACGTAACAAATCTGATGCGATGTAAACTGGAAAGGAATTGAAAGCGCAAAAATTGAATAATGAAGATACTCGTAGGTCGTTTTGATCATAGATTTACTTAAGGAAGACATTTCATTTATTTGTGATCGCGGTGTTTTATGTGGTTACCAAACATATTTACCTAAGTGGTGACCACGACTACATTACGGAACGCACTATAAAAGCGATCAAGTGACACTTTTGAAAAAAAAATAGCATTTATCACTTGGCAGACATGAAGTCGATGCAGATACGTTGGCACTTCTCAGAACTAAGTCGGTTGCCTCATCCTTCAATAGAAATCCAAGAACTGGAAGACCAATGCAGCACTAATAAGGGCAGGTCTGGGTGTAGCATAAGGTTTTCAAACGTTATATAAAATGTTTCAATAAATTATTTTCAAACATTTTCACTAAAATAAAAAAGTAAAGTCAGTTTTGTTAGCAACTGTATCTATAAAACAGAGCGACTTCTGTGTTATTATTCGAAGGACAGCTGACCCGTCTCTGTCACAAACAAATTATTTATACGATGTCAGGCACATATAAATGTATAGCGAATGAAATTATCCTTGTCGTATTAAAGTACTTTATATCAGTAATTTATATGGTACCTGTATAAAGATGTTATTATTCTAAGTATCATCATCATCATTCCATTACTGTCCCACCGCTGGGCACAGGTCTTCTCTCTGAATGAGAAGGATTAGGCCATAGTCCACCGCGCTGGCCAAGTGCGTATTGGTAGACTTCACATACCTTCGAAAACTTTTTTTTTATATTGTCAGTTATGCAGTTTTCCTCACGATGTTTTCCCTTACCGTTTAAGTAAGTGATAATTAATTTCAAATGCGCACATAACTTAGAAAAATCTGCGTGCCTGCGATTTGAACCTCGGACCCTTTGATAAAGAGGTCGGGTTTCTTAACCACTATTATCACTGTTAATTATGATGACGATGACGATGATGATGATGATAAAGATGTTATTATCCTACGTATATCATCATACAAACTTCATAAACATTTAGTTACATATATACATATGTATATCTGATAACGATACGACAAATAATATACACGTGTAAGAAACCTTGCAACCTTCGATTAGACCTCTCACTTAACCTACAAGGAAATATACACCGAAGAAATTCAATCTCAGGCGATTCCAGTAAAAAAGTATGAATCAAACCCGTCCGCCTGGTTTTTATTAAGCATCAGATCTATCAACAATTATTGGATAATTATTTGGCTACATATAACGCTGACTTATATATTATATAAGGCGTTCGTATTTTTTTTTATAATATAGAAGTAACAGACGAGCATGCAACCCACTTGATGGTAAGTGGCTACTGCCGCCCATAGACACATGTAATCAAACCTAGATGGGATTAGATATTCCTACCTGAGGTCGGCCCAAGATGCGCCGCTACCCCTGAGGACTAAGCTGGAACGCCTCGGAAAATTATGTCTCCTTACCACACCCTTCAAAACGGAACACAGCAGCGCCAAACACTGCTGTTATTAGGCAGAAATAGGTGTGGCGGTGGTGCCGCCGGAGTCGAACCACAAAGGGTTCTACCACCTTCAAGTTCAAGTACCTTCGTAGTTCTCAGGAGTGACATAGTATGTGTGATCGAATTGAAAGTAGGTAGCCAACTATTTCACCTATATTCCCTATGACATCTTTACAAATGTCCAATGTCTTTAGGGGCAGAGATCAGAAAAATGCATAGGATGAATTACGTTCTCGGTGTGGGTGTTTGCGTACATACCTTTGTGTGTATGACACCCACGACATTGGCAAATGATGATTATGTATGTTGAAATATTTATCTAGATCAGTGGTACGAGCCGCATTAGTGAGAGTGATGGTTTTGGTTCAAATATTAATTATACGAAGTCATAGGCAATTGGGCATACTACTTTTTAATTACTGTAGTAGAAAACACAAATGTAGTCTTATCTAATATAAGTATAGTGTCGCCTATGGACGTATGTTGAAATCAACCACAAATAGAATTGGAGTTGTGAGGTTGACAAATGCTTGCTATCCCTCAGTTTTCTTCCTTACCCCACACTTAACAGAACTCAGCAATATTTAACATTGCTGTTATAAGGCGGAAGTAGGACCCGACTTTAACAGGGAAGAAAAACATCGTAAGAAAACCTACATATCTCAAAGTTTTTCGTATTGTTCTTAGAGTTGTACTTAAGAATTTAGCTGTGTGGTGGTATAGTTTTCATTTTGAGAAATCTTGCATTTCTGTTATGACTTATTTTTTTTATTTTATTAATTTTGATTAAGTAAAGTACCTGATGTTAAGTGGCCATTGAAGACATCTTTAAATATCGTCGACCGCAGATGGGTTGCCACTCACGAGGACTAAGATGATCGTCTGATACGTTATTGAGCCGGCCTCACCACCCTTCCATAAAACACATGAACTCCTTAAATGGGTATGACGGTGGTATTTTCCCAGTCGAATCGTACCGGTTCTAACTTTCGATGGCGAAGATAGCATGTTATGGATAAAGTAAACATTCTCCTGGTAGTAAATATTAGAAGGATTCTTCAACTCTATGGATTTACCATTGTAGACCATTTGTAATGCATGCAAAAGACTTCCGGACCAAAAATGGACGGGGTTTTTATAGGATATCCATAATGTCACAAACTGAGTCGACTTTTATTTATTACGTCGTTTCCGTCATCCATTACCGGCCGGATATCAAAGAGTTTGTTTATTTTCTTTAAACAGAAGAAAAAAATGGTGTCAATTATCTAATGACACGAACATTAATACATCAAAATATTTATGTTTATAGAAGGAATTTAAATTGAAGCATATGTTTATTTGATAACAGCAGTTAGAAATATCTTGTAATATTTGAAAGAAACTCTTTTTTAAATGTTTCTGTATTTTGAAATGATATGAATCGATTTTGACAGATATGAACTACTTTTTTCGTCTGAAGTACAACTATGCGATTGCGGGTAGTTTCGTGCGTTAAAACTTGTTAATAACAAATGAAGGTTAACACAAAGTACTTACTTTCAATATACATGTCAATTTTCATAATAATTTAACGATATACCGATAGATTAGGCACTTACGGCAAATTTCCAAATAATTTTATGCTTAATTCGTAAAGGAAAGTGGATATTAAACGTGTGACCTCGAATCTCTATTTAATTTGTAAAGTGACTTTAAATGGAACATTACGAATCATTAACAGAGTGATTATGTTATTCTAATGAGGGTTAAAAGCGAAAAGATTACCCTCGGAGTAAGGTTGAGGCACTCCCAGCGGTCTCCTGGGCCCCGCACCATTTGTTATATGGCATCCTGAGCGCTCGGAAGAACCGTTACTCAACGTTGTCATTCTTTTTATATACTTAAATATATACAAGGTATTTAGGGAAACGTCCTGCAAGATTATGTAACATCTCCATATACATTTACAGGTCGTGTAGTAAAATGATTTTAGTTACATCATTATTAGCGCTACTGTTTTACTGGGTAGTGTACCTAATTTTAGAATTATTTTTCAGATATCTTGATATTCGGAATAGTGATGCCATTTGCGATAGCAAATAGCAATCGACTGCTTACGGGATTCGTACATAATACGGGGAATAGGTATTATATTTGATAACTGCAAAAAAAGACGGGATAAGCCGGGCAGTGACATCACCACAAAACATAGAATGATTTGGGCACAGCAATCATCCAACCTACAGTATTTCTTCGATTAGATAGTACTAGATTAATTGAATTATTTACATTATCTATGTATAGTATACACTAGCAATGCGCCTAAATTAGGAATATTACACAAAAAAGTCATGGTATGTAGTCATAACATTTTTATATTTAATGTTACGAGAAGAAAGTCAACAAATTATAATTCTCATATAGTAGCGAGTTATCACGCTACCTTGGTTACCTTATTGTCGAGGGACTTGATTATCGAGAACGTCGATTCTATTTAAAGCATTCAATCGTAAGTTATTCGTAATAGGTAATGCTAATTTGAAAGTAGTAGAACACTTCCTGGTCGGAGTGCGGTGGCGCCACCGGCAGACTTATTTCTGTCGTGTAGTTGCAATGTAGTGCAGCTGCGTTTTGGCGTGAAGTATATTGCATATACAGACACCTTAACACACGTTCCAACTTAGTCTTGAATGACTTCTGTCGTATTATGGCTCGATTGTATATATTTATGAATTTTCTTATATTCATCCATTTCTTTTTTACATGTCAATGTTGTCATCCTATTTCTATATATTGTCATATATTTCTATATCCCATTGCTGGCATCGGGCCTCTTTTCAGAGTAAAAGAGCTCTAGCTAATTGTGGATTGGTAAATCTCAAATGCCTTTGCGAACTTTTTAAGGAACTCTCAGCCAGGTTTCCACTCCATTTCCTTCATCGTTAAAACAAGCAAATACAATTTTGAATAATCACATAACTGCCAAAAATCAAAGCTGGCTTGGGACTCAAACCTGGGACTACCAGATGTCAACCAAATGTCAAACCACTACACCGTTAAACATAAGCGCGATACCCGTTGCTATTTCCATAACACAAAAACAATAAAAGTGAAACGATTACTCTGATATAATGGCGGCCCTGTCGCGGCGGTCTCTAGGGCCTCGCACCATTTGTTACGCGGCCTCCTGACCGCCTGCGGACCATTACTCAACGTACTGATTCTTTTTCATGGGATATCGGTAATGTCGCCATCAGTCAACACTATTATTTATCCTGGCAATTTCTTTTCCCATTTATTGATAGATTTTTTTTATGTAACGTACTTCCTATATTTTAAAGATATAAATAAGATATATGTTACAGGCGTTACATAGATTTCTTATTTTAATTCGAGACATACTAAAATAATTATTTATTGATATGTATTATATGTTTTGTTTTTGTTTGTTTTTTTTATAACGTTTATAGGAGTAGCAGACGAGCATGCAGTCCATCTGATAGTAAGTGGCTACTGTGCCCATGGACACCTGTAATCAACCCCAGATAGGATTAGATATTCCAGAGATCGGCCACAGATGCGCTACCCCTGAGGATTAAGCTGGATCGCCTCGAAAAAGTAAATTCTCCCTTACCACACTCTTCAAACCAGAACACAGCAGCGTTTAACTCTGTTCTTATGAGGCTGAAATAGGTGAGACGGTGTTGCCGCGGTTTTTTTAGTTTGCAATAGTTCTAATTGCAAACTAAAAAAACTAACATAGTAAACCTAACACATACATACACTCGGCTAGCTTTATAACTTTTATCCTCGTGCACTGGGTAACCCAATCTCGGCTGTTATTCGTTGGAAGTGGCATTCACGAGCATAGAGACGGAGTCGCGTCTCCACCGCACGTGAACAGCTTGCGAATAGCTATTGAGCAAAGGTGTTAGCTGACCTCACTGAATTAAATAACACACTTCAATTATGCTAATAATAAGAGATGTGCAATACATGGGCACTGGGTGTAGATAGAAATATGCGTTCAGTATTTTGGCCACCAGTTTTGAGTAGTCATTTCAGATTTACAGTCGTAATCATTTTTGAAGTGTCCCAAAATGACGTAATGATATAAATCACGTAATAAACTTTTGATACTATTTACCTATTATTTTTGGTGAAGGTGTTTCGACACAACTTGATCTGCGAAACGACCAGAGCCATATCTGCTGAGCCTACTAATATAATTTATAATATATGTAATTTATATTATTGAAGAAATAAAGATTTTCGAAGAAATAAACGCTATCAGTGGCATGTTTTATTCCTGTGTACCGGTTAACCTAATCTCGGTGTCGTTATACCTTCCTACACTCCCGTTCCTCGGTAAAGGAGTCGCATCTTTATGTCGCACGTGGAAAGCTTGTCGATAGCACAGTTTAGAGTGTAAAGTTGTATATTAGATACATTTTATGGATTTTTAAATCTTTATGCCTGAGAAGTCTCTAAAAAATTGTCAAAGGTGTGTGCAGTCTCTCAATTCTTAGTTAGCGTTGTGGCCTAAAACCTTCTTAATTCGAATGAAAACCCATGACGTGGGATTATAATGGATTAGCATTATAGTCTTACAAATTTGTGCGTTAGATGTTAAATACACAGTAAATAGAGAGCGGTCATCATATCAGTATCACCTTATTATAAATTTAGCTTTCTCTTCTGGGTCAGGGTGTTAAGGAGTCTTTTTTTTTTGTCTACGAGGGGGAAACCTTCAAAAGGTACCCGTTGTCGTGGGAGGGACGTAGGGTTATATGGGATTCTTACCGCACTAAACCCCCCCCCCCGGTTACGACAGGCAGAGGATACCGTAGCCCTATTCTGGTCCCGAAACTACAGGGACAGCGCCGGGGGCCTTTACGTACGCCCGCGGCGACTCCTTCTCCGAGCGGATACAGCGCGCTGCCTTGCTCGCTCGGCGTCTTCCTTCGCGGACATGACAACGTCGCAGAAGGTGATCATGCCGTCCCAGGCTTCGCTGCGCTTGTCCCTGTAGTTCCGGGACCAAAATAGGGCTACGGTATCCCCTGCCTGTCGTAAGAGGCGACTAAAAGGGGCTTCCGGGGTTGCGGGCGGCAAGAGTGGGAGCTCGAACCGCCCGGCTAGTGACCCCGGGAAGGACGGCGGTATGTGTGGTCGCATACCGTCGTGCCCACCAGACGGTGTGGCGAGCATCAAGCTCACCTGGGCAGAGCCCGATGGGGCAACGCGCTAAGAGGACTCCGGTTGCGTTCCTTTGGAGATCCCGGAGTCCTCTACGCAGCGCCGAGGACGGCCACCGGGGGGGTTTTAGTGCGGTAAGAATCCCACATAACTCCGTGCCGCTCCCACGGCATAGGGTACCTTTTGAAGGTTTCCCCCTCGTAAACAAAAAAAAAAAAAGGCTTCGCTGCGCTGAACCATCGCCCCGACGATGGCCGACGGAGAGAGATCCGGATCCACTTTTTCGACGAGGACCCGCCGCTAAGACTCCCACGCTGGGCAGTACTGCAGCGTGTGCTGTGCGGAATCTTCGTCGTGCCCGCAATGACGGCACTGGGCTGTCTCCTCTCTCTGTATCCTGTTCAGATACTCACCGAAACAGCCATGTCCGGTGAGTATCTGACTAAGGCGATAGGTCACTCTACCGCTGCTCTTCAGCCAGGCCTGAAAGTTCGGTAGGATAGCGCCAACCACCCTTTGGCGTATGTTCCTAGGAGGGTGTTAAGGAGTCTAGGTAACGTATAACTCCTTCCTTACTGTACCGTAGGTAATGTATAACCTCCTTCCCTTAGGGAAGGAGGTGTGTGCTGAGTGTGTAAACAATTTATTTGTACGTTTAAAAGACCTATCCTTATATATGCTGGATATGTGTACTAAATTAACCAAAATACTATAGATAAAGT
The DNA here is from genome assembly GCA_014595695.2 of Epargyreus clarus clarus. Lineage (NCBI taxonomy): Eukaryota > Metazoa > Arthropoda > Insecta > Lepidoptera > Hesperiidae > Epargyreus > Epargyreus clarus. The sequence continues at coordinate 2,718,178 of JACTTY020000060.1, read as the reverse complement.
TATATTTGTGGTGAAAGTACAAAGAAAGGTTTAGCATACGATTTGGGTTACATATTGATTTATTCTATTTATTCTAAAGTTTACTTTTATGTCAATACGTTATTTCCGTGTATCGGCCGCCTAATCACGACTAGGCAAGCCCGTCGTGAACGTGAATGGCGTTCCGATGACACCGTTCAGTGAAGACGCTACCTTGCATCAGCGGCTTGCATAACGCCAACTGAATGTCAACCCGAGGCCGGTATACAGCCAACACGCAAGCTTTACGTTAACAGGTTGGAGTTCGTTTTGTTACAACAGTAACCCTAATAGGTGGAAATTATGCAGCGAAAATAAAAATGTTTCTAAACTTATATCTGCTTATGTAGAAATACTTTGAGACTTGCACTTATTCGCATGCTAAAGTTGAGCTAGTTGTGTAAACAGACTAATCTTCCTTTTTAAGTATTAACTATGGCCACTTATGCTTGCCTGGTGTTGTGATATTTTTGGTTTTGGATGAAATTTTAGAATGTGGTTCTAATAAGTTTGGTTTACAGCACGAAATCATTCACAGCTTGAAAGTAATAACGCTTTCAAAGATAACTGAGGTCTACCGATCTAAACTTGGCTAGTGTGGTAGTTGAAAGCCTAAACCCTACTCATTCTGAGAGCACTGTGCCTAGCAGTGCGGCAGTAATGAGTTGATGATAAAGTTTGTTAGAAACCTAGTAAAGTAGCACATTAGCATAGTGCTAAGAACTACTAAAATTATACCAAGTTACGAAATAAATTCAACTAAGTACCTAGCTACAAATACTTGTATACCCTTACTTAACAAATCTATTAGAGAAGATACAACCTTTCGTAGTTTCACTGATGCAGAATCACTGAAACATTTAATTCTGATATCTGGTGGTGTTCTGCTTTGCAAGATGTGATAAGGCAGCTTAATGTTCCAACTTATTCCACAAATTCCTCGTTCTATTTGAGGTTGGTTATAGGTTTCTATGGGTGATCCACTTACGTCTCTTAATAATAATCAATCTATTTGTTTGTTTTAAGTTTGTTTTGCCTACCAAACATCGAATTTTGACAATTTCCAGTAAATGGAATTTTAGGAAAATTGGTTAAGATTTACCATTAAAAACGGGTGTCAGGGTACTGTTGTAGTTTTAGAACTCCATTTGTTGTTTTTTCATGAAAACAAAAACTATCTAGCTGTCTGGGCTTAAACATGTACACTTCTCGTGTAAGACCGGCATGCTTACGCACACTATGCATCCCCAGAGCTATATGAGTTACACCACACGTTTTTCCTTTTACAACGTCTACTTGGCGAAGCGTATTTTTAGGGTACTAAATCCTCATTTAAAGCTACCGAGTGAATTATCGATGAACAATCGTGGAATGATGCTATGGTGATTCACGAAGGACTGACTCACGGGCGGCGCTAACTGATGTTCTGAGAATAGCAAATAACCTTGACAGTCAGAAGTAGATTGCAAACTAAAGCACTTTTATGGTCTTGTTCATTGAGTTAGTACACCGGCCTCTTAAATCTGGTGCAGTCATACAAAATCCTTTCTAAAATTTAAGTCTATTTGGACGATTATGAGTCATTATTAATAACTTTTTTTATAGAACTAGCAAACGAGCATGCATTCCACCTGATGGTAAGTGTTCAGCCATCCATAATAGGAGTATGTATTGCCATATAAATAATTTGTAACTAACCCCACATATAAAGTCCATCGTAGATGCATTGTCGCTAGCGAAGACTCACTTGGACGTCCAATATTTAAATCAGCCTGCATCCATACCATAGGAGTTTAAATTTATAAAATAGTATGGAGTTAAAACATTGAGTGTGTACGGATGATATGTGTAACTCGATATTTATTACACATAGTTAATGGTATTTCGTTTATGTACGAGTATAAAGACATATATGTTATAGTAAATCCTCCCATGACGTCTAATGATTGAACGACCTACTTTTTGCTCAAATGTAGGGGAGGGAAAGGAAAAGAACATTTTGATGAAAGTGTAAGAAAATACTACTTTCGTAGTTTTTTGTAAAAGACTAACGCGGAGAGAGTTGGCGCACGAACGTTCTGAAATTATTAAAATAATATCTGTTTATTAAGACAAGTTAAATTTTAAGAGCTTGTTTATTTTACGAGTATTTCGTCTTTTCATTGCGATTGTAAATAACGATATGACACTTTCCTTTCTAAAGATCGTTTTCAATTACTAAAAATACACCATTCCAATTTCTGTATTCATATTTCAACTGTAAACCGTAAATCTTTAAGGAATGAGCGTTTAATTTACGACCCGTTCGTATTCAGTCTGTTGAAAAATTTAATGATCTGTCTCTGCCGTGTAGATAATTTATTTTAATGGATGTGATTTCGCTATTGTATATGTGTCAGAAACAAACTCGGCGAGTTCTAGCGGCTTCTCGTTGATGAATATGTGAATAGGCTCAATCGGTATCAGCTCTCATAGGGATCGAGAGCGTCAGCCGTGCGGGGCGATGCTGTCGAATAAAGATAAATGGGTTCGTGAATGCGGGTTAGAGCGCCTAGAGGGGCGGGGGAGCGGAGGGCATGGGGCTAATTGGCTGTCAACGATGAGTTCGGTTTTACGAGGACTCCGAGCTCCACACGCGGAGGGCAGACCGTGGACTGACATCGGGGACGACTTCTCGTGACACGTCGTCGATAAAAACGGACAAAACAACGCTTGATTGGCTATCGATGACCCACACTCGATAGCTATATTTTCGAAACAGTTTTGGAGCGACAAGTAGGCGGTGAGTGGCATACGAGAAAGATACCCGTTCTCGTCTGCGTCTCACGGTCAGGTGCGAGTAGGCTTCATTAACATTATGCGCTCATTAACGGGACGTCCAATCGGCAACTCGTATAACTTGTTTTGAAACTTCGTAGTGTTGTTTTGTTATTCGTATCTCGACGAATCCTCAATGTTTTGATGAAGCCAATTTGGTGATATAAAACCGGTTTGGAAAATTGTACTTTATTGTTGTTTGATTTTAGAATGTTTCGTAATGTGTTGTTTATTATGGACAATCACAAGCTAAGCTCGTTTTCGGAGAATACCTGAGCGATGAGTTCGAGAAAATAAATAATAGACAAGTCTTCGATTATTCATGTATAACCATGACGACCTCAGTCTTATTTTTTACATTTAGGTTAAAAAAACGCTTGTTCAGATTATTTAAGTGCCCATTAATGCTTGAAGGCTTTATGTCTTTAAATCTCACGATATAAAAATAATAAATTATACGCTAATAATTCTTAAGGGTCGGTAGCTCAGTGGAATGTTTTTTGTGAGCTGTTTTTATTAGCGTTGGTTTGCAATTGTAACGATTCGAGGTCTAATAGTTCTACCGGCCATGTTTCGGTTCAGGAAGTAAATAGGGCATTAAATAAATCGAATAATTTTAACACTGTTACAATTATAAATTTCACAGCTAACTGAACTGTAACTGGTGGATACATATAAATAAAATTAATAAGTCTGTCTGCAGCATTACCGGTAATATTGCTTTTAAAATATTTATTTTTTAATTAAAAACCTACCTACTCGTATAAGTGCTTAAAGGTAACGCTTATGTTGACTTTGTAGTAAAATTTTATGTCATATTGTATGTGGTCATTGTTAGTCCTACGTCATACATGTTCTATATTAAGTATTCATATCATTGTCGAAATACTGAAAATGTACAACACAATAACATAATCTGTTTTTCTTTGAGAGGAACGAACAAAAAGGCGCATAAATCCGAGTCGCGTACTGAAGAACGGCGACCCGTTGGGATAATGAACTAATCACATTAGTTGCCACGCGAGATACAAATGGTATCAAATGGGCCGACTGTATTTGTTATAACTCGCCCTGACTTCCAAAAATGAAGTGTGCCTGGAAATGGTCTGGAATAATACGTAAACCTGTTGATTTACAATTTGAATATATCATTATCTGCGTATTTTTGAAGTTATACTTCTTTGGCAGATTTGGGATAAATCACGTTCTGTATTCAGTATTCAAGTCATATCTTTGCTCAAATACTCAAAACATGTACAACATAAAATCATATTTTTTTTTTCTTTGAGAGGAAAGAACAAAAAGGCGCATACATCCGAGTCGCGTACTGAAGAACGGCGACCCGTTGGGATAATGAACTAATCACATTAGTTGCCACGCGAGATACAAATGGTATTAAATGGGCCGACTGTATTTGTTATAACTCGCCCTGACTTCCAAAAATGAAGTGTGCCTGGAATAATACGAAAACCTGTTGATTTACAATTTGAATGTAACATTTTTTGCGTATGTTTTGAAGTTATGCTTTTGGCGCGTTTGACAAAAATGATGAGTGTTTTCTTACGGTGCTTTCTATGAACGTCAAGGAAACTTCAATTAACTTCTAATATGCATATTTATATCTGCGTATTATTTTATTTTTAATAATACTTTCTATAGACCTTAATTTGCAAAATAGGTACTTTACAAATATTTACAATCATGTTGGGATTATCCAGCTTAGGAATAATTATTTGTTGTTCATGAGTAGCTGTGTAACAGGATATAATAAACCTGGCAATGCTTTTCCACTATGCGGAAGGTGGTTGGGTACCGCTATGATATAGGGTGCAAGACCTGAATACTCATAGATATTTGCGGCTTGGAACTTCATTTGTAACCACAGGTATTTGTCGAGTAAAAAGTAATATTTATTATCTGGAATTGAAATTCTGTCGATATTGTAATTACATTCATGTATAATAGTACCGATATTATTGCCCGGATAATGTCTAAAAATAGTTATTTTGTCACTAAAATGCTAAGTAGTGAAAATGCAGTTATTAAGTCTAACATTTGTTTGACTGAGTTTCTACTCAAAAATTCAATATACTTCTCGAAGAAATCACATTCAAGAAATATTCTCTGTAGTCAAGATATAAAGAACTTCTACAAACAACAGAGCACCCAGACAATTGGATTACAAGCAGACTTCCATAGTCATGGACACCTACGTTCCTTTTAAACTTTCATACAATTTCGACGAGGTTTAGATTAGGACGAGCCAGGAATATCAAATGTACACTTCTCATAACAAAGATGTTCTATTTGTAAAGTGAATCTTAAAAATAGAATTTAAAAGAAAAATGGGAAAGGATTGGCTATGAATTGTTCTTAATAAAACACTGATGTAATTTTAATAAAGCAAAAGCGATATTTGCCATCTTAAGCTTCACTTTAATGAATATATCAATCGGACGTTTCACACGATTAATAGTTACCAATTCTAAATAGAGCTCAGAATAAATGAAGTCTGATATCATCTGTTATTTCGTTAAAGTATGAATTTGATTAATTTTTATAACGATCATTTTTCAATCGACATAAATAATTCGACGATAGTCCAAAATATTGTTCTCATAATGTTTCGCCTGATAACTGATTTAAATGTGACACGGTAATTATGTGTTCGAAGATTGGCGATGTTTTTTGATACATACAAATGTTTTTGATATATCCCCGCCAATTATTTCTTAGATAGTCTGTGAGGTACAATAATGTGCATGAATAAATTATATTTAATGGTTCGCTTTTTTGTGGGACCGGTCGGTATAGTATTTTTTGTAATCAATTTTAGATTTGGAGTGGAGTCGTGATGCGAGCGCGTGATGCCAGGGGCTTCCGCACATTTGTTGATGGCGGTGCCATTTGATATACACGATGTATATCAATACAAATGATATAAATGGTTTAAATGTGATGGAAATTTTCGTGGTAATGTTGCGATAGCATTTACCGTCACACTTATTTCTGTCTTATAGTCCTGCTACTATGAAATGCTACTCTGCTTAAATGGAAGGACGTACTACGGAATTTCTCAAGGATAGCGATGCATTTGTCTGTGAATTATTTTAGGTACATTTTCTTTATTTTGGAAGGCAAGACAAACCAGTTGTAGCCGCAGGACAGCAGGCTTTAAAATTTGTTGGCAACCAGAATATTTAAAATATACAACACAAGTTAACAGGAATCCCTTAACACTAATGAATTAGAACAAACAATATATGTAACAATAATAAGACCAATAATAAGGAGGAATGTAATAAAATGTAAAACGCTGTTATATTATATATGTATGTATATGGTATGTATATGGCTATTGATATCAGGCACTGATCACTTAAAATCAGAACGATATGCCCACTCGGCACTTTGTTACGTAAAAACACGGCACAAAACAGATAAGTAACGGTTCACCCGCTGCGATAAACAGCTTATATTCGCCGACGTTGCGTAAACGTTCGGGTTTATGTGGGTGGCTGTGCCGTTGACATCTTCGCAGAATTTCATGATCCTATTGAGAACGAATATAAATATTTATTAAACGTAATTTGTATGTTAAAGTGTAGTTGAAGAATATTTTAGTGATGTTGAGTAAAACTATTATTGAGTATTCTGAGTAATAACTAAAATTCTGCATTCTTATCTTACTTCTTACAAACTTCTTTGTCTTTGCGCGAAACTCCCGTTCGTTGTATAAAATTCAGTTAAGGCGATTCCATAACATACAAACTTACATAGCATACCTTGAACAAAAGAAGTATTTTTAATGAAGTCTGTTATAGTGCAACTATTTAAATTTAATTAAAGTTTTTTTTTTAATTCTTAACAGACAGGTTAGTCTTGGTCAAATGTATTTAATATTAATAACACAAACTATTTTCTTGATCCAATTTACAACTTTTATTATTCCCGCGTAAAATACAAGTCTCGCGCCAAGCGCGTTATCTTTCTTGTTTTATGCTAATGCACACAATCGTATAACCCATACAGCCTATGACTATATAAATGGACACTTATTATTATAAAATAACACATCATGAATAAAGAACAGAATAATTAATTAAAATAATACTATAATAAAATAATTTGAATATATTGCTAACAATATGGATCATAATATATCGTGTCATATAAAGATAAAAAAGAGTATAACCATTTGACAGCCATTAGCTACGGAGCCAAGATTACTTATAGCGTCATATACATCCACATAATTTCCGGTCCTTTATGGTCCCTATTTTTAGAAACCGGGATTACAATATACGCTCGGTGCGTGGAGAAAATGGCGGAAATATCCACTTGACTAAAGTCCGGACAAATTGTTGACGCGGCTTTTGCTAGTTGCGGGATCTAGTGGGTTATTGATCTGGTGATAAGCAGTGCTACTAAGAAAAAAGGAATAAAAATCTTGTAGTTATTAAAAGAACAAAAAAATCCTACTGATTAAAAAGAATTAGTTTCAAAGGGAAGTAACGTAAATTTGACAAATTTTGACGAATCCAATGACATCACATGTTTTAAATCCGTCATGCAGTTTAAGCTTTAGGGCATGACAAAGAATAAGACAGTAGAAATAGAGAATCAGAACTACATAATATGGGCATAAAGATAAATCTAGAAATATACGGGACGAATAGATAGCCTTTTCGTATAAATAAGATGTCACTCAATACAAAGATATAGTAGAGTACTTTCTTATAATTACTACATACACAAAACAATACAAAGGTAATTCATAGATTTATAGTTATTTTATTTAATTAATTACTTTCTTGCCTAACGTTGGCACACAATACCCTACAATAGTCTAGAAATCCACTTTGGGCCTTTTATAACTTGCTGAAAAATTGGCACATTCTACAAAAACGAAGGCTGGCAACACTCGCGTACCACTAACAGATAGTTTTCATTATGGGTGATCACGCGTGGCGGCTACGCTTGGCTGAAAGCGGAAAAATCATGAATTATGGTCGCGAGACGGGGCCGGGGGCTCAAACGCTCAAAATATCTCCATCCTAATACGAGTTGAGCAGATTTACTGGGATCAGATTTGTCTTTGTTACTGTTTGAGGCGATATTGAAGTGGGAAACAGAGGAATGTATCATTGAAATGGAAATAAGCGAATATTTAATACTAGACACTAGTAGTTGATGTAAATGAAATATAAGATACAAATACTCTGGAATCCTTTCATACTAGAATTTGTAACTTCATCATTTATATCCGCCTGATCAAACATCGAACTCAAAAATTATTCGTGGTTGACCAGTGTGGTCAAAAAGACTTTTGAATGTCCTGGAGATCAGGCCGATTGTTTTACCTAGTCTTATTACCGTGGTGTTAAACAAATAGCTTTTTTTTAAAATGGTTAAGTTATGAAAAATTCAGATGATATATTAACAAACAAAAACTTATAATGTAAATTATTTCAGTAATGACAAAGAAAAATTCTGTGCAAAGGTTTGTTAAAGTTTTATTAAACATTGCCATCTACTTAGATCTCAATTATTTTAGTAAATCTGATATTATAGTAAGGACCTTGGCCACTTTTTTCAACTATTATGATTTCATTATTTTAGTTGCCTTCAGATAAATCTGTAAGACATATTTTAGCAAAATTAGTTTCCGATGTAAAGTTTTAATAAATCCGTAAAGTTTCGAATCAAGTGCATACAAATATAATGAGATTTTTTATAACAGTCTAATGTATGGTGCTCAATAGCGGAGTTAGCAGGAGCGGTGCGAGCGCGCATTGAATCGCATTTTTATTACAACAAACGAGCGACTGCGGGGATCTCAATTATTCCAGCAGTAATGTCCCGGAATGTCTAATTTCCTCACGTAATTTGGCCGGAATTTGTCCCCGGCCGACGGATGCTCGGAACTATTTTTATTGTTTCTGCTTGTTTCCTATTTGCTTCGTTCCCCCGGGAACAATATAACTTGAAGCTTGCGAACTAACCAACTTGTCTCGAAACAAGTGTATTGTGAATTGCACGTCGGCAAGAGCCGACGCTAGAATGTTTTGTTTCCCTTTACGTTTTTTGATTGTTGTGAGAAAAAGTGTGAGATATACCTTTAATTGCGGTGCGACAGGCGATGCCGCATTGTGGCGCTGAGAACCCACGTGGGAAGAACGAGTGGGCATGGGAGCTATTGTGCTGATGAGTAATTAATAGCCAATTATAAATATTGATGATATATTTTTACTGCTGTTTTTATTGCAATTGAGAATTAATTATTAATATAAAATTATATTTCAAATTTATAATCTTCAGAAGTGGTAGAGCCATTATTGTTCGACCGAAGAGCTGCCACCGGCATACATATTATTGCATAAAGAAGTTTATGCGTTTCGATGGATGGAGGTGGATGCTGGATGACCGTATTTGTAATCGGTTTCAGGTTAAACCTGATCTAAATGGAGTAGATGTCTATTGGCGGTGACCATCAGATGGATTGCATGTTCGTTAGCTAATTTTATTTGAATAAAATCCCTTTAGCTTTGGTTCATATTTTATTCAACAAAGCACCACATTCATCCACCTAAACGTACCGGAAACGTTAGCTCCATTGAGGCACGAAGTAACGGATTGCCCCAATTATGTCAAGCGCGCTGTCCAAAGAAGTAGCTCGCGCGATTCTTCTTGAAGCTTTATGCGGTTAGTTAGATCAAGTGCATACGTGTTTAACATTGCTCCGGGTAAGTTGCGAAGACGAAATAAAGGGAGACAAGTGATTTTGGAAGCACGCCAAGATGTGCCGAGCCCCACTCCATTTGCGCTTTACATAACTTCGTGTTCAAGGGATCATTAATCTCCCTAGTTCCTGCCAGACCGAGTTTAATTTTAATAAACGGCTTCAGCCATACTACGGTATTAATTTACATGCCCTAATGAAATCAAGGTGCTTGCTCCATTCCCAAAGCCAGTTAAGATTGTGAATCTACGGGCTCGTTTCGTGCTTACAACAGGTGGTAAATTCGTGTTAAGTTTTTTGTTGGAAGGTAAAATTGAACAAGTTATTATTGATTTCGCATACAGTGGCTTAGTGGTTAAGAAACTCGGCCTCTCGTTCGAGGGGTCCGAAGTTCAAATCTCAAGCACGCACCTCTGAAGTTATGTGCGTATTAATTAATTATCACTGGCTTAAACGGCGAAGGAAAACATCGTGAGGAAACCTGCGTACAAAAAAAACATCTCAAAGGTATGTGAAGTCTACTAATACGTACTTGGCCAGCGCGGTAGACTATGGTCTAAACCTTCTCATTATGAGAGGAGACCCGTGCCCAGCAGTGGGACAAATGATAATGATGATGATATTCATTTTGTACACATTTATAGTGCTTCTTATATAACGATTGTATATTAATATCGAAATATGATTCGGATTAATATATTTCGGATCCAATTTTGTTTTGAATAAATATGTCCTCATTTTCCAATAAAGTTATTGTGTTTGGTTTCAGGCTTATTTCAGTATTATTATATTAAAAAAAACATTTTGTAACTCTTATTTCATTCACTTTGATGGCATTTTATAAATATCATAAGTACAAAAACGGTTGGAACGCAATGTTTTACAAACCCGTTGAGTTATATGAAGATTCATTTTGGAGCTTGTTTTGTGAAAGCTGCCATTTGTGTTATGTGGACTAATAATGGTTTTTGTTGGTAAATATGAAAATAACATATATTTTTTACTCTACTATATTTTTTTTGAAGTTTTATTATTTACATTTGCGTATTCTAATTAATAAGTAAAATGTAGAGGTTCGTTGTGAATATTTTAAAAATTTATATGTAAACGCTCAATAATATCGAAGTCATGATAAACGTGTCTTTTCGAACGGCGGTCTTTCGAATATTATAAATAATAAGAAATAACATAAACTAGCTAAAACATCATAGAATTCGCTTGTGAACAGTTGAGTCCACCTCAAAAAGCATTTGATTTGAAAGCTCTAAAAGTCAAAAAAGATAGTTATAGTCTCACCTTGTATACAAAAAGTAGCACTCAAAGGTTTACCTATAAAAACTTTACGCCCTAATCCCAGTTCAGTCATAAAGCAAATCATATCTCAACTACAACTGTGTTCTGGTAATTCGCTTACAGGATCATAATACAAGATTTTAGAGCGACGGGAGCCTTTAGGGAATGACGGGAAAGTACAAATTCATCCTTCGTCAGCGCTTGGGGTCGTGTTTTACGGCCAGGGATAAAATATAACTGGAGATATATTTCTTGAGTTATGTATTTTGAAGATGGTAGAACCAACTGTGGTTCGAATCCGGCGGCACCACCACACCTGTTTCTGCCTAATAACAACAGTGTTAAGTGCTGTGTCCTGGTTTGAAGGGTGTGGTAAGGGAAACATACTTTACATTCCAGCTTAGTCGTCAGGGATAGCGGCTGTGACCGGTAGGTAGGAATCTAATCTTATCGGCAGTTGCCGTTGATTACAGGTTCTCATAGACGGCAGTTGGATTGCATTAGTTGGATTGCATACCCATCTGCTATTCCTACATTATTCAAAATAATAGGCTTGGTGATTTCCTTTTAATTATTGAAGTAAACGAGTTTGTTGTGTACGTGATGATAAGTTACAGCTGTCACCTACGGACATCTGCAATCAACCTCAAATAGTATTAGGATCCTGAAATCGGTCATTCACACATTGACGTCCCCAGAATAAGCTAGAACGTCTCGTTTAAATGTCTTCCTTAGTATTCGGTAAGTATTACCGACTTGCATTAATTATTGGAATATCAGTGTTGAGTGATAATTAATCATTTCAGGCTTCAAAACAATAGAAGGCTACATATAAGTAGTACTTATGAACCATATGCACGGTGTTTTGTGATATATTCATAACTTTACAAACAATAGCATCAGAGCTATGTTCAAATTGTTTTCAAATGTATTAAAACAATTTCAAGATAGCATTAAAACAATTTAAAGTGTAAGAATAAAAAGAAGTATAGTACTAAAACAATTTGAAGATTAAAATGTACTAAAACAATTTGAAGTGAGCTCTGTTTTCTGGTCGAGCTTAATAGCCGAGGGTAAATTCAGTAAATTGTGGTGTAAGCTGTAACGCAGGTGTACTTTCCTTTCGCATGCTCAACGCGAAGAGTGAGTAATGATAGCCCATTGCCAGGGTCGGTAAGGTATACGAGCTTCAAATAGCCAGCGGGTTCGTTTTTGCATATTTTGCACTAGAAATATTAAAATCTACTTAATAAATATCTCAAATGTTATAGGGTTCCGTACCCAAACGGAAAAACGGACTAACTAATAGGTGCTAGTAAATATGTTTCATGTTGTTTTTAGGGTTCCTTAACCAAGAGAAAAAAGCGGACGAAGCCTCGCTGTCTCTTCGATTGTCACAGGGCTCTCTCTATCTTTTGAACAATTATAGAAAGACCCTTGAATTTTGACAACGCATGTACTTCTACAAATCCTATGATAACAAATAAGTACTAAAAAGAAAGTAAATATTTTTTCAAAATGATTCGTTGTTAATTTACTTTATTGTCGATATATATTTTATTCATTTTGTACGGGATTCGAAAGTAGTTAACATTTATATGAGAATTAAATCGAGTCGATTATTATTCACTATTTAATGAAGGATAAGTACTGGTTTGATGTAGATATATAAAAAAGTACACCGGTTTAAATGTCAGTAAATTGTTACTTGTTACATGCGCTCGTAATTGATATATTTACTTTCGTTTGCATATTTGGTGATTGTTTAACGTAATCTTTGATTTATGGTCGTTTGTTTTGTAATCCTATTAAATTTGATTTCGAATTTTAACCAAAGTTAATTAGACGAATTAAACATTCAATTTCAGTTAGTGTGGTATTTTATAGTGAGGGTAATGGTGTTTACATTTGTTTTCAATACTTGAATATAACAAGCTTAATTGAGTTTAATTTTTATAATTGACGTCAAGGGTATAATGATAGTAAAAAATAGTCATGTATGTATCTTATTTTTGCACTATTAATATGGAAAACCATATGTAACAATTATTTTAAGTAACATTAAATGAACATATTTATTACACGCCTTATAATTACGATTACTACACAATTTCAGATTTTGTCATGTGAAAACATTGTTCCGTAGATACTGTTTTTTATGTGTAAATATTAAATATTTATTTTATTTATACATTTCGATGTAACTAGACTACTATGAATTGTACAGTAAGAAATATGAAAACGTCATAAAGTAGCTGTCGTAAACGTCACAAATAAATGTATACAGGGTTGTTTTGAAAATACAGAGAGAATCAGCAAGCTGTTAGCGTCCGGCGCAGCCATGCAATGCGTGATGTAGTTGACCGCTGGGAAATACCGCCGAGCGCCGCGCGCGGGCGATGCGGGTAATACGACTCATCTCGTTTGCCTTTTGACAATGCCCCGCTGTTTAGTTACGGCCTTTAATTCTATTGTATGTACTGGGACTAATGGATATAGATACAGACATAAACAGAGACACAGACAGTCAGACATATCAAATTAAATGAAACCAAATTAAACCAATGTTATTTTTATACGACTATTGCGACAAACCAAACGTCACAATTTCTTTTAATTGACATACATGAAGGCATTAATTACACTCGTGTTCATTACAATTTTAAATTTTTTTATCATATAAAACTAAAATATCACTTAAGATATTATAGGTTGCAATACTGATAAATACTTGTGCATACTTTTGTGTCCAAATATTTAATGTCTATTGATACGCCTAAGATTATAAAGTAGAGTATTCTTAAATATACTAAACTACGCATCTTACGTGTGAGGTCGAAATAAACATGAGTATGTGTATTTAGGGTTGTTTTGAAAATACAGAGAGAATCAGAAAGCTGTTAGCGTCCGGTGCAGCCATGCAATGCGTGATGTAGTTGACCGCTGGGAAATACCGCCGAGCGCCGCTTGCGGGCGATGCGGATAATACGACTCATCTCGTTTGCCTTTTGACAATGCCCCGCTGTTTAGTTACGGGCGTCATTTCTATTGTATGTTTTGAGACAAATCTAAATAGATATAGACATAAACAGAGATACAGAGTCAGACACAGGCATATAAAATCAAATGAACGTCATTTTTGCACGACTATTGCGGCGAACCATTTGTAATAATTTATTTTGATTTACATAAATAGAAGTATTTGTTACACTCATGTTAATTACAATTTTACTTTATTCTATTATAAAATAATAAAATATAATTTCAGACATTGTAGCTTGCAATACTGATCAATACGTAGTGCATATTTTTCACTGCAAATATTAAATGTCTATAGGTACGCCTAACATTATAAAGTAAAGAAGTCTTAAATTTACTAATCTACGCATCTTACGCGTGAGGTCGTAATAAACGTGAGTATATGTATTTAGGGTTGTTTTGAAAATACAGAGAGAATCAGATAGCTGTTAGCGTCCGGCGCAGCCATGCAATGCGTGATGTAGTTGACCGCTGGGAAATACCGCCGAGCGCCGCTCGCGGGCGATGCGGGTAATACGACTCATCTCGTTTGCCTTTTGACATTGCCCCGCTGTTTAGTTACGGGCGATACTTCTATTGTATGTTTTGGGACAATTCTAAATAGATATAGACACAAAGTCAAACACAGACATATAAAATCAAATGAACTTTATTTTTGCATGACTTGCGGCAGACCATTTGTAATAATTTATTTTGACTAACATAAATATAAGTATTTATTACACTCATGTTAATTACAATTTTACTTTATTCTATTATAAAATACTAAAATATCATTTAAGACATTTTGGATTGAAAAATTGATTAATAAATAATTAGTGCACATTTTTCCGTGCAAATATTTATTGCCTATAGGTACGCCTAACAATAAAAAGTAAATAAGTCTTAAATTTACTAATCTACGCATCTTACGCGTGAGGTCGTAATAAACGTGAGTGTATGTATTTATTTATTTTTTCATTTTACTTAATGCTAAATAGCTTTTTCTCCCATTCAACCTTAGGGATGTGCAGAAAAATATTTAGGGTTGTTTTGAAAATACAGAGAGAATCAGAAAGCTGTTAGCCCGGCGCAGCCATGCAATGCGTGATGTAGTTGACCGCTGGTAATGCGGTTGATGCGGATAATACGACTCATCTCGTTTGCCTTTTGACAATGCCCCGCTGTTTAGTTACGGGCGACACTTCTATTGTATGTTTTGGGACTAATCGGTATAGACAAAGGCACAAGCAGACACAGGCATAGACATACACACATAGATTCCAGATATAGAAATAGACTTATTTTTTTTGTATATAAATATATTTGTATTCGTATATAGCCATAGTCTGTCGGTTTGTCGGTTGACCTTCTTAATACTTGGAAGAGTATTAAAGCTATCAAGAATTATATCGAATAATCTTACTAGATAAGAAGATTCCTTCATATTCCGATTGATTTCCTAACATTGATTTCAGTAACTATTAATTACTATAATAATAGGAACTCATGTAATGAAAATAACAGAAATTTAATATAGCTTTTATTCCGTTTTTAATTACGATGATTTGAGACTACGCTTAATTGAAATAAAGAGATGAATTTTATTTATTATCTTAATACCAATATACTTGATACGCTAAATTATAAACTACTAGTATTTGCCCGCGGCTTCGCCCGCGTTTAAAAGAAAATAATATGACATACTAACATAAATAAAATTGAAAATTCGTACCTTCATTGGAATGATAGTGGCGCCATCTGGCGAAAATGGGTCGTACCAACACTGAAACCTTCGTTCGGCTCATGGACAACAACTTTGCTAAAGATCATCACTTGATCAATCGCATAGTTTACGATTCAATCCTTACTAATATCGATTATAATAGTCGACTTTTTGGACCAAAAGATCGATTCTCCCATGAATCGATCTTAGATCGCCATCCCTAGTTCCCGTGGGATTTCCGGGATAAAAACTATCCTATGTCCTTTCTCGGGTCTCAAAATATCTTTGTACAAAATTTCATTAAAATCGGTTTAGTGGTTTAGGCGTGAAGAAGAGACAGACAGACAGAGTTAGTTTCGAATTTATAATATTACTAGTGGTGCCCGCGGCTTCGCCCGCATTTTAAAGATATAATATGACATACCTTCATTGGAATGAGAGTGGTGCCATCTGTCGGTCTTACCAACTCCCAAACCTTCGTGGGCTTGGACAACAACTTTGCAAAAGATCATCACTTGATCAAATGCATAGTTTCCGATTTTATAAAATGTATATAGACAAATATTCATTTTTATATAAATAGATAGATGATTGACTTACATGGATAAGTAAAGTAACTGTAGGTAAATTATGAAAAAATCTAATTTCGATCTTTTGGGTTGAAAGATCGATTCACTGAATCGATCCTTTACTGGAGATCGATTAAAATAATCGATTTTTTGGTTCAAAAGATCGATTCCCCGATTAATCGATCTCAGATCGCCATCCCATCCGTAGTTCCCATGGGATTTCCGGGATAAAAACTATCCTATGTCCTTTCTCGGGTCTCAGAACATCTTTGTACAAAATTCCATTCAAATCGGTTCAGTGGTTTAGCCGTGAAGAAGAGACAGACAGACAGAGTTACTTCACGTTTATAATATTAGTAAGGATTAGTAAGGAGGTAAGGATTTGCTGACGGATACATAATTGGTTTGATCCTGATAACCTTTTTTTTCGCTATCCTGGAAAAAAGATCGAAGAGAGAATCGATTCTTAGGGCCTCGATTTTTTTGTGAATCGATTTATTGCATTTCGCGTCGAATCGATTCAAAAATCGATCTTTTTCGGAAAGAATCGCCTAATATAATCCCAATAAATCTATATAAACAAATATAATGTTGCAACCATCTCCGATTGCAAGAATTGATAGTTTTAAACTCATGGTTATTTAGAGTATGCCAAATGACCCACAAACGTAGGTAGGATCCATTACTGGAGACCGATTAAAAAAATCGACTTTTTTGGTCAAAAAGATCGATTCTCTGATTAATAGATCTAAGATCGCTATCTGGGATAAAAACTATCCTATGTCCATTCTAGGGTCTCAGACTATCTTTGTACAGAATTTCATTAAAATCGGTTCAGTGGTTTAGGCGTGAAGAAGAGACATACAGACAGACAGAGTTACTTTCGCATTTATTATATTAGTAAGGATATCGATTAAAATTATCGACTTTTTGGTCCAAAAGATCGATTCTTCGATTAATCGATCTTAGATCGCCATCCCTAGTTCCCGTGGGATTTCCGGGATAAAAACTATCCTATGTCCGTTCTCGGGTCTCAGACTATCTTTGTACAAAATTTCATTAAAATCGGTTCAGTGGTTTAGGCGTGAAGAAAAGACAACCAGACAGACAGACAGACAGACAGAGTTACTTTCGGATTTATAATATTAATAGTAAGGATAAATAAATAAGTAAATGAGTAATAAGTAAGATAAGAATTAAATGTATTCATAAATAACACATCTTAACAAAACCTGTATATAAGGATAAGGATCCCTGTTAGAAAGGTTATCTCTTGCAGAAAATTGCTTTGCATCTCCAAGGAAATATCCACGGGAAAACATGTTCCGTAACTCTTTAAATTTACTCGTAATAAATACATATATCAGATGTTTCATTTAACTGTATTATATGGTGGAATTATATGTGTAACTTTATTATTTTTTAACCGACTTCCCAAAGGAAGAGAGGTTATCTATTCGTCGCGTATATATTTTTTATTTGTAATCAAGAATTATTCTTATGGTTTTTTAGTATAAAGTATATTGCTATTTAGCTTATTAATAGGACATTTGTATGGAAATTAAATGGTATTACTATTAAGCTTAAATTATTATCTTATACAAGGCATTTACATACATATTAGAAGGTGGTGAATTCTGATATTAATATGCAAGGCGCGTATGGGGATTTTGATTAAAATTTTCTACATTTCTTGTGCTCCATTACAATATTCATTTCCTTCGTAGGTATGCGAGATTACATATGACGTGAAATTTCTAGAAATAGATCTGCTTATGTATATTGAAATAATGTAAAACAATCCTGGACTGTAAGTTGATTTAAACTGCTTTAATGTAGCTTAGATAATAGAAAGTAATTTTTTGGTAATGTAAGGTACATTTAAATAAATGAATTTATTTAAGATCAATTAAGCTGATCTTTCGAACAAAAATGTTGTCATGAATAGTTACTAACACTAATTTTATTTTTTTAGTATGGTAGTAGATGGCGTTTTCATAAGTTTCGCCGTGACCACGATCTATACAACTGGGTCTAATTATCGACAATAAACAAATTAAAAAAATGCGTATCGTGATTACGTCACATGTTATATTTCAATTCCGCCATAATATGAATTTAAAATCATATATTACGAAAACATTATACCTTAGTTATATCTACAGGCGAAATCATTATAAAATTAAGCATTTTTAACGACACCATTACAAGAATAACTTTATTAGTGACCTTGTTAAACACGTTACGTGCAACACGACACCGTACTTTAAAATTTTAATTAAAATAAGCAAAATAAAAGCAACGAAGATATCTTTTCAACGAAATGAAATGTCAGAATATTGGACAATGGCACGCGAAATGCAAAATGTTGCGTTGCTGTAAACAATTCACTGGCATGCTATAAATACCTACCTACAAATATTTTACTTTAAAAGTCATGATCCCGCGTTAGTTGGCTACTGAAAACATGCGAATCTAATTTTGTGTGAATTATTTCTACATGAGACTGTATTTTTCCTTTTTGGAAACAAATATTGTCGTCGTATGCGTGATTATACGTTTTCATTAAGAAATCCTTTAGGTATAGGTATAGTTACTATATATACATTTTGCAATACATATGGTGCTTTATATGAAAAGTTTATATTTAAATGTTCTCCCACCTAATTTCTTTAAAACGTAAGTAGATGATGAAATTATACGATAATTATATAAAGATGGTACGAAGTAAAAATAGCTCTTTTACTTGTAGATCTATTTTTAACTCAAAGCCCTCGAAGTAACAAACAATTTCACATTTGAATTAGCCGGTAGAGCTAATTTGGGGAACCCATAATATGCTTCCTACATTTTTAACCAAAATAATAATTACGCTCTTTTTAAAGTAACATTTAGCTGCGTCGTGAAAATGTATCATTCATTTTCTCCTAATTACATTTCTCGGTGTCAATTTGGGTAGTGGCTTCGAAAAAGTACAGTCATCCTATTACGACCCCATTGTTAATAGAGCACTCAAAGCAAGGGGACTTTTAATCGAGTAGGTACGTATCCTCGATATTGGTTCCTTAGGTTCGGTATGTACGTGATGTAATTAATATTTTATTAAACGGTCCGACCACTTAAATGTACCATCTTAATGGTAGGTGCTTTTGATTAGAATTCCAGTGGTGTAAAGAGAAAATTATTTGATGCGAATAAATAAAATTATTTTCTATACAATTGGCTGATCTATGTACCTACTCATATGATAAAGTAAGAGCAAGGAAGTAGCAAGCTACTCTTTGCAGTTCATTCGAGTCGTTAAAATGAAACAGTTGACTAACTAAGTTGACACTGGTTCTACATGCCTTAACAGTTAGTAGTAGCCACTACTACTCAGACAATTAAGTAGTAGCTACTTAACATTAGATGGACTGTATCCTCGTTTGCTGTTCCATTTCACTACAAAATTCCATTCCATTAAATCGTATGGTACTGAAGTGTACTGATATGAAATAAAAGTGTTAAAACACTTTTATTAATAGAAGAAATATACTTTACTAAATCCACATGGCACTTAACCCATTGAACCTTGTAACCTATTATGCAGGAGAGGTTCAGATAAATTCAGCAATACAATTTAACCCCGGAAATTGAATCCTGCGTAACAGAATTGATCCTAGAAACTTACGGTTAGTGTTTTCTTTATATGAAGATGGGAATTCTGTAAGAAACAAATAGTGACTACAAAAAGTGGAAGGTGGTAGAACCCTTTGTGGTTCGACTCCGGCGGCACCACCGCCACACCTATTTCTGCCTAATAACAGCAGTGTTAGGCGCTGCTGTGTTCCGTTTTGTAGGGTGTGGTAAGGGAGACTTACTTTTCCGAGATGTTCCAGCTTAGTCCTCAGGGGTAGCGCCGCATTAGTGGCCGTCCTCAGGTAGGAATATCTTATCCTATCTGGGGTCGATTACAGATGTCCATGGGCGACTGCATGCTCGTCTACTACTCCCATATTATGAAAAAAGAATATATATTAGGGTACCGTTTTTAAAATACCCCGGAGCATGTTCTGAGTAATAAATAAATGTAGTAAACACTGCCGTATCGTAAATGGAGGAATCAAGACTTGCGTGTGAACGAGGGTTAGGGCGTCACGCGACTGGGCCATGTCAGTTCTCTACATATTCATAATGCCGGGAAATACATGCATGTAGGTAGGCAACGTTTGAACTATTTGAATAGAAAGGCGTTTATTTATTGTAACTTCTTAAACCGTTAGCTTAACGGACGTTGGTGACTATTTGTTTAACTCATACAAACGAGTATAGTCTGCGTAAAACTGCTTGTCCGCTCTGAACATAGATGTGAATCGCGTCGATATGACTACACCTGCTCGCAACAACTTCTGAGCGGAGTAGCTTTGGTGCGGACTATACTAAGAAATGTGGAAGATAATATTCTAACGTTTACGCTTGCAATATCTTGTTTGTTTTTGTAAATGATGAAAATAAGTTCAATTGATTCTTTGCTATGAGAAAGAAAATAAGATGCGTATTAATTACAGTTTGGCGATAAAATCTATACGATACTAGGAATCAATTGTAATGTAAATTACTGGCCATAACGTGAAAACATTTAACTAACTTTTCAAGTAAGTACCTGCATTGTATTGAATATGCAAATGACACATTTCCACTAAACTAAATGTGCAAACCTAGTGACTCACAGTATTTCCGAATAAAATGTTACAGTGACGTGTTCCAGTTAATTCTCTAGCCAGTCTAGTTCGTTAGGGCTCCGTGCTGGGGTATTAATTATGGGGTGAATGGGGAGTATAGGAAGGGAAGTACATTATAAAATGGAGAGCCCCGTGAGTCATCTAGAGGCGGCCAGACGGCGCCAGCCCGCGGGCCACGTACTGTCTTGCCCCACCCTCCCCTCAAATTGTAACAGAAATACTAAGTCCCCGCTTAAATGACTGTTTGTGTTGTCAAAACACTTTGACGATTCAAAGGGTTTTCGTTTGTTTGCTTCTCAAAATAAAAGTGGAAGAAGGCGGTAGTAGTAGTGTACTTTTTATTCACAAGGGCGACTCATAGGATATTTAAGGGTTTTACCATTATACCTACGTTATAGAGAAATATATGAATAAGAACAAACACACTGTACTTACTAGTAGATATATGACACGTATCTACTCGTATATGCCATGATGAAATATCCTTAATCTTATATTATATAAAATTCTCGTGTCACAATGTTAGTAACCGTATTCCTCCGAAACGGCTTTACCGATTTTCACCAAATTTTATATGCATATACAGTAGGCCTGAGAATCGGTTACTATCTATTTTCCATACCTCTAAGTGATAAAGGTGGTTCACTCTTAACATTTTTTTATTTATATGGCAACACAACGTTTGCCGGGTCAGCTAGTTTGTTTGTAAAAATAACCTGCTAATAAGTACCATGTTGAAAATATAATGTAAAGTACATTACATTTTGGTAGCCGATGTTGTTTAATAGTCCAGACTAAGCAGGGGAGCGGCTGCTTTGATATAATCGAAAGCTATATGATTTGTGATTAAAATGGCGTTAAAGATATAGGTTTGTAGAAGCACTAAAAACAGAACCGCATATTATATAAAATCTATTAGGAATACACAGTAGAAGGTAAGGCATATACATCGAAGATTAGGTGTCTTTACGCTGGAGCTTCACGCTAAGCGCTCAAGCCGGCGCTTCCAACTTAAGCCGGTGAATGATCTCTTTCATTTCAGCCTTATCGAACGTACCCTTCAGTTGTTTG
This sequence comes from Epargyreus clarus clarus, assembly GCA_014595695.2. Classification (NCBI taxonomy): domain Eukaryota; kingdom Metazoa; phylum Arthropoda; class Insecta; order Lepidoptera; family Hesperiidae; genus Epargyreus; species Epargyreus clarus. The sequence continues at coordinate 2,696,203 of JACTTY020000060.1, read as the reverse complement.
CTAGCATTTGTGCCATCATTTTACGTTTGACTTTAAAAAGTGACGAAATGACAACCACCTGTTGTTATAGTAATCCGAAGAAACCAACCTTAACAGTATAAAAGTAACTGAAACAACATAGAAAGTAAAACAGATTATAGATCCGTTACAATATCTCAATTTCTTATCAAAACCTTCTACTTGATCATAGCACTGATTTGCTGTCAATTTGGTCACAGTCGAAGAACGAAGACATCTACTTATAAACTATTGATTAATATCATTAGCATGTAGAGACCATCTCTCTTCGGCAAAACATTTCAGCCTGCAAATATCTAACCTTCTTTTTTTTTTTTCGTGGGGAAACCCTTTATGGGTTCCTCTCGGCCGCGGGGGCAGCGGAGAGGATATGCCGGATTCCTACCGTCTAAAACCCCGCGGTGTCCCTCTGGACGCCCTTTATCGGGACCACGGGTACGCTAGTAGCACTCTTCCACAGTCCCGACGGCGTTTGCCCGCATCAGGGCCCATCTCGGTAGGGATGGAGCTGGAGTAACTCCATCCGCACATCTTTGAGGAACGCGCGGGAACACCACGCGCGCCACCTCGAGGCTTGGTGTTGTTTTTGACGCAGAACACCCCCGTGTCCTACGCCAATGCCTCCGTTATGGGGGTAGGAAATGAGAGTGGGGAGCCCTTCTCCTACGCCCGGTTTTCCGGCTGCGGATTGGAAGGTCCGAGGATTTCTCTCTCTCTCTCTCCGCAGCCTCCTTCTGCAAGATCACATCCTCGCAGAAGGATTTCACCTTTTTCCTGCAAATATCTAACCTAACCTAACCTAACCTAACCTAACCTAATTATAAATTAGAGGTATATAATATTGTACTTAGGTCTAAATATACTAAATTCCTAAAGTTAAAGTTTAATTAGTCTGTAACCAGATCAAATCATGTCTGTAATTATAATCTATTCACGGATCATTGAATTTAGGGTATTATATTGAAATTTGATTCGCGTAACGATATTGTAATTAGGTAACTAAGTTTATTATACAATTACCCGATTTGCGATGGAAAATGTTAAGCAATAAGAAATTAATTAATACGTTGTGATGTACGAACTATATCCACTAGAACAAAGGGTCTACAAAAATAAAGTTACTACCTAAGTATATACAATTGTGTTTGTTAAACTGCTTAAATTAATCCACGTGGAAACGGGAAAGGAAATTTATGTGCTGTAATTTATAGGTGGGATAATATTTGCCTACAACAATGTTGAAACAATTTATTACTTCGAATGCGTAATAATATGATATTCCTTGTACGCTTAGCATAAACAATATTTGGATTATATCATATTGATTTTATTACAAAAAATTACATTGCGTTATCGTTTTCAGTTGATATGTGAAAACATGATATTTCTTTATGTAAATATTTGGGTATTTTATTACTTCCGGGTTTGAATTTGGGTGCCGTTTTGGGTTTTGGGGATAGCAGTGATAGCCTAGTGGTTAAGAAACGCGGCCTCTCGATCGAGGTGTCCGAGGTTCAAATCCCAGGCACGCACCTCTGATTTTCAAATTTACGTGCGTATTATTTATGTGCGTACCACTTGCTTAAACGGCGAAGGAAAACATCGTGAGGAAACCTGCATACCTGAGAGATTTATATATATATATATATATATATATATATATATATATATATATATATTTAAAAAAAATATCTCAAAGGTATGTGAAGTCTATTCATACGCACTTGGTCAGCGCGGTGGACTATGGCCTAAACCTTCTCATTCTGAGGGGAGACCCATGCCCAGCAGTGGCACAGTAATGGGTTGATGATGATTTCGTTCTTGTGTATGTGTATTTGTGTATGTGTATATATTATATCTTAATCCATTGTACACATTATTGGGTCTTAAAGTTCATGTGTGTGATCTCTAATATGTGGTGGCGTGAAGCATTTTAGTGCACATATTTTTTCGGTTTATAATCAAGACATTTTGCAGTAGATAGAGATGTAATAAATAAATTTGGACGTGATGCTTATCTAAATCGTAAATGTTTCTGGGAGACGATGCTGTAGACGAGCGCGCGATCATTCAACTATTTATAACTTAGCGCCGCGAAAATAAACAACCCACGGCGCGCCGACCGTCTTACGAACCGCCAAAAATTACTGGTATTGACCTTAAATTTTCGTTAAAAACAACTTAAGCAGCAGCAGTAGCTACCTTAACGGCATTTGAACACACAAGCGGTCTTAATTAAAATCTCGAATGACTTCTTTTCTCTGAATTATCCATAGATACTCGTACGTAAGGAATGTAGCAAAAAATCTATATCTGCAATATCACTTATTTTAATGAAGGAAATCGTCGAAAGGAAACCTACATAAATGATTCAGTATATAAATGATTCAATATATTAACAATTATTGTTTTAACTTATAAAATTCAACTTATCTTATAAGTCATAGTCATCTCTAATAAGTCATGTTTAACAGATGTGTTTTTGGAAAGCTACATTGTACTAACAAGACTCTTAACCACATTTTTACAAATGTAATAACTTAAAACATGCCTACATTTACATTTTATTCAATTTATATGATACGTCCCGGTCAAATATTATCTTGTCACGAAAAAGACTTCGGAAAACGGGTGCAACCATATTTATTCACATTACATTGAAATCGATAGAGCTGTTACAACATCAAAGCGTGTAAACACTACACGTGATTTATATTAAGATTATACACGAAACTATAACGGAGAAAGTTCACTATTTAGTTAGCGTGAAAGCCGGCAGGAGACGGCGTTCTAGACGAACACTGTCCTATTTATAGCTTAGCGCCGCGAAAATAAACCGAAACGAGACGGACGGCGCCGTGTGGCCGCAACCCGTTTAAAAATTAACTGTTGTTGACCTTTCAGGAAACAATATGAATTATATATGCAGCGCAAATATAACTGACGTATATTCAATTTGTACACGAACATGTTCATATATTCAGGGCAAGTATATCACTTTTACAGTTTCATTTGCAGGTGCTGACAAAATTGGAAATGCTATACCGTACTTCGGTATTTATCCAATGTTACGGTTTATATTATACTAGCTGACCCGGCAAACGTTGTGTTGCTATATAATTTAAAAAATTAAGGGTGAACAACCCTTATCACTTAGGGGTATAAAAAATAGATAGTAGCCGATTCTCAGACCTACTGAATATGCATATAAAACTTGGTGTAAATCGGTAAAGCCGTTTCGGAGGAGTACGGTAACTAACATTGTGACACGAGAATTTTATATAAGTTTATATTCTTTATATAACTCTTATTTATTATTTTTGCGTATAGAAGGAGAACCATTTTGATTTACTTACCACATAAAGTTAAAAGTCATAATGTCTCTACTTGTTATACTATTTCCTTGGCTTCAGTAAATATTATTTTTATTACATGAATAAAACAATGTACTTAAGCAACAGTCAATTGTATTTATTCATATTGCATAACACAATATTTTTTAAAAACCTGATCACCGGTGCATATATCAACTGCAGACAACATGGCCGCATGTATACTTGCTCTATAAAAGTATAGTGGTCCTTCCACGAGTGGCGTTGAGACTTTCACTCCGTTCGATGCCCTGAGTACGCACTCTCTACATCTACGAGATACGAGTATCTGTAGTACCTTCATACATAAACTTTGTGTATAAACTTGGCTGCGCGGCTTTGCCTGTCCTCGTTGTACCTGCATGCATGTTAAATGTGTTAAAGTCTTCGTAAAGTAATCAATTTTTGTGTGAGATTTCTGACAAAATTTGTTATGACGTTTTTAAGATTTGTTAGCGTAAAGGCACACGAAAAGGATATACATTCATTAAGTTTGGTAACTTGTAAAGAAATCTGTAGCTAATGAGTATTTTCAAATAAATAACCAGACGAAACTATTTCATTTTATATATTTTATATATTATGGGTAGTACAAATATGGTTTTTACACAGCTCTACATATATCTATAGATACTGTTCATACGCAAGTTTTAGCTAGACGAAATATCATAAAGACATTCCTATGGATATTGTTAAACAATTTTCTAATAGTAAACTTCACTAACACAGAGACGAAATGGAATTGCCTCATTTCTTCTATTTATTGTCATTCCCCTGGGCCATTACTAATTCGGCTCAGTCCTCACTCCACTAGACCTACTCGGCAATACGTCATGAGGTAGACATGTTTCATTTATATTTGTGTACGAGTAAATATGGTTACTCGCGAGATGTATTAAGCCAGGTGTCTTTTAGATTTTTTCTAAGATATAAAGTCGTCGTCGTCGTCGTAATACAGAAGTGATAGCGTATTGGTTAAGAAATTCGTCTCTTGATCAAAGGGTCCGAAGTTAAAATCCCAGGCACGCACCTCTGATTTTTTAAAGTTATACGCGTATTAGAAATTAGTTTTTTTTTTTATAATATAAGAGTAGCAGACGAGCATGCAGTCCACCTGATGGTAAGTGGCTACTGCCGCCCATGGACATCTGTAATAAACCCCAGATAGGATTAGATATTACTACCTGAGGTCGGCCACAGATGCGCCGCTACCCCTGAGGACTAAGCTGGAATGCCTCGGAAAAGTCTTTCTCCCTTACCACACCCTTCAAACCGGAACACAGCAGCACCTAACACTGCTGTTATTAGGTAGAAATAGGTGTGGCGGTGGTGCCGCCGGAGTCGAACCACAAAGGGTTCTACCACCTTCATATAGGTAGTTATCACTTGCTTTTCAAAGGTATGTGAAGTCTATCAATACGCACTTTCTCATTCTGAGAGGAGACCCGGGCACAGCAGTGGGACAGTAATGGTTGATGATGATGATGACACGTCGTCTCTCATTCTTAGTAAAATAGTCTAAACAACATTAGTGTTAGATACAAATCTTATTTATTGTCTTTATCTAGGAACAGCGTAAGCAGAAGTATATTTTACATAATCCAATTAGTTCGTTACTTTATAGTAATGTCCTTCCTTGTTTAGTTTTACGAAGGAAACGTGTTTCTTTAATGATTATTATCGTAACTCTAAACTTGATACATACTGAAAGAGACCCTATAAAGATGTCTTATAACTTTGTTGGTCTTGAGATAAACGTAGATATGGCCAATTTTATCTGTAAATAAATAAGTTAAGATAAATACCTACATGTACTTGAATACTTACTAAATAATTCATGTAAAACGTTTTATAAATCAATTAAGAATATTAAATAGCAACTTCAAAATTACTACCGACGCCTCTGTTTTGAGACTTATAAGACAATGGTATAATTTGATAAAGAGATCTGTTATCTTTACCAAATTTTAATTAGTTCAAATGGAGAAAGTTTGTTTAAACTAAGCGCTGGGAGTCTTAACGCTTACAGAACCTATTTAGTTGAAAGCGTTTGTCATAATTTCCTTGTAATATTTTTCGCAGCCTCGTTATACTTCAGCAAGCGACAAATAAATGGCTTCTTATTGTTTTACAAAGCAATTTATACTTCCGGTTGGAGTTTGAGGTTCGTTGGGGATTGTTCTGTACTTCTATACGACGTCATAATTCAGTATTTTAATTTATACTTTCCACTTTATACTAATCCTGTTTTGATAACGCTTAATCATTTTGTTCAATACCTCAGTGATCAAGGCTTATAATAGCCCATGTGAGTGTAATACAATCCTATAGGTATTACGGACACGTATCCTAAATAAGTAGTTACAACACAGACAGTAGAAGCCAATGAAGTTGAATAATAGCCGAGCAGAACCACTTACAATTGTCCTACAATGTGGGAAATAATGAAACAATGAAATCTAGCGCAGTCGTTACGCTTTTGTGTGGACAAAATTTCTTAAAAACGAGGTTACAAAAACAAATAAAAATTTCATAAGCAATTTCTTTCTTCAACTTTGTAAGGATTCAGTCAGTTCTACAAAAGAAATTGAATCTCAATTATGTACATGTACCGACTCATTTTCACGGCTTTGGCGAAGATCGTCGGAAAGGTCAAATTGTGTTAGGCTTTTTGAGGTTTGAATTTGTGTCCTCTAAAGTTATATTTTTATCAAGTGTAAGTGTTTGAAGGTGGTGATTTGACTCCGGTGGATTCCACCATACCTATTTCTGCCTAATAACAGCAGTGTTAAGCGCTGCTGTGTTCTGGTTTGAAGGGCGTAGTAAAGGAGATATACTTTTTCAAGGCGTTCCAGCTTAGTCCTCTGGGGTAGCGGCGCATCTGTGGCCGACCTCAGATAGGACTATCTAATCCTATCTGGGGTCGATTACAGATATCCATGAACGGCAGTGGCCACTTACCATCTTGTGGACTGCATGCTCGTCTGCTACTCCTATATTATAAAAAAGTGTTCTTTAAGGTTATATTTTTATCAAGTGTAAAAAGCGTGACCTCTCTAATGTCTCGGTGCCATTACTTAGTCCCCTCTAATGGATATATACACTCTCGTGCACATAAAAAGCGACATCTTAGTATTGAAGCGATACTTCTCAGGACTTCAGACAAATGCAGGAGTCATTGTTGCCGCGACCCACCGCCCACGGAGTCAGTACTAAATTGGCTACTTAACTTTTTATTCCCTACAAGAGTGAGCTCCTCAATTCATTGTAAATATTTCATATTAATATTTTTTTTATAATATAGGAGTAACAGACGAGCATGCAGTCCATCTGATGGTAAGTGGCTACTGCCGCCCATGGACATCTGTGGTCAACCCCAGATCGGGTTAGATATTCCTATCTGAGGTCGGCCACAGATGCGCCGCTACCCCTGAGGACTAAGATGGAACGCCTCGGAAAAGTAAGTCTTAGTAATATGTACTTAGTTTTAAATATTCTAGACACGAAAACACGCTCTTCATAAACGTTTCTCTTTCTTTGTAAAAACGGGCTTGTAAGAACTTCTATCGAAGTAAAAGATGGTCGATTTTTTCAATTATATTTTCGTTACACATAAATGTTTTTACAGTTCATTTCAATGCTTTCGGTTCAAATATAGCGTTAGAATTATTAGGCAATCAGTACCTATGTAAGTAATGGCTAGGTAAGCAACTAGCGAATCAACCACGTACATTGCTTATCTGAGCCGTGAAATCACTAGTTAGTAGCAGAATGTTAGTGCCTATTCACACGTACTACACCACAACTACACTACAACGGCAATACCGAGGGGCTATGTTGTGTATGAAAATGTATAGTATGTCTTTTACTCACACCAACCACACCGACCGACTAGCGGACACATTTTGCCATCTAAGTCATACGTAACCACAGCTTGGCGACATTATCTTCTTTGTGTGATTGTGGTACGTGTAAATAGTCACTTAGTACTATTAGATACGAAATGCCAGAGAGTCTACGTCAAGGCATTTATGTACATTACCGCTGTGTTAGTGTAGTTATTGTTGTTTTAACGCGAAATCGGCGCGGCGTGGGCGGACGGCGGGCGGCGGATAGGGTTAGCAAACCGGAACATCTTAAGCTTCAATATTATTTGGATTCATCTTTTTTTGTATGATATTAAATAAGCGTATGTTTTTTTTTTGATAGCATAGGTCATTCATTTTAAAATAAGTTAAAAACTTACCTACCGACTTATATACAACAAGTCTATTGTGTCCGAAGACTAAAGTTAATAAACCTTTGACATCTTACGGTTCAATACAAAAATAGTAAGTTTTATGTACAATGTTTATAATTGTTATTTGTATCTGTATTTACTTATGTTATAGTTTGTTATGTTGTTTCTAAAATAAATTTAAATTTAACCTAATTTGCATTGCCAGAGCTAGATAAACATGACATTCTACGAAATATAGTCTTCATCATATTACCTAGAGAGATACTCGACACCCCTACTAGCGAAACGGAACTGTAATATTCGACGCCCTTGAAACTGCACAGCTATTCCTGTATTCCAGATCATACACCTCTATACGCGTAATCTTATACGTGTTATGGCCAAAGATTAGTTTTGGCTCGAGCGTGGTTTTCAAAGTGTTATTACACATTTTTAAATATGATTCATACTGGATCGAATCCGCGCCAAAATAAATTCATGAAAAGTGCGTACGTATTCCAGAATTAATTCTAAAAAAATCTTTTAAGCGTCTACAACCTACATACTAATTCTGAGTATAATCGGCTCAAAAGAAAAAACTGATTAAGATATCCTACCACGCGTGTTTGAGCCCGCGCGCGGATCTGGTCCGCATGCGTGCCACTCGCATTCTATTGTTTCATAGATTATTTTCCTGTCATGCAGGTCTCACGCATGCATGTATCTGAAACTATAGAGTATGAGTGACATTTATATATGCGAGCCAAAATCGCATACGTATATGGGCACAAAACTGCGTGATAGGATAAGGTCCTAAGAAATAAATAGCGCCGATATTAAATATTACTAGTTTTGAATAGTTTAGAACCAAGAATTGAATTGAATAAAATATGATGTTACTAGTTTTGGTAACTTTATCGAAGCTTTGGCAATAAATAAGATAAGTAGACAGGTAATTAATTATTTCGTAATACTCAGCTTCATTGTTTGTTTTTGTTGTTGTGTAAAAACGTTAGATATTTTTTAAAGCAATAAATATTATAATCACTCACTCATGACGATCTGGATGATATTTAGTAACCTCTCAGCGTCCTCCTTATCATCATCATCATTCAACCAGTCCCAATTAGGACCTAAAGACTTAAAGATAGTGCGAATGAAATAAATACAAAGAATTTAACCACAAACTTGTATATACCACTAGTTTGACCTCAATAAGCGCATTAACTGCAACGCTATGGTTCACCATATTACTTACAGGATACGCTAGTAAATTGGCAATGCAGTTCACTAGATCAATTATAGTGGTATCTAATCGGGAATTAACTGAATTGCTTGTAATTATACTGCAGTAACGGTGACGGGTAACGGTCTGCACCCCGCCGCCCCCTTACGTTAATTATACCGTGCAAAAACAGCTCTAAGAATGTAGGCTCGCATTTAATGTTCCCTAATGGTGACGTACATGTTATTACCATCAAACGGTAAAAGTAAAAAGGTCCGCAAGAAAATGTTTGACGTATCTCGTAATTACATCTCTAGGAACATTTATTTGTAAGTATAATGTCTTCTGCGTTCCGCTACTTGTTTTTAATGAAGACAGCTTCGACCACTACGCGAAAGGTAAATATAAAGACATGATATTTTTAAACACATTGCGAAGAAAAATATTGTAATTAGTACGAGTTTGAGAAGGTGGTAGAATCCTTTGTGGTTTGACTCTGGCGGCACTACCGCCACACCTATTTCTACCTAATAACGGCAGTGTTAGACGCTGCTGTGTTCCGTTTTGAAGGGTGTGTTAAGGGAGAGAGACTCTTCCGAGACGTTTCAGCTTAATCTTCAGGGGTAGCGGCGCTTTAGTGGCCGACCTCAGGTAGGAATATCTAATCCTATCTGGGGTTGATTACAGATGTCCATGGGCGGCAGTAGCCACTTACCATCAAGTGGACTGCATGCTCGTCTGCTACTCCTATATAAAAAAAAATCTTTTTCCAATTGTTTCTGTTAAAAAAAATAGTTAATGCCGTTATGCAAAGTATTGTGTTTAACATTTTACTGCTGTTACAAAGATTGGGCGCCTCAGTCCGATTTAATAAATAATCTCCGCACGCACTGTGTTTTTGTTCTACGAAAAATTATTGCCAATATTCCGGAAAATCAGCGCGAAAAAAAGATTTCATGCCCACATTTCCTTACACGAATTCTTGTTCCTTTTAATTAAATTCATATTCAATGATTACTCGGGGCATTAAAAGGCTTTCAAGTAGGAAAATATTTGAAAGCTTCATATAATACCACGCAATTGGGAATAAAGTGAATGCTTAATATTCATTTCATATGCCTAGGGGAAATATTTGAAAAGTAAATTAGCACTTCGATTTTAGTACTGAATAGGTCTCTACATGTGTGTGTTCATCGTATTTATTCGTTCACATTTAAACATACTAGTATCCGCCCCGTGGCCCAAATTCTCAAATTGAAGCAAATAGCAAAACAATAATAATAAATGTGTAAAATTCTATGGACATATGTATTAATGTAGAATGGATGGACACAACGTTATTATATAGAATGGATACTAGGCAACAATTTAAAATCAGGCACACAATGCACACAAATTGGACAGGACACATTAAGAAATTGTCAAATGACCATTATTGGTAGGCAAAGTATTGGATAGATTGATTATTAATAATGGGGGTAAATAAGCTTAATTAACCTAGAAAATAGAAGGCGTTATATTACACAAATGTTTATTTTCTTCATAACGATATGCGTATTAACAAAGCAATTTTCTACACATGAAAATGTAAATTCAAATTTGTGCTTTTAATCCACGGTCGCGCTGTCGACAAATTAAACGAAGCTACCATACCCATTCGAGGTCGATGTTACGCTTACTACACATCTCTCGTAGGGTAGCCAAACGAATCCGAAACAAATAGACTCCGAAAATATTGACACTACCATTAAGATTATTTCGACATACATATTACATACGTACGTAATATAGGTTTGAATGCCTATGAAAGTTTTTTGATTGAAACTTATATATATCCTTAACGTAAGTAATTGATTCTTTGGTCCTTAAAACAAGTAACTGACTTCAATTTTTCGATTTTCTTCTAGCCTTGTGTGTATTTCTAGCTCATACATTATAAAACACTTATAGAATTGCAAAAATAATATTTATTAAAATTTTATCCATAAAACTTATAAAAGTTTTGACAAATATTTTTTACGTGAAAGGCTAATTGTCATGCTTTAAGGACTTCTAAAAAGAAGGAGGTGGTCTAATTTTTTTATGTTTCATATATAATATGAACGTTTAATTAAAGAAAAATTAACATGGTCACCCCTCTCCACCATGTGGTTTAAAGCCCGTAATAAAATGTGTCAGCTGAGCCCTTTTTTGTGCTCTCAGCACAATGTCAGAAGTATTCACATATAGGGAAAGGTTACGGGAGTTCACTGGTCTCCCGATTAGCCCGCAGGTGCCAGGCAGCTGTTTTATGCACGTGCCGATGTAACAGGTTTAAAAATAACACATAAATGAATAAGGAATTCTAAAAAATAATCATTTCATCATGGTAACATTATAGATACGTATTATTTTTAAAATGCGAAAAGATAATGCTTTTAATAAAGTATAGATTTGCAGCCGATGTAGATAAGCTTAGATACCAACCTGAGAACAGCCAAAGAAGCGTTACTATCTCTGAGGACTAAGTTGGAATGCCATCGAAAAGTATATCTTATTATCATTTTATTTAACCCAAGACACGTCAGCACTTAACACTGATATTATTAGGCACAAACACGTGTGGTGGTGGTGCCTCCGGAGTCGAATCGCAAAGACTTTTATCATCTTCAAATCCTAAAAATATATGCTGAAATATGAAAATCGATTTTGTGAACGTTTATAAATGATGGTCCTTATTTAAATTCTAATGAAGTATGTAAAACATTAATTAACGTTGAGATTCATTGGATGAAGACACATTTACTAAACATTATTATGGCTTTTAAATAATCTGAGTTCGACTACTCTGACATAAATGTACTTGCTATTGTATCTACATTTAGAAAAGGTATTGTTATTGCCGCATTCTTCCATTGTGATTATATTTTCAATTAACTTATTAAAGAATTCATTACCCGTTAGCAAGATATCGTTTTTCTATTCAGTAGAATATAGCCCACCTTAATGCATATTTCGTAATAGATACTAACCAGTATTTTTATATCCACGTTCTATTAATATTTCAAGAATAGCTTATGGCTCATGTCTATAATAAATTAGTGTTATGAAATGCTACCGGGAAGGAGGTTTATAACTTTTGGTGAATAAAGCTTAGCAGTTTTGAGCTACGCATAATAAACATTATGGTAATTTCCGTCTTGTATCTTTGGTTGTATATACAAAAATAGATATTATAAGTAGGTATAAACTTCAATATTTTTTCCAAATACATTATTTTTTATAGCATCGCGTATCACATTGTGGTAGCTTACTTTATGTCACTCTTAGTTTGTGTTGTAAGCCCGTAATATAATATTTACATCGATATATTATTTAAAACATATTTTTATAATTTAATATCCAACATTCAACTATAATAGATGAACATTTAAGATCTTGAATTTCAACGTTTCCTAGAATTAACATTAATGATGTGACCTTTATTTAATGTGGCTCATAAGAGTCGTGGTCTCGGATTTTATTGATATTATGTAACTATGTCAAAATAAATAAATGACTTCCTTTTATTCTCGGATTACCTACCTCGTTTTAAATATTTTATTGTCAATATAAATAATATTTTGCTTAATATTTTACCTACTAATATGTGAAACTGGGGACACTTGATCCCCCCTTTTGTTTTTTGACCACTGTTTGGTAAATATTGATCCGATTTTAGATATATTGGTACTGAAATACGTGGAATTTCATTGGCTATACTAAGTATAAAATCTAATGATATCAGTATATACATTTTGTAACCAGCTCACGAAAACTTTGTATCGGGAATGATACCATGTGTCCCATATATATGTCTGACTTGATCCCCCCCCTCTGGAACACTTGATCCTGAGGGAAATAAGTCTCCTATATTTTCATATGTTTTTTTTTTTTTTTTTTTTTATAACATAGAAGTAGCAGACAAGCATGCAGTCCACCTGATGGTAAGTGACTACTGCCGCCCATGGACATCTGTAATCAACCCCAAATAGGATTAGATATTCCTACCTGAGGTCGGCCACACATGCGCCGCTACTCCTGAGGACTAAGCTGGAATGCCTCGGAAAAGTATGTCTCCCTTACCACACCCTTCAAAACGGAACACAGCAGCGCCTAACACTGCCGTTATTAGGCAGAAATAGGTGTGGCGGTGGTGCCGCCGGAGTCGAACCACAAAGGGTTCTACCACCTTCAAAACCAACCATTGATTTATTTGCTTAATAGATAATAAGTAGAAACAACAACAACAACATATCCACTGTTTTGATAAATCACATATGTGATTATCACTACTCGTATATACGAGTAACTATGTTTTCAGCTAACATTACTTAATGTTCCTATTATCACAGAATCTTATGGTTGATATTTTTTCCTGCATCTTCTATTGTTTTATATACTCTAGGCATATTAAACCCTGAAATTATTCAAAAATAAACATTAATGGATGCTTGATGTGGGGGGATCATATCTCCCATAAGAAAGTGTACCAAGTGTACCCTAGCTATACTGTGGTTATAAAAAGATATTGTAAAAAAATCGACTATTATTAACACTATTCTATGAAACAGACGTTTAAAAACATAGATCATGAATAGTTTAAAAGTGTTACTTACCCAAAATAAGTTTACTAAGCAATTATTTAATCAAAATGAAAACGAAAACTTACGAAAAATATTTTCCTGCGACACGAAATACACAATGATCCGCCATCTGCTTGAATATCAAATTGGACAAGAGTACCAAGTTCAGAAAGTTATAACGTATCATAGACAACCAATGTTGCCACACTAAAATCATATTGTGTTCACAGAAGCTCTGTAAATCCAGTGTACCAAGTCTCCCGTAAGGATCAAGTGTCCCCAGTTTCCCCTATATTCCTTAGTGACAAAATATTTGTGTTTTGTTCGAACCGGCTCAACAGATTATAACATTCCCATTGTTCAGGTAATCTTTAAAAATCAGATGTGTGTCTCTAGGATTCAAACCTGGAATCCTCGATTTAGACCGAGTTTTAAGTTTGTTGGATATGGAGAACAAATAAAGCAATTATTCTTTTGTAGGCAATATCATTTATAAATATATTTTGTGTAACATTCCTGTATAAAAGAGTTCTAATAATAAGCGACAAATGGTTATACTCAGTCATAACAGAGCTATGACGTCAAATCGAAGCGAGCTTTTACGATCATTGAATATAACACATGATGTGTGCGCTATTAGTGTCATAAAAAGGTAATATTAGCCAGTTTTGTTTAGGTTGCTTCGTTTATGTAACTTATATAACGTTTTATGCATCTATATGTGTAGTTATAAACGGAAAATATAAGATAACATAGGTGTGACTGTGTCTTGTTGAGTTATGTATAATGATAGAATAAAAACGCAACTGTTAACAACGCTACGGATCACTGAGGTGATAGAGTGTAGGAGTTGGTAAACATACAAAAACTTTTATCCTACTTCAAACTGACACCATTTCGGATTAACTATGATAGTGATACTATACTATACTACCTATGATAGTGATACTATACTATATACTTCAATATCTATGATTTGGACCATTTTTTTAGTTAGGCGTAAAAAAGATATCCGTTTATTTAATTTACCGTCGTTACATTTCTGAAATATATTAATATTTTCTACATAAGTTCTTGAATTTGAATTAGCATATGATACTTTTAGGTTATGGTAAAACTTATACATTATTCGTCTCGTAGGACGATATACATGTTCTCCTTAATACCTCTGGTATTTTTCGGTAGGTATTTTTTGTTACAGACAGAAATTTATTTGAAAACACATAACGTCGTGAATGAAAACCATAACTAAACCCCCCTTTTCCTTAATGTATCGAGGGCGAACGATGTTCTGATTCTAGGAACAGGTAACAATACGAATGCTAATTCTGACATTTGGGTGCGGTCGGCCTCCACTCTTGATTTCTCATTCGGAACCGGGCGGTGACACGAGACACGAGACACAAGCCCGACACGATTTCCCAATTACCAAACCTGATTTTAATATTGTAACAATATATTTATGGCAACCAATATGCCAGTTCATAATAGGCTGAATTGTACGCTTGATGTTTTCATTTTGAGTTTAATATTTTCATTCACTCAGATAATGTTGACAAATAATTTTCTCGACTTGCTACTATTTGTAATGTAAACTGTTCTGTTAAAATTGGCGTATTCAGACTAGGTAACGCCAGCTCCAAGAGCAGATAAACAATACAGTGTCAAAAGAAACTGAATTTTGTATATACGGCGTTCAGTTACTTTTGATGCGTTAGTGTTCATCTAATTACGATGCTATTATGATCTCTTTTAGGTATTTTTTGAAACCTTAGTCTGTTCATCTACTTTTGAAACAGACTGTACAATTGTACATGTTATTGTATTGGTATAACTTTGTTGGTAAAAGTTGGTTGGTAAATGTAATTTTATACATATAATTAATATTTATCTCTCAACTTAGAAACAAACGCGTTCGATTATCTCTGACATCGATTTTAGTAACGCACAACTTTACTTTTACGGTATTGAAAATCATTTTGGACAATGTTGAAACCTTTTCTATTATAAATAAAACCCTTTTGCTTAGTAAACCGCCCTAGGCACACAGGACATAATAATTTAGTTTTACGGAATTGTCTGCGGTATTTGAATAATAATCATTTGCTCTCCTAACATTTATACTTCATTATTTATTTAAGCGTGCTTTACTTATTTTAACTAACGAACCGTCTTTATCATTTATTAGGTTGTTAAAACAGACCAATTAAATTAATTCCACCACACCTATTTCTACCTAATAACAGCAGTGTTAGGCGCTGCTGTGTTCCGGTTTGAAGGGTGTGGTAAGGGAGACAGACTTTTCCGAGGCATTCCAGCTTAGTCCTCAGGGGTAGCAGCGCATCTGTGGCTGACCTCAGGTAGGAATATCTAATCCTATCTGGGGTTGATTACAGATGTCCATGGGCGGCAGTAGCCACTTACCATCAGGTGGACTGCATGCTCGTCTGCTCCTCCCATAATATATATAAAAAAAAAATATAAGGAGTCATACATATTTCTGAAGTTGGTTATTATTTCTATATCATTTTATATAGGTTTGGTGTCTCTATATTTTTAGTTTATTATGTACCTTGTACAAGTATTTAAATGAGAAAAAAAACTACCTTAAGTGAAAATTACCTATTTACACAATTGTCCCTAAAAACTTGAAACTCATAGTTAAGTATATATCAAATTTTCATTTGTAGCTATCTAAAAATCTTTACTTCCAAGTCAAATACGATTCGTCGAAAGTGACTTCAAAATTCTTCGAACATTTACAATCCTGTGTGTGATCGTACTAAAAAAGTCTATTTTAAGCCACGAGTTCTATGTAATTTAATGCTATGCTGTAATCCTAACGAAAATGTTTATTTTAGGGCACTCAAGTATTTATGTAATTTAATGCTATGTTTCTATAAAAACAACAAACGTGAAGGAAGTGGCATAGCAAAGGGAAAAAATCCTATGCACGCGTTCCCAAAAACCGCAATCGACCGGCAGGCCGTCACGCTCCGAACCCTTTCACACATGAAAGGAGGCGCTTGCTTTGCTGTGGGACAGATTTTAATATGCATATTTTTTCAAGCTTTTATTTTACTTGCTTTGTTTATGCATGTGAGGGTCAAATCTTATTATTCTATTAGCTGACCCGGCAAACGTTGTATTGCCATATAAATAAAAAATGTTAAGGGTGAACAACCCTTATCACTTAGGGGTATGAAAAATAGATAGTAGCCGATTGTCAGACCTACTGAATATGCATATAAAATTTGGTGAAAGTCGGTAAAGCCGTTTTGGAGGAGTACGGTCTCTAGCATTGTGACACGAGAATTTTATATATAAGATTTCGAATTTCCAATAGATTTAGTTATAATTTTGCATACAATTTTGTTTTGGATGACTATGCATAATTACCTTTTTTTGTTTACGAGGGGGAAATCTTCAAAAGGTACCTACCAGGTGCCGTGGGAGTGACGCAGGGTTATGTGGGATTCTTACCGCACTAAAACCCCTCGGTGGCCGTCCTCGGCGCTGCTTAGCTTACTTAGCTGCTGCTTAGCTGACGTCATCCAATACAGACGACGCCCCAAGGTGGCGGACAACATTTTTTTTCACCCTTGTCATATGAGTAGGTATCAAATGAAGGTTTATTTAGAAAAGTATAGAAAAACAACGTTACGCTACTAAAAAAATTTTTAACAAAATATACAACCGACTTCTATGTCACTGCAAAGTAAAAAATAATTCAAATAAATGTTGGTTTAGTATATATTTCTGAAGTCAATTCAAATCGGTCCACTAACGGCGGAGTAATTCGTGTACATACATAAAAAAAAAGATACCGGCCGAGTTGATAACCACCTCCTTTTTGAAGTCGGTTAAAAACCTTTTATAACTTAAAATATAAATCGATTATATATAACTTTAAATGTTTAATATTTCTTTGTATAAAACATCCATTCTCGAGAACGTCCGTGTGCGTATATGCGTTATAAAATAAAGTTCCCAGCCGCATCTGTCTGTCTACGCTCTAATCTTAGAAACCATGAATGGGTTTTATCCGGTTTTAACCAGTAAATAGATTGATGCATTTCGAAGAGGATTATTTATGTGACATTTACTGTGGATTTAGCTACTTTTTATAATTTTGGAAATTTGCACGTGTGGTTGTAGAATTCGAATCTGGAACCTGAAGCCTTCCACTCTAATAGCACTAGCCTGTAACTGCTCTTTCGTAGCAAATCAGTAAGATCATAAATACTTTATACAAGTACGCAACTGATATGGAATATTAATGGGTATTTTAATTTATGGAGATAAATTTGTTATGACACTCGAGTATTTACTCAATGAAACGCAAATCTGGTTTTGTCGGCATTTAGCCTTCAGCAAGCGTCGCTTCTACGCGTAGATATTTATTCACCACAAAATTTTCGTTCGTAAAATAAGATGATATAAAGATTAAATATAATTTTTCAATTAATCCCTTTTTTAGTAGAGTTATAGGGTTACCATTAACTAACTCTACAATTAACAGATAATAAGTCGTAAATTTAAGTGTTGTTAATTAACTTAAATATGAGTGTATCAGTAATCTCTAATGTTTTTCATTTGTTCCTCATTTTTCTCTAAATATAAATTCCAATATAAAAATCCAATATAAATTCTAGATTGCTCTTGCGTAACAGTTACGATTTGCTATGCACGTTATTACACGTAATGACGCCTGCGAGTCTACTCTGCTTTTGCACTGACCATAAATTAAACAGTTTCCACGCTGATTTAGAATGCAGTATTTTCCGATACCGTGATGTCAGCAGCTCGCCTTGAAACTGCAGCATTCCGTTTCATACCGCAGCGCACGTGGAAACCTTCTAGCTAATTATACACTTATTGCAATTGAACATACATCAATCAACATGAATGACCCGGCGCGCGCCTTTTGAGCTTAGACTTCTAAAATATTTACTCCTACAGAAATTATGAAGTTTTTGCCGTGCAAATAACTTTTAATTAAAGCTACAACATTCAGTTTAAATCATGAAAGCGGGACGTGTACACGTGTTTGAATGAAATTAACCTTTTTTCCCCAAAAAGTACAAATTTCAACATTTTCGAGTCGTCCTTTAATGTCGGTATTACAATAATGAAAAGATGGTAAATTAATTTAAATATTTTATGAAGTACATTTCTGTGCTTATTTATGAATTTAAATAAAA
The DNA here is from genome assembly GCA_014595695.2 of Epargyreus clarus clarus. Lineage (NCBI taxonomy): Eukaryota > Metazoa > Arthropoda > Insecta > Lepidoptera > Hesperiidae > Epargyreus > Epargyreus clarus. The sequence continues at coordinate 2,677,562 of JACTTY020000060.1, read as the reverse complement.
ATAATGTTGAATGACATAATCGCGGTAGCGTAATATATTCAGTAATCACTTGCACTTCCGACTCCTACTCCATAGAATAATATATTCTTCGGAACTTATAATTTACGTTTCACTTTTAGGTACATACACATAGTCGGTATTACGTCAGCTAATTTATCTCCCACATACTTTCTCTAACTCTTTATAAATCACGCGTCATGATCTCATATTGTTTACCGCTGTCACTTAGCTTGCTTGTGAACATGCTCAAGCGGCTGTTCCGACGCATACGTCGAGTGGAGGGCGTTCCCCGAAGATAAAAGACAAGCAACTGCCTTTAATCTGCTAAACAATGAGCTCGAGTGACAGGACAGGCCGAGCGTTCGTAGAACTTTAGTGCCTTGACAAAATGGCTGAGTTCAAGCTTTATACCGTGCCTATTTTATGGCCATGAAGTGGTAATGTAATGCGGGGTACATTAATTTACTAAGTGGGTACTGTAGCTAGTCTAGATGAAATACATTAAACAACAGCGCCATACATGGCTAAGTTGAGTAATAGAGAACTAGGTAATTTTTCGATTAGTTGGCGTGTCGCATGCCTCTGACTATTCGGGTTATATTGTATTTAGGAACTTTACAAAAATATCGCCTTGTTAATGGATACTAAAGCAGCAAGATACTAAGGCGTGACAGCGATTTGGAGCATTTACAGTTTGGAGTTTTTACGTTAAAAATACATATAAAGACAAATATTCGCGTAGTAGGAAATTCTTTATGAGTTTGGGTGTGCTTGTCGCATATTAAATGGGTGTATCCTTTACAATTTGCGTTTAGGTAACTACAATTGTTTTATTTTGCTAAATGCAGAGCATGAATATGTGTGAAATATGGTTTGGACGTTATCCTACGTCCGTGCATTATAAAGATGGGTATCATATAATTATTTTAATAATTGTAAATAAATATGATATACTTATATCTATTTCGTAATTTTTAATGTTATCACTGCTTAACTTTTAAAGCTGGTTTTTCTTACAAAAAGGGAATTATTTATAAAGTTTCTTGGAAATCTTAATCTATGGGATTTTAAAATAAAAGTTACACGTTCAGAGAATGAGTAACGTCTTGACAATACATGCTTCTGGCATTTCCTGTTCCGAGCTTTGTTCACGTTGACATTTTATTAATTTACTGCCAAAGAATCATCTGAACATTATGGTGATAATCTTTTTTTTTAATCTGGAGAATATTATAAATTTGATGAGTTATTTATGCTAATATATAGGTTAAGAGGCCTTAATTTATATTTATTAGGTATATGATCGAATCGGAATGTGATCTAATTTGCTAGGATCCAAATCTATGCGTATTAAAACCGGTTTAGTGTCCGATACGCTGCTTAATAAGAATAAGATGATAAACACATAGTAAGAAAAATATCCAGTGTCTTGAAGATTTAAATATCAGTAATAAATGCTAATAGATCGAGCACCTAATATCGGGTGCATTAATATTGATAACCCAAAAGTATGGATTTAAAAAAATAGATTTTACTAAAATAAAAAAAATAATAAAAAGTTAATTACAGAACTATCTATGAAGTATCGAGTCTCCAATATCTAATATCAAAATTCAATTTCTAATTTCTAAATTTCAATTTCTTGCTACCAAGCATGAATATTAACTTTGTACATTATCTTAAATGGTGGTTATTTAACGCTTACTTAATTAGAATTACGTTTATCGCATTATGCCCGTAGGCAATAGAACAGGTGGCTAAGCGATTCTCGTTGAAACCAGTGAATCTAGTTTAGTCTGTTTTAGTTAAACAAATCTTTACGATAACGCCTACCGCGACCGGCAGATTTAAAGCAGTTCAAATGATTTTATTAATGTTGGTTTGGCATTGCTTGCAATGAGTTGTTGTTCAGTAGTTCAATTGACTACAAAGGGTCTAAACGGGTCGTTGAGTTAGATAAAACATTTAGAATAGAACACACAAAATATATCTCTTAGCAGTAATAGAAAGAAAATTCGTAAAAAGGGATTAATGTAAAAACTAGCAAGCATGTTGGTTAATTTCCTTTACCCATGGATATCCGCAATACTCTAACTTTAAATGAAAAACAGCGTCCCTAAGGTTGATTCCAAAAATACGAGTAATAGGGTCTAGTCCCGTAACTGTGAACAAAGTTGAAATTTTAAAATTTGGAATCTATAATATCCTCTACAATAGGTTCCAAATTTAAAAATGTCAATTACCTAATTACATTTTTAAACCAGAATACATGTGCGTAATCATTGCTGCCTGCTACGTCAATAGGTGCGACGATGCTACTACTATCTAATCAAAATAGTTCTACTATCGTTAATTTGAACTACAAATAACATGCCTTCGCGTTTCAATAAAACATCTCTATTCCGTTATAGCTCAGCGCACATTAAAATATATACGTGTTTTTGTATGTAGCAGAACGTTTGCGTATTATAATCTTTCCGTGGCGTGGGCCGGCGCGCCTCGTGAATGAGCAGGTGCCACCTCCGCCAACGCCCACGCGCCTAATTATTCATTTACCGGCTCTTATCGGTATATTCACATGCGCATGTGATACAACCGTATTGACATGTCTTTTGACCCTCCTTTATTTTAGATCAGGGACGATAATTTATTATAGTAGCGGGAGAAATACGTAGGTATAATATTTTTGAAAGCAGCTTAAACATTACAATTACATTATTATTTTTTACCATAGATAAGTAGATATCTCACCGCCTTGAAATTGAAGGAAGCAATTAAATGGCTTATATGGCTGACAATTCTGTCATCATTTTAATGGTTGTTATGGTGTAATTTACGCGGAACAATGCCGACCTACGCAGTTAAGTGGTGCAAGAACACGAAATCGAAGAAAAAGTGCGGAGAAATATCGGTTCATTCGTAAATGATCTAAAAACTACATTTTATTAATATTTTTCAAACACTAAAATAGATGACAGTGAAAATTTCAATTGTCAAAACTGGTTACATTTTCTTGATAGGAGTGAGTAATCTTTACTAATCTATGTTTTTAACACTGAAAAATAAATACGTAAATCAAAAATATTACAAACAGGAGGTCCAATTATATGGAGACATAAAAAAATAGTAATGAAACTTACCAATTTGTACGATATGCTTTACTGGCCATGATAGTATCTGCATATTTTCTGTAACAAACACGAAAAGACTGATTAGAATAACGACAAACACAGAATATAGAACAGAACAGATAAAATCAAACCAATCGAAATACAACTACTCTATAATATTGCCTAATGATCTGGTACAAGAAATCTGCCGTGAAAGATTTTTTTTTTCAAAAGTCTACAGTGCCAGCGGCGCCTTACTTTCAAGTTTGGAGATGCTGGATTGCGTGTGTGGAGTTCTGACATTACATGTATGTAATTAACGTCCCGAAAGTCGAGATTGTTTAATTTAAACTTGAATAAAACTCACTTGTTTTAATTTCAATTGCCTCAGAACAATCCATTGGTATTTTACAGAATAACAAAGTCAGTTTCGAATTCTATTTCGAAGTTTATTTTTCGAATTTCACGAAACACTTCAAACAGTACACGGTCATTTATAATATTAAATTTAATATCATCTCGCAGCGTTCAAGACTGGTTTACGATAACTGGCCGGCAGGGAACTAGTACATAAATTGTGGTTACCGATTGATAGACGAACGGAAGTTTATAATGTTACTAACCGAACAAGAACATAAAGCTTACGCTTTCTTAGACATTGAATTGGTTATGAGGATACCAGCCAGTATTTACTACAGTAAAATACTGAATACCGTGAAAAAAAGTATGTATAAGATCAAGATTCATGTATGTTATTCTGAAGGTGTGGAGAGAGTAAATGCTAACCAGGGCAAAGTTCGATCGGGGGACTGTGCTTAAAGGATTCCTGCCGCGGTTTCTTGGAGATTCGGGAGTCCTCTACGTAGCGCGAAGAACGGCGACAGGCAATGGTTTTAGCACCGTAGAAATTCCTCGTCCCTTTTACGGTAATTTTTACTGTTTTAAGGTTTACCCTTCGTCATAAAAAAGGTATAAGAGGAGCGAAAGGCTCGAGGAAATAATTATCAGGTACTTTAACAAATCAACGGACTGTGAGGAAACATGTACAAGACAAAGGTTGTTTTCATGGGTATATGAGACTTCATTACCAGCCCCTTAGACTTACCAACCCCTTACTTCGCTAGATTGATTGACTATGTCCCTCTCATTGTGAGAGTCCAGTACCCTGTAGGTAAACAATAGTGACGATAAACGTTAAGTTGGTACGATCGCTTCAGAATTCTAAGTGAACGCGAGATGTATTTCCAGTAAATAGAAACGAAATCATTAAAATTACTTATTAATATGTCAAAAGTCAGGGCCGACGTGTCATCCATAATAGTTTACAATTTACTTACTTACGAAGATTAATACTTCGTTAACCCCGGGGCATCTTATATTGCTTGTCTCGTTCACTAACGTTGAGATTTAGAATAATGAGAAAAATAACTAATGATGATATATTGTTACAATATTCGTTAATGAAGCGAGAAAATCTTTTAACTTAATTTTGTTTTAAGGCTCGCACGACTGCAGAATATAATTAATTATCTTAATTATCTTAATTATATATTAAAATATAATTAATAAATGGATATAGTTAAAAATGTATTTGTTGAAAGTAGAGAAAATCTATAACAAATAACATAATATTTGATCAATCATAAAACATAGTTTTGAGAATTTTTAATGGTAACTCTCTTTTTAATTAAAACGCACATAACATATTTTTTTCATAAAATGTTACTACTAAATATATGACTAAGTTCACATTTAACTTATATACATTATTAAAGTTAAAATTATTGAACATGTCAATTATAAATGAGTTATCTTGAATAATTTTAACTTGGGTTCAGAATTGTCGCCTGTAAGAACCCTTATACAAATACGAAAGTTAACCAATTACCCGCACTTGGGGTTTCTAAGGATTAATAAATCACCGCTTTAGTTTCTAGTAATAGAATCCATTAGACCTTAAAGTTTCCTTCACAATTTAAACCAAAAGTTACAGTTAACATTTGTAGTTACTCCAAATCTGTATAGATAAAGTTCAAACGTGATGTGATTTAAAAGTCAACTTGTAATTCTAAAGTATTTGTAAAGCATTTTTGGCACAACTTTTTTATTTAGAAGTGATTTCACAAGTAACTTGTAATAACGATTGATAACGAATATATACGATATGTATCAGTATATGTTATATTTTCAAACGAGATACTTTATCAATTTACAAAGCAAAAAACAGACAAGTTTAATTTTGCCAAATAACTACATATTATTCTAATGGCGTTTCATCGTCTTTCTTTCCATTTAAACAAATTATAGATAAAAAAGAAAGCACATATGAGAAAATCTTGCGCCGCTTCTTCTCCATAGCGAGACACCTTCCGAAGCGGTGGTAGTTTGTCGAGTTTCAAAAAGTATTCTATATGAGAATTGATTTGAATAAATGAGATTTGAATTTGAACAGGAAACTGATTTTACAGGCACTAAAATTTTGGCTACTTTTCGTCTTCGTGCAAAGTGTGTGAATTACGCGCGAATGTACCATCGATTTGCCAGGAAATATCGCCCTTCCATTTAGCTACCATACTTATTAAAATAAAGAAAAATATATAAAATTTCGCGAAAAAATAAAAAACCCAGTTGTGTAATACGATATTTAGGAGCGTAATCACGAGACGCACGCCGCACGGCTCACTCGCTCGTCAAACGACGCCAACTTTTCCACAACACCAATAACCGTAAAATTCGATTATCGGTTACCGCGTGCACTGAAACGAAAACGACAGTTGCCTAAACCGATATTGCAGTTTTAAACACGAGCCTTTCGCTCAGGACTGTTTTTGTGAGTGAAAAAAATACACCACTATTTTTACTCCAGTAATTTTATTTGTATATCAGAAATATTCGTTTCAACAAAAATTGGGACATTAACAGAAAAAATAAGGCAGAATTTTACATTCACGTACTTTGATCTGTAAAAGGTACTTACAATTGTCAGCTTCAACGACACACAGCGTGACCCAAATTAACTGTAAAATGAAGAGCAATCAACCAAAAACATTAAAACTATCATTTAATCAGACTTTTTGGGTAACCGTTACAAATAATTATAACACAATAGAATAACGATAGACACGTGGGCCAGTCGACTACTGTTTATTACTACCCACTATCCTTTATTGTATAAAGTCAGATAAGTCAAAACTAGTCATGTGAGGCTCTTGAACACAAAGCTAATTAAATAAAAATATACGTAACAAAAAAAAACAAGACTGCGTTTATAGTACTTTGTTTTTTTTTTTTACAAAGTTTATAGTTTATTCACACAATTTATAGTGAGATTTTGTTCCACTGACTTTAATAGCAAAGAAAATTCATGAAATATTTTTTTTTATAAAAACACATAACCGCTATTCAATAAAACACGTTTTTTTTAAGTATTTATCTACAATATTTTTTATTATATAATGATTGTCAATTAAATTGATGTGATTATAATAACACCGGTTATAAGTTCAAAGGTTCCTCAATAATATACCTAATGTTTGAAAATATCATAATACGAATTAATAAGGAAGAAAAAATAATTTATCTAACAGTCAGACACGACAGGCGAGGCTTCATTAAATCCTATTGAAATGTATGCTAGCAACTCAATTAATATGAGATGAGACGAAGACATATTTGGCTTCTATGTTTTGAAGTAAATAAATTAAATATACTACGATATCAACTAGTTGTATATGTATAGTTGTCTGTAGATATAATTAATCCCCTTCAATTTAAATCCATTCAATGGCAACGGTAATTGGTAAGCAAATCTTATCAATGATTGAAATTTGACGAATTTTCGCCAAATCTAGATCTTTAGTGGGTCAAATTTTGATAATAACGGATGAAAGTCTGGTATCAGTGGTATTTCGTATCATCCGTCCGTATGTTATTTTATATTTTATGTATATAGAGGAAATAATATTACATATGGTATTAAAGCCTTGGTTACTGTAAAAGCTTGTTCAATGTTCGCATCCAAATTCTGTTCGGAGATATTCGCAAATCTGCCCATTGTAAGAAAGTTAATCCGAAAACTCGTCATGTTTGAATCAAGAACCAACAAAAAAGTATTGACATAAAGTCTTTATCACGATAGATCAAAAGGATGTCAGTTGAAAAAGTCTTTAATCACAAGGAAAGATAGAAAGCGTTTGTAAAAGTAGTCACAGATAGAGTAATGATCGCCGGCGGAGCTGTTCTAATGGCGGAGTTAATCGTTATCTGCGAGGGAATTGAGGCGCGATTAACATTAATCATAGAGATAGGGGTCGAGAGTAGGGATGGCGATTTAGATCGATTAATCGGAGAATCGATCTTTTGGGCCAAAATATGGATTATTTTAATCGATCTCTCGCAATAGATCGATTCCGCGAATCGATCTTTCATCGTAGTAAATCGAAAGTCGATCTTTTTGAAGTTGAAAATTACCAAATGTGTTATTGCATTGCCAATGGTCCTGTTGAAGTTATGATAAAAAGCTCAAAGATCGATTCGGGCCTCCGTTTTTTTGTGAATCGATTTATAGCACTTTGATTCGAATCGATTCAAGAATCGATCTTTTCGGAAAGAATCGCCATCCCTAGTCGAGAGGACTAATTGTGAGCATCACTCCTACCATACATCCCACTCGAGTGTGTAACAGCCGTTGGGTGAATGACAACACCATATAGAGGCGCTGTAGATGAAGCTGATATATGACCATGTGGATTTAGTAATCGCGTATGACATTGCGTGATATTCCGCCATTAATAATACTTTTTGCTAATTTCAAACACTGAGGGATTAGAATTGATGAGGCTTAAGTGTTTGGATATGCTGGTGTTTTACTACAATTGAAATATAAGTAGTTTTGTAGGTATTCATTTGCTACATATAATTGTCAATCGATGCAGTTATTTCTACTGTTTTTTTTCCGTTTTGTACTCCTGTAGTTCCTTCTTTTATTTTTGTATTTTGTCTTTAATTCAGACGTTTGTCTAGAAAAGCTGCAAGACCATCAATTGTAAAGTGTTTTATTGCATGACTGCCACTTTCTTATTGGCGGACTACAACTATCATTTGTAATAAATAAAATGCTATTCGTTCTTATTGGTATACTCTGAAGATTATTTATATTCTATTATAATAATATAACATTATTTAATAATAATCTGTTGCAGTAATCTCGGACAGAATAAAGGCTAATAATTTACTACTAAGATGTAAAAATATTTGTTTTATAAATTAAAAATCTGGTAAATCTCGTCTGATAAATTCGTGTAAACATCATTTTTCTATTGCAAATTTTCCAGTTAAAAAAATACAGGGTATTTTTTACAATGTGTTTCTTTTCCTGAATTAAAGTAAGAATTAATTTGATCAAATATCTTGGTACATGAAAGAATAACTAAAAATACTTTGAAATTCGATATTTTAGCGTAGGTATCGCTTAAGTGGTTCTCAGTGTCATAATTTCGCCATATTTTTGCGCTGAGTTGTGCGGGCATCGCGTGAGCAGCGCCGTGCCTGGCTCCGCCGGCCGGTGTCCCGTTGTCATGTCTCCGGTCACGCCACCTTCTCCCCAACGGTCGATTGAATAACTATGTATCTATCACCTACTATAACCAAGTAAAGTACTTATATATCGATACCTTAATTCGCAAATCAGCCAACTCCACTTTTTGTCAACTTGTTTTTTTTATTTATTTTGATTTCGTTCAACGCTATTTACTATCAAAATAAATAAAAAAAAACATTTTGAATCGAATCTCGTCGAATAATTGTGTTTATTTACTATTTATAATAAATAACAATTCTAGTATTGCTGCATATACACGTATTATCCTATATATAAAATTCTCGTGTCACAATGTTAGTTACCGTACTCCTCCGAAACGGCTTTACCGATTTTCACCAAATTTTATATGGATATTACTGAATCGGCAGGTCCGAGAATCGGCTACGATTGGGTTAAGACGACGTGATAAGGGTTGTTCACCCCATTTTTTTATTTATATGGCAACGTTTGCCGGGTCAGCTAGTTATTTCTATATATTTGCATAGAATTGTGCGTGGTGGGATCGCGTGACGGAAGGAACGGTGCCTGGTTCCACCGGCCGGTGTCCCGTCTACCATCATGTATACTTATCACTTCAATTGTATGTCTACGAAGTTATATTGACTTCTTGGCAACATTGTCGGATAGGGTAAAGCCGAAGATAGGGCATGGAGGCAGCTCGTCAAATCATCCACTGAGGCTTACCAGAACTGGCACGACCTTCAGTAATGAAGAAAGCGACGAAGATGATTGTTATTACTATTCACTCCTCAAAAAGGTTGTCTCTCTCGATCGAAAGTATTGTTTTAATTTTGTTGTCAATTTGTCTTAAGTATCTATTATTTTAACCCGTATACACAATACATTTACATAGTAACTTACATTCAGCTACATTTTATAATTATTTTAGATCTATGTATATGAGTAACTTAAAACCTGTCAAATAACATAATGTTTAATGTGCTCAATTACATGACGTTATATAAAATGTATTCTATGCGATACTATAAAAAATCTATCGCATAAATAGTTTTATTTATTATCAAATAGAGAGATACCGCAGATACTTGATCGATAGAGGTTTTTATTACGACGCTGGGTAATCAATCAAGATGTCGTATATTTATAAATCGATCCGTATTAGAGTGCTTTATATTCAATGGGGTTTTCCTGGTAAATTTACTGCAAGTAAGAAGAAAATCTATTACGGCAATTATGTCCTAAAGCAGTCGCATTAGTTTAAATTTAAAGTACATAAAAAGTCTAACTACGTGTGTAAATTATTTTTTTCATTAGTTCCACTATTAACTATTGTTTGTTTTCTTTTTTTTATAATATAGGAGTAGCAGACGAGCATGCAGTCCACCTGATGGTAAGTGGCTACTGCCGCCCATGGACATCTATAATCAAGCCCACGTAGGATTACATATCCTACCTAAGGTCGGCCACAGATGCGCCGCTACCCCTGTGGACTAAGCTGGAACGCCTCGGAAAAGTCTGTCTAGTTATTAAAAATACTAAATCATATTGAAATTACTTTCAAAATATTTATTTGTATAGAATTTATATCGAACGTCAACAGCTAGCCTGGCTACCAACACACCGGATGGAGTTTTACTATGGTGGAAAGCGGCGTAAAAACTATGTGCATAATAATTATTATGGTCCCATTTAAAAAAGTAATAACTAACGAATAATCACCGCCTTTTTGAAGTCGGTTAAAGAGAAACGTTACGGTTACGGTTGCATATACACTTCCTTTTGCTGTTCTTCCATTTGATATAAAAAACAAAATGAAAAATTGTTAAAATACAAATTGCTTACTTTTTATACTGTAGGTCTTTTAACACTTAAGGCCAGTATGTAAGGGTATAGTTTATTCTTCAACGTGGCAAGAAAATTCATCTTAGTACTGACGCAGTGACACCTCATTTCATGTGCTTGGTTTACAGTGTGCTGCTATTTCAGTTTATTTAATATATTATTTGTATTACTATTTACCGATGACATTGATCAAAGATAATAATTTATCACGTAATTGGGCTGTCACTCTTTGCAGAACATTTGATACAGAAAACATTTACCTATGTAAAATATGTAAAATAGTTATTTTAAAGAAAATACATGTGATATCCAATCGACTATTACACGCATTTTATTTACGTATTGGAATAAGATCACAGTATTCAATTATATTATTATTTTGTTAAAAAAAAAAACTAAAACTAAATTAGACTAAAACAAAGAAAGTTCATACAAACAACATTGTTTATAAGGAAGGAATAATGAGACATTTGTTCACGGTGAAGATAGATCGATTTAAATGTTCTTCGAACGGGACTTTGCTATTCAACGTCTCGTCTTAAATGTCTCGGTTTCCTTTTACAATATGTCTTAAAGTGAACATCGACTTCCTTATAGGTTAAACCGTAGATAAACAGCTGCCTGATACTCTGAGTCTTCTGTGAGGGCGATGGCATATGCAATACTTTTTGCCGCGAAAACTCTCGACTTGCCAACTTGTTCTACCGCAAGCGAGTAACTTCATGCGAGTTGTTTATATATGCACATTTATCCAGAGGGACTATAGCCTAAACTTATAAGAGGAAACGTAATACGTGCAGTGAAGCAGTAATAGATTGATGATGATACGAGTAACTACGGCTGATTCACGATATTCTCGCTAAAGATAATTAAATAAACTGGGTAGGTACTTAGGCATTGCGGATTGATTAAGGTGAGGTTAAACACTCTTTTAGAGATATTCTATTTACAGTTTCTTTTAATCATATTAAATTTTAGTCAAAAATGTGAAATGTTGTAAACGACAGGATAATCAACGCTTGACATTTCACATCATAAAAAGTTAGATGTTATTACCATACAACATTAAATGTTACAACTTTATCGTTCTACTCGATAATCGTTATATGTGTGACACGTCAATTTAGCGCTTTCGCCGCTATAGCACGATTTGAAAATTACTCAGTCAGTGGAAATTTCTCGTTCAATAGCGCAATCCCGTGTGTTCAAATCTGTGTGGCTTGTTGATCGTCAATATCGCGTGGTTCGGCGTTCGTGGTTCGTGGCATTTGTATTTTACCAGCTTTTATTTACTTTGTTCTTTTCGTATGTCTTTCCAGTTCAAAATTTATAAGCAATTTTTGAAGTACTTGCTGTTAATATTTTTTCTTTGGCATACTTGTAATAAAGTAGATATCATTGACCTACTTTGATAGCGAAACCGATTTTTGATGCTTCTCAGTTTGGCATCAATAACGAAGTCATTTTAATTCTATTATGTATCGAAAATCACGCTGACGAAATTATAAAAATTATTCTTAGAAAAATCTATACTTACATAAATTAATAATAGCCCTATAAGATTACTAGTGTTAGATGTTGAATGGTACATAAACAAGCAATCGCATAACATCAGCACGTAGATCTACAATTTTATGATTTCATAAATGGCGACCACGTTTATCGATGTCTCTGCAGTGGAACATCATAGAGCGCTAATACCTTCGATGGCGAATAAAACCAAAATTTCGAAATTTGCGTTAGAAAAGTAGATAGTGTGCGGTTATTCTAAGTCCCTGGCGTTGCTCCCGGCCAATCGGATCGCGTCTAACGCACTACTTTATTTGCACCTGCCTCAACAGGAAGCTAATGAGCCTCCACCCGGCTTGATGCACTCACCCAGACGTGCAATTTGAAACCATAACAAGGTGCAAGATTATGAGTGTTGCTCCAATCGTATTGTTGTTTTCTTATCGCATCCGTACTTTTGTGGAATAGCTTGGTAAGAAAGTTACAGCTGGTAGAACACTGTGCTGTGGATATGAAGAGACACAGGGGTAGCAACGTATCTGTGGAAAATCTAAGGCAGGCCTCTTATTCTACGTTATAATAATGCGTCTTTAGTATTATATGGTCTATCGATTGTAAGAATGTTAACCAAAATAAAAAAAATAAGTAAACAAGTCAAACAAAAAATATCCTTACATTATAACTTTACGTGAATTTATTTTACGTTTATTTTATGTTTTACTGTTATTACTAACAACACGACTTCCTACTCTAGATTTCAACTAGAGCTTACATAATACTATATCCTGATTTCACGGAAATCCGTAGCAAAACTATTATTGAAAGCGGTAATTAAAATTTGCGCTGCTTCGGTCTCAAAGTGAGGATTTCTTGGAGGAAATAATATGGAACGAACGCTCGAGTGGTAGGGAGGGTCGTGTGTGCACTCCGTAACGATTAAAATTCAAAGCCAGTAGAAATGTAATTACTACAGCGTCTGGTCCGAGTTTCGCAGTTTTATCGCGGTAATTAGTTTTATTTTGATTAATTATTAGGGCAAAGACATTTTGGAATAATAAATGCCTAATTTAGTTAACTACTAAAATAGTTTTACCTGCACCATCCCTCAGCATAACCACCACATTTTGTGTATATCACAGTTGTCACATTTGGCACATTTTACAATTTATTTACAATTGGCTTGCACTATTGGAGTACATAAAAATGGCAAATGTCACCGAATTGGAATTAAATTGGAACCGAAGAATGGCAGATTTCGAAGATCGGCTTAAAGCTGCTATTACTCCAACTAATCCCACGGTGGTGCAACTTGCACAGGATTTCCAAGCATTCAAGGACCTTGTGGGAAACATGCTGAGTATGCTCCGTCAGCAGGTCATGGACTGCACCAGAGTAGTGGATGCTATGGACATGAGGCAGCGTCAGAAAGTGTTGCTTATCAAAGGCATTCCTGAAGACCAAGAGCTGAATGTCCAGAGTGAAGTGTTGAAGATTTTCCGTGACAAACTAGGCCTTCCTCATATCTCGGAAACTTCTCTAAAGCGGTGTCATCGGCTGGGAGTTCCGGGTAGTGACCGTGTTCGTGCTGTCTTGGTGCATTTTCGAGACCATCACTCCAAATCTGAAGTGTGGAAGTCCAAGAGCAAGCTCAAAGGAACCAATTTCACTATGTCAGAATTTTTGACCCGCATCAGACATTCGATTCATACAAGGGCTCGGAAGCATTTTGGCATTAGGAATGTTTGGTCACTTGATGGGACAATCCATATTAAAGTTCCTGGCGGTGGTCGGGAGAGGATTGCTACGGACGAAGAACTGCATTCAGTCATTACCAAATTTCCATTGACTGACACTTCTCCAACTTCGGAATCAAGGTCTGGGGGTTCTGGGAGTGAAAAGGCAAGTTGTCGTGCCCCCTTGCAGACTTCAAATCGCGTCCAGGACGCCCGGCGTAAATTGCCTCTTGCCGGGTCTGGCGATGACCTCAAGCGCAGTAGACGTGCGGCCCCTAAGAAGTGAGTTTGTCTCCCGTAGTACGTAAACAACTTTTCTTTTATTTTGTCACTCTGTGGGTGTACTATAAAATTTGTAACTCGATTTACCGTCATGATTGTAATATTCTTCTCAGTTGAAATTCAAAACAATAATATTATGATTTCATGTCAAACTAATTGTCAATTTCAGAATTACAAACAGCCTGTCCTTTGCATGTCATCTGTCAGACGTCACTTGTCACCTGTCGCGTGACTTTTAATTTATGTTCCGTTTTAGTTTCTGTTTTTTTTTTTTTTTTCTTTTTTTGTTTTATCATAAGGGACTATAAAAGTTGTATTGGTTTTACATGCATTTATAATGTTATTGTTTTTTTATATTTTAGTTTTTATTTTAGTTTAAGCAATATTACTTGTGGCACTATTTATCTCATAATTAGGTTTGTCTACTAAATTAATCCCAGAGTTCCGTTCTCTATACTATTGTCATAGACAATTTTATTATTTTATTGTAATTTTTATCTTAGCACAGGCTACTACACTCTTTGGCACAGCCTAATATATATATTTTTTATTTTAACCTTTTAATTGTCTATTGACTAATACTTGATATAATTACCTTTATTTGTCATTTTTTTTGTTTGTTATTGTTTATGTTATTTACCTGAAGTGTAACTTAATCTTCACAGTATTCTCAATCATGTGATGTAAACTAAAACGCAGTGGTTATATTATCTTTGATGTAAACAGTCAACTGTGGGTTTGGTGTGGGTTTATGGAATTTCAATTTTTTATTTTTTTGGTTAATTTAGACTAAATTGAGTTTTTTTTTATTATTATTTTTTTTATTATTTAGCTTGTTTGTTTTAATTTTATATACTATTATTATTTATTTTTTTATTACTTTATATTATTATGTCAGGAGTTGTTGATAATGATGAAGATAACTATCAGTCACTCAGTGACTCTTCGGACACTTTTGACACTTGTTCTAGTTCTTCGGACGTAAGCTTAAACTGTAATTTAACTAGAGTATTTTCTTCTAAACACAACTATTTAAATGTCTGCCACATTAATGCGCAGAGTATTCCTAGTCATTATTCCGAACTTGAGGCTACTTTTAACGTAAATAATTTACATGCCATTTTGATTTCGGAAACATGGCTAAAACCCTCGTTGCACTCATCCACATTCTCACTTCCGGGCTTTATTCTGATTCGCAACGACCGCACAGAGAAAGGGGGTGGCGGTGTAGCGATTTACTTAAGATCCTCTTTTAAGTACAAACTTATTGCGTCTTCGCCGTCTTGCTACACTGCTTCCCCAGAGTATCTGTTCATAGAACTGGATGTCATGGGTACTAAGGCGATTCTGGGTGTAGTATACTGTCCTCCATCCGTCGAACTATCTATCACTCTAGAGTCAGTTTTAGAGACCCTGGGATCTGAGTACACACACTGCTTAATAATGGGAGACTTTAATACTGACATGTCTAAGTGCACTCCTCGTTCCCTAAAACTTAAATCCTTAATCGAGTCGGTCAATTTCTCAACTCTTGCCTTATCAGCTACTCATCACAATATCAACACTGATGACTCATGGATTGATCTTATCATCGTCGCGTCTCCGGAGTGCATTGTGACTTATGGTCAACTTTCTGCCCCTGGCTTTTCCCGACATGATCTTGTCTACACATCCTACAAAATTAAGTCTCCCAAACAAATTCCCACCGTATTGCAAATGCGAAATTTCGCAAGAATGGATGTGGGCAAGCTCAAGAGAGATGCCTCGTCGATCAATTTTTCACCCTTAACTGATGCGTCAACGGTGGATGATAAAGTCTATTTTCTCAACAACGCCATTCTTTCGCTTTATGACGCTCACGCTCCGTTGCATGAGGTGAAATTGAGGCGTCCTCCTGCTCCCTGGTTCACTAACGATATTCGCGTAGCAATGGCCAGACGGGATCGTGCTTTCCGCAAATATAAGAAGGAGCGCACTGAAACCAATTGGGTTGCATTTAAAGCTGTGCGGAATCGATGCAATCAGATGATACGAATAGCTAAACGCCGATATATCCATTCTAATATCTCTCTCTCGTCAGCCGCTGATATGTGGAAATTTCTGAGGTCACTCGGTGTGGGAAAACCTTCTTCGCTGGATTGTTGTTCCTCTCTCTCTTTGGATGACTTAAATCGTCATTTTACTTCCACGTCTCCCATGAACAATACAATCCGGTCCCACACTATAGCTTCCATTGCTTCAATGCAATCTCCTTTTGTCCCTACCTTTGAGTTCTCTTCTATTAATCAGGAAGAGGTCAAAAAGGTTGTCTTTAGTATCCAATCCAAGGCTGTAGGATGTGATGAAGTGAGTAGGACTATGATTTCCAATGTCCTTGATAACTTTCTTCCAGCTATTACCCATGTCATTAATTTTTCCTTGTCCTCCGGTCAGTATCCCTCTATCTGGAAGAAAGCCTTTGTACGTCCACTTCCCAAAGTATCCCATCCTGCGCTCCCTAACCATTTCCGGCCTATATCTATTCTCCCGTTCCTTTCTAAAATTCTGGAAGCCTGTGTACATAAGCAAGTCTCTATTCATATATCGAAATATAACCTGCTGAGTATATATCAGTCTGGGTTCCGCTCCGGTCACAGCACCTCCACCGCTTTAGTCAGAGTGTGTGACGACGTCAGAAAAGGGATGGACGATCGTAAACTGACGGTGATGGCGCTTGTTGATTTTTCTAACGCTTTTAACACAGTCGACCATGATATTCTCCTAGCTATTCTTACTCACTTACAGTTCTCGCCCTCTGCCCTGAATTGGTTCTCTTCATATCTTCGCGGGCGCCAGCAGTCCATCCGTATGGGTAATGCCTCCTCGGACTGGGCTTATTTAGATGCTGGCGTCCCGCAAGGCGGTATTCTCTCTCCTTTATTATTTTCTCTATTTATTGACTCCATCACTCCTTTTATCAACTGTTCGTATCATCTGTATGCTGATGATTTACAACTGTATGCTCAAGCCGATGTTGATAATCTCCACAGTGCAATAGGTGAAATAAACGCTAATTTGAGTGCTCTCCGGAGTTGGTCTATGCGCTATGGGGTATCAGTCAACCCTGCCAAGTGTCAAGCTATCATCGTAGGAAGCTCAAGACTGTTGGCTAGGATTGACCGGAATTCTCTACCAGCGGTCATTTATGACGGTACGCAAATTCCAATATCGGAGTCGGTGAAGAATCTTGGCATATACATTGACAGCTCCTTGGGATGGACTACACAAGTTACAGAGGTGTCTCGTAAGGTCAATGTTACCTTGCGATCTTTATATCGCCTAAAGCACTTCCTTCCCGTTAAGACCAAACTAATGCTTGTGAACACCCTTATTTTGCCTATCATAGATTATGCAGATGTGTGCTACCCAGATCTGACCGAAGCCCTTCTGAATAAACTAGAACGCCTTCTCAACAATTCTATCAGGTTCATATTTGGCCTTCGCAAATATGACCACATTTCGCAGTTTCGCAGTCAACTCAAGTGGCTTTCTATTCGTCAGAGGCGTAATTCTAGGATTCTCTTTATGCTTTACTCGATCTTGAATGATACGAATACTCCTCCTTATCTTAAGGATCACTTCCAATATAGGTTTTCAACGCATGACAAGACGCTTCGGTCGTCTAATAATTTAAGAGCTGATATTCCACTGCATTCTAGCGGTTTTTATCATTTCTCATTTTCTGTTCAGGCGGTACTGCTTTGGAACGCCTTGCCCGTGCATATCCGGAAAGCCCCCAGTAAAGCTGTGTTCAAAAAGCTTGTCCGTGAACATTATCTGAACTCCTCATCAAACTCTTAATCGACTGTTGTTACTATTTGTGTTTATTTATTTATTTATATATATGAGAAATGGTATTTATGTATGTATATATATATATATATTATATCATTATTATATTTATATATATCATAATATAATATATATTTATTTAATGATATATCTGCTGTTTTTTTATTGTTTGTCGCTTTTTATTACTTTGTACACACCTGCTGCAAATTCTCTATATCAGCTCAGGGTTGACTGGTAGAGAATGCCATCAGGCATTATGTTTGCCCTTTTGTGCATTTCTTTTAAGAGGTGATGCAATAAATTTTAAATAAATAAATAAATAAATTACGCTCGATGCCTTACATCTCATCCGAATGATTGTTTCGGAGACAAAGATTACTTCAAGTTATAATGTAACAAGTCTATTTTTAGTCTTATTCTTCTTATCCTACTTTGAACCAGATAAAGGGAAGCCGTTGTCTTGGGATCTTTTTACTGTTAGAAACGGTTATTCGTAATTACTCAAGCGGTCTAAATGGAGGCTTTATCCTTTCTCAATTGTAAGCACTATATTTCTTTCAATCTATCCTGTACCCTGATCACGCTATAATTCGCTCTGTCAATCAAGTTGATTTCGCTTGCCTAAACTACACGAGAAATTTTATTCTACGTACCTTAGCCCTTACCTATATCCAAACTTATAACTCTAATCTAGTATCTACATTACAAGAAATTACTGTCGTTCTGTTTTGATGTCAAAAGTTACAAAGGATATGCAGTCCATCAGATACGGAGTAGTTCTTGCAGCTCATGGACTTTTGCAGCTAATGAAACAGTACTTTTACACAATCGTTACACGTGTCCTATGTGTGAACTATGTGTACACGTGTATTGTGTGTATATCATGCATGAGATACAGCTGCCTATATCGTGAACTATAAGACATGCAAACTTATGTGTTCACAAATACGTACATTATAAACACTGAAAATTAGTTTTGGATTTCCAAAAGATTTAAAGCAAAAACCAAGTCATGGGATGAAAACCACAAAACACAATGGGTTTTAATTCAAAAACATATAAGTGTTAGGTACATCAGAGTTCTTAGGAATAATCATTATTGTGCGGTGTTCATTTGACGTCGCACAGGTGTTTTTGCGGCACAATCAGCAGTAAAAAGGAACGAGTCTTCCGGGCAAACTTCTCACTTGGTGTTTCTTAATAACACGTGTTTCTCTCAAAACTTACACGAGTATTTAACAGATATGGCCATGTAGAATTTCAGCAATACTTTCAACGGAGTACACAAAGAAGTGCTTATGTAACTTTTTATCCTTTATACTTTAAATCGCGTCAAGTTTGTTTCAGGTTTCCTGAACGAAAAGGTCAATAGACGGTAGTAGCATAAGAATAAAATATCGTAATTGACAATTCGTAAACGCCTCCGCAAAATAAATATACATTTCATTTCATTTCAGACATGATTTGAATATTATTGAGAAATGGAATAGATATATAATAGATACAATGGAAGCTACTTATTTTCAAATAGCAGATACAGATTCCAGTTTTATTCGTTTGTATAGTCAACTGATTTAAGCAAATATCGATTTGTATAGGTACTCGTATCTACCTACTTAAAATACAATTTTGATTTCTAACAAAATTAACTTAAAAACAACGCTTCTCAGCATTGGCTTGCCAGCCCATAAGCAGAAAAAATCGAACATAATAACTTGAATCATAAACCTTGATGTATTCTGTAACCAAGCTAATAACTAGAACCTATCATAGCCTTCATAATCGGGACGCTTATACACTCACTCTTCAGCTTTTTCCAATCATAATGCGGCTCACAGGCATCTTAATAGTTTACGACAGTGCGTGCTAATGTCAGTTTTTCATCCGTGGAGTCATCGTGATCGTGGAGTCATACGAGGTATTAAACTTGAACAGCTTAAAGCAAACATGTCCATCGCGGTCGATAAGTGGCCATACTCGGCGAACTGTTGCTATTTACTATCAGACGCCTGTCCAAAGATATGGCCAGTAGCTTTGACAAGTAAAATAGAAAGATACTTCACCGCCTCGAAATTGAAAGCCACAAAACTATGATTTTACCATTTATTGTTTGGATTCTCGACAAATAAAAAACCTTTTTAGAGAGAAAATACGTAACAAACAAACAAGTATTTCAAACATTTTAGGGACAATTTTGAACGGAGACGTGGCAACACTTTATTTACGCAACAATTACAATTCTCAAAACTGGTTACCCCTTCTTGTTAGGAGTGATCAAAGATCTAAAGGTGGTAGAACCCTTTGTGCTCCAGTAAGTTAGTTAACAGTAGTGTCAAGCGCTACTGTGTTCTGGTTTAAAGAGGTGGTAAGGGAGACATACATTTCGGAGGCGTTCCAGCTTAGTCCTCAGGGGTAGAGGCGTATTAGTGATCGACCTCAGGAAGGTAACTAATCTTATCTGTGGTTAATTACATATGTCTCTGGGCGGCAGTAAACACTTACCTTCAGGTGGACTGCGTGCTCGTCTGCTACTCGTATATAAAAAAGTGATCAATCTATGTATTTTTCTCATCTAGGGCCAATAGTTTGTCCTAAGAAATAAACAAAGAGGTGTATACGGAACGTGTTTTCTTAGAATGGTAGGTACAATATCTCACCGTCGCTCTTGGCCGTAGCCGTGTTTACGTAAGGTTATAAACGAACGCAAACATTCATCGAGCATGTTTTATTTACACTAATACCTTACAGCCTAACTGAAATAATAAATAAAACGCATTGCGCGAAAGGTGTATTGTGAAAATTCATACCTAGTTTTCTAAGAAATGCAATAGTTAATTTTTATGGAATCTAATGCCCATATGCGAATACATACGAAGGTATTTATAATATGATACCATAATTCATGAGTGCTTCGAGGCTTCGAATAACTAAGTAATAGTGAGTAATACCTATTGCAGTTGTTTCCAGGTCATTAACGTTACGTAAAAATGATTATCAAAGTAGTCACAGCCTTTATCTTTTTTACAATGAAGTAGTTATGCATCCATCATGGTCTGCATCCATAGGTATCTGTAACCAACTTTATATAAAAGTAAAATTCTACTTGATGTCACTTTCAGATGCGTTCCCACTTCTGAGGTCTAGGATGGTCACCTCATATATAAGACAGTGGGATCTATTAGAAAAGAGTCTTACTATTTTAAAGTCACAGATAAGTTATGACTATTGTAAGGTTAGTTAGTAAGAGACTGTATGGGCCTTACATAATTAGAAAATTGCATTTAGGGTAAAATAGAATTGCAGCTGAGTGTTAGCTGTTCAATTAGTAAAACGGTAGCGAAGGAATAGAATTACCGTCTGAGTCTAGTTTCTATCACGCTTCACTTATAATTTATTGTGGTCGAGTTCACATAGCTAAAGGGGTAAAGTTATTTCAAACGATAGACAATAACTAAAATAATTAATCAGAATAAAAAGACGAATAAAAGTAGCATGAATAGTTTTATGTGTCCAACAAGCTTTTGCTCGCGGCTTCGCTCGCGTTACGAAGTTTATTATTAACTAATTCATCCCCTATTTTAGCCCCTTGGGGGTAGAATTGATCAAAATCCTTTCTTAGCGGATACCTACGTCATAACATCTACTTGCATGCCAAATTTCAGCCCGATACGTCCAGTGGTTTGGGCTGTGCGTTGATAGATCACTATGTCAGTCAGTCACCTTTGAGTTTGTTTATATTTAGATGTTTTATTACTACATAAAAACGATTTTCATTTTTTTTACTTTATTTTGATTTTTTACTAGATGTATTTGGGTCACCAAATAGCGTCTAGAGCGTGAAAATGACAAAGTAATGAATTTTTATTGTATTCAATGACTTTAATACAATTAAAATTCATTAGTTTATCATTTATTCGTTGTCGGCAAAATGCGTACGTATGCGTTTTGAATACAAACGTAAGTCGGAATAATTTGTTGTTTAGTATAACTTCAAACACTCCAAATGCTTGCTTCTAAACAAGAATAACTAGGACTAAATAATACAATTATTACTAGAGTGCTATACTGGACTAACTGAGTACAGCCGATAAAAAATCGTTCATCTAGTCTTCCCCTTATAAGGCACGGTCACTGGCGATCTGAAGCGAGCGCGGCGGCTCGCTCCGCAAATCAACCGATATCGACGCCCGAAATTGTATAATGCGCGAATAACTACCTAGTTTATAAATCCTTTAACGTTCCTTTAATGATTATAAGCACGCGCTCGTAAATGATAGAATTTCAAAGTTTGTGCACTTATCGCGCCACTTTATTGAGCATTGAGCGTTCATTTAACATAGTTGCGTCTAATTCGTATAAAAGGTAGCCATATAATTTTCTGACACAGTTGCAAGACGACATTGTAGGCAGTACGAATAAACACCCAACTTAATGTACCTTAAGTTAGATTCTTTTAGCAAAGAAAACCTTACTCTGTATATACTCCTAACAAGATAAGTAAAAGAGTAGGTTACAATGTAATATAGATAAACTTGTCTATGCTTAGATAACATTATTTTGATACAGTATACATGTCTGCTAGTTAATTTCAAAGTTTAATTAATAATAACCGAGTTAGTCGCTATCCTAAGCTTGTTCAGGTATTACGTCACCAAAGTCTTGGCTTACATATACCTTATATACAATTACAGAGAGAGCCGTAATAGTTACCTACACAGAATAATGGTTGAGCGGACGTATATTAAACGCAGACATTCCTGACATGAGACTAATTGCCCCCGAAGACCGCTTGGCGTCGCATGCGCAGGTGTACGGTAAAGTGCGGTTGCATCAGTCCGGCATTCCGGCAACTCGCCCACTGTTCTCATGGTTTTAGTATTATGAATGAATTTAATAAATTACTCATAAATCATACGTTTACGTCATAGATTAGTAAAGATACTTCGCCGCCTTGAAATTGAATGAAGCCGCAAACGGCTTATTTGTAAGTTATTTTTTTTAATTCTTGACAAATAAAAACATTTTTTGAGAAAATTTAAGAATAAATAACTAATACTGCGTAATTTACATAATAAATAAATAATTATCTCAAATATTTTAAGGACATTTTAGCACGGAGACGTGGCAAAACATTTTTTCGCCACTATTTCAATTGTCAAAACTGGTTACATTTTCTTGTTAGGAGTGAGTAATCTTTACTAATCTATGGTTTACGTAAACATTGTTATAAACGACGTAATGTAATGAGCATGACGGACTATTTGAATTCAGTTACTGTTATGCTATAGGTCAATATTCTATACCTGGTGGGAGCTAATGTTTAACAAATATTACGTATTTCTTAATTTCCTTTCATTGATATAACTGTTTTGAAAATTATTACCTCTGACACCTTATATAGGGTAGGTATGCATAGGATTCTAACTATAAAAATGGCCGAAACCAAAACATATATTTTTATAAATAATTTAAATGTGCTTAAAATAAGATTGAACTTGGGACCACAGGAGGTCTACCTAAACAAGTCAGACTATCCCAAAAAATACGTGAGTTACGCCGTAAGAGTTATTAAGATCGTAACTGATATATCAAGAGAAATAATCACATGATGTCAAGATCTCGCGTGTTGTAAGTCTCTTATAAATATACAACTATTACGGCCGTAGTAGACTTGCTACTTTTAGAATTTGCGTTTTGACGATTACATCTATATTGCTTCACGTTTTAACGACTTGCTGTATTCGGTCGCGGTATCGAAAACGCACCTTTTAGAGACCCGAGTTAATACGGCATGTTCTTTGCGTTCAGTTACTGCATCAATAAAAGAAGCTGCAACTAATACTTAAACGTGTGCAGGGAGAAGCGTTTGGTCGCTGCATCTGGCATTCGAAAAGCAGGTAAATCATCGATGGCAGGTAAAGTAGCATGTCTGTAGGAGATCTTATAGCAATTTGGCCGTAGGCTCTTGGTACGATGAGCTAAGCAATTAAGTGAACCTTGAAATCCAAATACACGATATCAAGATGAATTTTTTGCTACTTAATGCTGACGCTATTCTCATGACCCACATAGTAATCACGCTCGTTGTGTAGGTACATAAGACAATAGGTATGATGTAATATACTGCACTGTGATTGATTTGTTTGAGAGAAGGTGCAATTGACATACAGTTTACTTGTAGGTCTGAGAGCTTATGTCATGCAACACGACACGTTAATATTTATTGGGTAGGACGGAAAATCTTTGCCTATTTGCAATTCTAGGATATGTTTTGATAGACGTGGTATAAACAAGCGTCCATACATGATTCTGCACTTATTGTAGCCAGATATGATTTTAAATTGTAAATAAATGAAACCTTGATTGGTTTTAAGATTATTTATAGTTGCATGTTCACAGCTTTAATTTTATGGACGTACAAACACTACAGCAACTACATATACATACACTATATTTACGAGTATTACAAGTATTTGAATGTCATTGATCATGGCGATGATCTCATTGAACGGTATCAAAGTATATCTTGCAAAGCAAGGTCATCTTGCAAAAAAACTGTCTGAGGGCCCTAGCTGACATAATTTTGTCAGCGTCGCCGATCGGCGATTTAGACGGCTGACATAATACTTTTAGTATCGGCGATCGGCGATTTAGCTACGTTTCGGAAGTGTCGTTGCTCTAACACTCAAACGCTACACCGTGTATACGTTTGGGGGCCGGTCGCAGCTACTTTAGGATGCTCTGTGCAGAAATTAAACGTGGAAACGTGATACAACAATGAAGGTGGTAGAACCCTTTGTGATTCGACTCCGGCGGCACCACTGCCACACCTATCTACCTCATAAAATCAGTGTTGAGCGCTGCTGTGTTCTAGTTTGAAGGGTGTGGTAAGGGAGACACACTTTTCCGAGGCCTTCCAGCTTAGTCCTCAGGGGTAGCGGCGCACCTGGTCCCCGACTTCAGGTAGGAATATTTAATCCTATCTGGGGTGGTTTACAGATTTCCATGCTCGGCAGTAGCCACTTACCATCAGGTAGATTGCATGGTCATTTGCTACTTCAATATTATAAAAAAAATGTTGTAACTCAAAGACACGCTCCCGATACCACGTTCGAAAGCAGTAAGTCGCCAAAATGCGAATCGCCAATGTTAAGAGTAGCGTGTCTGGTAGAGCTGCAATAAACTCATAGATGCATTTATTACAAAACAATAACTGTATTGTTATTTTTATGAAACAATTCGAAATTGTTCCCACGTTCTGCACCTTGAAATATTTTTATACCACCACTAATTTTACAAGCCGCGATAGTATTGAGAAATTGATCTGATTTTTCTGCATCGAAATCGTTAGCAAACCGATTCGTAAAAGGTAGCTAAGACTAATCGATTGCTAATCTAAAGTTATAACTTTGTCATACTTAACGATATTTCACAGTAGGCATTGCATTAGTTACGTTGCTTTTACAGCTTTCTGTATCCTAGTTAGAAAGTAGATATCTAATTTGCGACACAGTTGTTAATATGCGTGTTTAAGGGTTAATTTACACTCATAGAGCGAATAAGACGCGAGCTGTTGCAAACAAAATAGTACATTCATATACAATGTGTAGTAATAGTATGTATAGTTGTAGTAGTATGTATAGTATTTATATCTATTGTAACATGGCATGGCCGACACGGGCCGAGTCTAAAATATTATATAAAGAAAAAGTCTGTTACGGTGCTATTTGGCATTGTAATGTCTGTAGATATACCTATTCACGGGCCAAAGTAGTTATTTTGCTTTACAGTAATTTTATAACTTATTGGCTGCATAATGAATAAGGCGACCGTCATAGGAGCCATCCTCAAGCGGGCAATGTACCAGTGATCTCCTTGAGATAAAATCCCTGCACAATGTAGGGTTGATTACAGATGCCCATAGGCGGCAATAATTATCTACCGTCAGATGAACAGCATGCTTGCTGGCTATATATATTTCATGAAAAAAATTGCACGTAGTACTCATATACATGTCTACGGTTTTAGTGAAGGAGTCCTACATATTACAGTTTTAGTGAAGGACTATGTAATTGCTGTATTCCAATGTTTTTCAAAGGTCTCATGGACATGGTCTCATGGACCTCTTCATAAAACGCAAAATGAGCTCTACTTCAAAGAAAGCTTGCATGCATTAGCATTGAACGGATTAATTACTGGCTCCTCTAGTGTTGCAAATGTCCGTAGACGATAGCAATCATATATTATCACGTGATACTTTGTGATCGCTACCCTCACCTATCTTTTTAACTTTAAAAAATGCATAGATACCAGTGTGATCAGTGGTGGCGAAGCATCTGTGTTCAATCACTTTATGACTTAGGATTATAATTCTTCATAATG
Source organism: Epargyreus clarus clarus (assembly GCA_014595695.2). Lineage (NCBI taxonomy): Eukaryota > Metazoa > Arthropoda > Insecta > Lepidoptera > Hesperiidae > Epargyreus > Epargyreus clarus. The sequence continues at coordinate 2,651,313 of JACTTY020000060.1, read as the reverse complement.
TAGAAGTAGCAAATGAACATGCAGTATTTCTGATTGCAAGTACCCATTGCCACGCATGGACATCTGTAATCAACTCCAGATAGGATTAGAGCTCTACCTGCGATCGACCACCGATACGTTGCTACAACTGAAGAGTAAGTTGGGACGCCTCGTATAAGTGTCTCTTACTTACCACTCCCTTTAAACTAGAACACAGCAAAGCTAAGCACTGCTTTATAAGGCAGAAAAAGGTATGAACACTTTGCCTCCTCAAACAAACCATGATAGGTTCCCTCGCGACATTAGATTACATAAGGCACATTAGATAACGCACATAAAACAAAATGCATCTTGAAAATTGTTTACAATAAAAACAAATGAAACCGTAGCATTTGTTAGTCGAAGCATAAATTCGTGTTAACGTCTAGAATTTAATTTCAAAATGCATTAGCTCATTTGTGTTACCAGTTTGTAACTAAATACAAGCTGCGAATGACCGCCGTGAGTGCTTGCCGCTTGACTAAACAGTGCTGATGGGACCGGTTCTTATCCACAGTTTAGCACCTTCGATCGGGGTACAAGGATTTTAGAGTTCTGTGTCTAAACTAAGTATCGAATGCCCGCAATATTGTTATTCAGGTTATGTGCAATAGTATTCGTTTCTGGTTTCCTAGTAGTAATTATTATAACGTCAGTGGTAGATACAACGTAACATGTCTTTATTTATATCCTACAGGAATTCCTGAGAAGTGGTATAAGAGGGTGGACTTACAGCAAGATGCATTCCTCAGAAACATGCCTATCCTTAACAACTTAAAGTTGTGAAGTGTATTTTATCTCGTCTCTAGCCTATTACGAGTATTTTCCATTTGTAGATCTTATTTATCTTAAAATTATAATCGTTCCAACCAACCATAAGTAATTTATAATTTTGTATTTAACTTCAAATGATATACATTTTAGTTTTTGTGTTTTTATTCTATAAAATGTTTACTCATTTACAACATCTAAATATTTTTCTGACCTACATGCCTTATACTAATTAATAAGTTTATGAGACTTACAAGGTTTTATTTGAAGGTCCTGTTTAAGTCTTGACCATTATTTCTTTTGATTGATTAATCCAAACGCAAAACAAATCATGTTTTCTACATTTTACTAAGGTAGTTATATTGTTTTTTTTTTTTATATAATATAAGAGTAGCAGACGCGCATGCAGTCCACCTGATGTTAAGTGGCTACTGCCGCCCATGGACATCTGTAATCAACCCCAGATAGGATCAGATATTCCTACCTGAGGTCGGCCACAGATGCGCCGCTACCTCTGAGGACTAAGCTGGAACGCCTCGGAAAAGTCTGTCTCCCTTACCACACCTTTCAAACCGGAACACAGCAGCGCCTAACACTGCTGTTATTAGGCAGAAATAGATGTGGCGGTGGTGCCGCCGGAGTCGAACCACAAAGGGTTCTACCACCTTCACTTATATTGTTACCAAACCGCGTATTATAAGTAGTAAGTACCTGTTACATAATAAGAAAAATCTAACACTTTTTACATCTCTATATATATAAAAGAAAGTCGTGTTAGTTACTCCACTTATAACTCAAGAACGGCTCAACCGATTTGGCTGAAAATTGGTGGAGAGGTAGCTTAGAACCAGGAGACGGACATAGGATACTTTTTATCCCGTTCGACCGCGTTTCCTTGAAGTCATTTTATAACTCAAGAACGGTTGAACCGATTTAGCTGAAAATTGGTAAAGAGGTAGATTAGAACCAGGAAACGGACATAGGATACTTTTTATCCCGTTCGACCGCGTTTCCGTGAAGTCATTTTATAACTCAAGAACGGCTGAACCAATTTGACTGAAAATTTATCGAGAGGTAGCTTAGAAGCAGGAAAAGGACATAGGATACTTTTTATCCCGTTCGACCGCGTTTTCGTGAAGCATTTTATAACTCAACAACGGCTGAACCAATTTGACTGAAAATTGGTGGAGAGGTAGCTTAGAACCAGGAGACGGACATAGGATACTTTTTATCCTGTTCGACCGCGTTTCCGTGAATAAATAAGAGTTGAAAGTTTGTATTAAAGTCCCCCAGTTTTGATGCAAATCTATATGAAAATTGGTATTTGATAGGATTTCGATAGAAAGTAATTAAATATCTATTTTACGATATTTGCAAAATCAACCCTTAAGTTGGTTAAGTAGGGGTTGGAATTTTATATTAAAATCCGTTAATTTGGAAGCAAAAACTGTAAAAATTTGCATTTGGCTTTAGAAGACACTTCGTTTAGAAATCGGCAGATTTTGAAGCAAAGTCTATGAAAATTGGAATTTAGCTTTTTGATTCAAAATAATAGAACACATTTTTCACCGTTTTTGGAAAATCAACCTTTAGGGTCGTTTAATCGGGTATGGAACTTTAATTTAATATCCGTTAATTTGGAGCACTAAGAAAATTATCATAAGACATAATGAAGCATCTGAGTCACTGTTTGTTTTTTTAGATCAACCCTTAAGACTGTTATAAATCGCCTTTCTATTTACACACCTGTTTCAGCATTTTTAGCTATTCAACAACCCGATTAGAGTACTATAAGTAAATAAACTTTCTTTAAAAAAAACCGTTATTGAAGTTATAGGTACTTCTTTTCGCGTGTTTGCAAAAAAATAACAAAAATACAACCGACTTCTATGTCACTACAAAGTAAAAAATAATTCGAACGAAATATATTGAGCGCCGACTTCAGAAATATGTACTAAACCAACATTTATTTGAATTATTTTTTACTATGTAGTGACATAGAAGTCGGTTGTATTTTTTGTTAAAATTTTTTTTACCCTTTTTAGTGATGACAATAACATTTATATTAATACAATATAAAATTGTATAAACGTGATCATGAATTAAGGTACGGTCTGAATTTACATTGATTGGAACCGCCCGCTCGCAGGGCGCTGCCGCGCCCTGCCCGCTTAGTTTTATATTGTCTTATGTGTTCCAACCTAACCTAACTAAATAGTCAATGATTTACAATTTCATTAGAACCTCCTACACCAAATATCTTCAAACACGACTCAATTATTCCCATCGGTTGAGGAGTTACATATTTTGTCTCCGAGCCACATTATCAGACCCTTAAATAGTCAATGATGAACTGACTTTGCAATTTCGTTAGAACTTACACCAAATATCTTCGAACACAACTCAAATATCCCCATCGGTTGAGGAGTTACATATTTTGTCTCCGAGCCACATTATCAGACCCTTAAATAGTCAATGATGAACTGACTTTGTAATTTCATTAGAACCTACAATAAAAAATAACACAATAAAAAAATAATTATTAAAATCGGTTCACTAACGGCGGAGTAATTCGTGTACATACATAAAAAAAAGATACCGGCCGAATTGATAACCACCTCCTTTTTGAAGTCGGTAAAAAAATAACAGAGTGCAGAGAGGTAGAGTGAATTTTATTTAATTGTATTTTTTATTTTCCTGTTCTCCTGTGGCCATTTCCTAATATTTACCAGTAGTTTATGGACATAATACATAAATTACACGAGTGAAACCACGAGGTACAGATAGTCACTCATAATTAGGTGGTACGAAGTTCACCGGGTCATCTAGTTAACATATAAAATGCGTAAAATAAATTAATGTTAATCTTCTCTTATACATGCTAACCATTACCACTTAATTATGTGTAATGCCTAAACCGGAACGACTTGTTTCTTATCTTGGATGTAACACCACAAGATCAGTGATATCTTACTCTTCTTCGCTCTTACATTAACACTTGCTACCTATTTTATAAACATACTTATCACAACACGCCGTTACGATTACTTTAAACAAAAATTTTTGATCTTAATTAATCTATAATTGTATATAAAAATGAATGTTATTCTGTATGTCCTTTATAGAATCGTAAACTATGCATTTGATCGTGTAATAATCTTTAGCAAAGTTGTAGTGCATGAGCCTACGAAAGTTTCTGAGTTTGTACAACCAAATTTCGACCGATGGCGCCACTGTCATCCCAATGAAGGCAAATTTTCAGTTAGATGTATGTCATGTTATTTTTTTAAACGCGAAGCCGCGGGCTCTACTAGTCATGCATAAAGATTATCAAACGCTACGATATAACGCAGCTGTGCACAGTTCTCTCAATTTACAGTGACTAACAAATCACGCCTGACCCATATCGTGTTCCTATCACAATACTTGCTACGTTCGATCATGTGTGGTTTTCTTAACGACTTCATAAGCGCTTTTAACGTGTCGCTAAGAGGTAAATAAACACATTTGTTTCACCCTCTGAGATTGAAGTCCCCATTTGTGTTAATTAAATTACAGTTGTTTACAGTAGCTTGCCTTTGCAAAACAAGAGGTACATATCTATATATATAAAAGAAAGTCGTGTTAGTTACTCCACTTATAACTCAAGAACGGCTCAACCGATTTGGCTGAAAATTGGTGGAGAGGTAGCTTAGAACCAGGAGACGGACATAGGATACTTTTTATCCCGTTCGACCGCGTTTCCTTGAAGTCATTTTATAACTCAAGAACGGTTGAACCGATTTAGCTGAAAATTGGTAAAGAGGTAGATTAGAACCAGGAAACGGACATAGGATACTTTTTATCCCGTTCGACCGCGTTTCCGTGAAGTCATTTTATAACTCAAGAACGGCTGAACCAATTTGACTGAAAATTTATCGAGAGGTAGCTTAGAAGCAGGAAAAGGACATAGGATACTTTTTATCCCGTTCGACCGCGTTTTCGTGAAGCATTTTATAACTCAACAACGGCTGAACCAATTTGACTGAAAATTGGTGGAGAGGTAGCTTAGAACCAGGAGACGGACATAGGATACTTTTTATCCTGTTCGACCGCGTTTCCGTGAATAAATAAGAGTTGAAAGTTTGTATTAAAGTCCCCCAGTTTTGATGCAAATCTATATGAAAATTGGTATTTGATAGGATTTCGATAGAAAGTAATTAAATATCTATTTTACGATATTTGCAAAATCAACCCTTAAGTTGGTTAAGTAGGGGTTGGAATTTTATATTAAAATCCGTTAATTTGGAAGCAAAAACTGTAAAAATTTGCATTTGGCTTTAGAAGACACTTCGTTTAGAAATCGGCAGATTTTGAAGCAAAGTCTATGAAAATTGGAATTTAGCTTTTTGATTCAAAATAATAGAACACATTTTTCACCGTTTTTGGAAAATCAACCTTTAGGGTCGTTTAATCGGGTATGGAACTTTAATTTAATATCCGTTAATTTGGAGCACTAAGAAAATTATCATAAGACATAATGAAGCATCTGAGTCACTGTTTGTTTTTTTAGATCAACCCTTAAGACTGTTATAAATCGCCTTTCTATTTACACACCTGTTTCAGCATTTTTAGCTATTCAACAACCCGATTAGAGTACTATAAGTAAATAAACTTTCTTTAAAAAAAACCGTTATTGAAGTTATAGGTACTTCTTTTCGCGTGTTTGCAAAAAAATAACAAAAAATACAACCGACTTCTATGTCACTACAAAGTAAAAAATAATTCGAACGAAATATATTGAGCGCCGACTTCAGAAATATGTACTAAACCAACATTTATTTGAATTATTTTTTACTATGTAGTGACATAGAAGTCGGTTGTATTTTTTGTTAAAATTTTTTTTACCCTTTTTAGTGATGACATAATAACATTTATATTAATACAATATAAAATTGTATAAACGTGATCATGAATTAAGGTACGGTCTGAATTTACATTGATTGGAACCGCCCGCTCGCAGGGCGCTGCCGCGCCCTGCCCGCTTAGTTTTATATTGTCTTATGTGTTCCAACCTAACCTAACTAAATAGTCAATGATTTACAATTTCATTAGAACCTCCTACACCAAATATCTTCAAACACGACTCAATTATTCCCATCGGTTGAGGAGTTACATATTTTGTCTCCGAGCCACATTATCAGACCCTTAAATAGTCAATGATGAACTGACTTTGCAATTTCGTTAGAACTTACACCAAATATCTTCGAACACAACTCAAATATCCCCATCGGTTGAGGAGTTACATATTTTGTCTCCGAGCCACATTATCAGACCCTTAAATAGTCAATGATGAACTGACTTTGTAATTTCATTAGAACCTACAATAAAAAATAACACAATAAAAAAATAATTATTAAAATCGGTTCACTAACGGCGGAGTAATTCGTGTACATACATAAAAAAAAGATACCGGCCGAATTGATAACCACCTCCTTTTTGAAGTCGGTAAAAAAATAACAGAGTGCAGAGAGGTAGAGTGAATTTTATTTAATTGTATTTTTTATTTTCCTGTTCTCCTGTGGCCATTTCCTAATATTTACCAGTAGTTTATGGACATAATACATAAATTACACGAGTGAAACCACGAGGTACAGATAGTCACTCATAATTAGGTGGTACGAAGTTCACCGGGTCATCTAGTACATAATATAATAGATAGAAATGTAGTCAGGACGTTCTACTAAGCCGCATCGACTCGGTGCTGGCAAAAATTAAGTCAAAATACCATGTGAAAATTGAAAAAAGGTAAATGAGTTTGTATGTACAATCTTTTATATAAAATTCTCATGTCACAATGTTAGTTACGATACTCCTCCGGCTTTACCGATTTTCACCAAATTTTATTTGCATATTCAGAAGATCTGAGAATCGGTTACTATCTATTTTTCTTATCCCTAAATGATAAGGGTTGTTCACCCTTAATATTGTTTTATTTATGTGGCAACACAACGTTTGCCATGTCAGCTAGTTTATCATGTAAAATCTTGATGAAAATAACTGACTCCTAACATCATCGTTGTAAATTATATAGTGTTTCATAGAAAAAAACACTTTGAGTGTATACTACACAACACAATTTGAAAATCATGGATTAAGCAATGTTAAGCGCGGTCGGCGCACCACTGAATGGGTGGTCGCCAGTAGAATTTTAATATGGTATATAATACATTCGGTGATTTGGTTAACCACACACACCGAGCCTCTCTAAAGCGCATTATTATTATAGCGGGAATACACGTGCCCAGAAGTAGGACGAAAATATTTGTAGAGATATGACACTGTAACACCTCCGTTGACAGCTTAAGTGCTAATTTGGTAGAAAAACAAACGAAGTGCAAGCTGTGTAACGTAAACGTGCTAATTAGTATTAATTTAAAAAATGGGAACAAAGTAATAATATTTTTTGGAATTAATTTTTCATATGTTCGTTAAATTTCCGTGTTATATGGTATGTAAAAGAAATAAAATTACAGAATTAAATCAAATAAGACGAATTTAACCCGAAGTGGTAAATCACTGCGATTTCTATATACCTTCTACTTTACTGTACTATTATATACCCCATATACTCTATATCCCATAAATATCAATAAGTAGGTAATATAATGAGATACATCGTAAATTTAATTAGTGTTTATTAGCAATTAACGTAGTAATACCAGAATAGCTATAATTTCAAATTTATGGGACGACTGATACTAGTGTAGTATCCAATCGTATAGTAGTGATATTGGTTAATTGAATCAATTACAAATATAATGTCTACTCGTTTGATGCTGTCATTACATAAATTTCCATGTTTTCATTACCTATTGCTTTATTTAAATGGAATAAGTACTCTAAAGAATTGTAGGATCTAGTCCTTACGTAATCCTTCTATCACCGCACTAAACGCCGAAAGGTAAGACTCTATCTATACCTATTATTTAATATTAGTGTGATTGGTAACAGTGGATTAGTAACAGTTCATACGATTTCGATTCTCTAGTCTTTTTTAACATGGACGTGTGATATGGCATTAACTGCCGAGCTACATAGTTTTTGAACGGTATGGGCCTCTTTAAAAAGTTCCAAAAAAGTTATTTAAAGCTAATACGCAATGCGTCTTCTCTAGTACTGCAAATATCTCAAGGAGTCGGTTGTTCTTATGAGCTAGATAGTTTGCCTCGTTGCTAAGTTTTATTACAAAACAGGTTTCTTGTCACAGCTGTATAATTAGAGAATATTTTGCCACATTAACTAGGATTAGAGAGGTTTTCATTTACATATAGATATAAGGAAAATAACAATGTTAGTTAAGTATGTGGTGCCGTGCGACTTTATTTAACATAATCTTTGTTAATATTCAAACCATCCTTGTAAATGTCTTCATTATTTCAATGTCACGATTAAATATTCAACAAATTAAGTTAGTCAATTTATTTTATAATTTACTACATATTTATCGTAAGTTAGGTATTATGCCTATATAAATACGATTTAAATATATTTATATTTGGTAGAATGTAGTGAAGAATATGCGAACTTAACATATACCTTAAATTTATATTGGGTGTTGTGATGATAAGTAAAATTTACATCTACTAGTATGATATATTATTCATATATGTTGTACGATTCCACCTGTATGTATATTTTTATGAGGTACAAAACGTTTTGTTTGTTTGGTCCGCGTAAAACTGCTAGTCGGCTTTAGAATATAGAAATGAATCGCGTGGCCATAATAAATTGTATGACTACACCTGCTCGCAAAAACTTCAGAGCGGACTAGCAGTTTGGTGCGGACTATAAGTAGGTAATAAATGCTATGGGTGATAAAAACTCAGGTACCTGCTGTCATTATGATACTGACTTCAAATGCCAATGACCAGTGTTTCAGGTTTGATATCCGGTGGGATACAATTTTACAAGTTTTTTATTTTTTGCTATGTCTCTATGCATAGATCAATTCTTCAGGTTAAATACAATTACATGTATGAAATCACTGATGTGATCTGACGATGACTATACAAGGAAACATTACAAGAGAGACCTAAATGCTGACCATAGAAACGCTTCAACTAAACAAGATATCCTCGCTGTGTTTATGCTTATCGGAGCCACGATACCAATCGTATCCATAGATTAGTAAAGATTACTCACTCCTAATAAGAAAATGTACCCAGTTTTGAGAATTGAAATAGTTGCGTAAAAAAGTTTTGCCACGTCTCCGTGCTAAAATGTCCCTAAAATATTTGATATAATTATTTCTTTATTGCGTAAATTACGCAGTATTAGTTATTTATTCGTAAATTTTCTCTAAAAATGTTTTTATTTGTCAAGAATTCAAATAAAGAACTTACTAAAATAAGTTGTTTGTGGCTTCATTCAATTTCAAGGCGGCGAAGTATCTTTACTAATCTATGTTCGTATCATTAATCGTAATATACTTAAACAAAACCTTGTTTAAAAAATACAAATCCTATTAATTAAAGTCATGTGAACTACTTCAGTTTATTTGGAAATGTAAATAAATAAATTAAAGTCGGCGCTGGATCGCGGCTTCAAGGGTAAGCGGTGATTAATCGCGGTGTTGTCTGCCGCCGTTCTTTGGCCGAGCCATTAAGCTAAGGCTGCCAGCTTTTAGGAGCATTAATGTAGGATGTAGAGGAATAATGAGCCGGTTTATATGTGGCGTGCATCGAACTAAACCTTGTGTGGAGAATGTCTAGTGTGTGGGGGTCCTAAGAATCTGCCGTTGCTCAGTAATATTATTACTTATTAGATAATTCAAAGTCGATTTAAAAATATGCTTAATTTAATATGCCAAACATTTTACGTATAGATATAAATAAAATTTAAATAATAATAATGAGTGACTATTCATTATTTTTATTATAATGCATGGATTGAAATTTTATTACAAACTATAATTTATGATTTAACAAATTTGAATACATATGAGACTTAATCAAGACTAAGGCCTTAGGTGACCTACCCAATTATCGTAAACAAATTCACACTTTCAAAACCAAAAAAGTGAATAATAAATGAGACATTCAATTGAGAATCAATGAGCAATTAAAACATTAGCTAAAGACAATTATATAGTAATTTAGTTAATATGACTATAAAACAGATGGTAGAACATTCGTCGAAAATAGTGGTCTGTTAAAGTAACTAATTACATTAATTAAATAATAGACAACGGGCTAGTAATTTTAGGCATAGACAACGAACCTACTCATCGTAGTGACGACACAAGATAAATGGTAATCTCGAACGGAGAGATTGCGTAACGGGTAATTAAAAAGGATCTCGTAAATCTAAAATACGGGTCACGTATCCTCTAAAACGTAACCAGAGGCATGAATAATAATGTCTTGTAAATGAGTTAACACTTTTTTATAAAAAATAGTTACCCAAGCGATATTTTTTATATATTTTTACTTAAATAATGTTCTCGTTTAAAAAACCTAGGATGATAAATGAGTAGTTACAATAATAGAGGTCTGTAGTTACCTAAATTACTTTAAAGCTGAGCTACAGGCAAGAAGCGAGTTCGCAGAAACGACGGACCAATCTCTCACAGGACTGGAACACGAGATGAATGGTAATCTCGCATGGAACGATTACGTAATGAGTAATTAAATAGGGCCTCGTAATTCGTAAACGCGAGTCACGTAACGTTCAAGCACGTAATAAGCGACATGAATACGGATAATAACGTTTCTTACAATAAACTGCCGTTTCGCTGATTCCACGTACTGTACACATACGTATATACCTTCGCAGGTTTTTAATACCGAAGGGGATACACAAAACGTTCTATTATAATCATTGTCCATTTTACGTATATTATAAACGCGAGTTTGTGATAATGAATGTTTTTTTTATAATATAGGAGTAGCAAACGAGCATGCAGTCCACCTGATGGTAAGTGCCTACTGCCGCCCATGGACATTTGTAATCAACCCCAGATAGGATTAGATATTCCTATCTGAGGTCGGCCACAGATGCGCCGCTACTCCTGAGGACTGAGCTGGAACGCCTCGGGAAAGTATGTCTCCCTTACCACACCCTTCAAACCGGAACACAGCAGCGCCTGACACTACTGTTATTAGGTAGAAATAGGTGTGGCGGTAGTGCCGCCGGAGTCGATCCACAAAGGGTTCTACCACTTTCAATGATACTTTTTGGATGAGTGTTTGTTACTTTTTAATGCAAAAATTACCGATAGGTTTTAGATGAAATTTGGTATACAACTAGTTTATGATCTAGATTAACAGATTGGATACTTGTTAGCGTGGTAAATAAGTTTCACGAAGGAGTAGCAACATATTTGTGAATGACTTTAGGTAGAACCTCTGTTGATAGAGTTTGTTAAAGAAGTATGTATATAGGCAGCAGTGAATTTTTACCATCAGGTGGACTACATGCTCGTTGGCTACTTCAATCGAGTAAAACATAATGATTGTTACAATAAAAATAACATACAATATAAAAATACAAGTTATGGGTTATGACACAAGATTATAGGTCTGTCTCACTCTCCAATATTTATTGAGACGAAATCAAAAATTATGGATCTTACAATACCATTTTTCAATCACGTAACTTGTTTCGAAATGTCCATTATGATAATGCGTTCCATACTAGATCTTGTTCTTTAATGTTGTTCCCGTTGCTCTTATTATGGTACTGGTGGTTAATTCTGAAAGTACTCTAGTCGTATACTAAGTATTTCTCCATTCACTTTTACTGAGCCGTACATAAGTAGTAATACGAGATAATCGTAGATATATAGAATACAAGCTGACCCGGCAAACGTTGTGTTGCCATATAAATAAAATAATTTTAAGGGTGAACAACCCTTACTTAGGGGTTTGAAAAATAGATAGTAGCAGATTCTCAGACCTACTGAATATGCATATAAAATTTGGTGAAATCGGTAAAGCCGTTTCGGTGGAGTACGGTAGCTAACATTGTGACACGAAAATTTTATATATAAGATTGAAGTGCAATGGTAGTAGTTTAAACTCTTATCGGGGTCCTAGATTTGAACCCCAGGGACTGACTGATTTTGACCAAGTTATGTGCAAATTAAAAGTTTATTATCACTTGCTATAACGGCGAAGGAAACATGACCTGAACCTGACATGATATCTACACGACTGAAAGTTCTTTAAAAAGTTCTCAAATGTGTGTTAAGCCCTCCAATCCGTACTTGACCAGCGCGGTACACTATAGCCTAAATCCCTCTCACTCTAAGAGGAAACTCGTACCCTGTAGTAGGACATTAATGTATTGAGGGCGATTACAAGGAGAATAGTCCATTATTTAATATTTATATACCTTACAATAATGAGGACAAAGGCATATTATCTCGTTAAAAATGTCTGCAATTGTATGAAAATTTTACGAGTCAATTGTCAATCGAGTGATATGTTCATGGAACTATTTGCAATACGATATGAAAATGGTAATCCATTGATTTTCAAATCGGAAACTTAAATAATTCATTCCCCGTATAAAGACTCAAATAACAATAGAAGTGGTTTTCGAACACTTGTCTGGTAACAATGGTCACTATACCGGTCTGGCATGCAATGTTTTGGGTTCGACACCCGGTCTAGCATATATGTATAAATGAAGAATGAAGAATTTGTAAAGTGGTAGAACCCGAATGGAGATGTATCATCGCTGTACTTATTTCTAGCGTGAAGCACCTAGTTGTGTTTTTAGCTGCAGGAGTGCGGATGTACTCGTAGGTGGCCATCAGCTTGGTTCTGAGGAATCGCAAAGCATCTGCGATCAAATAACTTCACCAGATAGAACCACTGTTCTAAATGGAGTTGGTTCCAGATGTCTATGGTCGGCAGTGAGCACTTACCATCCCTACTGTTAATAAACAAACCCAGCCAATCAGTTCTGATCTGTATCCACTGGGGGCGCTGATTGGAAATATATGAGCAAATACGTAAACAAATACAAAAACAATCATTTTTGTAAAATGTAAAAACTCATACTAAGGGTACAGATTGACTGCAGGTTCGTTAGATACATAAATTTTATAAAAAAAGAAGAATGTCGGTCACTATTTTGAGTCCAATCTTTTTCTATCTGTGGGGATATAAGGATAAAACATAAAAAAATAGTCAGACAATACTTAGAGCTACAGGAAAATCGATTCATAGCTGCAACAATAAGATATGACTCGTGAGTTCCTGCCTTGATGGGGTTGAATCATTGAAAAATTAATTGAATCCCTTTGTGGCTCAGATCGGAGCCCTGGTTGGCTGGGTTTGTTTATTAACAGTTGTATATGTTGGTCATTTACATTGTAACCGGTATACAGAAATGCATTTAGTTTCTCAGTAATGCTAGGTGTTTGGACTTGCAACAGTATCAGTTAGTAAGCGAGTGAACTAGTTGACTGTGTTAAATTGTATTTATTGCAAAACTATTTAAATTTTTCACGAAAGTGCATTAGTAGCTATATGTGAAAAAAATTGTTTGTAAAAAGTCGTTATGTGAACAGTTTCGTCTGAACAGCAATTGCCAATTATTGTCAAATGCTTCGGTTTTGGCCGGGATTTTACAATTCAGTTGCTAAATGACATTTCAACATTCGTTAATTCATCAGTTGTTAATTTTATTGTTAAACGGCCGTGCCGCTTTTATATTTTTTTTGTTCGACTTTCTTCTCGTTCGGTTTCTCGTCACGGATACAGCACGCTGCCCAAGTGTCGATTGGTACATAGAGCTTTTTTTAAAGAACTCTTAAACATAGTCATGTAAGGTAACACTCGTTTGTGTATTACATATAAAGATGCATATTCCATTATATAGTATGCAATATTCAAAATAGTCTTTACAGCTATACGTAGGACAAGCGGCACGTTGCGTCCGGCCGGCGTAAGCCGTAGCAAACAGTATAAACATGAAGTTTTATTACTTGGCTGCGTTCCACGCATATACGTTAAACCAGCCTATTTACATGGTAGCCGTTGTTAGCAGACAGTGTTTTAGTGTTAGGGTCTGTTCCCACGGGCGCTTTCGACGCACGTTGCCAACGATGAAACGATAAAAAATCAAACATGCTAACAATTCTTTACTGTATTTCACACGTAGGTGCGGTGTAACGAAGGTACAATGCTTGTTGGTATTGCGTTGGTAACATAGCTTTAATACAATGCTCATCCTCTTACCGAGAATACAATAACAGGCGGCGTTTCTTATGGACAAATGCAGCCCGAAAATATGCTTCATAGGCAGTAGAAAATTTTATTAGCTGTTTTAAGCAGACTACTGACATCCTTTACATCGTCACTGAACTGCCCCACATCTGGACATGGATTTTCCCAGAATGTTTATCATTCAGTTCTTTCTTCCGTATGTAGTTGGAAAAAATGATGCTAATCCTTTAGCTTGATGGAATTCATACCTCTGTAAAGGTAGTGAAGAATACACAGGGAGATTATATTTAATTCATGAAAATCAAAATGTTTTATTCAAAAAATTATTTAAAAAAATATTTTTGTATGTCAATAACCTATAACCAATTGGTAAGGTGTTTCGGTATACAGAAGAGGCGAGCGAAACTCCATAAAACGTCCCAATTCGACTGTACTTCAAGTAATTTTATATTAGACTTTAATTTAAGTTTATTTTTCATCTATCTACTTACTTGTTTATTTAAAACATCACGACACAACAGTCAGCAGCTTCAGACAGATAAATAAAAGTTTTACCGTAAAGTTGGGACGTTTCGACTATGAACAAGCTGGCTAAGCGGCGGATCGCAGCCGGCACACGTGTACAACCGGTATTATAATGCTGCCAAACTGAACTGTAACATTCTAACACTGTTAGGGTGTCTTTCTACTAGAGATGTGTAAGATTCGTGTGTCAATTCCATGAATAGGATTGCTTTTTTTTTCATTTGTATTGTTTTGCTTAGGTCTCGCAGCTTAACTATGTTTTTTATAAGGTGGAATGCAATCGAAGGATTGGAGAGATGTGTGAAGTAGCTAAGCTTTTTGTGTAAAATTCTTTAATAGGGTTACTTTATTTTCATCTGTATTGTTAAATCTCGATTTGGTAGCTAAACTATTTTTTTACAGAGGGATTTCATCGAAGGATTACAGCTAGAGATGGTAACCGGAATAACTAAAGCATTTTCATAGCAAATCTTATTTGCTTGGCTTAGCTCTAGTAGCAAAGCTATGTTTTTACAAGCTTTTATTTACTTTCAACTGTCCCGGTATCTGTAGTAATTTTGTATTGACCGATATGAACTGAGGATTGAAGCTACAGATGTGAGTTAAGGATCGCAGTCATTGCAGCTATAAATTTGCTTAGCTTAGCTCTAATAAGCTATGTTTTTATAAGGTTAAAGTTAAAGATTGGAGCTTCGGATGCTAGTGACGGATGGTGATCGGTGTAGCTATAGTGTTTTCAGAGCATCTCCTTTAGCTTAGCTAAGCTTCAATCTCGCACCAAGCAGTATATTTCTAGTGGAAAATCACCCTTAGGGTACCACGTTTGTTTAGGGTTCAACTAGCAAAGCATTAAATTTAATGTGCACAATGGTAGTAAATTTATATCTAATCTATAGATCGAATCTGTTTGCCAATAAAAGGAGGGGATATCTTCAAAATGCGGTTTCGTGTCGTCAAAACATGTACCTATACCGGATAATATACGCGGATAATATATTGAAATTGAATTAATTTTTAGTTTTTAGTAATTTCTAATAAGTTACTATGTTTTTTTTTAAATATATGTTGAAGATTTGCAGTCTGCTCTTTAATTTTCAGTGATCAAGATGACCCTAATAATTATTATGCTTGTAAATTCTGGCAGATCTTCTTCACTCACGTTCTAAGTAATTGTACACTAGTGTTGAAGATAATATTTTTTTTTAAGAATCTTCAGCCTAAAAATAAGATGTATAGACGGAATGCAAAATGTAAGTAATTTCATTCAGATACAATAATTAGTAATATGCCACTAGAATATTAATATTCTACTTGTTTTGTAAGTTCTACGAAGTAAATTGATTGTAGTAACTTACGAAGAAGCGATTAAAGCAACAACTCTGTTATTACTATAAATTAGTAATCGATAGAGGACAATTGTATTGTACCACAATGCTTCGTAGATTATTTTCTATCAAATCCTAACATAATCAGTACTTTTTTTTGCATAAAAATGTAACGATTAACATCGGTACTTAATTGTTTGAAATCTAAAAAGGGACAAAAATGTTTTATTGGTACAAAAATTAGTCGTGAGTAATGGAACGTTGTCCCGTCGCGCCGCTCGCTGTACGCGGTTAGTGCAGTTGATCGTTACTAATGGACGAATGCCAACGCGACTGACTAATGTGACTGCGGTTCTGCTCAAACGTATTGTGTAAATACTAGACCTACCCTAACTTTTTATAAATACATCTAAATTCTTATGACAAATTGATAAAAATAAAAAATACATTTATTATTAAAAGGTTTAAACTGAATTGTTAAATTGGTTGCATTCCTATAGCGTGCTTTTTCTACTCAATCAGACGTTAGAATAATGCGCATGTCTCATACGCTAAACATATTTATAAAATACAAGTGTAAAAGAACTGATTTGTGAAATGCCACGTCTATGAAAATACCACGACCTCTAGATTAGTCCCAATTAGTCGTGCAAAACGGAACGCTATCCCGGCGTCGCGCCGTTTGCTGTAACTGCAGATGATCGTTACTAGTGGACGAGTGCCAACGCGACTGACTAATGCGACTGCGGTTTAGCCAAATCTGTTGTGTATAATCTAGACCTACCCTAACTTTACAGGTAAAAGGATGGTTGGCTGTTAACCTGTCTAATATATACCTATATTGAAGCTGCAGACACAAATTTAGTTATACAAATTGAAATAAAAAAAATAACTGAATATAAATTTAAATAAACCAGACAGGCGATTAATATTACTTTAAGCATTGATTTTTTTCTACATATTCATTTCAAATACTCTTTCTTTATGTTGACTTCGATAAGCGCTGTCGAACATTATAAATGTAGCGTTGCCAGGGAGACAAATGTGACTGTTTTTCTAACTCAACGCAACGCATTGCAACGACGAAATGCTATCTATTTTCTAACGTAAGTTCTAGTAGCTAACTTTTAAAGTCAAACGGCGAAGATCGATAGTGTACACACGTTTGGCGGGAGTGGCAGTGGCAGTCGCGCTTTTATATGCGGTTTGAACAATTGATTGCTGCATATGGACGCGTGCCAACGCTGACAACTATCCCGTACTGCAGTTAAATATTGTTATTGTACTTATCGGTTGAATGACTCCGTTGTAAAAATAGATCGTAGGCATGAAATCACAATGAAAACTTGATTGTTTCGTCTTTATTTTGATATGTAGCTTTCGATGTGTTCGGTTTGTTCAGCCGGCCGTGATACGTGACTAATGGACTAGTGCCAACGCAGCTGACAAATGTGTCTGCGTTTTAAACCTGGCTACGTTGCAATGGTTTACAAATATCTAACATTACAGCGTAGTCAGACAGAAAAAAACGTACTTAAATGAATTGTTTTACAAACTTAAACTAGAAAATTTTATGCATAGTCACAATTTCAAAACAAAACATGCACTCATTGGATCACTTTTTGGCATTTATATAATGTTATAAAAGAGCATTACAAAATTTTCTGTAAATTGTAACTGTAATGACACTGAATTTCATGACGCCAATAGGTCTACCGTTACGTTAATTTGTTCTAAAATATTAGCCAACGCAACGTATAGCAACGCTGTTACAGTCAGTCTTCATTAGTTAATCTTATTAAATATTTTAAAAGCGAGCTGTTCATTAAAAGTTGCATCGAAAATTCCTTGAAGTCATGCAACGTTCATTCCGTTGTGCTCTCGTGTATGGTTAGTTGAGCCGATCGTGATATACGTGACAAATGGATGGGTGCCAACGCGACTGCTCGACCCCGTACGTTCCGACGTATGCGTACCGAGGATTATGATAGTATTTTTAACTGGCCTCAAAAAAAGCAGTTTTGGATTGACTCTCATTTTTTGGACAAACTTCTTTAATGGCCATCTACTTACATATTTTTGTAACAATAAAGATACATTTAGGACGGTAAGCGTTAAAGTGTTTTAAAATAAGTCATCAGTAAAAGTTGAAATGAAATTTCTTTGAAGTCATGCAACGTTAATTCCGTTGTGCTCTCGTGTATGGTTAGTTGAGCCGATCGTGATATACGTGACAAATGGACGGGTGCCAACGCGACTGACAAACGCGACTGCTCGACCCCGTACGTTCCGACGTATGCGTACCGAGGCTTATGATAGTATTTTTATCTGACTTCAAAAATAGGAGTTCAGGCTTTTTGGATTCACATTTTTAGTGAAACTTCTTTAACGACGCGCGACGTTCTAGTCACATATCCTTATAAGGATTAGCACTTTGTAAGAGGAAGAGGACCTTTAAAATAGGCCCCCAGTTTTAAATAATTTTGTAAAAAAAAAATGCAAGTTAATATGAGGATACACCTCATATTAACTTGTTTTAATACTTCAGAACAGTAATTGTGGAATTATTTAGAGATCCCACTTGAGGTCTCAATATATATTTTGGGTATCTATATTTTTAGATATTATTCAAATTCATGTAGGTACGTACTATAAATAATAGATAATTATTATTTGTGTCAATTGTGAAATGAAAACTACATAAATAAAAAAATACGAACGTGCCTGCTACTCCATAATCTATTCATATGAGAGGAATTGATCAAACGACTTAGTATCTTTATTCTGAAAAGGAAGAAAATACACTTAACAGTAAAAATATTGACTGTTCATAAATATTATGAATATAATATTATAACAAAAGGCTTACGTGGTAAAGGTTAGGAGGATAATGTTGTACTCGTATAACCTACAGATAACATTTGCGTTACTTTACTGTATGTATCTTATGTAGGTATGTATTTAATTAGCGATAATAGCGCGTGATTTTTATTCGCAGAAACGATTGTCATTATAAAACGATTAAAATTGATTTTATGCTGTCATGTCATATCGCAATATCGCATGGACAGCAATCGCTTAATACAAAGAAAGTGAATTGAGGAAACGAATGTTCGTTGCTAGCACTAAAATGGCCGCTATGTTTGCGCAGAGTTATTTATTCAGCCACCGTAGCTTTATTTTTTCTATGTTTGATGACTGCTTCCTGGTGTTAATGGAACACCTGCATGATAAACTAATATTAAAGTTTTAGGAGCTTGTTGAGAGATATCGATATGAAAGATTGAGCGTTTATTTTTTAGCTAATATGTTTTGCATATAAATAAATGCCTTAGTGCCCGATGAGAATTTTATTATTTCGTCTTTATAAGAATGCGAGTAAATTATTAAAAGTTTATATATGTTCGTTCCTCGTAAGCTTAGTAAGATACTAGTGATAAATTTATTCTCACAGATGGATCTATGAGTATTCTATTTAAGATTTATAACGTGTGGATTTATGTCTAGGATCTAATAGGATCCCAGGCATGACCATCTAGCCCGACAGGTGATCTCCCTTTTGAGTACAAAAAATCAGTTTCATGAATCTTGTAGTATACAGTAAATAAGGAAGTAAATAACTGTTTGAAAGAAAACATGAAACAAAATTAAATGCAAATTGAAATAGAAATGGGACGATTTTAGCGGTCAAACCCACGTATAACAAACATGTTGCGCAGTACAACAGTCTTGAGCAGTCGTCACTCTGACACAGTTTCTATTTAATTCAACAAGCAGTAATCGCAATGAACGCTAAATATAATTGCACATTGGCATTCGTCGCACGCCGCCGGCCCTCTGACGGCGAACATTGCAACCTTACGTGCATCCAAATAAGCGTCTCACACTCCTCCAGCCTACGGATGAGTCTTTAATTTTATGTTCTGGATAGTAATTCGGTTTTAAACAATGGCGCCGTATGCGGTGCCGAATACGATATCAGTCGCTTGCCTCGTAACCTGTAGGGAATAGGCAAATAGACTTTTTTATACACAAACACAACGCACCCGTTATTAAAATGCGTGTGTACGTGACCTGCCTCATTGATATTGTGACCGTAGATATGTGTCTAGTGTTATGGTAATAAATCATGTGGAATATGCCTAAAATTATATCGTCTATTAGAATTGGGCTATAACAATATGTCATATTGAAATTGACTTGTTCAAACAAAGGTCAGCATTGTGTGTCGTCGAACATCGTTGAATATCGGAGCGTCGTAAGCGTTGAATAGACTAACTGGCTATTATGGTAATCGGCTCGTAAATAGCAAGTATATAGTTGATGGAGTACAGTAATGTAAACAAGGGGGTACCGCTATGGGCGCCCAGGCCGCCGGCCGGAGCCCGACCAGTTTAATGAAGAGATTTGGCACGACTGCACGAGCTTAACGGTGCATGTCTGTAGATAAATGCGTTACTGCACAACTAATATCACAATTATTTTGTATTTGATGGCCGTATTTGTTAAAGCCCATCGTTAAACTTAATTTTAGAGGCTATTTGTGGAGTAAGCAATGATTATATCCGTGCCACGTTTATTGATATAATCCGAAATTATCCTAATGGTTATCTTTAAATATAGATATTTGCACCAAATTAAATATGATTGTTTTAAAAACGCAACGATATTAATAAATATAATTATGACAGTACTGTATTTTCTAGCGTAACGTAAATGTTTATCGAAAATATTATTTCAGTTGAAATAAAAATCTCTATTAAAATATTTATTTGTGCGTATGTTTATGTTATTTTGAATAGACATGTAGAAAGTAATCCAATCATGTATTTGCACAATAAACTTGATTAGACCGTTTCATAATATTCCCATCGGGTTTTATCAGACGAGATACATATGTATCAGATTGATTGGCAGTCGTTTCCGTGTTTTAATTAACAAGCGTGGTTCACAGCATCTTTTACAGCGTTATTAAAACTGGTTAAGGCAGCTTTCATTATTTTTTATAGATCATAAACTTGTAGTGTCTAGTGTCTGCGGCAAAAAACTGGCTTGAAACGAGTACCGTTTTGTCATGGGGACGACGACGCTAGCCCTCACACAGACGTAGCTTTGCTAGCTCCTAACTAATATCACAAAACCTGGCAATAACGTTGCCTCGTCGTTATCAATGCATTATTTTCTACTGCTGGGTATGGGAGACCCATAGTGGGGTTAGGCCATAATCGACCGTACTGGCCAATTGCGAATTGGTAAATTTTACGCACTTTTGAGTTTCTTTTTTAATTGTTTTCAGACGTGTAGGATTTTTCACGATGTGTTCCGTAAATGTTATATCAAATGATAATTAATTTCTAATACACACATTACGTTGAATAATCAGAGGTGGATTCGAACCTAGCACTTTCCGACTGTAACCGAGTTATAACCATTTGGCTATCACTGAAATTAAATAACGTTGTACTTATTACTACTGTTGTAAGGAAGATTAAACCTAATTTCAGCACATTTCTAGTTTTAACCACTCATACGCTCTTAAATATACAATTCCGAGAGAAACGACCATTTTTACTACGGTTCATAAAAAATATGGTACTTATTTTTATTTTCGGACATGGCTTCATATTACCTGTCATATCTTTAAATATGAAGTCTCGAAATGGGTCATAAATTTACGGATAGCATACATTTGTTTATTTTTGGTTAAAGTCGCATTTTATACGGAATATCAATAAGATATGTAGAAAACGTTTGTAAATATAAGTTTATCGGTGTCGTTAACTATTGGCGGTTGGCGATTTTAAATACATACAAATGTTATTCCTTTCCTCTATTTCCTACTGTTGTTGTTTACTTGTTACCTCGCAGAATGAGAAGGGTTAATACCATAATCCAACAGACTGGGCATGTTAGGGTTGGTAGAATAATTCATACGAAGAATTCTACGGCGTAATCGTTTTATCACAATCTTTTTCTTAATGCCTAAAAAAATAACTTAAAAGTTAATTTTAATGGGTATAAGCTAATGATGAATTTTATTCGTAATGCTTAATACAAATAACTTAAAAGTTAATTTGTAACGGGTACAAGCTAATGATAATATTGCGTGGCACTTGGCATCCAAATCAAGATCACGAGAATGGGATCTTCATACGTAGAAACGTTGTAAAGGGTATTTACGATACGCAGTTCTTATTCTTTTATTGCCGATATTTCGCGATCCAATCGCGTGGATCGTGGTTACGGCAAACCTAACCACTACTTGATAATCCGATCCATGAAACTGGTCGCAGCACAATTGCGCACACGCGACGATTACGCTGCGCGTACGCGACGTAAACGCTGCATACAAAAGTACGCTACACTTACATCTCGATGTAGCAGCGTCTACGCTGTGCATACGTTCATCGAACGACTACGCTGGAAAAACGCTAGTGTGAAAGTGCTTTTAGACGTTGACAATGGCATTGCATCACTTCTACTTCACTTCACTTCACTTCATTTGCATATGTTCTATTCTCAAACAAGTCGTTCAGTCATTGATACCCGTGCGAGAGGTCACAGTACGCGGGATCTTTTAACCTGTATCTGTTTGTTTACCACGCTGTATTGGCCTCTTTCCCTAGATCTCTTTGCTAGTAAATAAAGCTTCCTATTCACATTACTTTGCTAGATTGCGATTGCTATTTACTTTAACTGTGCTTTGAAAAAATGTAGACTTAATTTAATACAAATTAGAATCTTATTTCTGTGGTTATCGTAATTACTGGTTAACGATCATTACAATCAACGGTAACTGAACAATAATTAACTCTCTTTTTCACATTGCAACTCTTTCAATTTGTATGTTTTGTAGTTGCAGTGTCGATTGACGTTTAGGTACAGCTTTTCTTGGATTCAACTATTAAACCGACACGTTTGAGTACCACACAGTAGCTACTTTTGGCTACATGATGCTGCAACTGAATGCGAAAGATGCCACATTAATAGAGTCCAAAATTCTAATCGCTGATGCTAAAAGGCGTTATATCACGCTGTCTTATAACATGATCAATAGTGATTGTATAGTCGAATGATCCCGTCATTCGTTTCCATTATCACTCTCATTTGCATATTGTCGTGTTCCCTACAAAAGGCTCTCCCGCGCCAGATTAAGTTCACTCACTACGCGAAGCCTTCCAACCTGTATTTCTGTATTTGCCCACTCTGTCTCTTATATTGCCCTCATTCTCTAGTTTCGTTTGATGTAAATAACAAATAGAGATACATCGCTTCATTGCGATTAGATATTGAGATGCTAAAGTCACGTTTTCGGTTTCATAGTCAAAGTTAAATTTAAATAAAAATACAATTCTTTATCGATATATTTTTGTTTACGCGTTATAACGTGTTAGAGACCAGTTTTTCGGTTATAAATTTAATGAACTTTTCAAAATGACTTTTACAATCGTCTCGGTGATATATAATTAAGTACGTACTAGATTGGCTTGCCGACAATTTAATTATAGATATTTGCATAATAAAATCGTAACCAGCAGATTGCCTTGCTTATTGCCGGTAATTGAATAGTGATTTGTAGTTAATTTCTTGTTGTAAGTTCGTGTCTACAACAGTTAAGTAGAATCACTCCGAGGTACAGACGGACAAGTGAGCTATTTCTTATGCCATTTAAAAACGATTCGCAGTAGCTTGCGTAAGTACTAATAACTAGTAAATACGCAAGCGCTTCAATGTATTTGGACGCGCTTGATGCTGTTCGTAATAATTACAGGCACAGAAACAAAAAATTGCGATGTCTGACTTTAGTTTAAACGACTGTCTCAATAACCGCTCGGAATAATATTAACTTTTCTGTGCATTAAAATTTTAAAATGTTAAATAATGCAATTAAACACTTATTTAATGTATAAGCGTCAATTATTGTGGTGTCGACAATAAAGAAATTACGCTAAAGAAAGAAAAAACAAGCAAAAGGAATATCACACTGAAATGAAGTTAAATCGATGCACTCTCGCACTAAGCTAACTGACTAAAGTGTTAGAATAAAATTGGATGCTTAGTAGGTAGTAGGTACTCGTGCAAGTCACTACGCTTTGTCTCTACGACAGTATTGCAGGAGTCACGACCACGACCACGTGAGATGAATCACGCATGAGATAGATTAGTCTCGACAGTTATGACATGATACAGTTTTTAATTAGCTTCGAGAACATAACGTTTGTGACGAAGCTAATATCAATATGAGCAATATTGAGAAAAAAGTGTAATAAAAAGCGCATGTACTTACGTCCGTTAGTAGTTATACTTCTTGGATGAATCTAACTCCCAAGAAAAGTTATTAATCGTTATGGAAATTACATAATACACTTCTTGTACAATTCTTGTTTTCATTAAATATATAAACAAATAGCTATAAATAATAAAATCACTATGAATAACGTCATATTATTAAAAGTAAAATGTCTAACAAAAAATTTGCACTGTTCAACTTCGTATTTATTATTTAACTATTAATAGAATAATGAGTTTAACGACCCTAATGCCCCTGAAAAAACAAATTATAAACCAAAGACATGTTTTATTACAAAGGAAACACGTACACTGTTAACTGATAGTTATCAGAACAATCTCGTCCATAAAATCTTTAGAATTAAATCCAAGTGCACTAACAATTGTTTATAGCATTATTATGCTTTTACATGTATATACTTAAACGAATTATTGTTATATATGTATAGTTAATAATAATAATATCTTTATTTGTGAATATAGGTATACAGGTCTTTTAGATATTACAAGAAGGTGCTCTATATTCAACCCTTATGGGCATACAATTATTTATCGTCACAACCTAACGAGTTATTATTATAATCAATAAAGGAAGCTACACGTTCCGGTGTAGCAATTTTAAGAGGCAAGGTACGGGAAGACAATTACAAAAACGACAAAAACGCTGAAAGCAATCCACCGAGCTTGCTCTTAATTGGATGAGACCACTTCCTCTAAACGACATCTTGTAACGCCGACCGGAGCTAACCCAGCCTTTCATACAAGAGAAATATCTCAACCGTCTTTGTAAATTCTTGTGGATGAAAAACGTATAGTTTTAATTGCTGCATTTAATCGTGCTAGGTTTAATCACGTTCGCTGTTCGTAATTAAAAAATAATTTTCAGGTGAGGTTTATTCGGGATTAAAATGCTCCAAATTAATTGGGGGTAACTTTAACACCGCGCGGTAAATCATGTTAAAAAGCAATTTGGGGCTATTTTCAAAAGTCGAGCGTTGTCACGCGAATGCCTATTGTTGAGTTGACACGACAATGACGTCTGCGAGACCGCCTTGGGTATTTTGGGGAATTAGCAGAAATGCGACAAAGCACTAAAAGGTTCAAAGACCTAATCTAATGAACCTAAATCCCATTTGTTCTGTCTTTATCGCAGTCGTTTTATAACCTTTGACGCCTTTTAACAAATTAGTTTCAATATTGGATGGCATGCACGTACAGGATTATATTAAATTACCACAATAACCAGACTTTTCAGAAAAGTTAACGTTATTAATTAATTTGCCGTCATTTACAAACTCATAATTATTGTAAACATAAAAAATAATATACAATCATTAACCATGTCACAAAGAGAAAATACGGGTATACTTTCTTAAAGCATAAAAGCTGTCATTATCGAAACTTTCTGCAATTACCAAGATTACGTGAACTTGTCTTACCGCTCTACATACGAGTATAACTGGTTGGTGTAAGATCTTTCTCCGAAACACACATTACACATTTAAAATACACATTTCCTATTGTAAACCGATATTTTATGTAAATTATAGATTTAATTTGCAGGGACATCATTATCTCACTTATTTCTGACTTACTCGTAGAGCGACAACGGCAGTGCACCACTACTGAGATTTGGAAGGATATCTAGTACGTTATTAATCTTTATATGATGGAAATAACAAATAAGCTTAGTTGTGGTAAGTGATCAAAATCGTCCTTGGATATTTGCAATCTATTCTATATCTATACGACGGGTCCTACGTAAACTGGTGCAAGTGCGTTTTCACAACTTTACAGTAGAGCGATTTGAATGTTCTAATGCGTGTAACTTTAACATTATTCACATATAATGCAGTTTTTTTTCAAAAGGATTCAATTATACCATTTTTAAATTTTAACTATGTGCGTTGAATAATGTTAAAGTTACACGCATTAGAACATTCAAATCGCTCTACTGTAAAGTTGTATAGATCAACTTTAGGTTAGGCGTTCTAATTCTGAAGTTGATTAGGTAAAAATGCGTTGTCGCCCCAGAGGGCTGAGATGGATGGATCAGTTTTATTTGTTCTCCTGTAGCATTACCATGAGTTGGCATAGAAACGCCACTATAGAAATGGTAAATAGAAAACTATTGTCATTTTGCTAGTGAATAACATAACTACTATCGTTACGGTATTTCTTGACAACGTCTGTCAAATGAATGACTCATGGGACCGAATTTGTATGGCAATAGATCATAATGACATTCGCTAGCGATTTGATTTCGATAGGTTTTTTACGTATCGAGTTACGTCACTACGGATTTTAGTTCTACGAGTAACCACCAGAGGCGCTGTACAATTTTTCATACATTTATTTTACGCAGTCGCTAGCGAGTAATACTTTTGTAAACTCATGGTAGTCCTACTGTTAGACCTGTGTAGTGACCGTGTCTCTATTGCAATTGCGATTTGCCATATTCGTCAACAAATATACAGAATATACATATTTATATGCACAGTGCACACTGCAGTTTTCCTTTGCATAGAAAGCATGCATGTGCTAAGCCATTTGAAAATATACGCGGGCTAAGTTTCGACTAAGTTCGACTGTTGGCTTTAAAAACTTAAAGTGGAAAGTTTTATCAGTTCCCCATACGGTGGAATTTCTTCTGGGGATTTTTTCAGTCTTAGCCACTTTTACGATTAGATTAGAAGTTTAAAATCGATATTCGGTTAAGTGCTAAATCATAAAGTTTTGGATAGCACTATCGCGATCTATCACTTCACTGATATGATTCCTGGTATTATGAGATTTTACGGATTTGATTTCATAAAAGAAGAGTCAAAAATATTTAAAACAAGTGTAAAGATTACGTTATTATTTGATTGTAACAACGGCTTACTTTAAGTTATGGTTTTCAGTATCCACTGTTACGTATGTAACTTTAATTTAAACTTTATTGTAAATGTTATGACCCATAAACTTTACTAATAAAAATACGTAAGTTATATTTTAATTTCAACATTTAATGTACTGTAAACATACGTAAACATATGCTATTCGATAACATGCTCGCATTTAAATGTAACATTGCGTATTTTACGTATAGTTGAGCACGCACAACGCCATACACGTTGGTTCCATTTCCACGTCCTTTTTATAGAACGTACACAAAAGAGTGTACAATCAGAACACCACGGCCGGAAAATGGGAGGTCGTCTATTGTCCTGAAAATCATTTACAGCATTGTATTTACGGCAAACAGCTAATGAATGGACAAATGAACAGTCTCATACCGACAATCGGTATTTATCAGGCCGTCGCTCGAAATGTGGGTCAAGTACTAACTGTTCAACAATGTCAATTATGTCAGTTGACAATTTTCGGACTCTAAATTTTTGTTGAAGTTAACCGGTGGACTGATGTCCTCTAGATAGTGAGTGGCCAGCATTCTGTGTCAAATGCACTGGTATTTAGATTAATATTTTATATCGTTACGTTATTTGGAATTGAGATGTCCTTGGACTACAATAAACACTGTACTGTACCCTTACCATGAGTTTTTACGTTTTGACAAATATGACTGTTTGGGTATTTGTTTACGTATTGGCCTATACAATTTCCAAACAGCGCCCCTAGCGGGTTGTGTCAGAACTTGGAAATTGTATGGGCCAATACGTAAACAAATACCAAAACAGTCATATTTGTCCTCCTGGTAAGAGTACTGCATGCAAAGTGACTTTTCAAATGCATGAAACATTTTATATTTATGAAATAGCTATGTTATGAGCTATATTCATACGCTTTTAAAACATGGTACTTTTTATTTTATTGTGCTAAACTTTTTATTTCAGTATAACTATAAAAACGTGGTGTTTAGATTTTGTACCTATAATTTATTTTCAAAAACGTTTAAGTATGTACGGTTCTTCGCGATATTTTTTTCTCCGTTTAATCAAATGATAAATAACTTCTAATTGTTACCTCATTAATAATTACTGTATTTAAATCCTGATAATTGTAATAACTAATAATAAACCAAACTAAATAATATATAATTATAACTAAATAATATCAGCACGTGTAGCAACTACTGTTAACAGTATCCAGCGAATCCCTCCACAGAATATTTACTAAACAAACCAAACACTTCTCTTCAAACAAAGAACTGAACTCTCTTCTCTAATACGAAATTCGTGCTGAAAACAAGCATTTTCATAGGTAGCTATAAATTATTCCTGTAACAACCCTTCATGATATAACCGGCGTAGGTTGTAAAACAATTGTTCCTCTTTTATGGCACTATTTTCTGCGAAGTGTATTTGTTTCGTACCAACACTAGTAATAAATTATTTACCAATGCCGAGAGTGATGAAAGGATCCTGAAAAGTAATTTTATTAGTGTGTGTGTCCAACTGAATTATTGGTACGAGGTAAATAATTTTACGAAATAAAATAGTAAGAAAATAAAATGCTATTGTGTTTTTTATGCATTTTTGCCTCAGTTATTGGAGTAATTTTAATCAATGAATACATATTAAATAATGATTATAAGTAAATGGTGTATGTTAACTTATTAAATATTGAAGTAATTAATTAAGAAATATTTCATTTGTAAATGCATGTTATTTTGTATATTATTAATAGTTTTTAAAGCTATATTTATTTATATGATTTTACCTAAAACAGAAAGATTACGTTAAGTTTATAGAAATGAGTTAAGAAGTATGAAATATTGCACAAGAGTTTCATACATAACGTAGAGCACGAAGGCCTATTAAAAACTCGATCTCAAGTTCACCGCCTATACATATTACTTATGATAATATTTTCATTCATCTTTCTCCACTTCAGAACCCATTTTGTAACCACGAAGTTATTCTGTGGTTCCCTTAAAATATTCCCCTCGCATTATTTTGAATCATGTTTACATATTCCTCGTGGACAAAGATGACTGTATTGTATAGCGAACTAAAGGTTTCCTTTTGGGCACATTCAACTTAGGGAGATAAATAATAATAGCCTTCGCCAGACGGTAGGAGTCAGTGAATATTTTTTACGTTTAATTTCCACCTTGACATAGGTCTCATATCTATGTATGGGGCTGACAGCTAACACGTTTTCGTATTCTTTTGTCGTTGACAAAAAATAGAAATGCCAGCTTTCAGCTCCAGATTTTTACGTGTCTCATTAGAAGTATGTGAGGAATTACTGTACTGTAAAAACGACAATAAATATGGAAAGTAAGAAATCTAAATGATATCCAATCTCAAGGTCCAACTCCAATCTCAGGTTTGCTGGAAAACATTTATTTAGAAAAAATCTGTGCCTTTGCACAATGTTACACTCTTTTGTATTAAAATATGAATGTGTGAACCAATAAATAAGTAAAATATTTTGATCTGTTGCTAATGTGGATACACACTCATGCTTATTAGGACATTTGAAAAGGTTACAGCCAAATATTATAATACTTTAATTTCGCCTTTGCTATAGTTTAACTGTTTGATACATCTCATACTTAATTAAACTGTTATGATATATTCTTGTCATTGTTATCATAACATGTTTTGAACCCACGCTAGATTCAATTGAATTCATAGGTATATCTATGAGCCGCTACACTTTTGTGGCCTCCAGAAACAATAGTAGTGGCATTGACTTGTCAGATTCGACATTTGGTCCACTTTCGTTTGCTATCCTACGCTACTTTTCATGACGTTTATAAAAATAAAGGTGATGGAAAGTAATAGTATAAATGTAATATAAATATATTTTAAATTAAATTAATTATTAGATTCTCTTTTTATATTATTCTAATTGTTATAATGTTTTTGCTGTAATTATTATTGTAACAAATCTTGAAAATAAACCAATATATAATATATAGGAAATAATTCGAACAAAAAACTTTCCTTTCATTATCCTTGTGTGTAAATTATTCGTATTATTACTTTGTTTTTCGAATGTTTTCATGTAAACGATTAATGTCCAGGATTTTTGTAACATTTTTTTAAGCTATTGCATAGCTTTTATCGCGGGCTTTGAGCGCGGCGACCGAATCGAGAAATTTCGTAACGAAAATAAGTAACACCTTTCAACAACTCGGTTGCCTGGAGACTTGATATCCAACTATCAAGTCTCCAGGCAACCGACTTGTTGACTGTCAATAGAAAAATATGGATATAATTGAATAAAGTATTATTTTACATTCCTTATTATTTTATTTGATATTGGCGACGAGATGTCGAATGAACTAAAAAACAATAAGGAAATACGAGCCACATTACGTGGGTTAATGAAACGAACCGAAAATTACATTTCGGGAATAGAAAAAATTGACATTGAAGAAATAAATATACGACTGAATTCTTTACAAGAAAATTTGAACAAATTCTACGCGATTCAAGAAAAAATTGAATGGCTTACAGAAGAAGAAAATTTAGAAGAAGAAATAAAATACAGGTACGAATTTGAAGAAATATATACAAAGCTAAAATTTAAATTTTTGAATGTACAAAAAGAAAATAATCGGCTAATACCTGAATGTTCTTTTATATCAGCAAGAGCGGAAGTTTATTTGATAAACTGTTAACTGTCAAGGCACGCTTGAGACGTACACCTAATACAAAAGAGTTATCACCTTATCAGTTAATGTTCGGCAGAGAGGTAAGAACCTATATGCATGCCTTATTTAAGAAATCCGCCCCACTATCCAGATTACATTACAATGCACCGCCAACGCAGGAGTTCGGACAAGGTGATAAGGTACAAGTCCGCAGTTACACCAACCCAAGAGTTAAATGGGAGTTCGGAGTCGTCATCCGAAGATTAGGTAGACTCCATTATGAAGTCAGAACTGAAAATGGCATACTGGTGCGCCGTCACCTTGACCAAATGCTGCCGGCGCCCCTGGTGGTGTAAGTGAAAATAGCGGTGGAGGACTGTTGGATATCAAGTCTCCAGGCAACCGAGTTGTTGACTGTCAATAGAAAAATATGGATATAATTGAATAAAGTATTATTTTACATTCCTTATTATTTTATTTGATAACCTTAATTCGTCAACTTGAACACAGATGGCAGTAATACACATTTTTTTATAATCCGTGCAGAAATCTTAAAATTGCGTGAAGTATATTTTATATTCCCATTATAAAATTCAAAATTATATTACCATATTATCCAAATAATATGTTTTATCAACATAAGCTATGTTGAATTCTGGATTGATAAAATAACGTAAAAGAGTGTTTGTTATTTTTAAACGTACAATTACAACTGACAGACTTGACAGCACAAAATCAAAACACCATTATGATTTATGGTACAAATAATTTGTGTACAAAGTGTTTTAAATATGAATAAACAAAGTGCATTTATTAATGAAAAATGCGATGTACCTGTAACATTCGGCCAAATGTCACAGGCACCTCGCATTGATCTATTTATATTGCTGGTTGTTAATACTTTATGTCACTTATTAAATACTTTTCTATTTTATATTTTAGAATGTTCAGTCTTGCTTGGAGTTATGAAATGTCAGCTGATATTTGCAATGTCTTATATAATGGAGATATGATAAAATAGTGGATAAAGATGTATTAATGTAAATGTTGATGATTATGGAAGAATATATTGTATTTCTGGAATTCCTTCTGAGCGTTTTCATAGCATAAAAAATGCTATGCAATAGCTTTACCGCGGCAGTCTCCGAGTGCCACACGTATTTTTTTTATTTACTTGAGCGTTGATAGCATAAAGATATGAATTTTGTCGTCTCCCACAAAATGTCTATGTTTTAATTTCAGACCTCTGCTTTTATTTTATTTACTGAAATGCGTAGTGTCCTCTATAGATCAATAAGGCCTATTCCTTGCAGCAACAAATCAGTATTAAACCTTTGCTCAAGAACTATTCATATAAATTATGAAACATGCTTTTGCATTGCTTTTCACTTATACATTCCCCGCACGTGGCGTCGGTTCGTGTTGGAAATCTTTACAAACAGGTCGAGGACAATAGTCAATGTTGCCCGATGCCCTCAGATTGCAGCTGTGTTACAATATCCCGAACCCGATAGAATATTGAAACGTATTCTGCTATATAATAGTACTAGAAAGCCAAATACAAATTTTCATAGTGTTTGCTTCAAAATCGGCTGAGTTTGAAACAAACTTTCAACCCTTTTAAACTCCGTTAGGCGTGGAATATCAAAAAATCCTTTTATCCTGAGTGACTAAGTGATAAATAGGACCTACTGTTAAAATTTAAAGTTTTTAGCTTACGGCTGAGCGATAATTAATAAGTCAGTAAAGTCAAAAAGTTTCTGCCTAATTACAATTGTGTTAAACGCTTAGGATGGAGGAGGTTGTGGTTAAATCAGGAATTTAATCTGGTAACCAGGAATGGAACCTAAATCAAATCTGGATTAGAAAATGGTCGCCACTCCGAGACTGAGATTGGAACAATTGAGTGTAAACGTAGGTAAAAGGAGGCTAATAACTGAAGTTACTTTGTGTTAGTAATTGGAATAACTGTTGGCTAATCATTGAAGTTAACACAAAGTAATTGTGATAACGCTTAGAATCTAGCACGCTCTACTTTCAGCAAAACAACATAATTATAAAATCGGATTTTACAGAAATTATTTTCAAGGTACCTGCAGATATATATCCAAGATACTTTTTGAATTGTTTGAAAGTACAAAAAAATATTTAATTTTTTAAATTAGATGCTTACTTGACAATGTCGCCTAAATAACTATTTTGTTGTAAAGGTAGCAAAACTGTATGAAATAAAAACATAACTACACTTTTATTTTACATACTAGAGCTGTATTCTAGCATGAAAGTGAACTGTACGGGTCGTCTTATGTACGAGTATATCAGGCGTGTCGGTTTAAACCTTCGGGGAACGCACCTGTTATCGGCATTAGGTAGAACTTGGACTATTTCGGGTTGGTGACAGCCTGCCCGTTTGCTATTGCTACTAGAGTTTAGATTGTAACCAAAATGACCGGTTTATGTACCGTAAAATACAAACAAAAAATATTACAAAGCTGAGAAGGTCTCAATATGTTGTAATTGTAAATTAACAATTTACATAAATAAAGTGTACAGAAAATACTTAAATTAATTAATTATGACCTGCCTGTTAAGCGATCACCATATTGCTTCCATTTGTAAAGGGGTCCCGATTCCATTCCTGGCAAGGTCAGACATGTAAATGAAGAATTTCGATTCTTTCTCTGTCTGGATGTTTGTGTTGTTGTGTCTCCGTGATGATTACAATCATGAAATCTGTGTGTATATAAAAAACATTATTTTCATATAAGTTGGTTAATATCCATACAAGTCTCTTATTTTCAAAGCGTGGTGTGCAATGACGCCAATTTAAAAAACATATCATTTTAATGCAATTTAAATAGAAATTAATAATGAACGTAAGTAGATCAAAAGCTACAAGATATTAGCCAACTACTAATGCTGTTTATTTTCGCGAGATAATAAAATCTAGTTCCAACCAGTTCCATTACCATAAAGGTTAGACCCAAGTTCAACAACTTTTATTATGAACCAACTTATATGGACCGCCCATTATTGTATCGGCTAATTAGCAAGCACGATTCTGCCGTATTTGTTTTAATTAATTACACTTATGGCTGGTTAATTGAAGTGAAATTGTTTTCTAGTTAGCGTGTCATGGGTATATATTGGGTAAAATTATATGTCACACCACAAGCGAATAAGTGGTTATGTAAGCGATTAAATATGCGATTTTTCTACATTCAGTGTTCCATTATAATATAAGGTATATACTGTATTTGGGGCTTGTGTGTGAATTCACACACAGAGAGCGAAAACAGAAGTCTATTACAATACTTTTAGTCAACTGTCTAAGTAGTAATCGAACCTAGGTTCTTCTGCTTTGTCCCTGTAGTACCGGGACCAGAATAGGGCTACGGTATCCCCTGCCTGTCGTAAGAGGCGACTAAAAGGGGCTTCCGGGGTTGCGGGCGGCAAGAGTGGGAGCTCAAACCGTCCAGCAAGCGACTCCGGGAAGGACAGCGGTTTGTGTGGTCGCATGTCGCTGGGGATGTGAGAGGAGCGTAAATTGCTCCCCCCAGGGCGGAGCCCGATAGAAGGGCATCGCGTTAGGAGGACTCCGGTTGTGTTCCGTTGGAGATCCCGGAGTTCTTCACCAAACGCTGAGGCCGGCCACTGAGGGTTTTAGTGCGGTAAAAATCCCACATAACTCGGCGTCACTCCCATGGCGTCGGGTACCTTTTGAAGGTTTCCCCCTCGTCAACAAAAAAAAAGGTTCTTCTGCTTATTTAGTTGTGAACAACAAAACACACAGCTCAACACAGGAAGACAACATTCGGTACAAAGAGAAAGGGAGAGATTGAGCAAGAGAGATATTGGCAGATGCAGAAAACATAAACAAGCAAAACGTGAAAATAACATTTTGTAAATAACTTCAAGTATTATCACATTCATAAAACAGCCTCATGATCCATTATAAGTTAGCGTTTGCGACTGCATGTTATATCGATCCTACGGTATAGGATTTATGAAGGTGGTAGAACCCTTTGTGGTTCGACTCCGGCGGCACCACCGCCACACCTATTTCTGCCTAATAACAGCAGTGTTAGGAGCTGCTGTGTTCCGGTTTGAAGGGTGTGGTAAGGGAGACAGACTTTTCCGAGGCGTTCCAGCTTAGTCCTCAGTGGTAGCGGCGCATCTGTGGCCAATCTCAGGTAGGAATATCTAATCATATCTGGGGTTGATTACGGATGTCCATGGGCGGCAGTAGCCACTTACCGTCAGGTGGACTGCATGCTCGTCTGCTACTCCTATATTATAAAAAAATATATATATACAATATAAGATAGGTATACACGCAATTCTATATTACAAAACTATACAGTACCCTTACCAGTGACTTATGACTGTTTTGGTATTTGTATACGTATGGGCCAATATGATTTCCTAGTTCTGACACAATCCGCTAACAAATGTACAGCGTCAACTGCTGTACATTTGTTAAAGTTTTAGTTTTTTGTTGAGTTTGTTTTGGTTTTCGTTTCTTGTTAATTTTGACAGTGACATTTCTTTGTTTACATTTTGGACACCTAATTATGAATCAGACTATAGCTTACTATATAATAGTGGTGCAAACGGATCTAATGGGATAACCGTTGAGCTATTAATGCTCCCGGGCTTTTGATGTAGCGAAAAAGTATACAGTCCATCTGATGGTAAGTTATTACTCCCATCCATGGACACTTGTTATCAATCCTTGATGCTTTTTGATTCCTACCTTAGGTTGACAACAGATGCATTGCTACCCCTGATAAGACTAAGCTGTAACACCTCCGATAAGTAAGTCTCTTTGACGATTCAAACCAGAAGACAGCAGTTTAATACTGCTAAGCAGAGCTTAATGCTGCCGAACTCTAACCACAGGGGGTACTACCTTCTTTAAAACCTGCCTGGCTATCTACAACTGTGCATTGAACTTTAATTGGACGAATAAAGCCAAAAGCGTCAACTGCTCGTACCTAAGTTTATATGTCCAATTGTTTGTTTAAAATTAATTACCAGCTTCATTTTAATCACCCAGACAATGAAGCTATTTTCGAATTGTAATAAAATTTTATTTCACACGACTCGGGCGGCCTGAGGGAATTAACTGAATTCCTCAACTCAACTGTAATTCCCAGTTCATTATTCCAGCATAGGTTTTTGTGGTCGTCGTAGAGTCGTTAGCGGTTGTTAGGGCCGGCGCACACGGACGCACGATCTGGTAGACTATTATGTCGTCATGTGTACGCCGAGCTTTCCCGTGGGGTCAGATGGTGCGATAAGCACGATGTCAGAAGAATCTCTGTGTCTACTTTACGAAATAAGATATAAGATATGAATATATTTTTTGTATGTAAAAATATCGCTGTGGATAATTTAACAGATCTTTCACTTAAACTCGTTTAATATATGTATATTTTTATAAACAAAGTTTGTTAAAAGATTCTATGTATATATCTTTAAGTAGATGTGTATTGCGTATGAACACAACTCTATGGTGAATTTGACAAAATCGGAAATCAAAATGGGACTAAAATTGCTTAAGATTTAAGATTAATTATTTTTAACAGGCGTCAATGGATTTGTATGCTTGCATCATTGTCTCTACCAGTATCATACATATGCGAACGAGTTACCTAATCCAATATTTATT
Organism: Epargyreus clarus clarus; assembly: GCA_014595695.2. Taxonomy (NCBI): domain Eukaryota; kingdom Metazoa; phylum Arthropoda; class Insecta; order Lepidoptera; family Hesperiidae; genus Epargyreus; species Epargyreus clarus. The sequence goes on along the minus strand of JACTTY020000060.1, from coordinate 2,614,941 downwards.
CCTACGATGATACCATTCCCACAAAGGTAGATGACGCGATAACCACAGTCAATCGTCAGATAAACATGAAAAAGCTATAAGAGTACAAATAGACTTAACATTGCTCCATATGTGTATCTTTTATCTCCATGTCTCATTCATAACTCCACAATGCATCTTGCGTAATGCGCCCGATGACGTAATAGAATACGACCCACGTGACGTATTATCATACAGTCTGATATGCAGACGGCTTCGAGTTTGAGTGTCAATAGTCCCCATAGCATGGGGAATGTTAGTATGGGGTTATGAAAGTGGCAAATTGCATTTAAAAGTTAAATGACTTGGTGACACACGGATTCTACGGATTTAAGATTACTAGTAGCCTTTCAGTGTCCTAACTCTAGGACGCTTTTGAGATCCTCATTAAAATATTTTGTTTACCGCGCAATAGTACTAATTTCTAATACATGAAAGAGTTGTCTTGAATTCATACCTAGATCGCTAAGAATTTGAAGGTTTTGCAGAATATTTATTTTGTATGTTCAGCAATTGAACCACGAAACAAAAACAATACTGTACTGATAAACCAACTTTCATAAATGTTGACGTCATAAAATGCTATTCTAAATGCTGCCGTAGTTTATTAATATCTTAATTATAAGATAAACATAAAAGGAATTGCACGTACCAATGAAGAAAACAGCATAAAATATCCATCGCTATACATTTTGAAACAGCTTAAAGCAAACTTTAGCTCCAACAGCGTACGATAGGATAACATCAAAATAAATCAGACTTTTATCCTTGTGCACTTAATTGCAATGCTAACAACAGGTAATTTCAGCAAAATTTGTGTTGCATTTCACAGGCAGTATGTACACAAATGTCAGAAAAGCTCTGCACATAAAACGAATACAAACAACCAGTTTACGGAACAACAGCGGCTGAGAATAATAAATTTTGTTAAAGGTAAATTGCGAAAATTTCCACGCTCTTTTTTCTTCCAAGACAATTTAAACCCAGTTTACTGGTCGCGTTTTGAATACGCGATAATTTTGGACAAATTCGCCGCGTTCCGATTTAAATCCATAATTTCGTTTTGAGGTGTTTGTGTGCGTTTTCAATGCGATAGAAGTTTTTGAGTTACAACTGTGAAAATTGCAACTTACATTTAAACAAAATACTAACATATTATTTTAATATTATCTAATTTTTTAATAATCTATAAATAGTTTCCCAAGCCGTAGTTAAAGTACTCGTTATTTCAGAAAGTTACATTTTATTACCATTTCGATAAGTTATTCAAACTAATAACTAGTTTCAAAAAACTATTTTTGTTTTGACAACATACTACGACCACACATAGCAACTTCATGTCCATTCGAAATGGCAGTGAGTTATAGGTATTGGCAAATTTGAATTTAGAAACCATTAAGCGGCTAAGCGGCAATGATCAATCAAACAAAATTAAATAGACGTTCGATTTAATTACGAAAATCGCGCGTGATTCGAAATGTCAGGAAGGTAGGTTTGGTAACTTGGTGGGCACAGGTCGCGGGTCACAGCGCATCTTCACCATTCTCTTCGTACAGTGACGTAACGAACCAGTATACACAATGGCCAAGTGCACGTCAAACTCGCACACGGAGGGTTCTGTAGCACCAAGATTTCATATTTATTAATTTAAGTATTTGTTATTATAGCAGCAACTGAAGTAAATACATTGTGAAAATTTAAACTGTCTTCCTATTACGGTTCAATAGATAAAGCGAAAAACGCCAGAAAATACCGGTTTCTTACAAGAAGAATACTTTCGCCATACATGGCGGCTTATTTTCAACTTTTTTATTTTTAGTATTTGTTGTTATAGCGGCCACCTTTATACATACTCTGTAAAAATGTCAAATGTCTATTTATTACGGTTCAGAAGGTAGAGCCTTGTGACAGACGGTGAGACGGCCAGACGGACACACAGCGGAGACCTAGTAATAGGGGTTCCGTTTTTACCCTTTGAGTACGGAACCCTAAAAACAAAGCAGGAAATTGTTTGCAATACTCTCAACTTCAAACTGCAGTTGCTCACATGGCTTTGTTTGCGTAAACCCTTGTTGGGTTTTGATGACGGAATCCTAGACATTTGTAGGGACAAAAAATGCTTTGTTATGCACTGTAGAGTCCTTTATATATGTGTGAAAGTTCCTGCAAGTTCAGTTCATCCGTTTGTGAGATTTTTCTGTTTAAACAAAATAATAATAATGCAAAGATTCCCGTAATATTACAATACTTATCATAAAATGTAAATCTTTATTTTAACTAACACCTCTATATTCTGTACCGCGCACTTTCTGGGTAAGTAGGTATCACGATTTTCTCGTATATCTCCTTAATTGTTCTCTAGTACGAGGAAAGACATATACTACTACAGATTTTTCCGTAAACTTACGTAATTATTGTTCTTGGAAACATTTTTGTTTTTCCTTAAAAATAATTGTTATTTTATTTATTAATATATCACATATCTTTAAAATTTTTAAAATACTTCGCACGAATGTTATAAACAAGTAATATTAAAAGCCTAAATAATTTGCCTTCGTAAATACATTTATACCTGCGTAAATGCATAAAATAAAATCGTCATACTACGTCATACAGAACATGCAACGCCATCTGTTATCGTATGGAAAAATAAAAGTAGCGGGATGAATGCACTGTTCGAAACATTGAATCGATAATAATTAAACGTTCCAGTTTCTACTGCAAGTTTAATAAACAAAGGAACTTGGCCTCTTGATCGAAAGGTCCGGGGTTCAAATCCCAGCCATTATGTGCGTATTAGTAATCAATAATCTCTTGCTTAAACGGTGAAGGAAAACATTGCGAGGAAACGTGAGAAATTAAAAAAAAAATTAAAGGTATGTGAAGTCTACCAATTCGCAGTTGGCCAGCGCGGTGGACTGAGAGGAGAATCGTGCCAACATTGGGACAGTAATGCGTTGATGATGATGAAGAATGATAAAAACTTTGTAATTTATAATCCTGTAAGAATATCTTAACAGATAAACATATCGTAGGAACAGGATATACCAATATCAGGAGATCCAGCTAGATTGTAAATAAAATCTAAATATACACATGATGCCATCGACTTACAACTAGTTGATTAATTAATTAAATAATGGAAGAGAAGGTTCGCTTCATTGACGTCTATAATTGCATTAACTGAGTAGCTAGTAGCTTAGTAGAATGTGTGTTTATAGGTAAGTGGTGAATGCTTACAAACTGTACCTTTTTACAGAATTAGCGTAATTTATCTATATCTATCTTTTAAAGCAGTAATCTGTCTTTTTACCCGACTGCCAAGGAAGGGTTATGTTTTTCGCGCGTATCTTGTATGTTTGTCTTTCTTTATTTGATCCGATCTAACAAACGGCTGGATGAATTTCAACAGTTAAGGTGTCATTATATTTGTCTCAATGACCCGAGTGTCCTTAGATAGGTCTTAGTAAATAAAAACAAAATGGCGGATTTTTGGCGCGAAATAGTAACACATGTAAAAAAAAAAGTTAACCGAACCTATCAAGTAGGGTATCAAATGAAAGGAAATTAAACGGAGATTATAAAATAGTACATTACGATACGAGGACGAAAAATTTTTTTCTGACAAGTGTGAGTTTGCAGGCCGAGCCGCAGGCGAGGACTGCAATCACACGAGTCAGAAAAACATTTTTCGTCCGCGTGTTGTATAAAATTTTATATTACGGGGTCGGAAATGGGGGTTTTGCGCACGCAAAGCGTGCGTAAAACGTCAATTTACGCACGCCGTGATATAAACATATTTGTATATATATAAAACAGCAAGGTGACTGATTGACTGACTAACTAAATGACTTTTTCATTTTTTAGAAATCAACGTACACCCTAAACTAAGGACCGTACAGTTCTGAAATTTTGCACATAGGTTCTCTATATAGCGTGAATAAGTACTAAGAAAAGCCTTTTGGAAATTCTACCCTTAAGAGGGTAAAATAGGGGAAAACAGTTTTTTTGAAATCCTTAAATTTTGAAGCAACTACTATAAAATTTTATATTTGGCTTTCTGGATAGGAACAAGGACGCACTTATTTATCTCCATCCGAAAAATCAACCCCGTAGAGGGTAAAATAAGGGTTAAAAGTACATTTGAACAACCGTCAATTTTGAAGCAAACACTATGAAATTTTGTATCAGGCTTGTTGGATAAAAATAATGAAATTCTACCTCTAACGATATATATATATATATATATATATATATATATATATATATATATATATATATATATATATATTATAGACCGGAAATGGTAGTAGTAATAATGGTGGTAGTAATAAACGTGTTACTTTTCACGAAATAGTAACACGTTTTAAAAAAAGTTCATCAAACCTATCGAGTAGGATGTCAAAACAAAGGAAATTAAGAGGAGATTACACATACATTATATAATATATCTTTTATATAAAATTCTCGTTTAAGTTACCGTACTCCTCCGAAACGGTTTCACCGATTTTCACCAAATTTTATATTCATATTCAGTAGGTCTGAGAATCGGCGGAGAGGGTTGTTCACCCTTAACATTTTTTTATTTATATGGTAACACAATGTTTGCCGGGTTAGCTAGTACATATATACTCGTATATACACATCGAGATGACTGTCTGACTAAATGAGAGAGTTGCTGTGCCAGAGATCAACGCAAAGGGAAACCGCTGAACTTAAGCGTGCTGGAATTGTACACATAGGTTCTTTATATACCGTAAATGAGCACTACGAGGATAAAATATGATAATATTGTTTGAAGATCTTTTGTTTTTGAAGCAGACACCTACTATGAAACTTTGTATTTGGCTTTCTGGATAAAAATAATGAAATGCCTATTTCACTGCTTTTGGAAATTCTACTTCAGCCTTTTTGGGGCAGTCGGGTTTTTTGATTTTTTAAATTAATTATTGTATGAGTATCGCGCAAAATCTAGATTGTTGAAAGGTTTTGTTCTAAATCTTATGATTACTAACTCTATTCTATAAATTCGTATTAAAGTGGAGGTCAATTTCAAACTATGTCACAACGCCATAATGTATACAAAGAATATAGATAATCGATAAAAAAAGGTGACAGGCAAGCCACAATTATCATTTTGATCTATTTGTTTGAATCAGAAGCATAGAGTTGGCAATTTTACTTAATTTAGTGTGCAGCAAAAATAAGCTTTATTATTAATAGTTGATCAATTGTACCCTAATAATATAATATAAATAAGTGTAAAATAATTCGTCACCTTAATCAGCCATAGGGCTAATTAGAACATAACAGTGGTATAGTATTTTTTAATAATTGTAGGTGTAGTGGTCGTGCCACTGCAATCAAACTACGAAAAGTTTGACCACTGCGGTCGAAATCGTAACAAATATTATTTTCAATTTTCAAGCCCAAATAACACAGTTTCACTGAGTTGGTGGGTTTGTTATACACTGTAACGTACGGTTTGTTAGCGATGATTTTCTTTGATATCCGAGTCTTTGATATTTGTGTGGGAAGTGCCTACGGATGCTCCACACACATGCTATTATAATTCCATACTGAGAAGTTTATCGGTTAACGATATATGCACGTAATTAATATTTAATCTTTTCAAATTTGGAACGATAACATATTTCGATATCGATCAATGACAAGTTTCGATGTTTGGTAGGCAAAACTCTGAATAGATTGATATTAGCGCCGGGCGACATAATTATGTTACATAATCCACATTTCATGTAAATTCATGAGTTACATTTCTGAATGCTGAGACATTATATCCGAGTACAAAGGTTTGATACATATAATATGTACGCCTACAAAAAGAATTAAGCCCACATTCATTAAATGTAGGTGTAAGTTTCTACAAAGGCCTCGCTCTAAAAGTAAAGTTATTATAAAATTAAGCTAATTGGGCCTTACCTTCGCGTTCAATGTTACGTTGGATCGTGCAACATTCACCCATTGCGGTAGGCCTTACCGCCGCCGACTGACAGTCACCCACTTTCAATCGTGCGAACTGGTTCCGACAAAGACAGTCCTACAGTTCTGCATTAACGGGACAAAACATTTAATTAACAAAGTTATTGAAACTCCGAATCGTTTTAAGCTCCGCACAAAACGAGCTTAGTGATATTAATTTGCTTTGTAAATTAAAATAATAATAACCTTTTGTTGGAAGATTTCACACCTCATTTGTCGCCGTGTTTTGTAAATGTACTCACATTAGTTGTCTATTCCAATACCACAATAGAATATCACGTAAACTCAATACAATAGTCTCAAAATATCAATGGATTCACGTCATACGACAGAAACGTAACACAAAACGTATAGTAGACGAGATAGCCAGCGCACGAGTTTCGGTTTTCATCGGATATCTTCGGCTGTAAGAGCAACACCTCTTCTGTCCTGCTCGCACTCGTTGCAACCAAGATTTTAGATCAGGATCACTGAACCGAAAAGAAACATTAACGTCTGTCCTTTTCATCCGGTGGTCGGGCAGCGGCAAGTAGGGAAACCGGTTTTGTATTGTAACTTTTTAGTTCGTAGTAACCAGCTCATACATAATAATAAATTACTGCAATAGTCCACTCGTACGAAGCTCTAAGGGGTACAGCGTGGAAGGAAACTGTTACTGAACGGAAATGGACACGGCCGGGACGACTATTAAAATAGGTTTAGGGAGACATTTATACATAGTTAAATATGTGCTGTGCGAATACGAACTAACTGTAATCGGAGCGTACATAAGTAGCAATTTCCGATACCAGTTTCAAGTTTTATTTCTATTCCCTCCAAGAGCTTATGATCTATAAGCAATCTAAATTCTAGTCACATTTCCGATATATGTATTTTCCACGTATCTCCAATAATCTTCAGACTTCTTCATAACTAACCTTACCTTACTTTAACTGATAAAGAAATTAAAGAAGAAAAAGTTCCAAATATGAATTGAGTCTAATTAAGGTAGGTAAAATTAAGAATCTCTACAAATCAAGGTAATCTTCACATTCTGTACTCGTATATTACACGTACCCAACGTGTGAACTCAGTGTTTACGTTCAAGCTAACCATAAAAGAACGCGTAAGTTACGATGCTTTCCAAAGAACTCTCAGTCCTAAACACATAACAGGGAAATTAGTCTAAATTTTTCTCGGCTCTGATACAAAAATCCCAGGACTTAACGTCCCCAGACAAACGTTAGGGACAGACTTCATCCGGGTTGTGAGCCGTTACAAATAGGACCTTGAAGCCTTAGTATAAGACTGTTATGACGATGAAATACATGAATCCGTTGCAAGGTTTCGCGGTAAGAGTGTAAGAGAAGAGGTGTTTAACAAGAACTGCGGTTGTTTGCTTTCCCACGCCTCTCGAGTCTCGATTACAGCCGAAAGTGCGACAGACTGACCGTGGGCGATTTGTTTACATATTTAGACCAATACAAAAACAACCCAATTACATGTTGAGTGGCTTTCACTCACTGAGAAAGCTTTAAGATATAAAACGCAGTGTTATACCGTAAAAGTAAATAAAAGCTCGCTTATTTTTAAACGAGCTTTTATGGTAATGGCTAAATTGAGCGTCTGCGAGATGTTTATTAGTATTAAAAATAAAGTGAGCATAAGTTAACATTTGTTGAGCCTTTTAAAGTAATGTGTAATATTATGCTGCTTTCACAAAATTATATATTATTTTCACAATTTATAAGTTTCTGCTTATGTAACAGACATAAACAATTCTCTTCAAACAATATCTCCGTTCTTAGTATTATGAAATTATTACGTCAGAATTAGAGTGAAATATAGCTATAAATAAGTACATAGAAAAATAACAACATAATGTAAGCATATAAAAGTAATATAGTGAATCTATTAACGAAGCAACGCTGCAGGCAAAATTTTTAATTGAGTCTAGAATTTAACATGATTATACGTTGCCATTAGCGACAAAAAACTCGAACAAAAACTTTACTATTTTGTCTACGGTAATTTGTATTTTTATATGTAGAGCTATATTTTTTGTTATTTATGCTTATTAATGCCTCTGTTTACATTACATCATAAAAACAAATTTATGATATTTTCCACATTTTCATAATCATAGTAAAATTAAAAATAATATAGAAAAAGAAAATTTGTACCATTACTTTTTTAGAAAGATAATAATTTCGGAATTATTTGATTTAGGGCTCGTTTATATCTATATAGAACGTGTTAAACTCGTGACAAAATATTGTACAGTACAATTATGATATTGTTTAAATTGTATTTTCCAATACAATCTATTTATATCTATCGTATCACAACCGCGCAGTCAAGACCAAGGCTGACAAACCATTGTAAGGAAAATATATGATTTTGTTTCTAAACAAATCTTAAAAATCACACTAATTCGTCTCGATAATGTAATTATTACCAAAAGTGTTGGCTTTATTCAAGGTTCATATGAACTCATTGAACTTACGATGACACGATTATAACCAACTTTCAATGATGAAATGAGATTATGTCTGCGTCGTGACTGCGTTGGAACCGGTTGGAGCACGTTGTGTAGCTTATACCCGATAAAAGTATATACAAAGCTTATAAATAATTCTAATATATTCGACTGTTCGTGTGGCAATCAATGACATGACAAGTTTACATTATTTCAAGTGATATTGAAATAATAAACTCCTTTGCAAAAAAAACGGGCACCTTACACACACACTTTACCTTAGCTTTTCTATGGGTAAATATTATTATATTTTTAGTATGTCATTAGCTTGGATGACTAGAAATTTCTTATTATCAATGAGAATCTAGTTTTTTAACACTTTTATCCTGGTATCGGTGTTTTAGTCAATGTAAACAGAGAGCCGTGTTAAAATGGACATTTTTATGGGTATAATGAAATTAAGACTACGAGTATTTTTATGGTATTTTAATAAAAGAGACATTAAAAAATAAAAATTAATAACGAGTATGACCTCCTCTTGCAGCGATTACGGCATGTAATCGTCTTGGCATGCTTCCCACCAGGCTTTTGATGGTGTCCTGTGGAATGTGTTCCCACTCAGTCGAGATTACACGTTTAAGCTCTCTGATGTTTTGTGGAGGTGGTTGGACAGATCGTACTCGCCTTTTTAGGAGGTCCCAAACATGCTCAATGGGGTTAAGGTCGGGGCTCCGCGCTGGCCAATCCAAACGACGAATACCGACCTCTTGCATATAAGCATCTACGTCGCCAGAACGGTGGGCCCGAGCATTATCGTCCATGTAAATGGCATCTTCACCAATTACAGTCAGTGCGGGTTGTGCATTTTGAGAAAGGATTTCTGTTATGTACCTATGCGCATTTAGTGAGCCATTTTCTATGAATACTATCTCGGTACGATAGTTGGAAGTTACGCCCGCCCAAAACATAACGGACCCTCCACCATAAGGGGTGATTTCTTCAAAACACACATCGGCATAGCGTTCCCCTGGTCTTCGTAACACTCGCCGACGTCGGTCCTCACCATGCAGACAAATTCGAGCCTCATCGGAGAAGAGTACGCTACTCCAGTTACCTGGTGTCCAAGATAGGCAATTTCTAGCGAACCTCAACCGCGCAATCCGGTGCTCACGGAGTAACTTGGGGGCCCGCGCTGGTCGTCGACTACGTATATCAGCAGCTAAAAGTCTTCTCCTCACAGTCCATAGGCTAACTTGTGCTCCTCGTACCTCTTCAAGGTTTCTTTTGAGGTCTATGTAACTGCATTTGCGGTTCCTCAGCGCCTGAGTCACTAAAAAGCGATCGTCTCGCGGCTGTGTGCAACGTTTTCTCCCAGAACCTTGCCTTCTCTGAACGGAACCTGTCTCTTGGTATCGAGTCCAGGTTCTTTGTACGGTTGAACGACTCACGTTTAACCGCTGTGAGACGTAACATTGGCTACACCCCTCTTCCAGCAGCGCTATAATTTTACTAGCTCTCATTGCTTTTTCTGCCATTACGATAGACACAAAGATATCTGTTTTAAGTCACAATAAGGCAGAATTATGCGATAAACATAAATTGTTGTACTAAAAATAACGAAAAGTTACTTTTAGTTGCTTGATAACCTTTTAACCGCAAACCCGCGAAAAGTGTCACAAAATGAAAAAGGGATTAATAATTTAAAAAACAAAAGTTTTGAATTTGGAATGAACTTTTTTTCATACCCAGACTCTTTATTAAGTGCCAGTAACATAGTTTGGCTATTAAAACCTCTGAAGAACTAAATTATTACCAATAATGTTAAAAAATCAAACCCGCCCGTTTTTTTTGCAAAGGAGTGTATATAATTTATTATTATAAATAGGTTGGAAAATGAATGTTATGGCTGTAACTATCTTTTACTCGCAGCTTTGCCTGCGGTCAAAGATCAATAACAATAGTTGATTTTTCTATCACTCGAGGAAAGTAAGTAAGTAAGAGGAGGAGAGTAAGTAATTTTTCGAGATAACAGGTAACCTTTGTCCTTTTCATGGCAATATCTTTACAAAATTTCATGACAATCGGTAGTTAAGGCGTGAAAGCGTAGCAAACAAATAAACTCACTCTGTCATTTATAATATTAGTTTAGATTACGATTTAATATGTAAAAACAATATCTACAACTGTACTGAAATTATTACGAACGTCCACGAAATGAAAAGTGTAATTTTAAATTAATTAAAGTCTTTTCTTGACTACACTAAACTAAACTGAATTTGATCATAATTTCATGCGATTGTGTTTTTGATGTGAAACATCTATAGCCGCACGTAAAACCGATTTCTGGCGTGGCGACGCATGCCGACGCTATACGATGGTATATATATACAGTCTATATGTACGGTGTGGCGACGCGTCGCCATACCGTACACACTATTGCATATAGACCGTAGTCGCAATCGACTGTGCGATATTTAATGAAAATAAATGTTTATTCAATAAATAGTCATCGTTATCTGGAAAAAAAATCGTAATATTTTATTTTATTTAGTTCTTATCACAATATTATGTTCTTTTCTGCATATTACTTTTACAAAAAAATGTCGATGTTTCACATCTGCCAGGCGTCCCGTGACGGCTCACATTTTTTTTAAATGTAAAATTATTTAACATGCGTATATTTAATTTTGGCGTTAATATTTCAACTACACAAGCGCCACCGCAAACATTAGTTAGTATAAAACATAATAATAGTCTTACTTTGTTAGTTTCGTGTAGCATTAAATAGCGTGACAAAGTTAAATGGGGCTATATAATGTGGGTAAATATATCTCTACATTTTATATGTAGAGCTTTATTTTGTATGTGTTAATTTGTAGGTTATTACATAGTGTGGTTGTGGTTTTATGCGTGATAATATGCGGTTCATTCGTCACTTCTAATTGGGATTAACCACTGAATTTGAGTTAGAATTTTCGTGTTAATGTAACTACAAAATATAATGTATATTGTACTATGAAAATACGTCACAAAGCCGACGTACTGTGAATAAAAGCTTGATTTCAATTACTAAAAGTAGTAAATTTCTGGGTCTTAGCGTACTTTATATGTTTACATAACTCCAACTACAATTCTAATTATTATTATTAATTATATCTATATTTTTCTGGTATTTGAATCTTTGCTACATTAGCTTACTTATTGATACTATTGACATACTGGTCCATCTACTATATGATAACAAATCTTACCTTCAAAAGTCGTCAATAAGTAAATGATATGTGCCGTATGCCAATTACTGTTAACTTTTCCACAGTTCCGAAGTACATAAGCTATTTAAGTTACTCGTAAAAGTAGTCACAACTTCCACTCAAAGTTCGATTAAAGTCTGTTAAAGTTTTAACTGACAAGTTTACGTCCGTAGTGAAGTTCTTAATATAGCCTCAACTGTAAACACTCGCATGTAAAGTCGATACTATTCACGTAAGTTTAGCTTCGTGAGGCACGCGTTCACCGCGTGGGCTGGTTCGCTCGGCACTGGGCGGGCGGCGATGCTTGCCCGCCCGCCCTTGCGCGAAGTTCACGGCGAGTCTAAGTGACTTTCTGTTTCGTGTAACTCGAAAGTCTACTTCGGTGTTTAAAAGAACAATGGCCTGCCTTTTTCAATTTAAATAAACTAAGTGTTGTTTATTTAGCTACAGTTCACCTAATTCAAAGTGCAAAGGAAATTTCATTTGGAACTTTTAATTGATCCGATGAATGAGCTAAGATATCTGTAAGTGTAAGCATTTCCTTCTGCTTTCTATTTTAAGATCTTAAAGTCGGAGGAAATGAAAATGAGTCTTGAATTACTCAAAAAACTAAAGGATTATTTATGGTGAAGATTAAAGGATGAGGTTTATACCAAAACACTGTACTCGTCACTTAAGTAGCTCCATTAGTAAGTATCAGAACTTACCCAGTAATGGGATTTGTACCAAGTTTGTAAGCAACTTACAAGTAACATCCTCTAACTTAGAGTAGAATCTAAACTACATATTATTTCATTTATTTTGGGTTTTAATTTTCCTTTATATTCCGCATACGTATACTATTATTATGTAACAATCGATTACCTACATAATACATCCAAGACACGTATTACCAAAACGTAACCCACATAAACGTTTATACTAACAACAAACAGGCAATAAGCCGTAAGATGAAAACAATACAATATTTACGGCTTAGCAAGCGCACGCCAAGACCTTCACTCATCTTCGCTCGTGATGCAAGTGCGATGAACTGTAAACAACACTCCGTTCCCGTTTCCCTGCTGTGTGGCAATCCGTACTTACGTATAATGTAATTATTATTTTTCCTACCAAATATTTACATTATCATTTTTCGGACTATTTATATCTTTTTTTTATAATATAGCAGAGTAGCAGACGAGCATGCAGTCCAGTCGGTAAGTGGCTGCTGTCCCAGATGGGATAAGATATTCCTACCTGAGGTCGATCACAGATGCGCCGCTATCTCTGAGGACTAAGCTGGAACGCCTCGGAAAAGTATGGCTCCCTTATCACAACCTTCAAATCAGAACACAGCAGCTAACACTGCTGTTAAGAGGCAGAAATAGGTGTGGCACTATATCGCACTTGCGTCCAGGAAAGCAAGATTTTCTTCATGCCGCGTATATGAGTCACGGTCGTATTTAAATGCAGACTTGAGTAAAAGCAAAATAACGATTTATTGGAGCAATACAACAAGAAAAGCATTAACTATTCTTGGTTTTGAGAACATGGACGTCTTAGACTATTTCTGCGCTGTGTGCACGTTCAATAAATACAATATGTGACATTACCCTCATACATATTTGTAGGTGGAAGAAATTTACGACGGTAATAAACCAGTTCCACACGAAGGTCACTGTTAGGTAACCTATAACACGTGTATACAACAAGCTACGTTGAATTACGGTAAGCTGACAGTGTTGCAGGGAATTTTCCTCTAATAGGAACACGCGTCTTGGGCATTTTCTATCTAAACAAGAACCTTATTATAAATCTCATCACGCAAGTTGTTAGTAATAGTTCGTCGGGTCGGGTAATGTAAACACGGACGGTACTACCCGATAGGCTTGTTGATATCAGGCGATTGATGCTATCGATAAAATGTTACGATACTATGTATAATAGCCTATCATTAAAAATTTGTTTGTACATGCCCGATGTTAAAGGTAAGGGCACTATTCATAGACAATCAATCCAATATTAGAAATAAAAACTAAAGTAATTAGGTAGTATATAACAAGTTTTAATCAAGCTCCAAATTCCTAATCCCTATTTGTGTTTTAACTTTTGATTACTTGAATAACTCCACTTTCGTCATAACAATATAACCGTAATCATTCACTGATTATTTTATTAAATCGCTTATTTTTATATCGATTTAATATCGATATCACGTACTACTCACACCCCTACACATCCAGGGCAGCGCTGTAACTTGTAAAGATATTCCAGTTATTTGGGGATCGACATAGTCCGCTTTCGATTGGAATTCGGCTACAATGTTTTACAAACGTTAACTGCGGACAGGGTGGTATGCAAAGCTGACACAGAGACCTTAATCAGGGTACAGCTCTCTGAATTCGAAAGCGTTTGCCCCAAATTTTGGTATAGTCAAACAATGTTTTGTTGTCGGCGATTGTTTAGAAAATGGATTAAGTTCACCGTCCCGTTACGCGAAATGATTAGAGATGGGTCGAGTAAAGTTGTACTGGATGATCGAGTATCGAGTTAAACTCGATTTTACTTTTTTTTATATATTATAGGAGGAGCAGACGAGCATGCAGTCCACTTGATGGTAAGTGGCTACTGCCGCCCATGGACATCTGTAATCAACCCCAGATAGGATTAGATATTCCTACCTGAGGTCGGCCACAGATGCGCTGCTACCCCTGAGGACTAAGCTGGAATGCCTCGGAAATGTCTGTCTCCCTTACCCCTTCAAACCGGAACACAGCAGCGCCTAACACTGCTGTTATTAGGTAGAAATAGGTGTGGCGGTGGTGCCGCCGGAGTCGAACCACAAAGGGTTCTACCACCTTCAAAACTATCGTTCTACTAAGTAAATTGGTTCTGGTTTACTTCTTTAAGGTTTAAGACATTCATTAATTTAACAAATTACCGTGAAAGTAGGCACAAATAAACATTTTTAGGGTTGCTACAGGGAAATTATTTCTGCGAATACAAAAGTCTAATTGCGTTTGAAATAGATCAGTACGTCTCTGTAATTTTTATTCCCAGAACTTGAATAGAGCTGCGAATAGTTCAGATTTTTTCTATTATACCGATTATAGAATAGTAAACGGACACTTGGCTATCCTTAAAAAATATGAAACAATATTAACATTATTTCAATTTCAGTTTCAGTTTCTACGCGATGTTGTTTTTTCACCGTTATAGTAAGTCATACTATTGTTCGAAACACTGTACGCAAAAATCAAAGGTGCGAGCACAATACTTGAACCTTGTACCTCATTGGAAGCAGAGTGTCGCTGCTTTTTTAGCTTGAACCTGCTAGAGGTCACTAAATTCTCTCCAGTTTGAAAAAGTCCAGTCCCACCCCTAAATCCTGTATATATGATAATCTTTCACCAAACTTTTCAAATGTCTATGATTATATTACCATAACCTATATCCTTGCATTGTCGCTATATTCTTAGTCCGTAAACAATAAAAACATTTTTGAAACCATCGCTAAAACTCTCATAAAATACAATGTTGAGGGCACGGTGGTACGAAGCGCGGCACGTCACCATTTTCTATTTTCGTTTATTTGCTATAACACGTAACAATTTCAGCTTTATGAGGGCAAGGGACGGATTTCTGTCAATAATAAGGCGATTTACGATCGAATCCTTTATGTATAAGTAGAATTCACCGAGGAAATGCGAATCCGCTGCTGTTTTTCTCAGCGCGGAACCCTTAGAAGATTACTTTTGAGTGCTGAAATGTTTTCCACTGTTTATTTCGTTGCGTTCCTGAAGTACTCCTCAATATTACTTTGTGGTGAAGTTGTGAAGTATATACTCTATTTCTCTTTTGTTTGCGCATGATATGTTAATTGTGATTAAGGTTTATCAGTGTTTAAGCATATCGACAAAAACGTACTCACAATAGCTCAAAAATATGAAATTCGGGCTCCTGTTAAAATACTTATTATCACGTTCTCTAGCGGAGTAGAGAACATCGTCTAACAACCCAAATTTAACCAACATAAATACTATGGGATAACCAATGATGACGATAGCTACTCTCCTTGAAAAGACTGCGTGCTAAGTACCATTACATATTTCGGGATAACAGCAGTATAGCGTCCATTTAAAGCACACAATTTTAAGACAAATATCCATAGTACAGTGACCTTTTAATTCCGTCTGAAGGGTGCATTGAACACTGGCAAATACACGAATGTACTTGCGAACACCTAATTCCACCCCTCTTTGGCGTTGGTTCTAAATGTCTATGCTATAATTGCTCTTTAAGTCTAATACCCTTTAAGATATACGTTTGCTTTCGTATCACTTATTTCTTTACACAATTAAAGCTTAGCGGTACAGTACAGCGGGTTGATTTAAGATTTACAGCTGTCAATATCGGCATGTTCACTTGTTATGTCGACGGCTGGAATTTTACGAGTACACCCCTGACAATCACGCATTCTAGATTTGATTTGTTGTAACTTTAAATACCAAAACACCTAACAATTGTAGTAATAAATAACACTTGTTTTAGAGGAGAAAATATATATTAAGCTAGCCCACTTCCAATTAATTCCACCTTAGTTCTCTGCGTCGCTTCTGTGAATGTCATCAGGAAGGATTTCAATCTTGGTGGTTTATTACCAACATTCTAGATTGTCATCGACCACTGACCATCAAGTGGACTGGATGCTCGTCTGCTACTCTTATATTGTATAAAAAGGTAAATTGTAGGCTCATTTGCTACTTCTATATTATAAAAAGATTAAAAGTGATTATTAATACTGATTTTATTTTGGTGCTCCAAGATTATAGGATTGAATCGCTACAGTACGAAAATGTCTAGTAATTTTGGCTTATAACAACAGTGATTACACGTAGGACTTTCACACGTAATTCTGTAGTAGCTACGCATGTGGGATTAACCTTAGGTAGAGTTCTAGTCCTATGTCAGGTTGATTGATGGTGGACATTTAATATCAAGTTGGCTGTATGTCTGCGTAAAATAATTAATGCTATACAATGTTAGAGTTTCACTTACCCTCAAGGCTTGAAAGGCCTTTTGAATAGCCTAGGTATACATATTTAAGTATCTCAGTATTATACCTACAATTACACCCTTTGACATTCAACAAAAAGGGTCTCTTGTTAAATTTTCACTTTTCTATTATATGTATATTATAGAGGCAAGGTGATTGAACTGCCCGCATATTTTATCGAGTAATTCGTTATTTTCACGAAATATACAGTACTTACAGATTAAATTAATGCTAGTCTGCGGGTCGGATTATTTTTACATTGGTAAAATAAAATTATTGTTGATCCAATAGATTAGAACTTAGGAAAAGTGAGCCTTGATTATACGCATGATTTGAATTACAGATTATTGTATAACATTTAATTTGTAGAATATTTTTTCTTAGGCCGAGTTTAATTGGGAAAATGAACGTTTTTCATTTCGTTATTCGTGGAATATTAACTAACCGAGTGACTTCATGCCATTACATTACCAGTACATTCTTTAAAAAATATTTCGTCTATATCATTCAACCCCTAGAATTATATTCGGTTACTCCATAGCGACATGCCACTAAACTATCAACTCGGTAAATTTGATCTACATAATGGAAAGAAAATACATTTTTATAACCTTTTTTGACAATACAAAGACTGTGTTGTTATAAGTTTACTTTGCCTTTCTGTGGTATACTGTAGATAAATTGATTTGGATTAAGCAGACTTACTCAGGACAGTTTTAATTTTTTTATTATGTAACATAGTGACTGACTTACGTGAAAAATGCACTGGACTAAAATAATCTTGATAGGTAATATTTTTAATACATATTGATATAATTCATTCATATTGCAACATATCTATAAATTAGTTATGCTTACCTATGCCTATTTAAAAGACACTTTGTAACCTAGATATATCACAAATTTATTGTACAGCAATAAATTCTAGATAGATCTTACATTTTTCTTCGTGCATACAATATATTAGTACTTAATATTAATTTATTATGATCGTGGTTCACTTGTGATTGACTTACGTATGTATCGGACAGAATTGCGTGACCTGCTTTCAAAGTGCTAGTATTAGCTAGGCAACCTATAAAAGCCTTAATTGAATTATCATGTTTATCGCCAACAAAGAAAGATTGTGTTGAATTAATTAATACAGCACAGTTTGTGGAAAATTAAAATGAAAAAGTGAAAAAGTCAGAGAGTAACAGCTCGCACACAGTAGAAAAGGTACAGTTTTACGGTACCAAACAAAGATTCTTATTTCGTAGTTTTTTTAAGATATTCTTCCTTCTCATTCTGAGAGGAGACCCGTGCTTAGTGGGGCGAGTAATAGTAGACAATGGATTACCAGAAGTTATAAAAAAAACAAATAAGTATTTAAATGCTAAAAAATAAACATATTAACATTTTTATGACTTCAACAGCATTTATGTCATTAACTACAAAAGTCAATGAGATAGTCATTTTAAGATCTTTACATAATTTCCAGACTTATTTACAAACATTTCGTGCGCATATATGCATTCATCTTTTTATTTATGAATGAACATAAAAAAACATAAAAACTAATCTTGTCCTATGACGTAATATTTCATGAATTTAAAAATCTGATCATCGATGTTACAAGAAACATCAAAGTTCTTACAATAATTAAACTTGATCTCAATATAATTTATCGCTTCAATTAATTGCTTTTTGCTACTGAAGCTTTACCTTACTCTTTGCGTGGAATCTGAGAGATTCGTACGTCTCAACAGGATCCGGCGGCCGCGAAGAGTCCACCGGATGCCGGCTCTTTGCAGAAAAACCTTTAATTGATTCTATGTACCAATAAAGGCCCGTTCAAGATCGGGTTTATGGTCAACGTTGTCGTTAGAGATACTTTCTGCTTATCTGTGTAACGTTTTCTTAGCAAATACGCAAGTAGCAGTGATAATGGTTTGAAACGGCTGATAATCGGAAGGTCCGTAGCTCGAATACTCGGAATGTGTTTTTTTTGTAACTAGCTTAAACGATAAAAGAGAACATCATTACAAACATGTCTACTAATCTACACTTGACAAGCGCGGCAGATGGCCTAATCCTCTAAACTCTGAGAGTAGACTTCTTCCCACAAGTGGGACAAAATGGATTGACGACGACGGCATGTTAATAATGAATCCCTAATGCTGTCCTTAATTACGCTAATATACGTAATATGATACAAATCATCCATTTAGGGACTTGTGTATTATTAATAATGGTCGGGTGTTTACTCGCTTCAGATAATAGATACCTGCACGAAATTAATTACTTTGAAACAGAGGAGCGGATCGAATTTTAATGTGATAGATAGCAGGCTGGAAGTGTTTCGTGTTATCTATACCGTCGCGGACTAAATTATTCAACTCACGTCAGCCTGAACAGTGCGTACTCGTACACCTACCCCGGAGCGCCCGCTCTTACTTCAATGAATGTCAAATCACTCTACCTTGTTCAATAACCATTGTCTATTAGTGAGCGTTTGTTATTCATGCGGCGGCTAGGCTTTCCTAGATAGGCGATACCCATTTCGCAGGCGGTCTGTAGTCCGTATTACAGCGCCGGTTTAGCCACAAAGGGCAAGGAGACATGCAAATTGCGTCTCTATTATCCGTCGTCGCGCACCGGGATTTACATAGGAATGGACTCTTCTTCATTTGGACGAGACCGGTAGGACACGGCGACGGCAACGACGCCACTGGCCGCATAATTCTGTGAAATTGTGTTGTCTGACGCGACATGACACATGCCTGTCGTTTTCAGCGACTGACATGGACGGCAAAAAGGCTTGTCGGTGTCTGGCACTATTATTTTTTGTTTGTGTCCTGTATACAAACAGCGAAAGCTTTAAACAATTAAGAGTCTAAACTCAGCGGCGTCTTGTCGTTGTCGATCAACATTAGAAAATTTTATAGTTAACATGCAGCCGAAAATAATAATACCTTCTGAAGTCGGTAAAGATGCTGCCGTTGTCGTGCTGTTGGCACCGGTACCGTACCCATGCCGTGCCGTGAAGTGTCGTGACGTATCGTGTCGTCCTAATGAAGAAGAGCCCAGGAGGAGCAGTCGCGACAGTTAGAGGCTTCCGTGGCGGGTCGTAGGAGCACGCCCCGTCCCCACACCACATGATTACAGGACGAATCTAAAACGTTTATTCATAACTCGAACTCAATCTGCATAAACGGTCTGTCCCAGTCTAAAAATGATCGAAAATACCGTGCGACAAATTGCCGCTGTAGATTTAATACTTGATAAAAAGCTTTCACAGGTTTTTTGACTTCGGTTTTCAGTAAAGCTAAATAATAAACTTCGATCTATGTACAACTTTTTCACGAAATAAGTTCGTATCTCTGTTCATTTACTTTGACTAACAGAATAGGTTTATACTTAAAAATAAAAATTCAAAGGTGTGTATTTCGTGAACTCAGAGACGCAATTTATCATATCAGTTGAGTAACTTGACAGTGTTGAAGAATGTTTAGAATGTTTCATCATGAATCTGAAGCATATTTAAGCGTTACTCAAATTAATGTGAGTCGGTGTCGGTTGTGTAGCTTGCGCAATGATTGACGTATTGCACCCAATGCTCTCGCCGTTTACCGCCCAACCTTGGCCCGAGACGGCAACGGTGTAAATAATAAACTTCTCTGTGTCTGCGCTGATTTGCGGCTGTTTGATAAGATCTATCTGCTTGTTTTCTTGTGAACTGAACATTTCTTTAAACGCGTTGTGCGGGATTTTATAGGAGAAAGTCTAAAATCGTGCTAATGTGGGGGCAGATTAATTATTATTTTAATTAAGTTGTATTATATTTTGTTTGCTTCAATACAATTTAAGGGTTTTCGGGTTAAAGTTACTTTTTGATTTTTTTTGTTTATAGCATGCAGTCCACCTGATGGTAAGTGGCTACTGCCGCCCATGGACATCTGTAATCAACCCCAGATAGGATTAGATATTCCTCCCTGAGGTCGGCCACAGATGCGCCGCTACCCCTGAGGACCAAGCTGGAACGCCTCGGAAAAGTCTGTCTCCCTTACCACACCCTTCAAAACGGAACACAGCAGCGCCTAACACTACTGTTATTAGGCAGAAATAGGTGTGGCGGTGGTGCCGCCGGAGTCGAACCACAAAGGGTTCTACCAACTTCAAATTTGATATTCAAATTTAATCAAATGTATGCAATGTTTACAAGATTTTATTATAACGGCATTATTGTACTTTCGGCGTGTAGCCCAATCTTGCTCCAACACGGCCCATGGTGTAAATAATAAAATTTTCCGTACCTACGCGCTGATTTCCGTTGATTATGGACTGGCTTTCCTGTATTATAAAACGTTGAGCATTACAAAAGGGAAGAGAGAATTCATCGGTACCTTACTTACCATGGTTATAAAAAATATATGCCGAATAAATGCAGTGAAACGAAATGTAAACAGGGCCAAGTGTGACTCAAACTCGCATCCTCAGAGCTCCGTATCAACAAAATTTGCAATTATTTTTATTTTTAATATTTTGTTCTATTTCTAATTCTGCCAATTATGGTTCAATAGATTAACCGGAAGATCTTGTTTGTTAGTATCTATTGTTATAGCAACCGAAGGCTTAATAATATAGACGCGTTTTACACTTTGGATACGGAACCCAAAACAAGACGAAAGAGTAATTAAAGATCAAATAAAGAGATATCAACATACATTTAGAAGACAATATAATGCTCTTATTGGTAAATGTTATTTTTGAATGTACCGTTAAACTACAGTAGTTTACCGCTCCTAGCTCCTACATTGCCCCTACAATAGCCTCACGTTACTTTCCCTTGTAAGCTGATACTGAATCACCTATAAGTCAGCGTGCGATAAGACCAGCAATTGTCTCATTGTCCGACGGCTCTACAAATAGCGCTGGTAATCAACTGTTAGATCTTAAAACATAGTAACAGTTATGTTTTCAGAATAAAGTACCGTTTAACGCTTGCCTTCTCAGAAGTGGATCAACAGTTGGCTTATGAAACATGGATGTGAGTTTTATGTTATGTTATAATGAAAATAGTTTATATGGTTTCTTGTAGCTGTTAGATAAAATAAAGCAGAGGTTCCATTTAAAATGCTCCGTTGTAAAAATGAAATGAAATGAATCAGAAAATTAGAAATTAAAAAATAGATTTGTATTCTATAAACTTTTATTTGTTTTATTTGCGTATGTAATTATGTATTTTAAATCTGTATTGATACTTTTATGTTTTTTGTACATTTGATATTTTGAAAAAAAAAACAGTGTTTACTCTGATTGGAATGTGAAATTTCAATCTACCAATGTATCAAGTAGCATTCTTAAAGCTATGCTTGCGGCGTTCGATCAATTGGATCTTACTTTAATGTACATTTAAACACAAATTGAATCCCTTTCAGGTTTGATAAAATTAAGGAGTTGTAGACTTGAAAATTAGAGTGTTAAGAGTAGAATAAAAATATAAAAAATCTTGGTAGTTATTCTGAAAACAAAAATACTCCTTAACACTTGTACGGATTAAATACTCGTATATGATATAACATGAAAAAGTGGGTTTCATTCATAACAAGTGTTCATTGAATAGATTTTGTTACGAATACATTTTTATTTGCAATGAAATATGTAGCGTTCCCTTATTTGAACCTGTACAGTATAATTTTATTTGCAAAGCGCAAAAACTGGAGCAGCTATCCATATCCAATAGTTAATTGCTGTTATTTTATGTATTACATTAATGTCCGTATAAAATACTGGGTCATGTATTTGTCGCTGTCGACAGTCTGACCTTTTATGTCAACGATTTTTTACTTGCAATTTGCAAAATTATATAACATACTGAATTCTGCAAAAAATAAAAGTTACTCTGTTACCGTACTTATATGGAATTCTGTAAATATTTGAAACTTTTTAAAGAGCTTTTGTTTGAAACTGAATCGGTGCTACTTAACGCATAATTGTCATTTCATGTTACTTAATGGAGTCATTACTTTCCACAAATGTTACAATAGAATAAAGCTAGTTGTTAGCTTACATTTACCTAAATTATACATATACATTAATATGTGATAATACTACTAATTATTTCTTACACACGTAATTCAGCCTATCTGCAGTTGTCATTCACACTCATGAACATTAATTAATTAATTAATGATAATACAAGTAGAACAAGAATTTTGCGAGAATGCGAAGTCAATCAGATATTGCTGCTCCTGAGAGCTAATTTGATATTCGTTATATTATTACTCGTATAAGTAGCTCGTAAAAATAAGCAGTGATAGCCTAGTGGTTAAGAAACGCGGCCTCTCGATCAGGGGCTCCGAGGATCAAATCCCAGGCACGCACCTCTGATTATCAAGTTTAGCGGCGAAGGAAAACATCGTGAAGAAACCTGCATACCAGAAAGATCTATTAAAAAAAAAAACTTAAAGGTATGTGAAGTCTACCAATCCGCACTTGGCCAGCGCGGTAGACTATGGCCTAATCCTTCTCATTCAGAGAGGAAACTCATGCCCAGCAGTGGGACAGTAATGGGTTGATGATGATGATAAGTAGCTACTTTATTTCATCGACCTTGTAAATACATCTTATCATATTTACATAGATAGCATAGTATGGGTACGACTCGTAACACCAAGTGGACTGTATGCCCATTGCCCATGTATCTACATTGTGTTTGTTTCATCAATACGAATGATATTCAATCACCTGTTACTGTCGTTAATCAATTGACTTAATAATTTTATTTTGTAAGTGACCGGGGAGCTTTGCTCCGAAAGTCTCAGTTCGGAGTTTTGTATATGAATGAAATGTTTAGAAAACTTCGATCTCGTGATTCAGAAACGTGTACCGCCATCTCTTGACGAGTAGTGAGAAGTCGCCAAATCATTAATTATTATCATTTAATTTAATGCTGGTTATTGTAAGACATTTTATTTTATATAATATTAATTGTCTATGATTTGATGCTGTGTATTAAATTCAAGAAACTCTCATGCAGACGTAATAAATTTTGCTAGAGGTAGCCGTAACAGCAGGTAGTAACTACCAGTGACAGTTTGACTTAATAATTAAAACTGAGTAGTTGAATTGAAGGATAAATATTTATATCCAATTTATCATGCCGCTAACGGTAGTTGAGAACTATGGCAATCGAGCGGCTTCAACTTAAGAATGCTGATAAGGCAAACTTTATAGACTTTAGCTTCCTTGCAGGAGTTGAAAGTATGAACCATTTTGCTCGCTTTTTATATCCGCGCAAAAAGATATAACGGGTAGGTATATTATCTTCCCGATTTTATCTTTACAATGCAAAACATTATTTTAATCACAAATTTCTATAGGATAAATATTGAAGTCTAAGGTTGTTGAAGTGTATGTGTAAAAAATTAAAGTGCCTCATACTAGAGCAAGTAAACTTGTAATTAAAGTTTAGTGAGTTGCGTTTGTGTTTTATCTAACAGTCCATTGGATTTTAAATTACTACTGCAGTTCAAAATCTATAACCAAATGAAAGTAGGTAGGTACATAAGTATAATCTTATGTATAAAATTCTCGCGTCACAAGTTAGTTACCGTACTTCTCCGAAACGGCTTTACCGATTTTCACCAAATTTTATATGCATATTCAGTAGGTCTGAGAATCGGCTACTATCTATTTTTTATACCCCTAAGTGATAAGGGTTGTTCGACCTTAACATTTTTTTATTTATATGTTAACACTACGTTTCCCGGGTCAGCTAGTATCATATAGGTACATTTAAACTGAAAAAAGGTAACAGGTAACAGGTAAACCTGGTTGGTTTACTGCTGTTGTATACCACTATACAGGAGTTTATATATATTTTTGTAATTAGTTGATTTGAAATACTTATTCTTTTGTTACGTAATGTTACTTTAATAAAGCAAGGTTATCTTTGCAAGTTATATTTAAAAATGATGCTGACATACTGAAGAAAACTATTTTTACAATCTTTCTTCGATTATTTTAAACGAAGATATCTTATTTCTGCATACAGCTGGAACGTGAAGCTACTTTAGAGAAAACGTAGGCGGAAAGCTGATATCGTTCTGTTTATAGTATTTTCCTTTCGTAGTTTTATAATATTTTCCCTTCAGTTCAAACATTTTCTTTGAGTAATAATATTTTTATGTATCTTGCTGCTTTAGAAAGCCAGGAATAGTACCATTTCTAAAGCATTTTATAATCACTGGACTTACACAATCCGATAAAGTAGTAAAATTTGACATTACCTAGCGCAAAAGTAGATTGACTTATATGGTTATTTATGTACTGTATCATTTTAATTATGAATTATTAAAATACACCTTGAAGGTCCACCGCCACACCTATTTCTACCTAATAACAGCGGTGTTGGGCGCTGCTATTATCCGTTTTGAAGGGTGTAGTAAGGGAGACAGACTTTTCCGAGGCGTTCCAGCTTAGTCCTCAGGGGTAGCGGCGCATCTGTGGCCGACCTCAGGTAGGAGTATCTAATCCTATCTGGGGTTGATTACAGATGTCCATGGGCGACAGCAGCCACTTACCATCAGGTCCACCTGATGTCCACTGCAGTCCACTGCTGTCCACCTGCAGTCCACTACATGCTCGTCTGCTACTCCTACATTATAAAAAAAAAAAAAAACACCTGATTCCTAAGGTTTCAATTGCGATTACAGTATCTCGTTACATGATATATAGAAATAAGTGAATTATTTATACCTTCTTTAAATATTACCCACTTCAATAGATCTTCTTTGAGTATGAGACCCGTTACTTCAGAGAGATCGAGTTGAATCTCCCGTTTCAGATTATCATTTTTTATAAACTTGGCGTAAACATGTCTTAATAAATTGCCTATCAAAATACATCAAATCCAAGGCAAGATCAGCGCGTCAATAAACAATGTCGGCTTCTGTTACATAGTTTAAGACAAAGACTAGGTATATAAGTAGTTACTTACCCATGATCGATATTTATCTCGCGATCTTTACTGCGAAATAATGCGCCGCAGATTAAGGTGAATGGTTGCATTCATTAAAGACCTTCGATTTGGAGCAGTACCCTTAGTATGAGTTTTTGCGTGTGCTCGAAAACGTTCAACGTTTACGTATTCGCGCATGCAGCGTCCCCATGGACTATATCGGAACTACAATTTCGCATTTAAAGTTAAGAAAGCTGAATAGTCAATTTACAGTTTCATTCATTATACAAATATAAATAGAATGTATTTATTTTTACATTTTTAATTTAATTTTGATAGCGTTATAGTTCCTTTTGAAACTTGAACTGTTCAATTTTGAATGGGTGAATTCGTAAACATTGAACGTTATCAAGCAAACGTAAAAACTCATACTAAGGGTACAGGAAATCACAGCGGGCAGATAATGTGCGATCGGACGTGAAATAAATCGTTGATCGTAGGGCGCTGCATTACAATTTCACGCTTAGTTCAAATACTTCACGGGAATTTATTTTCGAAAAGGCCCTTAGTTGGACGTTTTGGTGTTTTATCTTTAAATACCAGTCAAAAAGTTTGAATTGTAAAATCAGATCAAATCAATAAAGTCGTTTCTCATGTTATTTTGTTCCTCATATTATATCAATTGATCTATTTTCAGTAAATATTGTATATACTATTAATTATAATTACTTGCATAATTATTTAATTATAGTACTATTTTAATTAATAATTCTGTGAAAATAATCATGATGTGATATTTTTATAATAATAATTGCCTATTTATAAAGTCACTGGCTGTATGCGTTACACGATTGTATGCATTAGGATAAAAAAGAGAAAGAACGCTCTAGAGTTGTATTTTACGCGGGAATAATAAAAGTTGTAAATTGGATCTAGAAATAGTTTTACTTTTTTACTATGTACTAATAATAATTAATATATCAAAATAAGACTAATTTGAATTTAAAGAATGATTCCCAAATAAGTATAAGAGTTATATAAAGATCTAAAACGATAATAAAAATATTTCATTGCTAACATAAAGTTTACAAGACAATTTAACAACAATTAGTAAAGATTACTCACTCCTAACAAGAAAATGTAACAATTGAAATTGCTACTGTCATCTATTTTCGTGTTTCAAAAATATTAAAAAAAAATGTATTTTTTAGATCATTTACGAATGAGACGACATTTCTCCGCACTTTTTCTTCGATTTCGTGTTTTTGCACCACTTACCTGCGTATAACTGCATTGTTCCGCGTAAATTACACCATGGCAGAAATTAAATGGCTGACACATTTGTCAACCGTGTAAGCCATTTATTGGCTTCCTTCTATAACAAGGCGGTGAGATATCTATACTTATGTATGATATACCTATGTACGTATACATATATACACAGATATTATTATCATTGGAACCGTTGAATAGATATAACCTAGTCTGTCGCACAAACTTACGTCCCTTTTATTATACCCACACTTGTAATGGGTAGGCAGTTACAAATTAATTAAACTCGAATCGTCGATCATGCTTCTGCTATTTGAGTTGGTTTTGGTGTGCAAATTTAATAGGGATCAGAATTGATCAGATGTTTGTTTGATTATAATTCGTTATAACTACGTTCGTATTAAAAGCTTCATTTTGTTTTATAATACGATATCTTTTTTATGAAAATAGGAATAAATTCCTATTATCCTTTGAGATAGCGGAAAATATACTCGTAAATAAAATTTTAGTAGACCATTGAAAACTATAGTTTTTAAAATTTGTCCTGTTACGCGGAAGTCCAAGGTTTGAATTCCAGGCAGGAATTTTTATTTCTTCATAATTATTGACGTATTACAAATCAATTATAACTTTAACGGTAAAGAGAAAAATCGTAAGGGAAAAGTGTGTGAAAAGTGAAAAGTTATTTCTATTTTAATGTTGCCTAAAGTGTATGAAAACTACCAATCCATAAATGGTCAGCATGGTGGACTATGGCCTAAACCTCTCACTCTAAGAGAAGATCCGTCACCAGTACCCTTACCATGTGTTTTTACGTTTTAACAAATATAACTGTTTTGGTATTTGTGTACGTATTTGCCTATACAATTTCCAATCAGCACCTCTAGCGAATTGTCTCAGAACGTAGTGTCAGTAACGTAATATTAAATGTTTAATTGACAAAATGGCGCTTTATGTCTTGTCTCTCTTTTTTGCGAACATGTGACGTAGACAAAAAGACTTGAGCACTTACATATTGTTACGTTTACTCAGTCTACTGAAGCAAGCGGAACAGACTAATGGATTGAGTAAACGTAACGTAAAATTGTGGGATGTTTTGAAAACTCATGGTAAGGGTACAGTAGTGAGACAGTAATAAGTTAACGACATTTAACGCATAAGAAGTTTACGTAGCGTCGTTAAAACGCTTTACGAGTTCTCTCAATTGACTTTAATCACAGTTGAACAAATCTAGGCTTAATTTAGCAAAGTAATCTCAAGTTTTTCATTTTCTTAATCAAAAGAAGTTGATCCTTAAGTAAGGCAAGTTTATACATAAATAATATTTCGAGTTGAACAACGATGAATAATTGCTAAGGGCCGCGTATTATAAAATTATTCAGAAAGTAGTTCAGTTGATCAAAGGTAGATTTAAATATTTCTTTTGTTCAGTCAATAAATTAATGTTTAAAAAGTTCTGGCTTATTTAAGTTTCTTGACTGCCAATATACAGCAAAAGTTGATGGTCACGTGTCTACAGATTGGCGAAATTCGCATTTCTCACTTCAAAGTTTTGCTTCTATCAAATCCTTCTATGTATTATAATTTCAGATATTGTAAAGAAGTACCTACTTGGGTTGGTTGTAAGCACTCCAACCATTTTTTACAAATGCTCTTCTGGAAATATTCATAAGATTTTCATACCACACTTATTAAAAAGAAGTAGTAAAGAATTATCAAGAGTAAAGAACCCAGCAAATTTCTTCAAACTTGTTAGATTATTACTAAAAGTTAAAGTAGTTTATGAAAACATTTTAATCGATAGTAATTTTCGAGTCTCTAAAAAGCGTTGTGTAAATTGAGAAATAAAATTATTTAGTGCACTTGTCTTAAAAATCCAGGACAATGCAACGTATTTCTTAATAACTTTTATTTAGCTCCTAAAATATACCGCAGTCACATTTTTGCTGGAGCGCCGTATTTCATGCTGGCTTGCAAGGAAGGCTATTTGTCTGAAGCAAAGCTCCAGGGTGGCTGTTGACCTGCTCGCTTTCAAAATAGCCCCCGCTTTAGGAACTTTGCGATAATCCCGTGGGCAAGGAGGACATACTTAAAATTCTTTACATACAAAAGCACATACGCTGATTTCAGGATAAATTTTGTTCTACGATGCAACGTGAAACATTAAAATTTGAAAATTTAAATATACTTTTTTTATTTTTTACAAAGTATACAAAATTGCCTTTAGGTACTTGAAAATTTGTAAATTTGGTATGGGTATTTTTTTCCTAAAATAATGTTAACATTTGTCATTTAAGTCGTTTTACTAGTAATGTTTAAAGTCTCAATGCGATTCCTTGCTCAACGAACTTCGGTTAACACTGAGTTTTGCCCCCAAACGGAATCAAACAAAGGGAACTACTGAAATTATTCGGTCACCGCCCGCTAAGGTCTCTTATCTCCGCCTTTTGATCGCTTTGAACTGACACTTCTATTTATAACTTGCTATTTTTACGCTGAAAAAGTGCTGATATACAAAAGCAATAAAGCATTTATGTGGCCGAATAAAATTCTGCAGCATTCGAGCGGCACGAATTGAAAGAGTGATTTGAAGCTTCCTTTGTCCATTTTTTATAAATATATTTTTGACATTCGACATCTTAATTGTTAATGTGCGAGTACGTTCAACCAGCTTCCGCACCACAGAGTGTCAATCAAACATTTTATTTACGAGTAATAGCACAACAACTCTGTTACTACTTGGTTCCTACCGACTACTAAGTTCGCGCATTCAAACGTACAAACTTTTGAATGCAAATCTCATCAAAATTAGCTTACCGTTTTTCCGTTTAGAGCAGATGAAACATACAGACAAAAAAAGAGACACAAAAATAAAAACAGGAGACAAAATGTTAAATCGGGTATCTGGCTTTTGTATGTGTAGAAGCTAAAAAAAGCAATTCTTATGGTATCGCGGTTAATACAGATAGAAATTTTAGATCGTAAGTATCAAACCTATTATGTTTTTGAGTTTAGTAACAATAATATGACTTCAAGTTAAAAAAAGGCCAATAACAAAACAATCATTCTCTGTGCTATCACTGATAGATACTAAATTACACTAACAAAATGCTTGAAATGAGCTCCCTAACTTAGAAATGACTTGAAAGTAAACTGTCGGTCAAGATTTCACGCACGAAGATGGCATATTGGTTTTGGAAGAGCCGGTTCAGCGGTCACGCGCGACCGTCGTGCCATCCTCCGCTCGTAACGAATTCACGATAAAGGATTACCTTCTCTTTTATTTAGGGATTCAACTCACGAAGACACTTGGTGGGTCTTGTTGGTGGAGAGCATAAGATAGAAAATCAAACACGTCGGTCGCCGTCATGAGACACAATATAGCGTATTTAAGTCTGAGCTTGTGATGGTAGTGTGACATAACTGGAAGACATATAGATTTAGGTAGGTTTAAAAGTGTGTATCAATTTTGCAGCTGTTTTACTATCTTTTTTAAATTAAAATAAAATATCACCAAACAAGATCCGTTGTTTGGGCCATTTTGCATAAGAGGAAAATATTAAAGGAATAATTTATATCAGTGGATTGTTCTAGATTTAAATAATTTATATATATAAATGCAAATAAAAGTGACACATTAAATATAGGTAGGCATCATTTTATTATATCCAACAAAAGAATAGTATTGTCAAATCTCATTGTCTTAATTAATAATTAATCATAGTTTATTACGTCAATCTTCAAGTAATATGTAATTGACCAACCTCTATTTATTTTTCTTGTCTTACGAGGAAGTGCGCAAAACCGGTACAAATTATTATTATCATTCAGCTGATCATATTTGCACAGCTTCCTTCATTACATAATCAGTGGTATATGACATAAGAGATAGAGAAATTATTGCCGGCACTAAACGACATGGTCGCGAAAGTTGCGTAACTTTATCTTATTGAATTTAACAATATTAAGTACATATTGTAAAATTTATGTAAACATTTACATTTATTGTTAAAAGGGTTGGCAATAATAGCAATCTATTAAATCTCACTTAAGCTTGCTATATTTGTTTAAACGTGTAATTTTTAACTTGCGCAAATAGACTATGTTACGTAGCAGAAATATAGCAGTGATAGCCTAGTGGTTAAGAAACTCTGCGTCTCGATCGAGAGGTCCGAGGTTGAAATCCCAGGCACGCACCTCTGATTTTTCAAAGTTATGTGTGTATTATAAATTAATTGTCACTTGCTAAACGGTAAAGGAAAACATCGTGAGGAAACCTGCATAACTGAGAGATTTATAAAAAAAATCTCAAAGGTATGTGAAGTCTACCACGCACTTGGCCACGCACTTGGCCACGCACTTGGCCAGCGCGGTGGACTATGGCCTAATTCTTCTAATTCTGAGAGGAGACCCGTGCCCAGCAGTGGCACAATAATGGGTTGATGATGATAACCTAGCAGAACAATACGTTATAACAATGGGAAAAAATGCTAATATCTAATATATAAGACGACTTATTCACCTGTTTTCAAACTATTAATGTAATAAAGAAAGACAAATATACAAGATACGCAAAGAATAAACACCTACCTTTTAATGTTTTGTACATAAACACGACTGTTGACATTTATGTCTCGTTACATTACGTTATTAAAGTCAATAAAACTAAATTAATGACTCCTTAAAACATAATTATAACAAATTTACAAAAACTAAAAAACCTTGGGAAAAGTATCTATAACTAAAGCTTGATCGCCTGAGAAAAATGAACGAGTAGAGGTGAAAAAACAAGCTTGTTATCTTCAATTAGTTTCCGAAGAGCGGGCTGATCAGAATCATAAAAAGGGAGCAATATCGGGAGCGACTGAACGGGAATCCGGTTTGAAAAAAACACGGGCTGCGGTCCGGCGCACCGTAGATAGGAAGGGTTGGGTTTCTTATTGCCCAGACGTTATACTGTGCAATACTCGTATAGTTATTATGTAGAGATTTGCATATTGTATGAATGTTGCCTTAAATTCATTAGAAATGTCACATGTTTCCCACATGTACAATTGTACATATACGTAAATTGGTTATGTTTGGGTATAATATTTTTTATGTTTATTACGGTGGTACATATGTGTGAGCTGGTGGTGTGTAGGTACTTTATAAAAATGGTCATTATTAATCTTTTTATAATATGTTTGTTTGTTTGTCTCCTCTCAGAATGACTACGGGATATGTCGATTGGTTGACTTCCAACGCCACTAAGAATAGTAAGCACAATTCTCAGGGATGTAGGATTTCCACTGAGTTTTATTTTAATTTTAAAGCATGTGATAATTTATTTCTAAAACACACGTAAATGAGAAAATTTACGTAAGATCATAGTGTGAAAAGCCGGAATTTTATTCTATCACTACGTTATCTCTGCTGTTAACATATTAATATAATGCCATATTTCAAATATTGATGAACGGATATACTATATAACGCTTCATACGTACCTACTCCTATAGCTACGTTATTAAAAAACCTCCATCATTATACTCTTACAATTCAATGATCGCAAAATCAGTGTAACTGATTTATTACTGCTATTTATCTATCCACTATATCTCAAATATTACGCAAACAAGCGATATCACGCGATAATTCTATTGTAGAACGAGTTTATCAAAATATTTTTCAAATGTTTACTTATTTACTGCTCGACGTTATTCCCAAGAAAGATTAAGTAACTATGAAAGCAATTAGCGAATAAAATTTCGCCGCCATTGTGGATTTGTGAAAGTATCAAAAGAGATCTTTCTCAATGAATCTGAGTCAGTCGCGACGCCGGTGTTGCCACGTTTTGTCTTGTGGCAATTTTAATCATCAACTGTGAGTCATTGGGACCGGCTATGATGTAAAATTGACGAAGATCCTATTGAGCTGTGGTTTTGAACTTTCCAACTGTTGTAAGTACTGCTTTTGACATAATGACGCAGCTTTCTGAGAAAAATTGCTTTCAGATTAATCAGTAACGTTTGAGAAAGAACAATCCTTAATATTACCCACAAGAAACTGTATGTGAATGGCTTTTAGTTACGGGTAGAAGACAATAGATGTAATATTCGGTTACATGTAATTACCGTGCATGCTTAATTAAATAATTTGCTTTTATATTTTGAAATACAAAAGTTATCATTTTCTTTTTTAGTCTGCACCGTTGGAATCCATACTAACATCATGCAGTTGTTGAAGCTACTTGTAAGATGGTAAGTAATACTTTTCGTTTTAATTAAATCATCAAATAACTTTTATACGCTTCCCATAAATGCCCCATGACATCATATTATTATTATTATGTATATCTTCTTAGGTATCATAAATTGTTTATCATAGTTCCAACTAATAATTCAGAAATGGGTTCAATTTGATTCATGTATTTAAATTTATTAAAATTCGCTAATTTATTATGACATTACTATGTATAAACGCTAGCTACAAACCAAAAAACCTATATTATGTAAAAAAAGTTTTCTTAAATTAGCGTACCTGTAAGGGAACATTTTACTTCGAAATACGTATTCTTAGCTGGCTAATGCACAAGAGTTGTTCCCGATATCAGATAGGTTTTATTCTTATGCTCTATTTTAAGTACACTGCAGTGGTTGCTAATTTAAAGAGGGGTTTCAGTATAAATGCGTACAAAAGAACAAAAAGTGGCAACACTGCTGCCATTACCGCTCCCCGGAGCATTGTTGAGCCGATCAGATTACCGTAACCTTTATTGTCCACTATTCCACTGCCGTTTTGTGGACAATTTTGTATAAATGCCGGTATGTGCAAATCTGGATTATATTGAAATATTAGAATGGAAATATCTTTATTACGATGTAGGAATGATATTGAATACATTATGCTAAGGATGTTGGGTATGTGACATTAAGGTCAAAGATACGCATGAACCTAGAAGGAGTGTTGTCATTCGCCTATTAATAACTAACCATTCTACTTATTTTGGCCTATTTACGATCGAAATTAGAAACATAAAATAAAATCTTGCCAAAAACTTGCATAAATTGATTATAATATTGTTGATAGTCCTTGTCACATATTATTTACAAAGTATTCCGTCAAAAAGTAACAAGATTCTATAGAATTCTAAAGTACCTCAAACAACACATAGAGACATGAAATAAAATCTTGCCAGAAACTTGCATAAATTGATTATTATTATGTTGATAGTTCTTGTCACTTATTATTTACAAAGTATTCCGTCAAAAAGTAACAAGATTCTATAGAATTCTAATGTACTTCAAACAACACATAGAAACATGAAATAAAACCTTGCCAAAAACTTGCATAAATTGATTATTAAATTGTTGATAGTCCTTGTCACTTATTATTTACAAAGTATTCTGGCAAAAAGTAACAGGATTCTATAGAATTCTAATGTACCTCAAACAACACATAGAAACATGAAATGAAATTTGACAAAAACTTGCATAAATTGATAATTAAATTGTTGATAGTCCTTGTCACTTATTATTTACAAAGTATTCCGTCAAAAAGTAACAAGATTCTATAGAATTCTAAAGTACCTCAAACAACACATAGAAACATGAAATAAAATCTTGCCAAAAACTTGCATAAATTGATTATTATATTGTTGATAGTCCTTGTCACTTATTATTTACAAAGTATTCCGTCAAAAAGTAACAATATTCTATTGAAGTCCAAAGTACCTCAAACAAAACTATTCCATTGTGGCGGACAAACTCGTAGTTAGAAGCTGGTAAAAGTGGTTTAGCAGACTTCAAAGTTTTGTAAAACAAGAAGCAAATCTATTCTAAGTTTGACCCTGAGACCTAACTCTCTCAGAATCTCAAGAGGCACATCTTCGAACTTGGAAAGGACGTCGTGCGGAATGGGGACTAATTAAACTTTAATAAAGTCTATCCTTATTTATATACATACTTAAACGTGTAAAATATGATACAATATTTTTAATCGTCGTTAAGACTAGACAGATTTATGCTAATTTGCCCTTACTTTTTATAGGCGTCCTAATAATACGCCACAACATACGTATAATGTATGCAACATGCTACTCGTATGTGCAATACATTTATCCTTAGATTTAGTAAATATTAGAGCGGTTATTGCTTATCAATATATCTTCTTTCTTTCGGTTCAGCTCTCTATCGGTGAATTAAAGTTTTGTTCAGGTACTTTAAAGATTAGTGCACAGAAAGACAAGAAGATAAGCAGAATGAAAATTAATGTTTTTATGTCATGTGTCTTTTATACCAAGCTGCAAATATAGCAGTTATTTTTAAATTCC
This sequence comes from Epargyreus clarus clarus, assembly GCA_014595695.2. Taxonomy (NCBI): domain Eukaryota; kingdom Metazoa; phylum Arthropoda; class Insecta; order Lepidoptera; family Hesperiidae; genus Epargyreus; species Epargyreus clarus. The sequence continues at coordinate 2,579,643 of JACTTY020000060.1, read as the reverse complement.
AGAAAGACACTTTAATTAATTTATTTGAATAAATAAAGACTTCACGGCATTGAACTTCAAGCTCCATGATAAGATCGACGTCACTCCATATGTCAATGATATTATCGTAATCGTGTCGGTTAATGAAAAAGCCCTTTATTGTCGTCGAGTACCAGCAGCTGGCTATTCTCCTCGTAGTTTTGTGAATAATTCGTAATCTCAGGATGTGTCCATTACTGGAGTGCTATTCTGCAAAGTATTCGATCGAATGTCGATACGTTGCAAAGTCGATTCATCTTCATCATCAAAAACGGAACTCTTCTTAACGAAAGAGCGAAAGAAGGGTTTCCGCAATAGACCACCACACATTCCTTAAGATGTCATACGTCACCGTTAAAAATATTAATTATTTTCTAATAAAGCTACGCAACAGTTTCCATCGCGTTATAACAAAGAAATAAAAAATGCGAATATTTCGAAAATAATTAAACCTTACATTCAGTATGCTAATTAAATAACATTAGACGTGAGAGTTCCTTACTAACAATAGTTCTTCGCATATCGCATTCGCATAAACAAAAAAGAGCCACGTCATCCTCACTGTCTAACAAATTTGACATTTCAGTGATCAGCATTCGAGATTGTAAAATCATCTTACAGAATAGCTCCCCTGGTTCAGAGTAGTCCTAGGTTTGTGGCTTATCCCCGACAGGTGAGCAGATAACTTAATTAGCATGAAAGTGCACGGCGACTTGTTTATCAGCCGCATAATTAACTGCACCGCTCGAACTTAGCCAGTCGACCGTGGAAGTAACTTTAATGGCAGTTGTAAATAAAACAGATCGAAAACGATAAACTGGCATATTCATTTAAGTATATTCTACACAAATATATTTTTATTGAAAAGCAGCTGGACGAAGAAAACATGCGATTGGATCTCGTATTATCTCGTTTAATATTGCAACTATCAACCCACCACCCTATTGAACACATAAACATACATTTTAATAAGGTTAAAGTTAACGAACATGCAGTCAATATGATATTAAGTGACCACTACCGTCCATGACATCTGTTACCATTCTATATAGGGGTAGATAGCTACCTGAAGCCGCTCACATATCCTTTACAACTACTGAGTACTACGATGATATCTTATATGTTAAATTATCCGGCATCCGCACACTACTATCGAAACATAAGAACTGCTAGAAATAGGTATAGCAGCAGTATCTCCTCAGTAGAACCATACTCATTCTACGGTACAAATAACTTCCTTTTTACATACCAGGGATAACGTTCCGTTTAGCCCATACCTCCGATCCATCTGAATTTTGGTACTCATATCGATTTTGACTCGCTTATCAATAATATCAAACTCAAAATACCCGCAAATTTTATTTTCAAGGTCAAGTTGCTGAAAATTTATTTTTTAATTGTTTTTCGCGTTTATTGCAGCAAACATGAACGTTAGAGAAAAATGTTTTAAACAAAAGTTGTAGACGATAAAGATTAACATTTTTGTGCAGTATGTTTTCCGCATAAGCCCAGTTTTTTGAGAGAAAAATGCCATGCCATGCCAATTCTTAATCAGCGAGCCAAAATCCATATGTGTAGCAAAATTCAGATCGATCGGAGGTATGGGCTAAACGGAAGTACACCCCATACCAGTACTTATTCTTATATATAAATATTACTTTTATACGGAAGCATTTCTTTTAGGTGAAGGTCATAAGCTAGATCATAATAGAGACCAATTTAACGATTGACAATTCTGAAGTTCATATTACTAGGTCAAACAAATATACTCCTTAAGTATGGTCAATTTGAGCAAATCAACGCAACTAGGCCACATTATTACATGATGACCACTTCTAAGATGCTCTTCGTACGTTCATTTTTATGAACCGTTAGTTTGATGGATGAATTACATCAAATTATCCAGGTTAAGTGGATCATTATCGTGAACTGAAAATGAAAATTACAATATTTCACGCAAACTGCCACTATTTTTCAACATTAACCATTATTAAAGTCGAATTGGCTTCTTACGCCAATTCTTGCCGAATTTCGAGCATTGCTCACGATATATTGCTAAACATGGTTCTTGTTTAAAACTAGCTTTCAGTCGTGGTTGTGTCCGCATATACTTTCTTAGACATATTTTAGTGCGCAGAATTTCGTGGTACAAGTATCATATCATCAAACAAGTAAGGGTTTCAGTAAACTCTGTTCCTATCTATAGTTGCACCATTGGATGTATTTTTGAAACCGCTTAAAAGATCAATATCAGCCTTTACGGAGTTATAGATAGACTTGAAGACAAATAAAATATTATTTTTGTCATCGATGTCGTTCAAATAAGCATACGAGCTAAGAAAACAGCGATTGCCTTGAGTATTCTAAGACAAACAGTCATTACTTTAATTTATTATCATACTTTATAGATTTCAATATTCAAATCAAATGTTGTATACGTCATATTTCGTATGGATGCCAACAGACTTCAACAAAGAGCGGTTTCCTCGTACACTATAAAATGCATGAGCTACCACAAATCCATAGAGAATTCATATGCAATTCGTCGAACGCAGATTGTTCGTGTTAGTTATATGAATATTAATTGATAATATTATAAGTACTTACCGCATTCCAATTGCGAGGAGCTGACACCTTTGTTTTGTTCTTCATGGGCTTGAAGAAATAGGAAGTGAGCCATAATTTTTATTCAAAGCACCAAGGTTGCACAAGTGCAGAATTAATGTACCGGTTATGTACATTCCGAAATGTACGGACAATACTAAATAGTATAATTAATCGATCAACCGGCCTGTATAATACGTACTTGGCGTACGTATTATACATGTGCACTATAGCTTTTTTATACATGACGTCGACTGTTACCAATGCATCTGTAATCCGACCCCAGATAGGATTAGAGTTCGACCTGAGGTAGGCCAGAGACACGTTGATATACCTGACGGATGTGTTAGGGCGACTCGAAAAAGTATGTCTCCCTTAGCACACCCTTCAAGCCAGAACCCAGCGTTTGACACTGCTGTTATAAAGTAATAATAGGTGTGGGGGTGTTTCCGGAGTTGAACATAGATTATATTGCTTTCATAATACTCGTAGATGTAGTAGTCGATTTGGGAGTGCAGATGCAGACTGAAATAAGTTGGTGTTATATTACGGTAGTATACTAATATTTTCATAACATACATGTATGAGTTTATGATTGATGACACACGTGCATCGTGCATGGTCCCAATGTTTTTGTGTGCGAAAATCAATTAAAAATCAAACTTGCTTTTCGAGTTTTAAATTTAAACATAGGTATATAATATCTTAGATCTTTACCTGTTTTATATGTAACTATTATAATTATATTTTTCCAGAACGTCTGTCTATCTGACTATAATTAAGAAGCTATTTATATAATAACAGATCTAACATTAAAAAAACAGCTAATATGTAGACAAAATCAATAGTCCTTCAATACTCCTTTATTGTAGTCTAAATAAAGAAAGCCACATGCAAAGTTTGTATAAAACGAAACATTAAGCTACACTGCAAAAACAAGATTATGACATTAAGATAAAACTTGAGCATTTACCTGCAAGATTGGGATTTAAAAGATTTTCTATTTAGATTGGGAATATTTGCATGAAGTAGCGTGTTTTGTGACAGTAGTAGTCGTTTGATAAACATGATAAAATGTACCTTGGGAAGGTTTCGATAATACAACGATACGCGACAGACACGTATGCATATTCGACGTCTATAAGAATATTTCATTTTTTCTCGTATTAAAGGTAATGCCGTGTATGCACGCTTGCCAAACCGTCACAAATTCAAAGATGTGGATAGTGTGTTTTACTTGTGTTGTGTCGGTTTGCAAACGTTTGCAAGCTTTTGATCAAGGCAAATTGGTTTGGTGTTTGCAAACGCATAGCGTGCAAAAGCGACATAATGTTTGCAAAAGATAATATTATTATAACATGGTGTTGCACAGAACTCTTTTCAGGTTAATAAAGAATTAAGGACCAGATTGATAGAGTTTAAGTATCCTTGAGAATATAAGGATTTTTATAACTTCTATAATATGGATATGATTTCGAAACTCTCTCTGTGCTGTGGATTGGAATTCAGATTTACAGCGGGGGAAACTCATACCAATTATGTATAGGCTATGGTTCAATTGGCACTGTTTTAACTTGTACTATTGTATGTATGTATGTGTCATAGATATAGGCATCTGTATTAGCCAACGAAGTTGCAAAGTCAGTGATAAAGCCGGCAAGGGTTCAGACGAATGCACACGGCTCTGTTACCAACTTTAGATGAGTTATAACGACCCTTAAGCTTATCTAATCTTGAATCTTAAATTTATCTTATTAAACTTAACACAGCTAGCTAGATTTTTTTAAATATAATTTAAGAGTAGCAGACGAGCATGCAGTCCACTTGATGGTAAGTGGCTACTGCCGCCCATGGACATCTGTAATCAACCCCAGATAGGATAAAATATTCCTACCTGAGGTCGGCCACAGATGCGCCGCTACCCCTGAGGACTAAGCTGGAATGCCTCGGAAAAGTCTGTCTCCCTTACCACACCCTTCAAACCGGAACACAGCAGCGCCCAACACTGCTGTTATTACGTAGAAATAGGTGTGGCGGTGATGCCGCCGGAGTCGAACCACAAAGGGTTCTACCACCTTCTAAATAGCATGTAAGTAGCACCTATAGAATTACAATTAGGTAAATGAATAAAAATGACGAATAATTGACAAGCTATCAAATGCAATATTAACTTTCGGGCAATTTCCGTAAATTACGACAGATGGAGGCAATGGTTAGTAGCAGTTGAATAGGAATCAAAGACATATTACCCCTGGTCCAATAGCATTTTTCTCGAGTGCATGATACTTACACTTACGTCGCTGTAACTCGAAAGGTGAGGATTATATAACTTCAAAGTTCATCTTTATATTATACTGACGCATGAGTTGCAAGACCCGCAAGGTTTCTAAAGGTTACATTTATTAATTACATACTTATAGACGACCAGCGTCCGCCAAAGGATGATATTTATTTTCTATTCTGACTCTGGATTGCGTTAAATACTATTAGTATGTAACGCAAAAGTTTAATTCAAATATTTGTACAATTATTTTCATATACCGTATAGAATAATTTATGAAATAGCTATATACGCAATTTAATGTTCTTTTTTTAAGTCAATGCTAATGCTAATGAATCTGCTATCAATATGTATGATTGTATATCTTAAACCATGCAATAGGCATAGGTACTGTACCACCTTCCCTCCCACATAGAATACATACATAAAAAATATAAATCAACACCACCGTACATACCACCACCACGTGTTTCGCTACAAAACAGAGCATCAACAGGGTAAGTCGACTCTACGACATTTTAATGGCTAATGAGATTTTATAAAACATTGGGAGGAAGTAGCAAGGATTTGAATGTATCTCTTTCACATATTATAGTTTACATATTTTTGATGTTATCTATACTATATGTTCGTCAGTGTAAAAAATGTAAGTGTCTATTTGTCTTATTTTTAAATAGTGTCAGCAAAACTGGTTTATGAACACCACATCACTTAATTAATAAAATCCAGGAACACTTAAAACAAAACACATTAATTATTTAAAAATGATCAATTTATCCAAAAAGAAATCATTAGATAAAACATATTTTAACAGATTAATTAGTAACATCCAAAAATTTATTAATTTTACATAAGATGTTTATGTTAAGCTCGTTTAACATAGATGGACGTAACTTTAAAGGCTATGGTGTCATGTGCTAAAGAGTAAATTTGTTAATGCTATTCACAGTTATTCAATACGCAAATGATGTGCTTTTGACTCCATCCACTCAATCATACACGTGTCGTACATGGTTGCCTACCATGTTAAAAGTAGTCGTCTTTGAAGTAGGTACTATTTTGTTTGACCGGATTCAAATGCAAAGTATATACAGCGACATGCGCGTTCATTATTTGAAACTTCATCTTATGTATAAAATTCTCGTGTCACAATGTTAGTTACCGTCCTCCTCCGAAACGACTTTACCGATTTTCACCAAATTTTATATGCATATTCAGTAGGTCTGAGAATCGGCTACTATCTATTTTTCATACCCGTAAGTGATAAAGATTGTTCACCTTTAACATTTTTTTATTTATATGGCAACACAACGTTTGCCGGGTCAGCTGGTTATTTATAAATTATTTTTTATAATATAGAAATAGCAAATAAACATGAGCATCTGTAATAAACTCCCGATAAGATTACATTCCAATCAAAGGTTGCTGTTGCTTCCACTAAGGACGAAGTTGTGAAGCCTTTGATAAATATTCCTTACCACGTATTTGAAGGATTCAAACTAGAATATAACAGCGCTTAATACTGCAGTTATAAGGCAGAAATAGTGTGATATTCATTTTGTGCGTTTTATCTATTATGACTCTAAATTAAAAATATCTAATGACTATATTTTTGTATCTTCAACAAATAATAATGGAGTCTCTCTTGGGGTCATATTTTATATTGGCTTTGCCACTGTTGAAGACTGAGACACATGTTTGCCATCTCACCACACCTCTCTACTGTCTCAAGCCATAGAATTATGACGCGATGTCGGCGTCGAATAAGAGCTTCGACCTAAAAATCTCACATCATTCGACCACATTCCAAAGTTTATCATAGATCATTTCGTTCAAGTTGATAACCCTAATGTTTCATCTCAGCAAGGTGTTGCTTTGATTGAGATGTTCATGGAGGTCACATGAATTGACGAGTCATGCGTGTAATAATAGCAACAAATCAATGCCATTCAAAATTATTACTACATTGCATCTTTAACTTGTGGAATTCATCTCGCGGTTGCATGATCACGAATCATATTAAATTGCTTTTTTCACATAAACAAATGTAATAAAAATATACTTAATTAGACAGACTACTTGCCTTTACTGAGTTACGCTAAATTATATCCACAAATAAAACATATTGAAATTCTTAAAGATTCCCTCCATAAAATAGTCATAAAAGATACATTAAATGCAAATCGATAAATTACCGCCTTTATTAATAATAAATCACACGGGTATCGAATATCCATGTTAACCTCGTTAAATTAGTAATTAAGATGTGATTTCTGATTCGCAAAACTCCAAGGGAAAGTTGCGATCTGCACTCACCCGTCCCTTTCGTCAAGGTACTCGAAACATTCCAAAGCTTTTCGAAAGATTGTTTTTACTTGCAATACGATACGTCTGTCACTCCCCTAGTGTTGTAAATTATAACTAATTAGTAATTATCTACAAGTGGACCTTAACTTCTTGTAAAGGGTTCATAAGGACAGTATTTATGTACTATGAATGTAAACGTACATTGATTTCTAGTCATTAATAATATATTAATTAATTGTTTAGTTTAAAGGTATAGCTTATTTATTTATTTACTTATAAGTATTATTTATTATTTAATTTTACTTACTCTTAGTTAATTTTAATTTTCTTAGTATTATATTTTATTTTAATTTTAATATTTGATGTTAAATAAAAAATAAATTACTATGTGCTTTAAAGGTTCAACTTTAATCTGACTTTCATTTAATAATATCCAAAAAAGATCAAAAAGTAAAGCTGCGTTCATTAATTCTGAGTAGAATAAATTGATTAATTACAGTGTAAGACTAAAAGCCAAATTTAATGAAGATCTAAATTTAGAGGGTCAATAAACCTCCCTCCATGTCCTTGAGCGTAAAATAAATTAAGAAATTAGATTAAAATTTTCAAATACATATTTGTATTGGACCCATAATAAAAAAAAACATTTTATATATCCTTCGAAGGTGGTAGAACCCTTTGTGGTTCGACTCCGGCGGCACCATCGCCACACCTATTTCTACCTAATAACAGCAGTGTTAGGCGCTGCTGTGTTCCGTTTTGAAGGGTGTGGTAAGGGAGACAGACTTTTCCGGGGCGTTCCAGCTTAGTCCTCAGGTGTAGCGGCGCATCTGTGGCCGACCTCAGGTAGGAATATCTAATCCTATCTGGGGTTGATTACAGATGTCCATAGGCGGCAGTAGCCACTTAACATCAGGTGGACTGCATGCTCGTCTGCTACTCCTATATTGTACATATAAAAATACCTTATTCATTGCTTTTTGTACCTACTTATTTTTTATATTTATTTAAGTGATTTTATGTCCCTTTTAAATTGTTCCTAATTTCCTCACTTAGAATTGAACTTTTGTATATTAGTAATTACAAAAAAATATTCTTTAACGATTAAAACTCAAATACAATGTTTTTAAGAAGGATATCGTTTGTTACTCTTTTCAACTAACACTATAACTATTTGACAAAACTATTTTATCTTTTTAATTATTTTTTGTCAACGTAAATATCATAGAATAACAATTTACAAGTTAAACCACGATACTGGCGTTATTTATGCCTTTACGCGTTTTGTGTTAGTTCAAAGTTCAATGAAATTGTTTAATATAAATACGAGTAAGTATATTAGTGGAGTGGAGAGTTAGAAACGTAGGGATAAAGCTATTCTAAAGAGACAATAGTCGCGGGCAGTTCGGCGATTCAAAGCCAACGAGCCGGGACAGTTGTATGCACATGGTGGCCATGCTTCGAAATCTGAAAGAAATTACAATTTAAATAATAACTAGTTTTTAATGTATCTGTAATTTTAATACGACAAAAGCACACCCGACCAATCTGCTTATACTTGTAAAGTTCGCTATGTTAATTGGTAGGTACTTACTCGTAACAGGGAATCCTGACAGGTAAATATTAAAATTCTGTAAATAATAGATCATGGATATATAACTGTCCCTGAATACTAAATTAAAACACCTTAGGCATACACGTAGATAGCGTATACGTTTGCGAGCATGTCGGCTTAATATGCATAACAATATCGATCAATAGTCCTGTTTGTAGAGTGGTTAGAAACGAGATAAAGCTATTCTAAGAGACAATAGTCGCGGGCAGTTCGGCGTTTCAAAGCCAACGAGCCAGGACAGTTATATGCACACGGTGGCCATGCTTTGATATCTGAAAGAGGTTACAATTTCAATAATAACTCGTTTTTAATGTTTCTTCAATTTTAATATTACAAAAGCACACCCGAACAATATGCTTCTAGCTTTAAAGTTCGCTATGTTAATAGGTAGGTATTTAACAGGAATCCTGACAAGCAAGCATTGAAATTCTTATAACAATTGATCATTAGTTTATAACTACATATATATGAGTACTAAATTAGAATTCATTAGGCATGTCGCAAGCGTATCCGTTTGTATCCTGACAGCCAAAAAATACACGTATTGGTCACTCGTCCTATGAGTCGAAAACGTGTGGTAACCTTACAAATCCTAGTACCGCTGTAAAACCGACCATTGTTGAGCTTGCCTAAAGACCATTATGCAAATTAATATCTCGCTTAGCATAAATAATGGCAAGAGGACATTATAGTTATCTGGTTAGCCACTTAGACGCCCGTTATCTTAAGAAATTTGTCGCAACCAAGTAAACGTACGATTTTGATGGCGTCAACGGATTAAATTGCGCAATAACCCTTATTTACCATTATTTATACTCGTATCTAATACCTACACTTTTACTTTACTACACTAACTATTTGCTGTAAAGAAAACTCTCCAATGAATTGGAATAACGACAGACATTTTGTTCTAAAAATCATATAAATAAACATAGAATTGTTTTTATGTAACAGAACCACCTCATGTTAAGAGGTCACTGTTGCTCGGTCGCTCGTAGACTCTCTTACAAACCCTAAATAAAGTAGTAGTCCTATGCGATGTCCATCAATCGATCATAGAAGTGATTTTATTCTTAGGGCATGGGGAGGATGTTTAGGAAGTCCGGATAACCCATTAGCATATACGAGAAACGATGAATTATTCAATAAGCATAACTTTTTTCATTCAATAATGAGAAAAAATCACAGACAAGACGAACTTTTTTCGCAGACCTCGACGAAGTCACTATAAAAGTAGTGACTTTGTTACCCACTTAACAAAGCTATAGTTTGAATGTTCTACATTAATATATTTGCTGTACCACGCACTTAAAATCCGTACAAACATCACTGCACCAATGTTATAAAACAGAAATAGCACTGTCAGAACAGAAAAGAAAAATACTTTTAGCATCTGCGAAATTACCACTTCTTTACTATTAAATTGCACATTTGTGTAGCATGTAGCATCGCAGTGTAGCATGATGGAATGTTTTGTACGAGTTCCACTATTCTTGCAATGTACCCGTTATAAATATAACATTAAAATATGTAGCAGCCAGCTGCATTCGCTGTTCGTGTACATCATTCATAACTAATTCAAAACAGAATTTACATTCACATTGTCGTGGCTATGCAAAGAAGAAATTGTGAATAATTCACAAAGTAACATGTGATTTTATCTAAAATTTATTTATATGAAAATAAATGTTTGTTTGTTAGTCCCGGATGCGTTTACCACTCGTCTGATTGAGGTGAAACTTTGAAGAGTTGCGCGCACGTTTACCAAAGTTTTGAAGTTACAACCAATTCACAATTTGAGGGCTTCAAGTGGCACAGCAGAAATTTCTTAACTTAAAATCATTAAGTAATGTAAATGAAAAGAAAAGGGATTTCATATAAGAGGAAGTTAAACAGGAGATAAACATTTAAATGTAATCTATTATTTTTGGAGACGGTTGATTGGTTGTTATTCATAGTATCAAATGCAATTCATTTAATATCTGCGTCGCTTCATACTTTACACATGGAAAACAGAGTGATGATCTTCAAGTTGGCTTCCAACCCATAACCCACCAGCGACGATCTCCTAATTTGCAAATTAAACGCAGAACAACTTGCAACAGTCTCCAACAGAGTCGATCAATTTCCGTCAGTTAACTTATCTTGCACTCAAAATACATTTGAAACTCTCATAAAGCACAACACTGAATTCAATGTACTCATTGTGTTGTCCGATTACTTTATATCACTAGAAACCGGAAAGATGGCTGACGGAGACACGAATAATTTATGTTGATTAAAGGCAAGCAACAACTAAACAATCGGCTCAATTGCGAATTGTGGGCACATAAGTACTAGTGGGTGGACAATTGCGGTTGACTCAGCGTTGGGCCGTTGTGGTGCGAGTTGCTCTGACGTTTTATTACTTATCTCGCTTTGATCATTTCATTGAAATGGATAAATCTGGAAAGTTATGGCCAACTGTCTTAGCGAAATACGCGTGCAAGTGTACGGACGCGTTTATGGACACACAAACCTAGGGAAAGCTCTCTGCTTCATATTCTATGCTATTATGCGATAGAAAAATAATCTAACGTATTTCACGCTAGAAATTGGTTTCAGTTCTTGCAACTCAGAGAAGATGTGGATTTTGACTAACCTATGTGTCGACTACCTCAATTCTCCGAAATGGCAGCGCATCTGTTATCAGATCCAGGTAGATACGGTGTTTTATGTAAAGTTGGTTACAAATGTCCATGTGCGTCATTGTCCACCTATCTTAAGCGGACTGCATGTTCCTTCGCTAAATCAATTTTATAAAAAAAAACACATTGGCTTCATTTTCTTTTAATTACTATATAGCTTGTGTTATAGTCGAAAACTTAATAAATAATTATCGATTAACACATAATTGCAAAAATATTAAGCAATGAGTCTGTTTATAACAGTCAATCAAATGTTAAATAAATTCAGTACATAGGTGCTAAGATTAAGTAAGAATATGCCATAATAAGGCCTCGTCAAATAAACAAGCTGTCGAGATAACTACAATGGTAAAGTGTAAAGTCAGGTTAATGTATTGAACACTAGTTAAAGCCTCTGTCTTCGGACATGCAAAAATACAATTTTTTAAATCCGCCAAGTCAAGTAACTATATCCAGTTTCTATACCATTGATGTAGCACGCCAGCATGCAGTCCACCAGATGGTAAGTCGTAAGCCGGACATTTGCAATAATAAACGTTATATGTATAAGGAAGCGTCTTTCTATATATGTATCTCACACATGCTTTGCCTCTCCTGAGAACTAATATCTGATATTGTGGTTATAGGTTTATAAGCATCTACAGCTCAAACCATCTATCAAAAAGAAAAAAACTTCTTCGCGGTAGAAATTGGTGTTGTTGGTGTGTTGCTATTCTGCTATATTTATTAATTTTTAATGATATAATTATTATTCGAATGATTAATTGTACATTTGTTTCAATGCAGTGCCTAAGAATAACGAAAATATTAAACTACTATAAGCCACAAAAAAATTAAATTAAAAAAGAACTGAGCATTCTTACACGAACGGACATTTCACATTCTTATATTGTATAGATCGGCATTGTGACGAAACGAAACTCACGGCTGGGCTCCAAAAGTTAATAACTAAATTGCATGACTCGGTAAAAGGTTTGATTACGTGACAAAGTACGTAATGACGGCTTCTAAACATTATACATATGCCGCAATGGCGGTTTGGTGTAAGACCGATTTTAGGAGTCCACAGCTATGGGGTAAAAATATAATCGGGGCCCTATAATACTAAACTGTCCGCCTGTCTCAGGACTTTCTTGATTTTTTACAGCTTTTTTAATAAGGCTGCTATGATAACAAACACAAAAAATTAAAACAGTTCAAAATAAAAAGGTATCGCCAGCTTTCCATACAAAAACCAGGCATTTTTCGGCGTTTTTGCGGTTTATCTATTGAACCCTCTACCCCTTGAACTCTGAAAAGGATAGATTATTTTTCTTTATCATCGCAATAATAAGTAATACAAACAAAAATAAAAAAATATTAAATTTGATCGTACGGAACCCGCTTGCGATTTGATACCCACTTGTTTTTTTTTTTTGGAATTTCCAAATGCTTTTAACACCCCGTTTTGCGTATTGACCTTACACGCATACAATATGCGGGTGAGACTTTCTTCTGAGGTTCGATTCTTAACATGTGTTGCAAAAGAACATTTTAAGTCGGTTACTCATAAGAGACTCTGGTATTGCTCATATCCACAGGCGACAATGACCACTTAGCACCAAATATCAGATCGCCTCTAAAGTCTTAGAATTTTAGAAAATACAAACAAATTCATGATAATCATTAATCTCCAAAATAACAGATGGTCAAGCACAATTAAAGATTTTTTCAAATTTCAAAATCATATTCAACGAACACTTATAGAACTCTTATTATGTTTTAAGTGTTTTTATGTTTACAAACTATAAGGTGAAGATGGATATATCCGATAAGTTGAAGTGTAACCATAACGCTAAGTGTTATGTAAGTGACTCGGATAAACGTCGCGGGTGTGGGGAAACGAATGCCACTTTGTCATACTTATCGTGGCAGTTTACACATAAATTGGGCGCTATGGCTTTCTTGAGGTAAATCTACGGCTATGAACATTTCTAACGATGAGATAATGGCGATATCTATACTTAAAATGAAATGTAACGGAACATCTCTAGGGAGCATGCAGGTGTGAAGTGGGAGCCATTGGCTGATAAGATTTTTTCTGGAATTTCACCTGTCACTGAGTACTTCAAACCACGAATACAAAAAAACGTTTTCTACACTCACAGCCCCACACTAGGATTCTCCTACGATACGGAGATACTATGGACACACAGAGACAAATTCATAAAAACCCAGACCCAGAAACAGAAACCTAAATTCATCATTTGTATCCAAATTCATCATTTATATTTGTCTGGCAGGGGATCAAACCCGGGACCCTTTGCGCATCAGAGCGGTATGGTGACTGCTCCTCCACTTGGGTCGTCAGTAGGAACGAAAAAAACAAATAACGAATTCCTCACATTACCTACAGAATATGAGGACTATGGGTTTATTATTATGACAGTACATGTAATGACAGTTCTTACTGTTCCGGCTGCAAACACTTACTTACTCGAAGTCAATGTCAATTTGGCTACTGCATACTAAAAATGTTAATATGTTGAGCATCACTCAAACGAAATTTAATAATGAAATATTGGAGTATGATTGTGATATTTAATTAGGTGCTCTAAAAATATCAATTGAAATATACCTACTAGACAATAAAATACACTTCATAAATAGGAAGCTTATAATTAGAGAATACTTAAGCGTTGGTATGTGATATAATTTATAAATTTTCGAAGTACTTACGTAATGGCTAACAACAATTTGATACCAAATATGCAAAATCATTACGGAGAACTCCCACGTTCTATGCATAATGTGGCCTTCGGAACGCCTACGTTTTTATACGGGTAGCAGTTGATTATCATTATGTCTCAAAGCGGAATATTTTTGAGATTTAGGCAGCGATGTCGTGACACGGCAGTTAACTTGATTTCCATAGTCGGGGGTAGGGATGGCGTCTCTCTCTGAAAAAGATCGATTCTGGAATCGATTCGTATAGAAGTGTGATAAGTCGATTTACAAAAAAAAACGATCCTCGGTTTATCAAAATTGTTCAGAAGGTAACTAGCAAATAATAGCTCGTCGAGACCAAACAATCACCGAAATATATATTCTTCAGGGGAAAATGTCTATAACACTTTTGTTAATTCAATCAACTTCAAAAAAAAAACAATTTCGATTTTCTAGAATGAAATATCGATTCACTGAATCGATCCATTACTAGAGAACGATAAAATAATCGATTGTTTTGGTCCAATAAAATCGATTCTTCGATTAGTCAATCTCAGATCAGCATCCCTAGTCGAGGGTCGCTTATTGGGCAACTGTCGGTCATCACGACTGCGAGCGCCCGACTAATGAAGTTTCAATTTGTTTACTGATAGCACTACACTGGATCGATCAACTGTTCAAGCGTTCAAACACTTCGATGTCCATGAAAATCCGATAGGTTTAAAGTGGCAAACAAACGTGTAACTCACTTTTCGTGGAACGCTAGTGGCATTTTTGGAAGCGTTCGAAAATATTTAGAATTTTTCAACCTGTCTGTCAAACTGTACATTTCGAGTACTCATAAATACTGACAAATTATATTCTCGCTTTAAGGACGGCCCTATGTCTATGTATATAGGCCCTATGTCTACCACAATAAAATTATTAATTTTATATAATGAAGTAAGGGTTTAGAACAATAGACGAGTGCTCTCAGAAGAGTATGCTGCACTTTTATTGTATGCGAACAAAAATCTGACACTTCAACATTTAGAGAATTCGTTACGGTTCTTAATAAATATTCACTCTTACATGTATATTACATAAAAATATTTCTTTGCGTAATTAGGCAGCCACGTAAGGCAATTAGTTTTACGTAGTGGAATAAATATAGGCTAATAATAATTACACGGTGTTACGGAACCGCCTTCCGGCTATTATCATGTAACAGATCCGTAACCATTAAGCAAATTATGCTTTCCCCTTACTTTACGTCATAGTGCAATATTTAGTATAGCAAACTTTGTGAAATAGCCAAGGATTCTTACTGATGTGAAATGTGGGAGAATTACTATTATCACTATCAGTAGAAATGTTAATCTTTTCTGGCCGGAGGAGTGCCGTAAGGTTAAAGATGTTCCAACTTCTCATGAGGTAACAAAGTATTGTCCTTGGTTTCATTCAATTCTCCTATATATTTGCACCTTTAGGTTATGGTCGTGAAATTCATATCAGAAGGACGGCATAATATCTGTTTGGTGCATTATAAAAAAATGATAGTTTTGTTAGCAGAAAATTTCCATCCAGCTAGGACAATTAAATGATGAACTTATGTTTTAGATCCAAATTTTGGCATTTTTAGATTCTGGCACAATGACTACGCACACCATTTTTGTCCACATTAATTTTAATTACCTGATCCATAAAGATTTCTTCACTTTAAAGTTTCTCCAAACACATTTTCGTATACCCTGACCTTAAGAAATCTTTGCCAATATTCAACGTTACTAAAAATAATTTATTTCGATCGTGACCTCTGAGAATCTCTATTACTCCCCGTCAGCGCACTATCGGCCAACTGATAATTCAGTACCTCGGAAGTGGAGCACATGCATTACGGAATAGCTCCGGATTGACTCGGGATTGGGAGAAAAGAATTCCAAGTCGATAAGGATTTCGTTCTGAGAAAGTGTATTATGATTGTTTTAGGTTTACAATTTCAAGAGCATTTATTATGTTTTCGTGTGGTTGATCCAAAACTGACAAATAAATGTATCTTAAAGGTGCTCTTGAAAGTATTTAATGTTTTAATAATTGATATTTTAGTCTCATCAACTTGTTGGAATACATACTAGGATAATCCCTATCATTTGCTCAAAATTACTACTTACTCAAGGTTTGGATTTATCATTGACGACAGGTGTTGAAAGTCGGTTGCCGTAAATTAGTGGCATTTCAATGCCATCATTATCATCATCTTCATGAATATGACTGAATATAATAATGTGTGATGTCCATTTCTTACCAAGTTACTGATATTGATTGCTAGTAACTATAGGAGTAAAATACATATTGAAATGAAATCAGCACTGCACAATTACGGAATTGTCTGAAGTAATGGAGCCGGAAAAAACGTTAATACATTACCCAGTGGCTTTCTTTGGATCTCGGCTTATCACGTCTATTTTTACTTTCTAGAAGCAATTGTACCACTCATATTTTTTGATTTGTTAAATTTTATCTACTATAATAGACTTACATTTTCAACTGTAACTATGTTTTAATTGAAGTGGGACAAGTGTTCATTTGTTGTTGTGATATGAGAAAGTATCCTCACTGTTATATGGCGTAACAACTATAGCAAAAATTGTTAAGTTCATAAAATAAAATATCATACAACACAGATATTACCAGGAAGTACATCAATAATAATAGATCAATGAATAAAATTAGATCGCCTACCACACTCGAGTCGGTTACCATCAGAGATTTCAGCGGGTGTGGAATAAACATTTATTTTTTGCAATACCACCCGCAGTTTCACTCCGTCTAATTCGGCGTTTATAGTTGGGATAGTGCGGATAGAGTCATAAAATTGTCTATAAAAGCGCTCTCACTCATACTTCTACGACCTACTTTACGACTTCGCTTCCCGATTCGCTATTACTGCAAAACATTCGGGGGAAATAAAAAGTGTCCAGCTAATATGCTTCATTGTAGACATGGTCGTTTTTAGTCATTTGAAAACGGTTACGTCATATTTCGTTTTCATATCGTTATGGAAGACTGTTTTCATATAGTTCTCAGCAGTACAGTTTGTTTTGATGTAGATTTGGTAGTTACAAAGTAGAACTTGTTTTGACAAATATTCAATTTAATTTACTCCGTCACTTTTTCATCTCAGGAGCGTTGAAAGTCTTTAAGGAAACAGATACCTATTTCGTTTTGGTGTAACTATTGACTGATAGTTTATCGATATATGATTTAAAGCTGATTTCTAACATTAATAGACCATGATAAACGGTATTCATTTGTTTAAAACAAACGGTACCTAACCCTTTACATTACCAGTTCCGTAGCAATAAAGACCGTTATAGCCGGGATAATTTATATCGTTCATTTTAGAAGATAATTCGCCCATGAACGCTCCCGAAGGCACCGGAGTCACGACACGGGTGGGGTTGAGCTCCGGGGAGACCGGGGAGAGTTAACCTCGTTACTTACGGATACGACGCGAGATTTTGCAAGCAAGCAATGGCTCGGTAATTCATTACCGGCGACCGGCGCACAGCGGCTCATTTGTACACCACCTCGAGATTACCGGAACTCAATAAGATCTGATTTAGTTTACTATGCGACCAATAAATTTAAACCAAATTAAAAATACTTATTTATACCTAAATCATGGAAATAGGTATGTTGTTGCGGTAACGATCAAGACTTATAGCAATAATGATTTTCATGTCTTGATATATTTTCCATGGTCGTAAATGAAAATGGACAATACAATACAATACAACACAACTTCGTCCGTCAATGAAAGGGATTTAATGTGGCGACGTGTGATATTATATCTGAACCATGCGTTTGTTTTGTCATTCTCTCGCCCATGAACGCTCCTGAAGGTACCGGAGTTACGACACGGATAGGGTTGAGCTCCGGGAAGACCGGGCAGAGTTAACCTCGTTACTTACGGATACGACGCGAGATTTTGCAAGCAAGCAATGACTCGGTAATTCATTACCGGCGACCGGCGCACAGCGGCTCATTTGTACATCACCTCGAAATTACCGGAACTCAATAAGATCTGATTTAGTTTACTATGCGACCAATAAATTTAAACCAATTTAAAAATACTTATTTATATACCTAAATCATGGAAATAGGTATGTTGTTGCGGTAACGATCAAGATTTATAGCAATAATGATTTTTATGTCTTGATATATTTTCCATGGTCGTAAATGAAAATGGACAATACAATACAATAAAACACAACTTCGTCCGTCAATGAAAGGGATTTAATGTGGCGACGTGTGATATTATATCTGAACCATGCGTTTGTTTTGTCATTCTCTCGCCCATGAACGCTCTTGAAGGTACCGGAGTTACGACACGGATGGGGTTGAGCTCCGGGAAGACCGGGCAGAGTTAACCTCGTTACTTACGGATACGACGCGAGATTTTGCAAGCAAGCAATGACTCGGTAATTCATTACCGGCGACCGGCGCACAGCGGCTCATTTGTACACCACCTCGAGATTACCGGAACTCATAGAAAACTGATTAAGTTTAAATACAATGAATAAGTTTAAATCACATTAAATTCTTATTTATACCTAAAACATCGAAGAATGTCAGGTATGATTATGTTATCACAATATGCTAACAATAATTTCATGTAACGTTATTTTTTCCATTCGTAAATGAAAATAGACAATACAATACAACATAACTTCGTCCGTCAATGAAAGGGAATGAACATGGAGGCGTGTGATATTTTATCGGAATCAAGCCTTTGTGTTGTTGTTTTCTAAGTGAACAATAATGGGAACTCTATTAATAGAGATAAATATTAATCACTTAAGAAAAGGTCTGTGATAATTATATTTTCGACTTTCGTCAGTAAATAAAAATATGATATACCAGAATTACGCACACAAACGGCATAAAAAACTCTATTTGTGAGTCCCGCATCTAAATCTGTTAACTGTTCCGTGGTTTCCGAAATTAGTGCGGTGGAAATTTAATAGACAGATAGATGAAAGTTAGTTTTTAATTTATATATTTATCATATGCCATTAATAAAATGATTTTAAATCTTCCCGTACATTAAAGGAACGCCGACAGCATTTTGGGTTTCTATGCCTCACACGGCTATTTTAGATGGTATATTATATTTATGACTTTTCTACTAACTGCTCGTATATGTATAGTTATAAATTAAATGCGGATTTTAGGGTTCCGTGCCTACCCAAAGAGTAAAACTTTTATAAAACGCTTCTACAATCACAATCTTATACTAAGGTTCCCTGTGTCGAAGGTACGATAGACACACGTATAGACGAATACTCAAACACCCACAGCCAGAACAGAAATCTAAACGCATCATTCAGATCTTTCTGGCCGGGGATCGAACCCCGGACCCTGTGCGCGTCAGTCTGGTATGGTGACCGCTTTGACAAGCGGGTCGTCAGATGTCGTATTATATGTCAACTTTTATGATTTAAATATTAAACTCAAGATCACTTTGCGCACTTACAATACCCTCGTTATGATGTGTAGATGTGTACGTATGAGTTCTGAAAACACCACTTACCAGGTAATTGCTACACCGGATATATTTACGACCAATCTACTTTAACTAAGCCTAAATGCAGGTTAAATGTGCATTCACTGTTAGTTTGAATGGCGTTTAGACTCAACTGAGATGAAATTAAACTTGAGCAAAGTCGTGCGTCCGAACAGAACGAGTCACGCAATGCTTCGAGGAATGAATTTCACAGAAATTCATTCAGATATTTTATGACAACTAGGCAGGTACAATGTTCTAAATGTAAATAAAACTAATTTGCATTTAATTTGTAACAGCCTTTAAAGTTATTTGATAGTTAATACAAGAAGATTAATATTAAGTTGTTTTATGACGAGTCGTGACCATTTAAATGCCTCATCGCTGTTAGCGACTATGTTGAAAATAATTTGCTTCGAATCGTTCTAAATATTGTTAGTAGAGGCATATCGCATAATGATCAGGGGTAAAACATATCTGTGAATGACTTAAAGAAGAACTTCTTTATTAATAATTCCATACAGCTGTTACCACTTAATACCAAATGTACTGTAGAACAGCTTGCTATTTGCATTTCATTTTTTTTTCTATTTTCATAATTTCACACTTGCCTCCATTTTTTGTAGTCACCCAAGGGTAGACTGGTAAAAAATGGCATCAAGCACTAAGTTTGCCTTTCTGTAACATTTTCCAATTGAAAATATATATATTATTTATATATATATATTTTCAATTATTTTTAGTATAACGTTATATTTCGTTAAAAATTTGACAATTTTCAGTCAATTACATATTATTAAATATATTATTATATTACTAAATAAAATTCATATTGCATGCCTCATTGCGGGTTCCGTCGCATTCAGCCAGGACTTACCGTACATTTGTCGCGCAGTACATTTCTCATTCCCGTGACAGCCACGCTGTTAGCGACGTCGCATTCAGCAATGCAATGTTTCGGTTGTGTTATCGGAAGCAATATTTTTTGTAGAACTAGTCATATTTTACCATGAGCATGTGCGAGATTTAAAGCAGTAAATATTAATACTGTATTAGCAAAATTATTTTGTAAGTTATAAGATATGGGATAGGAAATCTAACGAGAAATGAAAAATGTAGAGATCGGAAACATATTATTCATTAGATTGAACGCTCATTTTCTATTTTAATTAAAATGAAATCTATGCCCATTTTCAGTCAATGCTACATAGAAGTCATAATACATGCCTCATTGCGGGTTCTGTCGCATTCAGCCAGGACTTACCGTACATTTGTCGCGCAGTACATTTCTCATTCCCATGACAGCCACGCTGTTAGCGACGTCGCATTCGGCAATGCAATGTTTCGCTTGTGTTATCGGAAGCAATATTTTTTGTGGAGCTAAACATATTTTACCATGAGAGCTTTAAATATTAATACTCCTTTTGCGAAATTATTTTATTAAGTTATATGAAATAGGGTAGGACTTTTTTTGATAAATTAAAAATGTAGAAACCGTAAATATATTTTTCATTAAATTAAATGATTATTTGCTATTTTAATTTAAAAATATATATTGTTATGTTCATTTCCATTCAGTAATATATAAAAGTCATAATACATGCCTCATTGCGGGTTCCGTCGCATTCAGCCAGGACTTACCGTACATTTGTCGCGCAGTACATTTCTCATTCCCATGACAGCCACGCTGTTAGCGACGTCGCATTCGGCAATGCAATGATTCGCTTGTGTTATCGGAAGCAATATTTTTTGTGGAGCTAGTCATATTTTACCATGAGAATGTGCGAGATTTAGAACAGATTTCTAAAGCTCGCATAACATTAATACTGTAATAGCAAATTTTATTTTTAGCTTTAGATAATCAATATAGCAAGGCTAGCAAGTGGTGTTGGACACCACCTACACCAAAATACAGTTTATACATAAATATGTGTGGAATTCACCACATTACAGTCCACCACGTTGGTGCGGATTGGTAGACTTCCACATCTTTAAGGCCTTTTTCTTACTGTACTCTTAGGTACCTATGAGTAGGTTTCCTTACGATGTTTTCCTACACCATTTAAAGTTTAAACAAAGTGTTATTTTCTAACTCACACAAAACTAAAAAGTTAGAGTTGCATACATGAGGATCGAACCTCAAACCACTAATACTTATAATAAAATTTGAAACATAAAAACTACCACTGTTTTTCATGTGAATATGAATTCGTAATACCCAATACCATATAGCCAGTCAAATACAAAATTGTAAAAATCGCGTCAGTTAGGATAACGAATGCACATCTAAATGAAGTAGTATCGATTTGCGGTGCATCCTGCAATCAGTCGCATTGACACAGCCGCGCTGTCGACTGCATTTTTCATCCCCTGACATTCGCCCGTTAGCGAAAATTTATGCTATTATTCATGCGATTGATGCAAGTGCTGCCGTCATGCTCACCAATACACGTACGTTCAAGTGATCACGCAGACAATGTTAGTTAGTATTTTGTTTATAAAATATCTGCTATTAACTATTATTACCTATTTATAAAGTAACTGTTAGTTAGTATAATATTGTAAACAATGGTACCGAATCCAGTATCCTTAGTACGAGTTTATACAAAAATGACTGTTTTTGTATTTGTTTACGTATTACCCCATACATTTCCAATCAGCGCCCCCAGCAGACTGTATCTGACCTGATTGGAAATGTCTGGGAAATACGTAAACAAATACAAAAACTCATTTTTGTAAAAACGCAAAAACTCATACTAAGGGTAGGTACTGTAGTAAAGTTATCGGTAGGAACTGCGAACAGTATCTAAACATATTCAAGAAAATACAATTAAAAATTTTATAACATGTATTCAAAGTTTACAAGTATCGATACTGTAACTGGTTCCTAACAACTGGTTATTAAAACGTTTAATAAAGATTAAGAAAATCTTTTTTAACCTGTACATTTTTAGTAACCTTCCTTTAGTGATTCCTTTTTATTTTATGTAGTGAAATGTATGTTACTTACTTAAAAATAACATGGTACAGAATATCAATACGCATACCTAAATATATCCATATTTTGGATAAAACGCATGTAAATTATGTTGTTGGGTACTTACCAAAATATCAAAATGAAGACTATCTACAGTACACCGTACCGGAGCTGCCGTGACTACATTTTTCATCCCAGACGTCTGTTCCGTTATCGACAGCACACTTGTCAGTTTATGATAACTCGCATAATACGGTAGCACATATTTTAGGATTAAATAATTTAAAATACTAAATTTTGTTAATGTGCGCGTTTTTTTTTGTGGGAAGATTACTCTGAAATGTTCTTAAATAACTGATGTGTTCTTAAATATTAAATAGTTCTCATATTATGTTATAAGTATCTAGAAAAGGTTTTTTTAAAGCAGTCGATTTTAAATGTATAAAATAAAATGGCTCTCTATATTGATTAAAATTCATACTAAATAATGTTATATAGATTTGGGTGCTTCGCGAAATGTCAAATACAGGCCGTCTGCAGTGCCGCAGTCATACTGCCGCGGCTACATTTTTCATTCCCGATGTCCGTTTTGTTATCGGCGCACTTGCCAATTTATGTTACTCGTACAACTGATAACCGATATTTTGCAGACAAACATTATAAAATGCTTATTATATTTTATGTTTATCATACTTTAGACTTATCGTTGATCATAGTTTGATTCCAGAAATTACTAGAGCATTCTTTTTTATCGAATTATTGACCAATTATCCTTTTGATCATTGACTAATTACATCTTTAAGGATCCTATATTATGTAACTTATGTAGCAGATATGACTTAAAAACAAATCTTAGTATTAATTGAATTCATATCTGCCAAATGACGTTGTATAGATTTTGACGCTCCCCGCAATATCAATTGCAGTCTGTCTGCAGTGCGCCGCAGCCGAACTGCCGCGGCTACATTTTTCATCCTGCCGTGCGCTCCGCTATCGACGGCACACTCATCAATTTATGGGTTATGTTAGCAAAACTGTGCTTCTCTTTCGTGTCAAATGTTGGCAAGTCAAAGTTACTAAACTATATTATAGGTACATATAGTGTATGTATATGTATATTTTGTAGTTATTTTAAATCATATATGCAGGTTAAAAGATGTGGCGTTGTATTGCGGTTTGAAGGGTGTGATGAGGAAGACATATTTATCCGAGGCATTTGTACTTAGTCCTCTGTTGTTCATGGACTCACGTTATGGACTGTTTCCAAATTACGGAAAACGTTATACCTGCAATCTGTAGGTAAATACCCACGTGTATGTAGGTCATACAGGATAATTACATTTCATTTAATAGTATTATACATTTAAATATTTATTGGGAGATTGGTGAGAAAACAGAACAATTTTAAATCTTTTAACAAACATTCTACCAATTATTGTTTTACGAGAATTACTCATTCATTTATGCATTGTATAATTTGCAAATTGCTCTCCTTTTCGAACACGGTTTGCTAAAATAAGATGCAGATTAAATCATCATCTTCGTTATTAAAAAAATCTAGTAGGAGTGCAGTAGTTATTGAATCATTAGTCCTTTTTAGGGCCCAAAGGGTACAAAAGGGACTCTATTCCTAAGCCTTCACTGTCTATGATTCACATGGGCTGTATCTCTGGAACCGTAATAGATAGACACTAGAAACATTTACTGAATGTTATGGTTGCTATATATATAACTACAACTGCTATGAATAAAAATAAGGTTAAAATAAGTGAGGTCCCCATATGGAAACTGTTATTTTTCAGAAAAAATCCCTGTACAATGTGGATTAGGTTCCATGATGGATGTCCATTAGCAGCAGTGGCCACTGAACTGCATGCTGGTATGCATTTTATAAAAAAAAATAGCTCACAAATGATTAATCTTATATATAAAATTCTCGTGTCACAATGTTAGTTACCGTTCTCCTCCGAAACGGCTTTACCGATTTTCACCAAATTAAATGCATATTCAGTAGGTCTGAGAATCGGCTACTATCTATTTTTCATACCCCTAAGTGATAAGGGTTGTTCACCCTTAACATTTTTTATTTATGTGGCAACACAACGTTTGCCGGGTCAGCTAGTTCACAATAATTTCAAGTAGATGCACGCACAATCGGATCTGGAATATCTGTTAAAACTATAATAAAAACAATAACAATAACGAATAGCTCCGGGTGATGACCGAGGGAGATTATTTTCTAAAATTAGCCTGCACGTGGCTTGAGAATTAGCAGATGGAGGATGCCATTTTGCCTAACTTTTAATTAAGTATGTTCTATTCTCACCCGAAATGGTGCCAGCTTGATAACTTTTGGCACATTAAATATGTAGTATAGTAATTCACCAACCCGTTTCCCTGCTGGTCATGGGTCTCTCAGAATGAAATGATTTGAACCACCCCGTTTCAAAGGACTCTCAAGTTTCCTCATCAAGCTTTTCTTTATCGCTAAATAATGTGATAATAAATTTTAAACGTATAGGCACGCATATTATCAAAACCTCAAAGAAGCAGTTTAAGAGGCTCATTTTACTACTATACCAGTAGATAGATAAAAGATAAAACGATTTAACGCACACTTTCTAGGGCATCGCACTGTTACCGTTCTAGCCTTACATTGTGTCCAATTTAGCGTTAAATTTTGGAACACCCTGTATAAATTTATTAATCGCGACCCCTGATGGATGCTAGTAAACCAAATTGTGAGAGCCGTGCACGCGGTAATTACTTTAGCTATTATTATAATAGTTTGTACGTGCCTGCAGGAAGTGAAATTGACAGATGTATAGAATGTTTGTAAATATTCCACTAAAGTAATATTCTGGGCGCCGGGTGTGGTTACGCATAAATGTAAGCAATTATAAAACTGTAGGGGTTGCCAAATTTATTTATAGGCATTTTTGTTGTTATTTTAGAGAAGAGCTGTATTTACTTGTACAATTAAGTTTTGATTAAATTTCAATGCAAGGAAATTAATAATAAAAATTGGTGGTCGTCAACCCATTTTTCTTTCTCTACTGGGCAAGGATCTCCTCTCAGATGGGAGGCATTTAGCCATTTAGCCTATAGTCCACAGCGCTGTCCAACTGCGAACTGTTAGACTTGACACACCTTTAAGAACTTTTAAGTTATAAAGGTGCTCATTAATTTTTAATTTCGAAAAATCGGAAGTGCGTCCGATTCGAACCTTGAACCCCTGTCTGAGAGGTCGAGATTAAACAACTAAGTTATCACTACTTATATGTCGAAGCAAGTATATCTATTTCATGTGATACGAGTATCCTTATGAAACCAGCACGTACACTTGCAAATCGTTTAGTTGTGTGTGTTGTGCAAGCTTGCAGGTTCAGGATACACACAAAAATAATAGAAAGAAATAATGGTGCGTAAAGGATTTAATTGCACGAGCACTAACGGTCTGAGCCACGTTTTAGTCAAACGAGCGGAACATTGTATAATCTTCTGGTGTTTGCACAGGACTATTTATTTACATGTCGGTTCTCGTTTTGTGCACTAACGCGCCATCTGGCGTACGGCAAAAATCCTGATATGCTTGCAATGCACGAATGTCATTAAGCTTTGACTTTTCTGCTTTTGAAGTTAAGTGGGAATTGAGTATTGGTTATAAGTGGTTACCTATATTTGGTTTCAATAAATATATAATTTAAAATCTATTCGTCTTCCACGAATTAAAATTATTAGACAAGTACCACTCGAACTCGCAAATAGAGAGTTCCGTACCATCAAGTTATAATTCTTAATTTCAGAACTTGTTAAAATTGTTATAGTGGTAGATATAGTAATAAATTCATTGTAAAAAACGTAGGAAAAAAGGCGTGCGGGTTGTTTTTATAGGGACCCTCTTTTATTTTTAATACGCTTTTATTAGCTTCAGACGTATGTATGTTGGTATGTTAGTATGTAACGGAATCTTTGAACATGATTTTAACCCCCTTCAAAACGTCGGATTAACTCGAAATTTGGCATACTTATTAAGGACCGATGACAATTCAATATTTTAAACATTCTGACCCGTTATCCTTACTAGGTTAATCAGGATCAGCGATT
The DNA here is from genome assembly GCA_014595695.2 of Epargyreus clarus clarus. NCBI lineage: Eukaryota > Metazoa > Arthropoda > Insecta > Lepidoptera > Hesperiidae > Epargyreus > Epargyreus clarus. Next base: position 2,552,793 of record JACTTY020000060.1, on the reverse strand, counting down.
TTTGTTTTCCTGAGACCCGGAATTCGGATGTCATTCAACAAATCCTTTGGGATTTTCACGTTAACAATGAAATTAAACACCAATGTAAAACAACACTTCATACAGCTGTGTTAAACAATGACCCAATATTCATTTTTGCACTGCTAAGCAAAGGTGCTGATGCTGATTCGAAAGATAAACTTGATAATACGCTACGTAATAATCGTTAAAATAATCGCTAAAATAATCACTAAAAAATGAAAAATAAATAATAGTTAAAAAAACTAAAAAATACGCTTTTATAAAAAATTCGACCAAAAAATGAAAAATAAATAATAGTTTAAAAAAACTAAAAAAATACACTTTTTATAGAAAATCCAACTAAAAAATAGAAAATATTTTTTTAAATTTGAATTAAGAATAGTGTAAATAACATAAAAATATTTTTTATTGTAAAAAAAGCGTGGGGTGCTTTTTAAGATATTATCAAAATGATAATCCTTCTACTCAATATCTATCAATAAAATATTTATAACTATTGACATCATGCACCCCACGCTTTTTTTACAATAAAAAATATTTTTATCTTATTTACACTATTCTTAATTCAAATTTAAAAAAATATTTTCTATTTTTTAGTTGGATTTTCTATAAAAAGTGTATTTTTTTAGTTTTTTTAAACTATTATTTATTAACTTTTTTGTTTTAAGGTTCCATTTTATCTTTTGAGTACAAAATTGTAAAAGAAATAAAAAAGTATTGTTTCATATAACGTGATACGTACAACACGACATTTTACCTAAGATTACTCAAGTACGTCTTTTTGTTGTAGGCACATACCTACCGTGTACCAGACTTGCAATTTTAGAACCATATCAAGTCTTTATAATCTAAATCGGTAGAACGTGTACGAAATTTATTATATCTTTCGCATTTAACTGGATGTAGATAAAAATCTAGAACAACAGACAATGAAACTTTAGAACATGTTCAAATGATTTTCTAAACTCCACATCAGCACGAAAATTATAATCTGTATCCTTACCGTGAGTTTTTACGTTTTGACAAAAATGACTGTTTTAGTATTTGTTTACGTATTTGCCCATACAATTTCCAATCAGCGCCCCTAGCGAATTGTATCAGAACTATAGTGTCAGTAACGTAACATTAAATGTCTAAATTGACAAAATGGCGCTTTATGTTTTGTCTGTCTTTTTTGCGAACATGTGAGACAAAAAGTTTATCGTCACTTGAGCACTTACATATTGTTACGTTTACTCAGTCTACTGAAGCAAACGGAACAGAATAATGGTCAATCCATTAACGTAAACGTAAACGTAACAAAAAAATGTGGGATGTTTTAAAAACTCATGGTAAGGGTACTGTATACAATTTTGCTATAGCATCTTATCTTTAATGTCGATTAAATCTACTGGTTCAAAAGTGTCAGAATTGTTACAGTTATAATTAGAAATAGCGTTATAATTAGAGATAGCGTTAAGACAAGGTAGTACACGTTATAGTTGAGAAGCTTTATCACGGATATTATTAACTGATTATGAGATAGCATCGGGCGCTTCGCTACAAATTATCTACCGTTCGAAGCCTCATTGATGGCATGCCGGCCCTGCACAATGTATTATACATTACACTGCTTAATCAAACAATTGTTTATTTCGGCCATTACTATTAGACTGATCTAGGACGGTATCGTGCAACGGAAAATCAAGACAGTTTCATTGCTCAGTGTCTATTACAGCTATTTTATATAAATACTTCCCTGCGCAGCTTTGACGGCGTGCAAAGCAAAGAAAGCAAGCGAACTCCAAGTATATATTTTTGGGATAAAGTAAGGTACATCTTTTTGTGTAAGGTCCAGTCCAAATCCATCAGTAGTTTGCGAAGTAACAGCCCGCACAGAAAGACAGAGAAATAGAATTTAACAAAGATTTTTGATATATTGCAATAAAAATTTAAAAAATTGCAATAATAAAGATATAGGTGATATACGAGTACTATTCATTAATAATATTTTGTTTGTAACATAGAATTATCAAACGAGCATCCAGTTCACCTGAAATGGCTACTGTCACCCACGGTCATGTGTAAACTAACCCGATAAGATAAGAGTCCTACCTAGGTAGCAACGCATCTGTATTCGTCGCTACCCCTGAAGACTAAATTAGACTGTCTGAGATAAGTATGTTCCTTACCACGCCCTTAGAACCGGAACACAGCAGCGCTAAACACTGCTGTTATAAGCCAGTAAAAGGTGTGCCGGAAAATTATTTTAATATCACAGACATGCACTTCAGTATTTCTTAAGACAGATTTAGATTGCACAATTTGTTTTTACGAGCTAATCGCAGCGTAAGTTGACTTTGAACAGCCTAGATACGTCCATAGCCTTACTTATCAAGAAACGTGAATAAGGAAGTGGGTATTTTCCGCTGAGTTACTGTTATTTATTATCCAAACATACAAATTGATAGCTTGCATTAACGTTTATGGGCTACACGGGTCGTTAGCGTATGAGTGCGACGAAAACCAATTCATATTATGCTCGTAGCTTTAAATGATTCTAAAGTGAGTGGAAGCTCAATGTTAAGGGTTACAATAAAGTTAAGTGCAATCATGAGCGTAGCTCCACTTAAAAGGTCCACAATGCGAAAAATGGTCGTCTTGTCTAACAAAGTTGATTAAAAAAAGTCCATTTTAATATTTGGGGGAAAGTTCGAGAACAAATAGTTTCTGATTTTTTTTATAAAAATGTCCTCCTGTTTATTATTATATATCATTAATGCCATATTTTGTTTATCAGCCAAAGCATCGCCGGTGTATTACAATTCAGTATTGGCCTAGGTTCAGTATTGGCTCCTTTCAGAATAATAAGGAGCTAATTTCACCACGCTAGCCAATTATTATGGGAAACATTATGGACAGTTTTACATTCTGTTTTGCAAGACAGGATTCCATTATTTTGGATTATTACCAGTCCAGATGCATTAACCATGATATACTCGTACGAATATCTGAAGCTATTTTCCTAACGATGCTTTCAACAAGCCATTTCAACAAGCCACAAGCCAACAAGCCACAATTTCTATTACAAACACAACTTAAAAAATCTGAGGGATGGCATTCGAGACCAGGATGTCTTATAAAATAGAACAAATTTCATACTAGTGGGATTACACTGTATTTGTTAAAAAGACACCAGATCAAAATGTCATAGGTACATTGCCTTCATGTAACCGTACACCTTTGAATAATAAATCTAAACCCCACAGTAATAACAGTATTCGTAATAACAGGTGTATTAAATTCATATATTATTTCGTCGTGAAATAACGAATTAGCTTCATAATATAGATCTGAGATATAAAAGAATTTAATAAAATTCAAAACATGTTTTAGATACGCTTTGCCTTTTCAATAATTCATATTACAGGCACCTCGCAGTGAATAAAAATCAAAATATTTATAGAAAGTTACAATTACATTTTATAATAGGGCTTCTGTACCTATACCTTATGTACACAGCCCCTTGCGTATCAATTTTAAATATATTAAACAGGTTTTTTTAAAGAGACAAAATTTTATTCGTTGTTACTAATTAATTTCTATAATAACAAACGCTTAATAATAAATGTTAAGTAGCTTTTAGGTTTTGAGGTCTATCCAAAGTCATGGTTACTTAGAGTAGCGATTACGATTGGAACTTGTTTTTTTGGAGTTTACTCCTTAAGAAACGATTTGAGTTATAAGGCCCGGTACGGAAATTTTATGAGGAGTAAAATCAAGTGTAACACGAAAAGTTGAGGCGTAACGGTAACCAAAATATGAATCAAGAGTGCTTTTATTAATTTAAAATACAGTAAGTTCAAATCCCATATGAAAGTAATTATTACAATAAAAATAATTAGCAATATATAAAACATTAAAACGTCATTAACTAATTTGTTTACATTTTTGCATAAATTAAGTTATAGGTTTGATCATTTCTAAACACTGTGAAAAATATGAACATTGGCGCCATAATATGATTAACAATCTTTTATGAACGTTTTTAAAGAAGAGTAACATATAAAATCAGTAAGCAATTGAATAAGATATAATATTAGCAAAATAAGTTTTTAACATAAAGAGGCTTTTGTAAGTTACTGATATATTAATTTAACTTATAAAAATGGATGCATTATTGATCAGCACCATCTATCAACGATAAACGGGCAAAATCAAAACAGTATTATTTAATATTTATTACAGAATTATTTCTAATGAATTATGTTCAAAATAAGTTATATAAAATTAGCAATACGTTTTAAATGAATTCTAGAATTATAAAACATTCAGAAACAATCCAAATTACATATAATAACATGTTTATTGAGTCTCATATAAATTTCATCCGTAAATTGCAACAAGGATATTTTATAGATGGCAAAGAAATTATAATTATTAAGTTTTAAGTTATAAAACGTTTAACATTGTTTTAAATATAAATAATTATATTATATTAAAATTCACTTTAATATAAACAATTATATTAAGTTACCATTATAATATTTGGAACCAAAATACATAGATTGATAAACTTGCAAACTTACAATTTATAAAACTTGCCACTAGATGGCGCTATTTTATATTATTTTGTAACATACTTTATGTAATACGCATTATTGAAGTAATATAAATAATCCGAATAATTACAGATATATGTTTGTTTCTCTTATCATTTTAGCAGATGCGTTCATTTACCTACCCTTTTTTCTATTCGATATATATCATAATTATCATTCGTAAGGAGTAAACTCCAATCGTGCGTCGTAGCTGACACACACACTTTTTTTTTACCTGTTTTGCAGTATTAAAAGACAATACAATTTCAGCACTGCTGTTTTTCTGCAAAAATAATAATCAATGAGATAGACAATAAAAGTCATTAAACCTGGTCAAAGGCCTTATGAGCGGTTTGATAACAGCCTACATGAGATAACCACCTTATATTCTTCCAGGTATTCGTACTTATTGGAACAGCGTGATGGAGAACGCTTCAGCCAACTCAAGTTGCGGGGAAGAATCAGTGGCGAATTTACACATTTACCAGTGATCTGTCCCGAAATATTTAGATTTATTAAAGTAGATCCAGTCAATACCCTGGCATATGAAAGTTACAAGGCACCTTAGCGATTAAAAATTTAGCAAGTGCGTGTACTTTACGATGCCCTAAAGTACGTACGACTCTGCGGATTACTTTAACGAAATTGGAGTCAACAACTTGGGCCTTTACCCGAATCATAAAAATATTATAGTCCGCGTCAAACGTAGGGTCGTTAACTTTTTAACATGCTTACTTAAAGGTTGTGTTATGTTCTTGTAGTTTACTTTTCTACGTAATCGAGTTTTATTTTGTATTGAAGGCTATGTTGTTCTATCAAGTTCTTTATAAACGGAAACATGATTGTTTTACACCATCAGCGAAGTTAGTCCTTCCGAAATTAAATTTGGCATTACGGTCCGATGAAACTGTGATTCCATTTTTTAATCTAACATAAAACTTTAGAAAGTAACGTCCAATTACTAAATCGATTTTAGTGGTACAAAGTAGTTTTCTAGTAGACCTTTAGGTTGTTGTAGTGTATAAACAATAGATACTTAATTAATCTAATAGTCAGCTTCACAAAGACTTTATCGCTTAGTAAAGATCTGGTGTGCACAGTTGTAATAATTCGTTATCTCTCTACTTAACTAAGTAATTTTAGTTCTTTGATAAATTAGTATGATGCTAAAACATGAGTGTATATATACATATATACTTCTTTACAGATTCTTTCAATAAAAATAATCATATTTGATTCAATCCGACCGAAATCATGTGAAGATTTACGAAGTAATAATTATTCCATAGAGAAAATTCTTCTTTGATATACGCTTAAAATGCGTCTATATTTGTAATTTATTATTTTCTTATTCGTCTGTGTGATGGACCTTCGGGAATTCATCGTGTTGTGCCATTTCTCCCCTAAGCGGTTGTTTTGAATAACTTTTATAAAAGTCTATAAATTTTCTAAAACCTGAGAATGAATAAACTAAAAGTTTGGGATTTAATATAAATAAATCAGTTTTTCTTTAACTGTTGATGATAGTTGAACTCTTCGTGGTTCAAGGGCACAGACATTGCCACATGAGATCCTATGAAGGAGGCATGTAACGTGTAAAGAAATGACTTTTGATAGACAAAAATCGATAAATTCGGTAAATTAATTAATTGTAATGGGCGTAAATAAAGCCATAGTTCAAATAGTCAAGAGTTCCAGACAAATGCTTGCATCCCACTTCACTCGGATTGATTAATGTTTGAAACATATTTCAGAACAACTTTGCGCCAATTGTTACAAATTTATAGATACAGTTTACTTGTATTCGATTAATTACTACTATAATATATATTTTTATATAATACCTTTGATCTCACAATACTTTACAATGTATCTGGAGACAGAGAGACCTCAACTTTACTAAGGAATGAACATTAAACCCACTCGTTCACAATCAATCTCCGTCTTTTATTGATCAAATGATTGAAAACTGAGGCTCTATTATAATAGACTTCAATTATGTTAGTCCGTGATCCGAAGACGATTTAGCATAGCGTATGACATCAGGCTTTAATGTCAAGTTATGCGAAATCAGAAATGTCAGACGCCATTGATCTAAAAGAGCGAAGTGCCAATTGCCTACTAAATAAGTTGTGCAACTATAAATCGAGTTATACTGTTATCTCTCGACTGAATAGAAAAAGTTATCCAGACAGATTTAATTTAAGGCACTAGCAAATATGCTACTTTTAGGACCGGCGATTAGCGTTTTGGCGAGAGTACCGATGCTGCAATACGGTTTGACGATGCTATTTTCGGTCGCAGTATGGAAAACTGTGCGTTTTAGTTACGTTCCATTATTCCTAGATAACTTTTTTGCGTTCTGTTTCTGCATTGACCATTTAAAAGTAAGTGCAGTCTGCAACTGGCGCTTAATCGCGTCGGCGTGTAGAGTTTGATCGCTGTATCTAGTTTTCGAAAAGCAGCTAAATCGTAGATCGCCGATACTGAAAGTAGCATGTCTGCCGGAGCCCTTACAGACGTATTATAAACTTGAAATGCCCTACGGTTCATAATACTCGTACAGCTACTGCTTACGAAATCTGGTTCTATCTAAATGTATTATTGAATTATTGTTTATCTTACAATTCTAATACAAATTCATTATGACGTCCTATTGATATTCTTAAAACGTAATTGACCAAGTGCAAGTCGAACCCGCACCCAGAGAGTTTCGTACCACCATTTTTTTTTTATTTCTAGTAGGTATTTGTTATTATAGCAGCCATTGAAGTACATACATTGTAAACATTTGAACTGTCTACCTATAACGGTTCAACAGTTAGTTCGAAAAATAGCAGTTTGTTGTAGCAACTATTTTTTATTTTTAGTATTTATTATTATTGCGGCCACCGATCACACCGTAAAAAATCAAGTGTCTATCTATTACGGTTCCAGAGATAGAGTCCTGTGACAGACGGACAGACGTCCAGACAGCAGAGTCTTAGTAATAGGGTTCCGTTTTTACCCTTTGGGTACGGAACCCTAACAATCTAAAACAAATTATTGCTTGCACATAATATTTAACATAATTTATTGTAGCAAAATACATTTAGCGTTATTATAATTAATACTTTTTAAAATTTCAACTTTTTTGATGCACTTGTCATACTTTATGTATTTTAATAATTCTCCTTTGTGTATAGTACCTACTTTTAGCTACTCAAAAGTAACTTGTTTACCAAAAAAGCACAAAGTTTAATAAATTGCACAAAATGCACAAAGCTAACTTTTGAGCTGTACGTGTATGCACTGCGCTGAAGTTAAGGAGTTGAACAGCTAACGGTTTAAGGCATTAGTCTCACCACTAGCGAGTAAGAATAACAGATTGTAAACGATATGCTAGTATCATCATATAAATAATAAAAAAGTGTGTGTGTGTCAGCTACGACGCACGATTGGAGTTTACTCCTTACGAACGATAATTATGATATATATCGAATAGAAAATACCAATTAACCGCATCCATGTGTTTTTTGGATTCTTCTTCATTATCATCTAAATCAATTTCTTGCATATTTTCAAATATTTTTTCAACTTTAATCACTTGATGATTTGTTTAATAGTACATAAAAATACACGTATCAATGCATAGAAGTACAAGAAAACTTTAAAATCAAAACATTAAAACATGATGGTTAGGTTGCTGTTTATGTACGTTGTATATAGATGTATTATATGGGCGCATGGGTATAATAGCGCCATCTAGTGGCAAGTTTTATAAATTGTAAGTTTGCAAGTTTATCAATCTATGTATTTTGGTTCCAAATATTATAATGGTAACTTAATATAATTGTTTATATTAAAGTAAATTTTAATATAATATAATTATTTATATTTAAAACAATGTTAAACGTTTTATAACTTAAAACTTAATAATTATAATTTCTTTGCCATCTATAAAATATCCTTGTTGCAATTTACGGATGCAATTTATATGAGACTCAATAAACATGTTATTATATGTAATTTGGATAGTTTCTGAATGTTTTATAATTCTAGAATTCATTTAAAACGTATTGCTAATTTTATATAACTTATTTTGAACATAATTCATTAGCAATAATTCTGTAATAAATATTAAATAATACTGTTTTGATTTTGCCCGTTTATCGTTGATAGATGGTGCTGATCAATAATGCATCCATTTTTATAAGTTAAATTAATATATCAGTAACTTACAAAAGCCTCTTTATGTTAAAAACTTATTTTGCTAATATTATATCTTATTCAATTGCTTACTGATTTTATATGTTACTCTTCTTTAAAAACGTTCTTAAAAGATTGTTAATCATATTATGGCGCCAATGTTCATATTTTTCACAGTGTTTATAAATGATCAAACCTATAACTTAATTTATGCAAAAATGTAAACAAATTAGTTAATGACGTTTTAATGTTTTCATATATTGCTAATTATTTTTATTGTAATAATTACTTTCATATGGGATTTGAACATACTGTATTTTAAATTAATAAAAGCACTCTTGATTCATATTTTGATTAAAAACGCTACTTCCTTTTTGAGAGGATATGATGATTGTAATAAAAAGGAGGGATTGTAATGGATCATTAATATATTCGTATTTGGCTTATTTTAAATTATCTATGTTTTATTTGTGGCTAAAAATACTTTTAATATGTAGTCTGTGAACCTATTTTACCGATACAACGCATTCCTTCACGTCACTAGTACAAAAAAATAAAATTATGACATTTCTATTCAGTGACTTCACTGGTGTTGCGTGTAAAGTGTGTGTTCAATATTCAAATTTGTGTTCAATATTCAAATAATTTGTATATGATAGTTCCGTAATATTAAACTAGATGGCGCTGCTAAAACAGCCGTTGAATCACGCTGTTGAGAACCTTTCGTAGATACTATAAGAGGCCCCTTGTAAATTTATAAAAATATATTCAGTGGAACATATAAGTGTGTTTTTTATTCAAGTGTGGTTTGTAACAACCCCTCAGCCCCCTCACCTCTCTCCGAATTCGAACAGTGTGGATATATATGTTTGTCTCTTTCTACGTTACGCCTCAACTTTTCGTGTTACACTTGATTTTACTCCTCATAAAATTTCCGTACCGGGCCTTATAACTCAAATCGTTTCTTAAGGAGTAAACTCCAATAAACTCCAAAAATAACATCATCCTAATCTTGGACTAACTCCATTATAGATACAATGAACGCATACAAAGACGTATAGAAACACTAACAAGATATTTACAATTTCGATTAGGTACGATACGAAGGTAAATCTGATGTTTCATGAAAAAAACATCTCGATGACGCATTATAATTACGGCAATACTGTTTAAGATGAAAACATAAAAAAATATAGGATGAAGTGATAAATTTCATAAAATAGACCCCTGCCATTTTACTAATCTAAAAAAATGCTAGAAATAATACTTACAAAAGGTTAATTACGTGGTTTTCAATTTACTCGCGTATCTAAACAAGCGAGTAAAAACAATTTACTTGATAGTAGTGAGACCGGTGCCGAGAACAAATACTTCACATTACGTCACTCCGTCAGCGGTCGAGAGCCAAAGTTACCTTCGTGTTAACTGTTAATATTGCGAGCTCAGAGCTAACACGTTTAAATTAAACTGTTTGTTTAATCTTGCGTACTTTAGTATTTTCTACGGTCCGTTGCTAACGAAACTGGCAATTTGGCATCGGCGTCTCCTCTATACATACAAGTACTTTCAAACTATATATGAATATATACTACATACAACCACAATTTTTTTTAAATTTATTAAAATTTAAAATTTACCTACAGTATAAAATATTTTTGCACAAAGGATGCACTAAAACTACGTTGGGGATAAAGCCGCTCCATTTATAGTGATTATTATAATAAACCACTGCATGAGCTTTTACGTAACATTTCTTTTGAATCTTTTAATTTTAAGTGAGAAAAGGGCATTTTATCCCTATTTCAATAACTACGAAAAGAAAGCGACATTAACAGCACTTTCACGAAAAAACGGCTGGAAATAATGAATTCTGCGTGAAACAGTTCGCGTTAATTATCACGTAATGAAGTGGATTAAGCGTGTTACCCCTTGCTGGGCGGCCGCCGGCTCGGTACAAATTAGCAAATAATTACGCTAATGTTAGTACGATGACCTCGACGATTTATTGGGCGGACCCGACGTAATTAGAGGTCGCAAATATTTTTTATATAAAATTAACTTAAAAATGACTAGATATAATTAAGGGTTGAAAATGTTTTTTTCTAGAGTTCAGTTGTAAATTACTATTTGCATTTTTATGTTTAGTACCAAGTTTTGTTTGCACTCTAATTTCGTGGTTTAGTAAACTTTAATCTAACAAAAAGAACTATATTCAATAAATCAATTTAACCCTTTTCATAGAAACCACACTATTTTGGAATAGGTACTTCTTCCTATCACAACTATCGATAACATTTTTTTTATAATATAAGGTTCTACCACCTTCAAAACATATTAAAATACGAGTAATGACCACGAATGAAACAATGTATTTTATACTTATACAATATAATTTGAAGCGATAGTCATTGAAATTCTGAATCCAATCTAGAATAGCATAATCTAGAGTAATACCTAGTAACAAACTCTAGGATACGTTAATGGGCCTGGCCTGACCCGGCCCTTCAATGTTAGAATTTAAGGACAAAGTGATTTACCTTTTTAAATGATATCGTGCTATGTATTACGGTATGTTGGAAATATGACACCGATCTTACTTGCACGAGTTGTGGACATTTAACATGACAAACAAACATAATGATTTTTCAACAAAATAATTTCCCTTATCAACAATTTATGTACTTTCTTTCAATTAGTACACCATAGCTAGTTATAAAACTAAAGACACTAATACGTGAGAGAGTAGTTAATCAAATCTCTATTAAACTTGGGTTACAGTATCTCTATTTTGTATTGTAATATAAAAACAACTAGGACACACACGATTCATCTGTAAGTCCTCTATTTAAGTGTGATTTGATTCAGCTAGATCCTAAATTAAGACAAAAATATGCATTAACAAAAATTATACATTACAAATAAGATAATGTTATTACCTGTACCTTTACCATGAGTTTTCAAAACATCCCACAATTTTACGTTACGTTATTCAATCCATTATTATATTACGTTTGCTTCAGTAGACTGAGTAAACGTAATAATAAGTAAGTGCTCAAGTCTTTTTGTCTGCCTCACATGTTCGCAAAAAAGAGAGACAAAACATAAAGCGCCATTTTGTCAATTTAGACATTTAATGTTACGTTACTGACACTATAGTTCTGATACAATCCGCTAGGGGCACTGATACGTAAACAAATACCAAAACAGTCATATTTGTCAAAACATAAAAACTCATGGTAAGGGTACTGGTTTTTAATTTCTGGTACTTCTGGTAACTTCTTTCTGGTAACTGGTTTCATTTCAGTATACATCAACTTTTATATATTTACCCATTTTATTCCCATTACCCATTCATAACATCATTTACATACGATATTCAAACCGTTCTTACAGAAAACCGGAAACTGTCGTATAAATTAACATTGATCGTAAAATAGTCGTATGGCATATCAATATAACTTGCATAGCCATCCAGCACCTGGTCCATTCGCATTCAATTTAATAATTTTCGTCTATAAAAAACAAGTATTATTTCCGTAAATATATTAATTAATAATTTTACGCGACTGATTTCTACGGTTCCCAGATCGTTAGGAGCGACAATAAAATAAATTTTCTATCAATATATCTAATCTCGTTGCACCGGTCTTGCTACAGGAGCTGTTCAATCCAGTTTTTCTAGAGTTCAGGAATGCAGTCCATTGCACCTGCTGTGCGACTAGCACTTAAAACTGAGTCTATTGATTAACTCTTAAGTGTACAATGATAACATAATATTTCTAGCTACGGTATTTATGAAGCTGTTAAATTCACAAAGTATCGGTTGAAAGGAAACAACCATCCTAAAGACAATTAAGATTATATTAATGACACCCTGCAATTACTTATCGACTGACTGAATATACATTATGTTTTAAATAGGCATAAATGTCTAGAATGAAAATATAAATATTTAGGCAAAAGTAAATGAGGGGAAATTGAAAATTATCCATCTTTATTCTCAAAGTGCAAATTTGTTTCAAGCCGAGAAAACGAAACAAGTAAACAAATATACTCTCAAATTTATTATATCAGTAAGGAAGTAAACAACTAAGTAAGGATATTCAATGAGACTATACTCACCTTATCCACGGGGTACTTGAAAAGATTATGCAGATGCTACATTACGAGCGTCTCAAGTGATCCGGTAACGTTGAGCGGAATATAATGCGCTCACAACTACGATTTTTACCTGTACCTAATGGAAGTAAATCGGGCACTCCACTTCGATTTTTAAGTGGTCATTGCAAACCACGGCCTCACCAACCTTAAATATGTGAGAAAACCTACTAGATTTAAAAATATATTACTATATATAGTAAGGAAAGTGTTATGAACGGATAAACCATAACTGCTAACTACAATGAGGGCAAATTGCACATTTTTTTGATGCTATAAGAACAAAGAAACTTTGACGGTAATGCCATTCGAACCTATTATTTAGTATTATTTTCTTTCTTAGAACACGTTAACATCAAAGTACCGTATATAAACGGTACCCAAAAATCATTGAGCAATTCACATACAAGTCAGAAATATAAGCTGAAGCTACTTCGCCATAATTTAGACTCGCCTTTTGTAATTTTGCGTAATTATATGAAATACCATAGTAGGGCCATAGAAATATATTAATACGAACGGGTTGAGCTACGCTTTGTGTCAAATCAACTTTGCTGTGAATGAATACGAATGAATGAATGATGGATTGATTAAGCCAATCAATCGAATGGCATTGAACGTCGATATTGTGACATTAGCGCTACTCTGAGGCCCGCTTGTAATAAAATTCAATAATATTCAGCCATAATGGCCACTTTAGATACAGTGTCAGGATTTTGTTACGAGATTCCATTAATCGAATGAAATACGTTAAGTTCTACTCGAATTCAATTTTATAGGATTATAAACCACGTTTCGCTAAGATATAAATTACTTTTATAAATAGCCAGCTATTGTCATAAATTAGTAAAGATTACTCACTCCTAACAAGAAAATGTACCCAGTTTTGAGAATTGAAATAGTTGCGTAAAAAAGTTTTGCCACGTTTCCGTGGTAAAATGTCCCTAAAATATTTGAAATATTTTTTTATTTATTACGTAAATTACGCAGTATTAGTTATATATTCGTAAATTTTCTCTAAAAACGTTTTTATTTGTCAAGAATTCAAAAAAAGAACTTACTAAAATAAGCCGTTTGTGGCTTCATTCAATTTCAAGGCTGCGAAGTATCTTTACTAATCTATGGCTACTATCCTTTATTTTCTACGTGTAACTATAATAGATACCTACTTTGCGATTAATTCACAGACTATATTATTATTATTATTTAAAATTTTCGGTGTGATACTCATAACATGTTACTTACCTTCTTTTCGGGGAAATTCTTCGTAATTTAATGTTTAAACAATTTTTAACTATAAGGATGCAAACTTGACGGCAGTTATTTATGTACACAGATTATTTAAAACTAACTTGATTTTATTTATAATAAATAAATAATACACCTTCGCTATTTAACGTTAAACATCGATATATCATAATCTGTTCAGTAAATATTAATAGAATTGCGTCCAGACAAATAAACTGATAAACATTCACAGGGGAAATATGACTGCAAGTTTGTACAATGGTATTACGGCGAATGTGTTTGGTTGCAAAGGCGAAGTTTAACCCCTCAGTCCAATAAAATGGTATTCTATGAACTTTGTCCTCACTGCGCCCGTCTCGGTTATGTTTTGTGATTTTCCTGAATACGTATTACAGCTTTTTAAAACATTTTTGTCAAATTTCATCACGCACGTATTCACATACTATGCTACGAATTATATTTAATATATATCTATATCCCACAGCTGGGAACGGATCTCTCGCCACAAAAGGATTAGGTACTCTTTGGTTTATTATTATAATATGGTAATTTTATATTTAAACTTAACGGGTAGAGCGCCGAGTTTGTCGAGAGGATAATCACTAAGATTCGCTGTAACCACTCGCTTTTATTTCGTTTTTCCTAATCTGTGATCGTCTTCAGGAATGACCACACTATAACTTATTTTATACAAATTTTGTTTCCAATTTTTTATACAAATTTTACGCATTTTTTTATCTATTTCAATCATATTAACACCACAAATTTATGGTAACACTGTAGCAGTATTGTTTTGCTTTAAAAATAACCGAACATATTGGCTACAAACAATGAACTTTTTGCTACACTTTCCAGTTAGTTTCCCCGCAAACTTGTTAACACGGCTAACGTCAATATCGTAAAACAAAACTTGGCGAATATTGCCAAACTCCCCCTGAATACAGATCGCGACACGCGAAACGTCCTCAGTTTGCAAAGCGGTGCTCGATGCCGTTAAAGTGCATATAAAACTTACATGTGTTTATACTATTGCTTTCAATCTTTTATAATTCCACTGGTGGGCATAGGTCTCAGCACTGCGCTGGACAAATGCGAATTGGTAAATATCGCACATCTTTGAGATTTTTTAAAAGCTCGCAGACGAGTACTTCGAGATGGTTTTCTTTCCTAATAGGAAGTAACAATTAATTTCTGATAGCGTCTGGGCTTCGAACCTGGGTAGTTAATTGTATCAGGCGTTACTTTGCGGAAATCCATGCTATTAAGTTAAGATTAAAACTACTTCGCAACAATCCGCTACAAATATGTATGATGGTATATATTTTAAACCATGCAGTATGTACCACCCTCCCTCCCTCAAAGGATGCATGCAGATGCAAAAATTAAAAATATACACCACCATACATACCACCACCAACACGTGTTTCGCTCCAAAACGGAGCATCATCAGGGTAAGTTGACTCTACGACGGTTAATCGCTAAGTGACGCTGTCAACCTAATGCATGCCTTTTATAATGATATCCAACCCTCCCCTCCACAATGAAATGTAAACAACTGATGACAGTTGTGTGATAATAAGGTTATAGATTAATTATTCGCATTAAATCTGCGAATAATCATCTGTTTACTGATTGTTGGTAAAAATATGAAGTAAAGGAGAGCTGGACACATTAATTTGTTCATTTAGCAGTGTAATCCTACTGTTGTTATTGTGCTTAATAATCTCCCGTTGTTCTAATATATTAAGTCTACAGCCCTTGTCACCCGTGTGTAAAATTTCATACGTATGGTTACTTGGCACATTATGGCCCGCGTCTAATAGATGTTTAGCGAAATTTGACTTGTCTGCGTGACCACTTGTATACGCGGCTAGATGTTCGCGATAACGAATATTAAAATTTCTCCCAGTTTGACCGACGTAAACGCCATTGCAATCAGAACAAACAATTTTGTAGACGCCTGATTGTTCATGTCTACCTCTTTTTTCTTTACAGTTACAGATGGATTTAATATTATTGTTTGTTCTGAAGGCAACGCTGATGTTATGACGGCGAAGTGTTTTAGCAATACGCTCTGAAATAGGACCGAGATAAGTCAAACTGGATCTATACTTAAGAGGAACCACATCCCTTGGTACCGCATACAATTGATCACGCACCATCAAACTTCGCTTCTTACGGATAAGATTATCCACCATCCCCCTACTATACCCATTGGCAACCGCAATATAATATATGGTATTTAATTCAGATCTATAATTTTCTTGTGATAATGGAATAGATAGTAATCTATTTATATAACAGTGAAACGCTGCTAGTTTATGTTGCCATGGGTGGCAAGAGGATGCCGGAATTACCGTATCCGTATGTGTCGGTTTGCGGAAAATTCCAAAGACATGTTTATTGTTGATTCTACTAATTGTAAGATCTAAAAAATTTAAAGAATAATTTTGCTCAACTTCTAATTTAAATTTAATTTTAGGGTGAATTTTATTTAACTTATTAACAAATATATCCAGTTGTCTGTCGGTCCCCGTCCAGCATATAATTATATCGTCAACATATCTGTAATAGTATAAAATATGTTGATGGTTTAAAATATTCTTATTTTCGTAATTATCCATAAAAATATCTGCCATCAATGGGCTCAAAGGAGAACCCATTGCTAAACCTTCGCGTTGTGAATAAAATTGATTATTAAATCTGAAATAATTTTGATTCATACATAAGGTAGTGAGTTTAATAAGATCATCTTTTTCCCCCGGGTGTAATTTTGATTTATCGAATAGGTCGGATAGTATATTTATGGACTCAGTCTGAGTCCATAAATATACTATCCGACTCATTCTGATTAGAAGTTGAGCAAAATTATTCTTTAAATTTTTTAGATCTTACAATTAGTAGAATCAACAATAAACATGTCTTTGGAATTTTCCGCAAACCGACACATACGGATACGGTAATTCCGGCATCCTCTTGCCACCCATGGCAACATAAACTAGCAGCGTTTCACTGTTATATAAATAGATTACTATCTATTCCATTATCACAAGAAAATTATAGATCTGAATTAAATACCATATATTATATTGCGGTTGCCAATGGGTATAGTAGGGGGATGGTGGATAATCTTATCCGTAAGAAGCGAAGTTTGATGGTGCGTGATCAATTGTATGCGGTACCAAGGGATGTGGTTCCTCTTAAGTATAGATCCAGTTTGACTTATCTCGGTCCTATTTCAGAGCGTATTGCTAAAACACTTCGCCGTCATAACATCAGCGTTGCCTTCAGAACAAACAATAATATTAAATCCATCTGTAACTGTAAAGAAAAAAGAGGTAGACATGAACAATCAGGCGTCTACAAAATTGTTTGTTCTGATTGCAATGGCGTTTACGTCGGTCAAACTGGGAGAAATTTTAATATTCGTTATCGCGAACATCTAGCCGCGTATACAAGTGGTCACGCAGACAAGTCAAATTTCGCTAAACATCTATTAGACGCGGGCCATAATGTGCCAAGTAACCATACGTATGAAATTTTACACACGGGTGACAAGGGCTGTAGACTTAATATATTAGAACAACGGGAGATTATTAAGCACAATAACAACAGTAGGATTACACTGCTGAATGAACAAATTAATGTGTCCAGCTCTCCTTTACTTCATATTTTTACCAACAATCAGTAAACAGATGATTATTCGCAGATTTAATGCGAATAATTAATCTATAACCTTATTATCACACAACTGTCATCAGTTGTTTACATTTCATTGTGGAGGGGAGGGTTGGATATCATTATAAAAGGCATGCATTAGGTTGACAGCGTCACTCTGCGTTTGAACGCCAGACCGAGCAGCCCCGCCTGCTCGCGCTCTAGTGTTTCCTAACCCAGAATTTTCTCTGGCCTTTCGGCCGGTTCTCGCCTACTCGATATTATCGATAGCGGTCCGTGCTTTGTTTATTGCCAATTTATTGGGAATAAACAAAACTCACGTCCCGACGCGTTTGAGTTGGTGGATACCTAACGGTGCCAACGAAACCAGCTAGCGTTGACCCGGTGCGCTTCTCAGACCTCTCGGCCTGAGAGAAACCGGCAGACCCGATCCCACTGCACTTGGGCTATCCCAAGGGTGACGGTAGCAGTTACTTTCCCTTAGGGGTAATTGCATTTCCCTCCCCCTCCCCGTTAGCTCCCTGCCTCGGCAGGGAGGCATCCCTGGTTACCATGGCCTACATGGTAACAGATAGATTTTTCGAGGCTCTGTCCTCCCTCTTGAGCAAGGAGCTCAACCGCCCCATTGACGCTGTCAAACTCCGCTCCCTTTGCGAGCCCTTAAAGTCCGTAACGGATCCCCTGTCCGTTACCGACTCACCCGCATCCCCTGATGCCACCCCGAGACACGAGATGGACTTTGACGCCATCTCGCTAAAACGCCCCGCCTCCTCCGACGAATCGTCGGAGCACACCCTCATCACCGCCCCCTCCTCCGACGACGACCAGGGTTTCACCCCTGTCAAGTCGAGGAAGACCAAGAAACGACCGGTCAAACGCGTCGCTAAGGCGACAAGTGAGACTTCTTCCGAGGCCTCTATCGAAGCCACCCCAGCCCCAGCGGCCCCCGCTCTGGCCCCCGTGCCAAAAGCCTCCACTCTGGCCCCCGTGCCAAAAGCCTCCACCGAGCCCCAGAGCTCAACCCCCGCGGCTAAGCCCGCCAAGCCAGCCACACGCTGCGAACCGGCACTTGCCAAGTGCAAACCGCCCCCACACATTTTCTTCAGAGATAAGTCGAAATGGTCCGACTTCTCTAAAACCCTAGTGGAAAAACAGATCCACTACACCAAGGCACGTAACCTTCGCGACTCTATTCGCGTTTCATGCCCCACCACCGAGGACTTCAGGAGCCTCATTAGGCTCCTAACTCACCTTCAACTCCCGTACCACACGTACGCTTTAGAAGAGGACCGCAAAATCAAAGCGGTCCTTAGGGGTCTCCCCTACGAGCTTCCCACCGACGAAATCCTAACGGATCTAGTCAACCAAGGGTTCCCCGTGGAAGGTGTACACAAGTTGTACAACCGCAACGGGGTCAAATACCCTCTAGCCCTGGCCATTCTAGCCAAGACCCCGTCCTCCAAGGACATTTTCAAGGAGAAGGAGCTCACAATCTGTGGCCTTTCTGAGATCGAGGTGGAACCACCTAACAAGCGTGGCTACCCTGCCCAGTGCCACCGCTGCCAGCTCTACGGCCATGCAGCGGCGAACTGCACTGCCCCCCCAAGGTGCGTCAAGTGCCTAGAACCCCACGCCACACGTGAGTGCAAGAGAACTCGTGAAGACGAGTCCCCTCCTGCCTGCGTGCTATGCACCACTTCAGGGCACCCGGCTAACTACCGTGGCTGCCCTAAAGCCCCCCGTCCCGCTCAAAAGAAGGTTGCTAAAAAGCAGCCCTCGAAAGCAGGCCCACCTCCGGTCAATTCGACCAATTTCCCGCGGCTAGGGGCCTCCAAAACCCCAACCGCTCCCATGAGTTGGAGGAAAGTCGCACCCGCGACCGCCCCACAGACCCCGGCCCCTAAGGCCACTCCCACTCCCCGTCCCACCCAAGACGCATCGGTAAGGGAACATATCATGTTCCTTAAGGACTGCGTTAAGGGCGTGAACCTCGACGAGATCATACTCGTCTCGCAAAAGATGCGTAACGCCAGCCAGGCGGAGCGCATCGCAATCTACTCTGAACACCTAGCGTTGTTCAAGTCCATTCAATGAGTAACGTTCATACTCAACCCCTTCATCCCGGTCGTCAAAAACCTAAAGGCGTCTCGCTTATCTCCTTCAATGCACGAGGTCTTAAGCCTTGCATTCCCGAACTCAAAGAGTTCGTCCGCAACAGGGATATCGACCTGTTGCTTGTTCAGGAAACCTTCCTCAAGCCCTCCCTTAAAGGCGTAAGTCTCCCCTCTTACGCGCTTGTACGTAATGACAGAGCCGACGACCGTCGTGGCGGAGGCACTGCCATCTACTACAAGAGATCCTTCCATTGCACCCCTCTGGAAACACCCAAGCTCACCAATATGGAAGCCACCATATGCAAATTAGGCATGACAGGACACCCGTCCCTGATCATAGCCTCAATTTACCTCCCCGCCAATAAAGCCCCTCTCCAAAGCGACTTGGAGGCCCTCCTCTCGCTCGGAGACTCTGTCGTACTATTTGGAGATTTCAATTGCAAACATACCGTTTGGAACAGTCGTCTGACTAACACCAACGGTAAGAAACTCTTAACCATTTCCCGCGCACTGGACTTTGATATCTTCTCTCCAACAGCGCCTACCCACTACCCCGATCGGGAAGACCAAGAACCCGACGTGCTGGATTTCGCCCTCCTTAAAGGCGTCGCGCTCAATACAAGAGCGATCGAAACACTGGACGATCTGGGCTCAGACCATCGTCCAGTCTCTCTACAGTTAGGTCCCTATGATCCAACTCCCCATACCTCCTCGAAAACCTTCACTAATTGGGAAGGGTACGAGAAATCTCTCATCTCGGCCATAGAGGCCCCCGATTCACCGTATACTATTCCCCCAGACTACCTTGTTAGCTCGGAGAAAATAGACAGTACGGTGAACTCACTCACCCAGCTAGTTCAGACTTCGCTTCATGACAACGCGAAGGTGGTAGAGGTCCCGAACCGCAAACTACCTCGCGAGGTCAGGAAGCTAATCCAAACTAAAAACGCAGCCCTCAGATGGGCCGCCAAGTATCCCACCCCTGTCCTTAGGAGGCGCGCGAACGCCCTCCAAAGGAAAGTCAGATCCCGGCTAGCCGAAATGAGGGACTCCAACTGGAACTCTCTCATGGAGGATATCCAACCTTCTCATAAGGCATTCTACAAAATCGCTAGACGATTTCGTACCGAAGCCTTCTCAAGCACTCCCCCTCTCACGCGCCCCGACGGCAGGATAGCCTTCGAAGACGCTGAGAAGGCCGAATGCTTCGCAGATAGCATCGCTGCGCAGTGCTCCCCCAGCACTCAACCGTGCGACCCTATCCACATTCACAAGGTGGAGGAGGAGGTCCTTAAAAGATCTCTCTCCCTGTCACCTCTGCTCCCATTAAAATCACTACAGACGAGGTCCGGACCGTCATCCGCGGTTTGAAACCTCGTAAAGCCCCAGGTCCGGATGGTATCTCCAACCTGGCGCTCAAACACTTCCCCGAGCAGGCACTGACCCTTCTGGTCATTATCTTCAATGCCTGCCTCGATCTCAGCTTCTTTCCAACAGCCTGGAAGACAGCAACAGTTATCGGTATTCCCAAGCCTGGGAAACCGAAACATATTCCCTCCAACCACCGCCCCATTAGCCTCCTCAATGCAATGGGCAAGGTTTTCGAACGGGTGATCCTCGTTCACATAAGAGGGCACCTCTTCCCAATAGATGCTCCCCCACTCATCATTCCTCACCAATTTGGCTTTCGCCTCCAGCACTCGTGCCCCCAACAAGTCCACCGCATTGTCGAGTACATCACAAGCGGGTTTTATCCAAGACGTAACAAGACACTAGCAGTCTTCTTCGACGTCGCCAAGGCTTTTGACAAAGTCTGGCATGGAGGACTGGTATACAAGCTATACCATTCTGGTCTTCCTGATCGCCTAGTCCGCATCGTGGCTTCCTACCTTCAGGACAGAACCTTCCGCTACAGGCACGAAGGTATCCTCTCTCCCCCACGCCCCGTAACAGCCGGAGTCCCTCAAGGCTCAGTGCTCGCTCCTACATTATTCATATCGTACTCCAACGATATTCCTATCCCCAAAAATGGGGTGCAGCTCTCACTCTTCGCCGATGACACCGCCCTTTACATCCAAGGGCAAAAGGAGTCATCTGTCCTCGCCAAACTCCAACGCTCGGTCAACGAGTTAGGAGATTGGTTTAGGAAATGGCGCATCGAAGTCAATGCGGAGAAAAGCTCCGCAATGCGCTTCGACCACAAACGCAGGCGTTTAAACAACCTGCCCTCCGTCAAATTACTTGGGGCCCCCATTCCATGGAGGCCCACAGTAAAATACCTAGGAGTTACCCTTGACCCGGGCCTCACCTTTAGACCCCACGTCTCTAAGGTCACCCATACCGCCCGCTCTTACATGAGCCGCCTCAACGCCATGATTGGCAGACACAGCAAGTTGTCAGCCAGGAATAAGCGAACGCTGTATAAGGTTTGCATTCGACCGGTGTTAACATACGCCTCTCCAGTCTTCGCTCACGCGAATCCCACCATCCTAGACAAACTCCAGGTCATACAAAATCTCTTTTGTCGTCGGGCACTTAATGCCCCCTGGTATGTCAGAAACGCTGACCTCCACCGCGACCTGGAGCTCGCTCCAATACAACAAGTCCTCAGACAATTCTCTGAAGCGTTCTTTGACCGCTCAGAAAACCATCCCAACCCCTTAATCAAGGGTGCAGCGGACTATGCTGCCCCTCTTCCTACCCGTTACAATTGCCGTCGGCCAAGAAATATCTTGACCGACGCTCCTAACAAACTCTCCACCGATGTGGAGAATCTTCTGGCCGCCCACAGGGGCGTACAACTCTCCATAGAGAATCGTCTTCCCGACGATTCTAATCTTATTCATGATACGTTGACACCTTCAGTGTCATCTATCCAGCGGTAGCTCTCTAGGGAGCGCCGCTAGCGCCTCTCGCTCCGCAAACGAGAGGTCGCTATCCGATGTCGGCTGTACGGTCCCCTTGGACGAATGCCTTAAAGGAGTTTTTAGTGGGATGGTCCTCCCTTCAGGAGGACCTTTCAGTCAGCCCCACACGACGCAGGCACCGGCCGTCGCGGCCTGTAAGTGCTTGGACGCATTTTTTGCTCCTCCCTCTCCGTAGAGGGTCAGCCCTTTTTCCACCTACATCTGGGCGCCAAAAAAAAAAAAAAAAAAAAAAAATTGACAGCGTCACTTAGCGATTAACCGTCGTAGAGTCAACTTACCCTGATGATGCTCCGTTTTGGAGCGAAACACGTGTTGGTGGTGGTATGTATGGTGGTGTATATTTTTAATTTTTGCATCTGCATGCATCCTTTGAGGGAGGGAGGGTGGAACATACTGCATGGTTTAAAATATATACCATCATACATATTTGTAGCGGATTGTTGCGAAGTAGTTTTAATCTTAACTTAATTTCGAACCTGGGATCGCTGGGACGGGTAGGCTGAGAAGTCGAGTTTCAGCCACAATACAGTCACTGCTTTTGATCATTAGTCTCAATAGTAAATATTAACTTTTTATTTCTACTCACACGACATAATACTTAAGATAGATAAAAATTAGCCAAAATAATTTTTTTTCTGAATAACCCATTTTTCATACAAATCGCTTCAGGCGGTCCCAACTTCAAAATACGGCTTTTGCTTGAGAAAGTATCAAACAGCGCCATCTCAGATAGGCGACTGACTTATATATAGGAACAAGGTCGGCCTATTTGTTTATTCCGAGGGTTTTAGGGTTAACTTATGTGATAACTTAAGGGACAAATTCGAGTTATGATACGGCTATCCCCATAAAATGTTTTCCTTATTTATTTACTAAGTTTCCTTCGTATCATAGAAATAGCTACGAAAATGCAGTCCTGCTAATATTATGTAAACTGCCGCTCATGGGCATTAAATGGTCATGTTATGGTTTACAGATTTAAAACATTAAATATTAAGTGTAAAAACGGCAGCCTTACTCTAAATTGACAATGATGTCCGAGTAAATGAAACATAAAAACACTACCACCAAATCATAATCCTAATCCTAATCCTGAAAGCGTATCCTGAATTCTAAATTTTAATCATGCATTACAATCGTAGCCATTATCATTAAATAATCAATTTTAAGATGAAAGGTATCTATATAGAATGTAGATACGTATCCAATTAAAATTATATCTAGACCGTGTTTGTGACTGTAGATATTAATTATATATTCTATAGCAGGCTCGAGAACTAAAATATAATGATTTCCAAATGTAAATTATAGATAATAATGCACACAAATTATTTTAATTCATTATTAATTAGACGAAACGAGCGGTTCGACTTATACAAACACAGTGAGTTAATAATTATTGGATTTATTATAAATAAATTACCACTTCACTGGGTTTATTAGTTGTTGCACAATAAATTTAATAATTATGCTTCAATTCAAACATTTAGAGTATTTTATTTGCCTGCAGGCCCGCAATTTGCAACGTGAAAATAGAGTTTAGGTAATAATACCGCCACAGCTTAGATGAGTAAAATTAATAGATTGATCAATTTTAACAAGAAAGTGTAACCAGTTTTGAGACCTGAAATTGTTGCGTAAATAAAGTTTTGCCCCGTCTCCGTTCTAAAATTTCCCTAAAATGCTTGAAATACTTATTTATTGCGTAAATTACGTAGTATTAGTCATTTATACGTAATTTTTCCCTAAAAATGTTTTTATTTGTCAAGAATAAAAAAAATATATAACAAAATCATCAATTTGTGGCATTTGTCTCACTTTTGTGTTTATGTAACTTATACCATGTTAAATGCCAGGGTACACTTGTAGACAGATTATTGTTAAAGGAGAATATTTTTTTTTTTTCAACCAGTATTATTTTTATTTGTTTATCTATTGAGAGTTTTATTGTTATCAACAAAAATCCTTCTATTTTCTATAAGATTTTTTCCAGTTTCGACCATTAGGTGCAATCTAGTAAAGAGAACCATCACAATATAGTCCGTATTCTTATTGTCTATCCAGTTTACAGAGCAATTCCCAGCCACAGCAGATAACAAGCGGTTAGCCATTGTCTCTCCCATTCCAGAGCGGCGAATCTCTGAGAGTATTGTGGAATGTCTTATAACCTTACTTATTTTGAACAAGTTTTACCCAAGGCTCCGCTTGTGCTTTTTTATAATATTGGAGTAGCAGACGAGCATACAGTCCACCTGATGGTAAGTGGCTACTGCCGCAGATGGACATCTGTAATCAACCCCAGATAGGATCATATATTCCTACCTGAGTTCGACCACAAATGCGCCGCTACCCCTGAGGACTAAGCTGGAACGCCTCGGAAAAGTCTGTCTCCCTTACTACACCCTTCAAACCAGAACACAGCAGCGCCTAACACTGCTGTTATTAGGTAGAAATAGGTGTGGCGGTGGTACCGCCGGAGTCGAACCACAAAGGGTTCTACCACCTTAAAAAAACTTTTGTGTCCAAAGTTCCTGGTTATTTAACTGTTCCATGACAGATCTGACAGGGACTCTACACGTTTACAGTACCCTTAGTATGAGTTTTTACGTTATTACAAAAATAACTGTTTTTGTTTTTGTTTACGTATTTCCCATATATTTCCAATCAGTTCTGATACAATCCGCTAGGGGCGCTGATTGGAAATGTATGGGAAAATACGTAAACAAATACCAAAAAAAACATTATTGTAAAAACATAAATCTCATACTTAGGAAATGTTATTTTGTTCTAACGTGTTCCTACACCTTTGAGTAAAACATTCGTCTAAAACACTCTATTAAATTAGTCCGCATAGAAACACAGACAAAAATGAAAGCAGATATTTTTATGTTATGTTATGGTAAAATTTACAACTAAGGTAACTTAAAATCGTAGCTAATTTTAAATTTAGTATAGACGGACACAATAATTTGGATTAGTTATATACACGATGAAAACTAGCAGAGTTCACATGCTTAGGGCCATCTTAGTGATGTATGTTATAGTAGCTGTAACAATAACTTACTTAACTTGCACAGTTTCAACTTTTTATTTATGTTACAGCTCGTAACAATGCATATTCTAAGCTAACGTCATTGTAGCTTAACAATATTTTAGTAATGTTCACTGGTTGATAATAGAGTACCTACTTAACTATCTTGTCACACTTTGTTAAGCCAATTCACACGTACCACACCGCACCACAGAAACTAAATATCGTCAAGCATCTTAGGTATAGCTGTATTGTAGTTACTACTAAAAAATATGTTTGGGATAGAGGGATTTACCTCTCATGGGCTGTTCTGCCAGTGGTTATCTTGCAGATGCGATATGGTTTGTACCGGCTACTGTAATTTTGAAAATCTGTGGCCCGTGTGACTATTTTCATATAAAGCACACAGTACTCGGTGTGGTGTGGAACAATTGCAGTACGTGTGAATAACCACTTAATAAAGTACCTAATATAGCGTTAAAAGCCGATATTCATACCACTAGTTCGCTCAAATGTAAGGCTGTTAAATACATAAAATGTGTATTCCACATACAATAAGCGCATTACAAGTTATAAGCCAATTATGAGTATTCAAATTTATTCAACAATTAGCCTTTTTTTTTTTTTTTTTTTTTTTTTTTTTTTTTTTTTTTTTTTTTTTTTTTTTTTTTTTTGTTTACGAGGGGGAAACCTTCAAAAGGTACCCGACGACGTGGGAGCGACGCCGGGTTATGTGGGATTTTTACCGCACTAAAACCCCCCCGGTGGTCGTCCTCAACGCTTGTTGGAGAACTCCGGGATCTCCGAGGGAACACAACCGGAGTCCTCCAAGCGCAATGCCCCGATCGGGCTCTACCCTGGGGGAGCACTTTTGGCTCCTCCCACACCATCTGGTGTTTACGACGGTATGCGACCACACATACCGTCGTCCTTCCCGGGGTTGCTTGCTGGACGGTCCGAGCTCCCACTCTTGCCACCCGCAACCCCGGAAGCCCCCTTTTAGTCGCCTCTTACGACAGGCAGGGGATACCGTAGCCCTATTCTATCAACAATTAGCCTAGTAGCTGCAGTGCAACTGACATTCGCTATCAGAAAATAAACACAATTAGACTTTAAATTCGCATTTCAATTTTCAGTTTACCTACAAAATGCAGGTGCAGGTAATTGCGTTGGAGTTGTAGTAGACGTCAGATTTCCACCTAGGAATTAGGTTGAGACTAATCCTCTTATTTGTGTATAGAAGCAGTTTGAGAACAGTTCCTATATGTAACGAAATAGGCCACGAATAGACTATAGATATCTACAATAAATATAGATAGAAACTTGTTCGCACCTTTCTCTTAGTTACGGCGAGAGTCTGTTTGACATACTTATTAGGAACAAATGAATCATTATATAAGAACTAAGTAGTTAAAATAATAAATAGAATAATACAATACGATGTTTGTTAGCAATAAGTGCAAAAATAAATTTGGAAATATCTCAATAGGATTCTACAAATCGGTAGGATTGCACCAATCTGCAAAATGCCTTTGGTCTTTCTTCGATATTACTGATTATTTGTTCGAAGTTGTTTTTTGAATTTTTGTCAAATAAAAAACATTTTTAGAGAAAATATAGGTACGTATATATAACTAATACTACGTAATTTACGAAATAAATAAATAAGTATTTCAAACATTTTAGGGACATTTTAGCACGAAGACGTGGCAATAGTTTATTTACGCAAAAAATTAAATTCTCAAAACTGGTGACACTTTCTTGTTAGGAGTGATTTCTATTTATGTATTTTGCTTATCTAAGGCGGAACCCTAAAAATCGGAAGTCAGGATTAGCGCTCGTATTACATACAATAGCAGTGATATAATTGTCATTCCAGAGGCGTCTGTTTGAGCAGTATGATAACAGATGGCAACGCATTTAGGTAATTCACGTTTAGCTTGTCAAGGTCTCGTACACATGGATTCAACCCTGGAGCGTGACCCAAATACCAATACCATGTTTTTGATGTTCACGGACCATAATAATCAGTCTTAAAGATCTTACCGTAAATATCTGACAAAATATCAAATCTCATATAATAATTGCAAAGACTACGTTTTTAATGAACATTGTTTAAAATTGAAATATGTGTGTAGCCTTATTAGAATATTTTTTTAAACATAATACAGATAATCCACTTTACTATGAGATGTAGTAATAAAAACTTTGTAAAGCGATCCAAAAATTACGTTACGTTAAATGTACGGTAAATTTAAAAAAGCTTAACCGAAACTTAGTACTTACAAAGGTTATTAAAAACTTCTGCATTTTAGCATTACCTACATACTACGTTAACTTTTAGGACATAGGACTGTGCAGACACATTTTTATAGTGGGTATAACATATGTCAAGATTTCACATGGAATAATAAAAATAGACTTCTAATCCTAATAATAATTTAAACGTAAAAGATTATAATATTATATTTACTTATTTACACATATCCTTCTGCGTGTATATATAATTTCATGTGTGTCATTTCGTGTGGATATAATTTCATATAAAAATAAACTGTCCAGGTTTATACCCACGGATAAGAAGTCACGGGCGAAGCTAGTATAGATAGTAATTTGTGATATCTATAAATCTGTGAATTCGCAACGGCATGCGAGTAAACTGCACGCTGATAAGTTCAAACTGAATGCTGATTGGCTTGCACGCTGATATACTCAGAATATACAATACTTATATAAGAATATACAATACTTATATATATCAGAATATAGAATACAAGCTTATTGACTTGGACAAACGCGCCACATCGCAAATACTAAAACCATGGTTAAATTTTAAGATAGAACCTGGTGTAGGTAATTGCTGATTGGCTTCGATTGCACTCTGGTTCACTCAGCATACACGCTAATTGCCTCGGACAAACGTGCTATATAATATGAGTTCACTCGAAGATACTTAAAAACCATAATTAAATTTTAAGATGCTAAAATTCAGTTCTGGAACCTCTCTGCAATGTTAAACGATGCTATGTTCTGCTCTGAAGGGTCGTAAAAGATGGCCTCACTAAGTTACGTTCTAAGTTATTTCTCAGGGGTGGCACCGCATCCAGGGCTTATTTGGAGTTGATTATAGATTTCTATAGGTTATGGCCTTTTAAGAGAATGTGGACTGCAAACTTATTTAAAACTACTTTTTCCCAAAAAAGTATAATAGGTGTATTGTGGGCATAACTTAAAAATCTATTCGACAATTTTTAGGTCAAAAAGTGTTGTCTCTGTAGTCTCGGGACTAGAATAGGGCTACGGTATCCCTGCCTGTCGTATGAGGCGACTAAAAGGGGGCTTCTGGGGTTGCGGGTGGCAAGAGTGGGAGCTCGAACCGTCCAGCAAGTAACCCTGGGAAGGACGACGGTGTGTGTGGCCGCATACCGTTGTAAACACTAGGTGTGTGGGAGGATCGTAAACTGCTCCCCCAGGGAAGAGCCCGATTGGGGCATCGCGCTCGGAGGACTCCGGTTGTGTTCCATCGGAGGTCCCGGAGTTCTCCACCAAGCCCCCAGGACGCCCACCGGGGGGGTTTTAGTGCGGTAAAAATCCCACATAACCCGGCGTCGCTCCCACGTCGTCGGGTGCCTTTTGAAGGTTTCCCCCTCGTAAACAAAAAAAAGGTTAAAAAGTGTGTTCCATTCGGAGTTTATTTCATTATTTCGTCAATTATTCATAGGTACTTATGAGCTATGTCATTCAAACGCGAGTCAGTGAACCAAAAGTCAATACAAGTGGCAGTGTTCACGCATGATTACACGCCACGTCAATCCTCTAGATACCTCAATCTGATATTCTATTGAATTCAATACTTTTGTATGTATTGTATATCGATTTGCTATTCGCGAAATATAATAGTACCTATTTCAGATAATAAGAGTTTGATTTGATATGATACGTACGCATCTAAATATTAATAACATAATCTGTCAATTATTACGTATTTATTTAAAAAATATCAATAAATTAGAAAAAAATATAGGTGGTATTCGAACTTTGGGCATCTAGGACGAGCGGCTGAATTTCCAACCACTAGGCCATTGATGAAATGTTGTTAACTGAAGTGTTCGGACTTAATGCTCAAGGTTATCTAAACTACTTATTTTGAACTATGATGTCCATTAAGTACCTAGACCTTCTTTTAAGAACTTACGACACTCATCTATGCATCCATATATGACGACCCCGGTGGTGGAACCCTCTACATGTCTTTGTGTATGTCCATGATACCTGCCTAACTTACATACCTCAAAGGTAGCAATGCATCTGCGATCGGTTTCAGATATAACGTCTTCTTCTTATATGAAGTTGGTCAAAGTTATCCATGGACGGAAGTGACCACTTATCAAGTGGATTGCTAGCTTGTGTGCATTTGCTACTCATATCTTTTAAATAAAATTAAATAAAACTTGGACTACATACTCGAGTACATTAATTTTATAATGACATTCCCATCTGAACCACAAACCAATGTTATGCAAAAGTATTTCACAGATATACGAGCAATTTTCAAAGAGACTGATAAACCTACTGAAATTGAATTATATTCGACATAAATTGAGAATATTGAAGTTTCAACCGTTGCTATGCGAATTATATTTAATATATTTGATGAAAATGTTAATTAATATATTATTCAACGAGCGTTGTTAATTTATTAGGTCCAATTCTCGAATTTAATTTAACTGGTGTTGAAATAAAGGAAGTAATCCTCCGAACAATAGAGGATTATTTTGCTTAAATACCTCGAGACCTATTCTGAGCTTCATTAACAAGCTACTATCCCAAAGTTCAAATTCAAATTCATTCAAGCGTCGGTGATAGGGTAAAGTGTCTAATTAAGGGACACTAGAAATAATTAAGTATTTTACAAAATAAATGACATAACGCCTCTTGGACACTATTAAATTTATATATATTTTTTTATTTTTTTTTTATATATTATAGGAGTAGCAGACGAGCATGCAGTCCACCTGAAGGTAAGTCGCTACTACCGCCCATGGACATCTGAAATCTACTCCAGATAGGATTAGATATTCCTACCTGAGGTCAGCCACAGTTGCGCTGCTACCCCTGAGGACTAAGCTGGAACGCCTCGGAAAAGTCTGTCTCCATTACCACACCCTTCAAACCGGAACACAGCAGCGCCTAACACTGCTGTTATTAGGTAGAAATAGGTGTGGCGGTGGTGCCGCCGGAGTCGAACCACAAAGGGTTTTACCACCTACAGAATGCATAAATGCATGAAGATGAGGATTGAAAAATGTATCTTAAGATACATAGATCTTATTTTATGGCTCCGTAACCAAAAAAAACGGAATCTTATTAGTATACTCCGATGTGTTTACGTCTGTCTTAGGGCTCTATGACTTAATAGTATGAATAAGAGTCTAACACTTAATTTTTTACAGCTTATATTACTATGGCCGCTATTAAATGAACACTAAAATAAATATAGGTGATTCCCCACTCTCCATATATACCATATTATCGGTGCTGTGGTTACAAGTACTAAAAAAATTGCTGGTGCG
This sequence comes from Epargyreus clarus clarus, assembly GCA_014595695.2. Lineage (NCBI taxonomy): Eukaryota > Metazoa > Arthropoda > Insecta > Lepidoptera > Hesperiidae > Epargyreus > Epargyreus clarus. Next base: position 2,521,275 of record JACTTY020000060.1, on the reverse strand, counting down.
TAATTTTCCATGAGTGATTAAAACTCACACTTGACTATTTATTATTATTTCTTCAGTATACCATAAGTGCAAAGAAAATTTTGGAAGTATTTTTATGTAAGGTCTTCGTTTGTAATTTTTAATACGCGGTGATGGCCAGATTTCTTAATTAAGAAAAATGTACATCGCTTTCGTTTAGATCGTTTAATGGGATCACTACCCTACACACTGAGCACGTGAATAATGTTTATAAAGCTTACAACCTACAATACGTTAAACGCGTAGGTGTCGCTTTAATCGCATGACAGCATTTGTCGACGATGTAGTGTTGTACACTTGTCCCATAAATCATAATAAATATTGTAAAGGATTATTTAAACAACGTTAATGCAAGCAGCCCACGGCCTACCACGTAGTTCTCGTTTTGAAATCAAGTTAATGTTGACCCGTTCTATAAATTAGGTTTGTTTATTAATGCAACCGTGATTCATATTTTATACTCTTTATATGGACTTGTGAAGCTATTTTTAACGAGTTTATAAATAAAAGAAGGTTTTTAGTTTAAAGCGTGGATAATTAAATCTTTTTTATGTACTGCTTCGAAGATGTAGTTAACATGGTTATAGAAAGGTATAGAGGTTGTTGAACAATGATATGTTTCGTCGTCGTTAACCTATTATTGTTAAACGTGCAGGGGTCTTCACTCAGAGTGAGGTTTAGGCCAAAGTTGACACAAATAGCCAAGAACGAATTGGTAGAATCTTTTTTAAAGATTTTTCGCGTTTTCCTATAAGGGTGAACCCTTATAGCAAGTGATAATTAATTCCAATACGCATATATCTAACTGAAAAATCAAAGGTTCATGATTAGTATTCTAATCTCGGACTCTGTATTGCGAGGTCGAGTTTTAACCACTAGGCCTTACAGAAGAAGAACTGTCGTTATCTTATCACATTATAGCTATGTTCCCACGGAATGGATTTAAAGGTAGGTATTATGTAACGTGATCTAGTTCGTATCGGGACGGTAGCGGTAGATTTTATATCCATAATTCACGTTCACCTGGGAATATAAAATTATGTCAAACTAGTCCATTTCTACGACTTCTGTTGAATCTGATGGAAGCTCATTTGAAATCTATTTAACTCTTTTTGCTCTACAAGGACTTAAATTATTTCATTTCTTACTTCTTCTTCTTTCTTTTATTTATTGATCTGAGATTACACTACTTAGATCATTAGTTACCGAAATTTAAATACAAGGATTTAAGTAATAGTAAGTTCTTATTTTTCATAAAGTTATACATTTCTCTCTTATAAACATGAAATTTTTAATATAGGTACAAAGTAACAATAAACAACAAGTATTTTGTAAAATTGATCTCTTTGCGTAGTTAGCGATATCGAACAAACAACCCTTGTACTCTTCGTAGTAAAACATAATTACGTATTCCATTTTATACCGGGTAAGAAAGTATGCCTATAAACTATGAACAAGCCATTAGACTTCTATTTTATAGGTAAGCGGCTTTGCGCTGTTCGCCCGATGTCCAATAAAACAAATGACCGACTGATCTGAAATAAAATACGGACCAAATGGCTTTTAAATGAATCAGGGCTAGATTTTGGATTTTTGCCAAAACTCACATTTTTTGTTGTTATGCGTCGTTCTAACCTGCCGTGTCGCATAACAATGTAGGTACCTACCTAAATAATCATGGGCTTTGATATAGCTTTGTTAAGGGGCGGGTGTACCAAAAGCAGGGACGTAGACAACATAAGGAAATAAGGTCGTATAATCTTTGAAAATGTTCTTACTCTGTGCTAATTGATACTATAATCTCTGGAATAAATAGTCTGTGAAATTTTTCCGGCGAAAAAAGGTCATCCTGTTTGAATATTTTTCCTCATCTATGCTAAGATAATGCCTTTATTTTTACAATCTTTACCGTTCTAAAATATATAGAAATGTTGTAAAATATGCATATTTACGAATATAAATAAATAGTTGTACCTACCATAAATAAGATCACAACTAATACATAAGCTATGTATTAAGTAATGACGATTCTTATTAAAAACAATACATTGACCACATTCTATATTGAAAGGGTAGGTATATAACTCCTAGATACTTACTTAAACAAATAGATCTCGAGGACCTTTTAGTCCCAACAGCTCTTGACGAGATTTCGATATGGTCCTAAAGCTCGCTGTCCATTGACTACTATTAATGGAACAACTGGTAGCTTTAAAAAGTGGTTAACATGAGTTGCAAACATACTAACAAAGTACTAACAACACTTAGTAGCTTATGCTACTGTATAGATATACAGACACGAGTCTAATCGACTGTTGAAAGATTTTTAGAATAATTTAAGACATATGCCGTTCTTCGGTCGCTAAATCAATCAGTTGGAAGCCCGAGCAACACCGACATAAGCAACTGCTTAGTAGCTTAAGCAGCAAGATGATAGACTACGCAACTATTGCTCAGAATCAAGTTATGACCGTTACTTTTTCTCAGGCTTGCTAGCTTATTTCCCGTTTATAGGTAAGCACATCATTAAGTCCATCTTCATACCATTTTCTAGGTATAATAAGAATAAATAAATAGTTTTAGATGCTGGGCATAGTTTTCTTGCTGCAGTTTAAAGATGACGGCAATATAGGCACAGATTAATAAATAGTTACTACGTAAATATAGGAACCTACTCTACCACACTTCTCCAAAGAGGATCCGTAGATCTTTTGGCTATGTTCTGTTTCCGCTTACATTTCACTTTAGTAGTTAAACCTGTGTGAATTTATCACACCAGTTGTTACTAGATTTATCTTAATTTATGTAACAAAACATTATAAATAATTCATACAATAGCCCTAAATACATACAATAGTGTCAAATGGTATAATTTAGATGCCTCCTACGCGTCTATCTGCTACGAACTGAACAACAAAATATAGTCATATTCATAGGATTGTTAATGTTCTACATTAAAAACATTACCATAACAGAGTTAACTTAAATAAAAAGTTGATAAGTCTTTCATTAACTTCAAAATGACTTTCTTAACCCCTTAGCTGATTTGCCATACTAAGATATTATTTTTTAAATGCTTGCTTACCTGTGAATAAAACCTAAGAATCAGTTGAACCAGTTTCCAAGGAACCCTAACTAAAAGATAACCGATTTGGGAATGGTATAGATTATTTGATAGCCAAAAATATTGAAACAATAGAGATATTCAAAAATCCGGAGCTGGGGTGAGACCCATGGAAAAAGTAGATATATGGAAAATATAGATACCTTATGTCAGTATCATAGGTTTTTAAATATCAATCAAACACTAATAACAATGTACCTATTTCCTTCAGAATCTCTATTATTTGGAAGACCTTTAAATATATGCTATAAATAAGAATCCCTTCTTAGAGAAAATAGAAAAATCTTCTTAGAAAATAGAGAATTCAAACGTTCATCTTAAATAAACGAACTATCACTAACTTTCAATAAAAGGTGCGATCCTTTCAATAACGGTAATTCCTATGAACGGCACGTGGTTAATTAATGGCAGATTTAATTATCGTGACTGCAGCAGACCGCGGTGTCCGGGCGGGGAGCGATTGGACCATAAATCAAGGGAGCACTGTGTGCTGCAGCGTTCGGAATAGCACGGGAACCTTGTGGGAAAAGGCTATCGTTTTAGATTCAATTTTTTCTTGTTAAGGTTAACTGATAAAGGTATAGTCCGCGCCAAACTGCTACTCCGCTCTGAAGTTATTGCGAGCAGGTGAAGTCATACAATTTGCTATGGCGACGCGATTCATTTCTATATTCAGAGCCGATTAGCAGTTTTATACGGACTATAACAGATTATTGTTATATTACGCAATACATAGAGATTATAGAGATGACTGAATATTACTTTTGAGAACATAATGCCCATTATGTTCTCAAAAGTGTACGGGGATGAAAAGTGTAATGAGTACATAAAGGGATACGGATCATAGAGAGTGAGTATTGGTGCCCTATCTGAGTTTTACCACACACGCGTTGGTACCGTGAGGACTAAGTTGGACCGCCTTGGGTAAAGTTATCTACCCTTCAAAACTCCACAACACAGTAGTGCTTAACATTGATGTCATACATTAAGGCAGAAGTAGGTGCAGCAGTCAAGACGAACCACACAGGGTCGTACCACCCACAACGTTTAGTTTTTGCCACATAGCTCCTTATCCACAGGGCATTCAGTTGTGCAATCGATTGTGACCGCTCGTGTTACTCGTGATCAACCTATTTTTAACGGAATGCATTCAGAACAAAGGGTTCGGTCCACTATTGCATTTATTTGACATCGAAATCGGAATTAAAATTTCATACCCCCAAAATACGACGCTCTATTGTTCAATACTAGCAGCCTTCGATATATTTCAGCCAAATATTTTTATCGCTTATTTATCGGAATTGTTGTGAATGATGTGAATATAAATTTTAGTTAACAAAGACATGTTTTTTGATAGAAAAAATGAAAAAAGCCTGTTCTATTTAAATTTCCTATGAATAAAATCAATGTGTTGTTTCCAAAAAATCGTCAATAGGTATATATTGATAGTATTCAATAGTGAGTGACTTTTTTAAACATATTGTTATTAGGTAAATGTGAATTTATCTAACTCTTCAAGGCATGATCAGATGTCGCTATTTCAAACTCTATTAAAATAGTTCAACTGACAATTGTTAAGTTATTTATTACATTACGGTTACAATAGGTAAACATTAGTAAACTAGGTGGCACACGGCCATAAAAATTCGTGGTCGTACAAGGAATCTAGATAGAACTTAGAAGTGTGTGCACCTGAGCTGTTTCTAGGCTACCAGTTTTATGTCGTCAGGCCAGTTGCTATCGTCACGTACATCGCGGCTCTGGTAACAGCCACTCTGTAACGGTTACTCGAAATGTGGCCTCTGTAACCTTAATTATACTGTGGAAGTTCCTTTCTATTCCTACAAACCTTATAGACACCATGATAGAGACCTACTTTCGTGCCCGCTTTCGTCGCCAATACAGTTTTCATTGCTTTGTTGATCTACTATCGCGTTCAACTAGAGTCTGGTGGATAGGTAAGGATTTAAATAACATCACAAATAATCGTTTCTGTTTTAAATAATTGCATTCGGAAATATTCATAAACTTAAACAAGTTAATCGTCTTACTTTTTAAGTTTGTAAGGACCTAAGTGATACGACTGCGGAAGCACCCGAAGCATACTATAATATACTACTATATTATACTTCTACACCTGCCTTTTTAGAGCAGTATAGAGTTGCTACGTTCTGTTTCTCTTTAGATAAAAATCCGTTCAAATACTTTGACATAAAAAATAAATATTTCTAAAGACGTCATTTATGCATCTTTCATACAATTAAGACTAATAAAAGGTGAGAAATTGTATTTTTAAGGCCATATAGAACGCCTATTGAGAAGTATTGTAATTGCTTAATCCGTCTGTTGTATTATTGTCACCGTCTGTTTCTAGTGGCTCTATCTGTTGGTACTTTAGCACACTTCTGGGCTTCAGCGCCATCTCTCGACAAATATAAAAACCAGTTGAGTTAAGCGGTCCCTGAAAGTTGTATCAATTCTTACAAAGTGTAATAGATGGAGCATGTTTAGTTGTTTTAATACGTCATTATAGTTGATATGAAATAAAAAATATTAAAAGATGTAAAATATCTAATACGATTCTATCCATTTCGTATATAGAATAGTAAGTAATTCGGTTGCCTGGAGAGACCGCGTATGTGATCGGCGTCCACTACCCTTTCTATCTATTCTACTAAGGATGTTGGACATTACTGGAAGAATTTTCATCGAAATGAAGCACCACTATACCAGAATTGGTTAACTTCATAAAGAACTACCCAGTCATCGGGTTACGACCCTAATTTGCATTACATCCTTTTCTGTATAGTTTAGGACTTGTAGATAGGTACTCTTTTACTTTATTCGAATTATTTCGTGGGGGCTCATTATAATGTAATGTAGATGATATGTAAATGTGTTCTTACTTATCTGCCGAATATTAATTCATACGGTGATAATACCTTTGTGTTAGATGTTTGTCTCAATGGTGTTTTTATAGTTAACCTTAACTTTAGTATGACCTTCAGCTCGACCAAGTACGTACGTGACAGTTAATAAATTAATTTTCGTATTTAAATTACAAAACTTTAAGGGCAAGCTAAGATTAATAAGTATTACATTATGTTTAGACTTTTATAAATTGTAACGCATTTTTCTTGCTCTTCTAACGAAATATATTATGAAATCAAGCGTGTATCTCGAATAAGAAACCCAATAGTTACGGAAGCCCTCGTAGAGTTAATGACCTGAGTCGCGGTGAGGTAGAGACACGGTAACTTTAGCACCTCACTGTTAATATCATAGACTAAAAATGGAAGATAACGCCTCGCAGAACATTAATATCAAGATATGAACACAAGGGTGATATTACTTTTAAGTGTTTATGTAATGTTTCGAATTGTATATATTCTCATTTAAAGATAAATAAATGCATTTAAATTTAAAAAATTAGTGAACTGTGTGGACTTCACACAGCCCACATTCGCATGAACAAATTATGGTTTGTTTCGATGTTTTATTCGAGAGGGTAAGTCTGTATCTTTTTAGTCTTAAGTTTAATGTATTTGTAGGAGTATAAATATCTAGGTCAATTATTAAATAAGTCTCATGCTAGGCTGAAATAGTTCTGTTGGTAGACTTAAAGGTACATTTATAATGATCTTTCACATGAATTAGGGCTTTCACTTGTCTTCACTTGAATATTCATTACACATAATGATGTTATAATGATATTGTAATTTTGATAAAAAAAAGCGGCGTAAAACTAGTAAAAATTATTATCATTAACATTTTTAACAATTTTAACATAAACGTTAACATTTTTAAGCATTGTTTATTATTCACCTAAGAATACGAAAAAACCAAGGCTGTCAATATTTAATAGGTAGCTGTTATCGTAAACTACTTTACAAAATCGATATTTACTACCAACTTCAACAAACAAAACTATTTTTATTTACATTTTCGCATGCATATTTCAGTAATATCAGCTGTATTTTGTTTGTCTTATAAAATAAATGCTCACCTTAATATCGTTCAAATTGACGAAAATTCAAGAATTTAGAAGACTAGAAGTGATTACATCTAATGATTTGGTATGTACGGTAATTTTATTTGTAGCTTATAATATTTTACTTTATAATAACACCTCAGAAGCTGGACCGATTCAACGTTTTACAGTGTTAAAAAGCTACATCATTCCACTCGCTTAAGAATGAAGATAGGTACACGTGAATCCGCGAGAATAGCTTGTTGCAACAATAATTGCCTATTAAAGAGCATCAGTTATCTATACATTCGTCTGGATAAGCCGGCGCTGTAACTCACAAGTTGGTAGGATAGCCTTCATGGCACACGCGTCCAGATACCTACCGAGTGATAGTAATATATATATTTTAGTTTAACACAAGTGCGACATACTTTTACCTGGCTTGGAGTAACTTGATCCATTATTTATATTGCAATAAAAAATAGTTTTATCGTTAATATAAATAGACTAAGCTTTTATTATAAGATGAACACCAAATATGGAGCGACGAACGTTAATGAAATATCGACGGAAAACGTTAATGAAGAGGGCTTCCCACGTGAAATTGAATTAAGGTAATCTTTAGATTATTTGAGAGTTCATGCCAGTGTGGTCAACGGTGCAATTTACTATTTATCCAATTTACAACACGCGATCCCAAAGTGGGGCACAAAATGAAAATTGTCGTCCTTGTTAATGGAAAGATGAACATTTCCTATGCTTAACCATTGTTCCTGTCTCGGTAATGGTCTTAGCTATCGGATACAATTATAACCCATGCTCATATAGTACACATGATATGAGATAGAATAATAATGAAAAATTATGCAATTGTGTAAAAAAATTACTTAAGTGACTTAAGTATTTTTTTTTATAACGGAACACTTAATGCCTTGTAATATAAAATTAACAAGTAAACGAAATGTTTTTTAACTCAAAACAAATGATTGCATTCCGAAGAATTTCACGCGTTATGCGAATCAATTTTTACTTTTACGCTTCTTTTCCTATCATTTTTAGCTATTAGCCACTCAACACAGTGGTTAATTATGAGTTTCGTTTAAGCAACGTTATTAACTTGTACCAATTAAGTGTGCGTTTAAAAATTATTATTTTTTTTTATAAAAAAACGGCGGTAACAGACCTATCTAATATAGGTAATAACTGTGAATTAATTGGTACATTAAGTACCATTAAGGCACGTAACGTTCGAAACATTTTTTATAGACATCAACTTGATAAGGAGGAACTTCTCAAAACGTTTGACAAGATGTTGAGCTTTATTTGGTATTGAAAAATATGAAACCCTTAAAGAAAGCTAGTACCTAAATTATACCTATATTAAGACTAAAACTGCAAGATCTTTTATGTATGTATTGTACTAAGAATATGTACTAACTTATCTTTATCAAATACGCCTAGGTACATATACGCGTGCACCACAATTAATTAAACGCTTTTTAATTCATTAATATTACACAATATCATAAAAAATTATATGATGTTAAAAGTATCCTAGACATTTTAGGGTATTTATTTTGTTAGCACATTTTGTTATATCTGTCTTATAACAGCAGTATTAAGCTATTGCAATTTAGACTTTAAGTTTTAACGAATTTGCGGCCAACATTAGGTAGCTCTCCAATCCTACACGGTGTTGATTACAGATTGCAGTGTCTACTTACCATCTTACTTTATCCTACTTTAACTCATGCTAGTTGACTATTACGATTTCGAAAAAGATTACATTGCTTTTTTTATATTACAGCAAACTAGTATGCAGACTATCTAATGGTAAGGAGTCACTGCCGCCCGTGGACATATAATTTCACCCTAAATATTATTAGAGTACCTACAGTCCTAATTGAGATCGCCCGCAGATGCTTTGTCGCTTCTGAGAATTAAAAATCAAACCTGAACATAGGAGCGCATAAGCAGCTTCCGGAGGCGAATCGCAAAGGACTCTACCACCTCTAAGGGTCTTTTTTTTATTCCAGCATACCATGCAAGAGGCGACGATGGTGGCGCATAAACCAAAACTTCCTCTACGGCTTGGGACATGTATACAATGACCTCTGCGCAGCTATGTGGTTCTCCTACATGATGCTGTTCTTCCAAGCAGTGCTGCACATGAGGGCTGCTGTGGCTGGCACTATGTTATTGCTAGGTAAGACATTTTATTTTCGTAGGACTGTAAAACTAAAAACAAATAAAAAAAACTAAATTAGATCCTTTAAAGGATTATTTTTGAACGTCAATATTTTGGGTGATAGATTAGACTTTTAAAGGTGTTTCATATTAGAGAAGAAGCGGCGTAAACGGAGGAAACTCTATAACACACATATTTTTGAAAAAGGTTCATTCATATGAAATGATCTGTACCACGGTATATATGAAAAGTAGGTAAAACCGCTGCCACAAAGTAGACAATTATAAATCATCCTTGACTAATAAATAAGAAACTTTGCTATGATTCCACCCAAATTAGTAATCGATATTCTAACCACTAGCAGGCGCCATATACTTAAAACTATAACAAATACTTATTTAATTTCAGGTCAAGTCGTAGATGCATTGGCCACGCCGATGGTGGGGGTGTTTGCTGATAAGTACAGTACGAAGAAAGTCTGGCACTTAACGGGTAAGTCAAAATGAGCTACTAGTCTTTCGAATGAATAAAAAAATTCTGACTTGTTTTAAAAAAGGTGTGCATGGTCACTACATGAATCAACTCTTGTATTCATTTTTCTAGTCTTTCCTCCTTATTTATATCTGTGTATGTATTTTAGAACCTTACGTCACTTTTCCTCTTCCTTCTCGTATTTCTTCTTTGTCTTCCATATTGTTTCTTATGCCATTATTTTATAACGTATTTTTTTTCTTTTCTATTATTTGTGTACCGCTTTTATTATTTTCTGCACAGCCCAAGGTTGGCTGGGAGATAATGCTTTTAGCATGAAGCCCGCCTTTTGTTCCATAAATATGTTTTGGTTCAATAAAGTATAAAAAAAATTCGTATTCCAATCCAAACGGACATGAGCATGGTTTTATAGCTTCGTTAGTTAGAGGGGTGACTAAAGCAGTTGCGCGTTGAAAAAAATGTCCTCATTCATGCTTTGGGTTGAAAGTGGTAGAACAATTTGTGGTTCGTCCAGCTTAGCGCATCTGTGGCAGACCTCAAGGGTTGATTACGGATATCCATGGTCGGCAGTAGCCACTTACCATAAGGTGAACTGCATGCTCGTCTGCTTCTGATGAGAATGTATTATAATAAATAAATAATTTCTGAAATTTGTCGGCGATAAACTAAAATCATGAGGTTCGAACCCTCTAGACGAAAGATGAGCGAAATTAGTTCACATCAATATTAATAGTGTAACTATTTAATATTTTGAAATTACAAATTGTAGCTATTTTGTTCCTACCTAGAAACTTGAAAATGTTTATTTAGACATAATTATACCAATATAAGATAAGCCAAGAATGTATAGATGTACCTAAGTATGTATATCGGTACTTAAAGAATCATGTGATCCGGAAATCCGTTTTCCGGCTCGCATTTGAACCAAGTACCTACTCAGTACATATTGTTTATTTAAAAAACTTCAAATAAGGGAAATTTCAGTGATAAAAAAAATCCAAGGTGGTATTTTCTGCTTCTATGTCAATAAATGGAATCTAACTTTTGACATTTTACGGTGGACAAGTCTCTAGTAATACTATTGGGCAAGAGACGAGGTGACCACGCTTACCGAACTGCTACCATAGATACCTAAATGTGGTCATTTAAAATCATCAGTGACAATTTTTTTTATAATAATTCGTTACTATTCACCGTCACCCATGGGCACCTGTAACCAATTCCATTAATAACAGGGATAGGTACTAACTAAAGCCAATCACAGGGGTGTTGCAACTCCTAAAGTCTACGATGGTCGTCGGAGCATATCAGTTACTGTTATCATGTGATAATTTATATTCCAGGTAGCCTAATCGTCACATGCACGTTCCCTCTACTGTTTGTGAGGTGCTGGTCATGCTGGGTATCTGATGACAATGTCTACCTCACGTGGTGGATGCCATTTTACTATGCAGTGCTCATAGTCTTCTTCCAGATAGGATGGGCCATCGTACAAATCTCACATCTCGCTATGATACCGGTTATAACAGAAAATCTCCAGGTTCGCGCTGAATTAACTTCTATAAGGTAAAAAGTTACCTACCTCTCTAATAATATACTTATTTTTATTAAAATGTTTTTTTTTTACAGTGAGACTTATTTACATTTATTGTTTTTCACTTTGCTGTGTGCATTTATATTCGTGTTACATGTTGTTTACACAGGTGGGTCGACCAAAAGACCGCGATTGGTCCTATGGCGCTCATCTTCCCAACATATATAGGCTTACAATGTATATAATATGAATGTTGATAAAATATGAATACGATAGGTCATAATGTCACATATTATGTCTTACAAAGTACATAACATGCAAGATCATACATTATGAAATCGTTTAATGTCACGCCGCGATTTGATACGGTGCGACACTACAATCTACATGCCTCGATCAATGAATTTAAAATATAACAAATAAAATAAATTAAATTAAATTAATAAAATAAAATAAGAACTAGATAAATAGAAATTAGAACTCATGTAACCACGGGCGGATTATTGATGAGACATTTTTCATATTTCAACTATTTACTCTATTCTAAAAATGTAAATATACGCTCGATGACAATATCTTCGCTAGTGACATAATGTCATTAGTATTAAAGCGCGCTTAACCGTCTAAATAATTGATTTACAAAATTAAGCAACGTCCAACGTGATCGAAAGTACGAGTATCTGACTGCCAGAGGTTAAATTTCATGCACGTTTCCATGCTTAGGCACGGCGACACATCGATAGCATAACGTGCACTCATGCGAATGCAAAGCCGTCGCTCCAGATTATTTTCATTAGATTGAATCAGTCACTGACCCATATTTTTTTCCAAAACCACACTAGAAAAGCTGCTGTTTTACATCGATATCGTTTGCTACTTCAATCTTATTATTTACATGTACAAGTACATGTAACTCAAATGATGGCAAATGGTCACATCCGGAACCAACTCCATTTAGAGCATAGAGGTTTCTACCTGAAGTCGGTCACAGATACGTTTCAACTTCTGAGGACTAACATGATGGCCTCAAATGTAAGTCAACCAGCTTCCTCGTCGAAATGCAAAAACTGCTTCAATCTAGAAAATGTAAGACAGTTGTGTCTTCCTGCTCGAACCACGCCTACTAGCCACCAATTTTCCAATTTAAAAATATTCTATAACCATTTTAGGTATATGGCTTCAGTAATATCAAGTCTCATGGTTTACTTCATCACTTGGACTGTATTGAGGGCCACTAACTACAGCACATTTATTGGACCGGCGGATGACTACAAATTTAGAGTAAGTTATTATACCTACAGCAAATGATATATGAAAAAGTATTGCCTATACGTACTAAAAATATTTTAAGTAATTATTATGAAAGTATTTATTACGAAATATGCAACTAATTCTGCAAATTAATTACTTACTTTCAGGACGTATCAATTATAATATCCGGAATTGGAATAATAGCGTATATAATGTTTCATATATTTTTCAAATTAAAACCGTTAAAAGATCCAAAAAGTGTTCCAAAAGCAACGTGTAATGGAACCGCTGAAGCTAATGAGAATTTACCACTAAAGGTTACGGCCAGATCGAAGATTATGCATTTTTTACGAATGCCGTTATTGTACCATACTAGTATGCTGTAAGTATTTGTGTAATAAGTAAAAAATATTTATACAGTTGAAATTATGAATATGGCATATGTGTGCTGAATAGTGTTTGAAGCAGGTCACAATAAGTTTGTCCCTGTAGTTCCGGGACCAGAATAGGGCTACGGTATCCCCTGCCTGTCGTAAGAGGCGACTAAAAGGGGCTTCCGGGGTTGCGGGCGGCAAGAGTGGGAGCTCAAACCGCCCGGCCAGCAACCCCGGGAAGGACGGCGGTATGTGTGGTCGCATACCGTCGTGTATAACAGACGGTGTGGCGAGTGGCATGCTCACCTGGACGGAGCCCGACGGGGCAACGCGCTAAGAGGACTCCGGTTACGTTCCTCTGGAGATCCCGGAGTCCTTTACGCAGCGCCGAGGACGGCCACCGGGGGGGTTTTAGTGCGGTAAGAATCCCACATAACTCTGTGTCGCTCCCAAGGCACCGGGTACCATTCGAAGGTTTCCCCCTCGAAAACAAAAAAAAAAGAAGGTCACAATTAGTTGTTACACGCGCAATGCAACGCAAATATTTTGCTAGCAAAACAGGTGCGTTTCTTCACATTTCTTCACGGAACATATTAAGTAAAACTCATGTATTATGTGTATATGCAACTCATGTATTGTAAAGTAGTAACTGCTGTCCGTTGATATCAAAAACTAAAACGAAAAGGGGGACACAGAAATGCTTTTAGGTTCATTACCGATATGTTATTACAACCCGAGGACTAAGTTACAATGTCTTACACAATAACATCATCAGCACACTATGGCATAAACACTGTTTTAGGGCAGAATACATGCGAAATACACGTGTGGCGACATTGCAACCCACTCAAAATTAATGAAGACACTACGTACCCATTTATAATATTCACTTTTTTTATTTATACAGTACTGAAATACTATACACCTATTTTATAAACAATACTGTAATAAAGCATAAATTATAAACATTACTAAAGTTTTCTTTAATGACTAAAGATATGGTCGACAATCTTTTCTTTCGATAACTTCACTGAATTATGGTACGCATAACGCCATCTGTTATTAAGTTGTGAAAGGTTATAGATATAACAGCAATAAAATTTATCAATATTTGTTTTTTTTTTTATTTTAGTTATGTTTTTTCTCGTTTATACTGGGCATTGAGTCTCGTGTACGTCCCATTGTTCCTGGAAGAGCGCCTGTCGGTGAATCAGAGCGAAGGGTCAGAATTGGTGGCCAGCGTCCCCTTGGTTCTATATTTGTCATCTCTATTCTTCTCGTTTCTTCTCAAAAGCAAAATTAGTTCTTGTGGGAACCGGGTAAGATTTTTATGAATATTGCTATATATGTTTGTAAGGCTTATTTTAGTCACCTTATCCAAAAAACATAAAAGATTACTTAACACTCTCTTAACAAACCGAAAATCGTGTCCAAAAAGGATCTAAATGTGATGTAATGTGTATTGGTATGGTATTGGTATCCAGACTATAGATCTTCTAAAATATTGGTTGTGAATAATTGTAATTTTATATTTTCAGGTGGCGTATTTAATTGGAAGTTTTTTGAGCCTAATCAGCTGTCTATGGATAGCTCTTGCGATTGACCCAGAAGCTAGTGTCGTACAAATATATTTAGTTGCAGCTCTTATAGGTCTGATCTGCTATTATTCTATATTAAATATCTCAGAAGCTGTGAGAGGCTAGTACTTATAACTCGGGCTCTCAATCGGGTGTTGTGAGGTTCAAACCCCAGGCACGCATATCTGAATTTTCAAATTTTCAAAGTTGTGTGTGTATAAGAAATTAATTTTCACTCATTTCAACGAAGGATCTTAAAAAAATCTCAGTGAAGTCTACCGATTCATATTTACCCATCGCAGTGGGCTAGTAGATCTTAACCCTCATACTTTATGTCTGAGTCGTCGGTGCCTTGGATAGACAAAGACGTATACACAAAAATCCAGGCCAAAAATATAAATTCATCATTTAGATACCTCTAACCAGTTCGAACCCGAAACCCATTGTGTGTCAGACCAACGTGGTGACTGCTCCGCCACGCAAGTCAAGATATAGACAGGCAATCCATTAATGGATATTATTACTGCAAATATTTTAATTCTTAAAGACGAAACTTAATTTTTGTTTATAAAATTAACATATCTTTACGTATCATCATTACATAAATTTACATATCGACATCGGTCCATTTTTGTCACAGCTGGGCGTAAGATTTTCCTTCATCGTTAAATCAAGTAATACCTAATACTAAGCAGCGTCACTGGGATTCGAACCTTCGACCCACAGAATGAGTACAAATTCTAATTAGACCGTCACTGCGATGTTAAAAGCATGCTCTTACAGTTATTTACTTATTAACAACCGTTACCGTTTGCGTTATTTCAGGTGCTGGAAGTTCAATTACTCTTGTGGCGAGTTTATGCATAACTGCCGATCTTATAGGACCTCACTCCCATCAAGGAGCATCCATATACTCAATCGTTACCTTCGCCGATAAATTAGTCACTGGTATTGCTGTTGTAGCTATAGAAAATTAGTAAGTACGGCCTATATACTACATATTAAGTACTTTATGTATTAGGGTTACACGTAATTACTAAGGTGATGGAACCAACATAGCACGACAGGTGAAGTTACACTGCCACACTAATTTTAAATGTAAAGCAGTTCTGCATTTCAGTGGAAGGGTTTGGAGACTGATTTTACTTTTTTTTTATAATATAGGAGTAGCAGACGAGCATGCAGTCCACCTGATGGTAAGTGGGTACTACCGCCCATGGACATCTGTAATCAACCCCAGATAGGATTAGATATTCCTACCTGAGTTCAGCCACAAATGGGCCGCTACCCCTGAGGACTAAGCTGGAACGCCTAGGAAAAGTTTGTCTCCCCTACCACACCCTTTAAACCAGAATACGCCGCTTAACACTGCTGTTATTAGGCAGAAATAGGTGTGGCGGTGGTGCCGCCGGAGTCGAACCACAGAGGGTTCTACCACCACCAAACATTTATGGCGAATTTACTTTATACTCTATTTTACAGCAAATGTGACAATGCGCTTGAGTGCCCTCAATACTACAGAGGAGTCCTGACATATGCCTGTGGTGGAAGTGCTGTTTTAGGCATACTATCGCTATCCTTCACAATAGTTTCTTTGAGGGGTAAAGCTCAAACAAATCAATAACATTAAGAAATAAACTTGTTATAAGAATGAGGAATGTTTTCAAAGAATAAAAACCAAATATTTTCTATATGAACAATGGTTTTATTGGATTTAAATGAAAAACGTGTACATAAGGATTATAGCCTAAATGTAATTGGCTTTGAGAATTATGTAAAGTCAAGTTTAAATGGTGTTTTGAGTAATTACTCTTCACACTATTTAACAAATGCATCTTTTTTGCCATGGAACACTTGCTCATTGATACTCGAATATATAAATTGTACAAATTATCACATTTCTGCAATAATGCTGTGGGATCAGCTAAATTATTAAAATCAGATGCAGTATCAACTATATTAACATTTTCTAATGTGCCACATTGGCTAAAAGATGAAAACAACATATTAAAATCTATTCTCATATCTGATACTCTTATGTTCTTTATACTTTTACTCAATGGAATGGATCTCATAATTGGTGGACAGCAAGGAGAGAGAACAGATCCCTCTACATTCAGCGTAATAAGATTTTCACAGCATCGAAATAAGATATTAAAAAATCCATTACCATACCGTACCAAACCATTTAAACTTAAGTATGTAATTTTTTTTAAATATACACTGTTTGCTGACAGACTAATATTACGAACATACTTAAAAGACATGCTCAGCTTGATATTCCTGTGTTCCATAAATATATTATCAAAGTTTAGAAGACCTTGAGGTGCACTTCTGCTTTTTTTAATAACTGGCTCAAATATCTCTGACCTCTGATCTTCCGGCCGCACTGGGATTATATTGAATTGCTCATAAGACTTGATATTGATCCCTGTAGTCAATAGTTGTTCATCAGCAACTTCAAGCTTACATATAAATATCTCTTTTAATCTTACATTTAAATTACTAAAAAACAACTCATCAAATACAGTGGTTGTCTTGTTCCATATAAATATGGCAATATTGCCATGCATTGAGCGTTCTGAATTGAAGGTAAGAAAATTTGTTATATTATAGTTCTCACTTATGAATTTTGTAAACATTGGTGTTGCACAAATGGAAAATGTATTATTATATTCTATGATAATATATTCAATATTTGCCATATTCACTGGAGATAGTAATGAATACCAAGGTTCATGATAAACACTTACAAATTCTGAAGTTAATATAAATATACAGAAGTGATCAAATGGAAACATTTTTTTAATCTCGTAATTTTCAAAAAGTTCAGTATCCCGTTCACAAATGGTGTATTTCAATGTGTTTAATGAACACTTTTCCAAAACATAAATAGGTAAGAGTGAAACCCATGGACTCATAACAAAATGAACATTGACAAAATTTTTGAAGACATCCTGGCATTCAAGAAAGGTTTTATTTGGTATCTTTTGCCCATCAGGGAATTTAAAATAAAAATTAACAGCAACATTTTTGATTGTTGGGCAATTCCTATAAAGTTCCAGTAGATCCAACATGGTGATTTTTGTGAAGCTGACGTCCAGGTTTTCTAAACATTTCATCTTCTTGATTGCTGGCAATAGTGTCCTCTTGGTCAGGTCAGAAACACCACTCATGTTCAGTTCACAAAGATGACTCGAGATCTGTTTTATCATATTCATCTGTAATGACTTTGCTGTGGCCAGAGTGTTCAAAGATAAATGACACACTTTAATTACACCGTGCATCACTATAATATCCCTTAACCGATGACATGTTTCATATAAATTACTTACTGATTTCATATCTAATTGCTTGATAATAATTATTAGCATCTCTTCTGGTAAACCCAGTAAGGTCGCCATTTTTCTGTTTTAATATGAACAGGAATACTATTTATCGATTTGTAATATTTTATTTATGTATGAAGTTATTAATAATGTTCAACGATGCTTCACTTTTTTCCACATTTTTCAAGTCATTCCACAAATTTATTTCACATATTATTATTCTCAATTTTAATTTCCACAAAAATAACATAGCGACTCATAGCAACAGTCACTTTAAAATAAACTTAAAATTTTATCGATTTCGTGCGCAGAAAATGTTTTGTCCCAACGACTATATCCACTTTGATCAACGTTTTACATTTCAAATGTACTTTACATAAATTGATTTTCACATATTCAAAATTACCCAACACGTATTAATCAACATTAGATAGGAGAAAATATATTTGTCAGTTGTCACTTTACTTTATTAAATAATTTCAATCGGATTCAGAAATTAGATTTGACTTTTATTCACAATTTACGTCAACGTCGTCAACAGTCAATGTCATATTGTATCGTATTGACAAATTTGACAATATTGTCATATAAGTAACTATACTCTTTGTATCGTAAGTATTAGTACTATTTATGGAATAGCAACACTGAAGCGAGTTCAGCGACGCTCTTTCAATTCATAGATAACTTGATCGCACTATCTTAATTATTTGGTGGCAACCCTATGGCATTATTAAAATTCCTTTTAAAAAAAAAGACACGTTATTGTTAATACAAGTAAAGGTTCGCTACCCGCGCTAAAGACCATCATGGCCGACAGCGTCTTCGGACAGAGAAGATAGGTGATCTGTGTTGGACCGTGTTTTCAGGGGTTCAAGGAAACAATTTTTGATTAACTTTCTACGTCCAAAAAATACAATATATTTTTTTATATTAGGGTATACGAATAGGACTTATTTAAAAAAAATGTCAACCCTGTTACCAAATTAAAGCTTTATATTTCTGGTCATTATTTTTTTAGCACCTATTGTAATAATGTTATAACTCATCTTCAATGGGTGAACTTGAAACAATGAGTCTAAAGTAGTCGTTTTATAAAAAAGTAATTTATTGTACGAGATAAAAGAATAAGTTCTTTAGAAGTTCATGTAAAATGGTACAATATCAATTTTTTGATTAAAAATATCTTGTCGCGGGATGTTCTCTCAAAGTTAATTTACTTATACTGAGACTACATTTTTTTTTCGAGGGCTCTAAAGTTAATGTAGCTTGTAACTTTTTATCGCCATCTTTGTCTTATAGCACTGTTATAGTAGGGTTCTGGCCTCTATAAGTTATAGAAGGCTTATAGAACGGTTTAGTGCCTAAAATACGTTTATGAATAACACTTTTTGACAATCGTACTATAGCAACGTTATAAGTGTGCTATAACTTTTTATGAATAAGACCGTATATTTTTTCGAGGTGCGCTAAAAATTAATGTAGTCTTGTAAATTTTTATATCATTACACGTGCCGATTTTTTTTTATCAAAGCGTACTTTATTTTTATTTAAAATAATAATTTTGTTTTTTTATTTAGGTAAGAAGGTTTATTTATTTTGTTTTGAAATTTAATTAAAACTTAAAAATGTTCAAAGGATTATTTTCCTATACTATTATTACTACTATACAAGTAATTATTTTTTTAATCAATAATTGGCT
This sequence comes from Epargyreus clarus clarus, assembly GCA_014595695.2. Lineage (NCBI taxonomy): Eukaryota > Metazoa > Arthropoda > Insecta > Lepidoptera > Hesperiidae > Epargyreus > Epargyreus clarus. Next base: position 2,501,719 of record JACTTY020000060.1, on the reverse strand, counting down.
ATTTGGTATATTTTCTGACATTTTATCTTATAAAATACTATGTAAAATAGGTAGATAAATATTTCAAAATTTGAAACTTCCCAGTTAAATTAAAATAATTCTATTTAATTTTGGAAAGCGGATATTACGTACTAAGTAAATTAAAGGCTGGCCACATTGATTGTTAATTTTTTCCTGAATTTTACGTCAGGCTATCTAGCTGTGGCAATATGGCTGTAGCGTTCGAGTTTCGCTGGTAGTGCGCGGTGCTCACATCATTTCCAGTATAGAACGGAGTATTTCCGACGGCTCTAAAGTTTCATTTTTTAATTTTTTAGTGATTGTTATTTGTGTTTATCTTGTTTTAACTCAATTCGTATAGAGAAATTACTGATTTTTTAATTCCATCGTCACCAGAATTCATGCGACGACAAAATGGCGTCGCTTGACAAGATTTTACTGCAAAATAGATTTTACAATTTTATTGGTTTATCTTAAAGTAATTGCAAAAAATGTTAAATCAAGTATTTTCTTATGCTTTTTTCAAATGAATTAAATGTCTCTATCTAATTTTTATTCTGCAATTATTTATGTAACGGTGTGTTCATTGAATTTTCTACAAAATGCTCTTGGTAAGTGTTTCTAAAGCTTTTTCTTTAATGTTTTGGTGTATTTTTCGGTTTTATTAATGTTTTCGGCTTTTAATTTGTGGGAGAATGTTCTAGAAGTGATGGGTGTGGCCCTACAAGAGGGTAAATTTTTAAGACGTAATACTGAATAAATCGTTTTCTACGAATGTTTACAATGTTTTTTCGTGTTTTTATGTATTAAAAGTTAATTGTTCCACGCAAGAAAGGGTTTTCACTGATTCTTTGTTACGTAATCTTTGCAAAGAGGCATGTTAAAGTGATTTTGGAAATGGACCCATTTTTGCAATTTGGCTTTGAAAATAGGTCTGTCTACTTAGTGCCCATCTACAGAGGAGCATTTGAGGTTATGTTGTTGTATTTTCAAATATATAATGTATACAGAACTTGTATAAAGTGGAACAAAGGCGATGGATTACTTGGAGTTCTTTGGGACTATTTTTGCCTTCTTTTCCCCAAAAAAGATGCATTTTTCAGTTTCAAAACAATGTATCTTTGAGGTTATGTTGAGTATTTGTAGTATACATACATGTATATTACTGATTTAAAGCTTTACAGTGTGTATGGAATGGTAAAATTGAAGAGATGGAAAAGTCACTTTATTTTTTCCTGGTTAATTTTTCTTTAAATAATATTATTCAGAGACATTTGCTCGTGTTAACTTTGCTTTGTGTTGACAAAAAATATTTTAAAATTATTATAATAGTGTACAGACTACAAGAATGAGGCAGTGTTGATTATCAATTAAAAAACAATTTCATCAATTAAATATATTTGTTAATACCATATATATTTTATATATTGTGAATTAGACACAATTTTTTATTGCTTTAAAGAATAATTGTTAGTATTGACGACAACAGATTAAATATGAAATATGAAAGGTGGTAGAACCCGTATGATTTAACCAAGGTGGTAGCATGGTCACACTATTTCTAGCATGAAGTAGTTCTTAGATTTTGGTGGAAGTGTGTTACATATGAGACATTCATTTCAGTCCTCAGAAGTGAGATACATCTATGATCAGCTTTAGAGGTTCCCTTGTCCATGGAAGTCAGTGACAACGTACCAGCATCTGATGGTCCATCAGATGATGATTGTCGACCTTATTTAAAAAATATTTGTAAATATTAATTGTGTTTAAATCCATGTACTTTTTTCAGAAGGGTTCTATGGATGAATCTGGGAGTGAGTCAATGAGTGAGAAGGGTGACAAGAGTGACTCCAGTGGGTCGGGGTCTGGCAGTGATAGGTGAGTCACATTATACAATTTTTCTTCAGTTTTTGTTTCCGAAAAAGAAATTTATCTTAACACTTAATCTTATACAGTGACAGCGGCTCTAGTTCTTCCGGTTCTGGGTCTGGAAGGTCAGGATCAGAAAAATCTTCAAACGATAGATCACATTTAAGTGACGATACAAAGTCTTCTCCAAAAAATAGTAATCCAAATTCTTCTAAATCGGATCATCACACTGACAAAGATTCTACGGATGATGACACAATTAAAAAATCTAAATCTAGAAGTAATCATGGCAAAGTTAAATCTGACCTATGGGAAGATAATCCAGATATATATGGGATAAGAAGATCAGGTCGCTCCCGTAAAGAACCAGACAGGCTGAAGCTGGCTGATAGTGATTCTAGTGAAAAAGGCAGAAGTCATCATAGAAAAAGTAGGAAAAAAAGGTAAAGATATAAAAATATGAGGACTGTGTATTTTTTGCATTTTTTTTGGGGTTTTTTCCTGATTTCAATTAGACAACAATAACTTTTGGGAAAAATATGTTGTTTCTTTATCCCTTGTCTATTGAAAAATTAAATAATTATGATCTCTTTTAGTGATTCTTGGAACTCGGATACCTCTGATAGTGATAGTGATCTTAAGGGTTCCCCACCCCCACCCTCAAAACGGCCAGGCCAAAGAAGTGTACCTCTCAGGAAAAAGAAACCTGCTAGAAGAAGACAGTTTACTAGTGATGAAGATGAAAGTTCAGATGTGTCAGATGAAGATGCTAAGAGGTAATTTTCTATATATTTTTTTAATGTAATACCTGTGTAACATAAGGTACAATTGTTTATTTGGATTTGGGCAATGTTTACTTAACTAGAGGGCAATTCTTGTATGTACCGATTTGTACCTTACAAAGTAAATTTACTACAGTAATTGTTTACAGTCGTGCTGCCACAAGGCGTACTGGAGCCGCGGTAAGCTATAAAGAAGCTAGTGATGAACAAACAGATTCTTCAGATCTTCTGGAGGTTGAAGGAGATGGTGAAGCTGAGGCAGAACCAGAACCTGAAGATCATAGTGAGACAATAGAAAGGGTTCTTGGTTTCCGACGCGGCAAGAAAGGAGGTATCTATTGTTTTGATTATATAAAAAATAATTTCACATTTGGATAAAAAATGAAATGTTATGTTTATAAAATAAATTGTTTCACATTAATTAATGAAGAAAGCATTTGGGTGCAATTGTAGTATTGAATTTTAGCTAATATCTTCTTGTCGTTATACAGTCACTGGCAATGTGACTACAGTTTACTATATAGAAGAACATGGGGATCCTAATGAAGGATGTAATCCGGATGATGAAGAGTCAACTGAACCGCAGTACCTGATTAAATGGAAAGGATGGTCACATATTCACAATACCTGGGAGTCTGAAACAACACTTAATGAACAAAAAGTTAAGGGACTCAAGAAATTAGAAAATTTCATGAAAAAGGAGGCAGATTTGACATGGTGGAGAAAGCAAGCTGGTCCTGAAGACATTGACTATTATGAATGCCAGAGTGAACTGCAACAAGAATTAGTTAAAACTTACAACAATGTTGAAAGGATTTTTGGTAATTATGAACATAATGAAATAATTAACGAGACTTCCTCAAGGAAAAAAATTATATTTTGATTGATATATCAATACCTTAATTCGGCCAACTCAAATCAGCCAACACTTTTTTTCAATTTTTTTTTATTTATTTTGATAATAAATGGACGAAATCAAAATAATTAAAAAAAAAACATGTTGACAAAAAGTGGAGTTGGCTGATTTGCGAATTAAGGTATTGATATGTATATTATTTTTTAAATAAAATGACTAGATTGTTTTGTCATATAGTTGGTTAAGTATGATTTTAATTTTTTAAGCTGAGCAATCTAGAGAATTGGAGGGTGGTGGTACTGCTCATGAATATTTTTGCAAATGGGAATCTCTACCATATGCCGATGCCACTTGGGAAGATTCAGCGTTAATTGAAAAAAGATGGCCAGAGCAAGTTGAGCAATTTAAGAGTAGAGAAGCTGCTAAAACAACACCATCTAGGCATTGTACTGTGCTAAGAAGACGGCCCAAATTCCATCAAGTTAAAGAACAACCTGAATATATGGGGAAAGATCAGGTAACACATGCACTTAGATGTACATAATTATACTAAATTGTAAATGTTTTAAAAATAAATATACTATGAAAACTGATGTCATTCATCTCATTCATTCATGTCAGTATGTTTTCATTAATGTCATATTGATATAATTTTCTTAAAATAACAAAAATGTGTGTTAAAAAACATTAATATTTGGTAAATGACTCAAAATTACAAATATTTTTTGCAGACTTACATTTTGAGAGATTATCAGATGGATGGTTTGAATTGGTTAATACATTCCTGGTGTAAAGACAACTCTGTCATTCTTGCAGATGAAATGGGTTTGGGTAAAACTATACAGGTGATTGTCAAAAATGTTGATTTCCTTACAAGCTTTACTATGGTCTTTTTGCTTATGAAACAAATATTATTAACATTTGAAAATTGCAAAATATACTTAGAACAAGTTTATTAAATTTATTCATTGTTTTTAGACAATATGCTTCTTATATTATCTCTTCAAATCACAACAATTATATGGACCGTTTCTTTGTGTTGTTCCTCTAAGTACAATGACTGCATGGCAAAGAGAATTTGTCCAATGGGCACCTGATATAAATGTTGTGACATATATTGGAGATGTGGTGAGCAGAGACATTGTAAGTAACGTGATATTCCAACAATTTCATAGTTTATTAGTATTATCGTTATATTATATATATGCAACTAGTAAAAAATTACTTGTTCACAGATCAGACAATTTGAATGGAGTTTTGCTAGTTCAAAAAGGCTAAAATTTAATGCTATACTAACTACATATGAAATTTTACTGAAAGATAGGCAATTCTTGAGGTCTTTCAGTTGGGCTTGCTTGCTTGTAGATGAAGCCCACAGACTTAAGAATGACGATTCTTTATTATATAAGGCCTTAAAGGAGTTTGACACAAATCATCGGCTATTAGTAACTGGCACGCCCTTACAGAATTCACTTAAAGAATTATGGGCTCTCCTGCATTTTATCATGCCTTACAAGTAAGTTGTAAAACCATTTATATAAAAAGAAATTATTGATGTGAATTTAAATAAAAGATGTGATGTAAACAACCTAGAATTACATGTTTATTATTGGTCCTTTAAAACTAAATTAATGAGCCTTAATTTTTGTCTACCATACCCAACAATTAGTTTTATCAAGATTAAGGTTTAAATTAATTTTAGATTCGAATCATGGGAAGAATTCGAAAAAGATCATGAAGATGCAGCAACCAAAGGATATGAAAAGTTACATAAGCAGTTGGAACCATTTATTTTGAGGAGACAGAAAAAAGATGTGGAAAAGTCATTGCCTGCTAAGGTAGAGCAAATATTGAGGGTAGAAATGACCTCAATACAAAAACAATATTACAAATGGATCCTTACAAAGAACTATAGTGCTTTGCGAAAAGGAGTTAAAGGTTCCATTAATTCGTTTATCAATATTGTTATAGAACTGAAAAAGTGTTGCAATCATGCGTTATTAACGAAACCAGAAGATTTTGAGTCGCGAGCGTCGCTTGCGACCACCGATGCCGTAGAGGTAAAGTCAATTGACAAAAAAAGTATTTGTTTTAATCTTGTAAGTATTTCGTTTCACTTGTAACTTTATTTTCAGAAACTTTTACGTGGATCTGGAAAATTGTTATTGCTCGACAAACTGCTATGTAGGTTAAAAGAAACAGGCCATAGAGTGCTCATATTTTCGCAAATGGTGAGAATGTTAGACATATTAGCAGAATATCTACAAAGGAAGCACTTTCCCTTCCAACGTCTTGATGGTAGTATTAAGGGCGAGTTGAGAAAGCAAGCCCTCGACCATTTTAATGCTGAAGGTTCGCAAGATTTCTGTTTCTTGTTGTCCACGAGGGCAGGAGGTTTGGGGATAAACTTGGCAACAGCTGATACAGTCATTATTTTTGACTCTGACTGGAATCCTCAAAATGACCTGCAGGCTCAGGCACGTGCTCATCGAATTGGGCAAAAGAATCAGGTAATTAGTTTGATTAAATTATAGACTATGATTGCCTTTGAACAAGCTATGAAACAAAAATATAGCCGAACAACTGTTACTTGGCTATGGATAAAACAAAATACATTTTAAATATTGTGGTTTATATCTATTTTATTGATAGGTCAACATTTACCGATTGGTAACTGCCAGGTCTGTGGAAGAAGATATAGTGGAAAGAGCAAAACGTAAAATGGTATTAGATCATTTAGTCATTCAACGAATGGACACTACAGGAAGGACAGTACTTAATAAAAGGGATGCTTCAGGGACAAAAGCAAATAATCCGTTTAATAAGGAAGATCTTAATGCTATACTAAAGTTTGGTGCAGAGGAGTTGTTTAAAGATGATGATGAAAATGATGAGGAGCCTGTCGTAAGTGATAATGACTATTAAAATACCTTGCATCAGCAAAAATAGCTGAGATATTGATGACATTTCAAATTATTCTATTTTAGTCTTCGTTTTTTTTTATTTTTAGTGGAAGTTGTAAATTGAAGTGAGGAATAGAGTAACATTTTTAAATTGACATAAAAATACTCGTTTCTTGTACCTATAATGAGGACAGTATTCTCGATAACGTAGTATACACATTATTTTCTTAATATTTTTTCAGTGTGATATTGATGAAATCTTACAACGCGCCGAAACAAGAGATGAGGGGCCTTCGATGGTCGGAGATGAACTACTTTCTGCATTTAAAGTTGCAAGTTTTGCTTTTGATGAGGACAAAGCCGTAATGGAGGTTAAAAAGGATAATGGAGAGGAAGATACTAAAGACTGGGTTTGTTTTTTAGAAAATATTTTATAATTTGTACGTACAAGGATCTGATAAGGGGATTTCTCTAACAAAACTTTTGTGTTCCCAGGATGATATTATACCTGAAAATGTAAGAAAAACTATAGCAGAACAGGAAAAGACCAAAGAAATGGAGGATCTGTACTTACCCCCAAGGAGGAAGAATTTACAACAAAACAATTTAGATAGTAAGTTAGATCTCTGAATATATAGTTCATATCACTATTTAATATATAAAAAAATGTTTTTACTAGTCTTCATGATTATCTCTTATGTTCGTGCTGTCATCTTTACATATACTATACAATGTCCAAGCATGCCAAACTTTGTATTATTAGTTATTACGTCATTACGAATACCTACAATATTTTAAATATGTTAAATATCCTTTTTTAAATATCAGGATATATTTTCTGTAGAATCTTTATCAGCTATTATTATTTATACAACTTCATTACATTAATTACAAATTATAGATATACTTTACGTCTTTTAGTTAAGTAACGCGGTAATACTATAGTCGCGTAATAATAATTATCTCTAGAGGGTGGACGGAAACGCCGTGGTCGGGGTTCTGCGGAGGGCGCGGAGGGCGAGGGCGACGCGGAGAGCGAGGCGTCGGACGGCGACGCGGACGGCGACGCCAGCGCCGACGACGACCGCCCGAGGAAACGCGGCCGCCCGCCCGCCTCGCACCGCGAGAAGATAAAGGGCTTCACGGACCAAGAGGTTTGGACTTTTTTTGTGCGGATTTATTTTAATAACAAATAATGTCTGTTGGAAATAATTTTGATAATGCAAATAATTTAGAATGAAATCAAATACCAACTCTTCCAAGAATTGTCAAGTATATTTTTGATCTATGTATGTACAAAGTTTTTTAGTTGACCACCTAAATATTATATAATTATTATTATTTTATTAATATATAAGTTTGTTTTTATGTTGTATAGATCATGTTTTGAATATAGAAAACATGTTTGGGTCATTCACTGAACTAAATTAGAATCTCAACTTTTTTTTTGCTTTTACCTTTTACGCTACATTCTCTTTACTTGACTGTTTTAAATAACTTTTATTTCATTTAACTTAAATTTATTATTTTTAATGCATGTATCAATTAATTATTTTTGTAATATGTTGATAAACGCAAAATTTATATTTCGAATAATTTGTTAACAGATACGCAGATTTGTCAAAAGCTTTAAAAAATTTTCGGCACCTTTGAAACATCTCGATAGTATAGCGTGTGATGCCGAACTGCAGGAAAAGCCCTTGGCAGAGCTTAAGAAATTAGGAGAAGTATTACAGGAGAGGTGTAGAGCTGTGCTCAATGAAACTTCTGGTGCACCAAGTATGGACATTATAGTAATCTTACGTAGTATCTAATGTTTCATTTCAATGGATTAATATTGCTGTTATTGCTGTATTTAACAGTCTATTTATGCTTAAGTATAATGTTTGTGTGATGCATTAAAATTATTTTAGATGAGCAAGATGGGCGGAAAAATGCAAGAAAAACATTTAAGCTTGGTGGTGTACCAGTTAACGCAAAGACACTAGGTGCCTGTCTGGATGAACTTGCGCCTTTGGATGAATTCCTTCCGGATACAAAAGAAGAAAGACTGAAATGGCAGTTAGACTTTAGGTATGTTTGTCTATTAAAGCGCGTAAAAAAAAACCTAGCATATGGTACATTAAATTATAATAATATATTCCATGATTTCAGTAAGGGTGATGTATGTTTTAAAGCACTTACTTTACAGGACGAGGCCTCCTAATTTTGATGTAGAATGGGGTGTGGCAGATGATTCTAAACTCCTAGCTGGAATATACCAATACGGAATGGGGTCGTGGGAAGCCATTAAAATGGATTCTTCATTTGAAATAGGAGATAAAATACTCACTAACGAGGATAAGAAACCTCAAGCTAAGCATTTGCAGTCAAGAGCAGAATATTTGTTAAAACTAATAAAGAAATTGCTCGATCAAAAGAATGGTAAGCAAAAACAGAGAAAGCCTCGAATAAAGCGAGGGAACAAGGAACCTGTAACAAAAGATATTGTAGAAGAAGATGCAACATCGGGTGATGAACATAAAAAAACCAATAAAGGTCTTAAAAATGAAAAGACTGAAAAGGTATGTATCATATAGATTTATGTGATTAACCTCTGGTACATGAAATTTAGATAATAATTTAGTTTTGTTATTCCAGGGCAAATCTGATTTCTTAACACATGACGAGACATCAAATGATAGAAAAGAAAAAGATAAAAAGAGGTCAAGAAAGGAAGGAAAAGACAGGACAAAGGGTGATAAGGTAAAGGGTCGTAAAAAGCCGGCTGGGCCCATGCATTTCACAGCTAACAATGAGCCAAGAGCATTAGAAGTGTTAGGTGATCTTGATCCTTCAGTCTTTGAGGAGGTATGTTAAATTTCTGACAAGTTATATGCTCACTTATATATATTTTTAAGTAAGTTATCTTAATTTCACGTGCTAACTTTACAGTGCAAAGAAAAAATGAGACCTGTCAAGAAAGCATTACGAGCACTTGATAACCCTGATCAAACAATATCCGAATCTGAACAAGTGACAAGGACGCGAACTTGTCTAACCCAAATTGGGAATCAAATAGATATATGTCTGGATGAATATCCTGATCCTGAGAAAAAAGTGGAATGGAGAAGTAATCTTTGGTATTTCGTGTCGAAATTTACAAATTTTGATGCGAAACAGTTGTATAGGCTATACAAGTATGGACTCAAGAAAACTACTGATTCTAAATCGAGGGATGGCAAACATAACGAAAATGCTAAGGTATCATTACAGTGTCATAGCATCATTAAATATTCTAAATAGATACATGTAGGAAGATCTATATTAATCAAACATGTTACTTCCAGGCCAAGAACAAAAATAATCTCAACTCAAATAATCACCTCAAATCACATAAAAAGGACCAAAAACACGACGAAAGCAACAATAGGAAAGAGAAGAAGCCTAAAATTAACAAAGAAAAATCTGATAAAACAAATGATAAGCTTCCACATACTTCAGGGGTGAAGAGAAAACTGGAAGAGGGAGAATGTGATCCGGAGCCGAATGAAAACAAACGGCATGAAAGGTAAAATCAGTTAGAACCATCATAATTATAACCTGTAACTAACCTCAAGACCCGATATGGTTGTTTTTATTTGCTCTTTCGCCTCATTTTCATTCTTTCATTTCGCCTCCTTCAATGCTATTAACTCGCTAACCTCCGCCAACGCTCACCGCCATCTCGCTTCTTCCATATCAACAGACATAAGCACAAGCACAAGGATCGCAAGGATAGGGACGGAAGCCTCAAGCGGGACGATTTGATGTACAGAGAGCGGAGTCGGACGGAGCGGGAGAGGGACCGGGACCGCGAGCGAGATCGGGACCGCGATCGAGACCGCGAGCGGGAGCGCGACAGGGACAGGGACCGGGACCGGGACCGGGAGCGGGACCGCTCGCGCACGCGGCGGGACAGCGGCGGCGCCGGCCCGCGGCCGCGCGGCCCCTACGCGCCGCCGCACGCGCACGCCGACCACGCCGTGCACCCCGCGCACCCCGCGCACCCGGCGCACCCCGCCTGGACGCCGCCCGCCTACCCCGGCCCGCGCCAGTACCGCGGGGACCGCAACCCGCGCAATCACGATAAGAGACGGTAATTATTGTGTTTAATATCCTCATAATAGATCTGACAACATCAGTCAATCAAAAAAATATAATTTTAATGAAAATAATCATTTTGAAAGGTGTCTAAAAATTTCCTAGTTTTGATATAAACTTTAAGATTAATCATATTTTCAATAAAACAAAAGTATAAAATACTGCAGTCGGCCATTTTGTCGCAACGCTAAACGAGCGAATGACGTCAGTCCTCACAAGCATCACCGTATCGCTTCTATCCAATGTCGTGGCGTTACGTCATCAGCAGACGCCATGACACTTCAGAGCGTTTTCGCGCTCAATTCAAAATAGATGAAAACGTCTGCTATTATTTGCAGTGAAACTTAATTTATTAACGAAATAATATGACTTCTGCAATCAGAAGACATTACCTATATTATAGAAGTGGATTATAAAATACAGTTTATCTATAGCTGTGTCATGCTGTGCTGTTCTGTAAGAAACAATAATTCTCGTATTTATCCGGATGATTTAACGAGTCTATAACGATTTTGACGCATTTGGATAACTATACTAACTCCCACTATGATTACAACTCTTATATCCGTGACTCTACAAACCAGAATGTGCTTATTCCAAACTTGACTATCTTACACTGATATTTTAGGTGGGTTAATAGTAATGAATTAGTGACTGAAGAGTAATGTATTTCAATGAAATAACATATATTTGCTAATTAGATTATGAACATGCGTGTTCTTAAAATACTTTTTTATAATATAGTAGTAGCAGAGGAACATGCAGACTACCTGATGGTAAGTGGCTACTGCCGCCCATGGACATATGTAATTAACCCTGAGATATTCCTACCTGAGGTCGACAGCACAAGCGCCGCTACCCCCGAGGACTAGCTGGAACGCCTCGGAAACGTACCCTTACTACAGTTTTCAAACCAGAACACAGCAGCGCTTAACTCTGTTGTTATTAGGTAGAAATAGACGTGGCGGTGGTGCGCCATAGTCGAACCACAAAGTCTTCTACCACCGTCAAAAATTTGCTCGTCAAGTGCCGGTCACAATTAAAATAATAATAATGTTTTCAGGTTTGGAAGCTACCCTTCTATGGGAGCTCCATATGGCGCCTACTACGACGGCGCGGCGATGGCCAGCAGTATGGGCTTCCCGCCCGTGCGAACGTACCCGGATGAGTGGCGGGGCTACGCGCAGCCAGAGTATCCGTACGACGAACGAGATTACGAGCGCGAAGTTTACAGACGGGATTATGATCGTCGTGCGCCACCCACTTAGTATATTGTTTATCTCTTATAGACGCTCGTTGTAAATATAGTAATGTAATCATTTATTATGTAAATAGCCGGTAGAGATCTCTTTCCGTGGACGCTGGTTTAACCGAAAACTGTAAAGTGTAAGTGACAAATAGTGCTGTGGTTTTTATCTATGTGATAAGCGAAGCGCATCGGTTTCGACCTGAGACATTATTTGAATATTATGACTGTGTTTTGTAAGTGAGACTGTATAGTAAATTTATTTATTACTGAGTCTGCCGATTTATTATTAATGTACAGATTTATAGATGAATACCATTAATTTTTATATTGTTTCGATTGTGTTGCCAATTTTACCCATTTAAATAGTATTTTATCTGCTATTCTGATTTACTATTTATTCGAAACTACAATTTTAATTAGGGTATTTAATTTGACAGAATCGCAGGTGATATAAATAGTAAATAGAAGATGTACAAAAGTTTGCTAGTGTTAGTAGATTTGCATATAAATAAAATCATGTGCAATTGAAAACATTGTATAGCTTAATTAATAAAGGGCACATAAACTTTGTCATTGCATTTTAGCAGTGGGCAGGAAAGAGTGTTTGATTTGTAATTCATTTCTCATTATACATGCATTTCAGGGTCCTGATAGGGCTCTTACAGTCCTATTTTTATACATTATGTAAAGTCTTATTCTCTGTTACATGCAGTGAGTGTAATAAGAGTCAAAGCATCTTAATGGTGTATACCATGATAATAAACATATTATTAAAGTTGATTCATGCCTTCTTATTTCCTTCTGTTATAATTTATTCAATTCCCTATATGTAAGTACGATTTAGACTCATAAAGACTACTTCCCAAAACGACCACTTTCATAATATTATGTAAATATGACTTGGAAATTGTGGTTTTTATGTTCTATAATGAAAATTGTTGGCATTTACTGCTATAGTATAAACTCAAGCTCTTTTTTGTCAATTATGGTTTCTGTGGGATGCCCAGTATAACCCTTTATATTCCCGTAGTGATCGCTGGCCATAAGTATATCAATTGTTGGACGTAGGTACTAGAAGAGCGAGTGAAAACTACTGACCTTGTATCGCTTTTCTCGCCAGGTTAGAAATACTATTGTTAGCCTGCCGTCTGGTAGCTGATTTTAGGAACTTTCCACTAGCTGCTTCATTAGATCGACCAGTAGAATTTTCAAGAATTGTGCCCCCTACTCTAATGTAGTTGTGAGGCGATATTTTTGTCTCCACATATGAGTCTGAATTACATTAGAGATATGGTTCACATATAAGTGAACTGTGTAGTATTATTGCAATTATTTTAAAATATTTAAATAAAAATCAAGATTGTTTTACTAATAGCGGCAATTTTAATCTTCCTTTCTTGCGTTTATATTCGGTGGTTTATCGCATAATTAGGTAGCCAGCGTGCTTCGTTTGTGGATCAGGCAAACAATGAACCTCCGTTACACGTGTAACGGAGTTCCGATATGGCGTGGACAAGTTATCGTGTGCTAATTGTGCTACTCGTATTGTGACATAGATATTATATCATTTACTGTGACAGGTTATTTTTGTCGGTATTATTGCAACCCACTCATTGAATTTAATTTTAATGTGCACATTCTTTATTCTTATTATTCTTTAATAAAAATAAGTTATCAAATTTAATTACATATGCAGATATTATGATTATAATCTCGTGTAAAGGGGAAATTACCTATTTGTGTACAGTAGTAGGTCAGTTATTGTTATCGTTGAACTGCCTATAGATAACTAATTATTGCTTTGCATAATGATCGTCAAAACTGAAATTATGAAAATCTAACGAAAAAATATACTTATTCAAACCACATTTTTTTATTTCAAATGTAAGGACAAATCTAGCATGTAAAATGATTGTTTGTATCGGCTGATTTTGAAAAAGAATGAATTAATTTTGACGGAATTTTCGCAAGATTTAGTAACATCACAAATGTATAGTAATACACAATAAAATAATTATTCTCAGTATATTAATAGGAAAATACATGATATACAAAGCATTTATACATAACGCCCAAATGTTCTGTTCATATATTAAGCATAAACAGATATGTTCGTGCGAATTCAGATCGCAGTAAACTAGATTCCGAACCTCACATGTTACGTAAAATAATATATTGAATCTCAAAGAAAAACACTAGGACTACACGGCGCCTACTGCGCAGGTCTCGCAATGTTCTGTTGAATGCCCACAGCTTCATTCAGTGTAGGAGCCAGAGTTCCCTTGTGAAGTTCTGTTACAAATTATATTGTTGTTTTATTTTCAGTGTATTCAGTTATTTTTAATTTTCAGAGATTAGTAAAGCTTTATCATTGATATTCGTCCTAGCATCCGTAAATGTGACTGGTAAGTATGTTTTCATTCAGTTTCATACTATTACGGGCCCGTATAATTAAATTTAACACATACACATACAAAGTAATGTAAACACGTTAGGGGTGTTATTGATTAAAGATCAATAAATAAGTGTTTCTATTCATCTCCGATTAGGTACTTGAGAGCTGGATAAGCGTGAAGTCATTATTTTAACCACTTTTAGTTTGATGTTCGTTAAATTTTAGTAGCGAAATTAAATAGATTAGAGTCTGTAGAGATAATCCAATTTGTAGAAAGCTGATTGGGATGTTAATAACTTAATTGATAAGTTTTTATGAGAATTTGAAATTAAACACATTATTAAAAGTAGTGGCTAGCTTAATGTGTGTAGTTTAAAAACGTAGCTTAATAAGTCCGTAACATTTTACATACGTAATATATAATATAATATTAAGTAAGTACATAACCAGCTATAGATGAATGAAAAGAATAAAATATAGCTATAGGTTATTGAAGGAAAGGTTGAATGCAGTACGATGTGTGATGGCAGAAGTACGAAGACTCAGCGGAGTGCATCAGGCAATGCTGGCTGCCCATCCTACGTTGCTGCTTTTGCTGGTTGCAACTACGTACGGTTGCTATTTGTTTCCTAGTGGTAAGTGTACTGTTTTTTTTAATATTATTTAAGGCAACTTTGAATCTATCAGCAGTCATTGTGGTTTTATTGTTGTGTTCTTACTTATTTCCGTTTTATGGGGTCCAGCTACTATGATCTGTTTTGAGGACTGTTAAATTGGGCGTAGGTATGTAAGGTGTTCTAGCATTCCAATTTAGTCCTCGGTCGGTCTATAATCGGCTTTCAGTAGAGCGGCTAGTCTATTTAGGATTGGTCCATTTACTGCTCTGAAATAAAGTTGTGATTACCTTACCGTACTTAATTTTTTGCGAGTAAGTTTAGTGTTTTAGTCCGGTTTCTTTCTAAAATAAAATTAAAATCATTAAGATCAGAGGAATTTTATTACTTTTATTATTGTGTAAGGTTTTTACAATATTTTACGACAGCATAAGCTCGTGCGACTATTTTTGTTGCAGTTTATTGAAATAAAGTGCCTGTTGTGGTAGACGTGCCGGATCCGTGCCGCGGCGTGACCTGCGGCCCGGGGGAGCAGTGTCGCCCAGCGGCCGACGGGCGATCTTACACCTGCGAGTGTCCGAGCTCGTGCCCCAGCTACGGTGACCATGAAGGCTCCCGAGCCTTGTGCGCCAGCGATGCGAGAGACTATCCAGGAGAATGCGAGATGCGCCGCGCTGCCTGTGATTCAAGCACAAATATAACTTTTAAATACTATGGCAAATGTGGTAAGTGTAGATAAATTACATATTTATCTACCTAATAATTTTATGTTAAATGTCTTCGAGTAAGAGGTGGACCTACTTAGTATGTTTTGTATTCGCGGACAGTGCGGAAAAAATCTAGTTTGAGAGAATGTTCAAATCGCATCTATTACAATTTATTTTGTAAACGAGTTCTTCCAGGTGGAATAATTCGTTTACAAAATAAATTGTATTATTGTCCAAGCATCCTCTCCCGGTCAGCATTCCGGCATGTATCCTTGATGACAGTCTACCTTCTTATCTTGAATTAATGATAGATAGACCTTAAATTCCTAAATGAATATTTTAAATATCTTTAAAATTAAAAAAAAATTACGTAAGTAAATTTGATAGTTACTAGAATAGTAAGACAGCAATATGAATTTGTTGTAAAGATCCTTGTTCGGGAGTGACCTGCCCCGACCCCGAGGTGTGTCAGCTGGACGACCGCCGCGCGCCATCTTGTCGGTGCGCTGAGCCGTGCCCGCTGGAGTTCTCCCCTGTTTGCGCGTCCGACGGGAAGACCTACTCCAACGAGTGTCAGATGCACCGCGAGTCTTGCCGCGCTAGGAAACAGTTGAGGATTATTTTTAAAGGGCAGTGCAGTTCCGGTAAGTTATAGTTTTACGGCAGTCCATTATTTACTAACGAGGTATGAATACTTAATATCTTCAAACTGTATTGTAATAACATGTTACATTAAAACGTTTTCATCATTTTAAAATGCCTTTTTCTGAACACACAGTTAACTTTTTTACATTGAACATGGAAAAATTACCTAAAGCAGTGCGTGGATAGAGGATTCATGAACGCGAAAGATTAAGAGTGTGAATTCACTTAATGTTTTTTCTTAACCGTGGGGGACGGTGTTGCCCATCATCGTAGCAAAAAAGCAGACAGACGAAGCTGACAAAAGTGACGCTGTGGAAACGGCACTATTCATACATATATCACTATTCATACACATTCATGATTCTACGACTACCTACTAGGCGGAGGAAAAACGCTTCATAGTTTCTAAGTATTAATAGATTGTTACCAAAAATTGTCGTTAGAGGTCATGATTATCCATAGGTGTGAACCCGTGTGCGGAGGTAGAGTGCAGGCACGGGGCTGAGTGTCGTGTGGAAGGCAGCGGTGCTGTGTGCGCGTGTCCGCCGCCCTGCGAGCCGGTGTTGCGGCCTGTTTGCGGCTCTGATGGCCGCACCCACGACAGCGAATGTGAACTAAGGCGTGCTGGCTGTTTAGTGGGTAGAGAGCTGAAGGTGGCTCACGCCGGCGCGTGCGGTAAAGTCCTATGAAACTTATGAACTACTTACTATACACGAAAGTAAACCTGAATTTCATGTTTTAGATGTGACTGCTAGTGTTGCTTCTTTATAAGATTTCAGCAATAATTAATCGCGAACTTTTTGTCACATGTATTAATCGTGTACTATTAATTCTTTGAATTAGGCTATCTGTCTTTTCATGGATAAGGAAACCTTTGATTTGTATCCTTATTTTAAAATTTGATAGAGATTTGTAAATGAATTGTAAAACGACACCTTTCTAGAAAATTTGCTGCAAAGTAACGGTCACCAATGTTGCCAGCTCTCTGTCACTGTGATATACACTTGGTGTGTTATTTCTATAGATATATTATCCTACTGACGTTATTTCACAATAGTTTGAAATCTGATAGACATAGAAACCTGTTGAAGCTTCAACAAAGTATGGCAGTATCGTCACACTAAATTCACTCTCCGAGTAATGAGGCAACTTACAATATAATGTAAGTAATGTGCGATTTCATTGCGACGATTCTCTTGCAATTAGGCAGATTATTTTTAAAATTCAAACTGAAAATGTCTTTAGAATAATCGGAAGTGAAACTATCCATCCATCCAGGTTCAAACGGCGTGTGCGCCGGCCGCGTGTGCCCGCACGGCGGCGAGTGCGTGGCGGCGAGCGGGCGCGGCGTGTGCCGCTGTCCGCGCTGCTCCAACGAGTTCGCGCCCGTGTGCGGCTCCGACGGCATCTCCTACGGTAACCGCTGCAAGCTGCAGCTGGAGGCCTGCCGACATCGTCGCGACGTTCAAGTGCTGTACGACGGACCATGCAGTGAGTGGCTTATTTCAAGGTTGCAAGCTATTAATTTATCTACTGCTCATTTAGTGACATCTGTAAACGTCCTCGGCGGAAACAAAGCTAAGTGACCACCACAATCGGCGTTGTTCGTGTTGCTCTAACGGGTTCGCGCCCGTGTCCGCTCCGACGGCATTTCCTACGGCAACCGCTGAAAGCTGCATCTGGAGGCCTGTCGACATCGTCGTGACGTTCAAGTGCTGTACGACGGACCTTGCAATGATAAGCTTATTTCAGGGTTGCAAGCTATTAATTTATCTATTGGTCATTTAGTTTAGCGAAAGTAATAGGTATATGAACTCAGATTATCACTCCTGCTTGTGGCAGGGAATATTTTATTTTAAATTCAGGGTTGTTTTAAAGTGTCAAGGGAACAAATGATACAATAATTATGATTAACTGACCTTACTCAGTAACTGACCCCGATTTTTAAGGGTTAACGTAGAATAACTGTAATATGCCATTATTTATAATTTCAGATGGTTGCGAGAATAAGAAGTGTGAGTTCTACGCTGTGTGTGAAAGTGATGGCGTTTCAGAAGCCAGCTGTGTATGTCCAAAACATTGTGAAGAAGGAACTGTAAGTATGAGGAGTCTATGCAATTTCAGTAGGTATTCCTTAGATAGTCCAAAATTTGTTTAGTTTCCCGAAAAACCACGCGATCCAAATGTTTGAAAATAAATTGTTTATTAGGTCGTAATAAAAATGTAATTCGAAAATGCCATCTTTTGTTAATATTTCTGACTCACACAACACAAGCAGTGACTCATTCAGTTTATCTAAAAATATGTTAAAATCATAATATTATTTTAGGAAACTGAAGAAGTGTGTGGCAATGACAATAAAACGCACAGCAGCGTTTGCGCCCTGCGCGATGTAGCGTGCCGCGAGAAAAAGCGACTTCACGTAAAACATATGGGCTCCTGTGGTGAGTTTTAATAGAAACATACAATAAAATGCTATCTCAAATAAGGATACAGACACGTCTAATTAATTATTCAAAGATTGTATCCTTATATATCATCATATTATGGTTTCTTGTTTTCGGATTAAAAGTTGTAGATCATGGTCTACTGGGATCCATAAATGTGAGAGATGTAGGTACAACTAATAATCAGTTTTTTGAGTTTGATATGTTTGTATAATTTTGAACATGTAATTATACATTTACATTAATAGTTGTTACGTATGAAATACATAAATTATTATTGTTCCTTTACTGCTATACATTTAACAGATTGCACTTGGTAACGAATTTTTTAAAAGTTTTTAAGCATAAAACCTACTTCGCTACAAAGTAGTAATTCAATTGTGATGTAAGTAGTTTTTGTACTTATTATTAAGCATGGATTTCAGCAAACTTACGCTTGATACTATTAACAATATATTTTTTAATATTTCAAGTATAGTCCGCGTAAAACTGCTAGTCCGCTATGAATATAGAAATGAATCGCGTCACCATAGCACCTAAATTGTATGACTACACCTGCTCGCAACAACTTCAGAGCGGACTAGCAATTTGGCGCGAACTGTACTTAAAATAAACAAAACAACATAAAATTATCCCGTTTTCTAGAGTCGTGCGGTGGGGTGCAGTGCCCGCCCGGCACGTGGTGCTCGCGCGGCGCGTGCGCGTGCGGCGGCGCGTGCAGCGGCGCGCCGCGCGAGCCCGTCTGCGCGGACACCAAGCGCACCTTCCCGCACGAGTGCGCGCTGCGGAACGCCGCGTGTGAAGCACGCGCGCGGGGAGACGAGCCGCCCCGCCTCGCGTACTACGGGGAGTGTACGCACGCGACACATGATAATAGCACTGTTGGTAAGTAATGACAATTATTATTACTTGAACAGAAATATCTGCTTGGAAGAGGATTGAACCCGGAACCGACTGTCTGTCAGACGAGTATGGTGGCCGATCCTCCAAGCGGGTTGTCACTAGTGCGGTGTCTTCTCCGTGTACCCGTAGTGGGAGGTAGGTAGGTAGATAGTGAGACAAATGTTTTTTGTAATGTGTGATTGGCATTATGGGATTAATGGTACTGGGCTGCGATAGCTATACGCACGCCAAGTTTGAAAATACTAGGATATATTCGAGCCCGTCTGCGCGGACATCAAGCGCACTTTTCCGCACGAGTGTGCACTGCGGAACGCCGCGTGTGAGGCGCGCGAGCGGGGAGAGGAGCCGCCCCGCCTCGCGTACTACGGGGAGTGTACGCACGCAACACATGATAATAGCACTGCTGGTAAGTCTTCCTTCTACACTCATCATCCTATACTAGGATTTATCTGTGACATGGGTGTCTGTGGGTGACTGTGGGTGTGTGAAATGTCAGAATGATGAATTTAATTTCCTAGTTTAATTTAGAGAAATCTGGCCCTAGATTAAATCTGAAATCCACTGCGTGTGTGACCAGAATGATAACTACTTTTTCTTCATTAGACGTGGGTTATGAGCTTGTTAATTATTAACAATTAATACTTACTTGCAGGTTCTAACAAAACCTACATAAAACACAGCGACATTGCGAACGAGATCCGCAATTCAGAAGAAATGGAGACGTCTAGCGAGCCCGTTACCGGCACGGCCGTGTGCGCCCGAGTGCAGTGCGCCTACGAGGCTACATGCGCGGTGCGTACCAGACCAAATAAATACATCTCTTGTTAAATCAACTCAAATACTTGTTTTTTCGTCGCAATTGTAGAACAATGACGATTTTTTTCAATTTTTATTTATTGGACTAATCGTATGTATACTAACTTGCCATAGGTCACTTTAAAACTGTGGGAAGCCTGGATCTTACTGCTTCAAGATTGTTCAATGCAGATTTATGCAGATAATTTTATAAAACTATCCAAATAAGTGGTCCATCGATAGAAGTAATGTATGGACTAGCAGATTTCTGCCACTAGATAGAGATTTCATCATAAGCAAAATATGTGAATTTTAACTTGATATTTCCATTTTTTCCAATGACAATGTTAAAGCTCGTCAATAGTTCCGAAGCGAAGAAGAATAGAGTCGCCAAATTGCTATTACGTATTATTTATTATTTTCAGGTGGATGCTAACGGGCAGCCGAGATGTGCTTGTCTGTTCGACTGTGCTGCTGCTGCGGCCGCCGCGGCAACATCTGCACCAGTTTGTGCTTCCGACCTTAGATTGTACCCAACCCTATGCCACATGAAGCTGGAGGCCTGCCGTCGACAGGAGGACTTGAGGCTTCGTCCGTTAGCACTGTGTAGAGGTTTGGAGGTGAGCCTTATTTCAAAGTTTTAGGTATTTAGAAACAGCGATATCATATCTACAGTTATTTATTATTAGTCTTTATTACGTTTCTGCTAACAGAGTTAGACAAAACTAAGCACCTTTGAATACTGTCATCTTTATGATATTTTATATATAATAATATTTCTATATTTTCAAGTTCCGACCATGTGGTGACGATGAGCCATTGATGAATGCGGATGGACTACCAATGGACTGCGGAGGCGGACCTCATCGTAAGGACTGTCCTGCTGGTAGCTATTGCCATCATACCGCGAAAGCTGCGAGGTGCTGTCGGAAAGGTAGAAAATTATAATTCTAATAAGGCTTTTTGTCACTCAGAGATAGAAATTTATATATTAAATGCTCAATGTAATAAATCATGTTGAACGAAGTTACATTAATTACCGATGGTAAATTATTTTTGTATGCGCTACTATGTTCCCTAAGGTAGTACAATATATAACGAATATTCAAAATACTATACCAGTGTTGCCAGATGCACTGTAATTACAGTAGATTTACTGAAATGTTACTTTATTTTACTGCCTTTACTGTATAATGTATTACAATTTTACAGTGTATTTCACTGTATTTGACTTAATGATTCACTGTCTTTTCTTGCCCATCTACTGTAATTTTTTCATCAGTGCACTGTAATATTACAAATCTGATCTGACAACACTGTACTATACTTATAGTAACAGGAAAACAAATATCTACTCTAAGTACATTCGCTCAGGGTATGTAGTATTTTTGATTTTCACTTCTTACTTGATCTAGACAAAGCCGTTGCTGAGAAGAAAGACTGTCAAGAATCATGGCATGGTTGTTGCGCGGATGGGGTGACACCCTCCAAGGGCCCGGGGGGTGCGGGCTGCCCCTCGCAGTGCGGCTGTCATCGTCTAGGCTCTGTATCGGAGCAGTGTGACGAGAGCGGGCAGTGTACGTGCCGGCCTGGGGTGGGGGGACAGAAATGTGATCGCTGTGAACCAGGGTACTGGGGGCTGCCGCGTATTGGAACTGGACATACTGGTTGCATACGTAAGTGCACTATCATCACACATATTATACACATAGTTTATTTCCGTGTATAAGAAATGTGACGAGAGAAAACGGGTAGTGTGAGTACAAATCCAGATTTGCTCACTACACCAGTATGGCGAGCTGAAATGTGATCTTTGCGAACTAGGGTTCTGGAGTGTTCCCAGTGCATATTTTACATTTCACAATCTTATGAAGTTTGGTGTCTTAAAATGATGTTGGAATAAAATGCATGTTACCTTGCCAAGATAAAGTTCGTATAAAATATAATTCAAAGTATTTTAACTTTGAATTATATTTTATACGAATACTCAATATTTTTTATTAATATTCATCTTTGTTTTTTCCATAGCATGCGGATGCTCAGCTTTCGGTTCTGTTCGGGAAGATTGCGAGCAGATGACGGGCCGTTGCGTCTGCAAACCTGGCATACAGGGCCAGAAATGCACTGTATGCTCAAACCATGAACATACACTTGGACCTAATGGGTGTTTTGATCGTAAGTATCAATAGCTATTATTCTAGTAGCAATGCCTTTTTCATTGGTTGTGTAAAACTACATGAAGAAAACTTTATTGCTTGAAAATTTTATTTAAAAAGATGTCAAACCATCGCAACCGACTTGCACAAGCACGTACACAAAAACACACAGGCACGCACGTCTGCGTATGTACACATGTACACAGTTACACACACATACCTTACGCAGTTTGCGCAAGCACTTGAAAATCATTCTGAATGACTTCTCCTTATACATTAAAAACTTTAAACACGTTTTTCAAGTTACGGGATAAATGTGCCTAATCAATGTAACTATTTCCAGCGGAATCAACACAGCTTCCTGCAACAAACTGCGAGCGGATGACGTGCTACTTCGGCGCGTACTGCGTGGTGCGGAGCGGGCTGGCGACGTGCGAGTGCGGCGCTACAGAGTGTCCCCCCGCTCCCCCCGCCGCGCCCGCCGCCCCCGCGCCGCCCGCGTGCGGCAGCGACGGCCGCACGTACCTGTCCACGTGCCACCTGCGCACGCACGCGTGCCGCACGCAGGCCGACATCGTGCTGCAGGCCTTCGGGCCCTGCGCGGACGACTCCCCGCACGTGCGACGAGGTAGCCGCTCCGCCGACCCCCGCACCCCCGCACCGCCGCCGCTAGAGACGAACCCCCCGGTAGAAGTCGAAACCGAGTACCAGAGCTCGAACTCGCTCCATCTCACCGACGCCTCGGTGGACACCAGCGATAGCGGCAAGCCCGACAGCCCGGAGCCCGAGCTCTCGTGCGTCGACATCCTCCCGCCGGTAGGGTATCGCTAGGGTAGCGCTAGACGTCCTTCCGCACGATCGTAGTCCGTATTATTTGTTTAACAGTTCGATTCACGTTTCCTATGCTGATTAATTCACAGAAACTATGCTTCCTACCACACCCAGTACAGTAGTAGAGACGAGCAATGCGAGGTCCGGTTGTAATAAACCTACCAAACCGAAAACTGACGTTCTGTTCGAAGATTCCGAGGAGGATCAGTGGGTAACGAATGAGGTTGAGGAGAATTATCCGGTGTACGAAGATTACTTCGCAGGAGAAAAGAACGACCTGTACACAGTCCCGCTTTTCGATGGTGAAGCCAGGATTATGGCGAGGACGAGACTTCCAGCGAAGCGCTTCGACATTTGGGCCGAGGTGTCTCCTGTTTGTGGCAATGGGGCTTTGGTGAGCGCTTCGGGAGTGAAAGATTACTTGTGGGTCGGATTCGCGCATGACAGAGCCATATTACGTTGGGATGCTGGAAATGGCCCCTTGGAGTTGCGAACCGGGAAGGTTAGAATTGATGACAAGTCCAAGATCTCTGCGAGAAGGTACAAGAAGGATGCCGTATTGAAACTTGGGTCGGCGATCGCTCGAGGCACGACGCAAGGGCGGATGAGCTCCTTGGACGTCGATCCGTACATTTACGTCGGCCAACCTCCGAAGAATGTTACAAAGTAAGTTTACTATTTTGTTAATATAAAACATAACCATAGTCATTGGGTAGGTTATGTGATTACTTCTCAGTATATTGCTGGTCTCAAATATCATCTCTCGTCCTTCTCATAAATGTTGTAAGAAGCCACTTATGAATTAAAATATTGCCGAATAGCACCTTTGTGGGAAGTTATTCATCTACTACACTCACTAATTTAGGTATTCGAGACTACAGCAAAACTTATTTTCTGAGTGACGCCTATATTCATTAGTGGATGTTGATTGCATTTAATATCAACGAATTTCTAAAGTTGTATCGTGTTTATCGCAAAGGTTTTTTTTGAGATCTCTCTAATCTTTAAATGGTATTTTCAGTAGATAGTAAATTGATTTAAGTATCTCGCTTATTTTAATTTTAATGATTAGCTATACAATTCAATGGATTAGCTATACAATTGATTCCACCGGCAGCTAAGAAGCTATTTGTATATGACCAATAGTTGAGCTATTTCTGATTGCATGTTTTGTATGCAGGTTATCTGGAACGCATGCGGTCACCGGTTTCGTTGGCTGCGTACATCGACTGCGCGTGAGTGGGCAGGACGTGATCCCCCCGTCACGTGATATGTCGTTCACGGCACACGGTATACGACCGTGCACGCCTCATAACCTCGCTCAAGTTGTTTGTCCTTAGAAGAATATATCTAAAAATGGACGTCGGGTCTGTATTTAGAAGAATATGCCTTAGAATGGATATCGGGTCTGTATTAAATTAAAACAAAAATAATGGGAAAATATACGTACGAACATGTGGTTGCGTAAAAACGTTATTCCTTGTTTAAAAATATTTTTTTTAAAATCATTTAAAACTTTGGCATAGGGTGGATTTTCCGCTGGGCTACGTGATCATGCCCGGGGAGCGGCCATGCTCCGACAGTCACTTCGAAACTTGTATATGTACACGATGTTTTAGAAAACTTTGAAAGTGTGATTCAGAATACTTGTGGCGCATCTCTTGGCGAGTGCCCGGAAGTGGCCACAAAATTAAAGAAGCAAAATTTTATTATGTTTATTTTTTTATGAGAATCATCTATTTGTGCGTCTTGGGAGTAAAATCGTTTCGCAGACCCGAAGTCCACTTCGGATTTTAATAAAAATAAAAAATAATCATATCACCGCGAAGGTGCCACAATTGAATCATAAGAAATGTTAATGTTGATAAAAAAAATAATGATTATGAAGATAATGATTTGACGTGATAACGAAGATAATTTAAAATTCTAACAGTGATATCTTTTGCAGTAGATCATTATGCATATGATATTGCTTTTTATGTCAAAAATTAAATTATTAATAGATATCAGAGTATACAGGGTGAATTTTTAAAACGGTCCTTCAGGGCCAAATCCGAAACTATAAGGATTAGCGAAAAATGCTGAAAGGAGTTACGAGGCCGATTTTGATAAAAACTAAAACTGCATCATTCGTTTTTTAAAATATCTTTTTCCTTAGCCGGGAATCGAACGAGTTCATTTTGAAAAAAAAATACACCCTCTATATTATTCCACCATCTGATAGTGTCGCTTATAAGGATCAAATTCTGGGAAGTAATGTTACGTAACAAATTAAAGGAAAAGGAAAATTTTCAAGAAAATACATATTTTTCCATACATTGCCATACTAATCCTTAAGGATTATTCATAACAAATGATTTATGTATAATTCCTTAGAAACATACATAAGTCATACCATTGAAGAATTTGTCGGTTAATCAACTAATTATTCGATGTTATAACCGTGACATACGGCTTAGTATGAGTAAGTAATAGTTTGGCAAATAAATTACCGCCGTTTTTAGGATTTATTTTTTAATAAAAATAGATAAGTGATTAAATAATAATGTTTTATTGTTTAAACAGTAAATATGATTTTCTATATCTCTTTGTTCAGTTATCACTCGGATTTGACTCGAAAAATACATTATCGCAAATTGTCAATTTTACATCTGTATTAAACGTAATTCCGCCCATAGCAAGTTAAATTTATTATAATGGTCCTAAAAGTAACTTTACCTAAGTCGGACATAAAAATATGAATTCTTGAAGAACAAAACGTCCATTTCGAATGATTTGAAGCATTGAGCGAAAAAAAATGTAAATACGCGAAATGTTTAAATTGATGAATGGCGGGAACTTAACTGCCAAATTAATATGAAAAAATATGTATTTTCTTAAAATTGAGGCTTTTCCATTAGTTTGTCATTTATCATGACTTCCCAGATTTTGATCCTTATAAGCAACACTATCAGATAGTAGAATAATATAGAGGTTGTATTTTTTTTTCAAAATGAACTCGTTCGATTCCCGGCTAGGGAAAAAGTTATTTTAAAAAAGTAATGATGCAGTTTTAGTTTTTATCAAAATCGGCCTCGTAACTCCTTTCAGCATTTTTCGCTAATCCTTATAGTTTCGGATTTAGCCCTGAAGGCCCGTTTGAAAAATTCACCCTGTATATCAAAGTCTTAGTTACTATTCCTATATAATATACCGATTTTAACAGCTATTAAGGTGTGCAAGAGGAATCAAATCATATTATTATACACATATGTATCTATCTTCCTAAACGTGAAAGTAGGTAGGTTCCATATTTAAAAGTGATTTCAAATAAAAACTAAATTTGGCATCTGATAATTCCGAAATAAATTTTTAACTCATTAAGTAATAAATTATGACATTTCACTATTTTTCTCGTAGATACGTTATTGTAGACAACGTTCAGTTATTGATTAGGAGTAAATTAAATGGTGGTTGCACTCTTTACAGTAATCAATATTTCTCTATACTTTGCTAAGAACATTCTTATTAAAATAATAAAAAATAAAAGCCTTATAAACGACTTGGAATTGATCTAGATAGATGTGTAAATAAATATATTAATATAAAAACGGAAGCAATAAATAATTAAATATATATTAATGAACTGAATAATATCATGTATTTAAAAAGATTGATTTAACGACGATTTTTAAATTGATAAATTGTTAAAAATGGTATTTTCATGTATGCACCAAATTTATAATCATATAAGAAGTTATTTATCTGCACCAATTGTGAATTATCTATAAGCTACCACATATCTGAAAATTGTAATCTTTTAAAATTATACAATTAGATAATCTTGTAAAGATAATTGGCAATTGCTATATTCTATTTATCTCAAACAATATTAAATGAATGATTAAAAAAGAATTGTTTTCTTGACATAAACCGAGGTTCCTATCTGATAATGTAGTATTTATTCACACATGACATTCATGGGCGTACATTAAGTTTTTGTGTATTGTCTTAGGGCATACATACTTTAAAGTCTAGTTAAAATCAATTCATGTGGTTCGCTTTCTGCGAAACCACAGGTTCGACAATTAGGTGCTTCTGCCCCACAATGTTAAGCAATTCTGTTTTCTGCTTTGAAAGATAACATACAACATACATATATACGAGGCACTTACACATATTCAGGTATAGCAATACCAATCTTGGACAATCGCAGACAGTCTTATCTTATTAAGAGCATAGGCATCAGTAGTCAGCACCAGTAGCCGTTTTCTATCAGGTGAACTGCATCCTCGTTTAGCCTAATAAAGTATTGTATGCCAACTGAGTTCTTAAATTCCGCTTCAGGAAGGATACCTGTTACTCTGTTTATACAGGTAGGTATATCAACCGAATGTAAAAAAACACCGCATCTTTGTTATTTCTGACTTTCAATTACATAAAAACAGAAGAGCAAAGATAGAATTATTCGGGAATTCTGAAGTTTTCTTCGCCCCTATTATTTTCTTATGAACATTTCCTTCCCTCGTGCCTTTATAATCCTTCTTATCGCTGTCGACTTCGTAAAAGCTGAGGACTTTAAATTTAAAGATATTATTCTGCAAAGGAACAACAGAAAGCCAGATCGTAAAAACTTTTAAAGAAGGTATTTTCTTATTAAGTTAATAAAATTGTATATTATGTTATAAATCTTTTGAATATAAAGGCGCTTGCACACCTTGGCCCGTAATGCAAATCCCATAATTTGATTTAGAGTTTTGTTACAAGATTATTTCGATGATATTATTTGGAAGGAATCTCTCTTATTAGAGGTAAATAGTGAACCATCGCCCGTTCATGATAATGTTACAGTTTACATATATTTGAAACATGTTACTGTAAGGACAATTAATTTTAAAGAAAACAGTTCAACAACATACCTCGATATTGTAGGTATCTTTATCCGTCTTTCTTTAGCTTTATTTCAAGGTATAATAAGATCTCTCGTCATTCTTACAATGATTACAGTGACTGTAAACCCAGCAATTAAACTTTTGTGACTAGCTGAAGTGGCTGTCAACTTATGACGGGGCGGCGCGACTTGAAGCTGGCTTGAATAACGGATCTTAAAACACGGAAAGCTGTTTCGTAGGTCTTTGTGATATTTTAATCTGGCTTTTTTATTTTGTAAACAAGATAGGGCGAGTTACTAGAATAAACATACAGATGTTGGAATAAATATCAAATAACGATATCATGATGTATTTACTTTTCTGCCATTTAGTGATCAAAATCATTAACATTATGACTAAAATACGGCTTTTATTAAACAGGATTTTAAATTTAATTTAAGCACCCCTATTTGACCTATCTTATGTCACACATTTCAGTCATTTTGGTGAAAGTTAAATTTACGTAGGTTAATATAAGTGTGTTTACTCTTTTATCGCCTTAGAAGTTATTAAGCATACGCTTATATCACGTGAAGACCTTCAAAGGCTTTGATATAGGTACATAGTTGTATGTTGTATCGTCACCTATTTTCAGGTAGCATCTATTTCGCGACATTGTTAGCATTTTCAACCGGTTAAGATGGCGCTGAGGAATGTTTAATTACCGCCCACGTTCGCACTTCGCTTAGATACGAGGTTTAGTGCGCGCTTTTCACGGTACCTCGACATCTTCTATCTAGGTCTTGTATATTAATACTCTACAAGTGGTATTCATCATTTATAAAGGTGCTACCGTGGTGATACCACCGCTACACCTATGTTTAGCGTGCAATGGTTCTGTTTCATTCTAAGGGCGTGGATGTCGGCTGACTTACATGAACAGGGACTATCTGATTAGCATGAGGTAGAAACACTGTTCTATACGAAGCTAACCTGCTTATAGATCTGTATATCTAGCGGCAGTGACTAGAATCATCAGGACTGCATGCTCGTTTGCTGCGCTAATCTTAGGTTTAAAAAACATGTCAGAAAATATGTATTTCTACTTATTATATCTTGCATAACAAAGACAGTATCATACATTGCTTTATATTGACATGAAACCCCGCAACTGATTCAATTTAATGAAATTTGTAATTGTGTGGGTTTTGTAGCCTAAAGTACAAGATAGGTCTGGGGTCCTAGCACCTGCACTGGATACCTTTAAATATTAAATGTTTATACACTTACCTAATGTTTTATTTTTAAGTAGGTAATTATGAGGGTGATAGAACTCTTTGTGGTTCGATCTGGCGGCACCACCGCCACACTTATTTCTACTATAAGCGCCTACCTAATAACAGCAGTACTAGGCGCTGCTGTGTTCCGTTTTGAAGGGTGTGGTAAGGGAGACAGACTTTACCGAGGCGTTCCAGCTTAGTCCTCAGGGGTAGCGGCGCATCTGTGGCCGACCTTAGGTAGGAATATCTAACCCTATGTGGGTTTGATTACAGATGTCCATGGGCGGCAGTAGCCACTTACCATCTGGTGGATTGCATGCTCGTCTGCTACTCCTATATTATAAAAAAAAATCTGCAAAATTTGCAAATCATGATCTTCTAAGGCTCTTTCCTGTAAAATTCTAAAGGAAATGCCTTAAGAGATTTCCATTGTGCGAGTTCCAATGTGGCTCTATTTTAACAATTAACAAAAACGTAACATATCAGTGCCATTGTATCTACATATTGTGCGAAGTGTGAAATCTTGTTCGTAGACTTGTTTATAACTAGGTAAGTAGGCACCCGTCAAAGATATCAGCGCCTAGTTTTCCGGAACCCCCTAAAGTAATATTAAACTAAGACAAACTTTTGACGTGTATTACCTCAAGTTGGGTTTTGAGTGAAACTCCCGTGACAGTTCACTTTGTTTGTGAAGTTGAACGTATGAACTTTGAGGGCCTATGTTTAGTTACGTAATACTTGATTTATTTTATCCGCCATGTACAATTATTACTCTATTAGGTACTAACTGTACATATGCGTATATTACTATAACTATATACGAAATAATTTTCATTGTGGCGATTTATGCTGGCAATGCATAATATTGTTTGTTAGGAGATAGGACATAGGTTCCCTCTGCGTGTTCTACCGGTTTTACAATTGTGAGTGTTCTGAGGAACTGTTTGATCTGGTGCCTACGTCACACTTCCTTCATCGGTCCACCCGCTGAAGGATGAAGTTCCATCCACATCAACTGGATCCGTGGCGGTACTCCACAATTCGGTTTGAACGGTCATTTTTGCCGCGTACGTGCAAAACTTGGAATGAGCTTCCACCTGAAACTATAACATGGGGCTCTTCAAGAGGGGTGCAAAAAGAGTTCTCCTCCGAAGCCGGCGATGCCTGCGAAGGAGGCGACGATGACTTCTTTCCACCAAGTAGCCCGTCAGCCTCATCGTTTGGTATAAATATATAAAAATAAGAAAATAGGTGTAGGTGATTTTAGCGTGTTAAAAGTGTAAAATAATTAAAAAGTGATTGGAGGAGTTAGCTAGTAAGTGAGAAAAAAGTTTTTAAGTGAGTGAGTGAGTTAAAGTTATAAAGGGGGTTTATTGGAAGTTAAATTAAATGTAAGTGGGTACTTAAACGCCTACACTAAGAGCACTACGATTCATGTGTTGTGGGTGCTATGGACGAACAAAAAGTCCACAGACACCCAACACAGACAGACTTAAAAAATAATAAGGTACTTCATGAACGTCAGAACTGTTCTTCATCTGTATGAACCATCATCTATCTGATCTTTCTATCAAGGTACATAATACATGTAACTTTAGAGGTGCATACTTATAAAGGTAGCGCATAAATAAACCTCGTTTACTAAAGCCCGAAATTATTATAATATTGTAAAGTTCCAAGGGGACAATACGTTTAGTAAAAATACTACTCTCTTGTGCAAAGTCGGATATAAAAAGACGCAACAGGCTTATACAGTCACAATCTCTCGGCGCCGAGCGATCTCATAGATTTCATTCTTGGGGAGGAATTAGTGCGGAAACCACGGCAATTATTTACGACATTTCCACTGCGGAATTACAGCCTCTGCACCTTTTATGTTTATTCACCGGTTATTATTCGAGCTGAGGGGATTATTTGAAAACGCAAAATGTAGGTATAGATGTAGATATGCGAGATATCGTGGAGGGTGGCACTTGTGAAAGTAATTGCTGTAAACCTACATAATTATGTTCAATCGTTGTTTTCCATAAGGCAAGCGTGTTGTATTCTCGGTACTAATCTTTGGAGGTCTATTCAATACATCTGTCGACGGATCCGTCCAAACGTAAATTAGATATCCGTAAAAATAAATTAGGTAGACATCGGTAAATCTATTCTACAATTAATTTTTTTGGAAGCGCTTAAAGTAAGAAGTCCAGAAAGCTTTCATATGAATAATATTGGTTGTCGAATATATCCAGAATGAACAAAAAATTGAGGACACTAACTTACCAGATACCAGAAAAGTCCGATCAAATGGGTAGCTCAGACACGGTTTAACCCATGTTAATTGTTCTTTACGCTTCATCGACGTTTGATATCTATGTAGGTCGATGTAGATACGTACCGTATGGGATCTGTACGTAGTTGAACTCCCTGACCTATCTACAGAAGTCAGATACTGCATTTGCATGCACAGATAGAATACTATATGACATTCGAGTATACATGAAATGATTCTCAAGCGGCTGATCGCGTGACTGAGCGCGTTGTGGGAGTTATCTAGTGCTTAGTAGTTTAGAAAGCACAAGTTTGATATTACATCTCAACTTGGAATATGATGGAGATATGATACTGACCATAATTATTTGGCTAATACTCGTATATTTGAAGTGTATGTTTTCCTCATTCGTTAAAGGAAAACGACATACCTAGAACAAAAGATATAAGTTCTTAATTATGATTAGTCCAACCTGAATACTCGTATTAAATACGGCTGTATATGTATTATGCATACATTTCTTCTTAAATGAATTATTACTAAGGAACTTTTCTTGTATGTTCAATGGAATAATTAACACCGGACTTTCAATTTATACCTTTATTCCCATACTAATATAATTTAAACATTATTTTCTAAGTCTATACTTTTTTTTGTTTACGAGGGGGAACCTTCAAAAGGTACCCAGTGTCGTGGGAGCGACGTAGGGTTATGTGGGATTCTTACCGCACTAAAACCCCGGTGGCCGTCCTCGGCGCTGCGTAAAGGGCTCCGGGATCTCCAAAGGAACGCAACCGGAGCCCTCTTAGCGCGTTGCCCCGTCGGGCTCCGCCCAGGTGAGCTTGGCGCTCGCCACACCGTCTGGTGCGTACGACGGTATGCGACCACCACACATACCGCCGTCCTTCCCGGGGCCGCTGGCTGGGCGGTTCGAGCTCCCACTCTTGCTACCCGCAACCCCGGAAGCCCCCTTTTAGTCGCCTCTTACGACAGGCAGCGAATACCGTAGCCCTATTCTGGTCCCGAAACTACAGGGACTTTTAAGTCTATACTTACTGGGATAATTTAAACTTCCACAAAATATTTTTCAAAAATGCTTCATTCGTTTATTTACTTCATTTTCTGTTTATTTACATTATAAAAGTTATTTATATCAGTCAAGATTTATATTTTTATAAAATCCTTCGGTTAAAATATATGAGTTTTTCTCGCAACGTATGTTTTTGTATGATTATGGCAGATCCGCGAGTGGGGCGGATGTGGACGAGTGTTCAGCAAATTTGCCTTCAGTAAACAAACTTCCATATGCTTTTACTCGATATGTAAATAACGTACAAAAATCAAATCTATTTTATTGGATTTCACTCTTAGGTAGTGCTTCTACTTCTTAATTCTAATATTAGTAAAAACTTACTTTTGAATAGAAGATTCTGTGTGCAACATAAAATATTATGTTTCATTATCGTATTTTTTTAAATACTTACTTAATAAAATGAAATTTATTTATTGATATTCAACCTTAATTTTTGTTGGAAATTTGACAATTATAGCTTAGAAAAAATAAAAAATTTCAAACTTACTTACAGGCGTTATTTTACAATTGCTTCAAAGTCAATTGTTTATTGTAACCTATAGAAATGGAGAGGCATTTAGCGTAGCTGCGGTATGTTGCCGGCTACGTACGACAAAGAATTTTAATTGTTTATGCTCTCTTGTTTCACATTGTTCTTTATAAAGGTATTTAATGGAGTGCACGGAATTTCTGCTCGACAAAATAGAGTAAAAATGATAATAAGCGTAACTTACCTTTAAATAATATGACTAACTTTTATTAAAAATGTTCAACATTTCACAAATGAAAATAGAGTGTAACAAGTAAGGCAACTGAAAAAAGGTTATATTGTTTTATTAGATTTAAAAGACGGATAAAAGGTTAACGAAATTATTTTCTTCATTTGTTGGAAAGATGATATTATATAGAGTAGGAAATTGTGAATATAAGAATTCAGGTTTCCATAAAAGTGCTGCATGGTCTGTGAAGAACGTGTAAAGAACTCAAGTTAGATCTTTCAGCTTTAGTGGTCTGCTAACTTTCGTACAACTCATGCAGAATCTTCTATTCGTCTGACTGATTCTGAATAGCTTTTCGAGTTTTCAATGTAGGTATATAATATCTGTACTTATCTTATATGTTTTAACATAAATGCGTCCGGAACTGAACAAGACCCAGGACCCTTTATGCC
The DNA here is from genome assembly GCA_014595695.2 of Epargyreus clarus clarus. Classification (NCBI taxonomy): domain Eukaryota; kingdom Metazoa; phylum Arthropoda; class Insecta; order Lepidoptera; family Hesperiidae; genus Epargyreus; species Epargyreus clarus. The sequence continues at coordinate 2,467,812 of JACTTY020000060.1, read as the reverse complement.
ACTTGAGCGTGCAAATAAACCCGGTAAACGAGCTGTCAGCAATAATAAACGGCACCATTACTGCATTCGAAATGAACCATTCCATGAAACACGAATGATCAAGTGTCAAATAGCGACTATTAAATTTGGATAACGTTGTGTTACGTTTATATTTCGCACGTAATCCTCTTTCCGTGTAAAATACGGGCGGAGTGTAAATATTAAACTCTGTAAATATTAAACTCCTCTATAATTTCGCTTCTGTCAGTGTCGTAAATATTGTCCGAGATTTTCATATTAATTGCAACACCACTAGAAAGCCTTTGTACCGACGAATTTTAATTTTAATGACCCTAGCGCGGACACCGACCTTTGCAAATGGATTTTGTTAAAACATTCTGATAAAACAACCTGATGATGTTGAATTTAATTCCGTTACTTTTTATTTTTGAGCAAAATTATCAGATATTACCTACAACATCAGTGCACGAAGTAAACGAGAATTATTTCTGATCATAGTGTATATTCGTTAGATACCAAATACATATTTTATGTAGGTTATGTGCGTTAAGAAGAATTCCATTATTTCGTCTTTACATTGTTGTTGTCAGTTGACTGTTTAAGATTGTTGAATTCTTTTTTTTATTTACAAATATCCTTTCTGGGAGGCTATTTTATAAATCATGCCCTCTAACAAATTAACAATAATTATTTCTCAATTTACATTACAATGATAAAACCAGAAAAGAAGTTGTAGGTATCTACCTACCTAGGTATCTATCTACCTACAACTTATTTTCTGGTTTTATCATTGTAATGTAATTTGGTAAACATTTGTACACAGATGTAAGTTAACTAAAACGGCATACTTATATAATGGGGCGGTATATAAAAGATATTTGTTTTTGAGCAAAAAAGTAGCGGGATTTTCGAGACGCAAGAAACAAATTGATTTTTGATGTCTCCTCTTACGCGATAATAATTTTCCGACGCCGCGCGCCGCCTCATTTGCACACAAAAACTTATTTTGCCGGTAAACTTTAATAACACCAGAAAACAATTCTGTATTGAACAGTTCTTATGTATGATAAATTGAGTTATTAATTTTATTTTCACTTTGCCAAAAGGTTGCGTTTATAACATCTTGAAAAAGGAGGCAGAGGAGTGAGAAATAAGGTATGTAGGTACTTACCTATTTTTATATTACCTAATTGCTCATAGTTAATGGGCGTTAACTTGAACTTTTACGTTACATATTATATTTGTATATCTAATAATATAGCGTTCTTATTACATTCATATTTTATCAATAAAAGAAAATAGTTTGTAAACACTTTTTATTGAGGGAGAATTTTTCTTTGTAAGAATAGAAAATATCAAAAGGAATGATATAAAAAGCGGTTTGATATAATTTTCCTTTCCACACATAAAGGAATGAAGCCGTACGTTATTTTGTCGCCTCGCTCAGATCATGATAGGTCTGAAGATAAACACGCCTTTCAATCACCGGGTATACTATTACTAGTGCGTGCTATTTACAGGGACCAATCAGTATGTAAATAGCTGGCAGTGCCGGATTCTTACAACAAGCAATACCGACTGTCCGACTATACTGATTTATCACCGAAAATGTATTTATTTGTAGTATCAGGGAGTGTCCATAGCTTAATATCGGTTCAAATCAAGGAATCTTATTGTTCAAATGTTAGGAAACTAGTGCGTATTGTAACTGTAGGGCCTTAACTATCTAATCTTGGATAAGTACCATGCATGCTGAGCAGTTAGACAAATTTACTTTAAATATCTGTGTAATCGAATCGCGTCAGTCATTGTTTGATTAATGAAAATAGTCTTCTACTCGCTTCGTTCTTCTTTTTCCGTTTTTTTACTAGCTTTAATTCGTCAATTCCTCATTTGTTGAACAGATTCAATACCAATTGCTCATTTCACGTTCTTAATAAAAAGTGTAGGTAATGCTGCACCTTATACTTAGGCAACACCTAGGTGTTGGTGGTTGGTACATCCTAATAGTTCAAGTTGCCTCAATCCGGCACTGTATGTGGGATAGAACTGAAGGTGAACGTTCTGGAGTACGTGGGTGCAGCCTGCGCGGCGCGACAGCCTCCGGCGCGGCCTGCGCCCGTGCGCACGTTCCTAGATCCTGATCTAGTCTCAGATTACGTACGCTCACTACTACCTTTTTGTCAACATCGCTAACGATTCAAGTTTCCGTCATGCGTGCTCTGGGTGCGTTGATCCTTTTGGCCGTTTACCCGACTTTGACTCTACATATCCGGGAATCCGCGAGTGTTTATCAATCTGATTGCAACACTAATATCCCATACGACAAGGTGTTCTTAAAGCGTGCGACATTGCTCTCTAAATATGTATTTACTGGCAAAGTGCATGGTGTAAACTTGACTAGAAGGACCAAGATCTATAAAGTGAATATTCGCCGCGTTTTAAAGGGTGATTTAAATGACATCGGAGTGCAAGTCAGGTTCGATAGAGCGAGGTCTCTGCGATTTAGCGATGCGACTGTATTTGTGCAAAGTTCGTTTGTAATTAAGTGTCCTACGTTACGATTAGGAACATATGCAATATTTTTAACGGAGAACAAACGGCCCGAGAAACCACTGCGGTTGAGTCTGGTGCTCGAGCCAGTCCTACTGACTTTGAAGAACATCGACATCATCGAAGCGGCAATAAAAGGTAACACAATTACCATGTCCTATTAAGCTAATAAACTACTTCATATGTTTTGTTGTAACGGGTAGGCCATTTAAATAAATTAATGTCTACAACATCATGCAGTTTATATACCTTAACAAAGATATATGAATAATTACTGATAGGTATTAGATTTTTTGATTAACAATTTTTAATAAAAAAGTTAACGCTAACTAATAAGTTAGACCTGTAGGAGATATAATGTTTACAATAGCTACTAGAAAACTGAACAAACTTCCAATGTCTTATTCTAACCGAAGTATTGGAAACATTTTATCAATACAAATAGCACTCTGGGTATCGACGTCAACTGCAGTAGTTTAGCTTCGAGTAGAAACTATTAATTCACTCCAACTAAGGTTGTAAATGGTATCAATTAGTTGGAAAGTCGGTAGGAAAGAGGTAATTTATTTCTTTACAAGTAGGTATGAATGTAGTATTACTATAACCGTTAATATAAGTACAGGTATTTTAATAGAGGTGCGTAAGCTGAGTAAACAAGTAGGCGGCAATTAGTCGAGGGGCGGGGCTATAGTTAGCGGTGACTAATGTTGCCAGGTGTTCCCGTTAAGTCGGGACAACCCAAATTACAGGGAATTATCAGTTCCGCTCGATTCTCGGATTACGATGCACGGAAACCCATTTAACAATTTGCCACATATGTACTATATCTTAACGAACATCATGTTTATTATCTGATCTCGTTTAATATACATATGTTTAATTTTTATGCTACAAGGTAACTCTTATGGTCAGTATTATCATTAGCTTATTTCTGTCCTACTATTGGGTAGTCTCCGGGAACTGGCCTCTTTTAAGAGTGAGAAAGGATTAGACTTGAGGGCATAGTCCACCATGATAGCCAAGGGTGTATTGGGTGATTTCACATGACTTCGATGATAAAATTTTACACACATTTGATTTCTTCTAAACATGTTTGTCCACTTTTAAAGTAAGTTGATTAATATCTACTAGGATGGCCATAATATTTCAAAACTCAAAAACTGGACATGTCTTTAAATAAAGAAAATTTAGTCGTTAGGCACTTTTATTTATTGCATTCAATGTAACAAATTGGACTGCGAGTTTGTGCCAAATTTTAAGCGGACACTGCGACATGTGAACAACCTGCAAGGAAATAAAATCTTATTTTCAATTGAATTTGAGGTGCTGCAGAAATTGAGGTAAGGTGTAGGAACTTCCATAACAAAGGTAGGTTATCTTTGATTAAAAGTAAACGTTATAATGTATTTATTTTATAGAATCAAAGCACCTACCAGCACGCAATCTCGGTGTAGTCAGTACAAGTCTGTTAAGGTTACGTTTCTTGTACATTATCCTTTTTTGATGGAAAGTCGATCATTTTCCTATATTGTAGCAAATGAGCATGCAGTCCATTTGCTAAGAGTCCACTGCCACCCATGAAGGTATGTTATCAAATCTAGATAGGATTAGAGTCCTAACAGAGGTTGCCAGGAGATACGTTGCTATCCCTGAGAACTAATAACTCTTTGTATGAGTCTATTTCCTTCCCTGCCTTACCACACCATACAATACTATATAATTCCAAACAGATTCAATTATCCTTAAAAAAATGCAACACGTAAAAAATAAATACTTTTAATATGTCCCAATTTTCCTCTATATCATGGTTTTCCTAGCGGTGACCGCAATGACGGCAACTTATTGCGGTTACCGGTCAAGAAGCTTAATGACTTTTCAATATTAAGATTTACACGACTTGCTTAATTGGTTGAGTAAACTACCGTCTAATTGAATATTTGTTCCTGACAATGCACGTACAAGTTTATTGTTTTAGATTAGTTTGTACAAAATAAGATTCGAATATCATTTAATATGTATGGAAGTAACGGATAATATTTAATGCTTAGACAGATAATTGCATTGAGAAATAGGTTTAATTTAATTTAATTGTCTATAGTATATTCGGTTATGTAAGTGATGTCAACGAACCTATTTAAGTCCTAGAAAGTAAGTGTAACTAGCATAGTAAAGAAAGGGGAGGCCTGGGTGTCATATGCTCAAGTTAGTGCCACCATTGCGACAATTTATATATGGGCTTCAAAACATGGAGGAAAGAGCTCATGAAATTTAGCCATCATTCACCCATCAAACTTCTTGCTCTTCTCATATTTATTTGAGCCATAGATTAGTAAAGATTACTACTCACTCCTAACAAGAAAATGTACCCAGGTTTGAGAATTGAAATAGTTGCGTAAAAAAGTTTTGCCCCGTCTCCGTGCTAAAATGTCCCTAAAATATTTGAAATAATTATTTATTTATTATGTAAATTACGCAGTATTAGTTATTTATTCGTAAATTTTCTCTAAAAATGTTTAACTTGTCAAGAATTCAAAAAAAGAACATACTAATAAGCCGTTTGTTGCTTCATTCAATTTCAAGGCGGCGAATTATCTTTACTAATCTATGTGTTGAGCACATCAGTTATAAAATTTGACTAAATTATAGATATGCCATTTTTTTGATAAATTATGTATGTTCTCCATGTTGAGGAATATCTAATACTATCTGAGGTTAATTTTGGATGCCCATGGGCGGCAGTGGCCACTTACCATCAGGTGGACATGCTCATCTGCTACTCCAATATTATAAAAAAAATGTTTTAGCTGGCAAGAACTGATATGAAAAAGTTATTATTAACTAACAGTAGCTTAATTAGCTTTTAGCTTACAAAACAATAGGTAATTCTAAACGCTAAGGAAATGCAATGTACGATGTGTAATGAACTTTTTATTTGACTTTAAACGTTAAATATCCGTTCTGGTTCTAATTACGGCTCTAGATTTGTTGGTCAGTTGAAACCACTTAGAGCGTGGCGAGCAAGCTCATGGTAATGTTTCTCACTTAAATTACCCTGTACCAACTGACTGCAGGAATTTTAAACTGCATATTTTATTACACAAAGATGACATGTTACTGTCTGTAATTAGTGCTACAATTTTACTAAAGAGCACTGAAGTATTTCGCTCGTTGAGTTAAATTGACTCGCATACCTTCGATCATAATAAACTCTTAAATGCCTTCGTAATACTATTACTAAGTATGCACGAGAATTAAGATAAATCAAACCTTAAAAACGATATTTACATTTTATACTAAAACGAGCTTTTACCCGCGGCTACGCACGCGTTACGAAGTAATATTAGTAACTAAGAAGATTTATAAAAACTTTCATCCACTATTTTATCCCCTTGGGGGTAGAATTGATCAAAATCCTTTCTTAGCGGATGCCTACGTCATAATATCTACCTGCATGCCAAATTTCAGCCCGATCCGTCCAGTGGTTTGGGCTGTGTATTGATAGATCACTATGTCAGTCAGTCACCTTTGAGTTATCTAAATATATATATTTAGATAACGTAAGCCTAAGTACTATCTGTATTAAAATGTTAGGCACATTATAATTTCGTAGGTATAAAGTATACAATCCAAATATGGCTTCACATGGCTTATGATGACGTCATAACATTTCATTGAGAAAGTATGAAATAAATTAATACTCTGGTGTAATAATGCATATGATTTTCAAGAACTCATCTCTAACGATATTAAGCACGACTGCTATTCGGATATTTTTACTAAACTAAAGATAGATAGGTAATATGAAACATGTTTTATTGAGATAAAACGTTAAAAACTTCGTAGACTAATTACTTTGAAAACATTACAAAGAAATAAGTCGTGTTAATTGGATATCAATTCGTATTTCCATCAAGGGTAAAAGGTAATTCTTGTAAATAGTAAATGATCGTGTTCTTACAAATTTAAATGGTTGTAGTACCTCCTTAAATTTACACCACAATGGGTACATAAATTTCGTCCTATTTAGGATTAAAAAGTAGATGGAGGGTCCCAAAACGGCCGTTAGTCCGTTTGGAAATACACCAGCTATTAGGGTCTTTGTACACTACAACCTTTGTAACTATACTAATAACTATTGGTATTAACTGTAGTGTGTACTAAAGATAAATTTCTTTGTGGTTTTAATGGTCTGTCACCATCACCATCTTAAATAGGTTTGGATGATACACAATTACACATACTGATAAAAGATACTCGCATTTTGCCTCAGACTGCTGTTCCATTTGGATTTGGTGTTCGAGAGTCGCAGTGACTATTCTCTACTGTTGTAAATTGCAATAGTAATAGTTAATCCTATCTTAGAATATCTGTTGTCATTTGTAGCAGCTAGATAGATGTTCTTACTTGTGCAGTAGTGCAGACGCGATCGATATTCCTTCTAATCTGTTGTCACAATAACTTATTATCTTGATTGATAATTCTTATTATTAGATGCGTTGTATAAGCGTATGTTATATGAACTATTTTATTCAAAACGATTCATAAGATTTAAAAGTCAAAAGAAAATAAAGTAAGCACCTATCTTCGAGAAAAGTCACAACGAACAAACTACGTGCTCTGGGCAAATGCATTTTAAAGATTATTCTATCAAATTCAGTTTTCCGAGAGAGTCCTGCTTTGAAGTAGATAAGTAGGTACATGCCACAGGAATATTAAATTTGTCTAGTTCCATGTCTCCAGAAAGTTCCCTCGTGTTTTGAAGTTCCGTTTACCTGTGCGCTGCGGGGAGATATTAATTTTATGAAAGGTTCAACCAACGGTGGAGTTCGGTGAGCAAATGGGAACCTAGATTTACTTAACGTTTACATGTTTGCCTCTGGCCCGTGGCATATTATATTATACAATACAAGAACACCTAATAGCTATTTTAATGTATTGTGGAGAATATATTAATTAAGGTAGATAAATTCTTAGTAATGTTTCTTAGAAGAAGCAAATAAACACTTATTAGATCTCAAAATATGATAATTTTAGGAATTTAGGGAGACATACTCATTAGAGGCATTGCAATTTAGTTCTCTAAGGTCAACTTATCTGTGGCCGATCATAGGTTTAACCCTTCATCATTCACCCTCATCATTAACCCTTATCTGGGGATGACTACAGATGTTCTTGGGCAGCAGTATTCACAGATGGTAAGTGAGTGAGCTGCATGCTCGTTTTCTACTTCAATTTTATAAAGAAAAAAAGGTATATTTCAATAAATGTTTCCTGCAAGTCCGCTTACGTTTACGACGCGATCATGGCGAATAAGCCGGCTTTCCGACAATGACTTATTTGCTGAGTTATAAAAACGAGCTTCAACACGATTTTATGTTTATTTCGGTCTTATATTTCACACGTCGGCGGAGCTAAGATTATAAAGACGGATAAAGTTCGATGTCTACGTGCTTTGTATGGTGTATTCTTTTATGGATTTAAATTTAACCAATTTAGTAAATATTTTTAATCTTTATAAGCTACGAGCTCATTGCTACTATTGGCGTGGCATTCAGAAATTATTACTTACTTTTGCTTTTCGTATTAGGGGATAAAACTTTTACAATTCGTAATGTTAACCTTCAGTATTACCTACTTAATTAATCCTTAAAATACTTTATAAACATAAGCGTCCAAAAGTTTATAGTTGTTATATTTTATAAAATATATCGGTATATTAATATTATGTTAATAATATCGATATTCAGATTATTCACTTACCTATAACAGTTTCGTAGTTTCCCGCGGTAATATGAAATCCCTGTTATTTTTTTCTTGTAAATCGCACTCGTGGCTAACGTTCAAAGTTTTGGCATATCATCCATCATAATTAATTTATTCCGTCCCGTTCTCAATATAGAACGATATTTTCGCCATCGTACAGTGCCATAATAAATTTACGTATTTACAGTGCTTTTTCTTGTTTGAAATTAGTTTGTTTCTACTGTTTCCTGGTTATTTTAGTAATTGCTACGTATAATGCAGTATTTAGAAACTTTGCTCCTCAATCGGGGAGTTCGGGGTTCGGATTATAGGCATCTCTAATGTTTCAGTTCTCTGGATTTTACAAATTAATTTTCTCTTGCTTAAACGATGAAACCTGCATACATGAGAGAATTAAAACATGTTCTTAGAGGTATGTTAAATCTTACGTCACTGTACGTAATAGTTGGCGACTATGAATTATTACTGCTTTTAAATGTGCAACAGTTGCTTCTTATTCTTTGACTATATTTGATTCTAAGACTTGAGCTTAATTTGATTTGTCATTGATTATTTCGCGTTATCATATTTTGCAACCAACCTTAGATACAATATTACGTCCCTTACCGTACTTTAAATGTTAATTAATATCGATCACCGACAAATGGATATATAAAATCTCCAATTAAGAAATTTTATCGAAAAACTACGTAAAATATTCATAGAGGTTAACCTGAAGATAATCAAAATATTAGCAAAGGCAGAAAGCTTAATATCTAAACTTCGCAGGTCGTTAAAGTTGATGATCGAGTTCGGTTCAACTTGCGTCGAGCAACTTTAGATCCTTTGGGAAAACAACACCAGCTAAGCTCTTCAAATCTCAAGTAGAGCAACGCGGGACGGACGTTTTTAGAGTAAAAAGTTTTCCAATAAAATTAAAGCGGCATTTATTAAAACGAATCAATCGTTCGAGGACATTTTAAATGAAATCATTACTTAGTTTGAGTAGTCATAATTGACTTGTCTCCAATTTAAATCGGCGTACGACGAATTCGGAGTTCGATTCAGTGAATTAATCTGATATAAATCGGTGTTCCAGAATTGTTTATGTGGGATTACTCTGGGTGGGGGTCGTCGCCGGCCGACGCCGCTCGTCGTATATCATGGGCTTGACGCGCGATTCAATTAAACTAGCGACTGACAGAAACCAGTCATAGCCAGAAAAAATCCTCTACTTATATCTGACTAGCTGACCCGGCAAACTTTGTACCGCCTCAAAATCTATTTATCAAATACATTTCATATAAAATATAGCCTATGTTACTCTCAACTAATGTAGCTTTCGGATGGTGAAAGAATTTTTAAAATCGGTCCAGTAGTTTTTAAGCCTATTCATTACAACCAAACAAACAAAGTTTTCCTCTTTATAATTTTAGTGTAGATTTTATTAAAAACTTTGGTTGTGTGTTTGTTATGCCATAACTTTAGTTGTTTATTTATTCGTGCATTCGGTTACACAATATTAGGAACGCATAAGGACAGATTAGCGAATTGTCCGAATCGCATTATGGCAGATTACGCAAATTGGCAGATTTGCAATATGGCAGATGCGCGTAATGACAAAATAGATTCGTAAAATGACAGGAAATATCAAATTAAAGACAATCAGTATAAATAACCGCTTCTAGTATCTACGTGTGTTTACATCATACTTTAGATAGAAATAAAATTGCTGCTTGAGGCACAAATTAGGAAAAAAAGAAATGAAAATTTTCTTCGAATATAATATATTCTTTACAAATAAATATATGTGTTATAATCAGTTTCACGAAGAAAATCAATTAGGCACAGGCGCGATAAAAAACATATGTCTAGTATACAGCTAGCTACTTAAGATTATTCTATGCATCAAGTATGTGATTAAGTCAAGCTCCACTCAGCTCTAAAAGCAGGTTAGAGAGTAACGTTTTGCCCGGGAGAGGTTCTTAAATCTAGCTCATAATAAAGGGGACGGTATTTGCGGCGTTCGCGGCAAGTTGCAAGTCGATCCGTTTAGCCGATACCGCGTTTGCCGAACGTATTCACGGCAGCTGTGCAGTTTGTTTTGTCGAATATTTTTTTTATATTAAAGTGGCCACTTGATTAAACTGCTATGCTCCTGCTGCTGCCACCCATCGGCAACTGTAATCAGCCTCAAGTAGGACTAGAGTCTTACCTGAGGTGGTTCATCGTTCCATTGCTTCCCCTGATAAGTATCTAGGAATATATCGTGTAAGTGTCCATTACTTACTACACCACTCAAACCAGAACATAGCAGCGCTTGACAGTGCCACTATAGGGCAGAAATAGGGGCAGCGAAGATGCCTTCAAAATCGAACCCTCTGTAGTTCTTTACCACGACTTATTTATTTATGCTACTGTATAAGTAATTGCTTACATCACAATCAGTCACAATTACAATATTTATGTCATATAAAATGTTTGCTTCAAATTTAGTGTGTAATATAAGTAAAGTTAAGTTTAACCTAGTTGAGTAACGTCTTGCCCGGAGAGGTTGTTAAATCTAGCTCATAATAAAGGGGACGGTATTTACATCGCCCGCGGCAAGTTGCAGTTCGATCCGATTAGCCGATACCGAGTTTACTGAACGTGTTAACGGCAGCTGAGCAACTTGTGTATTTAGCCGATCAGCCAATAGTTGGGCGACAGTGTGTTCGGTATAAATAATTCACGCCAACTTCTGTCACAATATTGTGCTTGACGAGTTTATCTGGTAATGTACCGAATATTTATAGTTCAGTTACGAATAATTAAGTATCGTGTTAATCAAAGTGCTGCGTGTTACGTGAAATTTTGATTTTGCTATGCATTCTCTCTGTCATTCGTAAATGCATTTCTAAGCCGGCATTATTAAGTAATATGCGTGGCACAGCGGTTAACTGACCGTTCTGACAAGTAGAGGGTCTGTGTTCGAGCCTGATAAATCCGATTGATTTGAAATTGTAGCTAAACAAGCAATTAAACTCTTTTTTTTCGAAAAAGCGTATTAGAGAAAGGTATTTAATTTATTGTACAAATCAATCTTTGACTTTTCATAACTAAACTTCGCGTGGAAAACTAAAGTCCTGTAAGGTCGTAAAGGTGTCAAAAGTTTGTGAAGTCTACTAATTTGCGCTTGGTTAACGAGTGTACTATGTCCCAAATCCCTTCCACTATAAGAGGAGACGTGTGTCTAGCCGTGGGACAATAATGTGATTGACGACGAAGATAAACCTTATGAGACTTGAGAAAGTAATGTTTCACTGCGAACGGTGTTAAATTCGGCACAGATAATAAGGGGAATGATATTAACGTCGCCCGCGGCAAGTCGCAGGTCGATCCGATTAGCCGATACCGAGTTTGCCGAACGTGTTTACGGCAGCTGAGCAACTTGTTTAACCGAACCGTCATTACATAGCTACTGCGTAAACAATTGTCGCTACTCACTATCACAATGTTACCTGACGTGTTCGTTTCTGATATGAGGGTTTTAAAATCAACTTACATATTTTTTTTATTAATAGTTTAAAAATGTATGTTATGTCTTAGAACATTATAAGTTGTACAATTCTTACATAACACTCGATTCTTATATTACATAAAAAATCTTAATTTATGACACACGATACTCCAGTAATTGCTCGAAATATCTCAAGATGAATTCAGTATTTATCATTCTTTTTACCCGATTGCCAAGGAAGGGTTATGTTTTTCGCGCGTATCTTGTATGTTTGTCTTTCTTTATTTGATCCGATCTAACAAACGGCTGAATGAATTTCAACAGTTAAAGTGTCATTATATTTGTCTCAACGACCCGAGTATCCTTAGATAGGTGTTAGTAAAAAAAAATCAAAATGGCGGATTTTTGGCGCGAAATAGTAACACATTTAAAAAAAAAGTTAACCGAACCTATAGAGTAGGGTATCAAATGAAAGGAAATTAAACGGAGATTATAAAAACATATTTGTATATATATAAAACAGTAAGGTGACTGACTGACTGACTAACTAAATGACTTTTTCATTTTTCAGAAATCAACGTACAGCCTAAACCAAGGACTTTACAGTTCAGAAATTTTGCACACAGGTTCTCTATATAGCTTGAATAAGTACTAAGAAAGGCCTTTTGGAAATTCTACCCTTAAGAGGGTAAAATAGGGGAAAACAGTTTTTTTGAAATCCTTTAATTTTGAAGCAACTACTATAAAAAATTGTATTTGGCTTTCTGGATAGGAACAAGGACGCACTTATTTATCCCCCTCCGAAAAATCAACCCCGTAGAGGGTAAAATAAGGGTTAAAAGTTCGTTTGAACAATCGTCAATTTTGAAGCAAACACTATGACATGTTGTATCAGGCTTTTTGGATAAAAATAATGAAATGCTACCTCTAACGAGGTAAAATATTGACCGAAACTTTGATTTACTGAAGTTATATATTTTATAGACCGTAAATGGTGAATTTTTTCGCAAAATAGTAACACGTTTTAAAAAAGTTAACCAAACCTATCGAGTAGGGTGTCAAAATAAAGGAAATTAAGAGGAGATTACATATACATTATATAATATATCTTATATATAAAATTCTAGTGTTAGTTACCGTACTCCTTCGAAACGGCTTCACCGATTTTCAATTCGCTGGAATTTTACACTTAGGTTCTTTATATAGCGTAAATGAACATTACGAGGATAAAATGGGATAATATTGTTTGAACATCTTTTGTTTTTGAAGCAGACACCTTCTATGAAACTTTGTATTTGGCTTTCTGGATAAAAATAATGAAATGCCTATTTCACTGCTTTTGGAAATTCTACTTCAGCCTTTTTGGTGCAGTCGGGTTTTTGATTTTTTAAATTAATTACTTGTTTAGTAAGAAAATCATATCGCCTTATTTCTAATGTTATGAGAATGAAAACTGAAATACTTATATTTCAGTAATGCATAACAATTGTCGTGTGTGGCACTTTACACCTACATTAATATTTTAATATACAACGAGCGACATTTTTTTAGTATACTATGTATTTAATCATGAGAGATTTTTTCAACAACATCAGCACACGTACTATGTTAGACATATAAGTTCATACTCTTCGCGCACAAACAAACTCCCATCTGATCCGATCGTGCCATTATCATAATAAGTGGTTATAAAGACAATGTTATGCATATTAGCAGTACCTGCGAAGTATTCACAAAATTTGTCACAGTAATGTTAAGCACCTCGCTACACCCTCGATCGCTAAGTGCCGCATCAAACGTGGTAACCACTTAGGCGTTGTTCGCGCAAATTACGCCATTATGATGCCACAAATAACCGCAAATTTATGTAGATAGCTATCAACTGTTCGTTACGTGGAACGTGTTTAAGAGCTATAGCGGAATACCTACTTTTTACAAGCGATTTATCGATTAGATCGTGGTGAAAACTAGTCGTGGTGATCGGGGTGAAAACTAGCATTGATAGTTTAATGGTATGAAACCTGGCCTTTCATTCTGGGGGAGTGAGGTTCGAATTAGGTATCTTTGATTCTTTGAAGTTATTGTTGTGAATATTACATCTAAACCCTTCTCATTCTTGGAGGTGACACGGGAGTAGCTGTGGGTAATTGATGATGTGATTTGATGTGATTGTCCGTTTTTTGTGATATGTGTGTCTTTTTGGGCTTTCTTATTATCTCAAAAGTCGTTTTAGCAGCTTTAGCTAAGTTTAGTAATTAATAACTCGTCGACATCGTGGGAAACACATTACTCTTCCACTGCTGAACACGAATCTCTTGGAAATGCAGAGGTGCGTGGGATTTGAACCTCAGACCTCATATTGAGAGGTCGAGTATCAACCACTAACAGTGCATTAATTTGTCCTTTATTAATACTTAAGATCAATAAATCGCAATGATCTTCAATCCACAAATCCAAATCCATGTCTTCATTTGCATACCGTAGCGCAACAGCCTTGCAGAATATGCAGAGATGCGTGGAAATCGAAGCTCAGACTCCCGATTGAGAGGCCGAGTAGGTATCAACCACTAACACAGCGATGATCCATCTTTTATTATTTCTTAACGTCGATAAATCGCACGATCTTGAATCTAAAGAAGTCAGTTCATTCCGTCCCTAAGGCGGTGACAAGCACAACCAATAGTGTTAACATCTGGTCTCGCGAGCAAACCTCCGGGCGCCGGCATCATGTCTTCATTTGCATACCGTAGCGCAGCAGCCTTGCAGAATATGCAGAGATGCGTGGAAATCGAACCTCAGACCCCCGATTGAGAGGCCGAGTACCACTAAGATTAACCACTAACACAGCGATGATCCATCGTTTATTATTACTTAACGTCGATAAATCGCACCATCTTGAATCTAAAAAGTCAGTTCATTCCGTCCCTAAGGCGGTGACAAGTACAACCACTAGTGTTAACATCTGGTCTCGCGAGCAAACCTCCCGGCGTCGGCATCATGTCTTCATTTGCATGCCGCAGCGCAGCAGCCGTGCCGACAATGTCAATAGGCTTGTATTACCTAAATTTATTCAGTGTACGATGGTGAGTAAGTAAATTATCTTTTATTGGAACGCGCGCACTTTATTCTATTTGCAACGATCTGCAAATGTTGGTAAGTTGCCATAAACACGTGTTTCTACTAAACATTGACAAAATTTAACCGTTATAGTTACGATTCTTATAATACTAAAATCTTATGTTTAGATATAGGAATATTAAAGTTTATTAAACTATTACTAGAAATAATGTTTTTTATATGCAGCAAGTAGAAAATATACTCGTACTATTCCCTGAAATAGCGATAGGTATGTTAGAAAGAGTTGAAATTTGACGGCGGAAAACAAACTGTCCTCTTATTTAAAGGTTTTTGGTTCTTTGGTGTCCAGATCCTCATCCGCTCATCTCCTCCTGATATAATGCTATGCTAAAGGTATGAAGTTAAATGAAAACCCTTCAAACTCCTTTCAAAGCTCGAAAATAAGACACAAGCTTGAGAAAATAAATCGATGCAGCAAACCGTTGACAACAATTTACACAGCACAATGTGTCGACAGGATTAACTGATTTATATCTAGCTGTATTAACTGAGCGACGAAACCTTCCGAGCATAAACGATCATTAGGATAATCCACAAAATAAAGTGCCTCTCGAATGGCTTTGCGATGCAGACTAAGTACAGTATTCGTTCAATTCAAAAGCGCAATCAACTTTCTTACTCGTTTTGCGACGGTATTGCATCGTGAATCGATAGCGACAACAATACGCTCGTTTGCTGGTTCATGAAACTAAGATATAACAATAACGGCATATTCTTCTCGGGGATAATACGATACCTAAACTACTGGTATTGTCCAACGTAATCCATATCCATATTACATCTTGGAACATAATAGGCACAATTTGGATCGCTCTCCGAGACCCAAATTAGATCTGTACTGTATTATATACGTTATCCCCCTGGTATCATAGTTGTTAGGGATACTGGTCCATATATGTATTCATTATAGTAACTATAAAAATTATAGTAACTATAATATGAAGTATCTTTAAAGAACTTGTAAAAGGGTATAAAATGTATGAATGTTAGTATCCTTTATGCTTACTGATGTGTCTATTGGTACAATTTCTTGCATAATGGGTGGCATGGATAAGTAACTGGAACCCTCTGCTTGTAAAAGCTTGCCTCTGCTTGCTTGCTGCTCTGCTCGTCCAATAAGACGTCTGATTCGACGGTGATCAATCATATTATATATGAGTCTTTTTTATCCATATATATAAAGTTCTTACGTATTCCTAGCAGCAATAAATATATGACACCAAACTATAAAAAAATCCATATCCAACGCGTATTGAAAATCAGCGTAATTAAATCATTTCTTCAGGTTGTACTTCGTTTGTATATATTCATTTGTTTTTCGGCTCGGTAAACTATTTTAATGATTAAACGAAAACAATGGTGCCCGCGGCTCTGACAAATTTCCAATAATCCGTTAGTACTCGTACTGCAAAATGCTATTCGTGCAAAAGCGTTCGACCCTGCAAAGCGATGTCGCAATTTTTAAGCTCAAATGAATTCGCTTAATAAAATTTTAATTGCCTAATTATTTGCGAATACCAACTGAAAGTTTCTGTTTTACGATATTCGATGTACATTTTAATTAAAAACGTAATAATGTATTTCTGAAGTTTTTGAAACGGCAAAGTGGATTTGCGAAAATTTATCTTTATTTTAATGGGGGAAAATTGAATATATCCTAGATTCTTAGAATAAAAGTAAGAATATAAAAGTAATATTGAGTTTCTATATAAGCACTCTATTGCTTATGGCGTTGAAGTCGTTGAATAAAACATTATTTGTTATCACCAAATAACGTATACAAAATACTAAGTATTCGATGTGAGAACGCGACCTTATCGGCCTAATAAACCATCACTTCAAATCGTATATTTCTGACGTTGATATAAATGTCAAGAAAGTCTGAAATACCTAGAACAGATATTCTCAAACTCATACCATCCACTATTATCATCAAATATTTATTGAGCTTCACTATGTCGCTCATTGGGATAGCGAAAAAAAAATCTAAAGAAATAATCCGTTCTGAGTCTATAGTAGGCCGGCAAATATATTTTTGGGCTATGGTCCTAATATTTTTGGGCTTACGCAAAGTTACAAAAACCAAATCAGCTTTCGCCTCAGAAACGTCTTAACACCTTACCGTTCCAAATTTCCTGGGCCTTTACCACCCCCCTTATAAGCTTTTAGTGCCCACAAGGGTACATTATCCTACTTTGAGAAACACTGAGCTAGAACCTGAATGTCCCGTCACACAATATGCTCCACTTCGCACGCAAAGTACTCATTACCTACCAAAAGAAATGATAGAAAAATTCAACGTAATTTTTCGCAACGAAAGGAATGTTCTTTGTGCTAAAAGAAATAAAACTGTGCGGTATAGATTAATTACCTCTGATTACTTAATCTGACGTGAATGGTAGCCTAATGGAAAAAGTCCCATTTTCACCAGCATAAGTGTGAGTTTGATATTTGTAGGAAAGTTTTTTCTAAAAGATTAATTGCATCGTAACGGTTACATACCTTATTTTAACGTGATTTTCTGTGAAATTTCCTTTTATATAAACGCTGAGCTTTTTTAGGGTTTTGTACCCAAATGCTAAAGACTGGATAAAATAATTGGGTGTCAAAACGACCGATGTCCGTACGTCTACTTGTTTGACCGTCTGTTACAGGGCTTTACTCTGGAACCGTAGGCACTAAAATTAATACTAATATTAACCCTTATCGTTCCGAGCAGAGACGTCTAACATTCGGACAGGAAAGTGTTGTTGATGATGATTATTGTTGAAGCTTTTCTAAGATCATTTAATAACAATGAATATAATATTTTATGCATATAGTGAAATAATATTCACAATTCCAGCGTAGCAGCTTTTCATTCTTTGTAAGCAAATATAGAGTATCAAGTTTCAACTCCCTATTGGTATGTGAGATATGCGACATATGTATTCATATCACAAACTAGAGCATGTTTCTATCTGTCCCGAGTGTATGACGAGATTGTGTATGAATAATGGTTAGGATTTCGAACATTTCGTATGATTTTTTGTTATTCAATATTTGAATTAACAAACGAGGTTGCAGTCCAGGTGGTAAATGGCTACTGCCACCCATGGACAACCTAAAGTCGAACACAGATGCGTTACTATCCTTGAGGACTAAATTGGAACGCGCAGATAAGTATGTCTCCCTCTCCACACTTTTCACAACGAAACTCAGCAGCGCTTAACACTACTGTTATAAGCAGAAATAGGTATGGCGCTGGTGTCTCCGAACCACAACGCATACTCCCAAAGACTTATATGTTTCGCATGAAATCTAGTGTTTGTAATCTACTACTAAATTAAGCCATGTTTGTCTGAAAAAGCTGTAGGTTGAAACGAAATCGTTAACTTTGTCAAACACGCCAACCAGTCGTCAATTAAAGGAAAGTCAATATTAGGCTAGGTAAACAATGTTTTCCGTGGAACGTGTTTGTGTGTAATGATTTGATCAGGACATTACAACTAGCTCGAAACTTTAGTCTCGGAAGTTTAACAACCAAGAATAAGATCAATATCTACATTGTATGGTCGTCATCTACTCATTACTGTCTCATTGTAGTGCACGGGTCTCCAAGTGTGTTTTAGGCTTTAGCTCAGATTGGCCAAGTGCGGATTGGAAGGCTTCAAATATCTTTGAGAACTTTTTTAAGAACTCTTTAAGTTTGCAAGTTTTCTCGGTATTTTGTTTTCGCAATAGGTAAAGAAAGTGATATATTAATTTTGAATACTATCGCACTGTACACTGTAGTACCTTTGATATTGGATTGTAGCGGAATAAAGTTTAGATTGACAAAATCATTTTTATTGTGCAGTTTTTGTGGAAACTGTAATCGTCCGAATAGATGAGATTGATACCTAGTTACCATGCCGCGAACAAACTACTATAAAAATCGAAAGTTCATATATATTAGTTTCGACAAGATTAATTTATGTCAAATTTGGACTTTAATATAATCAAATGTTATTTGCATTTATACTGTCTGACTACTGCTTGTCGATAGCTCATCATAAATATCTAGAGCTACAACAAATTTTGAAACAGCTGTTCGAAGTTGCGTTATAAGTATTCTTATTGGGTTACTGTTACTTTATGTGTTCATCTAAATTATAATAAGTATGTACTAAAACGTAAGCAAAGTATATGAGAATTCCATAAAGATATGTGATACATGTAAATTACAGCTTAATAAATAGATAAAGCTTGTGGCTAGCTGCCCTTACGTTGTAAACTGTTTGCCGGCGATGTCATTACGGCCACTTTAGAGGTTGTAATCTTAATTGCGCTGTTTAAGATAATTTTACTTCTTATAATGAGGAATAGAGTCGTTCATGTCTCTTTGAAATGCCGAAGGGTTGGGTTGCGTAATACAGAGTTAGTTTAGAAGTGGCTCTTGACATTTTTATTTCAGAACGCATCTGATTTTAATAGTATGTGAATGTTGGAAAGGACCTTTACGAAACACTTGAATTGATTTCACAAAATGATTTTATGATATTTTAAAAAGTTCAGTTTGCTTTAGTTAATTATTCCAATATAATGATCCAATCACATACAAACATATAGTATTATGTGCCTTTTTAATTAAATGAGTTCATAATGGAACCCGGATTTTCCTTTAAAATACATCACATTTAACTCTTCTATAAATTGTAAAGCCACAATTTAATTAGAACAATTGTTTACGAAAAAGAATAAATTGTTGGAAAAACAGAAATGAGTTTGAGGAACAAAGGCTAAAACGGGAGTTAAAAGTGTTTTTAATTTAAGCCGTCCACACGACACCTGTCCGAGACGGAGGTGTTACAAAAGGTAGAGCTTGTGAGGATTTGCTACGCATTGGATTAAAAAGGTGATAGTCATACAACTTTGGTATAGTTAACTATTTTCTTACAATTTAATTATGCTTACACTAATAGCTTTCTACCTAATAACAGCAGTGTTAGGCGCTGCTGTGTTCCGGTTTGAAGGGTGTCGTAAGGGAGACAGACTTTTCCGAGGCGTTCCAGCTTAGTCCTCAGGGGTAGCGGCGCATCTGTGGCCGACCTCTAGGAATATCTAATCCTATCTGGGGTTGATTACAGATGTCCATGGGCGGCAGTAGCCACTTACCATCAGGTGGACTGCATGCTCGTGTGCTACCCTTATATTATAAAAAAAAAAGCTTCACGTATTAATGTCTAATAGTCATTATAAATTTGTGATCAGTTTTAAAAGTGAGAAGGCGGTTTCAATTTTCCCTAGATCCCCAGGAAGATTGATTTAAAGTTCATGTAATAAAGATTGCAATCCAAAATAGCATTTCTGTATGTTTCTTGCTTTACATTAGGTGTACAAAAGGAGTGAAAAGCAATAAAATTGGATACGAATCTTAATTAAATCAAGTTGTACAGATTTTCATTACTGGTAGTGATTATTAAATATAATTAGAAAACCACAACATATTCGTTTTGAATACTGCAAAAAAATTTTGGGCTGAAATATATCTCATCATACCGCGTTCTCGTCTGCATTCGTCTGCAACACCCTTAAGCTCCTGCATCTCATTGATTTTTCTCGCCTGATTTATACAGAGAAATGCAAAGCCATAAAGCCTCGTCCAGACTGCAACATAAATAAATTACGTTGCTTTGTTTCGACGTTACATCTCTTAATAGCCTCTTGTTTATTTTTAAAACCACGTTGTCAATAGGTAACTTAAATAAGGCCGGCAATAAATTACAAGGAACAATTCAAAAAGTAAAAGATCGTTTTATTTGGTTGTAAGAGTATGATGTATGGAAATTAAATTATATGCGACTGTTCTATGTTATCTGTATAACAAATAATATTATTATAATTTAAACGATTTTTATAAGATTTCGTGTGAAATTGTAGCGAAGGCGCTGGAATTCATAAGTTTAAAAAATGTATCGCATAAAATAATATTATTATAAATTTCAACAAAAGAAATGCACGCTAACTTTCGTAGAAAGTATTTTTTTAGGTTTAACTGTTTAGATTTACGTAAAAATTTGAGTAAAAATTAGACTCTCGACTAGACTAGACGACTCATGTTAAAAACATGAATTAAATTTGTTATTTACTCTATTCTAATGCACATTGGAGTAGCAGGGAAGAGAATGCCCTGGGCTTTTCCCAGTTATGTGATAGATCTGTGCTCAGCAATGAGACAAACAAAGAGTTGTTATTGTTTCTGGCTATTTCTAAGAACGTGAAAGTTTGTGAAAATGATTGGACGTTTGCGACTCTGACGCAAAAAATATTATTTGAATACCATTTGGCACACAGAAGGTTTATGAATTGAATTGATACTTCAGATACTCTTTATTGTAAACGAGGTCCATGCGGGCGGAGCCACGGGCAAGGGCTAGTGATACATAAATAGGAAATCACTACAGTACTCACAGAAAGATATAAACTTCAATTTAACCGAACGAACAGCTCTAAATTCTAAACTAGATGATAATGTAGATTACAGAGGACCGGTGCTATCATATACCCCGCAGTAAAAGCAATGAAGTGTTGTTTTAGGACTGTCCTAACTCGAACATTAAACAGGGACAATGTATTCATTGCAAATGACCATACCCTTATCATGACAAAGCTGCTATTTAATCACGTAGCTATGAACCTACATTATCTATGTGTTTGGATGAAAATGGATTGTTTATCTTTCGACAGTAACGACGTGAAATCTTGAATATGTTATAATATGTTTACTTTTATAAATTTATGCGTTGTTTTTAAAGAGTAAGTCATGGTTATATTTTACTAATGCGAAATTGAATAGAATTTGTTTCTGAGTTCGATAATGAATGTTCTACGAGCAGTAGTCTCAAGTCGGAATGCCCTGTCTTAGCATCTCTGCTTTAATGTACCTTAAAGTTTTAACAAAACATTTTCATAACTTAATTAATGTTGCGGTGATGCTATGAGTTTATATGTTTGAATATCTCTGCATGAAATAATAAGAGACATCATAAACAGATACTTCAATTATATTTGTACGTATAGGTACTATACATAGATATTTCGCATTATACGGCATACACGTTTGAAACACTAAATAAACAAGCTGTTTTACTGTAGTCGTAAATTTGTCGGGACAAACGTATCAGATAAACTCGTCAGCTAACGATATTGTAATAGGAATTGACGTGAATTGTTTATTCTCGCTCACACTATCTACACTAACACTGGCTGATCGGCTAAATACACAAGTTGCTCAGCTGCCGTAAACACGTTCGGCAAACTCGGTATCGGCTAATCGGATCGACCTGCAACTTGCTGCGAGCGACCCAAATACTGTCACCTTATTATCTGTGCCCAAAACAACCGCGTCCTGAGTGACATGTAACTCACTAAGTATAAACGTATCTATAAGTATAACGTATAAACGAAAATATCCTGACTTATTTTTATCCTATTTCCCTTCCAATGCTAAGCCCGTGTGACCTTGTGTTGTATATAAGCTGTGTGAGAAGGCTTTAGGACTAGGCGTGCTAAGGCGTAGTCCACCTCGATGACGAAAAGAGGTTTGATAGGCTTTATTCATTCATTACATTCGTTTTCTGATGATGTTTTACTTTACTGTTTAAAGCATGTGATACTTAATTTTAAAAAGTTTGGAAAATCCAAAAGTGCACGACTCATAAAGCTCATTTAATTATGAAATATATATATAAAAAAAAAACTTAAGTCGTTCAAAATTAATTGCCGAAAAGACAGCTGTAGTAGGAAGAAGGTACTGCACAAGCGCCCCTGGTGGAATAAATGTACATAATATCTATAGATATACAGTCTTGTAGTTTTCGTTTTTTATTAATTGCAATTAAACGACACTGAATTAATTAATCATTCGCATTCAGTGACCTACAATCGTCGATTAGAATTTAAAAAAAAAAATTAACTCAAATGATGGATTTTTCACAAGTTACAGTGTTTTCAGGTTTCACACATGACGGACAGGAAAAATTTTTGACCTATTTTGGTGTTTTTTCCAATTCTATTGCAGTAAATCAATTTTTAAAAAGTATGGAATTAATCTCCATTAAATTATCTCGACAATAGTATGCAAAATATCTTGATTCCGTGAATTATCAAGGCTATAATAATAAAAATAGCCGCCAAAACGAAGCGAAAAAAATTTTTCGATCGTAAAGCACTCTCTGATGCTTCGCATCATGAGTCGTGCAATACTCATATATGACTTTGAATAAAATCAGAGGTGTGTTCTTGAGATTTGATTCCCGGACCTTCAGCGTGAATGGTGAAATATTAAACCCATTCACATATTCTATTTCCTATTAACGGAAAAACACATCATGTTACTTATGAAGGTAACCAGTGACAATTGTTTACGCAGTAGCTATGTAATGACGGTTCGGTTAAACAAGTTGCTCAGCTGCCGTAAACACGTTCGGCAAACTCGGTATCGGCTAATCGGATCGACCTGCGACTTGCCGCGGGCGACGTAAATACCGTCGCCTTTATTATTGTCAGCCAGATTTAACAACCGCTCCCGAGCGAGAGGTAACTCACTATATAGCTTTTGTAAGCTTCTATATTTGACGCAGTACTGCAGTCATAGAATAATTACTTTGCTGAAATAAATATGTGTATTATGTATTCATCTTTGCCAATACTTTCAATTCTAACTTGTCTCGTGGTTTCTAAAGCAAACCTTACTGTGATATATCTCTAATGGAGTTATGAAAACTGTTTTTAATGTGTTACTAAGTTATAAAAAATTAAGCTACGTAACATCACGCGTTCCTGCTTAGTCTTCTGGGGTAGAAGGCTAAGCTGGAATGTTAAGTAAGGTTAAAACATCTATTTCCTTTAAACTTTATTACCGATTTCCGTTTTCGGAGCCTTTCATATGCCAAATAATAAATGATAAACATCGTACAGAGTCTTGTAAAGTCACGTCAAAATTTCTTAAGCAAATAAAATACCGTAAAATTTTATTCAGTACTTTAGGCGTTCTAAATAAATTTTCCTGTAGTTTGCTTAACATTTGATGAAAAAAAATGTATTACTAAAGACAATTTGACGACAAACCACGATAGGCCGTAAAGAACCATACTCGTAGCAGTATTCCACAAGCCACGTTATCCCTCACTGGTTATAGCGCAGATAATTAAAGGGACTGAAGCGGAATGCCCACGCGCACGATTAGCCCTTATTGCTCGCTTATCCCCTCTAACCGTTAGCTAACGGTACTCAAACTGTGATCTATTAATATATTTTGTAAGCCTTATCTTATTGTCCAACTGTAGGATTGTGTTATCCTTGTTTGTCTTTGTCTATCCATTAAGTATGTCAAAAGGATTGGAATGGACTCGTAAATTTCTAAGTGTTTGAAAAGTTTTTATAACTGTTTTTGTTTGTTTGCTTATGGATACAATAATTTTGATATAAAACTAGGAACCCAACGATATAAAGTGCGTACTTCTTGAAATAACTTAGTTCACAGCTGTAGCGACGCATTTGTTAGACTATACTTTCGAATATAACTCCATTTGTGGTTGATTAAATAATTACAGATGTCCAATGTCCATTAGTGACAATGATTATTTACCATATATAAGGCGAATATTTTGGCCTCTTGATATCTTGCTACTGCATGACATAAGTTTCATGTGGAAACTCTCCTCTATATAGAATTGGTTACAGAGATCCTTAGGCGGCACTTACCACGTACTTTATGGTGGATTGCATAGTTCATAGACTTTTGCTACTTTAATTTTACAAAACATTTTTTATAAACCATTTTAAAAACTGTTGTATTGATTTTATTAACAACAAATACATTTATGATGACCTCTATCAGGAAAAAAGTTGAGTACCACTGGCTCGAATCGATTCGCAGTAAAATAAGTGACAACGGCGACCAATCCATCTCATTGATCCCCTCGCATGCGTCTCAGTCAGTGCTGAGCTGAGGATTACCACTAAGAAACGAGGATATGGGGAAAAGAAATAGCTTATGGCGAATATGGAAAATGAACGAGTGACACAGTTTATTATAATGTTTTTAATAATTTGATTGAATTTTTTTTAATCATTTTAACGCTGTATGAAGTATTTTAGTCTTCCTAGTCCTATGTTCATGCAGTGTTGGACTAATAATAGTAATGGAGCTGCAACCCGGTTCATTTCTACTATTAGACGGGGGCCTCTCCCCGCAACGGGAGAAGTTCTGGAGCTAGTATTTCTAACACTCCCCCTACCACAGTGCTCCACTGTGTATTGGCATACGTACCTAATCCGGGTACGGATTAGTAGCAAACCTATGGTTGATGTTTCAAACCCAATAGTGCTGATGGCATTCAACGGGGCATGAACCACTGTTATCTTATGAAAATCACTGCCGATCGAAGAATGTGCTTCCGTAGCACTAATGCTTCATAAAATTTAGCACTAATGGTCATCCATCCGACTACTGAACTACAACAAGCAACGACACCAGCGTCTCGTCCTACAGTTGCATACAAAAAGGATTGAAACTAAACACTTATTATGTAACCGCCCTCTTACTTAGCAACTTTGGCTCACATGTACATCCTAGTAATAGACACGTAAGCATACATAATGTGTCGTAAAGTAAATTAAGTTTCCATGTAAAGAGTACTGGGTTGTTTCGCTAAATCGCTATTAAAAGAGCATCAAGAGAGCCGGCAAGGCCTACACTACACAAACACGCTGCGTAAAGTTAATTAACAGTACGATGAAGCCTACGAGTAGAGTGGCGTCATTGTAGGATGTTGGCGGACTGTCCTGATGTTTATTGCCCTAAAAAGTTGATGATTTTACAAGCTTTGACTTAACTTGCGTTGTTGGTTCGTAAGTATGCGAGGACCAAATCTTGCAACTGGATTTTAAACATATTAATAACCAAACGATTGAGCAGAAATTTGCATGTAGAAATTCTGTATGTATGTTTATATACAAACTGTTATAGGTACGTAATAATAGATTGGAAGGTGGTAGAATCCTTTGTGGATCGACTTCAGAGGCATTAGCGCTACACATTTTTCTGTCTTAGAAAAGTTGTGTGTGTGTGTTGTGTGATGTATAGCAGAAGATCTCGATATAAGACAACCTTCATCGAGCTGCTTAATCGATGAAACTTTTTTTATATCAAATTAAATATGTCAAAAAGTATATTGCCCATATGCAAATATGTTGATTAAAAGAATGTAGTCCAGAATAATTCTTTTTTTTTCTTAAACATTTCACTTTTTTCGTTAATAGAAAAATTACAAACTAATCGAAAGTATAAAGCCTTATAATAT
Source organism: Epargyreus clarus clarus (assembly GCA_014595695.2). Lineage (NCBI taxonomy): Eukaryota > Metazoa > Arthropoda > Insecta > Lepidoptera > Hesperiidae > Epargyreus > Epargyreus clarus. The sequence continues at coordinate 2,441,553 of JACTTY020000060.1, read as the reverse complement.
GCAAACGATAGGTTGACTATTTTTTCCTGTCATAGTCCTTGGGTAGGCCAACTTGTTTACCTGTCTATACCCGCTTACCCAAGGATTGTGAGAGGAAAATAATAGTCAACCTAACATTTGCATATTCTATAGGCTTCATACTTTCGATTTTTTTAGTTAACCCATTTGCAATAATTTTTTTGAAATATTTAATTTATCGGTCTTGTATCGGGATCTTAGACCATTAGGCGCTGGTAGCTGTTAGATAAATACTTATCAAAGTCGTTCTTACTTAGTCCACGACGGTAGCAACGCATTCTTTACGTTACTAATATGAAGTGCAGAATCTGACTGTTAGAGAATTGTTAACTTCAAAAAATATAAACAAAGATAAATTTAACGGAAATTACTCTTACTACAGAGAAAGCTAATTTCTAGCAATGAAATAGAAATAAGTTCTACCTTTAAACTGGAAATAAAACGAGATTAATAGCTCCATTTTCACCGTTTATAGGTACTAGTGCTAGTCGTCAAGTAGATTATTTTTATAAGATTAAAGACGCAACGAGCTTGCAATTTGTCTGATTGTATGTATAAACTGCCGCCCATGGACGAATTTGAACAATTCTAAATAGAACATGTTTTATCGCCGTCACCGATAATAAATGTAGATCATCACAGATCAGATATGTTAGCTGATATTCACACACCGAAACGCATAGATGCTTCGCATTAGAATTGAGCGTGGCGGTGAACACTGTACCATCTTCCTGGCCGTCGTGTCGGGAATCGAAACCTCCTAGGCGAAACCCAAGCGTCCTAGGCAGGTTTAAAATAGACTGATAAATCCGTTTGTAACTTCATTTCAGTACACGAATGCCCAGCACGTTCGTTAAACGGGAAAACCGTGTCGATCAAGACAAACTTAGTTTAGATTTGGTTCGAGCCATTTGAAGTTAAGAAGTCTACTCTCCCCTACTTTTAAATTCAACGCAAGCGATTAGGGGTGACTACTGACTATCTATTCAATATTACACTATCAATTATTTTACTGCTGATTATGGGTCTCTTTGATCAAATCGATATCAAGACTGGTAGATTATTTATACTGATTTGAAAAGTCGAACAAAATGCTCAGGATGATCATATTTTTCACCACCGCAAGAGTTTTGAGTTTATCGTACTGGAATATCCTTCTTGCAACATTATTTAGTGTACATTATATTATGTTTAAAAAATTAAAAAATACAAACTCACATTTAAAAAAAATAAACGCTGTTCTTGAAAATCAATATCATCCTTATTATAATCAACCAATTCCTGTACAGTGTACAGTTAGGCACGAGACTCTTTTCAGAATTATTTGACGAGGCTCACGATTCTGGAAAAATGCGGAAGGGGAAACAATATCGCTTCAAACTATATTCAGTGAAATATAGTACTATTTCTTATCCAGCTTTACTACAATTTCTTGGCGACACTAGCAATAAGCACAGCTTTTTACGCTGCCTCCAACAGCAGTGGTAAATTGAGACGTTCTTGTCTAAATTATATTGTAATAATCGTTTTGTGCGATATGTAATTATTTTCACATTTTCATTCAATTACGTACATTCTCTTCACTTAGAAATATGGTTACGTAACTATGTTTACATAAGATAATGTAAGAGACATTTTATAAAGATAGTGAGATAATATATGGTTAATTAATTGTATTTCACAATTGAAATAGAATGTTTATATTATACATAAGTTCGGGGAAAATATCTTGTCAAAAATAATTTTGAACAAGTCTCAAATTTAGTTTAAACATTTTAAGCGTTTAAAATTTCATACAAAAATTTTCCGGACGAGCCTTCTAAATAATTCCAAGTTAAGCTGCACGTAGTTTGCACTATCGTATGCTTCGCTGCCGCCACTGACCGTAGGTTTTGTTTTTCAATAGCTCTGTGACCACACCATGAATAAACTATCACCTATTTGCACTGTATGACGACACGCGTCGCCGCCAAGAAATGCAGACACTCTCTCGTCAATTAACATAATTGAAAACGACGCAAACAGCTGTCAAAGTTATAAAATGTGCTAAACAGTCTTTATGATAATTGTGTAGTTGAATTCTAGTTGTTTGGAATTGTTTGAATCAACCGTGTTTTGGTGTGATTTTGAACACGCATCAAATCGAATTTTATATTAATGTACTAATTTTCTAGAATCTTTGTTGTTTCCTATAACAAACCACCTTGCGGAGTGGCCTGTCGAAATGGCTATAATAGTGTCAATGATCTTCTCACATCAAAAAATAATATATTTCTGTTCTAATTGTAGATTACTATAATTCTGCAATACAAATAGTTAAAAAATTTAAAAATATATTTTAGGGCTTTGGAAATGTAGAAATAATCTTACTAACAGTTACTAATCACACAGAACATATCCATTCTATTTACTTGTGTTATTATATACTCGTTGAATGAATAATGGAATTTATTTCCGTATGCCTGCCATTTTATTTATTTGCGTTGATATATGGATCGAAAAGGAAATATACTTTTCGTCTGCTTATTGTCGTAGTTTTCGACGAGAGCGCCCTTGCGTCAACAGTTTCGCAGCATCCTTGCAGGCGGACGTACGGTCTGTATATTTTACCTCATATTACAACCTACTTGCTGGAACGAAGGAAGAAAGATACTGTGTATCTTTACACTTCACTTCATTCAGCGAAGTGCAGTGCAACCTAATTCTTTTCTGCACAACACGGCTTGTGCCTGAATTTTTTTGTCACGAATATTTTTCATGACAACTCTTTTCTACACACTTAATTACGGTGACATAATTTTGTAATTGAATAGGTGAAACATACGAAGAATTTCGTAATTAAGAGAACCGACAGAAGAGTGAAACTGCGCATTATTAATGGGTATTTTTAATTAAGTTAGTATTTATTTCGTCCCAAAATTTGTGTAATTCGAATAACATTTCTTTTAAATAGTTCTTAACGTTATAATCTGATGCACCAATTTATCACGGAATTTTACATGAGAAACAAATAAATTCTTGATGCAGTAATTATGACACTGATGTGATATCTCACAAATTGTATGACACACGAAACACTGCATTTGATTTGATGATTGACCCCTAGAAGATTTGATAAGAATTTCCATACTCCGCAAACCTCATTAACTTCTGGATAGGGATCGTTATCATTAGAGGACAGTTATCCAATTTAGGCTACCTTCGGGTAGCTTAATTAAAACTTCTGGCGAACCTGTTCCCCAATAATCCATATCTCTCTACCCTCTATGTTTTCCAGAGTGGTATAAGGCTAGAAATAGAAATGGGTTGACACAATGATATTGTAAGTAAATTACTGTACCATTGAGTTGCAGCAAGATTAAAGGTAAACACGCTTAATCAATGTCGGATAGGGTCCATCTGCACTCGCTCTATATTTCCTGATAATCGATATCTGCGTGGAATGCAATCGTGGGCGCCAACGGTTGAGTAGTTTAGTACCTGAAACCACGCGGAATGATTCAAAGCTTCGTTTCTATATGGAATTATTTAGCAAATTATATTCATTCCAGAACATAATTTATGATCATCTTGGTATAGTAATATCTTCTTGGCGTAGAATACACAATAATCATACCACAATCGACGACCAGACAGATACTTAAATGATGAATTTTCTGTTTTGTAATATGTGTATTGGTCTTTGTGTACATCTATGGCACCCATGTCACTGCAAAAAACCTAGTATGGGGACACGAGAATAAATAGCGTTCACATTATTATTCTTTTTACACATTTTTATTATAAAACATCTATCAATCAAGTTTACTCGACACCAATCTTGTTTAAATCATATTCTTGTTATACTTTTAAAATCCTCTATTTCTCAAGACACATTCTATATTTAGATGCTCGTTTAAAATACATGGATATTAAAATAGTTTTTATTTTATCAGTTTCGGCTCGCATCTATAGCCACCCACATAAGCAGATTATCAGTATCTGCACGGAATGCAATCTCCCTGCAGGCGCCGTCCATTGCACGAGGCGACGTATCCTATCGCGTAGTCATGTTGTGCAACGTTATAATGAGATTTCAACTTTCTTTATGTTTTATGCGAATCAATAGCCATCCTTTATCACTTTAGGAGTATCTATCGCCGCCCACGTTTGCAGGTAATCGGAATCTCTACGGATGGAAACGTTGGCGTCCGTCGTGCGTATCGTTAATCGCTCGGCGATTTTGAGGCTGCAATATTGCTTAAGCGGGGCTAGCGGCGCGAGCTTACGTATAAGAATATGCTTTTGCGAGGCATTCCAGCTTAGTCCATAGAGGCAATGGCCCATGTGTGACCGACCTTAGTTAGGCATCTTATTTGAGTCCTTGGTTACAGTATAGTCCAGGTTTCCCCCAGAAAGGCCAGTGTCCAGAAATTGGACATAAAAAGGATTAGTACAAATTCTAAGCGAACTCCAACGTTGCATGATTGCGAATATCTTGGAGCGAATTGCTTGCTAATCCGTATTATAATGTCACACTGTCATGCACCTTGAGTGTCGGCAGATTATGTTAATTGCATTTGATACGCTTCTCGCTTTGCTGTTTATTGAAACTAAGCGTCTTAGTCACACTGTAATGCTACATACGATGAACTAGTCAAACTGCTCATTAACCTTTAAAGGGAAAATAAATAATAAGGATTAGTTGTTGTACAAAAATTGCAAGAATATTAAACGGTTCTTTTTTATATATTTAGATACTTATATGAATTTCTATACCGTATCATTTGTAAGCTAAAATACATTTTAATGGCCGTCTAACCTTAAGAACTTTATATTTCTTGTTTAATGCTGCTAATGGTAAATATATTATTGTGGAAAAGCAAATCCGATCTGTCTTATATAAAATAAATTATTTAAAAGAGCCTCATATCAGGTATATTTTATTATAATATTTATAAGTAAGTAAGTCATGATTAGAATTGATCATCAAAATTAAGCAGGGTAATTTATAAGTTTCAAAAACGTTATGTGTACACCTACATGTCATTGGAAATTAGCGATATGTTTTTTTTAATGTATGGTAAAGGTCATAAATAATAAAAATGGGGTAGGTAATATGCATAAATATCGATATCCAGGATCTATCGCCGGCGCTGCGCTGTCTGAACACCTGTCTATCGTATCTCGCAACGGGCATCTCGCGCAATATCCGCATCCAGCCTTGCATAAATATCCGGGATGTTTCAATTTATATTCATGATAACTCAGATAGAACGTTACATCTGATTTTACCTTGTTGTCAGTATTAGTATATAAAATATTGTCACGTCTATTTTTAAATGTTAATCAATGTATCTAAGCACTAAGTGTATTTTAGGTTTTTTTTAACTGTAGGTACATATCTAGCTTCATAAAAAAAACTATACGCTTAGAAGTATATCGTTGATAGGAGCTGGTTGTCAAGGGGTTTCACTCGCACCCTTTACATTTATATTTCTTGTCTTAATAAGTCACTTGAAATTCACATAAAATCATACTTCCTTTGTTAAGAAAATAAATAACGACAATTTAAAAAAGAAAAAATGTGTGAGACACCTTATACAAAATCCGTAACCTTATGTTTTAGGATAGATACAAGTTTCGTAGAATGGACGAAGTTACTTCAGCATTCAATACGTGGAAAACCTATAATTTTCCAAAGGAAAGCCGACTATCATATGGATTTCATATTACGGTATTGTATTTCTCATGATGGGCCCGGTAATGGGTATAAATATCGATATCAGGAATCTATCGCCGGCGGGCGCTGCCTGAACACCTGCCGGTGCGTATCGCTCGCAATATCCGCGACCAACCCGCATAAATATCCGCGATGTTTCAATTTATATTCATGATATTAGTAAGTCAGATGGAATGCACGTCACATTTGATTTCCTTTGTTGCCGAAATAAATATGGGACGCTCGAAACTGTATTATCGTCTTTATGTACCGTGTTTGCAGTTTTCTCTATTTGCAAATAAAAAGTGGGAGCATAATATATTTTCGTTGCCTAAATACACCGTTTTATTTGCGAAGTACGCCATGACGCTCAGACGCATTTATGAAAAGGTTTCGGTTATCCTCAAACCGGAAAATACGATTTTTCTGTCTTCTTTGAAGGTATAGCGGTAATTCCATTCAGGTACTTTAATATAAAACCTCGTAGCCATGGAGCCCTTTCCTTTGATAAATCATTGTAATTGTATATTGGGTTGATTTTATTTATTCGAAATATAATAAAATTGAACGTGTTCGTTTCCAATTTTAAAATAGCTGTGCTCGTATGTTCGATACTAAAAAATAAATAACAGTTTGTAATTTATATGTCTGACTGTCTGTACAACTTTACTTTGGAACTACACGGGGCTACATTTTACTACTTTTTCAGACATTTCAAAGTATTTTTCAAAGAAAGTGCAATATTTTCACGACATAATCAAGTTCCCAGCCTAAAAAGTAAAAATCTTGCGCTCTTTACGGGAGCAATTACAAGTACAAACGCACCTGTTAATCATTGTATCTTTGCATAAACATTATATTCTTGTGTTTTTTTAAACATACTGTTACAGCGTTTTAAGGAATAAAACAATAGCGAAATTGCAGTTTGATGTGTAATGACGTCACGGGAATTCGCAGGATAGCACTTACGCTACACAAGGTTCATAAAACTAGTGGAAAAGCCGGCTCGGTGGGCGGATAAATTGAATTATTGATGGAATGTCCTGACATCCCGAAGTTTCACAATTCTCCCGTTTGCCATCAGTCGATGCATGGGTAATCATTGGCTGACTCTCCTAATTTAGACGATCTAACTTTGGTTTCAGTCTGCCTTGCATACCTGTACCGTTAAATAAATTAGTAGAGAGTAGATCTCAGGTGTCACAAAGTTCAACGATGTGTCGAAGATTTTAAAATTTAGGGCGAGCTAGTAGTTTCGTCTGAAGTCTGAAGTTCAGTTTTAGTATAAGTAACATCGGGTGTCTAATAATTTATTAACAATAAAATGAAAATTTTAGAGAAACTGAGAGAGAAAGAGAGAGTCTGTGACACTCTAGGAATTTTAACTCGATCTCTTAGTAGATATAAGTAGATATACAGGATATTTAGACGTTAACAATAAAATTAAATCCTACTACATATATGCTAATGACGAGTCTAAAATAAGACTTTGTAAAGTTGGAAGACAATTGCTATAGATGAAGAGACTACACGTGTCCAAAATATGTATTTCTATTTTTATTTGTGTATAAATAAAACATTATAAGAAGAGACCAGAAATAAGCAGCAATTTTCACTATCGTTAAGGCACTTCAGATAAGTCCATCATAGCTACTAAACAGAAATAAACTACTTCTCTTTGTTCGAATACGATTAACTATTGTGCTAAGATTTAAAGCGTTAATGTTAGAATGAGACTAGCTTATCTGGCTAATTCAAGTCACTGTAGCGACGAAAAGATAAAAAGGATAGCAAAGAGGATTAATTTAAAAGCCACAGAGTGTAAAATAAGTCCAACACTGGCACCGTCTATCGTACTCCGACACTTTTCTTTGTTGCGAAGAATGCAGTTAATTTATATAGCTTGATAGGTTTTTGTTGTAAACTTGTGGTTCAGCTGTCTGTACGTTACTAAAGCAATATTTGCAATGAGTCTTAAGTCGATTACAAAGGATTTATCTATAATTTGTGTAAGTGGCATGGGGTTGTTCGTATTAAAGAAAAATAAATATTATTGTTGTTATAAAAGATTTTTGAAGGTGGTACCCTTTGTGGTTCGACTCCGGTGGCACCACCGCCACATCGATTTCTGCCTAATAACAGCAGTGTTAAGCGCTGCTGTGTTCCGTTTTAAAGGGTGTGGTAAAGGAGACATAGTTTTCCGAGGCGTTCCAGCTTAGTCCTCAGGGGTAGCGGCGCATCTGTGGCCGACCTCAGGTAGGAATATCTAATCCCATCTGGGGTTGATTACAGATGTACATGGGTGGCAGTAGCCACTTACCATCAGGTGGACTGCATGCTCGTCTGCAACTCCTATATTATAAAAAAATAGAGATACGTTCATATTTTTTTTTTTAGAAGTATTTAGATTATTTTTGAAACGTGGGGATGGCGGCGATGGCGCAACGGTAACTATTGGATACGCGGAGGATTCCGTGTTTATCTCCAGCCAAGAAGATTTAAATTGTGGGTATGAATTTTTGATTGTTAGATGTTATTGACGATTTTTTAATTTAATGCTCATAGGTACAATTATCTATATCAAGTAGTTTTAACCTGTCTTGGTTACAAAAGACACAGTAGGTCCGTATGTATATCGGTACTGTCTACAAAAACTGTCGTAAAAACTTACTATTGATTTTGTAAATGACAATTATACTCTAAATTATTCTGTTAAATAAATATAAATTAGTCAGCCATCAATGTAACGAAGATTTCAGGACAGCAAAATAATGCAACTCAATGAGTTAGCTTTGTACCGTAAGTAGGTAGGTCAAAAGTTCTGTTTGAGTTTAACAGTCAACCTTCAGTAAGAACCTTCTGCTCCACTGGACCATGATTATAGCGCTAATGATGAAACCACCCTTAACTTGCTACACTTTGTCCCTAAAGGAATAGTGGACAGAGGGAAAATACTTCAAAAATAAAATAAAAATGAACTTTCACTTTGTAAAATGAGGTTTTTACGACGCTACATAAAAATGGAATGAAATTATTATAATTTTGAGCTACGAAAATAGTTTTATACACCAGTCGCCTGCACTGCTCTGGAAATAAATACGTAAATATTTTATTACCCAAATAGCTGTAATATAAAGTAGTTTAGCAAATGGTATTGCGCTACCGGTAATTGTAAATTGGAAGGAAGATATCATTTAGTCATATGTCTGCAGAATATATTAATAGATATAGAAAAAATATGCACCAAGCACATTGAATGTGTCCATGAGTTAATTGTTCAGTCGATTGCGTGCTTGCAATTAATGAAGAATACACTTACAAAATCTAAATCAATTCTTACTATCTTCATCCATCACATCTTATATATATAAAAATCTCGTGTCACAATGTTAGTTACCGTACTCCTCCGAAACGGCTTTACCGATTTTTACCAAATTGTATATGCATATTCAGTAGGTCTGAGAATTGGCTACTATCTATTTTTCCTAAGTGATAAGGGCAGTTCACCCTTAACATTTTTTTATTTATATGGCAACACAACGTTTGCCGGGTCAGCTACTATATTTATATAGAAATGTAACTGGGATATGATATGATGCCTTTTGTAATACACACACGAGATATTTAAAATTTTTCTTCAGCAGTTGTAACGTATTGTAATTGATTTTAGGAAGAATCTCCGTTTGTCGACAATCGCTGCCGACTGTTACCGATTGTCGTCGCCTATCGACAGCAACGGTTGTCGGTATGAGTCGCCGTTTGTGTGTTACCAGCCTTAGACTTTTTGTGACGGTGCAAGTAACTCAAAAGAAAGGTCCCATCCGGACTAAGCTAGCACCTTTGAGCAGTGAGGGGTTTCTGCTCTATTAGTTTTCGGTTCGGTTGTGCAGCTTTAATGATGTCGCATGACTTTGATACATCATTTTATCGTAAAAGGGTCCAAAAATCAGGAAGGGGACAGGAAATAAGGCACGGACTGTGGACCAATTAGCTCTAGTTGGTTGCACTTGATATTGTTGCGAAAGACACGAAAAAGTAGTTTTTTTGGTATCAATCTATATCTCGCAATTATATGTACGCACTATGTTTTTCAAAGAGATTAAATATTAGATAAATAACCTTAAGTTTGAATTTTGGTGGAAAGAAAATTAAATTATTCCCATAACATCTCATATTTCTTTGGAGCAATATTATTGAGCGCTAAAAATCCGCTTGTAAGTTCTTATCAGCTTTATTTTTATATCTTTGTATACTAAGAAGTATTAAAAGCATGTAATACGATACAGTATAAGTTGATATGAAAGCAGTTTTGCGCTGCGCTCGTTCTGCAATAAATAAGTAGCTTAAAAATAAGTATGTACGAAAGATTTCTAAAATAAATAGTTCGAATACCACGATATTCGTAGGGTGTGTAGGCCGTATGGGTATATACAAATATGAGATTGTCTATGTTAATTTTAATTTGGAGATTCTTCTGCAATTTTTATAAGCCACCTTGACAACTTTCCATCGGGTAGTTTTATACTACACACCATTCAGCAATATCATTAAAACTTTAATGTGAATGCGATCTCTGAGGATAAAAAAGTCAATTACTTTTTTTTCTCAATTTTTATTTCCACATTGCGGTCTAACATGTTTTTGATACGAGGCGCAGACTTCGCGTGAAAGTGATCTACACTACACAGCATTCGGTAATAAGGCTTTGCAAATAAAATCAATTTATATTTTACTACATCCGAGTACGCAAATTATTTTTATTTCCACATTGCGGTCTTACATGTTTTGGACACGGGGCGCAGACTTGGCGCGAAAGTGCTTTGCACTACGCACCGTTCGGTAATACGGCTTTGCAAATAATTTAAATGTGATTTTATTACATCGGAGTAGGGGAAGTCTTTTAATTATATTTATTTCCACATTGCGGTTTTACATGTTTTGGACACAGCGCGCAGACTTGGCGTGTAAGTGCCTTGCACTACACATCATTTGGCAATACGGCTATGTAAATAACTTTAATGTGTGTGAATGCAGCTTCTGAGGACAGAAAGTGTTTCAATTACTTTTTTATCTCAATTTATATTTCCACATTGCATTCTAACACGTTAAGGACACGCCGCGCAGACTTGGCGTGAAAGTGCTTTGCACTTTACACCATTCGGTAATACGGCTTCGCAAATAATTTCAATTTATATTTTACTACATCCGAGTACGTGAAATGTTTTATTTATTTTTATTTCTACATTGTGGTCTTACATGTTTGGGACATGGAGCGCAGACTTTGCGTGAAAGTGCTTCGCACTACACACAATTCAGTAATACAGCTTTGCAAATAATTTCAATGTATGTTTTATTACATGCGAGTATGGAAAGTGTTTTAATTATTTTTATTTCCACATTGCGGTTTTACATGTTTTGGACACGGGGCGCCGACTTACCGTGAAAGTGCTTTGCAATTTACACCATTCGGTAATACGGCTTCGCAAATAATTTCAATTTATATTTTACTTCATCTGAGTACGGAAAGTGTTTTAATTATTTTTATTTTCACATTGCACACACGTTTTGGACACGGCGCGTAGACTTGGCGTGAAAGTGCTTTGCACTACACACCATTCAGCATTACAGCTTTTCAGCGGCGCATAAATCGAAAGCGGCTTACAAACGTGACTGTTTCAGCTTTTATTTCAGTGGAACGCTTGCAATAACGTAATTTATAATTGAGAGCTCTATTTAAATGTATTGGCTATTATCGTGGTCAAATTGATTTTTGAGTGTGTAGCACTTAATGAATGTACAGTGTAACGCGTGTTTGTCGGTTGTTGTTGCTATTGCTTTTATTTTGTAGATTTCTATGAAGTGATAATAGAGTAATAAGTAGTATGTGTAATAAAAAAATAGTCGGTAAATGTGTTTGGTTAATTCGCAATTAATGCATTTTTTTTAAATGGGTATCATTTTTCATTCTAGTTTAGTGACATTTTTAAGTATGTATTATTATACCTACGTTGTATCATTTATCAATAGCTGCATTTACGTTTGTGTGTAGTTACATTTATCTGATGTGCCAATAATATTTACCCTGTAATTAATGTAATTAAGCGGGACAGTGTCACTTCACTTAGTTAAACTAAATTAAATAGTTTATTGATGTGGAATTCAGTGTTGAAATGTTACATTTAATCACTGGAATTTGTAGGGATCAGTGTATTCAATAAATCAATTTATTAAACGGGATAATAAATTTTCTATAACAATCAGTTTACAAATTTTACAATTTGTTAAATTTAAATAAGGACCTCAAGCAGAAAATTTGAACGGTATATAATAGGAATGTTATGAAAGCGTTTAAACCTTTAATAATGTTTTATTACTAAAAGACCACCCTTAAGGCGAGCCTCCAATTAGCTTCATTTTCAAGACTAAGGAAATTGACAATGTCATTTTACGATAATTGCTCTTGAAAGTGCTCATTAAATGATGATAAGCCTCGAGCTGCCTCCTTTATAACGGAAAGAATATCTTAAACAGGAAGTTTACTTTATAAGTTTGCTTTTAATGTTTTGCCTTAATTGGAAAATGAAAAGTTGAGAATGGAACGGAAGTAAAGATTTATAAGTCGGTAATTTTACATTTATTGAGTTACTTACGGGAAATTTGTTTTTACCCGACTGCCAAGGAAGGGTTATGTTTTTCGCGCGTATCTTGTATGTTTGTCTTTCTTTATTTGATCCGATCTAACAAACGGCTGGATGAATTTCAACAGTTAAGGTGTCATTATATTTGTCTCAATGACCCGAGTGTCCTTAGATAGGTCTTAGTAAAAAAAAAACAAAATGGCGGATTTTTGGCGCGAAATAGTAACACATGTAAAAAAAAAAGTTAACCGAACCTATCAAGTAGGGTATCAAATGAAAGGAAATTAAACGGAGATTATAAAAACATATTTGTATATATATAAAACAGCAAGGTGACTGATTGACTGACTAACTAAATGACTTTTTCATTTTTCAGAAATCAACGTACACCCTAAACTAAGGACCCTACAGTTCTGAAATTTTGCACATAGGTTCTCTATATAGCGTGAATAAGTACTAAGAAAAGCCTTTTGGAAATTTTACCCTTAAGAGGGTAAAATAGGGGAAAACAGTTTTTTTGAAATCCTTAAATTTTGAAGCAACTACTATAAATTTTTGTATTTGGCTTTCTGGATAGGAACAAGGACGCACTTATTTATCCTCATCCGAAAAATCAACCCTGTAGAGGGTAAAATAAGGTTTAAAAGTACATTTGAACAACCGTCAATTTTGAAGCAAACACTATGAAATTTTGTATCAGGCTTGTTGGATAAAAATAATGAAATTCTACCTCTAACGAGGTAAAATAATGACCGTAACTTTGAATTACTGAAGTTATATATATATATACATATATATAATATATTATAGACCGGAAATGGTGGACCTTTTCACGAAATAGTAACACGTTTTAAAAAAAGTTCATCAAACCTATCGAGTAGGATGTCAAAACAAAGGAAATTAAGAGGAGATTACACATACATTATATAATATATCTTTTATATAAAATTCTCGTTTAAGTTACCGTACTCCTCCGAAACGGTTTCACCGATTTTCACCAAATTTTATATTCATATTCAGTGGGTCAGAGAATCGGCCACTATCTATATTTTTTACCCCTAAGTGATAAGGGTTGTTCACCCTTAACATTTTTTTATTTATATGGTAACACAATGTTTGCCGGGTTAGCTAGTAATATATACTCGTATATACACATCGAGATGACTGTCTGACTAAATGAGAGAGTTGCTGTGCCAGAGATCAACGCAAAGGGAAACCGCTGAACTTAAGCGTGTTGGAATTTTACACATAGGTTCTTTATATAGCGTAAATGAGCCCTACGAAGATAAAATAGGATAATATTGTTTGAAGATCTTTTGTTTTTGAAGTAAACACCTACTATGAAACTTTGTATTTGGCTTTCTGGATAAAAATAATGAAATGCCTATTTCACTGCTTTTGGAAATTCTACTTCAGCCTTTTTGGGGCAGTCGGGTTTTTTGATTTTTTAAATTAATTATATATTTACGACTTAATGGGAATTTTCATAAATAGGGTTATTTATTTACTAAGTTAATAATGATTTAACATTTGCATTTTATGAAAGTAATTAATGTAAATAATAAAGTGGTATACAATGTATTAATTGATGTAAATCTTGGATGCTATTAAATTTATATAGCTAAATATGAATAGCAAACGGTGAATAAAATATGAATAAATGAATGAATCAAATACACGACGTTCGTGTTGGCCATATTAGCAGACAAACGACGTTTGCAACAATTTTTTGAAAATAAAACTTATAGATAAATATATTTACCTGGTTGATTACGAGAACACGTTTGCGACGAACTGATGACTACTTTATACGACTTTTAAGTTTATATATCACTTCATCTAAAATTTTATCGTACCTTTCTGACCGTATAATCAAAGGGTTGATTACCTATAATAGTGTTGTATCGACGTCAGCTAAGCGACTCAATGCTCGGCTTGTTGTGTGTCAGAGTAATTTAGTGGCGGCGCTTCGGTGACCCGGGGTCAGTTGAGGTAAGGTCGAAGCTTGAATTTTGGCAGTTGACGCCTATAACACTATATTTGACTCGAAAACTTACTGATATCAATTTGAATTTCTTTATTAATATTTTATGGTGATTTTTTTACCTTTCGGTATTACAGGTTTAATCAAAGGCTTGATTACCTATAATAGTGCTGTATCAACGTCAGCTAATCGGCTCAATGCTCGGCTTGTTGTTGTGTGACAGAATGATTTAGTGACGGCGCTTCTGTGACCCAGTGTCAGTTGAGGTGAGGTCGAAGCATGAATTATGGCATTTGTCGTGTATATCACAATATTTGACTCAAAATCTTACTGATAACGCTAGATATCAATTTGAATTTGTTAATATTCAAAATATTGTAATATAAATTTATTTTGCTTTAATTAATAAAATTTTATGGTGATTTTTTTACCTTTCGGTATTACTGGTTTAATCAAAGGCTTGATAACCTATAATAGTGCTGTATCGACGTCAGCTAATCGGCAAAATGCTCGGCTTGTTGTTGTGTGACAGAGTGATTTAGTGGCGGCACTTCGGTGAATCGGGGTCACTTGAGGTGAGGTCGAATCTTAAATTATGGCATTTGTCACCTAAAACACACTATTTGGCTGAAAAACGTACTGATGTAACTAAATTTTACCTTCATAATATTCAAAATACTGTGAACAAAATTTTTATCGTGAATTTTTTACCTTTTGGCATTGCTGGTTTAATCAAAGGATTGATTAGAATAGTGTTGTATCGACGACTGCTAAGCGGCCCAATGCTCGGCTTGTTGTGTGACAGAGTGATTTATTGGCGGCGCTTCGTTGACCCAGGATCAGTTGAGGTGAGGTCGAAGCTTGAATTATGGCATTTGTCGCCTATAACATAATACTCGTAAAGTTACTGACATCGCTAGATATCAATTTGAATTATTTAATATTCAATATTACTATAATTATGTATTATGACGGAGGGGAAAAAAACATTTTAATGAAAAAAAAATCGTCAGTACTACTCATATTAATGTGAGATAATATTTTGGTTAAATATGTTGAGTGTAATTAAATATATGTGTACTTTGATTTTATTTGAAACAAAAACGGAAAACATGAATTAAAAAAAAAAGTTAAAAATAATAAAAATTAATTGCACGAAGTCCATAAATCATTGATTAGAGTTAGTAGCCTAGTTAGTATAGGTATTCTAAGTAATTAAAATTAATTGGATTTCGCTCTTTTCTAATAATTTACGTTTTTAATTATTACTACATATATTGTACTGTGTACGTGTACATTCGTGAAAACTAAATAAATATTTTCTTTTTGTAACACAAGTGAGTTATGGGAGCTGGGCGTCGAGGAAATAATTGCAGTCTATTTCGCGAACAAATTAAATTTTTATTTAAATTTAACACAAATTTTACACAAGTTTTAACAAAAATGAAATTAAAAAAATAAATTGATGGGATAGGTCGAGTCACTTTCCGCGATGGAGGTGAACTGATTCCATGGTGGACGGCCACCTGTACGTGGGACGGCCACCCGCGCGTGGGACGGCCACCTGCGCGCCTCGTCAGCGTTGGCCGTTCCGCGAAGGCCCGATGCAGCGCAAGCACGATGCAGCGTGAGAACGGTGTAGGGCTGGCGCGATGCAGCCTTAACGTGTAGGGCTGTCGCTTACACGTAACTTCTCCCGCCCCAGCTGAGCAACTATTTGCCTACGTTTAGTGCAAATATTGCGGCCTTCTTGTCCTCTCGTGTAGCTGTCGACGAGTGATGCTCACTTGAGGTTGCACACGGTTGAAGAGATATTTCAACATTCGATTTTGATATGTCTTCTGATTTTCTATTTCGCCGGTATCGCCTTATGTACGCAATAGCGAGAGCAATTGTACCCAGTAGGATTAACAGGTACAGAGGAAGAGTAGTATGGTAAGTACTCATCGAAGTGGCGTCGGTTACTTTTGGTGAAGTTTCCATTGATATTTGGTCTTCAATGACATGTAGTTTATTAAGATCTATTGCAGTTATGTTGAAATGAGCTTTTCGATTCCTTGAAGATGACAAGGCTAATAATTCAGAATTTGTGAATGTAAGTATTTCGAAATGCTGTCCACGGAGTTTATCGTTGACGTTGGTGATAGTGAATTCTGTTGTTCTGATGCTGCAGGTTCTCGGTATAGTAGCAAGGAAACTACCCTCGATGATTTGATGGCGTTCCTGTCCACATAGCGTTTGTACTTTCGTGGGGGTTTGAAAAGATAGTATATAGTGTTGATCGTCAAGCTCCAGTAGAGCCTCCTGAGACAGAAAAATAGGCGTGGGGTGACACGTTTCATCTATTTTCTGTAAATGAATTAGTGTGCTGATGCAGTCCTGAGATGTTCTGGTTTGATAGCTCATTTGTTGCTTGCATATGAATATGGTGTCGACCTTCGGGCATTCTGCCTCCATGTATGCATATTCCTTGGAGTTGGTTGCAACAAAAGGAGATGGGGGAATTATAACTTCATGGTGCTTATTAGGAACTGGACACAAACGGTAAAGGTCATAAGTTGATGGAGATACAATGGGAAATTTAAGAACAATAATGAGTTTATTGTCTACGAAATAACATCCTAACCTAATTAAATCATAGTAGAGTCGAGCATCAACTAAATTAATAATCTGATCTTGGTTATATATATCTTTCAATCTGCTTAACATATCAATTACATTACTAGTACTTAAAACAGAATGATGTACGGTACTTGTACGGCTAAACGCTAAAATATTTTCTATTCTATCTATCTCTAATCGCAAATCTTGAATATTTTCAGCTATAAGTGTTAATATTTGCGACAATTGGACATAACGGGTAAGCTGTATAGTATTATTACTTGTAGTATTAATATAGCGTGTCAAAGCTTTTTCTAACTTAACTTGATTGCTACTTAAATTACTTAATATTTCTGTTTGATGGAAAGACATCTGCTTATATAAACTTATGTGATTATTTAAACTATTAGCTAAATCTACATCATTCTTCTGTAAGATATGAAACATTTGCTCATACTGTAAAGCATCATTATAATCGAGGTTTCCCGTAATACTTTTAATTATGGATCCCAATGGATTGATTAAACCACACTTGGTTCTTTTTGTTGGCAGAAAAGTATCTAATTGAGAATTTATTTCCTTAATTTTGTCAGACAAGTGTATGATTTGATATTTAAAAAGAGCGAAGCCTCTAGTAGTTAAGTTATTTGTGACATCAGTTAACTGAGTTTTAGTCAAATCTAATTGCTTCTGAATTTCATCAAAATTAATATCATGTAAAAAGGTGTGATAATGTGAGGTTATTTTTGCAGGTCCGAGTTTGAAAGGAAGAATGCCAGGACCATCATTTAAACTGTCAAGTCGAATGTCTTGTGCTTGGGCCAGGTGTATCAGGATCACCAGACATCTGTAGCAATCCAGACGTTTTGCGTTTACGTTTCAGTCTATTTTTAGCTACGGGTGTGCGCTTCTTTGAAGTGTATATATGTACAGGTAAGTTTGAAATAACTCTATCATGTATGTAACGCGGTGCAATTTTTTGTCTTGTAGCTACCGGGTTCCTAATGTAAACTTCTTGTCCTTCTTCATAATCTATCTGTGGTTCTCTACGTGCATTCTGTTGAGACATAAGTGTGTTACGTTCAGTCTGTGAAATGTCGTGAATAATTTTATATACTAAATCCATTTATGACGATGGTCTTGAATGTATTGTTGCATTAGTCGTTCATTTAAGTTTAAGTCAGTAGGGTCACGCGGATCGAAATGTCCAGATATTAAGTCAAAGGGTCTGCATTTTGTTAAACTATGTACGGAACTATTGTAGGCAATTATAGCATAATTCATTAAAGTAGAAGTGGATTCATTTTTATACTGTAGTTTTAATAACCTTAAGTGTTCGAGTATGGTGCTATGAAGACGTTCAATCATTCCGTTTTCATTAGGAGAATAAGGTGCAGTAGTGTGATGGTGTACATTATGTAACAGAAGAAATTCTCTAAATACCTGATTAGTAAATTCTGTTCCTTGGTCAGTAGTTAAATTAATTGGAAATCCATGATGAGTGCACAAGGTAAGAAAAGCTTTTACTATATTTGGGGCTGTACAATCAGATATTTTGTATATTTGAGCGTATTTAGAAAATGCGTCTATTACAGTTAAGTACTTTTCTTGATTAATTGTTAATACATCTGCATGTACCATTTCAAAAGGTTTACTAGGAGGTGGCACAATTTTAAATTCTGGACGAATTGGATGACGGTCGTATTTAGCTCTACTACATGTAGTACATGAATTTATAAATTTACTTATAGATTCTTTTAACTTAGGCCAAAAGTATCTATGATAAAGGGATAAATAGGTTTCTGTGATACCACGATGGTTCGTTTTACCTTCGTGATACTTGCGTATAATATCTTGTTGCTCAAAATAGCTGCTGACATTTTCTAATTCATGCTTAACTAGGACTAATCTTATTGATGAATTTTTAAAGAATTCTTGCAAAATTGGTACAACTGTAAGCATTTTTTCAGGCGGATTTACAAGAAGAGCAGTTAGAATTTTTGGGTCGATGAAATTTTTTACTGTATTTATTAAATCTTGTTGAAAATTATTAGCTGAAATATCTGTAACTACTTTTTCATACGTGTTGAAAGGTGTTGTGACTTTTGGTTTACGGTTAGATGGATGCTCACAAATATTAAGAATTAACTGTTTATGATATTTATTCAAAGGGTCATTGACAATAGGTATTTCAAGTACAGGATCTTCATTACTGGTATGCATGGTTTCACTACGTGATCTGACAGTTTCAACGTCATTCGCAGGTATTAATTCGTCAGTAATAGAAAAACGAGAGTTTGCTGTTACTGTGGAACATGGACTACTTAAGGGTTCTATGTTTGGTGCTGTGTCAGTCGACGATTGGCTTATAAAGGGTCTATCATCTGGAGCGGTAACAGTTGATGATGAACAAGTTGAGATATTAACAGCTATTGAGTTTAAATCTTCATTATGAATTTCAACTCTAGAAAGAGCGTCTGCATTAATATTAAGTCTCCCTTTTTTGTAAATTACTGTAAAGTCATATTCGGCTAATTTTAATTTCCATCTTGTCAACCTACAATTCGATTCTTTTAAGTTCATGAGCCATTGCAAGGGCTTATGGTCTGTAAAGATTTTAAACTTTCGGCCAAACAGATATGCTCTAAAATATTTAGTCGCCCACACAATTGCTAGCAATTCTTTTTCAATTGTAGAATAATTTAATTCACTGTCATTAAGAGTCCTGGATGCGTACGCTACTGGTCGGTCACTACCTATAGGTCCTTGTGATAAAATAGCTCCAAGTGCAAAGTTTGATGCGTCTGTGGTCAAATTAAACTCCTTAGTGAAATCAGGGTATTGTAATATCGGATCGTTTGTCAGTAGTGTTTTACAGTGATTAAAACATTCAATGTATTCTTCAGACAAGGTTATTTTTGCACCTTTTTTTAAACAGCTAGTTAGTGGTTTGGTCAGTCTTGCAAAGTTAGGTATGAAACGTCTGTAATAACCTAGCAAGCCTAAAAATCCTTTAATTTGTTTTGTAGTTTTGGGAATTGGATACTTTGAAATAGCACTAATTTTGTCAGGGTTTGGCTTTACTCCGTCAGATGTTATAATATGTCCCAAATACGGTGTTTCATGTTTCAGAAACTCGGATTTGTCCATTTGAATCTTAAAATTGGATTGACGAAGTCGGTCAAAAACTTTACGTAAATTAACTATATGTTCTTGTAGTGAGGTGGAAAATACAAGTATATCGTCTAAGTAAACTACGCAAATTTCATTCTGTAAGCCTTGTAAAACGTTGTCTATGACTCTCTGAAAGGTTGATGGGGCATTTTTAAGACCCATGGGCATTCTTAAAAATTCAAAGTGTCCGGGAGCAAAGTCAACACTAAATGCAGTTTTATGTATGTCATCAGGGTGAGTCTCCACTTGATAAAAACCACTAGCTAGGTCCAAAGTCGAAAAGTATTGGCATTTACCTAA
The DNA here is from genome assembly GCA_014595695.2 of Epargyreus clarus clarus. Taxonomy (NCBI): domain Eukaryota; kingdom Metazoa; phylum Arthropoda; class Insecta; order Lepidoptera; family Hesperiidae; genus Epargyreus; species Epargyreus clarus. Next base: position 2,421,137 of record JACTTY020000060.1, on the reverse strand, counting down.
TTTGTCAAGTATGTCGTTAATATTAGGGATGGGGTATTTGTCATCAATAGTCTTTTCATTCAGTCGTCTAAAATCAACCACAAGTCTCCACTTAGTCTTACCCGAAGCATCTGCCTTTTGGGTACAATCCAGATGGGTGCACTCCACGCAGAACTAGATGGTCTGATAATTCCCTGATCAATCATACTTTTTATTTGAGCTCGTACTTCATTTCTATGCACATGAGGGTATTTATATGTCTTACAATGAACAGGAAATTCATCGGTAGTTTTTATACGGTGTTTGATATTATTGGTGAATGTAAGTGGCTCGTTTTCTACATAAAAAACATCGGCATATTTTTTGCATAAGGCAAATAAATTTGCACTTTCTTCCTTATTTAAATGATCAGTTCGTAATCTGGATAAAATTTTTTGAGTGCGATCTAAATTTTTATTTTTATTACAAAAATCATAGGCCGAAACTGATTGTTCACTGAATAAACTTGCAGAAATTGGTTGGATCAATGTGAAAATCACATCATTTTTAGAAGGGTTAGAAACTTCTACATAGGCTTGGCTATTTTCAGAAATAGTCAAACAATCACCAATACTACATTCACAAATGGTTTGTCTATCTATAATAATTTCACCGTTAGCTATAGTAGTTGGCACTTTAATAATTTTGCTAGATTGTGCTGGTATTATCACCTCTATTAAATTTACACTGCCAGATTCAAACATATGGATTTTATTTTTTGCAAACTGTGTGTTAAGTATGCGAGAGCCTAAATCAATTTTTGCTTGCCACTGCTCTAATAAATCACAACCTATTAAACCGTCGAAATAATTGTGAAACCTATAAATGTAAAGCTTTACGGGGTTATTGTCATTAATTTCAGAAAAACATGGTATTTCTATGGAATAGTCGTTTCTAGTAGAAGCATGAATATTTGTCACAATAAAAGGGTCGTAATATAATGGTAAATCCGAATAGTATCTTTCTATAGCTTCTGGATTGATAAAGGATTGATTTGCTCCTGTATCTATTAATAATTTCAGAGGTGGGTTATGAATTTGAATGTATGGAAGCTGTCTTTTATTTTGTAAATTTAATTCTATCTTGGGACACTTGAAATTTGAGCTGACAAAAAATTTTCGTCCGTTTGTTCGTCAGTCTGTTCAATAAATTGTTGGTCATTTATGTAACCGTTTCCCACTAAGTGTTCAACTACGTTAGATGGGGTGTCATAGCTCATGTCATAGTTATCGACGAAGTTATGGTCAATGTCATCACAGTTATCATACTCATTAGTATTAATTTCTTGGTAATAATTTGGAGAACGGTACTGACCTTGTCGGCTCCAGTCAGGTTTCATTGAAGTCGGTGGCAATGTACGGGCTTTGGGGTGGCTAATGCCACTCATAGGCTGTCCGTGCATTTGATTACTGACCTGGCGTTGGTGCTGTGTGGGGTGAGTTTCCCTAAGTGGTATCCTAAAACCAGTGCTCATATTCGATCGTGGTAGAGCCCTAAACATTTGCTGGGTTTTTGATGGACCTTGATAAGGCTTATTTAAGTGTGGCAACATCTGAGAATTATTCATGCGTGACTGCTGGCTAATTTGCTTATTAAAGAAAGGATTAAAATTGTTAGTTCTGAATGATGGTGTCTGTTGTGTAAGTTTTCGTGAATAAGAATTTCTATTTTGCATGTAAATAATATTTAATTCCTCCTGAGCAAACTCCAAGGCCTTTTCAAGCGTTGGAGGCCTCATACAACGTATGCGTGAGCCTAATGGTTCACGTAAGCCTTTAAGGAAAGTCTGTAAAGCTAATTTTTTATATAAGGTCCGTTTAGCTTCAACGGTAGTGGAAATATCATCATGTAACTCAACATATGTCATTATTGTACCGAGTAAATTCTGAATTCGTTCATAAAAAATGTGGGGTGTGTCATTACCTTGAGATAACATAGATAAATCGCTATACAATGAAGATTCATCACGATGATCTGAAAAGGTATTAATAAGAGCTGCGCGGATTCCATTCCAATCCGATGGGATGCCATTCGTAGCTAAGGTTCTAGCCGCGGGTCCCTTAATTTTATTTAAAATTCCATTTATCACTGCATAATTATTTAACTCATTTCCAGATGCCGGATCGACATATGCTAATACAATTTGATCACATATGTTTAAAAATCTAATTAAAACATTTGAATTTCCATCAAACTCAGGGACTAATCTTAAAGCATTAAAAATTTTATCGGTTTTGTCTGACAAAGAAGCAGAAATTGCCGTTCCACTTACACTTGGCATTGAATTTTCTGTCATATTTAATGATTCTTCTATGACAAATAAATCTAAATTACGATTACGGTCTCGTATAGATCTACGAATTTCCTGACGAGAACTGGGTGAACTACCCTTATTTGCTCGTAATAAAAAATCTTGAAAGATTTTATGTCACTGTTCACTCAAATTTTCAATAAAATTATATTTATAGGGATAGGAAGGACATATATTGTATAGGAGCTGCAACCAATAGGTACATACTTAATATCTACTTATTACTCACAGAAGTAGCTTCATCTCGTATTTGCACATCGATTTTTGGATGTAGCGAGCTGAGCAGGGTTCCCCGACGTCCGGATCTCGTTCAATGGTTCGGTTTCCCGTTTAATAGCGATAGTCCGAAACACGCACAAACCGGGAACTTTCGATTGCGCCAGTTATGGGTTCTGCGCCACTTATGGGTTCCTCGTTTAATTGCGATAGTCCGAAACACGCACAAACCGGGAACTTTCGACTGCGCCAGTTATGGGTTCTGCGCCACTTATGGGTTCCTCGTTTAATTGCGATAGTCCGAAACACGCACAAACCGGGAACTTTCGACTGCGCCAGTTATGGGAGCTGGGCGTCGAGGAAATAATTGCAGTCTATTTCGCGAACAAATTAAATTTTTATTTAAATTTAACACAAATTTTACACAAGTTTTAACAAAAATGAAATTAAAAAAATAAATTGATGGGATAGGTCGAGTCACTTTCCGCGATGGAGGTGAACTGATTCCATGGTGGACGGCCACCTGTACGTGGGACGGCCACCCGCGCGTGGGACGGCCACCTGCGCGCCTCGTCAGCGTTGGCCGTTCCGCGAAGGCCCGATGCAGCGCAAGCACGATGCAGCGTGAGAACGGTGTAGGGCTGGCGCGATGCAGCCTTAACGTGTAGGGCTGTCGCTTACACGTAACTAGTGGCAATTAATTCAGATCGTAACAAAACACAGCTGTAATACAAATTGAAATCACATATTTCAGAGATATTAATATATTTATTACTCTTTATTTGCACGTAGCTTACAGAACGTTTGTTTATATGAACGTTATGAATGGGCCCCATTAATTATATGTTGCTGGTACATGCGTACGTAAGCTGGAACGCTCGAAACAAAAGGCTGCATTTACCAACACAACACTAATAATAAATAGAAATGTCTTCTATAATTTTTAATTAATTTTTAATGAAATTAAAATTGCTTTAAATTGATTGATAATAAAACAATTTAAGATGTTAAGATGATTATAATAAGAGTTTTGTCGTAATATTTTTTTTAAATTGTTATAGAGAATGTAAGCATTCCTATTTACATTTCGCTCGTTCTGATAAATACTATGTACTTGATAAATATAGAAAAGGAGCCATTTTGGATCTAATTCTATTGAAACAAAGCATATTAATATAAGCGTTCATATTAGTCAATGTGTTTTCCTTCAGTAAACATTAATGTCTCATACTGATAACAGTATATTCGTACATAGAACTAATATTACTGTGTTTTGAATTGACATATCTAACTGACAGCTAGTATTTGCAAGTGAATCGTTCCACTTTAGTTGTCAATAACTTACACTTACTCTGTTGTGGTCAATTTTAGATAGAAATGTATCCAGTTCTATCTCTATATGTTTGTTCACATACTTTATTACTCGTATTTACGAGCTTTTGCCCGCGGCTTCGCTCGCGTTACGAAGTAATATTATTAACAAAGAAGATTTATACAAACTTTTATCCCCTATTTTATCCCCTTGGGGGTATCAAAATCCTTTCTTAGCGGATGCCTACGTTATAACATCTACCTGCATGCCAAATTTCAGCTCGATCCGTCCAGTGGTTTGGGCTGTGCGTTGATTGATCACTATGTCAGTCAGAGTCACCTTTGAGTTATACATATTTAGATTTAAGGTAGTAGAACAGTTTGTGGTTCGATTGCGGAATCACCAACGCCATATTATCTATTCCTGCGTTGTGTTGCTACGTTGTGTTTCTGTTTGAAGAGTGTGGTTAGGGAGACTTATCCAGGGTGACCCAACTTGGTCGTTAGGGGCAGCTATGCATCTATAGGCGACGTCAGGATCTAATATTAGGGTTGCTCACCGCTGTCCATGGTTGGAAGTAATAACTTATCATCAGATGAAGAGTTGTTCGCTGCATCACAAGAAAAAAAAATCACGACTAAATTTCATAACACGAAGTGCTTATAATTTGTAGGTGTCATGTCATTCTTGAAGAAGTGAAGTCTGCTTGTTAACTGTCAACTGTCAACTGCACTCATGACATTTCTAAATCATACCCGTTCTGTGTTACGAGTACAGACAAACGTAGTGCGTTGGCGTATGTGCATATAATTTTCTCTCGTCTTATTTGACAACATCTCTGAGGTACAGATCAACGGTGTATAATGATAAATATAACTATCGTTTGTTCAAAATAAAAGAGTGACGTTTGTTTAGGGCCTAAGCAAATAGGCGTCGTTGTCATATGAATTTTCTTACTGCATTACACAAAGAGCGCGAATATTTGTGTATTCATACCTATACATAATATATTGTAGGTGGTAGAACCCTGTGAGATTCAATTCCGGCGGCACCACCGCGACACTTATTTCTGTCTAATAATAGCAGTGTTAAGCGCTGATGTGTTCTGGTTTGAAGAGCTTGGTAAGGGAGACATACCTACTTATCCAAGGCGCTCCAGCTTAGTCCTCAGGGGTAGCGGCGCATCTGTGGCCTCAGGACCTCAGGACCTCAGCGACCTCGGGTAGGAATATCTAATCTTCTAATCTAATCTGGGGTTGATTACACATGTCCCCGGGCGGCAGTAGCCATTTATCAGGTGGACTGCATGCTCGTCTGCTACTCCTAGATTATAAAAAAAAAACATAATATAATGAACAATATTGTGACCTTATTTATGTTCCATTGCTAGAGTATGGGTTTTCTCTTATCCCTCCTTCAAACATAAAGGTAAACAAGACATTATTTGTCACGTTTACCTAACATTTATTAGGTTACATAACAATATAACATAATCATTCGAAATTATTATCCTATTTACAAGCAAATTATCATAATATAAACGGTACAATCATGCTATTAATATATAATGTAAGCATTTTGCTTAACACTTATATCTGTAGAACCTGAATTGAAATTACCGTAAAGATTTGTTACACGCGCCAATACGTAAAGTACGATCGATAACGTATCGGCGTATCGCGATCGCCACTTTAGGGTAATAAACCGATACGCACATAAATTAAGCTGATAAGGATAATAGTGATGTTGTACGAAACTACAATGTTGTAGTTTTAATGCCTAAGCTAAAGCTTATAGAGGGAAATATAACGTGCTGCTTTGTTTTTTGGTGACGAGGTGGAAATCTTAAAAAGATACCAGATGAGGTGAAAGCGTGTGTGGGGTTATTGTCCACTAAAACCCTCCCAGTGGTTGCGTCCACAACTGAAGTTCTCTTAGTGTGGTGCTCCGGTCAGCTTTCTACAGGTGAACTTGCTTACCACACCTTCGTCTGTTTACGACGATATTCGTTCATACACACCGTCCTCCTTTCCAGGGTTGCTGGAGACGTGGTTCGAGCTTCTTCTCTTGCCGGTTGCGACCCAGGAAGTACCCTTTAAGTCAACACCCGTCGACAACTGTCGCTGACGACAGGTGGCGAAAATCGGCGACTGTCGACATAAACTGTCGTCCGTGTCTCCGCTCTCTAAGCATATATTCGTTTTCACGGTAAAATAGCGTTTTGTTGCAAGTGGTTTCTTATAACGGTCTTGATACAGTTCCTGTTTAGTCAGGCGCTGGTATCTGCGTAGGAAATGCAATTACATCTTATATATTTGTAAGACGGCGTAGTGCGGCGTAAGGCACGATCGATAAGCATATCGTGATCGCTGTTTAAGGTTATAAGACCGGAATGCGTATAAATTAACTGGATTAGGATAGTAGTGATAAAACGGTTTAAAATAAGGCTGACTGATAACGCTGCGATTTTCTGTTTGTCTGTTTATTGACAGGTACTTGAGTCAAGTACCTAATATGTGCTTATATCTCAGTCTGTGCCTGTCTATATCATATGTCCATAGGCGACGATGAACACGTATCATCAGGTGGAATGCATCCTTGCGTTTAGTACTTCATAATACTGAAGTAGCCCCCAAAGAAGCCCACTTTGTCAATCATGGTCTAATTGTATGAACAGGCACGTTAAATTTAAATTAAATCGTGTGCTTAAAAATGCCTAGTGAATAAAGTTTCTTACGCTGCTTCTTCTCCATAAAAACATCTTCCGAAGTACTGAAGAAGGTAGTTAACGAAGTAACAGCGAAGCGAAGTAGTTGACATTCAAAAAGTGTTACGTTAGAATACATTTTGAAAAATTGACCAAGTGCGAATCTAACTCGCACACGGAGGGTTTCGTACCACCATTTTTTTCTATGTTTAATATTTGTTATCATAGCAACCCTAGAAGTAAATGTATTGTGAAAATTTGAACTGTCTATCTCGTAAGGTTCAAGAGATAGAACCCTGTGATATATGGACAGACGGACAGACAGCGGAGGCTTAGTAATGTTCCAATTTTTACACTTAGGGTACAAAACCCTTAAAATAACATTTGATTTTAATTATAAGAATCCTTCACATACATCAGCGTTAGTGAAGTAAAAAATATTTTATTAGTATAAAATCTAATAGCAACTTTATGCAGTGTCACGGAAAGAGACTAAGTGCCTTTAACCGCAAGTGCTGGAACTCAGTATGTATAGTGTGTAATTGCTCATGTAGTATGCAGTAGCGCACATACATACTATTTAGTTAAGTTAATAACTGGTTCAGTCTTTTGACACTGTATTGTAATTGTTTAATGTATCATTTGGATAATTTCGACCTCTACATTTTGAGGAACGGCACCTACAGTATCCATTAGCCGACTAGAGAAATTCTATATTCTAGATTCTATATTCTAGAGAAATATTTAAAATTAAAGAATCATATCGTGCATTAATAAATCAAATTAATATCCTTACAGTATAATTTTAGTAAGGATATTAATGCGACTATGAGTTTGTTTGATTGCTACACGTCTTAACTACGTCGTAACTGATTGTCATAATATTTTATATGCACGCAGTCAGAAGATCAGAAAAGGTCATAAGGTAGCTTTATCCCGAAAAATATATGGATAAGTAAAAACCTTTGATTCCGAGCAAAGCCGCCGGAAAACGCTATGCTTGTGTAAATTAAACTTATTTGTCTAACAATGTGCCTAATATAAATTAATTTTGATATTATTCGCTACAACAACTGATACAATTTGTTACTTAAATTGTGTTTTAAAAGGCAAAAAGTGTTCACGGTGTCCGCCGCACGAACCTTGGCCGGCCGGAGCCAGTCCCCCCACGCACGCATCGCTTTCTCAAACAACCTCAGATCCACTCGGATTATGTACGCGTGTATCGATGGATGTCTGCTGTATACATCCTATTTTTCTGATATTCACTGCATTTACAAGTGTTAAGAAAAATTTTCTTTTTTGTTGCGTACCTACTTTCACTAAGGTTTACAGGGTGTTAGACTTTAGAATCTTATGGTTTACTTACAACAAGGATTATTAGGTTTTAGGCTTTAGAATCTATAAATAAAAACTATATTTTGGTAACTAAATCACAATAGTAATGATACGTGACATGTTCTATTCCATTTGTAAAAGGCACGCAAAACATTACATTTTTGATTTTTAGTTACAGTAAATGTAAATTATACATTTAACTGTAACGTAATAATATTTTTTATTTTACAAGATATTCAAGTAACGTGGTTTTAAAATGTTCTATACAAGAACACATGTAAACTTTAAATACTATTTGTTTATATTTTATTCAGCAAGCTTTCTCCTAACATAATGCTTTGAATCTTTTCAAAGAGTCTATTAACGGATAAGGTCGAAACCGTGATCGACAAACTAGTTACTTACAGTGGTACATTAGAAACTAGAGTAACTTCTACTTCAATAAATGTCACACGAGCAACGGTCCCGAGTTCTCATACTAAGTGGAGTTTTAATCACATATAAAACGGTCGTAAAGGGATCATTAATGATCGGTTTGATCGACGTGATTCTATCGACATTAAGTCTGGGTACAAAGGGGACATAAAAACTGAATATAGTCTCTATGGGTACAAGACATTTAACCATTACACTATTCATATTTTGACGACCCGCGTGGCGGAGCGGTCACCATACCGGTCTGACGCGAAGAGGGTCCCGGGTTCGATCCCCGGCCAGACAGATTTCTAAATGATGAATTTAGATTTCTGATTCTGGGTCTGGGTGTTTGTGTATATGTCTCTGTGTGTGTCCATGGCACCCACGACACAGGAAATCCTAGTGTGGGGCTGTGAGTGTAGAAAGCGTTATTTATTTATTTATTTATAATGACTCAGTAGCGTAATAGGCGTGTTAAGAATATAACGGCATTTTTTATAATAAACCCATATTAAAATAAATAAGATATGTATTAAAAAATAACAATGAGTAAGGTCGCCTCTTGTAATCTATTGGAGCGGATTGCCCCCAAACCAATATCAATATACGAGTATGAGTATTATCTATAACCAGTAGGAAGAGGAATGAATTACAGCCAGGTATAGATGTAGCAAAAGTAAATATTTTCTGACTAAATCATAGCCCATAATATGTATAACTACAAACCTTTACAATAAAGCAATAAAGTACTGTGCTTAAAAAGGTCTTATAAAATACAGATATCGAATATTGTGACTGGATGAAATGAAATTAAACGTACAAAGGTTTAGAAAGGATACTTCACTTTTATGATTTCACATCTTAATTAGATCGCCCCTAAGGTTTTCGATTGCTATCATATTTTTGTTATAAAACAGAGATTCACCAGCCGCTTCTGTAATCCTATAAGAATAATGAATAATTTATAAAGCAATAAAATAATCAATACAAGAGACGGCGGCGGCCTCAGAAGAATAAGGGTTTTATAATACCGTGATCACAACTTAGAATTATTATTTTGTTGATGCTAATCGATACTAAAAGAATTATAAAGTCAATTAGGATTGTCTAAGAGTTTTATTACTTCATAAATTGATAAGCTTATGTGTTACAATGAAACTGTGTTCTGTCTGTCTGTACTATGCGTCTTGAGATTTATTGGCAGACTTTACCATCATGTTTTGTTTATTAGTAGCAGCAGTTTAACATAAAGCTGGTATGGGCTACTGTCGTTCGTGTAGATCTCTAGCTTAAAATATGTTAGGAATCCTTTTTTTGGTTTCGGTTTTGAACGGGACATCTTCTAAAGATCAAAATCAGGGACCATACTTGATGTTCATGTTGTGATCGGCAGCCAGACATTTTTAATACTTTGAGGAACAAGTTAGAATGTCGCATATTAGTATAGCTGCCTTACCACACCTTCCAAACTAAAGCACAAATAGTCTACGTTGCTAAATAATAGAAGTTTTGCCTCTTTAAACTAAGTAGGATAGTTTCTACGGTGTACAATCATTGTAAATATTATTCTAAATATTATTAACAGCTTTGAAATATTATAATCAGACGAAGTCAGCTTTAAAGGCGGGTTATATGAATATAAAATTGATTTACATTCCAGAGGTGATTGTAATTACAAAAACCATAGAAATGATTTCAGTAATTATGTACTTTATTATTAAAAAAATACTTTCCAAGACGATTCTTAAAATATTTGGAATAACCGCGTTTTGATAACGTAACCATAATATAGGTAAATAAATAAAGGTTATATTTCCTACCTTATTTATAACATGAATTTTATGTATGTAAGTTCTGGGTGCTAGAAGTAGTTTTATAACCCGTGAAACCGTAATTAAAAATTAATTGTACTCGTAGTAGTCATCTAAAATAGTACGGAGTAAGTACCGTGCTAAAATTAACGACAAGAATTTATAATGCATAGTACGGCTATTACTCCACTGCGTGCTGTAATATTATGAAGAGTTTAGTTTAAAAGTATTTTTTTATTATTAAAGTAAATAAATCATTGTTATCCGGAAACCGAAATTTAAATTAGTGCATTCCATTTATTATACGAACTTTCTAATGTGGCTTTACTCGAATAAAACTTATACAGGTTGTCCTATTTTTATTAATAAGTAAATATATCTGAGTTAAAATTACCTAAGAAACATAAAAGAATCATCAAACTTCCAATCTTTGAGTAAAAAAATATGTCCAAATGATATAAATACTTTTAAAACTAATCCGTATATTAACATACATATTAACTTACATTTTTATTACAACTTGTCATGTTTTAGAAAATGGTAATTATCTTAAAATTCCAGACAGGTACTCCAATTTTATTTATTTTAATGCGCTCATATTGTGTTTGGTATTGGCAGGAATTTCAACCGGGCGCCTGTCTGCTGTCGATCCTTTTTAGGAATGCAGTTGACAGCATTATGATTAATCACACCCATATTGCTTGAAAGTGGCAGTTACGACCGGTCGATTGAAGTTACCCGTCCTTGGGAATCCTGTTGGTAGTGATTTCTTTGCTACTATGCGGATAATTATGGCTTAAGTTAGGTTACGTTAGCTTATGGAGAGAGTTCTATGATAACTATTACGTGATATTGAACATGGGAAGGTAGTCATGGTGGCTACTATAATATATAAATTCAGTAACTATGTATATTATTACATAATATTTTTTATTCTATTAAATTTACACCCATCAATTGTTTCAAAGTAGGAATTATGAATCTATAGGTAAAATTTCAAGGAAATTAAATATTTTAGCTAATCTACAAGTCATCATCAATGCATGTAAAAAGCTATTACAATTGTTATTACTAATGTACCTATTAATTTATTACTTATATGTACTTATATAAAATAGCTTTAGCTACCTTAGCTTACCTTAGCTATGGCAATTATTTGTACTTTCGGTGGAGAACAGTCCTTACCTAAACTAGCGCTAATTTTAAGACTAATGTAATATGTCGCAGAATACTAGATGGATGTGCGCTAAAAGCGTTTCCCCGAAACGGTTACGAGTTTCGCACACACGGAATTTTATAGTGGTTTTAAATATTCAATATCTAACGCCTCATCCGTGTGTAATAAAACCATCTCTCTAGATACTAGCCAAATTTGCGGATGTCCCTATATCCAGATATGTGGTTAAGTAAAATTTTGTTTTCAATACCTACATAGAAATACTATACAATTTATCAAATGATTTCATCTTATTCAAACGAAATGTGTTATGATTATTATTGTAATTCGTTAACTACATAAGAAAGATAGAGATTAGTAAAAAGGTTCAGCCAAATATATTGTTGTAGGATTACTTTGTTTATTGTACTATTGACAGCAGGATAGCGTGGCGATAAGAGTTTTTGACTACATTATACGAAAGCACGGGAGTCCTCTCCCTTATTTCTCATGGGAGGCTACGCGTCACAGCCTTTAGTCAGCTCCGGATAGCTGCGCGCGCGCACGCGTTCTGTGCTACTTGCGTACTACGTTTGCATAGGAGGGACGATCGCTTGTTTACCAACACACTTCAGTAACGCACGAGCGTGAAGAACAACACTTCATACCGGCTTTGGCATACCTGAACTCATTAAAATTCCAATAAGCTTTTGCATACCATACTGAACGCACTCATAAATCAGATATTCAATTTGATGACTTTCTGTTAGTGAGATGTCAACGCCTCGACCCCTTAATAAGCCGTCGGCGGCAGTTTATGAGCTTCTGGAAACATAAATAACTTGCATAATGTGACACATACATTTGTAGCCGCATTCAATAGTGTGTAACCAGTGATTCTGCGACATGAGGCCCTCAGCGGTTATTGTTTATGTTATCGCTCTGGCGATCTTCGTCGGGGGCGAGATCAGGATTCGAGGTAGAGTGAAAAAAAGGTACACGACGCACAGAAGGCACAGGGCCATTCTGCCGCCCTGTGATTTTAATGTGACTCTAATCGAGGACGAGTGGTCCCTGATGGAAGCGATAGGGAAGTCGAAATTTATTTTTACGGCTAAAGTTTTGACGGTGAAAAAATTTAAAGCAGTTGATGAATATAGAGGGAAGAGATCTAATATGTATAGGGTGCAAATGCGTCGGGTGTTGAAGGGGGATTTGGAGAACTTGAGGACTTATGTGAATATGGATGGATCGTCGGAGGAGACTTTAAGTGGGTCGACTTTGATGGTGGAGCGTATGCGCGCGCGGGAGTACTGTGCGCCGGCGCCACGGCCTCGTCTGTCCGCGATTTTTTTGTGTTCCGGCGGGTACGCTGATGACGATAATGGACCTCTACGTCTGCGGCTATTGACGGATCCTGTGCCGCTTACGCTTTATCATCTCGATCGCATTAACGCCGCTGTCAAAGGTGAGTCTTCTTGTTGTAATTCTTAGATTTCGTCAGGCTAAGCCTTTCTGTATGTTCGTATTTTATCGGATTTTAAAGCAGGTATTTTGAATATATTCATATTTTAGTAGGTTTATAAAAGAGAAACGGAGTAAAATGTAACGAATAATTAAAAAGTATATATTTTCGACTTCTCATATTTACTCGTATTACTGCTCGAATATTGTATTTACCAACTTTCAATAAATTTGATATGCAACTTAAATTATCCGGTATTTAACAACCGTGCAAACAAGAGGCCACGTCCGACGGTACGATATTTATCTGATTACCGAATTTTATATCCAAAACAGACAAAGGATTTCATATCGGTTGTTACAAGTAATGCCCATTAACGTTCAGCGTTCGAACAAAAGCAAAATTAAACTCAATAGGTTGGGCTCCGTGGAAATTATAATAATGTGTGGGTGTTGTACCCATAATGCGCTGTGAAGGCATTGAGATGTGGTTTGATCGACATCTCGACAACTGTTCGTTAAGTTAATGGAGTGAATGCGCCCGCCACGTTTGTAACACCGACTGTGCTTAATTCTACGAGATCACTCGATCATTTGCATTTAATTGCAAACAGCTTGTAGCTTGTAAACGTCCGATTAAGGAATTGATCGGTTTATTTTGTTTTATAGAGACTATTTTAGGAGCTAAGGGAGGAAAGAATAAGAATGAGATTGTAACACACGCGTACCATCACTCAAAAGCGAGAGAATTAGAGGTTATGTGTAGCATAATAATAATATGAGATGTTTACGAATTCATTACCACGCTTTTATTAGCTTGGGTTGTATGTATGTATGTATCTATGTATGTAACGGAATCTTTGAACTCGATTTTTACCCACTTTGAATGGTCCGATTAATTAAAAATTTTGAACAATTATCAAGAACTGATGACAATGTCCGATTTTAATAATTTTATCTAATTCTCCTCATCAGCATCGTCAGGAGTCAGGATTAACGATTTTCCTTGTGCGATTTTGGCGTTGTTTTTAGTTTTTGAACTATAATTATTAATATTATTGTTATTCGTCGTTAATCCTTTATTAGTCCATTACTGGGCATCGGTTTCCTCTCAGAGTAAGGGGTGTTTAGGCCGCAGTTTACCGCGAAGGCCAAGTGCGTATTGGTAGAGTTACACAGTTTTATTATTAAAGTACTTTCATGACTTTAGGTTTCCTCACGAATTTTCCTTCACTGTTAATAAAGTGACTATTAAGTTCTATTATGCACATAAGTTTGTAAATTAGGGGACGATATTTGAACCTTGGACCCCCGATTCAGACACTCAGATTCAACCACTTAGCTATCACTTTTGCTTATTGTCCCTAATATTTATCAATTTGATTTTGTGTTCACGTATTCGACATATCTAAATAAAATCTTGTTTTCTATATGAGAAAGTGCGTGTGAATTGATCACTTGATAACTTACTCGGTGTTAAAACATTACTGCGCTGGTACACTCGCTCCAATTAGTGAAATGACACCACAAGTATAGTTAAGGGTATGTCATTACAGTGTACAGGTCACGTGTGCCGTGTTGGTGGCTGGACGTGTATCTGATCTTGATATGACAGTACCTATTGTGGACTAAAGTAGGTGAGGATTCTATATTGGGTGTTTACTTGATTAGATGTGGGTACGATGGATATAAGTATTTATGTAAGATACACATATATGTATTTGATATGTGTTTTTGTGTGTATAATCTAATGTTCAGTATTGTATCTATGTGTATAGATTTTAGATAAAATTGTTCGCACTCCGTCTGATTGCAAGTGGCCCGTGCCGCCCATGGACAACTACAGGTTTTACCTTTTCTGGAAACTGACGTGGGAGCGACGCCGGGTTATGTGGGATTTACCGCACTAAAACCCCCCCCGGTGGCCGTCCTCAACGCTTGTTGGAGAACTCCGGGATCTCCGACGGAACGCAACCGAACTACATGTTTTACCTGAAACCGATCATAGATGCGATGTTATTCCTGAGGATTAAGATGGTCATATAGTATATAGGATATCCACTGGCTTATAGCCAGTCGATATCCACACACATCCGAAGCATAGAACTATTACACGCTAGATTTAGCTTTATTTTTAAATGCTCAATATTACCGTCTTACCTGTTAAATATCCCATATTTCGTGTTAAAAATAAAAACAAAAATGTATACCAAAAAAAATGTGAGCCGTCACGGGACGCCTGGCAGATGTGAAACATCGACATTATTTTGTAAAAGTAATATGCAGAAAAGAACATAATATTGTGATAGGAACTAAATATGTCATAATGATAAAATAAAATATTACGATTTTTTTCCAGATAACGATGACTATTTATTGAATAAACATTTATTTTCATTAAATACAAAAATTTACGAATTTATTTCAAATCGTGACTACTTAATTCGTTTAATCAGTGACTTCGGTAATAGTTTGTGCATGGCGACGCGTCGCCACACCGTTCACACTACTGCATATAGACTGTATATATATACCATCGTATAGCGTGGCCACGGCATGCGTCGCCACGCCAGAAATCGGTTTTACGTGCGGCTATAGATGTTCCACATCAAAAATATGTTATTAAAATATACAGAAAAAAATAAATTGGCTCCAATATATTAGTAAACTCAAGAATCTTAGCTAGTTATTTCAATATATTACTAAAATCGTAAATTATAAGTATCAATAATGAATGTTTCACAATAAATGCCACTATGATTAGAAAAATTAATTAATTTTTTAATGTTCATATTTATAACAAATAAGAAAAAACTTTCGTGCGCTGCACGCCATCAGCTGATTTTGAAATACAATTCTGTCAGTCTTAATAAATTTATTCTCTGAGAAGAATGACATTAAAATTAATTAATAATTTAAAAACATTGTATGCAATGATTTTTATGTGAATTTTAATCTACCAAGATAGTAGATTTTACATTTGCTGGCGCTCAAAACACACCAAATATACGCGTGCTTAATGCACAGATAAATGCATACTTTAATTATAAAAAAATAATTAACTTACTGATGACTTGATGGTGTGTCATAGTGTGATTTTGCTTTCTTTGCAGAAGGCTGATCACTTTCACTCTCTAAATTATCACGGTCAGACATTTTATTATCAGAAAAATAAGCGGGCAATACTTAAAACATACAAAATACGTCAAGTGGTGTAAAACGAGTTAAAACGACTCCAGTCGCTCTCGCGCGGCGTAGTAATACACACGAATGTCACTGAACACGTTAAACGTCATTGTTTTGAATTTTAAGCCTCAAAATGCCTTCTTGTGCAATGCATAAATGCAAAAATTATGCTCGAAAAAGAAACAAGATTCATGGAATCACCTATCACACGTAAATGAAGAGAAATTATTAAATTTTGTTTATTTTTCGTGTTCGATCCGCCATGATTACATGAGTAACCAGAAAGAGACAAAGTATGTTTTTGTCAATGAAAGTGATAAAGACGCAAAATGCATGACCATGCATTTTGCGTCTTTATCACTTCCATTGACAAAAACTTTCATTGATTGAATTGAACTGTCATAGATCAATGAAAAAATTTTCATTGATCTATGACCATAGATCAACAGAACAGAAGTGACATTTTATTGAAGCTCACGATGTTCATACGTGTATGTTATAGTTTAAGATCCCACTGCTTAATTTTTATATTAGTGTGTTTTAGTCAAAATATAACTTTTTATAGTTTATTTTAATAAAATAAAATCGATATATGGGAAATTCTGTATCCTAATCTCTAAATTTTCTTCGATATCTGTGGTAAATAATAAAAAATATTACCATAAAATTTATATAGGATAGTATACGGTATTTTAAAATTTCTTTAATTGAATAAATTAACCTAAACATAATTTAATAAACAATCTTTGTATAGCCAGAAATTAATCCTCAAAAAGACCACGGTAAGATTATATAAAATTCGCATGTCACGATGTTAGTTACTGTACTCCTGCGAAACGCTCTTACTGATTTTCATCAAAATTTATATGCATATTCAGTAAGTCTGAGAATTGGCTACTATCTATCTATTTTTCATATCTCTTAAGTGATAAGGGTTGTTCACCCTTAACATTTTTTTATTTATATGGCAACACAATGTTTGCTGGGTCAGCTAGTACATTTATAAAATGTACACAACTTTGCAATTAATGGTCGTGTGTAAAATAAAACTGAAAATAATAAACATAAATTAGTAAAGATACTTCGCCGCCTTGAAATTGAATGAAGCCACAAACGGCTTATTAGTAAGTTTTTTTTGAATTCTTGACAAATAAAAACATTTTTAGAGAAAATTTACAAATAAATAACTAATACTGCGTAATTTACATAATAGATAAATAATTATTTCAAATATTTTAGGGACATTTTAGCACGGAGACGTGGCAAAACTTTTTTACGCAACTATTTCAATTCTCAAAACTGGGTACATTTTCTTGTTAGGAGTGAGTAATCTTTACTAATATACGATAATAAATATAAACAATTTTTAAATCGTATATTTTAAACCAGTCGATACATCTGTATAGATACATTCTTTCATCAAATTATATATTTATATAATAATAATTTATTTAGTTAAACTGTACTATAACATTTCTACGTAAACGATGTACTAAAACTATTATCGACAGTTCTGGACATTTTTTACCTTCTGTTCCATTATTTCATTGTCTTTGACAAGCATGAGTATCAATGAGAAATATACGTCCATACGTCCCGTTTTTAACGGGACAGTCCCTTTTTTCGATGCTTCGTGCCGTTGTCTCCGAAATGAACCGTTGCCATTGTCAATTAAGTAACAGTAAATATTATAATTGTGAAAAAAACATGGGGTGCTCCATTTATCAGTTTTCATAAAGCGCCCCACATTTTTTGCACAATTATACTATTTACTTTTCCTTAAATGATTCCTAGATTGAAAATTATTTTCTACTTTTTAGTTAATTTTATCATAAAAGCGTGTTTTTTATTATTTCTAACTATATTTTTTCAAGTAAAAAGTATTTGACATAAAAAAATCGATGTCCCGTTTTGACTGAAGTAATCATTGGTCACTATATTCCATGGTCAATATTTACGTTTGCGTACACTTGAAACGCAAGGTCAAACACTAGTTGTCTTTTTTTATCACATTGTTCTAATAGCTCTGTCCCTTATAGAACATTTGTCTATGTAGTTAAAGGTAATCGTCGCCACGCCAGAAATCTTTTTTACGTGCGGCTATAGATGTTTCACATCAAAAATCAATACCACTTTCCTCTAAATATCGAGATTATCATCATTGCTCTCACGGTACTTGGATATGTGAAATATAAAAATAATCAAAGTACGAGAACATCGCAGAACGAAATTAAACGGATCGCGCTGTCTTCATCTTAATTAATTCAATAATCTATAACCCGATAAAGAATTTTAAAGATTTATCCCTATTTATTATCCCTCGCCTCTTAATTGGAAGTACAATCACGGATACAGTTCGCCCGGGGTGAAATCCTTTGCAATAAATTTTATTGCGACGCCATTCTGACCTAAAAATTCCAAGAAGATCCAATTTAATCCTCGTATTATGCGGCAGAGATGAATATCGCGTCGCGGCCAGCAAGACACGCGAAGCCTTTGTGTAGGCACTAGGGATCTTTCTAACGTCTATTTTTAGGAAAGCGGTGTCAAAATGTAAGTTGAATAACGGGATTCCTGTTTAAGTATGATATGAATTGACTCTTTTATATTTGCTTTTTTTAAATGTGTTTTGCTAATGTACGTCATAATTTGACAGGGTTTAAAGGTAGTGAAACTCAACTGTAGTTGATACTGCAGTTCAGTTTGCCACTTGCATTTTCCTTCATTTTAAAAGCCGAATGGTGCATCTTGCATCCGTTTTAGTAATATGGCTTAAAATACGCATAAAATACTTCTGATTTTTACTTTGTATTGGTATCACAGTAAATACTCCTACGGCTATTTAATATCAGGTCAAATGCTTGAAACTTCTATCACATAAAAAGTGTGTGATTTTAGGCCAGCGATCTTATAATGTGAAGCGACTTTAATGATAACGACTTTTCAGCACATCAATTACCAGAGACGGCCATCACTAGCTCTATCCCAGGTGTTGCAGTTACCTTCACGTATTGGAATAGATTTTCATGAGCGCATTGTACGCGATACACACTGAGAGCGAAACAATACGACTTATTCTAAAACATTAGTTTAATTAGCTGGGTCCAGCGACAGGACTAATTTGGACAGTCGACGCTAGCCTTAGAAATTAAGCTTATTACAATTTCCACATTGTTGTGTGATAATATTTGTAACAACTTTACTAAAGCAAATTAGATAGTGGAGTATATTCCAGGCTTTTCCATTTATGTGGGGCGGTTCTCAGCTGTTATATACTTAGTTGTGATATTACAAATATTGTTCCTCGTGATTGTTCACTGAATTTAATCCTAGCATAATGCAGTAGATGAGTATCTCTCTCAGCATCAGAGCCGCTGTCTTTGTGTGGACTATGTGGTGGACATTATTGTACGTTAGTTATAATGCCGTATTGTTGTAGAATATGTACTTGCCTCGATAAATTCAGGAGCAGCGTGGTGTACGCTCTAGGACTCTATAAGTCGTGGGGAGAAACTTATCCCAGCAGTGGGAAATAAAAATATTTTCTTTTAGAGAAAATTCTGTCTAAATCCTTTCTATTTAATCCTTCCTATCTGAATGCTTTTGATTTCATTATTATTGGTATACCGTAAACCCAAAAGGTAATTTTTATTTTTAATTATTAGCAAAGTATTTATTTATGTGTTACGACACAAGACATCTGTAACATTCTGAAGTTAAATAACTGGAGCGATTTATGAAAAGTGAAACCTCATTGGCTTCCCACATCCAATTACTGTCCGGTGAAATCGAAACCAAAATTTGAGAGGAAAAATCAAAATACTCCAAATCAAGTTTATTTACTCTTAAGAAGGAAATGAAAGTGGTCTTCACTTGACTTCATCTATTTCGACTATTTAAATAAGGTCACGAAGGTATGCTTCCCAAAGTTAAAGACACGTAGAAAATATTTAATGTTAATTGTAGTTAAAATGTTTTATTGAATAATTCTGTATAGGAAGAAAATGATGTGTTTGTAACTATTCATATCAGAAAATCGAATTAACACATTTTCGTAACAATATATTCAAAACTTTCTTTATATATGTTTTCTTTATAATATTATGAGCTCAAAACTTCAAAAGAACACGCGAATCACAGCAGCTGAAACAAGCTCATTTCAATTTATAACAAGACGCTTATCGCTTCTCACTTAATTTTTAACAGTAAAAAATTGGCTCTCGACCTTCGGTTACATTGTGCTCGAACGAGACACGAGACAATTTGGTCAAGTGGCCACCAATCACTTACTCCACTCGTTTGTCCAAACTACACAAACTTCAAAAGATGTCTCTATTAAAAAGTCGAACACTGCTCACCGTTAAGTATGCTATGATGTGAGGTATATTATATACTACTAGCTGACCCGGCAAACGTTGTGTTGCCATATAAATAAATGTTAAAGGTGAACGACCCTTATCACTTAGGGGTATGGAAAATAGATAGTAGCCAATTCTCAGACTTACTGAATATGCATATAAAATATGGTAAAAATCGGTAAAGCCGTTTCGGAGAAGTACGGTAACTAACATTGTGACACGAGAATTTTATATATAAGACTAGTTGACCCGAAAAAATGTTAAGGGTGAACAACCCTTATCACTTAGGGGTATGAAAAATAGATTTGGTGAAAATCGGTAAAGCCGTTTCGGAGGAGTACGGTAACTAATATTGTGACACGAGAATTTTATATATAAGATTTATTTCAATAATTATTACTAGAAGTGACATGGTCCCGCAAATTGTGCGGATTGTAACCAATCTGCAAGTCAAGTGACATGGGGGGCAGTCGGAAGTTAGGGCTCGTTTACAGTAGGTACTTTTTGGCAGATGAAGTGCTTTACCTGGTCTGGTGGAAATCAAATTAATATAGTTATTTCTTCTGGGTATGTCAAGTTTACTGCCTCCTATGGTGAGCGACTTTAACTTGCAAATAGCACTATTACCTACCCGATCGACTGCGGTTGAGTTTAATTAACGAGGATTTTCCATCGGGTTGGTAGAGGCTTTCGAAGAGTAAGTGTAAGTTATTTACACCAAGTCTTACGTCGTGTAAGACTTGGTGTAAATAAGCCCTTAGATATGTGAGCCCTCGTGGCTATAAATGTGTGGTTCTCTGCTTCGGTAGCACTTAATTTTTTTAGAGCTCATATGGTTTCGAAAAAAAATATTTCGTTAAGTTTTTGTGTTGTGCAGTCTGGATAATTCTAATATATTTACTTACAATAAACATAAATCGTACATAATATTACCTTCACAATATGTTTAGGTACTTTGTTAACTTTATCTGTTGAAAACCATTTGTCAGTTATTGATATACGATTTAATTTTTCGTAGCGGTCATCTCAATATCATTATGTCTTGAGCATTCTTGTAACAAATTGATTTGTATGGAGGCTATCAAGCTGTCAGTCTCAGTCGGTGCAATCATCGGCTGAATGGTATTGTGACAGGCAGTCTTTACGCGGTGACAGGGCAACTTGTCACAAAGCTTCCCTTTTCTTTTTGTTATGTCCAATTATCTTTTTGAAATGAAACGACTTATTATTTACACAGGTTTGACTTCAATTAACTTTATATGAATTATTACGCACTTTTTTGCACGTTTCTGTGCTAGGAGGGCGCTTAAATTTTGTCAGACATCTTATGGTTATGATTTTTTAATCCGTTAATAACTTTTTTAATGTGCTCTCAAGATGGTTCTGGAAGATATTTTTGTTTCATCAAAATTACTTTAACAGGTTTATACTATTTATTTATTAGGTAAGTCTTCGCAAATTCCTTTAAAAAATAAATTTACTTACAATAAACATAAAGCTTACATATTACCTTCGTAATATTTTTACTTTGTTAACTTTTTCAGTTGCAAATAATTTGTCCATTATTCCATTATTTCCAAGAGCATCGTGCGGATAAGTATTACCCGTTTAGAAAATCGTAATTAGTTTCAAATTGTAGCCAGATTGTAACATTTCAAACAAATTAGTCACATGTAATTTACTGTTAAACTATATGAATAAACTGAATAATTAAACATAACAAATCTATCAAAGTATAAAAATGATGGAAGGCATAAATCATCTTCCTCATGCAATACGTAAAATTGAATGTTTGCTTTCCATAAAGCACAATGAATCAGAATTATATTAAGCGCAGTAAGACAAAATTATTGATACGACGTCGCTCGTAAATAAATGCAAAGTATTTCATGATTTATGACACCTTTTGTTGTCTGAAAGTTCCAATACCAGCAATAGCGAACACCGGGCCAAACCGATTTATATCGTCACACGAACCTCACGATCCGTGGGAATTCTCACAGATAAACGTGAGGGAATTGCAGATGTACGCGATGTAATCTGCTTCATTAGGCTTCAAAGAAATGCACGATACAGTAAAAACGTAAGAAAAGAATCCGCCAATGTGAAGTGAGCCTAATCATCGATATATAATAACGATCGCATCCAACTATCGATACTTAAGAAGGCTTCGTATCTCGGATCGCAGGAGGCGTTATAGACTGTAGAGAAAGTAATGATCAGCACCATTCATCACGACGACTGCACCCCACACGAAGTTTATCTATTTTAATGACGACACAACGACCGAGTAATTCTTTTAAATATAATCACCAGTAGGAGTTGAAACTAGTATTTCTACCGGAATTGCGGTGATAAGCACGAGTCAACTCACACATATTCGTTAAGTTTGGAATAAAGGATTACGTCAGATATTAATGAGTGGGTACGTAAAAGTCAACATCTAAACGATAGAGCCGCGTCAGTTCTTTCTGTATAGGATGGATGTGTCAGAATGAGGTAGATAAGTAGCATTAAAATAAATAAAGCGTTTGAAAAATGTTACAAAATAATAAAGTGCGACGTCGAAGATTCGTCAAGAAAGCAGCCGCCTCGACTCGCCCGCCCACGTCCGTACCACTTTCCAAATTCCTCGTGTAAGCGTTGCAATCACCTATGTGCGTGTCATGCGACAACGGCGCTAGTAATTTATTGTATGGTAAAGTTTCCTCGACAAAAATGTGTAATAATACCGCTGAATTTATGGCTGAACTCTTTATGAAACGGTATAGGCAATTTATTTACCACACGTCTCATAACGTATTAATTAAGTTTATACCCACATTCCAAGTTATGTCTACTCGGACTCTAACGTATAAAACGAATAACTAATATTTGTTAAAAACATTTCATATAGGTAATTTTTATCTTTAAAATGGTTGCTTCTAAAATAAATAAGTCCAAACAACTTCTGAACAACAACCATTGTTATAACAATAACGTGCTATCGTCGTATCCTTAACAAAAGTTTCTATTTTACAGAAACGTTGCATAAATAGTTAATGTTGCGACAAAAGTAGTTACTCGGAGCGATGCACCGCCCGACACTCGTACATGAATATTCAGGGGTAGTACAGCGGCTGGCTGGTTCGGCAATAACTGTTAACTCGCGCCATATTGTGCTGCGTTGTATTATCCTCCACCCTGCGGCGATCGTTTCCCGCCTTCAACCATCAAGACAGAACTCGTACAATCTTTTTAAATGGCAACCGTAATAATAAAGCCCCATAGCTTGCATTTACAGTTTCTGAATTACGGTAAAGTTCGCTCGCTCCTCGGTCAGCTGGAACATAGTAACATTAGCGTAACGTAAGTCCACGTTTGTTTACGTTGATGAAGGTTGCATAGAATTGCGAGGCCTCCAGTATACGCGCGGGTCTGCGCACGCGCACGCGTCTCGGTGGCGCCAACTCGGACTCTTGCGCAACTTTGTGTACGCTGTGTTTACGGGCCGTCTCGATCGAATAATTCCCGTTCAAAGTCACCGAGATGGCTTTTAATCGAACATGCGCCTGACATAATAGAAGATACCTCCGATAATCAAAATGAAGCTAAAGTTTTTAGTGTTATTGCTCCTATGCCACATGATTCACAGCCAGTTCCGTATAAGGGGGGTTGTTAAGAAACGAGATACGTTACATCGCAAGAAAAACACAAATAGCTCCAAATGTGTTTTAAACGAGACGATAACTAATGACTACGAGATTCTGTCGTCCGCCGTGTCTGAATCTAAATACATTTTCACAGCTAGAGTCCTGAGCGTCAGGAAGATAAAGCGAGGCAGCAAGCCCAACGTAAAAATATTCATGTCTTACAAATTGTATATCCGGGGAATGTTGAAAGGAAACGTGGAAGACCTGAAGAGTCACGTTTTTTTAGGCGATGAGCGGACACTGAATGGGGCGATTGTGTTTGTTAACTGGCTACGGACGAACAAGTGTGCTTATAAACTGTATAGACATTCTTCAGGTATATTTTTGAGCGACGGTTTTTATGTAGGCTTTGATAGTGGAAAGGTGCCGCGACTCCGATTGTTGAACGAGCCACTTCCACTGTCACTTTACGATTTGGACAGAGTGAATGCCGCGTTGAAAGGTAAATGTTTACTGTCATTCGAGGTGTTGGCGTGTATGAGCGGAGTGTACACGTTATAAACGTTATGTGCCTTTATTATTAAGTCCTACGGGTCCACGTCAATAAATTTTATATTTGTTTACATGTTAGCGCTTTACGCTCCGATAAAGTTGATTGCTTTGGAGGGATTGCGTCATTTAGCAGGTAGGGAATAAAATGTTCCGTTATTTAGCGAGCACACTGCTAAGTAGACAGGTACTTGTTCCGTTGAGGATTAGCGCCGTCACGGAAAATCGACTGTCGAAGCTCGCGTCGAATCCTGCAGAATCGTTGAGTACCAGAAAGTATTTTTGGGATGGCATTTTTTTATATTTATATTAATTTGTAGCATTACAAGTTATTGATTTATTGAGTGGTTTTGTTTCATAACTATTATTATTACAATTATATTAGTCTTCTGCGACTTTAATTCAAATTTTAAATGGAAGTCGAACGCTTTTCAAACGATGAAGCCGTATCAACCTGCTGTTATCATCAGCATCTCTATTATACACGTCTTTGTACGAAAATTGAAATGCTTAGTATGATCAGTAAATAATAAATATAATTTATAGGATATAACAAAAAATAATTATGGTCAAAAACTTAAATTTCATTTTATATACTTCGAATTGTAATGTACTCGTACTACTTACAAGATTCCTATTCCCCATTGTGTCGTAATACATGATTATTCTTGTTCGGATAGGTAAGTTAAATAGATAGAATCGAGTGGGCGATCCTCAGCGCTTAGTGCGCCCTATAATTTACCTCATCGAGGTCTTTAACAATCGTCCCTCCTACTGTCAGCTCTTAATGATTGTAATTTAAATATTTTGCAACACATTACCTTAGAGTGTAGATACAACTTACACACCTACTGTTCATTGTCTTAAGTCTTCTGTTTTTGTGTATTTTTGAAGAGTTTTGTACAAGTATATATATATATATATATTTAAGAGAGAAGTAGCAAATGAGCTTCTTTGATCGTCATATTATGTCCATCTGATGGTCACTGCCTCCTATGGAAATTATTTCTGTAACTAATTCTAGATTATCTAATAGAGTTTCTACTTGGAGCTACTACTTGAATAAGTTGACTACAATGTAAGTCAGCCGGCACCTACATTACATATATAAGAGGGATTTTTTGAATAAGTAGATTCTACATCTGTATACATGATTCTACGTCTGTATCTGTATAGTTACATCTGTATTTTGAAATTATTGTAATTTCAAAAAAGAAATAACAAGTCACAATATGATTATCTCGCGAAGATGCTGCAAATAATCGGTTAAACATACGTCGGTCATAAAGTGAGCTACTAAATTCAACCGATGTTTATGGTGTAATTGAAAACTTATCTGTTTACTGGTATAAATGAATTCTGAATGATGTAAACTCGTTCCACTGGAATTGTTAGTTTTCTCTGAGCCACTCGTGAAGTGACCACGGACTTGCAAAGTACTTAGTTTGGAGTTTTCTCGTCTTTAATACCTCGAAGTTCTTCAGTTGAGATTGAAGGAAATATAATGTTTGAACTACTGTTCTTGTAATGGGTTTAAATGTACTTTTCCTGTATGTATTCAAGGAACTGAATGGAAACTGCTTGGAAAACTTTAAGTGGTGAAACTATCTATCTAAATCATATTACATACTATCGTAGAAGTTATGAACTGCAACATAAACATATTAGTAGCAGTGGGTTATGATTTTTGAGCGATTGTATGTATGGGTCATTCTTTGGCACGCCCTGCAGTCCAAAGGGTTTGACGGGTTTTAGCATGTCACGGTGGATCATAGCGTATCAGTTTCAGCTAAATTGCGCGATTGATTTAGGTTATTTTAAAGCAGCCGAATATTTACTTTTTATAATAATTCTGTATTATTTTATTTGTCAACGTATTTACTTTTGTTTGGTAGCTTCCGGTGATATTTAATATTTATATTATCAACCAAAAACAGCAAATTTCTGTAACTATTATCGAATTTCTGGGGAAAACTAGAACTAAAACATAAATAGCCTATCTTTACTATTTAAACCGATGTTTTATCGACCGTTTAGTTCTACTAGTTTAGCAACTACGATTTCAGCTCTACAAAAGGCTCTAATTACTCCCCCAGGTTGGTCATTACACGATATTGATACATATTATGTCCGGGGCTAAATACAGTAATTACTGGACCACCTGTCATGTGGCTCCGACCTAATGTGGACTGAAATAGCTTTAGAATAAAAAGGAAACTTGCACGGAGAGGTTTTACGGAGGTAATATCAATTAATCCGCTGACAGCAATCTGCTCGGAGTCAGGTTTGGTTGTGCTATAAAGTATGCTTATAACAGTTTCATTGCTACTGTTCTAGTGTAATCTACTTTTTTATGTCATATATTAATTGCTTAACTAGTAAGTATCAAGCATCAACTTATTGGGTACGTTTCTACTGTTGACGTTCGGGGCTCATCTCAGGACCTTTAGGCTATTTCACGCTGGATAAGCGCCGATTAGTAGTACTTTACACACTTGCTTTAAAAAATATTTTCCATGTAGGAAGCCTCACGATGTCTTGCTCCACCTTTATAAGTGGCAATTACTTTAGTTAATTGTATCAGGCGTTACGTTGCGGAAATCCATGCTATTAAGTTAAATTAAAACTACTTCGCAACAATCCGCTACAAATATGTATGATGGTATATATTTTAAATCATGCAGTATGTACTACCCTCCCTCCCTCAAAGGATGCGTGCAGAAGAGGTAATTACTTTGCCTAATTAAATAAATTTGCAAAATCGTGCCATTCGAAAATTGGTTTCCAGATTTAAAGGCCGAATTTGGAATCATTAGGCTATTACAGATATTTTGCTAGTTCAATTAAGTGGATTGTTTTATTTATCTAGGGTTTTTACGTCTATAAATTTCATACGAACTATATAAATTATGTAGGCGTGTTTAAAACAAGTGTTGTTAGACAATGAAACTTCATTGCGAGTATGTTTTTTATGTCATTTCGTCAATCATTACCAAGCAGAGTTTACTTTACTTACATTAAGTTTTTAACGGTACGGTACTGTACAGTATAATAAATATTAATCGTTTAAAAACTACCTTAATTATGTAAAAACAGTTACACGTGGAAATACTACAGTCGACAATCAGTGTTATTAATGTATCGTAGTTCTTGTGTGTGTGTGATGTGGTTGCGCCGTTAAAGAAGTAGTAACGTCAGCATTACTCCGGGTCCTCGAAACAAGATGTGTTTAAATGAAAGCAGACATTACAAGATTAATTAATGTCGCAGCCCTGGTTTAGGGTTATAAGTAGATCGTGTACACTCAAATATTCTTATCATATGGATACTGACGACATTAATATCGACTACGTATAACCATAGTAAAGAAAGTTCTTTCTTTACTGTAAGTGAAGTGGTGGTAGTTGTATTGACATTCAAAAAGAGCTACCTATTTTGAATAAAAAAAATTGATTTGGTTTGATTACAATGGTATAACCGTGTATTAATGCAATGAGGAAAATTTTGAGCAGACACTTTTAGACATCCAATAGTTTGTTTCGCTCACAAAATTGCCAGCTGATGTATAAGTATCTATCTATTTGTATTAGACTTTCGCATACCTATGTATCAGTCTGCCACCCGAATTGCCGACGTTCACTACCGAAACGACTAATTTATTTGAACTCCTCAATGTATCGTAGGTCATACGATAGAGAGTTCAAGTGATAAACTGTTACTTATCAGTGATAAGTCAAATTTACAGTACTTGTAATTATTTCGGATAAATAAACAAGTCTATATTTTCAAGTTTTTATATTAGTAATACATACTATTAAAATACTATTACTATTAGTATAAATATTATACTATTACTATATTAGTAATAGTATAATATTGATTTCATTTCATCTCTCCTTATCTCAAATATAACACGTCAAGTTTCCTCAATATTGTTTTGAATCATATTTTTGGACTCTTCTGTAAACCTCATATATCTTAGGTTTCTATTACAATTTTGATAATGGTATCTTAGGTAGTAAGTCTCTTAACTTTCTCCGCAAAATCTTGCCACTAGGTGTCTTAGGTATCTCCTTCAAGAATATAACTCCACCTGTTAGCCGTTTCCAAGGCGATACCTGAAAATAATAAGCGAATGAAAGACAGAACAGAATACACCATATCCATTACGTGTAGAATTAAATGAAAAGGTTAACTTTTGTAATATTTTTAGCATTCTTAAGGGTCACAGATAGGCTCATTTACACTAATTTAGATTTCTTGAACAACTTAATTCCATCGGAGGCGCCACTGCTTAAGAAAGTACGTACCTTTCGTACGTACGTTTTTTGAAGGTGGTAGAACCCTTTGTGGTTCGACTCCGGCGGCACCACCGCCACACCTATTTCTACCTAATAACAGCAGTGTTAAGCGCTGCTGTGTTCCGGTTTGAAGGGTGTGGTAAGGGAGACAGACTTTTCCGAGGCGTTCCAGCTTAGTCCTCAGGGGTAGCGGCGCATCTCTGGCCGACCTCAGGTAGGAATATCTAATCCTATCTGGGGTTGATTACAGATGTACATGGGCGGCAGTAGCCATTTACCATCAGGTGGACTGCATACTCGTCTGCTACTCTTATATTATTTAAAAAAAAAACCTTAGACGCGACAAAGTCAATGATTTCCTTTTCCTTAACTGTCACATTCGGTTGTTTTACAACAAATGCTGTAGGTAGCTCCCCGGCCAAAGCGTCAGGTGCTCCAATCACACCAACGTCTTTAACAGCTGGATGTTGCAGCAGGAGAGCTTCTAGCTCTGAAGGGGCCACCTGGAATTTTAATAATAAGTTCTTAGATGAACTTAGAAATTTATAAATTACTTAATAATAAGTAGAGATATAGGTGCAGGCAAATATCCCCCTATCACATAGATAAGGATTTGAGTATGTGGAGAAGAAAATAAGCTTTCCGCGTGTAAGTTGCCCACATTCTAATCAATCAATGTTGAAGTAAGTGATATTTTAATAGCATGGTTAAAAAAATGTTGTTTAAGAAAAAATAACCTTACATTTAAAGATTTAAAGATTTAAAGATTTATTTCAAGCAAAAACAGTTTTACAAATGATATTGTCGTAAACAGCGGCAATAGTATAAACTGTGTCGCCACTATTTACGCCCACCTCGGAATATAGAAATAAAATTAAAGAATACTAAAGGTTAATTACAAAAACAATTACAAAAATACAATTACATGCATCTTAAATCTATGCCAAAGTTCAACGCAGATGTGTTTGTATATGCTGTAAGAATGTGTGTGTGTATTTGTGTGTGTGTGTGTGTGTGTGTGTGTGTGTGTGTGGTGCGTGTGTGTGTGTGTGTGTGAGTGTGTGTGTGTGTGTGGGCGTGTGGGTGAGTGTATGTGCGTCTCATGCTTAGTTGTTAAAAATAAGTGACTCAGTCTCATCATATGTTAAGTTTTGCAAGAACTCCGACGACACATTAAGTGAAATGGGCATACAAAAGTTTTATTCTGAAATATCTTAGTAAATTCTGTATTATTGGGACATCACCTTCGTACTCCAACAACGAAAAATGGTTATAAATTCATCTCAATTTTATATAAAAATAAATAGACAGAAATAACCTATCATGAAACAAGATTACATGCAAGATTTAATGCTCGAGTGAATTCAGTTAATTCAGTGTGTCCATGTCTATGGGATGCACTGTTCATGTACGATTAAGAGGACTTTAACCTCAAAGTTTGGCATCGTATCTAAGTTTATTAATCTCATATTGAAATGGTTCAGGAGTTTATATGAGGGCCTGAGCTAGTCAAATATAACAATGTTTTATCATTATTAATAAAATATACGCAATACGTATTTCTTGATTGATTACAAGATTGAATAGAGTTGAATGATTTAACAAATATTTTGTGACTAAAAATGTATATAACAAAGTAGATTAAACTATTTTGAACAGATATTTTGTGGCTTAAAAAGTTGGTAGCAAAGTAGATCAAACTATAGGTAAGTTTTCGCAATTCTTATCTTATATATAAAATTCTCGTGTCACAATGTTAGTTACGGTACTCCTCCGAAACGGCTCTACCGATTTTCACCAAATTTTATATGAATATTCAGTATGTCTGAGAATCGGCTACTATCTATTTTTCATACCCCTAAGTGATAAGGGTTGTTCACCCTTAACATTTTTTTATTTATATGGTAACACAACTAGTTTTCTATATTGAGAAAGCAGTTCCGCCAACTTTATTGTTATATTAGTTACTTGAAGAATACAAATTGTAACAATGATTTTTTTAAACATAGTATTAAATACCGATTTCTTAGTATACATTGACTTTTATCTAAGGACGACTTTAGTAGGAAATATTATTTGAAAGGATTTTTTTAACACATAAGCTTTAAACCATACATATTATGATCATAGTTATAGACTGCACAAGAACATTTACGTGCAAAAATAACTCGTATAAGATTTCATACTCACTTGCCAGGCTTTGTATTTAATAAGTTCCTTCAACCTGTCCACTATAAAGAAATAACCTTCGTTGTCGTAATACGCGATGTCTCCAGTTTTATAGAAGCCTTCGTCGTCGGTGTCTTCACTCAATTTTTTTCCAATATAACCTTGGAATAGCACGGGTCCCTTTACACACACCTCCCCGGGTTCGTTGGGTCCTAATAGTTTTCTTGATTCGACGTCGACTATCTGAAAACAAGGTGAAATTTGTCTGATAATTATAAGAATGAAAATAGTAAAATAAACAATATCATGATTATAAAAGTTAATAAAATTTAGAATAAACAATAGTGGATTGGATAGCATAGTAAAGGGTTCGATCCTCGGCAAAGCAGACATTTAAATTTATCTATTTTTGAATATAGAATGAATTTGATATTTGAATTCGAATTTATGTATTGATGTTCCGAGTGTAGGTATTTGCTTACGAGCCATTGTGTACAAATGATCAATAATAATTCTAGTTCCATTTTAGCAAGAATAATAAATTGCTACTTCATTTTAGTATGTCAAGTTTATAAGAAATTTAGGAAAAATACTTAGTTAATTACTTTAATAATATTTCCAGCTACAATTTGTCCGACGCTGCCTTCCTTGGGTGCATGGTCATACTCTTGTGTTAAAGCTCCAGCCGTTTCTGTCATCCCAAAACCTTGTAGTACATGCTTTATATGGGGATACCTAAGAAATAAAATCATTTTAGTATTTTTAAGTTATAAGAATAAATAATAATAGATAAAAGTATTAAGTAAGTTATTTATAAAAATTACAAGAATTTATGTAAATAAAAATATATGTTTAAAAATAGACGAATGGAATGTCCGTAAGGTGAGCCAGTTCATTATTGTCCAGGGTTGGGAACAGGTGTCATTTGAAAATTAAATAAAAACTAAAATTCCACCCAAATTGGATCAGTAGTTTTTGAGAAACTCACGGACATACAAGTTTACATACATACGTAGTGGTCAAATACTTTTTTGAAGTCGGTCAATAAAGGTCTAGAGCTTAGTCCACCTCGTTAGCGAGGTGGACTAAGGTAAGTAAGGATTGGTAGACTATGCACATCTTTGAGATTTGCAGAGAACACTTAGGCAAGTCATGTCCTTATGAATTTTTTCATCATTGCTAAGACAACATACATGATTATTTTCCAGTAGACACATAATTCCCAAAAAGATCTAAGGTGTTTGGGATACGAACTCATGCCTTCCGATGAAAGACTGCGATTCCCACCACTAGACCAACACTGCCCTAGTTAGTAATCTAATCTGCTATAACTTACAAATCTTTACCTGTTTTTAAGTTGATTTATCACGCTCAAGTTTAGAGGAGCACCTCCGCTATATATTAGTTCCACAGAACTGATATCATATTCCCGTACAATGGTTGATTTACACAGTGTCACCAGCAATGGCGGCGGGGCCGATAGTATTCCGATCTATAAAATTATATGGGCTGTTATATGATTTGTGTTTTACAGTCGGTGATAAATTTTTCTCGTGTTAATTGTAGTGTTGTTACGTGCTAAATAAACGCTAAAAATCTTAGGACTATCAGTTGATGTAATATATATTTTTTTATTAAAAAAGCATAATTCATATAAAAGTAAGGTGTCAAAGAAAATACTAGAAATTCGAAAATTTTGCAATGAACGTGAAAAAATGTATTATTTTACGTATGAAAGAAAATGTAAAGAGAGGTCTAACAATGATTAATTTTATTATCAAAGATGTATGTTTTGTAATTATCATATATGTATCGTCATTCACGACTAGGGCGGAATATATAAGTATGTATTGTAATGTAACTAATGTTTAATATTCTATATATACTAATAATATTGTACCTTATGTTTTGCAATGGTTTGCAAATAAAGTCGTTCATCAAATCTTGGTAAGAATACTACGGTACGTCCTTTGATCACTTCATCCATGGTAGTCATAATACCCATACAACTCGACCAGGGAGCTATAGTTAGCAGCATTTTGGATAAGGTAGTAAACCTGTTAAAGTATAACTATGAAAAGGTACTATACAAAATATTATTTATTTATTTAAACTTTATTGTAAACCTAGTGGTTACAAAGTGGTGGCATTCTCCACCAGTTAACCCTTGTTGATGGAAAAATGTTGTGGTGGGTGTTACGTTAAAAAACAATGAAAAAACCAATGCAAAAAAAGGGAAATGAATATATGTATACGAAAAATATATACAAATATATATTATATACATATATATACTTATAAATAACTAAATATATACATAAACAAATTTACACATAGTATTATGTAGTGTCTTATACACATAAACACAGATATATGAATATAAATAAAATCAGTTATGCATATAGCGAAAATGTATCTATTGGCGACAAAATTATCCTTTTTGGATTGCACTCAATTGTTTATTCACTATATTTTCAAATAAATGTTATTCAAATCTTCCAAAGTAAATACTTTCAATTATTATTAAAGTTTGCACACAATATTTATTTGTCTTATTATTTGTCTTATTGTCTAAATGATATAATTATTGTCTTATACGTTAATGTCGTTTTGTTCGTTAACTTCGTTAATGTTAATATAACATAAAATAGTGTGTAGGTTGTTTTAATTTAGCGACAGCTACTGCTGTCAATAAACAGCTCATGTAGTCTCTTTAAAACAATACTGTTACTAATTTGCGACTTACAATGGTCGTGTACCAGCAACAATGAAGTTGGTGTGGCTTATTTTGGCTCCCTTCGCTGGTCCCGTCGTGCCCGAAGAGTAAAGTATTAGTGCCGTCCGAGTTTCTCCTTAGAAGCAACAACATTACGTATTTTATTATAAGAGCCGAGTCATATCATATTTTATGTATGTATGAAAGGTAGAAAGCGTATCCATTTGGAAATAAAATGGTATGTATTTTTTATATGAAAAATAAGCTAACGAAGAGAAGTGTTTCTGATGTTACTGTTTTCTTTCATACAAACGAAGTTCCATATACACGAATTAACTCGCTAATCACTCCGCCTGCGTGAGTGTCGCACGCATGACAGGATAAGCTCTTTAGAAACTTTAGTTAGTGGGACACGCATGCATTTGATGGCACAAAAACATCCGTAATCAACCTTAAATAAGATTGAAGCTTTAACGGAGATAGGTGACGAACGCAATACTATTTCAGACCATTTTCGAACGCCTTGTTACATAGTAGCTTTCAACACTGATGTAAAAAGATAAATAGATATGGTGGTGGCACCTTCGCAGTCGAACAATTCGCATGGTAAGATCAAAAGGGTCATCCGATTAGATTTTTATTGTCAAGTTTCCGTGGAGCAATAAAGTGGCGAGCGGTAACAAACTCTCTTTAAGATGGATCATCTGATTTAAGGCGGACACTTAAAACTTTGCGGGTATCTTATAAGTAACTAGTTTTGGCTCCATGTAATAACATTAAATTCTTGGAAGTTAATTAACTTTCTCACCTTTGAAATCAGGACCTTCGAACTTAGATATATCTGTATGATTTTGTGCAATATCTTTAAAGAATAACACTCCAGCTTCAGTATCTACATTATCGAATGAGATATACTTTTCAATTATATTGACTTTCTTCATGTTTTTGTATTTCTGTTTATAGACATCTCCGGACAAGAACATGTATTTCGGTTTTGAAATTTTGAGCGCGTGAGCCATTTCATCTGAAAATTGATAAATCTTATATATAAAATTCTCGTGTTATAAATGTTAGTTTCCGTACTCCTCCGATATGGCTTTAGCGATTTTCATCATATTTCATATGCATATTCAGTAGGTCTGAGAATCGGCTACCATCTATTTTTCACACCCCTAAGTGATAAGGTTTTTTTATTTATATGGCAACACAACGTTTGCCGGGTCAGCTAGTTTATTTATATAACACAAAATTTATGTCATAAGTTTGAGAAAATAAACATTCATATATTGTCACCACTTACATTTACTTTCACCTGGTTTTAATATAATATATTTAGTTTAAGTTAGTATAATATGTTGGGTGTTCACGATAACTGGAGACGGTGAAGTTTGACTCTATACTCATACAAAAATGAGGATGTTTGTCAATTTTTTTTTTAATTTAAGGATCTTTCTACTAGGGTCAATTCCGAAACTAAAACTAGTGGTTTCTGAAATTAACATTTAAGTACCTAGTGTAGTAAAAACGAAGTACAAAGTTATTAGAATTTTGAAAGTGATAAAACAAATTATGAACTTACCATTACTGTAGGAGCTATTGATAAAAGTTACGGTGCCTTCAGTACACCACACAGCTATAGCGGTGAGCAAGAATTCAATTCTGTTTTCGCTACATACAGCCACCATGTCTCCACTCTTCACGCCCAATTGTGATAGCGACGATGCAATGTTTACCACTTTTTGAGCCATCTCGCTGAAGGATATTTGGTTCCCTTTTGTGCCATTGATCTAGAATTTATGTATTCTCAAATTAACTATGTGACCTGGTGCAAACGTTACCATTCCTTCATCGAACCACTCGCCGAAGGATGAAGTTCCAGCCACACCAACTGGACTCGTGGCGGTCCTCCACGGTTCGGTTTGCGAGATGTGGAATGAGCTTCCTCCTGAGGTATTCCCGGAGCGCTATGATATGGGGCTCTTCAAAAAAGGTGCATAAAAAGTTCTTATACAAAGCCGGCGATTCATTGGCGACTCCTCTGGTGTTGCAAATGTCCATAGGCGGCGTTGACTACTTTCCATCAGGTAGTACGTCTGCCTAATTGTTAGGTATAACAACGGTTAAACAATAAAAAATAAGATTTAGCTATTTGCAAGAGTTATCCGAAATCTTTCTATTTTTATTCTAGGTATTTTGTTATTTTATCGTTTACGTAATTTACTTGAATATTAAATATAAAATAATTCTTGTTTTTCCTGATTCGTATTCAACATCAATGCAAGGAAAATGGTAAAAAGCGAGTATATACGTTAAGTGTGTATGTGAAAATAATTATAAATAATGAATAACTTTTTTTGTCACCATTAATATGTAAATGATTTGCTGTGACATTGAACTATTGCAAATTTAAACAGAAAAACAGTATTCAGTGAGCAAGTCCATACGTATGTACTTACGGAACATATCCAATGTACTTACAAAATATTATTTAAATATAACTGATATTATTTGTCTGGCCTTGGAGAAATATGTATTTTGTAATGAATTATAAACACTTGTGTACATTTTTAAATAAAGAATGAACGACAAAAATATTCATTTATATATTGTTTATATCTATTAACCTATTGGATATTTATTTAATTATATCATCATAAACTGGCTTTCGTGTGCATCACCAGGTTACTTCTGAACTGGTTTAGATGGTGGTAGAACCTTCTGAGGTTCGACTCCGGTGGCACCACCGCCACACCTATTTCTGCCTCATAACAGCAGTGTTAAACGGAGACGGTAAGGGAGACATACTTTTCCGAAGCGTTCCAGCTTAGTTCTCAGGAGTAGCGGCGCTTCTGTGACCGACCTCAGGAAGGAAGGAAGGAAGGAATATCTAATCCTATCTGGCGTTGATTACAGATGTAGGTAAGGGCGGCAGTAGCCACTTACCATCAGGTGAATTGCATGCTAGTCTGCTACTCCTATATTATAAAAAGATAAAAGACAATCGTATTAAAATGTTGAGAAAACTCTACATTTTACCCATAGATTAGTAAAGATTAGTCACTCCTAACACGAAAATGTAACCAGTTTTGAGAATTGAAATAGTTGCGTAAAAAAGTTTTGCCACGTCTCCATGCTAACATGTCCCTAAAATATTTGAAATAATTATTTATTTATTATGTAAATCACGCAGTATTAGTTATTATTTCGTAAATTTTCTGTAAACATGTTTTTATTTGTCAAGAATTAAAAAAAAGAACTTACTAATAAGCCGTTTGTGGCTTCATTCAATTTCAAGGCGGCGAAGTATCTTTACTAATCTATGATTTTACCATTAAACTACTATATCGAATACACCTGTTTCTAGGAAACTTTTTAGGGATGAGAAAATAAATCGCAGAAATGAATTATTTTTATTGTTTGCGTTGTTATTATTACACTATATTATAATTAGTAAAATCGTGTCACAATTTCTACACCTACTTTTACATAACTGGATATCCTAGAACACTCTTCTTATCAAAAACAAATAGTGTTTAAAAAAATTGAAATATATATGAGGCACATGACTTACAAGTGATATTTTGTCTTTGTAGTTAAGAATGTGTTCCAAAACAAATCGTCCGTAGCATCCATGCTTGGGCAGTGTAAAATTTTGGTTCCCGTATATTATTCGAGAATTTTGGCTCATTTCGCACTTAAAAATTTACGAGTGATTACACTGAAAATCCTGCACTGACTGGCGCTCACAAAAATTTTCAAGGACAGCTGATATTATTGTTGTCTTCGATGATGCGTGTGCGTTATTCTACGATATGAAGCGACGCGAATTTTTGTGAGATTTGACAATAGTTTTGCAATATTTGAATATTATATTATCAGCAGTAAAAGGTAAGTTAAGTGTAGGTTGCTTATGGCCAGGCCAATCTGTTTATTTATGTCCTGACTGACGCGGATCGCAATTTATTTTGCACAGTAAGTGGAATACAGCAGCACTACTTAATATAATACAGGGTCTAACTCCAGTTTTATTAAATCTTACTAAGAATTTATAATGTCGAACAATTGGCCTTTTTATTTTTAAAGTATCGATTTTACAGTAATTTTAGTTACAAAATTTGAAATGACGTGTAGAAACTTCGTAGCTTTCGATGTCGCGAACTATTATCGCTTGCGGTGTGTTCTGGTATCTTCAAGGAATTATCTAATTTTATCTTGATCTTAAGGTACTGATGAGATTTTGATACCACAAAACAATTTACGTGCAATCGTCAATTTATCATTTTTTAGGAATTATGAGTTTTTAAATTTCGAATAATTAATTAGAATAAAATCATGTAAATAGTAAGTAAATTAATTAGAATGAAATCATATTAACGACTATAATAATATTATAACCGGTCCAAATATAACGTTCAAAGTGATCCACGTCAATTATCACATTAGGTAATAGGTGAATGAAATATTTTATCTCATGTTTATTACTGTGTATCTAATAATTTATCTGTTTACGTAACTTACGAATTTAATTTGTTGTTGATAAGCCGTATCACGTATTTTTTTATTATACATGAATGTACCTATACGTTATATCTATCAACAGTCAAAAGGTTGTGGATAATGTATGAATCGATCACGTATTGTCATATTTTAACGTGAACCAGTTCCTATGATTTGGTGGAAAGTTTTCGGCTGACTAAGTTATAACAACCGACTAACGACTAAGTACATAATATAGTTATTCCTATCAAGACAGAATATCAAACACAAATAAAGCAAAAATACGTAGTGAGGCAAAAATACTGCTACCGCTGTAGTAGAATCACAACAAGCTCTATCAGTTTTAAAATGATTAATTAAAATTATTATAAGGACAAATAATATGAAAAATTATGCAGACAAATTTAAATGCATATTTATCAGTTTGTTTGACTTTTCAATGTTTTATCATTTTTCTTTATCACATAACAAGATAGTATTCGGCACCCACTTTATCACTTTATTTTCGCGCGAATGTAGATATTTTATTACATATATTCTATTAGCATAAATATAAACATAAAATGTATAATGAAATACGCGATTAACATACAATTAGACTTTGTAGGAATTAGCTGTGTTATGCTTATAATACTGCTGTGACTAATAACATTGCTGTTAATAGTTAGAAACAGCTGTGATAAGGGCAATAATTTAATGAT
This sequence comes from Epargyreus clarus clarus, assembly GCA_014595695.2. NCBI lineage: Eukaryota > Metazoa > Arthropoda > Insecta > Lepidoptera > Hesperiidae > Epargyreus > Epargyreus clarus. The sequence continues at coordinate 2,382,278 of JACTTY020000060.1, read as the reverse complement.
GCTTTTCAATGTGGCCCTCAGAAGTAAAAGCGCTTTCGAGATCGAGTTACTAAGCTTTCCATTCGATAAAAATATTCTACCACCTCTATTTTTTCGTTTTGTTGTAAGTGTGACTTAAACATACATGCTACTCTTAGCGACAGCGATTGACGATTGACCATTTAACTCGAAAGCTAGCTATACACCGCTCAATGTCGCGATTGAACGCGAAAGACGCGATGCAGTTGTAATGCCCACGTTAAAACACGCGCTTTAGATACCCCGTCAGAATACAAGCCGCCAAAACGTGATGCAGCACCGCAATCTTTAAAACACGAATCGCCGATCCTAAAAGTACCTAGTCTGCTAGACCCGTAAGGCTTAGTAGGTAAACGTAATTTGTTAGTACGCCTGCTCGTAACAGGTTCGCCCACGCGCGATCCCTCCGAGTCTTCTCACGGCGACCGATGTGACTCATAGACTCATGGGCCATATAATTTTGTGCCATAATCGTATCGATATTTATTAGCACAGATTGTTCTAGTTTACGTTACGTGGTATGCAACTTGTACCTGTACGGGAGATAGCCTGATTCTAAGTAGGTGGTAAGTTTATCTGCAGCGGTACCGATAGCTTTGAAGTTTGAATTTAATAGGTATAAGGGTATATTAGTATAAATAAATATTTTATCAAACAAATGTGTTATTTGGTCACATGCTTACACTAAAATTATGAATAGCCCACTAGTTTCCAGACCTAAAACTGTTTTTGTTTATTACTTTGAAGTAGTAAACGAACATGAAATCCAATTGAAAGTAACTGGTAAATGCCGCCCTTTGAGATCTATAATCAACTCTATGTAGAACAAGACATGAAGCTGCTTTACTCTGAAGGACTCAGATCGTTACCTTATGTGTAAGTCAGCCGGCATTCAAACTTTTCCATCGAACACACACAATTTCACGTTTGTAATAAGTACGTCCTTTTATCATAGACATTTAAACACATCCATTTGATAGTTTATCTGACCGCATGTCGAACCCAGAACCCTACAAAATCAGTATAGATGATTGTGCAACGTGTGTATTGTGCAATAAAATCAAAGATTCCTGAATAAATAGTATATCTTCGTCGACAATTTGTACTAATTGAATGTTGCGAAAATACGCATTAATTTGCGGTTAAAACTGTGGATGGTGAATTTACTGATAAATTAATAAAGAAAATGTCTATAAAAGATTTATTTCATGAGAAAATATTCAAATATTAAACTTTAGAGAAGATAAACGGATCATATTCTTTCAAGATACTTAATGATTGTATTTACGTATCTGTGGATTATCGTAGATACCTAAACATCTAGAGAAGATTGCAATCGCGATATCGATTCCTGCATACTTACATAACTGTAATCTTTCTTGACGTTATTATCTATAATGAGCCTTCTACGAAGCGTGAATTGTTGCCGTTTCCCTCACTATTAGCTTAGGAGTCCCCACACTTATCAGCGCCTACTCGGTTTCATATGATTGAAGTGTCAAACATGTAATTTGATTAACACCTTTATGTAATGTGAAGCAGTTTTTGCATTTCGGTAGAAAGGGTTTTTGGGTGTCGGCTGATTTACATAAGAGGCAACATTGCTACTTCTCTCACTATGGAGTGGAAACGTCTGTAATCGGCTTCAGGTATATCTTTCGTCTTATATAGAATTGGGTATAAAGTGCGGTGGTGATTATTTATCATCAAGATATCTTGTGAAAAATAAATGGTCACTGGTCCAATGGCAGAACGGCCCTTTCATAAAATTTCATTTAAGATGCTTGTAGATTTAGTTTTTATATAACATGTTATTACTTTAAGTTTAATCACACTTAAATTTAGATAATGAGCGTTTAATATCTATTTATAATTAATTCCAGGATAATTAATTCAAAACTGCAGTAAATAAACGTAAATCAGACCGTGGGAGTTGACTAGTCAGATTCATAATAGGATTTTATTAAATGAACCAACCCTAAAACGCTTGCGCATCAAAAGGTCTCTGTAGTGGGATTATAATGGACAATATCTTTCTGGTTATGTTTGCCTAGTAACGTTAAGTACCGGCCGTTGTGAGCCGATTCGCCTCCAGTAAATGTATGAACTCCACACAGCCGAGGTCAGTTCACGACCACTGTCCCACGTTAGTAATAAAAGACCTCCTGCGGAGATGGGACCGTTCATGGAAATGCTGGGACCGGTTGCCTTGTTTGGGTTTAACGTCCTGATTCATTAAACTATAAGATGATTGCTATGTGCCGTTTCACCGTAAGATGGACAATAATTTCTTAGTAACGAACGTCATGAAAGGGGTTTATAAATAATCGATATTATTGATGTCGGTAAGTACTTATTTATTGAAATTATTGTTGTCTAGAGTGGATTGATATAATTGTAGTTACGAGTACTAGTGAAGCATTGATAATGATTTTCTAAGTAGTTTATTTATTTTATTGTATCTATTTATTTATCTGTATTTTAAACTATCATAAAATAACATACCGCGTGACAAAACTAAATACATACAAAACATTATTGAGTTTTATTTTATTGGATGAGATAAGTTTTTTTAGTACATACATATTTATCTCAACTATTCTTTACTCGGTAATCTACCTTATCATATTCACATAAACACATATTCTTATGGATTTATTACGCAAATTACTTGACTGATAAAAACCAAAAATTTCTTATCGGCTATAATATTGTCTTACTTTTATCGGAACGCACTATTTCAGTATATTATTATAGTATTAAATAATGATGATAACCCTTTTCCGATACATATGCTTAATAAATTTAACAAATAAGTGGGAATCTGTTCGTCTACTTGAAAGGTGGTAGAAGAAGTATATTTCGACATTGGTACCAACGCCACAACTAATCGTAAAGGAATTCCCGCGTTTCGGGATGGGATAGAACGCCCACTCATTTACATGCGCGGTAACTTAGTCCTTAGGCAATGTTGCACGACTCATGATGCGAAGCATCAGAGAGTGCTTTACGATCGACAAAATTTTTTCGCTTCATTTTGGCGGCTATTTTTATTATTATAGCCTTGATAGTTCACGGAATCAAGATATTTTGCATACTATTGTCGAGATAATTTAATGGAGATTAATTCCATACTTTTTAAAAATTGATTTACTGCAACAGAATTGGAAAAAAACACCAAAATAGGTCAAAAAAATTTCCTGTCCGTCATGTGTGAAACCTGAAAACACTGTAACGTGTGAAAAAATCCATCATTTGAGTTTTTTTTTTTTTTTAATTCTAATCGACGATTGTAGGTCACTGAATGCGAATGATTAATTAATTCAGTGTCGTTTAATTGCAATTAATAAAAAACGAAAACTACAAGACTGTATATCTATAGATATTATGTACATTTATTCCACCAGAGGCGCTTGTACCTTTTTCCTACTACAGCTGTTTTTTCGGCAATTAATTTTGAACGACTTAAGTTTTTTTTTTTTATATATTTCATAATTAAATGAGCATTATGAGTCGTGCACTTTTGGATTTTCCAAACTTCTACCGTATAAAATTAAATAATCATAGAAAATACTACTTTTAAACTTAAGTGATTCGTTGAATAATGACTTAGCTTAGTAAAGATTTACTATATTTCTCTCTATTTATTTCCCGATCATTCTTTACCCCAAAGCAACCATTTTGGATAACAACCTTTAATTAAACCGATTACTTATCAGAAGTTAGTTACAATACTACCGTAGAACTAACTACAATCAAAACATACCACAACAATTCAATTCACCCATCCTGTTTAAAGATTTAGTTAACAGCATTACGAATGGGACAATTTATGTTTAGCGTGCGTTAAGTGGTTGGCCACTTATGGCAATCACAGTGAGCGTGGATTCTTACGATCAAACAGTAATTACCTCACTTTACGGTCGCCGCTTCCACCAAGTTCCAATCGGGGTCATTATTACGTGTCAATAATGATACTGGGAATTAGTGTTTGCTTTTGATGGGACGAGGCGTAAAGAGCAGGCGTGAGCGGTTCGAATCGATTTCTGCATACGGTTTAAAAGCGTAAAGCGTCGTCTACCCAGTACTGCGCCACTGCTGGACACCGGTTTCCGTTCAGAATGAGAAGGATTAGGTCATTATCTACCGCGCTGGCTAAGTGTGTAATTGTAGACTTCACGTATCTTTAGGAAGGTTTTTAAAAGTTCTCTCAGGTTTCCTCGCGATGTTTTCCTTCACCGTTAAAGCAAGTAATAATTAATTTCTAATACACATATAACTTTGAAAAATATGAGGTGTGTGCTCGGGATTCGATGCTCGGACCCCGCGATCGAGAGGCCGACTTTTAACCACTAGGCTATCACTGAATCGTAAAGCTTTGATATAATTGCAGTTCCACGAGACATTCCAACTTAGTTTTCAAGACAAATAATTGATCTGTCATAGCGGAAGATATAGACAAATAGATTCATTTAATAATATTAATAGGAAAATAATAATCATTTACTGTACTACAAAATACTCGTACAGAGGCTAAAAAAATATTTGCTAGTATTTCAATGTTATGAATGTATTTGCTTAGCCTTGATTAAATATGTACGCGATAATATTTGCTCTCAGAAAATAAATAATGAAATAGAACGTCGAGTTAGGATTACGGGTCTAAACTAATTTCGAAACCTTTTGTACGGGCCTGTACTGATAAAGTTTATCTACTTGTTACTTGTTCAATAATATTTTGTCAGCAAACCTAGACAAATATTGACAGGTAGCGGCGAACAACTTTCTAAAACGTGAGTTTTTGAATAATATAACATTATTAGCAGGTCGCGGGTTTGAACTCGAGACTTCGCAAACAGTACCGTGGGCGGGTGCTAGCGTGAGAAGCAAACAAGCGGTCACAGCTTCGAAATTAAATCTGGACAAGTGCGTGTTAAACTCGTGCAAAGAGGGTTCTGTACGTTGATAATTCAGATTCTATAAGGTTTTTTTTTTTAATCTGACCCTAATTGAAAATATATTTGTTTACTAATTGAAAATGTTTCTTCGTACAAAGTATGTTTTCTTTCTTGATGAAACTATATTATTATACATTACTAGCTGGCCCGGCAAACGTTGTATTGCCATATAAATAAAAAAATGTTAAGGGTGAACAACCCTTATCATCTTGGGGGTATGAAAAATAGTTAGTAGCCGATTCTCAGACCTACTGAATATGCATATAAAATTTGTGGAAAATCGGTAAAGCCGTTTCGGAGGAGTAGGGTAACTAACTTTGTGACACGAGAATTTTATATATAAGATATTTCTATTCTTACAACAAGTTTCATTTGATTTAATTTAAACGTACAATACAGTTCGCAAAACTTTTTTGATTTTATTCGTTCCCCAAAAGTCCCAATTCAAAATTCTGTTGTTTATGTTATACATTCTTCTTTAGGTCAAGGACATGAGTAGGTACCGAGTTTAAATTTATTTGCTCCAGTAATTTCGTAGCAAACTCCCTGTAACAGACGGACGGACAGACACGCGTGTGATCCTATAAGGGTTCTGTTGTTTATTATTGTTGTACGGAACCCTAAAATTATGTTACTAATGGAGAAGTCTGAGCGAGAGGGCTATATAGAACTGGCTCTTTCTAAGAGAGGTAGTAAATTAAGCTCTAAGTGAACTCATCATTCCCTCATTAGAGTCTAAGTTATGTGTGTGTTTGAGGTGCAATTGCTCCTTTAAGCTTTCTCGTTACGATGCTTTTAAAGTTGAACGCATAACATTCAAATATGTTATAAATTATAATTTGTGGAAGATCTGCTATTATAAGGTGGTGAGCTGTTCGGGATTTGAATAATATCTGGCTTATCGTTCATAAATAATCGTTAGTGCGTCTGTTACTTATCGCGTAACTTTGAACAACTTCCGGTTAAGGTCGCTTTCACACAATGTATTTGTTTTTTCGAGGCTATGGTTCATAGCTATCTTAATTTATCAGATGGCGTTTTGATCGAGCTGTTTATAGATTTAAAATCACATTTTCTTAAGAATTGTTCACCGCCAAAGACAGCATCCGAACGTCTCCGCCTGTCACTACCGATCGACGAATGATTATAGTCGCCGACTACATAGGACGACAATCGTTGTCAACTCATAAGCTCACAGCCGCTTGTGTGTTTATTCCCTTATTTTTCGTTGGGCTTCCATTTCATGAAAACTCTTCTAAATAAGTTAAACTGTACCCAAAAAATACTGTTTCACATAAAATGTTTACGAAATCAGTTATATTTTACGTTTTCATGCCAATGTAATTATGAAAATGGTATGAATTTAGAAACTACAGATTTCAATTACATTAATTTGTATAGTTATTAGCTAAACTATGCGTACGAAGTATTTAGTTAGCAATAAATATTTCCACATTGCCACAATAATTGTAAATCAATTGTTGTAAGGCGAAGTTTGCGAAACAAATTCCTTTCGTTCGAAGCCGACCATTGATAGTAAATCGTAAAAGATGTGGTAAACAATAACCTCTTAGAGCTTTACGCTTGAGAATAGTTCATTTTATTATATGCTTTAATATGCTTTTCAAAGTTTCTTTTTTATAAAAGTTGATTGCACGCCGACCATGTGGTACATTTTTCGAATGGTTGTATTGTTTGGACCTGGTTTAGTGTTCTTCGTTATTTGTGCTTATGCTAGAATTTTAAAATGGACTCGCGATTAAAACTATAAAAGTCTTTATGGTTCTGTGTTCCGATTTAAAAGGTTTTCGGTAAGGGAGACATATCGTAGCCAAGGTTTGTAATCTCATCTGCAATTGATTACAGATATCCATGAACGGCAGTAGCCTCTTACCATCAGGTGGTCTGTGTACTCATTTGCTACTCCTATATTATATAAAATGACATGTGATTTGACCAACACCAAAAAACCTCACGTTCTTTGCAACTTCTACTAAATTACTAAAAATAATTCTGTAAGATTCTCTTTAGTGTTGTATGCATACGTGATCGGGTAACTTGGTAATGTGTCTATGGCTTCTAATAGTGACGAGGTGGCAATTCGCCACCTGCTTGATGAGGTCAATGTACAGAACATTGCACCGTTTGTGGGTAGAATGGTTTGTTCACATTTCAGTCACGCTATCATTATAATATACATACGTGTATTGTATCTACGTATGAAAATTTTATATTTAATGCATATAGCTGGAAGTTTAAGAAAATGATACGAGTTTTGTGATAGATAAATGTACTTTGGGTTACTATATCTTCTGTCAATGATTATAGTGTGTAGGAACCGAACTAGCAATCATGGTACGCTACGACAGAGCTTGAGAGAGTGACTTTTTCATGGAGATTGTACAACAACATCGATCTCACTTTACTTTTTTCACTTTGCTCCTATATTGAACTTGTTGTTGGATATTTGTTCAGTAGTTTCTAGTTTTTGTGACTTTTGAGTCTTTAGGTTAGTAATAAATGTTTATCAATATTTAAGGCTTAATTGAGATTGGTTAGATGTATTGCTATATATCTTTTAATTTGAGCAAATGACATAGTAAATTCGAAGACCATATTTGGGTTGTCACATATTCAAATAGGTTTTAAAATACATAACTCGCGATATATGCAAGTACTATAATTAATTTTATGATTCAAAAGCTACTAAATATGTAAAATTAAAACGAGCAACTATCTCTTCTACTTCACGTTCAAACTAAAACGAAGTTGGTCCGAATGAGCGGAATTGACAAAACGTTCAACTAGGAAACACACCTATCCGTAACAAAGTGACTAAATTGCTTTCTCTCCAAGATAAACTGGCCAAGATTAATGAGCCTAACGTGCAAAACGTTTAAACCCATTCCCGACTGAAATCCGACGAGTCAGTTCCATATATTAGAGCTAGCGAAAATGTTCCTGGCACAAATTTTGATCATTAACATTAACCAAATTAGTTAGCTTTAAGAGTCTGCCCTCATTTATCGGCGTGGTAACGGTTATGTTTGCAATATAGTGTTCAGTTTGCATGTTATGTTCGTAGCTGTATGGCACGAAATATGTATTATGAAGGTTTATTTTTATAGAATTCGAAAAAGGAGGAGGAACTATGTTCTGCTGTATATAACATTTTTCATCAATTTGTTTTTGTCTTTGAATGGATGAAGAATGACTAGTATATGTTCAAGAAACCGTTGGTAGTACCGCACAGTAGGGTAAACAGATAATTCTACTCTGGATTATTTACGAATGTCTTTTGCGGATAGGGTTTACGAAAAATGAACGTTACAAGTATTTCTATTACTAAACATTGTGTTTTATTGTTTCAGGTCCGTATGCAAATTGGATTTCATTTTATCGATTGGTGGACATTGTGATGTTACTTTTGCGGATTCAAATTTTGTATCCTACTTTTGTTATAAGGTAATAAGTTTTTATTTATTTAACATTTTAATTTATTTTTATAACATATTTAATCAATCGAAACCTTGATGGCTAGTACTGATACCCATCAGACCGCTTAATTACTTATTTCGTTATTAATTAGTTTAATTTTTAACTTCAGTAGTAATAGTATTGTTAATTGCGTAAGGTTCAATTTGAAATAAGATGCAGGAAGAGATATTTAAAAGGCGTGCGTCTCAGGTAAGTGTTTAATTGCGACTGATTTTACAAATAAACAAATTATGCATAATTGATTTAACAAGTATAGTAAAAATGTCCGTTAAATCTACGAATTGTATATAAGTTGAAAACCAAACGGGAATTCAATATTACTAATATATCTCCAACATAAAGCTGTTTCCGCCTCAACGATTCCTTATCGATAAATCAGGAAAGACCCTTGGTTAGCTTTAAGGCATCCCTTAGCCTGAATCCGGGACATTATGCGAACGAATTGAATAAATTACTGTTACATTTCTGTTCGTATTTCACGTACCGCACGCCTTTTTATCGCCGTGTAATGACTTTGCGTATATCATACGTATCTTTACCTAGAGATAAATGTTTGAAGTATGACGTTCAAGTATGAGGTACCGTCTTCAAAGTACCTTTGAGGGAAAAAGGCAAGAAACAACATTCGTTTTCTTGTAGTTAGACGTAGTCGTTTGTCAGTAATAATACTTATGTCTGTCTCCCTAGTTACGCAATTTGTGTGATACTGGTTTAAAAATTGATACCTATACCAAAAGGTACATGTTAAAATGTCATGTGTTTATTAGTTTCTTACGATGTAAAGTGGACTTTTGTTGAGATTTTAAATGTAAACATTAATAGATTATGCTCAATTTACAGTACGGATTATTGAATCTAGAAAATATAAAATATCATTTTAAGATCTTAGAACAATGCTTTAAAAGTATGGATTCATTATATAGTGTCAGTTTTGGGGTTGATTCATTACCAAACGAATATTTGACGACTGATTTAAATTCAGGGACGTAGTTTTCGTTTTTCTATTTTCCTTACACTCGTATAAAAAAATCTTTGTTAAAACCTTAGCGCGGCTATAATTATAAAAACGTAACGCATTTGGAATTTTTCATAGTATTATTGTGGTTAAAACGATCTTGTTCTGTCTGTATAATAAAACCGTGTCGTAGGTGGTCCCGCGGCGAGCGGCAGATATGCCCGTATGCCTTTATTGAACAGTTTTACTATTTCAACACAAATGTTTATAGCCAAAACGTTAAAGTTCATGGAGTTGGGTAATGGTGTAATGTCCATTACATAGGGTTCGTACTGTTGTTATCAAAGTCGTAAAAAGAACCTATAGTAATTCTTCTTTTGAAGTACTAGAAAGAGTATGGTGCTAATAATAGTAATTACTTTTTATCTTTTTACTAACCGAGCGAAAATGATTAAAGACGTCTTTAAACTAAGAGGTTGTTTCTTAAACTAATCAAGATATATCTAGATGTAAAATCAAATTTAAATGTAATAAAGATCAAAATTTATTGAAAATGTATGATTGTCGATCGATGAATATATAATACCAACTTATGAATTTGATTTCGTAATTACTAAAACACCATGAAACCTCTATACCGTTGAGAGCTTGGGTCATCGTGTATCTAAATATTACCTTAACATTGAATGGGACGGCAGCAGAGTTCAACGGTTCACCTTCCGCTTAAATATACGACGAAGGTTAAGTGGTCTGTCTGTTCATTTAACCGTACCCGCAGCTCCCGAACAAACGGTGGCCGGGTCTCGATATTACATTATTATGATGGCAACCCCGCGGTTTAACGGAGACTAAACAAAAACGAAACACGGATCGTATTGTACTTTATAACTTGGGCTTTGTATTTTGCCGTTTCTCTAACGGTTTGAAAATATATTTTATGAAATTGAAGTAGCGAATGAGCGCGCAGTCCGACTGATGGTAAGTGGTTATAGTAGACAACGATAAACAGTATTGAAGTTCTACCTAAGATCGGCTATAAATGTGTTGCTAACAGTATTGAGTATTTTAGAGTATTATGTATAAGTGACTTTTTCTCACTACATCGTTTGAATCAGGACACAGAAGCTCGTGAAAATTGTTATAAGGTATTAGGCAGACAAAGGGCTTTACCACATTTAAGTGCAAAACTGAATTGTTATATTCCATCATTGTTCGCGAGAATAGTTGTATGGGAAATAATATTTCGATATTGAAGAAGGGTAAGAGGTTTGTGGGTTCGGTTGAGGGTACTCGGAGCACTCGTCCGGCGGCGGACTCAATGCGCACTCGGCCCGCAATAGCGCTGACGAGATTGCTTAGGTTGCTGCTTCTGATTGAATTCACCCGACAAGGCTCGTCGCCTCTCCCGGTAAATTAACTGCGCAAGGTAAATCGATGTGGGTCAAGTGGTCGTGAAGCTAAATGAGATCTTAAGAGCAATATTGCTGCATTTTAATTTATGACTGTTATGATTATGATTTTCTGATCATCGGGCTTTTTAATAAACGTTGTTAGAATGAAATTATATTTAAACCATTAAAATTGCTAATTGAAGCATATCTAGTTATTTTGAGTGAACTGAAATATATTTATTTTGTATAGGCCTATGGACGCATTTACAAATTAATAGTTACAATATTTTTCTTATTCATTCGTTCGTATTGATCTACGGGCTCGGAACAGGACGTCACCTTTTTGTTGATTTTTTATATAAATATAAACTTCTAGTTTAAACTATCTGATAGATAAAAAATCTTGCAATAAATTTGAGAATGGCTAACGGCTATTGTTGCTTCGGCAAAGGGTACAGAACTCTCGTCCATCATTTGTCCAGCGGCGGACTGAATGCACACTCGGCCCGCATTCGCGCCGCTGACGAGATTGCTTAGGTCGCTGCCTCTGATTGAATTTACCCAACGAGCTTCGCCGCCTCGCGCTGAAATTTAACTCGGCTAGGTAAACTGATATGTATCAAGTGGCTGAAGTTAAATAACATCTGAAAATGCAACGTTGCAATGCAAATTAGTAGTGCCTATGAAAAAAAGTTAATTAAATGTAAAAGTAAAGCAAATACATAAATGAAGGAAATAGTCATTTTGTATTTGTCGTGTAATATTAAAAATAAACCTTGAGTGAAAAGTTACTCTATGTTTATGCGACAAGTATATACATAAATATGTTTTTAATGTATCGTCGTATTGCTTATATCAAAAAGCTTCATATCTCTACATTGTTCAGTCGTTCAAATCTCGTGTCAAATACAATACAATACATTTTATTCGACGTACACTATAGATTTGGCCGTAGCATTTGCTTTGTATCCCATAAACAATGTTTTATCGTGCTTTTTATTATAGCAGGGATAGAATTTGTTGGTAATTTGACACCTCAATGGTATCTTTCACACAAAACATGAAACTGAGCGCCTGCTATTTATACTCCTACGCCGTAATTGTGAAAACGTTTTTTGCAAATGAGCTTAACAATGCAGCTTTGTTCGGTCTTAAGATTTATTGTAGTGCTCCAATCTCAGTGTGGGTCGGCAGGCAGGTAGTAATTTTAGGTGTAAACTTTTTCTCTTGTTTAAATCGCGATGCGAAAACATTCGTACCCGTTGAGTTATTTCAATTGCTTTTTTAAGTAAAAAGTTCGCGAGTGTGAAAGAATTTTTCTATCAAAATTTAACTTTGAAGCGCTGTTGTTTTAAAAGATATAGTAACTTTGTAGGCGCTTAAAGTGTGTAATGGAAATAATAAAAGGGTCGGAAAACTTTAACAAGCTCTAACGAATAGTTATTAAATAATATGTACATTTGATATGATTAATAATTAATGAACACATTATTACAGATAAAAAGAAATGCAACTATTTACTTATTTTTATCATATGATCCTTAAAATCGTTAAAATCAAGTAAACAATCAGCTGTACGAAACATTATTAAAATTAGAAAATTTATAGTAATTGTACTTTCTATAACTGTGTGTATTTCTGAAGCCAGTTGTAAAGGTATGCAGATATGGTGAAACCGAATATCAGGTAACAATGTATGCAATATGTGCACAGAGGCTGTACCGTATGTAAACTAAGACATACTTACATACGAGCTACGCATCATCGACACCGACCACCACTCGTAACGTATAATGAATACACATGCTAATGTATTTGTTACTGATGTTTGATGGTCACATACGAATGATTAGAATACTGATTTTGAAAATTTTCGTGGTAAAAAAGTTTAATTAATTGACACATATTTAACGGTGAACGAAGTTATCGTAAGAAATGTAATATACGAGTATTTAATTATTAAATTCGTAACAATTATTATACATATATAATTCTCTTAAACTTTAACTATGCCAAATATAACACTCGGTATGCGTGTATTCCTAAAAAGGGAACAGAAGTTTTCGCTTCACGTTAATTAAAATTATGATTTATTTATGAAGTTAATCTATTAGTCAAAGTTCAATGCTTTTGACCTTTCATGATACTTTTACTATCGGCAGTGAACGTCCCATGAAGCGGCTAAGCTCTTATTAACCTTTTAAGAAAATGAAACTTAAGTTGTTGTAAAATTTTCAATTGAATTGTAATATATAAATAACTATAGACAAAAGTGTTATAGAGATTTTAAATAAATAGATTTTTTATTTTAATTATTTTATTAGTGTGTCACTAACGCGATAATATTACTCTAAACTCATAACCAATTACACTTCTATAGAGGTCTAACTACACAATTATTGAGTTTGAAAACGCAACCTCTCTGTAGAGAGTTAACAAGAGGCAGCGCATGGCTTATAGATAATTTAATCAATGTACTATGCTACAAGCTTTAAATAAATTACGACATTGAAATACTGTAACTAGCAATCACAACATCGAGGAGGGTTAATTAAATCATGTCAATCTAAACTACTGAGCTACGAACCGCGGCTGATAAAAGGCAAGAGAAACTTTATGGGTGGTGTCACTAACGTTGTGTAAACTTAACTAGCTGAACGCTCCCATCTTTGTTATTTATGCAGATTGTCTAATAAAATAGGTTATTTACTTTAGAAACCTTTGGACAGAGCTGTACTGACATGCCCTTTAAAGCTTAATTCATTTTATTATTGTGAAACATCGACCTTTATGACCGTCATATTTAAATTCTATCTGGGATTGATATAAATGCCCATGCCAAATAGAGTTTGAAGGTGGTATAATCTTTTATGGTTCGATTCCGGAATCACCACATCCTTACACTTATCTGCATCATAATGCAGTGTTAAACGCTGTTGTGTTCTCAGTCTTCAGGGGTACCAACGCATCTGTGGCCGACTTTAGGCAAAAATCTCAATTGTTGATTACTGGTATCCATAGGTGGGCAATAGCCATTCTGGGGGACCTTATCATCATACCATCAGGACTTACTTTCAGATGGACTGTATGCTCGTTCTCTACTTCTATATTATTGATCATTATGTAATAAAATAATAAAAAATACAACTTAGTTGCTGATTCAAATTAGATGTAAACTGCTAAATTATCAGCAACTCAGTAGTATCTCGTTAGCATTAGGTGTTTCTGGGCTCGAGTGCTTCACTTTGTCAGTTTTTTCACTTAAAACTAGACAGCGAGTAAATTGAAAGCGTGCGAGACAAATCGTTGCGTATACGAAGTGCTCTTTGAGACGCGTTTTAATGATGTCAGTTTACGATGCGTGCATTCTAAGAATGTTGTGAAAGACTAGCTTTTAATATGATTAACGTTTTCCACGTTTGTAGCTCTTAATTGTATTTTCCTGTTTATACTACAGATTGAAGTTATATTTATCTGCCCATCAGGTATTTGAGGTCCAATGCTGGACTTAGTGCTCCTTAAATTTATGCCATTCAGACTGTGAAACTGCCTTTTGAATTCACCGAATTACCGCCGTCTTCTTCAGGTCGTCGGCCCTGGTCGGAGGATATTTGAACTCCCTTAATAACATAATTTTCTTAAAATAAACTCATGTAGCTTCAAATTTATTATTAAAAGCTTTCATGGGCTCCAAAGTCGCTTTCCTCAAGGTCCCAACGTAGATGCAGGTAGGAACGTAATTACTCACCTATTTACGCGTGCGGGTGAAGGAAGATTAATGGGCGCAATATTTCGGCAGCGTTACAAGTCTTACAGGGTCGCGTGTAGCGGGATAGGCCATGAAGAGGTAATTTTGGGAAGAACTAATTTTGTACATTAATAACGTGTATCGAAGCAGTTTTAGTATTTAAGTACCCTTAGTATGAGTTAAATCTGCTCGAAAATGTTCAGCGTTTACGTTTGCGCTCACGCAGTGCCTCCGTGGATCGGAACTAAAATTACACATTAAGAGTTAAAAAAATTGAAAAGTCAACGGATCCCATAAGAAATTTCTTGAACGAAGCATTTATTTGTTTCAATTGGTAGTAGAATATACTTGTATTTCCTTGAATTTTCCAATGACTATGATTGTTAGCTAAATATACACAATAAACCAATTATTTTGAATGACATTAGTAATTCAAGTAATTTTTAAATATTTTTAGTTTATATTGAGAAGGTTTACGGATTGAGATCTTTTAATGTTATGGGTGGCTACAATTCGCGGATAAGATACCAACATTGCATGTTAATGCAACCTTTGAGACTGTTTAGGGCTATGAGTAAATTGGAACATGTTCATTGCGGAGGCGCAATTTACACAGATTTATGGACAGCCTTCCCCATTAAGTTGACATACCAAACCGCACTAGAAGCTTTAGAGCTCTCCATTGCTCTCCGTAGATGTTCTAGAGATAGACACGATAAAGCTATTGTTTGCCTGTTTGATCAAGTTTCACAAATTGACTGACATTGATATAACTTTTTGTATTTTTTAACTAATGTTTGAACTTAGCAACTATGCTATGCATTTTGTATGAGTATCGAGCCTATGAAGACAAATATTTGAATTCTCACTAATGTTATATAAAATACATACATACTCCTTTATTGTTATTACAAAGAAGAAGAAAAGTTTGATTATTATTTATTATGTAGCAAGTAATATCGTTTGACTCACTTACATTGATACTACGCAGACAAAGGCAAACAAAAGCGTCCAGTAACAATTTGAAATTCCTTCACCATTTAAGTCCGTACTTCCAGCTGAATTCACTGATAGTACACATCTGGTATGTGTCCTGCGGCGGGCCGGCACGGTATTAGGCTAATGTATAAACCGTTTACAAAGTTGATAGGGCATGCGGTCCGATAATGCGCTTAACTCGGCAGGGGAGATGTCGGGCATAAATCATTGCTAAGTGAGATCGGGCCCGATGTGTGAACTCGTAAATCACCCGTGTAAATGAGGCCCGACCGACTGGTGGTCTGTCTTTAGAACTTGCTCAGTCAATTAATTGAAATGAGATGTTTAGTGTCGTTGTGTAAACTATCCCGAAGTCCTTTAAAGCCGCGTTGATTAAGTTCATGAATATACGAACACAATGTTCTGTTTTTTATTTGTAACCTAATCAAATAATAAAAAATAGACTTATTAAGGCACGTAGGTACTAAATATCTTTCAAACTATTTATTTTCCAAACAATCCTTTTGAAATTTTATAAATATAACGTTATATATGAATATATGTATGAACAAGCAATGTCACATCTTAAAACAAAGCACCATATCGTATCTTAACCACTATTATTAGTAGTAGTACAGTAATTTTATTTACTATTTATCGATTGCATATAAACAAACAAACTGCCTAAAGTTCAAATATATGCGTCCACACGTTCTTATTAGTGATCGAAGGTCCACACACGCGAATTCCACTTATTATTTTTTTCAAATGCGTCACATTTTCTGTATCAACTATATTAAACCTACAAAACAGTCCGTGTTCGCATACCTAACACTATAAGTACTTAAATTATATTTCCAATTCGATAGGAATCTCTATTAGATCCATAACTACCTCCGATCATCAAGCTAATGACGCTAGCAGCACCATACACTGTTATTAAAGCTAACTCGATTAGGTAACATAGGTATAACGTTCAATTACTTGGAGTATACCCGAGCAAGACTGAGCTTTCAATCTCTGAAGCTTTGGCGTGCTCGTCTCCGTCCAGTATTAAATTAAATGCATGAAGCCTTGAAGCTCACTGAAAGTGTTATGATTAGAAAGCTCGTGTGATTAAAGCTTTGAGCGCTGCGGGGCGTATGGAATGACTAAGTTTGATTTGCACCGACTTTGATATTTTACGTTGGAACCTGTGGTTGGGACTTATTTATGTGCTCATTAAGAGATATTTATTTAAATAATAATCAATATATAATACGAGTAATATGATAGAGAGATAACAATTATAGAGTTTTATTGAAGTAGAGTAAGCGATTGTAACATTTTCATCTAGTTAAATAAAACTAGATGATTTTTTTTGAAGATAAATTATTTATCTTTGTCTCCTTGCAGAATGAGAGGCGATTTAGGACAAGGTCTACCGCGCTGGATAAGTGCAGATTGGTTGACTTCACAAACGATTGAAAATTTTGTTTAAGAACTCTCAGATGAGCTGGTCTTCTCACGATGTTTTCCATCCTCGCTTAAGTTAATGATGTTTTTTAATACGCACATTACTTTGAAAAATCAGATGTGCGTATGGGTTTCGAACCTCGAACTCCTGATTAAGAAGTGAAGTTTCTAACCACCACGGTAGCACTGCATTCTTAAGCTAATCAACGCCTCTACAAAACACATGTCAACATTTCATTTGCGTAATAGAAGCGAGTCTCGAAGGAATATCATGGTCGCAGTACATGCATAATTACCCTATTAATTAGCTGTGAAATGAATTTGTATTTGAATAAGTGAATTTAGCCAATGCGCTGTGGAACGCACTCAATGTTTAAATTACCTAGTTTATTAGCTATTCGCACGAAATCTATTCTAAGACTTCAGGGGTGGGTTGCACCGTAAACTCTTTTAAACTTCCGTTAAAGTTAACTATAACAATAACTTTGTAAATATTGAATTGCACAATTTCATTTGCACAATTGATTAATGTCAGTTGTGTCACTGTCAATACGATTTTTAGTCGTTGATACTATACCATTAGTATGAGTCTTTACGTTTTTATAAAAATAACTGTTTTTGTATTTGTTTACGTATTTGTCCATACATCTCCAATCAGCACCCCTTTTTTTTTTTTTTTTTTTGTTCACGAGGGGGAAACCTTCAAAAGGTACCCGGCGCCGTGGGAGCGACGCAGGGTTATGTAGGATTTTTACCGCACTAAAACCCCCCCGGTGGCCGTCCTCAGCGCTGCGTAGAGGGCTCCGGGATCTCCAAAGGAACGCAACCGGAGTCCTCTTAGCGCGTTGCCCCGTCGGGCTCTGCCCAGGTGAGCTTGACGCTCGCCACACCATCTGGTGTGTACGACGGTATGCGACCACACATACCGCCGCCCTTCCCGGGGTCGCTTACCGAGCGGTTAGGGGTGCAATCAGCACCCCTAGCGGGCTGTATCAGAACTTATTGGAAATGTATGGGATGTACGTAAACAAATACAAAAGCAGTGATTTTTGTAAAAACTCATACAAAGGGTACTGATACGGAAGTGGTTAAAAAACAATAAATTCAACCGACCGAGTGGTTAACGTTAAGTGTTAGTTATGTCATCATGTTAGCCATAATTAAATTGCTCCAACCCATGAATTGCTTAACCGGTGATTTGACGGCTGTTAAAGTTTAGATCTATGGTGCAAGCCACCCTCGGGAATTAAAGCCTCGGTAAGGCGATGTACTTTTGATTAATACTGTTTATAGGTGTTTACGTAGCTTTGATTTTATCTTAGAATTATTAATTGAAATACATTATTGATTGAGACCTTAAAACCAATCTATCATGTTGTATTTGCAAAGTAGATGAAAATATATTCGTGGAGTGACTGAGAGATGCAAATAGGTCTTAAAATATTTTACTGTTACTCTTCGAGCATACCGATAAACAACATAAAATATATTATGTTAAGTAACACTTTATATAAATTGTGTATTCAGAAATATATTTTTATTTTCTTACATCTTCTGAAGAGCCTTGCAATATTTATAATAAGAAGTTTAATAGATTTGTGCTTCATTATTTTAACCTACATTATATGCCTACTCATGTTTGTTATTACTTTTCAGTTTGAAGCATATTATATAGTTAAATAAATAAATAATTGCTTCTACATATATAGCTCCACGCTATAATTTAACAGAACTTCCCTCTCTATCATGGTTACTGCGGATTTTGAAGGTGGTAGAACCCTTAGTGGTTTGACTCCGGCGGCACCACCGCCACACCTATTTCTACCTAATAACAGCAGTGTTAGGCGCTGCTGTGTTCCGTTTTGAAGGGTGTGGTAAGGGAGACAGACTTTTCCGAGGCGTTCCAGCTTAGTCCTCAGGGGTAGCGGCGCATCTGTGGCCGACCTCAGGTAGGAATATCTTATCTTATCTGGGGCTGATAACAGATGTCCATGGGCGGCGGTAACCACTTACCATCAGGTGGACTGCATGCTCGTCTGTTACTCTTATATTATAAAAAAAAAATACACTAACATACGATATCCAGCTTATTTCTTTGCAAGTTTGTCTGGCCCGAAATCGAATCACTATTATAGGTGTATGGTGACCACTGTACCACGCGAGCCGTCACAATCATCTTCAACCCATTAACGTCCCACTGCTGGGCACGGGTCTCCTCTTTATAATGAGAATGATAGGATAAGGCCATAGTTCACCGCGCTGGCCAAGTGCGTGTTGGCAGGCATCACATACCTTTGAGATTTTTTATATAAATCTCTCAGGTATGCAGGTTTCCTCGCGATGTTTTCCTTCATCGTTTAGCAAGTGATGATTAATTTCTAATACACACATAACTTTGAAAAATCAGAGGTGCGTACCTGGGATTTGAACGTCGGACCCCTCCGTCGAGAAGCCGAGTTTCTTAACCACTAGTCTATCACTGCCGTGAGCCGTCACGATACTATAGTAAAATAATAGGTACGTCACGTTTATCACATTTTTAAAATCTTTATTTTAAGAGCTTTGCATTCTGGCTATGTCGCTCTGTTAGTATAAACTAATCTATAATAATATAAAATGTATATCTAACCTATGTATTACTTAAACCTATATCACAATTGTCAAGTACCTTTATTTAAAAAGGTCGTAAGCTTACATTAATCTTACATCATAAACACTTTCGTCCTTACACCGAAATTACTCACGTAGGTACGCCACTGAAAGCAACGCTCATCACTTAGCCGAAAACCTCTTACTCATATCCTAGCCGAAATATCTCGCGAACTTCACAGAATTTACCAAAGTCGTCTACTTACGTACATTGATGTCATTACTCAACCACAGGCCTCATCGCGAAATAGGTACTCGTTGCCGTAAATGTAATGTACTCCCACAATAACACGTACGAAGTTGACTTTAACCGTAATAGGCCTTCGTTTACACTGGAAATGTTGGGCTTTAATTTATTTTGCGCTTTGGAAAAGTAGCTGATGTGGTGTTTTGTTAGATGTATGACTATAGGAAGTATGAATTGGAAAGTAGGTGTACACATAAAAAACATCAATTTTCACAAACAATTTCTTTAATAAGTAAATCGGGAGTACATCTCAAAGTTTTTATTAATGGACGCGTTATATAAAGAATCAGTAGACCTGGGTAGATGTTTTTATGCTAAAAAAATTTTAGACCTCTAACAAAACTCCGCCTATCCTTTACCTAAGTAACCTATCTTTTAAGTTGGTACTAAAATTATGCATTCATAAAACATTAAAACTAGTTTGGCCGTTTTGGATATTGAATTCGAAGAATTTAATAGACTGCTTTCTTAAATATTGTCATAGAACATTAAGTACTGCGATTAGTATTATTTTATTTCATAACTAAGTTCCCACAGAAGAAGGTTTTCAATTCGTCACGTATATGTATTTAATATCCGAGAACAATAATAAATTTTACTTTATTACGAGTGAAAGTTTCTAATTATTTCTTTATGGCTAGTTACTTAATGCGAATCCATAGTTTGTTTTAGAGCGTTTAAATTATACTTTAGTATCGGTTAGAAGGAAATAAGATCTTTACGAGGCAGTTGGAAGCTCGGCGATCGGTAGCGCCGTGTGTTACGTAGCGGAGTTCTAATGGGACTAGGTTATTTAGTTACCTAACTTTACTTACTTATAGATTAGTTACTCAAGATTAGTTTTATTGATAAGAAAGTGTGATTTGATGTGTTTGTATTAAATAATGCGAGACGCTGTAAAGCTGCGGTTAATAAAATCTTAGGCTTCGTCTACAATGAACGCATCAGAAAACATCATATTGTTCTAGTCAATAATTTAGAGGCACGGCCGGTGTCTGCTGTGTTAAGTTAAATGTGTTAAGTTAATACACATTGTATAGGAGAATGCTTCATTATGTCCAGTCTAGTCCTAATAGCCTTATACTAGGAAACTTTGTGACATGGGTGCCATAGACAAACACAAAGACGTGTACACAGAGTCACAGATATGCGAAGACTGCCTCGTCATACAAATCGTTATCAAAAGACATGAAGAGAGCTGCTGCTGTCCTGTAATAGTTCTGCTTGTCTTACTACGTCCTGAACGACACCAAGAGCAGCACTAACTATCGAAGCATTTTCAATTTAATGAAAACAATGAAGATTGCAGGGATACGAATGGTAGTATGTCAAACTAAGCCCAAATACGAGTTACTTTCAGATGGGTACGAATGATTTTTGCTATTACAAATATATTTGGTAAACCAACTCGGTAGCTTATCACGGAATAATTATAGTAAGAGAAGCATGTGTCTAGTTATAGTAAGTAGCCAGCAGTTTATACGGCTTGAGGGTGCGGAGTGCGTCGGATAATAAATTGCATCTGTATTATCTTAATATATCTTCCCTGACGGTTTTATTTTACAAGGCTCACAGGCGATTGTGGTGCGGTCACACTGGATCGCAATACGAGACTTAAGTATTTAGTAACAATTATAACTAATTAATGACTTTTAATTTAACTGCTTTCTTGTAAACATTATCAATTTTTCAATCACTTGTCCTGTCTGCGTAAATGCTATGTGCTTAACAAATTTATAGTCTTAACTCCTAAGACAATAAATACATGTCATCTAAACAAAGTAGTAAAATTTCATAGTCCAACCTTGGGTAAGTGGCAAATTTCTTTATGTACCTATTTATGAACCTAGGGTTTGTAGGGCAGGGCCAACCCTGTACTACGTTTTTAGCCATGACAATGTGGATAAAAAGTGTATTTAAAATATTTATGTTGTAAAATTCAGTGAAGTTTACTAGGATAATGTGGAAGCGGCCTTACTGCGAAATTTTGCGATGTATTTTATAAAGGATGCGTTCGTAAATATATGATAGCAGCTCATTAAAATCGAGACTGGGAAATAAATTACACGGTTTTAATAAAACTATATTTTTTGGTACTTTTTGTATTTTTCACATTTTGTTATGATCAGTTTATGTAAATCTATACTCGACTATTATTTTGGTTGTAAATTGTACACCATTATTTTACTAAATACAGGACTCTCTTATCCGTCAGAGATACGTAAGGATTTTCTTTACCATAAAATTACTAACAATCGAATAATCTTCTGTAATAAGATTTCTATCAAAGCGTGGTGGTTGTCTCGTTCTACGCAAACTATAGAAGTTACGACTTAACAATTGAATTAAAATCACCTTGAATTCACTCAGAACAAACTCAAAAACTATTTGTAATCTCATAAGCTTGAAGGCCATTTTATTCCCAAATAAGATCTGTCATACCATTCCTGAGTGATGATTGACGGACCGGACAGGCATTCGTTAAGTTAATGGAGCGTCGAGTTAATTTCGGTCATTAATTATGACGGATGTATCATTCGAATCGGTCACGGTTCATTTCGCTCGAG
This sequence comes from Epargyreus clarus clarus, assembly GCA_014595695.2. Classification (NCBI taxonomy): domain Eukaryota; kingdom Metazoa; phylum Arthropoda; class Insecta; order Lepidoptera; family Hesperiidae; genus Epargyreus; species Epargyreus clarus. The sequence goes on along the minus strand of JACTTY020000060.1, from coordinate 2,359,814 downwards.
GGGCGCGTTATGAAAATTTTGACCACGGGACGAGGTGTTAACGCGATAACGAGGCGGAGATTGGCAGGTAATGTAGTGGAATTCAATTTTATATTTGAAATGTTGAACAATGTATGTTCTTTAAAATTATAGTAATAGACAAATGGGTGTCCTAATATCTTGTAGTTAGGAATACGTTGCCAGCTTTGGAAGAGCATTGGCGTTTTTATTGCTTGTCAAAACAGACTTGGAATGTCTTAAGTATACACAGTTTGAGAAGAACAATAGTATTTAATACTAAAGAACATGAAATCTGAACAAAAAATTGTATTAAATATATAAAAATATTTCGTCTCATTCAACACACTTTATTTATTCCAAATTATCCATCCATCAGCTTCATCCATCCATTGAAGTCATCTAGACATAGATTTCCTGCATACTTATGCAGGTTAGTTTAATCCTAATACCAATAACACTGCGAAATTCTTAAAAGCTTCCTTTGAAAAATATTTAATTCACAAAACCACATCTCGCTATCGCCATACATTGGTCGTTATCCCTTGCAATAATAGTTGAAGATACCTATAAACGACATTCACAATATCTGGCCAGCGGCTACGCTCGCATACTATAAAAGAATCCACAATATCGCCGGTCGAGGCATTTTAATTATGACATTACATACTGGTTTGTGCATAATTAATTCGAATGGTGATTTATGTTTTAATCCGCAAGCTCGCTCCCCGCTGAGATTTCAGTGCGTATCGTATCTTGTAATCTGATATTGCGGACCGATATCGACCAAGTTGTATAAATTGCTGGGAATTAAATTATATATCAGTTAATGTAAACCAAAGTACTTTTTATTAATGACACGTCAACTCCTTAAGATTCATGCGTTTTCGGGTATATTTTTGACTTAATTAATAGGGTAGAGTCGAATTTTATGTTGTGATTTTAATGTGGAGTACATATTTTGTTTACTGGCGAAACGTGGTAGAGCCAGTATGGTTTGATCAGGAGGTACAATCACCATATCTATTTATAAGATTGTCTGCTAGACAATTTAATAATTTCAAGTTAACTTTGCGTTGCATGGTAACAATATTTTATTTATCTAGATTTCCCAGTCTTTCCAGAAAATACTGAAAAATAATTCAAATTTCCAATTAGTAAAAAATCTTCTAGAATTTGTTTATGAAAAGAAACTATAGTGCAAATATTGTTGTTTCAAGTAAAACCAGAACTTGTTCCCCATGGACACTTCAATCCTTATCATGTGTAATCTGATAGGGTAGACCTACGGCCGCTACTGTACATGTTAAATAATTAATTTTGTATACTGATACATTTTACGATAATTATAGAATAAATTTCCTGTAGGATAAAATTCTTGGAATACTATGATACAGAGATAACAGAAAAGGAGCTCTTGTATAATAGGAGCTACTATTGTCAACGTTTTCTGTAACACTGCTTTGAGTATTTTTCAGATTTAGGTTCATTTTTATTAAAAACAAGTTTTTCATGGCATATAAATAATTATTCGAAAATGATGATTGTTTTATAAGTGAAGTGCTTCATGAATTGTACAACTCTCCTTTTTACTAGACTGCAGAAAGTAATGCTTTTCGAGCGTATGTTTAATTCTTTGTCATGCCCACCGCAGTCCAAACGTCTGGATGAGTTTTAAATTATAATTATAAACTTACGTCCCTATTAGAAATTAATGATCATTGGCTGTAACGGTAAAGTTGTAAAGGCGTATGAAGTATATCAAATCGCACTTGGCCAGAGCGGCGGACTATGGCCTAAGCTCCTTCCTCTCAGTGAAGAGATGCGTACCCAGCAGTGGGACAATAGTGGGTTGACGAAGAATAAAAAGAACCTATGTGCTCATAAAAGTATGAGTAAAACGCTAATATTATTTTTTATGTAGATGTAAATTTCAAGAAGAGTATATCTTAGATCCTTTCTCAGACTCTTCTTATAACAAAGTGGAGTATAATGTTAAAATATGGAGATAAACTAGAGTACTATAATGTGAAGTGTGTTATGAAAAATGCGCGTGTGAAGCACTATGCGCATTGCACCGCATAATGAAATTCACGTTACTATTAACTTTTCACTCACCACACCCCCCAGCATTTACATGATTACTATCTAGGTTACGATACGCTACGATGACTGATATTTTTTTGGTTTGCGTAGTGACGTAATAACTCATGTAAATAGATGCCTTTCTATTTTTCTACATATATTTTTATAAGTTACATAGTTTTCGTAATTGCACAATATCCAATTTTGAAATTCTGAGTACCAGCTTCAATCCTAATAATACAGGAGTAATAACCCTGAATAATAGATTTATTATTCAGGGTAACTTTTGGTAGGGGCGCCTTTTTAAAATGGATGTTTCGAGTTAAAGTAAATAAAATTTTGTGTCCCTATTCACAATGATGATGGATCAATTTATAATTCACGACTGAATTTCGTTGCTTCTAAATGAAAAGACTTCATACTGAATTTGTCGTATCCATTTATTCTTTACAATTGTAGTGTGCATTGTGAAATCAATACAACATAGAACAGGAATTGTATATAATATTGTCTAATCGATCAGTCTGTGATCGAATTATATAAAAGTTAAAGTCCGTGGTTTCTCTCTAGAACTAATAGAGGTAACGCACGAGCGATTTTTCGTGTTGACGATCGTCAATGATAATTGCCAACGGGAAGTACGAGTAGAAAACCGTAGCAGTCGCTGACAGTGACAATAGTCAGTGGTGATCGTCGGGTTTCGCCGCTTGATTTGAGTGACTGTCATCATTTGTCGGCCGCTGACGATATTCGGCGGCATTCATCGGCGTGAGTTGTCGCTTTTGTATTATCTCTCTAAGACAGAATATTTCCTAAAAGTCACAGAAATTACCTGGATCCTTCATTAAAATTACAACACAGCTATGGTTGGCCAGATAAGGCTTAGGACTTCTGTAATGTCTATGCACAAATTAAATATGCAACTCAGCGGCAAAGTAGTCTCTAGGCGAAATCTTATCGCTAAGAAAATCCGCAGCACTTTGCGGGGTAGTGGAATTAAGAGGCGAACTTTAATAAGTGGCGGCACAATGGAACTGTTGAGGTCAATGAGCCCAGACACTCAGACAGCTCAAAAGCAGCTCTTTCTTTTCTATGAATAGTAAAACGTGGGTCTGTTTGCTGAAACTTCTTATCATTTTAATGTAAATCTGACTGTACTATTTTTTACTAAATGTTTTATCAAGATTTTTATTTCACACTAGTACATATATATGTAATTCATTATCAGAGACAAATAACTGTCCCACTCTTATCCATGGCTTCCCAGTTTTTTTTTATAAGATTACGGTAGCAAATTATCTTGCAGCCCACTTGATGGCAAATGGTCACTGCCGCTCATGGGCGTCTGTAACCATATAAAACTGAGGTTGTACCTGAAGACGATCACAAATGTGTTGGCATTCGTGAGGACCAAGGTAATCGCCTCATGATATGGAAATTCTTTAACACAAGAATTGCTTCACGCTAGAAGAAGGCATGGCGATGAAATTTCCCCAATTATTCTATTCTGGTTCAATTCTATTTAATTGAGAACTAAGATACGAGTACTTTTGAAGTACCCAGCTAATTTCCATTTAAAAGGAAACTAAACAGTAATGCGATCACGGTGAAGGATTGAAATAATTGATGTTAAAACGATAATAGGTTTAGTGAAAGCTCTTAATCTGATAATAAATTAAACTTTTACAGCTAAGTTACTATAACCTAAGGGTGACTTTTGATTTCTCCTTATAGTCTACTCATCGGATTAAGTGACTCAGTTTAAATCGCTCCAGCAAACTCAATAGGATTAAAAGCTTCACGAGTTAATATTTTTTCGACGAGTAAAATGTTTTAAAAAATAAAAATAATTTGCAGTTACGATCAAGTATTGAGCTTTTAACTTTATTGTTATTAAATCATAAATCCAAGCTTAACTGCGTCTTACGGCTGTTATATCGTAGATTATCATTCGGTGTTTTTACTGTAAAAGTAAACGATTATTCATTTTTAATACCCAATTAACTAGAAGAATCATTGTCTCTATTGATATTTGATTGTTCTATAATATGATAAGAGATATAATATAATGATTTCTGTGATAAGTGTGTCGTGTTATGTAAGCTGTTTTCTTGAATGACAGACTAGATAACATAGTTTGTTTCTAACATTACACGGTATGACGCCGATGATGATATTTATACGCTCTGTATTTTTTTTAGTACAGACCTCTAAAATAATGAGGAATAATAAAAAATTGACCAATTTGAACCGGTGATCAGTGATCTCAAATTAAGTGAAAGAAAATATTTTGGGGATTTTGGAGACGGAACTCTCAGTGCGACAGTCGTATCGCACTTGGCCGGTTGCTCAAACGCTGTGGAAATATTCACCCCTCCACTAAAGCTCCTGAAGTGCAATTTCCTGAGCATTATAAGAGATTTACAATATTAAAAAGGTTAAAGGCATTGTTTGCTTTTCATTGTAGAGTTGGCGGCCATGCCAGGGTGTCTACTATTAACATAAATTTCTAGAACTAGTTCTACTATCCTTCGTACCTTGTGCTACAAAGAAGATTGTATGAGAAGCTTTGAATTTTGTACTGTTTGAAACAGAAAATCATTTCAGTTTTCGAAACTACTATAAACTGTAGCATTTTCAGTTTAGCTCCTATCACGATGACACACACTAGCGCTTTTATGTGAGAGTTTTGCCTTGCCTTTGTTTATATGATTTTCAATATGCACTATTTAACCAATTTCGTATACATTTTGGAGGAAATAAATTCAAGGCTCAAAGATGTCTTATTTTCTAATAGAAACGAAACGTATCCGTCAGCGCCATGCAATTACACCCTTTTCTACATTATGTGTAAGCTTTGTATGTGTTTAAATGTAAAAATATATATACAGAATTAATCTATTGTCAGGAAAACTCGTCAAGAAATCATTTAAAAAACAACTTTTATAAACCGAGAACATTTTACTTCACAATTTTTTTCATACTTTTGTTAGATACTAAGTTAACAAAATAACAAGTAAGCATACAAATTATAGATTCGACAACAAAAGTGGCAGAGTAACGTTCTTTACAATAATCGAAAAATAACTACTCAGAAGGCGATCTACAGTGCCCTTTTATACGCCTATTTTTAGTTAATACCCTCAATTGACAATTAAATTTTCTTTGCTAACACTATATTGTTTGACCTCATCTCTCAAGCTGGGCTCAAAAAATCCTTTGCCCAATGTTCCTAAGAATTTTCGTTATTTTAAAAAGACTTTCTTCTTTAACACATAAATTTACTTTCCGTAAAACCAGGTAAGTCTGAAAGTTACGTTGTATCGCGCTGTTAAATCTCAGCTCTTAAAATATGACGAAGTAGATAAAGTTCTGAATGCTGGTAGTCTAGAACACTGAAAAGTTAAATGCAGATGAATGTTTATCGACGAACTTCGAAATCTTCATTCCTGCTTCTTAACTTTCCCTCTTTTTATAGCGAAACTTTACAGATAATATAAACGGCTGAGAGGAATATGATGAATTGTATTAATGTATTTGCAAGATTAACAGAACAGTAGAAAAGATTTCTTGTTTTATGTTAATTTTTAAGTTATTAAAAACTCCAAGAGTCTGTCTTGGTAAATATTAGTAAAGATAGTAGTGATTTCTGAAGTCTGTACTTACTCTCATATATTGAAGGCTGTTCTAACCGCTTATATAAAGTTGTTTTTTTTTTTCATAATATAGGAGTAGCAGACGAGCATGCAGTCAACCTGATGGTAAGTGGCTACTGCCGCCAATAGACATCTGTAATCAACCCCAGATAGGATTAGATATTCCTACCTGAGGTCGGCCACAGACGCGCCGCTATCCCTGAGGATTAAGTTGGTACGCCTCGGAAAAGTCTGTCTCCCTTACCACACCCTTCAAAACGGAACACATCAATTTGTGATAGACTACATACATACAGGACTGTCAAATTTGGGTCTACTATTCATGGGCAGCAGAGAGCACTCAATAGCAGACGGGCTGCATGCCAATTTTACTATTAAACTTCTTCTAAAACTATCTACGTATATCTGCACCATCATCGATATGAAGCAAAAGCTATATAACATTTATGTCCAAATAATTACATAAATGCGAAAATTTGTTATCACAAACACTGCCAGATATTAATTCATTCTTCATCATCTCATTTCATTCATCGTATTAAGCTTTTTATACCAAATATCACCTGAAACGTCCCCACATTATGTATTTTATGCGCCTAGAATACATTTTTAGTGAGGTGGAATTGTAATAAGATTTGTTACGGGTTAACTTACGTCATGAGAGATAAATCAAGTTTATGTGACACGCTCTGCCACACGGGGATTTATATCACGGAGTAACAGCAGTGTTCTGTACCTATGTGCTTAGTGAAATTTTATTCATATAACTATTTGTGTGGTATGTTTTAATATTTAGTAGGTCATCAACAACCTATTGCCTCTCTGCTAGTGTTGTAAGAGTTACGTCACATGACAATAGGAACGTCATAATGATTTAATTTTTGGTAGCAGTTCACTCACTGATGAGCAGAATCTTTAACTCGTTATTGTCCCAAGGCTGGGCCTCAATTAAGTCATTGTCAGTTACTACATAAAATAAGATCGAGACTTCAAATCAGAAGCTTTTCATCATGATTAAGAACTCATCACTGGCCTTAAGCTGGATACGGATATGCTATCAAATTAAGATTAAGACCACAGTCCACCACGTTGCACAAATGTAGAGTGGAAGTCTTCAGATTTTACGAACTTTTTTTATTTAGGTTTTGGGTATGTATAGATTTGATTAAGTTGTTTTTAGCCGGTTTAAGAATGTGATAAAAATGTAATACTTATATAACTTACAAAAACAGAGCTTTTATGTTAAATTTTGGATCTGCAACGTGAAGGCCCAAAATTCAAATCACTAGGCTATCACTGCTAATAGTTGTTAGCATTAGTTAAAAGAATAACTTTTATTAAATCGACAATTTGTTATTTAGTCGTTAAAAAGAAAGAAAAATTTGTAGCAAAAAAAGCATTCACCAAGAACAATTATTCGTTTTCTTGATCGCATCTCAGACGCGAAAAAAGAGTAAGACCGCTATATAGTGCGATTTTGTAAAGCCCGATAACTAAAATAAAACCTTAAAACAGACCCGATAAGTGGAGGACGTTAACAACTTTATACCCCGGTCTCCTCATTGTTCTCACGCCGACGCATACGTGACCCGATTTGAATAAAAATCCCTCTGAATTTTAACACACGGCACAATAATTAGGTTCGATCTTAAGGCACTTGTTTCATTAGTGAAGGATATTGAAGCTAATAAATGTAAAGTAACTTTTTACAAATGTAGATTTTTTTTGTTTATGATTCTCTTAGATTTATATGATTTTTACAGAATGTGATTACATTTGTTTTACATATAGGTTACAAACATTTATTATTTCAAATTAATTTATAAGAGATCGTGTCTTTTTATGCAATTGTTCTGTCAGAAGATAAACTCATGCGCCCTTACATAAGTGTTTACGTATTTGTTATCTATTTCCGTTGGTAACATCTCTAGTGTAAGATAATGTTATCTACAATATCATACCGATAATCGGTTAAGATATTCTTGGAATGACGTTTCTTAGCGCGGCTTGTGGTATGAGGGCGATGTCCCTTCGAGTATTTCACTCTGACTCTGTCCATTTCACATGAATACGTACATGTATGTTTGGGCCAGTTTCACGATTAGAGCATTTTTTTTTATAATATAAGAGTAGCAGACGAGCATGCAGTACACCTGATAGTAAGTGGCTACTGCCGCCAATGGACATCTGTAATCAACCCCAGATAAGATTAGATATTCCTGAGGTGGGCCACAGATGCGCCGCTACCCCTAAGGACTAACCTGGAACGCCTCAGAAAAGTCTGTTTCCCTTACCACACCCATCAAACCGGAACACAGTAGCGCCTAAGACTGCTGTTATTAGGCAGAAATAGGTGTGGCAGTGATGCCGCCGGAGTCGAACCACAAAGGGTTCTACCACCTTCAAAAGTAGGTCCTAAAGAATATTAATTATTTGTTATTGTTTCAAATCAAAAGTGACTTATTACCTTATTATCGCAACGTAAAGTACATTATTTTCCTAATCATCGTTATCAATAACATATCTTTTATCGATCATAGTTGGCCGTAGAACAAACGCCTAACGACGCTGTATTTATCGTACCGGTCGGCTTGCTATGTAAATGGTTATGATAATGTATTAAAATTTAACTTAAATGGAGTAGAATCTGTATAGTCACGGTTGGTTAGCATTCAGGCGTGGTGGTTCCTTAAACCGGTGTACCTACTGTCGTGGCGTGATGCAGCAAATATATTTTAAAACGAGCTTCCACGTTCCACCCGCGCTTGGTTTTTGATTCGCTAGAATTCTAGATTTTGAAAAGAAAATAAGCTTTTGTTATTCCTCGCACAATACTCCACTTGTATATTAAAGTTCTGACTATATTATTTGAGTCGTTATTATATTATTCCATGAAGATGGTCAGAAAAATGCCTTTTTTTAGATGATGTGCCAAATGCGCTTAAGGATCTTTTTCTTGTCCCGTGGATTTATGTCAGCGTGCATTTTTCACTCGCATGCGTGTATTAATCGCCGCAGTTTCTCAGTTTTCTGTGAATGTACAGGTTACAGAATGGCTAGCCTCATAGCTGGATAGAAAATATCTAAGATGTAGAATATATAGAAAATATCTCTAAAGGGCTAAATACAATATTATTAACAATGATACTTACAGAAAATGGCAGTTAATTATTTTTTTTTGATATACATATACTCAAATTTTATTTATTCATATTACCTATACTGCTTAGAATATTTACAGTTTAGAGTTTATGCAAAACTCAGTGGGAAAATAAAAAAAAATATATGGGGTACTACTACAGTACATCAAATATTACAACATATCATATTCGTAACTAAATGAATCGTCGTTAACCCCATATTGTCCCACTGCTGGACATATCCACATGGATCTCCTCTCAGATTTAAAGTCACCGCGTCGGCCAAATTGGTGCGAATTGGTAGACTAACTAAATCAGTACAATTATTTTATCATTTTCAAGAAACACGGTTACAAACTCTAGTAAGAATTTCACGTTCTTCAAGAAGTTATTTCGTTTTTATTTTATTTGTGGGAAGAAAACGCATAAAATGCAATAAACGACGTGTTATCCATTTAATTTAATTAGTTATAGATTATAGACATTAGTGTTAAATGGTTATTCGATTAAGCGAAAGTTATGTTTATTTTCCAAGACGTGACAAGATTACGAAGAACTAACATGCCATATTAAATGCTCAATAATATGCAGCCATTGCCTAGTGGCGTGTAATCCGGTATCTGTAGGTTTAGGAGGTTTAGTCTGAAGGAAATTGGAAACTTGCAAAGGTTCTGGCGTTTTCTACTCTGATAACTTTTATAGTCGTAGTAGTGAACTACATGAACATTGCATTGGATTGGGGGCCTATTTCAGGTGTGTCAGTATTTTAAAGGGTTAGAATGCCGCGTGGTATCACGCAATAAGAAAATTATTATTCATTATATGTTAGGGTCGCTCTCCATAAACCCCACGTTAAACTATTTTCTGCTTTGAATACTAGCAGTGACAGAGTAACAAGTTAATAATATGGCTTAAAATCTGTCATTTTTACAGGATACCATTTTGGGTACATTTTGAGTAAAATACTCGTAGCAAATTAAGGTTTCATTTTTGCCCTATAGTTACGAAACTCTAAAATCGTTCGTTGTTCTTTCATAAAATACGTAGCCTCTCTAGAAACTTTATTTACATGACATTCTACCCTCGATTTAATCTAACATGCCTTTGTCTTTCAAAGCAATTTTATTAAGTCAGGTACTCATTAAGTATATTAAAAAGAAATTGTTGGTAATAAAGCGAAAGTTAATACGGCCTTGAATTAATTACATGCCATATCATTAAATATAATTAGGCGTAACGATGGAGAAATTTCATAACTTTTAATTAAAAAGTACTTTTATGTAAAGCGATTTATAATTAACGTTCAATAACTGATCGTTTGTATAATTAATAGGGAATTATATGTTTGTTTAAATTGTTCGATAATCATCTTATTTCGTTTTATGGATGTTTATTAAATGTTATCACTAAGATGAGTATGGGTTTATTATATTTAAGACCATTATTTTCAGTAATAATGTTACAAATTAATTAGTATATTCGTATCAATATAAGTATCGCATTAGTAACAATATTAATATAAGTGTCATTATCCGCATTAGTATTAGGATTAGTATTCGTATTAGTATTAGTATCAGTATTATCGTAGTAGGAGTATTAGTATTAGGCACGGAAATTTGGAATTCGTGGTCGAGTTGATATTACGACGCAGTTCCAATGGCGTAGCAAAGAAAACCAATAGCTGTTCACTGTGCACCGCTTTTATTGAAAAGCTCCATACGCGCTCATTTTTACCCGCCTTTATTCTACTTTACAATAACACTACCAGTACGTTTATCGCTATTTAGATGTTGTTCGAATTTATTTTCGAAGCAACGAGTTTTCACAAGAAATTGCTGTACCATGTGTTCGGGGAATAAACTTCGCGCTCAGTAGCTACGGAATATTGAAAAGATAAACAGAACGAAACTAGGTGTGTAAGGAAATATAAAGATAGTTGAGAGCATTTGTTGGAGTGGTATGTGTGATAATAGAGTTGATATAAGTATGTGGGAAGAATGAACCCGACATGGTTCGTCTCCGGAGGCAGTACCACGCCTATTTCTGTCTTATAAGAGCAGTGATAACGCTGTTTTGATCTAGTTAGAAAGGAGTAGTAAGGGTGAGCAACTGAGATGTTAGAACTTAATCCTCAGACTAACGATCAGTTAAGAATTTGCTCTTCAAAAATAGCTGTGGCGATGATATACCTACAGTTGAACAAGGAAGGTTACCGTTTATAGCAAAGAAAGTATTCATTCTTCGTTATGTATGAGCACACGTTTATCTTGTGTTAAGACTTTGGAGTAGTGAAACTGGAATTATAAATCAGTGCACGGCAGCACAGCTGTCTGTCACGTAGTCTACACTTTGGTTCCCTAAGGATATAGGACATAGACCATCTGGCATCTGTATACTGCCTATATTATACTCACTCGGTTTTGGTTATATTTTAATGTTTCTATGTATAATAATGTGGTGTTAGGGGGAATGGACACAACAGCGCAAAGAAACAACACAAATATCTCATTTTTTTAAATATGTTAGATTTTTTTTAGCAAAGAAAAACCTCTACCAGGCGAGGTAGTTATTTTTGAGGAGCAACCCAGCTTTGACGGTTCGTTCGAAGCTTGCATATACATAATACATATAAGATGTTTAGAAAAAAATTATAGCGTGTTTCAGGCTTATGTGGTGCCATCTCTTGTTGAGTCGCCAAAGTTTGAAAGTCGCCAAACTTTAATTTGAGTACTATTATTGGCCCAAATCAAATTCTCCGAGGTCCGAACCCGATGTTGCCCATATGTCTTCTAGAAGACGTGAAATCTATGTCAACTGTTTACACTTAGCAATACAGGGTTAAAATAGTGTAGTAATTTTTCATTTTCATTTCAATTTCTAAAGTTTATAGTAGATAGCGCTGCTATCTAAGATTATATAACTTGTACATTTGTAGAGTGTCAGTTTAGTACATTTGATCGTGTTATAAAACAAATCACGCGCATGCAGATAGAACGCTGTCTTTCTCCCACTGATTGTGAAATAACCGTTATTCAAATACCAGAAGATATAGACCACCGCCTACAGGAAACTTCTTTGGAAGCACCCACTGCGAGCGAGTTTCATTTTGCGTGGTCACATTACATTATTATATTGAGGTATGCGAAAGAATGTGGCATAAACTAAGTTGTCGTCCATTTGTAGTCATATTTTGCAATTTATACGTAATCGTGAATGTTGATACTCATTTTGTGGTATTGTGCGGTTGATTTTGATACTTTTTATTTTGCATTTTATATCTTGATTTATTGCATTGAGGAATCTAGTGTAAGTTGTTTTTTAGCTGCTTAGAAACGTCTTGGCATTAAGGGTTTTTGTATCCTTTAACTTATAACACCGATTTATTTTAAACCTTCGCGTTAGTTGGAGAGTGTCTATTACGACTACATTACTCTTGTTTTTTATCGCTTAATATTATAACATTTTTGCAAAAAAGTCATAATATTTACCGTGTTTACATTTTTTGCAGTGTAGTAGCAGTGTTGTTAATATAAAACCATGCCAAGCCACCCATCTCGGTCTTCAAAATTTACTGAAATTTTACTAGTTTTGTTAATTTTTTATTTTTCTCTAATAATTGATTATTATTGTAAGAACAAACCAATGACTCATATTCCCATCAGAGCATATTGTTTTATTTAACGATCCAAAGCCGTCCGGTGACAATCCAAGTGACAGCGGGATCTATCTGTTTGGATTACGTGCTCGAGGCCGTGCGGCTTACGACTTATTTGTTTTTTTGTTAAAATCCTTAAGGTAGGTCCCGGTTGTTTATAAAATCGAAAGCTTCACACGCATCCACGAGGTACGTATTGATCGTGACATACTCGTGTTTGTGTGTAGTATTTTTATTTTTTTGTAGATTCCACACTGTTGTTGTATTTCTTGACAATGCTCCTAAATATCTAACGTATATTTGTGCTAAATTCAAACAATATTATAGGACGCTAATTATGATATCTAAATGTTATATTTCATGTATCGTGGTCGTTACAAAACTACCGATCCTACGACGAACCTAAAAAATATCGTAGCAAAGTTTTAGTTTTAAAAGTCATAAATAATATTAGTTGAACAATATTTTTAATAACAATATTCCATAACTTATATTAAAATAAAAGTCTAATAAACACACAGGTTAAACAGAACACCTACACCTTGATAGAATTTGATAGTCTTAAAACTTGGTAGAAGTTCGCCATATATAGAATTTTACGTTACCTCTTTTCGTTACATGCACTATCTTGACATCACCTCCAAGGCTGATTGAAATTGTAGCTATCGTATTTGTATTCACATAAAAATATCGCCAGGTCGAGTGACTCTGCAAATTGGTTTAGCGTCTCTGTTTTTCATTCGTAGAAGAAGCGAGACAGAATACAAAACATTAGAGCCATTCTAAGTCTCAATCGAGAAATCACGCGCGGACGTAATGCTAAATGGATTAAACCTGCTTTGTTCCCAAGACACCCATACAGTCATGAAGACACTGTAATGGAATTAAATTGTAGTTGGAGCTTGCACCGACTTTATAAAGGTTTGATACGGTTGTTCGTTGGCCATTTTAGTTTCCACGGCAAATGGAGTTGAATGGCTCGTGTGTTCATTAAAGAAATAATTTGTCTGCAACATATTATACAGGCGACTACTACGAACCTTCAGGGCTTTAAGAGTTCCTTGACTTCATGTTTGAATTTATCTTGTGTGTAACACACAATATTCTCTTAATTTCTGTATATATTTTAAACCTTTTAACGATATACTGCCACCCATGGTCATCTATCATCAACCCTGGATGATCTCATTTTACATTTGACACCTTAAAAAACGGGTAACAGCAGGGCTAATCTCTTATTAAGCAGAAAAAAACATGTTAAAAAGCCGTGGTGTCTAAGAAGTCGAAACATTAAGGCTAAACATTAAGTCTAACATCTTCAATAACATTTTTTCATATAATATAGGAGTAGCAGATAATACAGTCCACCTGATGGTAAGTGGCTACTGCCGCCCATGGAAATCTTAATCAACCCCAGATAGGATTAGATATTCCTACCTGAAGTCACGGATGCGCTGCTACCCCAGAGGTAAGCTGTAATGTCTCGGAAAAGTATGTCTCCCTTACCACACCCTTCAAATACACCATTTTGCAAAGTTATTTATATTTCCATCGTTTATCAAAGCCTTACCTTGTAAAAGCGAGAGCAATACAAAACGAAAGACATTTCAATCGATAGATGGACGTTAGTTCCGCTACCGATTACTCCGGTTTTATTTTAAACGCCGTCAGCCCGACGTATCTATTTATTGTTTGTTTGCCGAGCGATTGTTTTGGGAGTTATTCGGGATAGTGTGCACTGTGTGTAAAAATAACTTGAATAATATATACATTTGTTTAATAAATACATTTGATTTGGCAAACAAGCGTATAGTCCACCTGATGGTAAGTGGCTACTGCCGTGGACTGTAAAGAACCCCAGGTAAGAAAAAAATTCTATGTGTGGTCACAGGTGTGTTGCTATTCCTGAGAACTAAGTTGGAACGTGTGGGAAGTCTTTCTTACCACACCCTTCAAAGCGGAACACATCAGTGCTTAACATTGTCTTTATTAAGCAGATAAAGATGTGGTGGTAGTACGTTTGAAGTGGAACCGCAAAGGATACTACCATCATAAGAACCTGCCTGCCCCTTTGAAACTTAGGATGTTTTTCATCCCTCGTCAAGAAGGCAATTTAGTTGTAAATTTAGAAGCAATATTTTTCAAGATACTTTCTGCGTATTCTATCTAAAATACTCTATTATTAATTATTTTTGAAGTTTCTATGCTAACTTCGTTTATTGCAATGTGTTTTTCAAGAACAATTTTTAATACTTATTTAATAAATATTTTAAACACATTAACTGATTAAAATTTTGATATTACTATTAATATAATAACTTTTCATCATCTATAGCAATATAACAAGTAAATTACATATTTTATCTTTTATAAAACGTCAAAAGGTACCTTTAGTATTTAATATAAAATTTCTGAAATATAACATTCTATTATAAATTTATTAAATTCCTTTTCGTAAAAGAGCAACCAGTTTGTAATAACATCCATCTTATGAATAAGCTGCGAAACCTGAGTTTCGTCGTCAAAAGGAGATGTTTGTATGTAATGACGTTATTAATATTAAAAGGAATGGGAGCAAACATAATTATATGTGTAAGTTTCCTTATGTAGCATATTTTTGTGATACATCATGGCATGTTCAAGTTGGGAGAACTTTGTGATTTGACTCTGGAGGCATCAACCCTACACTTATTTATGCCTGACTGGCTGACCCGGCAAACTTTGTACCGCCTCAAAATCTATTTATCAAATATATTTCATATAAAATATAGCCTATGTTACTCGTGGATAATGTAGCTTTCGAATGATGAAAGAATTTTTAAAATCGGTCCAGTAGTTTTTGAGCCTATTCATTACAATCAAACAAACAAACAAAGTTTTCCTCTTTATAATATTATATAGTATAGATGAAAAAATATGAGTAATATTGTCTAGGAGGCCTTATGTGCACGCTAGTTCTCCGTAACTTTATGGAGAATATTGCAATTTTCCGGATGAATAAGAAATATTTCTTCAAAGTTCACGTCACATCCATAAAGCCGGGGTGGAACGTTACCACGTATATGTATTCTAAATAAATGAGAGCATCTGTCTGTTTTGTTGCGTTTTTTGCGAGTTCATCTGCTTATTTTCTCTATACTGCTACTCAAAAAGGCCGTCCGTTTGTACAATTAAAATCTAAACATTTTAGTTATTTTTCTATTGTAATTGCTTAAAAGCGGACTAGTACATGAATTCTCGTTATATCCATAAAAATCAAATTATCCTAATATGACTCACATAAAAATTTTGGATATAATAAAACATCGTACACGACGAACATAATACCCAATATAGAGAAAATTGTTTTTCCGTTCCTATATAGAGAAGCCGATTCGGATTTCTAGGGAAACATGAATATGTTTTGTCAGTCGATATTAAGGCAATTCTCCGTGGGCGTCACCGCAGGATAAACCTATCTAGTACGTACAAATATTTTTTCAACGTTTACTTTTGGATGGCAATAACGCCGACAGAGGTAATGAGGAGTTGGCTTTAAAGCTTGTAAGCGTTGGTTGCCACCGAAATATTTCCTCAGAAGTTGCTCAGCTCTGTGGTGGTAAGGTTGAAAGTTGCATAAGGTGTACGTGCAGGTAAGGTTGGCGTGTCCTTAACGCCGCGGGGCTCGCCTTAACGAGCCCTTGCGTTGACGGCGGCAATCGCGACAAACAGCTTTCGAGTACGCCACTTTTGAGATTACATCTTAAATTTCATTCAATGTTTCCGTTTTATTAATTTTATCTTTTTTGACTAAAATATGACCTTATGTAAAGCAAGGCTCGTGTTTGTTGACAGGAAGCTTAAACTATTCATAATAAATTAGGAAAGATATATAAATTACAGTTATTAATTACTTTTCCTAGTATAAGTTTTTAATAAGTGCAATCTACGTGATGTTTTCTCCGTGATTCATAGAGGTGTTATTTTTATAATTCCAATTCCACGTGTAAAAAGGATTCTGCCTGAAGTCGATCATAGATGCTTACCACTTTTGATGACTTGGATGGCCGCCTGATGTAAGTCTCAGCCGGACACCCTTTCACCGAAACAATCACTGCTGCTATAATCAGTTTAACCACATTCTTTTTAACTTTTTCCAAAATAACTCATCATCCATCCATTACTGTCCCACTGATGGGCACGGGTCTCCTCTCATAATGAGAAGGATTAGGCCATAGTCAAGGCCCTGGACAAGTGCGTATTGTTAGACTTCACATCTACCTTTTAATTTTTTTTATTAATCTCTCAGGTATACAGGTTTCCTCAAGATGTTTTCCTTTACCGTTTAGCAACTGATAATTAATTTCTAATACGCACATATCTTCGAAAATTCAGAGGTGCGTGCCTGGGATTTGAACCTCGTACCCCTCGATCGAGAGGCCGTGTTTCTTAACCACTAGGCTATCACTGCTGCAAAATAACTCACATGAAAATAATTAAAAATCATTCCCTTCCACGTTTTTCAAACTATACAACATAATTTATTGAACAGCCAATGTTCACCAACAACTAATTAGCAGGATAACAGATCGTTGCAATACTCGCGAACGTTTGGAATGAGTTCGAGCTAGTGACGAATGAGCGAAACACAACTTCAAATTAGAAAACAAGTGTGATAAATATCTATATCGTTATTTTATGTATTAGGACGCTTATTGTCGTCATCGTAAACTCATTATTGTTTTACTGCTGGACACAGGGTTACTCCCAGAATGAGAAGGGCTAGGCAATAGTGCACCGCGCTGGACAAATTTGAATTGGTATACTTATGAACTTTATTTTTTTAAGATCCCTTAGTATGCAGGTTTCCTCGCCGTTGAAGTAAGTGATAATTAATTTCGAATACGTACATAATTTATAGAAATCATAGGTACCTGGGTACCTTCTGTTTTTCTAATTTTGAATCTCCCTAGTCAGTGTTCATGGTTACTAATGATTAAGATTTACTTGGAAATGTTTGATCTTTTTTCCGACATTTTTCAATCTAAATTGATATGGATCTACAAAACAGGTGCAAATAGATCGTTTCACTAAGGCCGGGCATGCATTGGTTGGAGTATAAAAAACTAGAGTACAGAAAAAGTCCTATTGTCATTAAATTCTTCATTACTGTTTTATTAGTTTTTGCAGGTATATCTACTGCAAATATGTGTTTTCTTCATATCTAAGGTACTTTGATTTAGATATTTGACCTTTCATTTAGCAAGACCATCTAGCTGATTTTTGTCTTTGAGGTTTTTTGTCTTCTAAGTTCTAGTCCGCCAAATTGTACCATAGTTAAACGACAACGAATTCTATTGTACTTCACTGCATAGTCTCTTCAATGATAATGTTGACATGTAGTACACCGCCAGTCGTCAGCCTTGTGTCACGTATATTCAGAGCTAAAAACCTCGAATTCAAATAATTTAAAACAATATCCAACCTACTTATAGCGCCCCCTACCGGTAAATGTCATTATCGTTTTTCGTGCAGCCTGTGTACATTTATGATTTTTCAAAATAAGAAATAAAATAAGTAATTTATCGTAAAAATTGTTAATTTATAACAAATATTTCAATTAATAATTTATAAAAGACGTAGGTGTGATATATTGTGCAGAAAAGTTACAATGGAAAATAAAGAATTTTGACGAAATTATTCTGAAGACTTGTACTAGGCGGCCATTACGAATGCAGTCGCAAATTGAAAATGTATTATTTTCATTTATTAAAGATAAGATGATAATCTTATATATTAATGAGGAATGACAAGGTAAATTTTTACATATATATTTTTCTAAGCAAAGGATTTTTAGATTACCATATTGTTCTGTAGCAAGGAATTTGACGTCTTATGTTCATTAACTAAGCTTGTCACCTATTTAGGTGATCTCGCTTATTTAAATCCTTATATAAATCTCGCTTATATAAAGCTATGAACATAGAAATAGGGTGCTATTTAGCCCCGTGCATGGGTACTAACCCGTTTATACTGAGTATTTACTCACATAAAAGAATCTACTATTGAGTAGAATATACCTAATGGGTATTCACCCGTTCAAATAAGGTTATGACCCTTACATATTGGATATTTACCTACATTACAAGAAATAGGGTGCTATTTAGCCCCGTTCATGGGTACTAACCTGTTTATATTGAGTATTTACTCACATAAAATAATCTACTATTGAGTAGAATATACCTAATGGATATTCATCCGTTCAAATAAGGGACCCTTACATATTGGATATTTACCTATATAACAACTATAATAAGATACTACTATTAAGTAGACTGATACAACGGATATTCACCCATTCTAATAGGGTATGATGTCCTTCACATCGGGTAAATAACCCATATAACAAAATACTAATAATCAGTAGATAGACATAACTATTACCATCGATTGGGTGTAATGATTTTAATGAATGAACATTTTATTGAAGATTCAGATTAATAATGTACATGATACAGGATATAGAGATGACAATTTATATCCTTTTGTAATACTCTAGAAGAACCTAAATTTGGTTTAACCATTCATAAGAATTTGGTATCTAGGTAGATCAGCATTTTAAAGAGTAATTTACTAAAGGAACTATCTATCTATCTAGATGGTGATAGATAGACTAAAGGAAAAAATAGTTTAAAGGAAGAACACTAGCCTCTAGGAAACTGTGGGACGGATAACACATGATTAGACTTTAAAAGTTGCACAAGTCGCAGTTACTATTGTAGCTGTAAAGAGTCAAAAGCCATGCCACATCAGGCGAATGCTTACTGCTCTCGAGCATTTGACATGATTGTTTCTTAATAATTTTAAATTATTTGCCTTTATAAAGATAATTTGCTATCAATTATCTTATTACTGGTGCTGGTCATTTATTATGTATAATAAATAATAAGAAGAAATTTCATAGTACAAGTACTGGAACAAATGATTGGCAAAATGGTTTAAGAAACAATGATTGTTCAATTCATATATATATAGTACAATATTTTATAATAACAAATATAACGAAGTTATTTACACTTCATCCTATGATAAACTTCATCCAAAAGTTTGAGATACTCATACCAAATAGGGTCATTATCTGACTTACAACAAGCCTCATGCACAAATACCTGTATCACAGAAAGGCTTGATCGAAGTTTCCTTTGGAATAAATCTTCAATCACAACAGATTTTTAGGTGAGTGGTTAATAATGTGGTCGATTATAATTATAATTTTAAAGACCAGTTGTAACAAATAACTATTGACCCAAGTTTTGCAAGTGGTTAGCTTTAAGAGTCTATTTGTATAAACACTTAAACTCATTATTCTCAAGGAATGAAGATTTTTTTTTTCAAAATATACTCGGTATGTGTGTAGAAAGACTTCTCACATCAGTGGTAACATATTGTTTACTCTTAACCAATTTTTTACAATATTTTTACTTTACCAACACCTGATGATGGTGATGTTGGTTTATATTGAATATCTTGGTCTTAATCTTGAGCTTTAAATAAAGCCTGGCATTCCACTCACTACTTACTATTGTTTTCAAGAATGCATATTTGGATACTAATTCATGATTACCTTAAACAGTGTTTACATGTCTATGGTTAAATGGAAATTCTATGCATTTCAAGTTCTTTCCTTTGGTTTGAGCAGAACACTATATTTATGTTTTTACTAACCTTTTAAAAGATACAAGACCATACATAACTGATTAAGATCTAGGGACATTGTGTCAGTTATATATTTATATAACATAGTTCCTATTTGAAATGTCATAATATTGGACAAGGAACAATAACGACACTTAGTAATTTAGGATCATAGACATAATAAGCTATATCATTCTTTAGGATTTATTGGTTACTTAAAAGATAGTTTGATAATTGGAAATAATACAACTGTTAAGGTTGTTCATTGTATTATACAAGGAATAAATAAATAAAAAATCAAATTGCTTACCATTAGATAAAAGATTAAAAATCAACACAAGGGTGAAATAAAAAGAAAAAAAAAAATAAAAAAAAAATATATATAATAATAATATTAAAAAATAAAAATTATAATAAATGCAAAGATATGTATATATATATAACAATTTTAATAATGTTTATCAAAATACTATCCCTCTTACAGATAGATATAATTACAGGTGGTAGTTGTCATATTATTTTTATTATCGGGCCACAATCAGTCAGACATATGGTCATTATTCTCGGTATTTTTGTTATTTGATTTAAATAACAAATCCGATCAACTATTTAAAGTTAAATGCAGCGTTACTTGTGCTTAAAGATATTTTTTCAATAATCATCTTCAACACGGTGAAACCCTAATACGTGTAGGCAACTCCACAGTTATTTCATATAGAAACAGCATGGTGTTTAATACCCACATTTAACCGTAATATCAAGGCACATATTGGATTTATTGAATACCCAAAAAATGTTTTTATTTCCCTAATACATTCAATAATTTCAGAATGAATTTGCTATCACTAAATTAAGATTATACATTGCGAATTAACACTTTGAAAGTTTTTAAATAGATTTATTTACTAGGAAACCTACAAGAAGTATGACTTACATGTCATGACTAAGGTTATACTATTTAAATGGAAATATTCATTTTATTTCTAATAAAATAATTGTTGTTAAAGATTATCTCTGAACGGTTGGGGAGTTTGTGGTAGTATCAGACTGGTCCAGACAGTCCTAAAAATTAGTATTAAAAAAAAAAAAAAATAAATAAATAAACCTTTCGTTTTGGAAGGGTTGCATTTTGGGTCTCATATGAATCCATTTGTTTTTCGTCAACGCTTTACCCTGTATGTTACTCGCTTCCTCGAGGAGCGTTTCGTTTCTATACACGAATCTCAAGATTTTGTTGCTCTACAAGCAATGTTAGACGCAATAATGAAAACGTGATGCTGGTGCTTATAATATTTTGGCCTAAACAGTGTAAATAACTAGATCTATCTGTAGACTGGTTACAATATTCTTTTCATTTTGATATATATATATCTAGAATTATTTTTGTTCTTAAAATGCATATTTAGGTTTTCTATCCTCCATATCCCAAGTATGCTATTAGTTGGGATAGTTACATCTGATGTATAAATATTTTTAGCGAGTTAAGTGTAAAATATTATATATTATTTAGTGGAGATGAAGAATAAATACTATTTACTTTTTTTGGTTATTGTAATTACTCATATAGTAAAAAGAAAAAACAAAAAAAATAATATATGAGTAATATATATATATATATATATATATATAAGTAATATATAAAAACAATAGATATCGTATATATTATGACGTTCACTTGGTGTAAGCCCGTGAATGCCATTATTACTACCGATTCGCCTACATCTGAGTCGAGACTTCTAAAAAGTATACATAAACATAATAATAACATTATTGTATATTAACCAAATTGCTTGGCGGAAGATATTGTATATTAAATTGCCACATGAATTTAAACCTTACTATAACCAGTGTTCAAACAATCTAGTATTACCATTATTTCATAGTAATCATAGTATTTGTCCAGCACATCCTTAATAAAATTACCTAGATAGGCCTAGTAACACTTGAGAGTTACAAGAATAAGTTTATTTCTTTTATGTAATCTTATAATACAGTGACCTCCCAGACGACAGTTTCTAGATTTTACCAACCACGGAGGATGATGGCATTGATATATCATTTTTTACAATACATACCATTAGAGAGCACGCTTTACCACGCTGCTACGCTGACGTCTAAGCATATGAGTGTCAGTTAAGACCCTCTTAGAAGGATAGCTGAATGGATCAGATCTAAGTTCAATTTTGTAGTAGAGACGTTACATCAAACATATACTTGATAACTGTAATTAATATTTAAATAGATATATTAAATTAGGAATTTTAAAAATAATACGATTTAAATGTTTTTGTATCTTGTTTAATAGGCTCGTTATTTTACAAATCTCTAAACATCTACATGTGAACATTATCATTGAAGAGACTATGCAGTGAAGTACAATTAGAAATTAAACGAACTTACCTAAGTGAAGTTCCAATTTCAATTGTACGAACTGCATAGTCAAGAAATGATATTATAACCCACCCACCCATACTTATATACGATAAGTATTACCCATAATGTCATCTATGTTGTAAAATAATCGAGCTAATGAACTTACATCTTGACCCCAGGATCTCTAAACTTAATGACATTTACCGGTAGGGGGCGCTATAAGTAGGTTGGATATTGTTTTAAATTATTTGAATTCGAGGTTTTTAGCTCTGAATATACGTGACACAAGGCTGACGACTGGCGGTGTACTACATGTCAACATTATCATTTCGAGACTATGCAGTTCGTACAATTGAAATTGGAACTTCACTTAGGTAAGTTCGTTTAATTTCTAATTATCATTTCAAAACTTATCTCAGTAAATACAAGCGAAAAATTGGATACAAACTTACTTTAAATTAGAAAACAATTCAAATAAATATTTTATGAATCTAAACTTACAATTGTTTCATAGATTAACAAAGTTACCGAATCGAGTTGTATTGTTGGTAATAAATTGGAAAACTTTTGTAGGTATTTTAAATACTTGAAGCGCAAAATATAGGCCACGGGAGCAATTGGTAGGTTCCCAAGGTGCTTGTTTGTGTTTTGTTGGCTATTTTACGAACCATTGGAGTAAAATATTGGGTTAAAAGTAATATGCGACCAGTTTTGGGTAAACTTTGTGTGGCAATGGTAAAATTACTAGTCGTGGTATAATTAGTGTTATTTTTTGGTTTGGCAACTCTGTATGCGGTGTTCCAACTTACGATAGTTATTGAATCTATCTGATGTATTTCATATTAAAGACCGAAATTAAAAAAAAACAACTTGTAGGCACAAATAGTAGATATTTTCCAATTTAGATCTTTGGTAGACACATCATTGGAGAGATCGATTATTACTAATGAACATTAGTCTCAATCGGTAGCACCACATACATGAGCTCGAGATAAAATTATTTTCTATTTGAGTTGGTTACAATAGTTTTTATATAGAACAAATAAATTCGTAAAAAAACAACGTATTAAAAATAACGTTCATGTATTTGTATCCCGATATATTTTGTTTGACAGTAGTACCCGATGATATTGTACCCATAAAACGAGAAAGTACCTAATAGTATAGGTGTTGGTCGTTACAATCCGCATTTCTACGGCAGTACTTTATGTCACTATTCAAAGTAACAGTGACAGGCGCGGGCGAGGCAACTATTTCTTTAACATGGTGCCATCAAGTTTCATCTGGTCAACAGTCCCACGCTTCGAATACTTTCGCACAACTGACAATACAATAATAACTCTCTTTCATATTGCTATATTTTACTTAAACGAAGCAGAATATAATTAAAGTAAATAACGAAAATGTTCGCGCTGTCGAAAATATTGAGTAAATTATCATAATAATATATTTTTATTAGTCTATTTACTCGTATATGCATGTGAGAGTGGTCCGTAAGTCCGTAAAGGGCCTTATGAATTATTTCAGTACAGTGCATTTAGTTATAATACAAAAATGAATGCGACTTCTCCGTCTCGTCAGTCTTTACATTAGATGTCAGATTAATATAAAGCTTGTACATCGTTGATTGTGCGAATAATAATCTGGTGCGGCGTCGCTCGTATAGTTCAAGAGAGCGTCAAAGCTGAGAGCAAAGGAACAAAGCCTCCAATTACCCGAGCGGGCACGCCGTGGGCTTTTAGTGAATAATGAGCCGCTTATCCCAGCGGATGACGGCTTCACTAGAATTGTTCTTGAGTGGGCTGGACCACCGGCCGAGCGACAGTACAGCTGTAACCTCTGCGGTCGTTGCGTCAACACAATTTTGCGCTCCTCGCTTCCCTGCAGTGACTTACACGGACACGCTCGCCACGTGCGTCCCCTCAATTTAGTGCATTCACGTTTAGCAAAGGTTCCTTGAATTTGCTTCACCGTGGTACTAAGCTTGAGGCTGGCAAATTGCAACAGTCTAGTTAGCACGCTTTGCTGGCTTTAATCAGGCGTCGCACATAGTGACGAGAATAAGAATGCATCGAAATTGTAATAATATTGTGGTACTCACGGTGAAAAAAACAGCTTTAAGGGTTTTTGCTTAAGGAATTCCACCCATGGTCCAACCCTATACAGGCCGGGCAGGTGAGGTAGGCTTTGAAATTTCGTTCGTAACACTCAATACCTTAAATATTTTCCTAATGTCTCGTACGGTCCTTCAGATGATCATTCTCTTTATATATTCCAGAACATTATCATGTAGCAAACGTTCGTGTAATCCAACATCATGTAAGTGATCTATTTATTCCCAGAATCCTGAACCCTGTAATTAAACAGAAGTTCGACAGTATGTTAAACTAAGCTACGTTATCACTGCTGATGTTCTAGCTGGAGTATAAACGGCTATTGTAGACCGGAACAGAAATAGACATGGCGTTGCTAAAACAGAGTTCCCAGCAGTTTCAATAGCGTTACTCAAAAGGTACTTTGTGCAAATGTTCTCCATATTGTGTTATATTATAACGGAGTAGAAGCAACCAAAGGATAATAATAAGAGACGAAATGTTTATTTGTCTCTAGCAAATCGTTTATTCCAGAGAATACCGACGCTGAATGCTCGGAAATTGTACTGTCGTTTGAACAAGAAGTATATTTTTAAAAGCGTCCTTGATTCCTCTCGTAACGTTCGGCTTTTATTTGCAAACGACTATCCTGTCGCATATTATTTGCGTCCAAACAAAATACTACCAAAAGCCATCAGTTTTAAATGTCAATTGGTCGTATTTTATTAAAATTCGTTCGTGGGTCTACGATGTGTATAAAATGATGGTATTTTATGCACATTTGATTATGTGGGCTGGGTTTATATTGCTTCAATAATAAAGATATAACTTATAAAAGTGTCGCTTTTTATCGCTTTATTCAAACTTCTTTTTGCTACTGTAAAATGTGTAAACACTTTACTCATATCTAGAACCTAAAATACTCGATGGTTGGTTGTACGTTTACTTCACACTTATAATAAAAGTTGTTACCTCTTATTTCATGGTTTAAACAGTCTAAAGTGCATTCCACTGTACCTCACTTTAGTTACCTATTAAATATTTTTATGTTTAGTACTTCGGTAGGTGAGACATTAATTTTCAGACGGAACATTAAAGAGGCTTAATGTCCTATGAGAACGATTGGCGTCTCACATCTTCGTTTGCCTCATTTATCGTGGGGATCGTAGACTTGTTTGTTACTTTTTTACCTCGAATAAATGTACGTATCATAACGATAAAAATTTACAACCTGTTTAAAAGAGATAATATTGGTTTGAATGTCCGTGAAGCCACAAAGTCTTTGTGATATAAATACTGGACTATAGAAATAGTGTATCTATGTAGAGTTGTGCTGGCGTGTTATCTCGTAGCGTAGTCAGGCGTACGCAATTTGTGGACCATTTCTCTTCGCGTGCCGCGCGACACTTCTGCGGATTGAAGCGTAAGATATTTGTGGACATACCCTCCATCCTTTCGACCTTTATAATTGCGTGAACGAATGTATCGAGAGATGCTCTCGTAAACCAAAAGGAACGATTATTATAAATTCGCTTACACATTGTAAGGTACGTTTTACATTTGATTTGCATATACACGGCAGAGAACTTTTCTGGCAACGTCAAACGGCCACTTTGGTGCCGTGTCCAGTTGTGCATAAAATGGCGAATGATGCGACTGTGTATTGTGTTCGAGTGTGCTGCATTCGCGGGACGCAATTTGTCGGACATTTCTCTTGTGTGTCGTCGTAACAAAGCTACGAATCGAGCTGACGTGAAACTATCGATAACTCTGTGCGGAATTAGTGCCTTTGTTCTTATCGTCCCTCGTGTTTTTGCTCTTTTTCCCGGACAGCTATATTTCGCCGGAGAATAGCCATAACTAGCGCACTCGAGAATTGTCTCGTTAGCTTAACCTGATAAACGTTGAAATGGTTGAAATAATTTGAGTTACAACGGTCGAGTGGGATGAGAGCGCAGGGTTCTTTATTTCTAGTTATCGAATAGACGGCGGAGTTAGTGCTCATAATGTTAAATGGGATATTAAAAGATTCCGTATTTTATTTTCTTATCGGCGAAGGTAGTACTTTATTTTACTGGCGTTTCAATGTGGAGCAATATTTTAGCGAGTGGCAGTGGCAGGCGGCTCGGCGTTTAATCTCGCCGCTGGGCGTGGGCATCTCATTTTTGCCGCAATAGTACCTGCCTACTGCCACGCCGGCTGTGTCATAATTGTAGGTGAACGGCGAGACATCCCGATATGAGATTCCACTGTGAATTCGATTAAAGGGTTTTAACTCACAGACGTTTATGTTTGGTTGATTCTTTAGTACTTGTAACATTTATGGGTATTTTATTTTTGGGAGTACCAATACTTTGGAATAAAAAAATCTGTAATGTTGGGTATATTATTAGACTTGTTATCTTTAAAAGGTATTGGTTTCGATTCTTTTTTCGCAGCAAAATAAATAAAATGTTGACATGATTTATGTTGATAAAATGAGATATCCGAGATATTTTTACAGTAAAAACTTCCTCATAAGTTATAACTATTATAACTACTAACTATCATAACTAAGATTAGTTATTTTCAAGGTTAGTCCGAGTGTATAATAATGTTCATTATTATATAATACAACAACAACCACTGCGTCAGGTAATTGAAAAGTTTGAAACAAACGGAACAATTAACGGAATCCCTACGTAATAAAATTTATATTTTTCTAGTTACTCGTTGTTACCCCGCAGAAACTTACTCTGAGCAGACCTACAAAACTGTGAACTAGAGGGAAACAATTCCTTAATTAAATAGTTATTTCCTCAGTTTATGAAGAAGGACGCCCGTCTTTACTTTTAACTGCAGTATGTTCTCAGAAACTCGTAAGCTCTACATTTCAAATTAAATACGTGGATTAAAAATTTTATACTTTATTTTCTATGACTTATTTTTTAATCTATTCAGACTTATCTAGAGCCAAGTCTAGACAGACTTAGCTACAGGTCACTTAGTCCGAAAATTATTAACGCTTCTGTGTAAAAAATTAAGTCGGAGCTCTCTTATCGTTCTGAAATTAATTTGAGTTCGGTTCAGTTAACTAATTCAATTATTATCTACAGTCAGCTCAAGTAGTTGTAACCTGTCTCCAATTTTAAACGAGGCTATTTTAAAATAAGGGACATTTATGAATGACCTTTTGATTTTATATCTTCATTACATTTCGTTATTAAAAGTGGAGAAATCGTGTCAATAATATAGTCATCTGTGCTTTGTACTTAACCATACTTAATATTGTCAAATGATTACCGTCCCACTGCTAGACTCGGGTCTCACTATCATAATAGTTTTTAGGCCATAGTTTGCCAAGTCTGACGAGTAGATTACACATCACCTAACTTTGGGATCTTTTTAAAAAACTCCTAGGCATAAATGTTTCCTTACGATATCCTTCTGCATTATTAAAGTGTATTATGATAATTAATTTATAATATGAACGTAGCTCCGAAAAATTGAATGTGCTTGGGAATTAAACCTCGGACACCCAAGTTTATAGGTCTAGTTTCAAATCACTAGACTATCTCTGTTTTTTTGTAAAGTTTGTTAAATACGCATGCAAGATGACACTTGACTAATTTTTCATGACATTTTTAGACAGTCCTAGTTAGAAATTATTACGATTTATAGGAACCAGCTTTCTCTTGCTAACATCAAGTACTCGACAACTCGAAATGCAGTAAGGCGTACAGAGATGTACTGTTCCAAACTCTTTAGTTATTCCATGAATAAAGTTAATGTTTTAGCATCAAAGTTGGATTGCGATGTTAATAGTACATTTTCGGTTCCTGCCATGTTAACATTTCACTTTAAAATGAGCTTGTGATAGGATTTTTTCATTCTTTATCTTACGATTGGTGTTAGGTATATTATATCATGTTTCAAAAAAATGTGAATGTTGAACGTCTGGATTCTTCTGGATGTCCATTGGATATTTAAATCGAAGCACAAGAAATAAGAGATTTGATGATTATTTTTTTTTTAATATTTAACACTCATTTGTTATTTATTTTACTTGTTATTTGCTGATTTAATATGTTATGTAATATGGCTAGTTACTCTATCAATAGAAAATTAAACAATATCAGCGTTTGCTCAGCTCAAGGTATGAAAGCTCCTCAGCTCAGCGCACGCTTGTTTATTCGCTCGAGGTTTCTGGAAGAAAGTAGTTTGTTTGCGTTCCATTCGACCGCGCGTGTTCGCCGCCAAGTGGAGCGTTCCGCGACCACAAAATGCAATTATCGACCGCTGTCTACCGTGCAGTGCTTGCATTGCATTCCGATGCTACCAATAATAATAAACTAGTGTCTTAAATATTAACTGTTACATAATAATCACCAATATCAACGAATTATTCGTTTTTTAACGTAAAAATACCAACCGTGAAACATCTGATTAAAATTTTCCTCAAAACTGCGTAGGTACATCGATTTAAACATCATGTTTAAAAAATATTTTTATTAAATACAGAATACATAATACTGTACACAGTAAGACACTGTATTTACTTAGTAATGAATGGAACGTAAGTATTTAATCAACGTGAAGTGAACAAAACGGCTATATTTACTTAGTACTAGGCACTAAGTTTCTCAGCGCAGCACTGACTTGTTTGTCCGCCTTAGGTTACTGTGCTTGTCTTATTTGTTTGTCTACATTGACCATGTAATATTGTACAATAGTTAAATGTACAGATTTCCAGATTAGAGAATAGAATAAAACAATGTTTGTTTAAAGGTAACTCAAAAAGATAAGATCTTCTGCATGATTTGGCAGTGAGTTTAAAGATAAGAAGATTGTCATTGTAAATGCATAAAATGTATAAAAAGTGACATAGCGAGTATGGTTCGACCGTGGCGGTGCCTACGCTTTAACTATTTCTAGCGTGATTCGGTGGAAAGACGGTGGTAAACTTAGTAATGAGGCGACCATCTTAGACCTCAGAATAAACCCGTGAGCTTTTGGTGTACATATTATTCATTCTTTTTATATAATATAATAATAGCAGTCCACCTGATGGTAAGTGGCTACTGCCACTCATGGACATCTGTAATCAACCCCAGATAGGATTAGATATTCCTATCTGAGGTCGGCCACAGATGCGCCGGTACCCCTGAGGACTAAGCTGGAACGCCTCGGAAAAGTCTGTCTCCCTTACCACACTTCTCATAAAACATAGACAATTTAATAGAAAACCTTTTATACATAGTAAATTGAAAGAAGGCACGTAATAAGCACCTTAAATTAACAAACACAGTGAAAGCTTTTGTTCAAACTAAGGAATATATGGAGATTATATTAATAGTGAAGTGAACAAAACAAGTGTTTACCAAGCTCAAGCGGCTATAAGTTTCGCAGCTCAGCGCAGTTTATACGACTAAGGCTAGAAGAAACTACAGTCTGTTTGCGTTCCATTCGCGCGTGTTTGCCGCCTGGAGCGTTCCGCGACCACAAAATGTAATTATCGACCGCTGTCTGCCGCTTCAGTGCTTGGAATGCAATCCGATGTGCAAGGAAATATATAATAAAATAAGTTTTTAAACTGTACCCTTCCACAACATACAAATTCCAATCAGCGCCCCTAGCGAATTTTGTCAGAACTAGGAAATGGTGTTGGCCCATACGTAAACAAATACCAAAACAGTCATATTTGTAGAAACGTAAAAACTCCTGGTAAGGGTACTGATAGTCTTACACTAGGGCATGCTATGACGGAAAAGCCAATATGTTTACGACTGCTATACGCTTTAACGTCCATTTAAAAAAGACGCATTCTACACTCACAACCCCACACCACGATTCCCCGTATCGATGCAAGGACATACAAACGAATTCATATACGATATTAGCTTAATAAGTATATTGTAAATCCGTAATTGGCTTCAAGACCTATATTATGAGTTTAGATTGTAAATTGATTGTTACAAGCTGTGAATTTTGTGAATTAAATAAATAAAAAATAAATACTCATAACAAATATCCAAATACATCATTTAGTTATCTGTCTGGTCTGAATTTAAAATCAAGTTGACGCTAAGCCCAGGTTTGTCATCATTTTAGATTTATAGGCTACCTTGCTGAAGACTTAACACGAGTAGCTTAATCAAAATATGAACCGAGTCTAGTAGAAGTATCATTGTCACCTTTCAAAATATTTTACAAAATTCCATTTCAATTCTTTGATAATTAATCTATGTTTAAATTATTAACTTCCTTAAATTTTACTGTAAATAATAAGTTTAATTTATAAAACTGTAGATGTATAAGATTCTTTTGAAAGTTTACTTTTATAATTTTGCGAAGCTTCATATAAGTAGAGATATTTAAAGCAGAACGTAAGCCAACTGATGACTTAACTGGTTTTAAAGTATATTGGAAATAGTCCAAATTTTGTATAAGGTACTTTGTTAATCAGATGAGCTTTTAAGTAAGTGGATTAAGTTGCGATCCGAATGCTACTGTATCTTATTGCTAAGCTTCGCTCTGCTACATAAATTTTTGTTTTTAAATCCGCACATTTTAAGGATTAGAATTTTAAGGATGAGTAAAAATTCTTATTAGGATTGAAAACAAAATGAGAATTCAGTATCTACACCTTATTAAGTGGTTATTACCACCTGACATATGGAACCCTCTGTAAATAGAACAAAGGGGTATTAAATAATAATATTTTAGAAAGAAAGAAAGAAAGAAAGAAACATTTATGTAAACCAACATCTAAAACAGTATTTTATTTTTCAAAACATTGTATTACGTAAACTTAAAGGCTTCCAGAAACGAAAAAATATTTTCACGTCTCGCCCTAATTGCTCGGGGAATTCGGGCTTTTACGAAACTGTAATAATTTAACACATAATAACGAGGAAGATTTTAATTTGCGAATAAATTTGTCAAGGTAAAGCAAAAGGCAACAACCATTGTTGGTGAATGCCAGCTCCCCAGGGGCAGATGGCTCGGTATCGGCAAGCGACAAGCTTCTTTAAATATCACTGAATGCCACAATGAATATCGTCTGAGTGATTGCATTAGTTTTTCTTATCCGAATGCGGAGGCTAATGTCTATTTAGCGTATCTATATACGTACAAAATATAGGAATGTTATGTAATTTTGCGACATACTCGTACAAGAATGAAAACAATTTTTTTCTCCTTTCACTTGTGAATAATTAAGAATACAAGCTTCTGTAAAATCTTATAGGTGTAAAAACTTCAGAATACGTAGTAAACAGTTTTAATTATGTTAAATTAAGAATCCTAGAGAATTTCACGATTAAACCTTTAAGATAGTAAAATCCTTTTGGGCAAAGGCTGTAATAATAGTAGTATGTTGTTAATGTTATCAGGGTGTTTATGTTAATCTTAAGAATTTTAATTATCCTTATAGCTTCTATATTCTCTATCTGGTATTTTCCTTATAGAACTTTCCTTATGATGATTTTTATAAGCATTAAATGACAGAAATGCAGTAGAAATAAATTTGTAGACCATAAGACCAACATAATTTGTTTAATCAGAAATAGTTAGTTAGAATAAATATATTAGAATAGATTAAATCGGGACTAAGTTTAGTTTTAAGCAATGTTTGATTAAATTTATTTTATGATAATTTACATGATATATCAATAAAATTACGCACAGGAATTAAATCAAAGGGTAGGTATGTATACTCGTGCGTAAATTCCTTACGGTTTTGACGTAATAATACATTTAACAAAGGTTGTGTTTAGGAACCACATTGTCAAATATTAAACGGTAACAAATGTTACCGTTTAATATTTTGATTATGTTGGTAAAACTTGAAAAAAGATTTTTATCAAATAATTTTTCATAGAGATTTTTTTATTTTTTAAAAGTAACGGACATTTTCCCTTATAAGCGGTATAAAAAATCATTTTTAATATATTTACATATACATAAACGTAAACTCATTCTGCATTCTTATCTTATTCGGGATATAAACTGAAATAAGTAAGGTCTATGACTGCTTTTTATATTTACTTGTAAAATATATTCCAGTCTCCCTAGGCACAAACGTCTTAATAATATTCCGTAATATACAAAAAATATTTCATTCGTAGAGGAGATATGGCAAGATTTATTACGCCTGGGATGGGAACATGGCGAAATGAAAAGATAAAAATCATATGACATATGTACAGCGGTGATACTAGAGTTAATTGGCTTAGTGCTGTTTCATTTATCTCTACATTTTGTCAGTGTTCATTAAATACTTTTCTTTGTGTTGCATAAAAGGCTTTTAAAAATAGATAGTCCTTTACTTCTTTTCTTTCTTTTTAAAACACTTTAAAAGTGTCAGAACTTTTTGTGGTATGACGAAGTCACGATATCTATTTCTTTAAGGCCGACATATGTAAAGGCGGTTCGGTATCGCATCGCCATTGCATACCTCGCATTTATCGGTGTTATCACTATACGCTTGACGAATTTCGGTTTTTTATAAATGGTCTTCTCGTGCTACCTTAGCAGCACGCTTTGCTACGACGTACCGCTAAGCTATGCGTTGCGGCACCGCGTCGCACCACTTTTGTGTGTGTCGGCCCTTAGAATACTGCTGAACACATACTTACTTATTACTCTATTGTTTGTAACTAAATATTTAAGGGCAGTAGAAGTAACTGGTAATATGTTAGCGGGTCGCTGTTTACTTAACATTAATTAAATGTCTCAATAGAAAGGTGGTAGGGTTTTCACGTTTGCCTGCGGTGGCATTGCCCTTACGCTTATTTTTGACTTATAGCACCTGTGGTATTCTGGTTCGAAGGGCAGATTTTCGAGGGGATTACCTTTATTTTCAGGTTTAGCTTCTGTAATTGACTTTAATCAGAAAAGAAATGTGTTTATTTTGTAAACGCTTATAAAAGCACTTTCACTAATCCCGTTGAAATATATATTAAAAAAATTCCATGGGCGGCAGTTAATTGAAAAAAAAACAGATTTATATAAGTACGTAATATGTATCAATATAATAGTATATAATTATCCAACAGTAGTGGCGAAGGTGCCTCTAATCGAGAATGCACTAATATGAGATATTATATTCGAAGTTTGTCGGGCAAACTTGCTCAACGTTCATATAAATCTTGTTAGGAACTGATATTTGTATTAAGCTTGTGGCACTGCTTTCATATTTTGATTAGAGATTTACCTATAAACCTTTTGATATGAAACAGTTGTGAGTAAAGTGGCAAAGGTTTCTCTTTGGCGTGCTTTAGAAAAGGATAAAGTATTAATTTAACTTTAAAAATAATTTAAAGATATACTGACCTATAAGTTAAGATGCGTAAAATTTGGAAGATGTAAATCCTGTACAGTCTGAACCGGGAAGTATCTACTATCACAAGGCTCACCTCTTTCTAGCGTGACGTAATTCTTGCCTTTTTCTGGAAGGGTGTAGAAGCTGGCTTACATAATATGAGTGGACCACCTTAATCCTCAGGAGCAAAGACATGTGTGATTGGTCTCAGGCAGTATATGTAGTACAGATATAGTTACCGGCGGCAGTGACCCCTTACCACCAGATAGACTGCATAATTAGTTTGCTACTTCATTTTTACTTACTTTATGTACTATAATTTACTTATATTTTATTAAGTTCTAGCTAATAGCTGACCTGGCTAATGCTGTGTTGCCATATAAATAAAAAAATGTTAAGGGTGAACAACCCTTATTACTTAGGGGTACGAAAAATAAATAGAAGCCGATTCTCAGACCTACTGTATATGCATATAAAATTTGGTGAAAATCAGTAAAGCCGTTTCGGAGCTCGGAGCTCGGAGTACGGTAACTAACATTGTGACACGAGAATTTTATATATAAGATTAAGTATACAATAATAAATGTTTTAAAGACAAAGCTTAACCATATAACAAAAGAAAGATAGATAAGAAACATAATATTTTACACCAGCTGTACCCTAAACTGAAAACGGATAAGAACAGCAACCTTTCAAGATACTGGTGAAGTTATAAGGGTTTTTTGTTTAGTGACTTTTTGGAGTTATGTGTACATTAAAAAATCTTAAAATTCATTATCGATAAAATCTATTACAACATAGGATCTCCTTTTGACATCAAGGTCTAACGTTTGAATACCTATATAGCGTGTAATGATACAGGAAACAATTAATGTTAAATTAAGAGAACAATAGAATAAGAATAATAGTTCCGGCATTCGAATCATATGTAGGTACAAATCACATGCTTGTTAGAAATTACATTGCATTAACTATAAAGAAAGGAAGCCTATGAAGCTAATAAGGTATAAATGAGCACATATTCTACAGTATTTCGGCAACAGGAGCACGAACGCACAGAAACTAATGATGTGCCGAGTCGGCCATTTTTGGTATTCGAGTACTTTAGTACTCATATAAAAAAGAATCGAGTCAGTACTCGAGTCCAAAGTATTCACAAAGTACTCGAGTACTTTGCACAACATACAGTCCAATAGCACGGAAGAGCAAAAAAAAAAAATAAACGCCACTCATTACACAAAATTAAACAAGTTTTTACTTGTACGAGTAGTAGTTGTAGTGTACGAGTATCGTCAGTATTCGAGTATTACAGGTACTCGAGTATCACTATTGGTACTCGAGTACTGACTCGAGTTGACCTGACTCGGCACATCTCTAACAGCGACGGAGATAAACAAGAAATGAAGGTTACCTGTGTACCTTCTAGGTGACGGTACCTTATAAATTTCATAAGTCCCCTGAAGGTTACTCCAGATGCAGTGATACCACATCCTCATCTACACTGCCTTTGCACCGGTAATTACGTTGTTCTGTTACCGGTAATTGGACCGGAACTACACATACTGTATAAGGGCAGGCTTGATGGTGCATAGGAACTTGATTAGTCCCTATTGTTTATGTTACCAAGATACCAAGTAGGTTGTGAAAGTGTCTTGTGTGGTGAGTGCCTTAATAATCGCGTAAAGTAACTCCAGTAATCGTGAAGATTTTCTGAATAATTATCAATAAACAAACCTGTTCGTACTATTTATAAAATTATTGTTTTGAGTGTTGAAAATCTCTCGATAACAGCGATTTTTGTAAATTCCTAAATATTTAAATATTTATTTAAATATTTAAATAATTAAATATTTATTTGAATATTTAAACACCGTAGAGTTCTTCCTATCACACCCTACACTACCTTTAAACATCAGTATTAGGTGATGTAATTTTAAGAGTATTACGACAGGTGCCGCAGACGAATGTAAGATTTCTTCCACTTTTTTAAATATGGAAGTTATGTGGCTACTGCTATCTATGGTCAACTTAGTAAACCCCAGATAAGATTAGATTATCTGAGGTCGGTCACAGATTCGTTGCTACCCTTGAGGATTAAGTTGGAACGCTTAAGACAATAATATCTCCCTTACCAAACCCACACCCTTCGATCCGGAATACAGCAATGTTTAGCAGTGCTGTTTAGGCATAAATAGTTGTCCATATTCATTAATTTTATCAATTTTTACTGACGACTGTTACTCCCAATATAACCTATTTTATCAGACACGCTTCAATCAATCAGTCAATTATCAGTTGCGACATTTACAAAACCAATTGCAATATACATAACGCAATTAGAATAAGACTCGTGTGTATCGTTCGATTCCGAGTTAGCCGTCACATTTCACGAGAGGCCAATGCATCTACCACTTGTTCGCCCACGCGGCGCCACGCGCAATCGTTGCAACGCCCAGCCCTAGTTTGACACGTTACGAGTCTTAAATAAGCTTAGGAGGGGTAATGGAATGCAAAAGAATATTCTAGAACTGAATCCAACTCATAAAGAAAGGTACTGCTGAGTGTGGAATTTGTGGTACGATTCTACTCTACTCTTACCTATCCATATTTCTTCTGTCTCAAAAGTGCGTTGATTTAAAGGCTGCTGTAATGGTTATATTTTTAATACTCTTTTATTAGCTTGGGGCGATGTATGTAACGGAATCTTTGAGCATAATATTCACCAACTTCCACAACTCTGATTAATTTGAAACTTTGCACAGGTGTCAAGGAACGGTGACATTGCAATAATTTGATAACAGTTTCCCGTTATCCTTATATGAATCTATCATTAATTCCCTAATTTTTGAGTTTGTCACATATCAAAAAAAAATAAAAAATAAAAAATAGTTAAAAAAAAAACACTTTTATTGCTAATCGAAATAAAAAGTAGAAAATAAATTTTATTGACGAACTTAAACAAAAAAGCGTTTTACCACATTTCGGCGGGGAAACTAATGTGACATTTCAACATACTTAATTCACAATGGTAATAACCATGGATAGGTATAGTTTTAGTCCTTACAATTAAACTCAAATTTCGCTGTATTTATGCCACAAGGCCAAACGTCGGCACAAATAAACTAAATTACAATTGAAAAGTTACATATTAATATTTCATCATTACATTCTGTACATCGGGCACTAAGGACGCCTATAAACCTAATGATATACCTAACTAATTTTGTAATGCAATAATGTAGGGAGATTTATAGGCAGTCGCTATTTTATAGCATCTGGGTTCTGTGCAAACACGTAATTAATTAAGTTAACAGCTTCCGGTCTTAGCCGTAGTGTGCTATCAGAAAATTAAGATATTTTTTTAATTATTGGAGGTACTTTTACGTTTAAATAGCTGTAATATAAAAGTATAATTTTATATATCATGTTGAATTATATCTTAGAAAATATGATTCACATTAAAGAAACCAGGAAAAGATTTAAAGTGTGAAATTAAATTAATATTGTTAAACTTTGTCAATCCTACGAAAAAGGACGTTCTTCGGTAGTATCTTTATTATTTTATTAGCTGTTTTCGAGATAGATTTAATTGTTAGATATTTATACTATACTACGTTCAATTGTATGACCTTAATTCATTGTACTAGTATTACAGTTCCATACATTCATTCAATCTACATTCAACTTGTGTAAATTGTGCAATTTACACAAACTGTTAACAAGGTGTCACAACTGGCACGGTAATGCTTTTCTACGCCTGCGATGTATAACAGCGCAACTGAACTTCGCGCTTGTCGCCGCAGTTTTCAGTTGTAACGTTGTGCAGTTTAGTGCGTTTTATACCTATGCTATTGAAATATGACAAAATATCTATTTGTATTGTCAATTTGAGCTGTTTTAAGTCAACTATTTTGATAACATGTTACTTTAACAGCCTTTGACATTTATAAATGTCCATTACACTCTTGGTTAATGGCTAATAACTAAACAGAATTTTCGTACATATTGTGATAAACTTAACAAAAATCCTTAACTGAATTGCACAAGTCTTCTAGTCTCACTATTTATCCAACATTCAACTCGTGTATTTGCAATTCACACAAACTGTTAACAAGGTGTCACAACTGGCACGGTAATGCTTTTCTACGCCTGCGATGTATAACAGCGCAACTGAACTTCGCGCTTGTCGCCGCAGTTTGCAGTTGTAACGTTGTGCAGTTTAGTGCTTTTTATTCAACATTTACATATTTATTGGTTTCTACATGCGACACTTTTTATGTACAGTGAGCAACTAAGTTATACTACTTACTAGTGTTACTATTTTTTAAATACAGGTAGTAGGACAGAAGTAGGATATTGATTGCGATATTTTTTAATATTTAATTTTCAATAATAATTAAAAGCAAATTATAAATCAATCTCGAGATTAAGTCTAGTGAAAATATTATAAAAGTGAATCCCTCCTCCTCGCGTCGTTTTCCTCATTACTGAGGGTCGTGATCCCCCCGTGATGGAGTCATTTTTCTCTGGATGATGTCACGCCATCTACGCCTATCCTTTGCTACGTGAAGAGCCTCGTGCAGGTTCGTGTCGAGTGTCGCACGGATTTGGTCCGACCATCTTATCGGACTACGGCCTCTCGGGCCCTTACTTTGTTCCAGGTTGTTTCCGTCTTTCCTTGCAATGTGACCAAAGAACTCCAGTACTCTTCGTAGACATATAGAAGAGAGTCTGGTATGCACATTGAGCTCTCGAAGGATGGAGTTGTTGGTGCGGAATGCAGTCCAGGGAATATGCAACATTTTCCTCCAGCACCACACTTCGAAAGCGTCAATGCGATCTCGGTCGGCCTTCTTTAGGGTCCATAAAAGTGAATATGGTAATTATATTCGAAAACGACTTAAACATGAAAGGCAACGTAAGAAATAAAAAAAATCTTACCTTTGGTTTCATGTTTAACCAAGGTAAGAAATATAAATTGTCATGTATCATAATGTTGTGTATTTTAAAAAACTTTCTACTTTTCACATTTTGTATGTAATGTTAGTTCTATAGTTACACCTTTTAATGCCAGTATTTGCATATTATTATTAGCCTTCCGGTAAATCCGACACTAATTATGTAGAGTGCGCGAGAATTAAACTGTATATGTTGATCGTTGGCAAATTGCGTGTTGAATTCTCTTCTTTTGCATATTAAAATAAAGTGCTTTAATACATAGTAAGTATATATTTTACACAAATAAAAATATAAATTAAGTATGTTACGGAGTTGATGCTACGTGCCGTTTGTAAGGTTTTAAAGGGCAAAAAAAGATCGAAAACGAACAAACATTTCAATGCCAGACAAAACCATCTCCTTATCATTTCTCCGCTAAATATTAAACAAGAAAGCCGGCGCCAACAAATCGACTGGGTGCTTGAATTCGCAATCATGTTTATTTTGTTAAGTGTTCTCGAAGGCTTAGTGAAGAGCTTTGAGATTAACATAACAAAAACAGGCTGCAAGTTGCAGTGGGCGCGATAAAGCCTCCAGTGGCCGAGAGGCAGGCAGCGCGCGCGCACCTATTCAATCAAAACTACGAACACGCGTCGAAAATAAGATCGATTCCACAACAAATATTCGAAATGAGTTCAAATAAAATTTCCCATTATGTCGATAGAAGTGTTACGAATAAATGACGAAACAAAACCCACAAAATGACCAAGCTAATAACGGTAATAATCCTGACTGTTTTCGCACAGACAATTTTTCCGGTAAATTCCGAATTCGCTATAAAGGGAAAGGTGAAAAAAAGGAACACGATAATAAGAGCCGACAATAATGTCTCGACGTGTTATTACAACGGCTCGATGTTTAAAAATATTGACTCCTTGAGACGTGTCGTGGCCGAGTCGAAGTACATTTTTACGGGAAAGATTTCCAAATTTCAGAGTGTCGAAAATAAGCGTGGCCGAAGGACGTTCAAAGTTTTTGTGCGTAAGATTTTGAAGGGAAATGTTGGTGGATTCAGTGATGTTTTAAATTTCGAAACGAGGACAAACCGTTCGTCGAATCGAGCGTATATTCTGACGGAGGGTTATTGGAAGGTTTGTGGTTCGTCGCGCGGCTGGGCGGCGATCTTATTCAGTGGTGGGCCGTTTGTGACCCCATTGAAGCTACTGATCGAACCAGTGCCTATTACGCGCGAACGAGTGAAGCGAGTAAAGGCCCTGATAAAAGGTAATGTTATTAAGGTCTGATTAAGTAAACTGAGCATTTTATTTACATAAGCACTTTTATTTAGGCTTACATACTTTTTTCTCTGATATATTTAGTAAACAGATTTTTATTGTTACATGATTATGATATTAATGTAAGATTGCAAATGTTATTAATACAATTTATATAGTTAAGAAGTGCAAAACATTTCTCGTAATATCCCCAGTTTGTCTGAATCTAGAATATATAATTCAAATTGTATAATATTCAAACTTAACCCCACTGAGTAGAATTTTCTGTACATTTTGTCAAATACCTGCTCGAATTACCCCAAAAAATATCAACGCTCAAATTTATTGATCTTTACTCACTTGTGTCAAACCGATAATTAGTTAACGCACCGTTAATGTACATGCATTAACCTCACTGCATACACGTCCGTCCCTTTTCGGTTACAATGTCTAAATCGGGCTACGTGTGTAATTTCTGTGATTTCACGCTGACGTACCGCCGAAGGTTTATCTCAGATGATTATCGGGTGTGAATTGTTTGGGCCCAAACGTGGACTGCAGTAAAACCATTAAACCAGGAATCCATACGTTTATGGACACGGCAATTGTGGTACAGTTATGACGTGGGTTTAGTGCCTAATTGCAAGCTTGTGGATGTGTGAGTTTTCTACGATGAACACTGTCATGGTTACAGTATTATGATTTTTTTTTTATAAAACATGTTTCATTAAATGTTGAAATATTTATATTCAAAGTATTTTTTAGGATACAAATTATTTTCATTAAGGAATTTTCATTATGAACTTGTTAGTAAATTATTTTAGCAATTTCTTCCTCCTTCTCACCAAATAATTATTTTATTTATAGGATATTAAATATAAATATTTTTAAAGAAAACAAAATATAAATTCAATGCCTACAATTAAACGCCAAACATTTAACAACAATCATTTGTGATGCTCCATCTCCAAATAACCGTGATCACTACATATTAACATCGTGGCTTTAACTGTCCACACAATTCATGTGTTCTAATGTCGTATCCAAACATAGGTATTCTCATATCATTGTTACAACTAAATTATGAACACAAAGTTCCACTCCTAAGTAGAAATGTATTCGTAGAAGCGACCGTGGGCGGACTGATGGCGTCGCACCGTGAGAAAACGAATTAAAAAAAATGTTACATCGGAATTTTACAAATCATAGAGTTTTACATTAATTTCTATCGTCATAACATTCACTTTTTATATGAACGTACATATACAATAAACTATTAATACCCTAATAACTATTTTTATAAGAAGTCAATAAATAAATCGGTCGAGCGATAAATCAGTCGCTTTTCAATACAGGCACAAAGAAATGTACAAAAATGTTATGGGTTAAATTCTTAAAAACGTTATCGCTATAACTACGAATCTGGTCCCAAATGTTAAGTAAGACAAGATAGCGAATCGATAATTTAAGATAAACCCTTTGGAAGATTTATTGTAATGAAGACAAGGTCGGCGTCAGATAAAAACAAACGGTCGTCCTCCGGAACAAGGGTCCGATCCTGCGGGATGTGTCGCTGCGCCACGGGACGATCAAGTTTATTGGGACCACCGGCGACGCGCAGGACCAGAGCGACAAATTTATTGACACTCTTTCAATTAAACCTATTGTTGCCGAACAACCGCGCCCGTCACAACAGAGTAAAACACGATAACTCGCAGCGTGAATCTGTAATGCCTCTCCCGATATCGCTCGCCGCCCGCTCCGACCGCCGTAAAAGGAGATTTATTAAAACTATTTGGAAACTGATTCGATCGAAACCGAACGATTTGACATTTAGATAAGAAGTAAAATTTATTTTTCTCTGGGTTACGTCGCTTCGTTCGAGTGACAATGGAATAAAAAGGTTATAAAATGCGGCAGTCGCGGCTCGCGGCTCGCCCACGTCCCACGGGCGTCGTAAGGTGTTCGTACGCGTCGCGTATCGCGGCCGGGACCAGTCGCAGCCGTCGCTAGC
Organism: Epargyreus clarus clarus; assembly: GCA_014595695.2. Classification (NCBI taxonomy): domain Eukaryota; kingdom Metazoa; phylum Arthropoda; class Insecta; order Lepidoptera; family Hesperiidae; genus Epargyreus; species Epargyreus clarus. The sequence continues at coordinate 2,317,611 of JACTTY020000060.1, read as the reverse complement.
AGATAAAATGCGACGACTGCGTTATTACGAGCCGGCGATACTCGCAAGCATGTGTAAATTTCTGTGTGAGAACACGGCAGATAAGCCGCCGCACGTGGGCGGGAGAAATGCACGGCGCCCGCGCGGCCTCCGGCGCCGAAGCGCAGGAGGTCGCCGTAATAGCCTGCTTTTTCGTAACTCGACTATTCATCATTCTTTAAAGCGCTTCGTGTATCTATAAGTGAATCCGCAGCGCCATATCATAATCCATCTATAAAATACTAAAACCAATTTTAATCATAATATGGATGAGTTTGGACATTTTGTATCGGATTCAAAACGGCAATAATTTATGACGACCATAAACTTGAGTTTGGCTAGCTCTTAACAAGCAATTTGGTTTTCCGAAACAATTAAATGAATAACTCTACGCCTACACGTCTTGTAAATATGTTAATAACATGTTGTCTTCCAGCTTTGTAATGTGCAAAATTTATTTATTGTTGTGGTAAATTATATGGCGATGTTTTTAAGTAATAAATAAGGCTCATGATCGATCAACGCTTTTTATTTGTCAGTTTTATGGTCTATAGCTTTACAATGGGGATTTTAGAAAACGTGACGTAAGAAAGAAATATTATTGCTGACACATTGTTTAAGTTAAAAGGGTACCTAATGTTATTGGAGAAGAGCGTGACACGAGGTTTCGAATATTACGAGTGTGTTTCGTGGCCGAGGAATGATCCCCCTTATCGATGAATGAGGAGTTAAAAGACAAAAATAAATCTTTTAGAAAGCTTCTTGGTAAGACCGTCTATACAACTTAATTTTATTTTGTTGGCTTCTGTTCAGAAAATACGGTTTATAATAGTACGACTTTATTTAACAGTATTTATAAGTAAATAACAATGATCGTCGTTTTGATAAAAGGTGTATGTCGCTTCTGACAAGTATCAGTGATCCACAAAGTGTTATTTTATTGCAGATTGGCAGCCTAACTATTTCCTAAAGTAACGAAAGGGTCATAATTTAGCGGTCACTCATAATATATAAGGAGTGACCGTGCTTTGTTTTCAAACTGATAAATCCTTTACAATTCTCCAGTGTTATAAATTTTATAAGGGTTAATAGTATGATCACCTTCGATTTCACACAGTATTATAAACATACGAAAAAATATATTTATAAAAGGATCACATTTTCTCTAAAAACATAATTACCTAATCACATTACATTACACGATACAAATGTTTACTTGTATAAATATCATTTTCGAAATAAATAGAGCCTGTTTTGTTTAAGAAAATTTGTGTTTATTAGACCTTAAGTAAAATAATGGATATTGAATTACTATTGTTGTTTCGGAGAGAAATCTGAGAGGCTTTTCGTGATCTACAAAAGAGAAATAACATACGAAAATATAGATGATATTTTTTTAACAACACGTTTTGTTTTATTGATAGATGCTTTTCGTAAACGGTCGGGCATATGTCACGAGATATGAAATTGTTATTTATTATGTTCTGTCTTTTATTACACTTGTATTGTCATGTTACAGATGATATCAAAAAGAAATGGGACAGTTTTAACGATATATTTATTGTTAGAAAGCATTCTTAAGTTATAACATTACGTATATAGTGAGGTTACTCATAATCTTTCACTGCTGGTCATTGCCATCTAATATCTTATAGTTCTGTCATATTTTATGTTCGACGACGGATTTACCCACAGCCACAATTTCTAGCGCTTCGGTGAATGGGTGCTGTTGCAATTCTCACTTACTCGTATATATGAGGCAGTCATCTTAGACGCAGGATTTGGTAACACATCTGTGTGTTCTACCGGCTTTACAATGGTGAGTGTTCCGAGGAACTGTTTGACCTGGAGCCTACGTAACCATTCCTCCATCGCACCACTCGCCGAGGGATGAAGTTCCATCCACACCAATTGGACTCGTAACTTGACTATTTTTCATCAGGTAGCACGTCTGCTTAACCTTTAGGTTAACAATAAAGAAAACAATATTCGCCTTTGTATAGAGCCCTTGTCTTATATGAAGCTAATTATGAATGCAATGGCTTACCAGCAGATGTGCTGCTTGCTCGTTTGCTATTTTAATGTTATAAAAATCCGTAATTACTCCAAAGGACTGAGTAAATAGTTCCTATAGCCTTACTTTAAAAGGCATGAAGCAGCGATATATTGTCATTGGCGTATTTTGAAAAAGTTTATAATTAATATACGAGTAGCAAGGTGATTCCCAAAATCCCAATCCAATCACTGTCATGAGCGCTTTATAGCATCAAATTAATTGTTAAGGTTAGTTAGTAAAGTACCAAAGGTTATGTACGAAAAAAATAAAACAAAAGCACATCCTATTTAACTGTATATTTGAGTATAATAACATTTATATTCACATTCAAGAAAAAGGTAACTTGGTGAAGAAATAAAAACACAATCTACATTCTGACGCGAGGCTTCCCTCATTTTCAGATAAGACTAAAAATTACGTTACGAGTACTAACTAAGCAGTGTTGAAAGCTGCTACGAAGTAGACTCTTTATATGGATTAGGGATGTCCATTTGAGATCGATGAATCGAATTTTTAACCAAAAATCGATTTTCTCTGATACCCGAAAATCTAGATTAAATTTGTCTGTTATGGTTACAAGTACATAAATAGGTATATTTTTTGTTTATATTAATTTTTGGACGACACAAAATTCGAGTGATCTTTTTTAATATATTCCCAGAACAGCATTGACTAAGTCGAACCTATTATTAGATCGATTATTCCGGATTTAATTCGATTCGATCTCAAAATAGATTCGTGAAGAGTTCCCATCCCTAATATAGAGCAACTTGTATCTTGTCTACTGCAAATTTCATGTACCAGCAGTATATTTTAGGCACGTATTTACATTTAGATGAATAGCAATATTGTGAATGCTAACGTTATGAATTTGAATTTAAATCAACAGTGACTTGAAAGTTCAGGGGAGGGAAAACTTTATCATCGCGTGCTTTATTACTCGTTACGTTATAGACATGTTAACGTACTACTTGTATGGACTTGTATGAGAATATTTCATGTACATACATTTACCTAGTTGAAGGATGCAGAAGCAGATTTATTTATACGAAAAATTAATATATATATATTTATTGTTTATCCCAAGGATTAAGCAGTCGTGCTAATGAAGGAAAGTAGTCAACGCCACCTATGGACATTTCCTACACCAGAGGTTTCGCCAATGCATCGCCGATTTTGTATGAGAGCTCTATTTGCACCTTTTTTGAAGAGTTTAAAGTTACTTTATTATTGTCTCTATGATCTATGTAGCAAACGAGCATGCAGTTGAACGGCATCAGGTGAAATGATGGGAAGCGGCCCCTGTCGACCATGGGCATCTGTAATCTGCAATCGAATTGAAGGTGGTAGAACCCTTTGTCGTTCGAATCCGGAGGCACCACCGCCACACCTATTTTTGCGTAATGACAGCAGTTTTAGGCGCTGCTGTGTTCCGTTTTGAAGGATGTGGTAAGGGAGACATACTTTTCCGAGGCGTTTCAGCTTAGTCCTCAGGGGTAACGGCGCATCTATGGCCGACATCAGATAGGAATATCTAATCCTATCTGGGGTTGATTACAGATGTCCATAGGCGGCAGTAACCACTTACCATCAGGTGGACTGCATGCTTGTCTGCTAATCCTATATTATAAAAAAAATCAACCCCTTATTATATTAGAGCCCCACCTATGGTTGACCATAGAGGCGTTGCTACTCCTGAGTGTTAAGCTGGAACGCGATAAGTACCTATGTTTTCCTCAACATGGAACACAACAGCGCTGAACCCTGCTGGTGTTAAGAAGAAGGTGTAGCGGTGCTGCTTCCGAAGTTAAACCAAAAAGGTTTCTACCACCTTCGACTCTACACCATTTAACGTTCCATACAATAGTAAATAAACTTCTAACTATGACGGAATAGCATTTAAATGTAAGAAATGTTTATGTTTCTCTAATTTACATACATCCATTGTATGTAGTTTCCATAAAATTTAACAACAGTCCGCCACGTGTCCTGTGAGCACCCAAGATGGTATTTTATGACGATCCTCAAGACCAAGTTAGGGTTATGGCTATAATTCAGTTTTATGAAACCCCTTTCAGGTAACAAAATGTATATTCCCAAAGTTCTCACATAACTTATATTACCAAGTCAATGACATACCTAGCTCTGAGACCAATAGAGCATTAAGATTACTCGTCGTGAATTCCTTATTGTCCCACTGCTGGGCGTAGGTCTCCTCTCGAATAAGGGTCTGTTCACCACACTGACTACGTACGCGTTAGTAGATTTCACAAAGCTTTCGGTATTCTATTTCATTCTTTCATACATGCAGGGTAAGATAAGAACGTATGTTGATCTCTTTCTACTGAAAAACGGAGTTACTCACTGACAAACGTACAAGTGAAGCTAATATAAATCGTGTAATAACAAAGTTGTAAAAAGCACATAACATTGATTAAATATAGGGAGTGTGGGAAACAAACCTCAGACTTCTGCCCTCTAGACTTTGAGAAGATGAATTTCAAAGCAAGGCTGTCACTGCTTTTTTAAATAGTGTCCCACAATAATATCATTCTTTTGTTCATTGTTTCATCTAAAATAAAAGTCAAGTAGTTGTTAAAGAACCTCGTGAATCTTTATTGCCTCACACCACTGTGACCCCACTACTGGGCGTGGGTCTCCTCTTAGAGTACGAGTTTTCAGGCCGCGGTGCACGACGCTGACCATGTACGCATTAGTAGACTTCATCTTTGAAAACTTATTTTTGAAGTACTTCGAAGCATGGCGGTTTCCCCTCGATGTTTACTTTCACCGTTACACCAAAATAACAAAGTTGTAAAAAGCACATAACTTTGAAAAAATTGAGGTGGGAGAGTGGGAATCAAACCTAAGACCTTTGCTCTCTAGGCTTTGAGAATATGAATTTTTAATAACAAGGCTATCACTGCCTTTTTCAATCGTGTCCCACAATAATATCATTCTTTTGTTCATTGTTTCGTTTAAAATAAAAGTCAAGTAGTAGTTAAAAAGTAATTACTTCGTACTCCAAAGGTAATATTCTAAAATGGTCTATTGTTATAGTCGAATAAATTGAACAAAAGATTGATTGTGTTCGGTCTTTGTGTAATTTTGCTACAATTTGCTGACAAAACAATTACAATATTAAATTTGATTAAATTGTACATTTAGGTACTAAAAACAAAAATATGGATAAGTTATCGAGTGAACAGATATTTTAAATTAGTAAAAACAATTAAAACGTTGTTACCGTTATGTAAATATAGAAGTTGCAGATGAGCATGCAGTCGACCTGATGGTTAATAACCACTGTTGCTATAGAAATTTATAATCAACCCCAGTTAGGATCAGAATGCTTCCTGAGTTCGGCCTCAGATGCTTTGATACTCTTGGGGACTAAGTTGGAATGCCTCGTATAAGTTCTTAACACTTGTGTTAAAAGGCAGAAATGGATGTAACGGACCTTTGAGTTTGCGGAGGGACATAGGTTCTCTCTGTGTGTTCTACCGGCTTTACAATGGTGGGTGTTCCGAGGAACTATTTGACATGGTGCCTACGTCACCATTCCTCCATCGCACCACTCGCCGAACGATGAAGTTCCATCCACACCAACTGGACTCGTGGCGGTCCTCCACGGTTCGGTTTGCACGTGTAACGTTTGCACGTTCTTGCCGCGGACATGTAAGATGTGGAATGAGAGTCCTCCTGAGGTATTTCCGGAGCGCTATGACACGGGGCTCTTCAAAAAAGGTGCAAAAAGAGCTCTTATAAAAAGCCGGCGATGCATTGCCGACTCCTCTGGTGTTGCAGATGTCCATAGGCGGCGTTGACTACTTCCCATCAGATAGCACGTTAAATCGTAAAAAGAAAATGTAATGGTGGTGCCTTCAGAGTCGATCCAAGAATGTCTCAATGTTTTGTTTGTCTAAATTCACTCTTTCTTCCATCCATCAAACCAATAAAATACAGAAAGAAAAAAGGTTAAGTCAATATTTCTATCACCAAGAATTTTAGGATGTTACATTTTCAAGATGGTTACTGATATTAAAGTGAATGAAAAATTCTTGAAGTTTTACGGCATCAATAACGTAGTTTTACGACGTTCATTGCGGCTAGCAGCACGTGTTAAGAGCATGACGCCATTCTTGATGTCATTAGAGTGTTTATTGAAATCGATTCCGTATAAAGTGAAAATTAGATTCAGTTGAAAATCTTTATGATTGACGTATTTTTATGCGCACATATAAGTAGTCAGTAAGGAAATTGTTGCGCTTAGTTATTTTAAAATATACTCGTATTATGGGTATTTTATATGTAAACCATTTTATATTTAATCTAGTATTTGCACAATCTCAGTAGTAATATCAGCATGAAATATTAAAAAGATTTGAAAATGTACACTTGAATGTTAACGAATTATTAAAATTCGAACGAATTATTAAAAAAACCGTAAACCCGTACTTCTTAAACCGTACGATTTCGTGTACTCCCATTTTAAACGGTGCACGAAAAAAGGTGCTAAAAATTCATGGGTTGCCTGATCAATTCCGGGACAACATAAAAGTTTAAACGGCCATTGGCGATGTTGGAGCGGCAACCAAAATTAGGTAGTTGCCATCTTTTATGTGAAGCCTTAACCGCTTACTTTCAAACATGGCGACGGACTTACGACACGCGAATGAGTTAACGATACGTAAAGATTAGGTATTTTCACGTTAAATAAAAAAAATAAAACCAGTAGTAATAATATAATGAGAGATGGGCCGATTATAAGATTTATTGAGTAACCGAGTAGCGACTTACTGCTCCTTTTCACGTATAATTTAAAAACAAAATTAGTAATAATAATTGGCGATAGGCCGATACAGTCATAGATTTACTGAGTAACAGAGTTGCGAGTATTACTCGGTTCTATTTTATTAAATCAATCTACTAAATCGATTACGAGTACAGTAAAAATCACCGAGTATATCAGGTATCGAGTAAAAACCGAGTACTTGGCGCATTACCATTAATAATCGAATGAAGAAATATGAAAAGTTACAAACAAATAAATACAATTATATCTATCCATCCATCAACCTTTAGAGGTCGACTGCAGGCCATAGTCCTCGACGAGAGGCTTTCTCTAATTGGTGCCAATTAGACTGCTCTTGCGCCCTCTGTATTTAGAGGTTACTTGTTGTTTTCCAAAACTGGTCTTAAATATTTAGAAATAAGAATATTTTACTTACCTCAGTACTTACACGAAAGTAAACACAAAACGCTTTCGCATGTTATTCATAGTATGTGTAAACTTTCTCCTTACTATTGCATAGAGAGCTGCAACTCTCGAATGAAGGGATAAGGATTCTCACTAAATGCTCTTATCCCCACAACCAAGACCATTATGACACGTCTGAAAAGGTTTTCTCTTGAGGATTACCATTCCGAAAGATATCGTAATTTGAAATTAATTATAACTTGCTTTAACAATGAAATAAAATGGTTAACAATGGTTAACAATGGTTAACAATGGTTTTCTCATAATGTATCGTTGAAGTATTTCATTACTTTAACGATACATTATGAGAAAACCTGAAAAATGTAATGTTCTCAAAGGGGTTTGATGTATATCAATTCGCACTTATTCCTGCGCGGTGGACTATGTGCTAAACACCTCTCACTCTGAGAGCATACCTGTGATCAGCAGTGGAACAGTGCTGGGTTCACAACTACTTCAAACGTTATCTGAAATAGTTTATTTCCCTTTTTGTTTCAATTTAATAAAGTAGACATTATTTTAACACACTCGTGTTTACAAGTGTGCTAAAATATTTTAGTTTTGGTTTAGTTTTTAAGATCATCACCAATTCTATCTTTAAAACAACCGTAAAACATTACAAAAAGCCGATACGTATTGGATAAACGATTAAAAAACGGGATAAGTATAACGTTATTAACGGCCAATTCGCTTCTGCTCTTTTACTTCGCTATTCGCTTATCGTCAGTAGTGAAACAAGTCCTACAAAGGGATGCGGTGGTCGTAAAGCGGTTACTGCGCGGGTGCTGGCATCGTAAAGTGACGCCGCAACTGAGTCGAATTGGATGGGACATGGAATTGATACAGTGCGCTTTCTTGCTACAGGACCTCATTTCATACAATGGGTTTCTTCAATGTTAATGACGTCACTTGGTTGTATTGGACTTTGGTGTTTTGTGTAACGTGTAACATTGTAATGTGTTGTAAAATTTTAGAATAAGGACGAGTGGTACAGGGCTGTTCCGGTAGATTCGAGTTTAATTGTCAATATGAACTATGCACCTATTATGCGAAATCTTAAGTCCGGGTTATGTTTATTATGTTTATCAAAAAACGCATAGGTTAATTTATTTTCTTTGCTTGTTGTATGCCAAGTACACTTTTTTGCTTTAAAATCAGAAGCAGTTCGTCGTGTGTTTTTTAAGAAATCTGTTGCATAAAATTTGTGTCATATGAATATTCGAGATTTCTTGGGATTATTGCTATTTTGATTATGTACTTTCTCTTACTTATTCACTTGTTTCCATGAGTAATGTTTCATTTGTTAATGAAAATGTCAATGATTACATTTGTATTTATAAACCGCGAATATTAAGATTTTGTAATAATGAAATCGATGTATAAATAATTCATAGTTTGATATTGTATTTGTCCAAGTTATAAAATTTTAAATAAGCTAGCCGACAGTACCACAGCCCCCTCACATTCTTAAACGTCATAATTTATTCCAAGGCGTTCCCGGCACCTTAGAAGAAAGCGCATGGAATCTCTAATAAGTTATGAATGGATATCTACACCTCAGGCAGGCAAAGGAAGACAACGCCTTAAGGAGTGCTATAGTATTCAAGCAAAATTTGCATTACATCGGTACATCTTACATCGGTGACTTAATGTTATGTAAGATTTTATGAATGTAGCGAATGTGACTGTTAGTAGGAAGGTAGTAGTCAGTGAAAAACGATAGCTTTTATTTTTTTGTAAGCCTTTAATATTACACATTTTATTTTTACATAATATAAATTAATATACAGCAATAGAGGCAGTTGGTGTGATTTGCATTGTAAATATTCGTACGTGATTCATGTATGCTATGAAAATCCACTTATTCTTTTTATGCCTTAATATTTCTTGAGAGGCGAAGTCTATTATTTTTAGTCTGAGATTCACACAAACCTATAAACAAAATTGAAAGAATTTACAACTAACGTCGATAACAAATCCTTTCTAACGTGTACTATGTCCATAGAATTAAATTTGAACGGCGACAATAATCCTGAACTATGGGAGATCTTTTTTGAATCCCCAAACTTCTTAGGAGGTGGCATCCTGATGCTAATAAAGTATTTTTTGTTCTTCAAACCATGATAATAACTATAGATGTAGATATTCGGCCTACATTCCTTGCCTTTGTTCCGTTGGCGCGTCCAGCCCACACATTTCCGGATGTTATGAATTACTCTTTTTGGTTTAGGGCTACCACACAATGACACTTCCAGGTAATGTCAGATCTTGAAAAAACAATGACTGTAACTATTACCATGTTACACTGCAGGAAACAGCTGCAATATTGTTTGTCACATTGATGGGTACCAATCGTTCCTCACTGGAGGAATGATAGTGTATACCTACTGTACACTATTCCAATTTGGACTGGTGTAGAAAGGAACGAGTTACCGGTCAACGGAATGATGCATTTTGGATGTTTTTAAATCCTATAAGATCCCTTAAGATTAAACGACTATTACCCACTGAGAACGGCGAAGGTAAACATCTAAATATATAAATATTTTTATATAAATAAAATCTCAAAGGTATGTGAAATCTACCAATACAGACTTGGCCGGCGCGGTGGACTATGGCCTAATCCTTCTCATTCCGACCCGTACCCGGCAGTGGGATAATAATGGGTTGATGAGGACCCACTGAGAAACATATAGAGCCGAAACCGAAGCACGAAAACGCGTATAAAATTTGGCCAATAGTTGTTCACTCATCCAACTTTTAAGCGCGCGCGGTGTTGTCAAACTTTGTAAATTTGACCAATTATGACGGACACAAAAAATATTAGGAGTAAATTATTAGAATCGCCTCACCTTGCGTTTCCTTTGATGCGTATGGATGACGTCTCACTATGTATCGACGATCTTAGTCCTTAGAAGTGGTAAGAAATAAGCGATCAACTTCAGGCAGAAATTCTTTGTTTCAGTTTTGCAATTTAGCGGTGACCTTACCTTCAGGTGTACTAAATGTTCGATTTCTTCAATCGTATAAAAATGGTATTATAACGTGGCCTTTAATTAACCAGTTTCTGAAGGAAACGAATAATCGTTATAATAGAGACTAACTATTACCAGCCCTGTTTTATTGGAGCGTAGAATTGATTCCTATGCCAGTACTATTTTATTCCTCTACGATTAGCATATGAAAGGCGCTTTATGGTGTGTTCAATTTAATAGCTTAATTATTGAAGAGATAGATATGATGTAAAACATCGTGTAGGCAGGATTTAAATGATAATGCTTAGTCGCGTTATTTATGGATCTGTGAGCTGTTGGTGTAAATAAGAATTGATTTTATTATTAGCGATTTCGGGCGTCTTGTTAGGTATTTTTTAAGCTTACCGAAAAATCTACGTTCACGGTATAATAGATATTTTTATTTTGATTCAGAATCGTTTTTATTGTGATTAAGTAAGTCGTACAGCTCAAACGGATTTGAACGGATTCGTTTTATTTGTGGGAGAGACATAGACATAGGCTATATTTATAGCAGTCAGTAATAATTCTGTAGTAAATATGTGTTCTTAAAATAAAATAGACGCTTATAAACCGTATATTTTAAGCGTGAGTTTAATATTATTTACCTAGTATTATCCCTATAACGTTATTATAAATTTATATTAATTTACGTTAGGTCTCGTTTTCTAATATGCAACACAAAAAGATACCACATATTTTTTGTACCTACATGCACTTATTAATTTGATTCGAACACATTATTAAATAATCTCATCAAAATTATCTTATCGGCTTTAACAGCTAAACAGCTGAACGTATAGATTTATTATATTAGTTAATAATTGAACCGACGTTCCAATTCCGCCTATTATAAGGCCCTCCACCCACACGCGGATGATTTATTTTTAACAATGTTGCGGGGGCACACATTGTCATAGGCAGATGATGTAACAGCTATTTTACTAATTGATTCTATTCTTCATTGTTACAGGTAAGGCATTGTATTGTTTGGGAGCGAAGATTTTTTTATCGGTACGTAAAATTAATCTGGATTCATGTGCGAGAAACGCGTGTACTTATGTCTTGTATTAGAAACTCGTATGAGATTATTCTGTGTATTAATAAATTGAATATAATAATATTATATAGTATAAATTAAATATTATTGGAGTTTACTCCTTAAGAAACGATTTGAGTTATAAGGCCCGGTACGAAAATTTTATGAGGAGTAAAATCAAGTGTAACACGAAAAGTTAAGGCGTAACGGTAACCAAAATATGAAACAAGAGTGCTTTTATTAATTTAAAATACAGTAAGTTCAAATCCCATATGAAAGTAATTATTACAATGAAAATAATTAGCAATATATAAAACATTAAAACGTCATTAACTAATTTGTTTACATTTTTGCATAAATTAAGTTATAGGTTTGATCATTTATAAACACTATGAAAAATATGAACATTGGCGCCATAATATGATTAACAATCTTTTATGAACGTTTTTAAAGAAGAGTAACATATAAAATCAGTAAGTAATTGAATAAGATATAATATTAGCAAAATAAGTTTTTAACATAAAGAGGCTTTTGTAAGTTACTGATATATTAATTTAACTTATAAAAATGGATGCATTATTGATCAGCACCATCTATCAACGATAAACGGGCAAAATCAAAACAGTATTATTTAATATTTATTACAAAATTATTGCTAATGAATTATGTTCAAAATAAGTTATATAAAATTAGCAATACGTTTTAAATGAATTCTAGAATTATAAAACATTCAGAAACAATCCAAATTACATATAATAACATGTTTATTGAGTCTCATATAAATTGCATCCGTAAATTGCAACAAGGATATTTTATAGATGGCAAAGAAATTATAATTATTAAGTTTTAAGTTATAAAACGTTTAACATTGTTTTAAATATAAATAATTATATTAAGTTACCATTATAATATTTGGAACCAAAATACATAGATTGAAAAACTTGCAAACTTACAATTTATAAAACTTGCCACTAGATGGCGCTATTATACCCATGCGCCCATATATACATCTATATACAACGTACATAAACAACAACCTAACCATCAAGTTTTAATGTTTTGATTTTAAAGTTTTCTTGTACTTCTATGCACTGATACGTGTATTTTTATGTACTATTAAACAAATCATCAAGTGATTAAAGTTGAAAAAATATTTGAAAATATGCAAGAAATTGATTTAGATGATAATGAAGAAGAATCCAAAAAACACATGGATGCGGTTAATTGGTAAGCTTATCGTTTACATTTATGAATACTATACATTTTAAATACGAACAGCTAGATCTTTTATTTAGTGTTTTTATTATTATTATTTTTAATCAATTGATTAAATATATTTTATATTTATATAATATTTTGTAATACTTATATTAAATTATTACGACCCATTTCTATTTTTGAAGTAATATAAATAATCCGAATAATTACAGATATATGTTTGTTTCTCTTATCATTTTAGCAGATGCGTTCATTTACCCTTTTTTTCTATTCGATATATATCATAATTATCGTTCGTAAGGAGTAAACTCCAATCGTGCGTCGTAGCTGACACACACACACTTTTTTATATGAAATATTATTGAGTTAACAATTCCAAAAAAATAAATATGTTATTGTCTTTTTTTAAGAACATCATGCAAAGCAGGGGCACTGTCGGCCGTCTGCAGGGACCAAGTCGATCAAAACCAAAAAAAAAACATATTATATGTAGATATTGAATATGAAAAAGCTATTAATCAAATACTTCAACATATTGTCTTTAGTCATAGCTAGAATCTTAAAATAAGTGAATTGAATAACTAAGTACACTGGCGATATAATAATCTTTTAAACACAAAAATAAACTAAATCAAAATCAGTTTATTCGTTTAAGACCTACGATGCCACATACGAACACTTGGATCTACACGTTAAACTATTAACGCCCCGCTTTTAACGTGGAGAGTAAATAAGTGACTGAAGCCTATTCCCCATATTTTTTTATTGGTAAGTCCTGAATAACTATTTTTTTCAATAGAGCATCATCTACTAAAAATATAAAAGTATCTACCTAAAATGTTTACATACATTTAAAGCTTAATTATATTTCGCGTGCTTTAACACGAAAGCTTCGTAATGGGTAAACAAACGCATCAGTACAAAACAAATCAAGCTTAAAATAAATATAGAACGGGCAAAGAACTTAAAGCAATCTCTCTTAAAATTTCTATTATAATAAAACCTGACGCAGTACCAGGTATATTTGCGAAGTATAGGGTTGTCGAACTCAAGTTCATCAATTTATATTTTATTACACATTTTTTGGTGTACGAAATTAAATTATAAACGTAATTTGTCAATTTCATGACGTGTCAATTGCTTCTATCCTGTCACCTTTTGACCTAATGGACTGATTTAATTACTAAACATCAATAGATTGACAACCATAAAAAGTAAGGCAAACAAATTGCTACGCATATTGTTAAATTTATAATAAATTGCACTTTATAATACGTATAATTATAGTTGTTAAGTATTAAGTATGAAAGTCTCTATATTATTATAAGGGAAACATAATTATGACAGTAACGGTAAGTAGGTCTGTACTCAGGCACGCCAAATAAAAATTAACTTTCCCATATAAAGATGCCGTCATTATCTTTTTTGTTTATGGAAAAAGAAGCGTAATGAATCTCTGTAAATTACATAATTACTGATATCAAGGCCATCCCTTCGCTTTCTTTTTGATGATTACTTTTACCTACATGTTCTTCTTGGTTAGATCGAATTATTTACTCAATAATACCCAAGGGTACAAATTTTAATAGAAAGTACATATTAAGAATAATAAACAGAAGCTTACGTTTAGATTATTTTTTTAAAAGTCTTCATGACAAATCAAATAGGTATACTTTATATTGTAAAATAATTTTATTAACTATCTAACTATTTACAGATTATATTTCTATTGGTTTGTATAAAAATCTCAATAAAGTTAATAAGTACTAAAAATAAGTAACCACTTCAACAAAATAAATTATACAAACACAAGTTTGACAACCCTACAAGTGACGCAAAGCAGCAGCGTAGCGGGCGAAACTAGCGCCACTGTCAACATTGCGGCGACACACGTAAACACGACTCGGCGAAAGCCTCTGCCTAACTTACATTATTTACTAAACGAAGTCTTTACTTTAACTAAACAAGCCTCTTCTGGTAACGACGGCTACACTAGTTCGCCATACAAAAGCGCTACACACAATTAACAAATGTTTCGTTCATGATATTTCGTGCCAACTTTGCTTTGTGTAATCCTTTCTCTCAGTGCATCCCGTTTCCCGTAATTGTATTATGATTTTATAAAATAATATAAAATATTATAATCCGTACAGAAGGAAACATCTTCAAAACGAAAGTTAAATTTAGTTAGAGTTTATACTCGTACTTTCAACCTAAATTTCAATAGCAATCATGTGAAACTTGTGATAAATGATGTATAACTTTGTAAAATTAGACCCGACGATCTTAAACAATTAGGTTATTCTCAAAAATTATATGAACCAACAAACCAACTTCATATTTACGTAAAATTCTAAACTATTCGTACTCGTATCCATGTACAGCCAGCTCCAAAAGTAGATGAACATATTAAAATTTCAAAAATACCTATACATCAAAACGTTTATAAGTAGCTGAACACAACTAGCACTATAATTAGATGAACGTCGTAAAGTTCAAAAGTAGATGAATACTACGTGTCAAAGTAGCTGAACACTGACATATCACATTAGTGACATTAGCCATTTTGCACATACGGTATGCAGCTACTTTTGACGTAATAATCTTCATCTAATTTTGACGCCTTACGATGTTCATGTTATTATTATGCTAGAGATGTTTAGTTACTTATGAACGTTTAGTTTTTGGGATTTTGATCTGCTCATCTACTAATGAAGCTGACTGTACCTATGTTTTAGGTATTCGTGAATAATTAATCTCCTGAGATTTTACATACCTTTTACTTCATATATGTGTATTTACTTTACATTGTGTTACGTTCAAACAGTATTAGGCATGAATACTGAATACCAGGTCTTTACTGTCGCCTTACACGAATAAGGTTAGTTGCCAAATCCTGCATGTGTGATCAACCGCCTGATACTTCATGAGTCTCATAAAAAGTCAAAATACGGCTGCAATTGGTTTTTAAGGAGAAATGACAAAATTTAATTTACGATAAATGGCTCAGTATATCAGTAATATATATGTTCTTACATTTAATAATTTAATAGAAAGGTACTTACTATCCTTGACTGATACTCATTAGAACAGCGTGTTAATTTAAGCAGGGAAATGGACGACGAACTTTTAGTTTACTGCATCCCTTCCATATAGTTATACAGTTCCGACAAGTCAGTTTAGCTTTTTTCGAAAAAATCATCTCTTGTACCGATAGATTTCACATTAAAAAAATGTTGTCTATATTTACCTAAGAAGGTACGTTTAATTTTCCTGGTAAATGATAGCCAATGTAAAACCAAAGGCTTTACAAGTGGACACTTTAGTCTCATTTATTTACATAGACTTTCCTCAAACAGACAGGCAGACCTTAATGTAGGTTGACGATATACGCTGCATTCCACAAATGCACTTTAATGAACGACGTGTGCAGATATAGTTTATATCAGTAAGTTAAGGTGGTCTCAGACTTCATGGTCGTGAGTAGGTCGTACACCAATATGGTAGTGCCCTAATAGGTCTCGGTGACTTCACGAATAGTAATTCTTGGTTTCAAGGAAAAAGTTTTAAGAAAACGCTTATTACCTCGTATTCCTGGAAATATTTATTTATGTTTAGTGTTGCCATTCAGAACTTAATAAAATATTTACCGCGTTAGATAGGTATCTTGTTATGAACAAAATTAGAGCATTACTTAATCAAATCTAATAATATTTCGGGCCGGTGTTAATAACATCGTCTAAAATTGGAGTAAACTTGTAATAAATTTAATTAGTTTTCAAATATACGAGTACAGAACACCTTAGATAATGAATGGTTTAATTATCTAAGCTACGTACAGATATCCTTACTAATACTCTTTTATCGGTAGATTTTCCACCAGAATTGATTATAGCATAATTAATATTGACACAAATGAAAACAATCACCATCTTTATCTTATTATTGTTAGCATGTAATTTAGCATGGGTACGAATCTCGATTAAGATTTAGGTGGTGACGCTAGGTGGTCTTATCTGCGGTTTTAAAACATCCCAATCATCTGATATGGATTAGCCATTAATCCGTATTTCTGCTGCAATACGTATTAGAGCAGCATAATAAAGTATACTGAAAGTTTCCCTCGTTGTAAGAGAGACGCGTGACTAGTAGTGGGGCTTAAAAAATGTTGTCATAGGACGTTGGTCAATTTATGAAATATAGCGCCCTGTCTTCTGTGCCCTGTGTTAGTGCAATTAAGGCATTAGGTAATTGTTTTAAAGGCAGTATCGACCACCTGCTAAATAAGCTAAGCTAAATTCTCAAGTATAGGTTAGAGGTGAAGTTATTCTGTACTATTATCACCATAAACCGTTCATACTAATTAAATGCACGTCATATTGGAAGCCGGTACACATTTTATTGACGACGCGTGGGAGGCTCGATAGAATTTCTGTTTCCATTACCGTTAAATCTAACTAGGCTACGATCACAGTTAGTTTATTTCTGCTTTGCTGGTGAAATATTAGTGTCTGTTATTACCATGGAAATTACTTTTATGCGTAGAAACTTATTATCAATTATTTTCTGTTTAAATATTAAGTGTCCATTAATATGAATATACTTAAGAAATTATGACTGAGTTTTTATGAGCGTTTCAGCATAACTATAATTTAAACTTAGAAATAATAAAAATAAGTGTCGGTATATGTTTATAAAATAACGGTAATTTTTACGATTGCGTATATCTAAATATCTATTAAATCGCATATTACCCCTTTACTTGTGAAGATCGTAACTGATTGAAATTAAAGTTTTAGGTGAGACACCGGTGCCTAGAAGTCGTACTACGTAGGTGGTCTACTATATTGAAGTAGATAGGTAGGTGGTCTTGAAGGTGGTAGAACCCTTTGTGGTTCGACTCCGGCAGCACCACCGCCTCACCTATTTCTACCTAATAACAGCAGTTACGCGCTGCTGTGTTCCGGTTTGAAGGGTGTGGTAAGGGAGACAGACTTTTCCGAGGCGTTCTAGCTTAGTCCTCAGGGGTAGCGGAGCATCTGTGGCCGACCTTAGGTAAGAATATCTAATCCTATCTGGGGTTGTTTACAGATGTCCTTGGGCGGCAGTAGCCACTTATCATCAGGTGGACTGCATGCTCGTCTGCTACTCCTATAAAACCTACCTACTATAAACCTACTATAAAAAAAAGATTGTCCTGTTAATAGAAGATTGTCCTGTTAATAAAAAGATTTGGAGACAACTCGTTAAATATCTAAGTGTGCGGTAGTATTGGAAACTATATATGTATGGACTATGTTTCGCTACGTAATGTTCGAATCTATTCCACTTCACGTACATGCATGTTATTGCATTTAGAATATATTTTTTTGTATTTTAAGTAGACTTTTAGTTATTATTAAGTTTGAGTATACATTTCTACTAGCCGATAGATAAGTCAATAGTAATAAATCATAAAAATAATTGTTACTCTTTAACGACTAATGTTTCAATTATTATCGTTTAGTTTAAAAAAGCTGTCGTTAAGAGTTTTACGGCCTATTGACCATAAAACAAGAAACAGGTGACCACTTTCAGATAATTACTATTAGTATGAGATCCGACCGCGTGATTACTACATCCAACTGTTTTAGATAAAATACATTTTTATAGATAATTATTAATAAACGAATTATAAAGTTGTAACTGTCATGTTCACAATTACTCTATAAGCATTATTTTTTAAATGAAAAAAATAAAATTAATAATTTATTAAAACAATAATTACTTTCACATTCATAAGTTAATATTAGGGACAAACTATAATTAAAACTTATTGTAATTAGGGATCAAAAACCATCTTAGATTATTGTTTACTTTTTAATTAATCTGTGGTGATACTAAAGTCCAATCATTATGAAAGTCATTCTTAAGATATGGTGTGATAACTAGTAGGTACCCTATGTAGTCATAGCCTTTGACCGCCTTCAAACTTGATTGCAATTTACACTTCTATAATTTTATATGTGGTGTGAATATCGTAAATATAGTAGGTCTATAAGCATTACGTTCATAAAGTCTGTATTTTCCATTAAGAGTACTTCTTTTGATAATAAATGGAGATAGACCTGCACATAATATTTTAAAGTTTTTATAGTAGAACTTTTTATTTCACAATAACCTTTATATATAGTAACCAGTACATCCAAACTAAATTCTTCTTGAAATATAATATGTAGGTACAATATTGGAACTGTAAATGAGTCGTTTGATTTTTTTTATAATATAATTGTATAGCCCACTTGATTACTAAATAACACCTTACACATAAGCGTGCAAATCCAACTTTTTTTTTTATCATACAGAAGTAGCAGGCGAGCATGCAGTCCACCTGATCGTAAGTGGCTACTGCCGCCCATGGTGCAGTCCACCTGATCGTAAGTGGCTACTGCCGCCCATGGACATTTGTAATCAACCGCAGATAGGATTAGATATTCCTACCTGAGGTCGGCCACAGGTGCGCCGCTACCCCTGAGGACTAAGCTGGAACGCCTCGAAAAAGTCTGTCTCCCTTTTCACACCTTTCAAACCGGAACACAGCAGCACCTAACACTGCTGTTATTAGGCAGAAATAGGTGTGGCGGTGGTGCCGCCGGGGTCGAACCACAAAGGGTTCTACCACCTTCAAACTTTCTTTAACACTAACAGCAAATTTGTACTTGAAGTAAAAACTTACGTGCAAATTTTCAAAATACACTATCGACAAATGAAATTACGTACTCATACATTCTGTACCTTGTTAGCTTCCCGTATAATACCGCATACAAAGAAGTGTTTATTACTCAGCTGTCTATTGACAAACTTTGTCTTACGACAATACACAGGTTATAAAAAGTTAACGAAGTATTTTGTAATGTCTACAATTGTGTGTTAAAAGTTGTGTTTACAAATTTTTGCTTCTCACTTTACTATTTCGGTTAAGGAAATACTCTGATTGACGTCAAATTATAGTTAAGATATAGCCAGTGTTTATCTATGTCATAGTTAAAAATATTATAGGGATTCTAGTATGTCTTTCACAATAGTAAAATTTTAAATAAGAAAGTTTCTAATAAGTTTCTAATAAGAAAGTTGTCTTATTTCAGATGGATATAATATGATTGGATGTAACTATTAGTGGACAATATTTTTATACAGAAAATGTTGAAATAAAATACAGTGACGACACACGTGTCGTGTGCGGATACTAAGATATTCGAAAATAGACAAAAGTACCGATGTCAAGTAAAATAGCCACACTTTGAGAAACTCTACGCAATAACTTACTCGTAAGTATTTTTGTGCATTGGCAAATATGCCTTGCGTTAGTGATAACTTGTATAGCGCTAATGATTGCAGCAGAACTGAAATATATTAGAGTTTTAAAGACCATTTAAAGCGAAGGTGTTCTCCACGGTAAATCAGAGTGGCCTGCACGGGTTCGCCCACGCGAGCCGCTAGTGGCGCCTGCTGACCAGTCTGCTCCGCTTGGCGCCGCGATATAAATCGTCGTATTAATTAAATTCATATTCCTATAACGTTGACACAATAAGTGATTATTGGCATATTTGTAGATTATTGGAATATGCTGTTTCGGTTTGTGTAGGACGATGTTAAAGATTCTCTCTTGTGTGTACCACGATGTTAAAAGTCTATTTGGCATAATTTTATTTGTTTGTTTTTGTTAAATGACTGGACATTTTAAAAGTTTTCGTGGAATGAAACATATTTATTTTAATATATTTTTATAAAGCACTACAATTATAAATTTGGCTATTCTAGGCTAGAGATACATACCGCTATGCTCCTTTGCAGAAAAAGGACTGTAATCCTATGCGTGGTAGCAATTGTTGCACGAGTACATCTATACCCGCGCTACTGAATAATGAAACAAGTGTATTTTTAAGCTAAAACATTTGAAATCACTGTTCGCAAGTTGACATAAATGAGCCACGTATGGCAACAGACCATAATAAGCATATATGAAAGTAACGGTAAACTGGCGATACATTTTTGTCATTAGGTACTTTATATTTTATTAATACATATGGAATATATCTTCGTATGTAAAATAGTATAAGTTATCATTTGTACTTATTAGTTACCCAACAAGTAGCATCAAAGTTCGCCAGAGTCCTTGTGGCGCGGAGGCAATCAATGTTATTAAGCTTTAATTAATGTACTATTAATTACAACATGGTCGTTCAACCATACTGTCTATTACCTTTATTTTACTATCGATAAATTAACTTACCTGAATTTTGAAGAAGTTCTCGGAGAATTATGTTTTAGCGTATATCATTAATCACCTACCAGACATAGCCCACGCGAAGTTTGTGGCGCCATAGACACGAACATTTACTCCACTTCGCGCTTTCATATAAATCTTTATAATTATGTGCGTGTGTATGTCACTGAACTCCTCCAAATTACTGGTTCTGATTTTTATGAAATTTGTTATGTGTGTTCAAGGGGACTTGAGAATGGTTTAGATTCACAATTTAGTCCGTGGAAAAAGGTTTTTTTAATTCGTAAGTAGTTATAGGATCGGAAACTATGCATTTGATCAAGTGATGATATTTAGCAAAGTTGTTGTCCAAGAGCCCACGAGGGTTTGGGAGTTGGTAAGACCAATTTTCGACAGATGGCACCACTGTCATTCCAATGCGTTCCAATTTTCCGTTTTATGTATGTCATATTATTTCTTAAAAATGCGGGCGAAGCCGCGGACACCACTAGTCTTAATATAATTATCTGGATTAATATCACAGTTTAGTTAATTTGCAACGTACATAAGTATAGTAGAATTAGTTCAATTTGTTTTATGTGTATATTTTAACTTCAAATTTATGGTACATAAATCAATTATAATATTTCTTTTATAGAGATTTTAATTAGGCCTTAGGATTTTAATTAAAACTTATTTATTTATCTGGATTGTGTGTTACAAATTTTATGTGACTCCTGTCCTTTATAATAGATTGCCCTAGTGTAGTTAAGTCTTGTAAAAAATAAATAACACTAGATGTTTATCTATTTTTGCACTTTACCTACTTATATTTTAATAGAAGACGTGATGTGTACCGGCGCTGGGGTAAAACACTATACATTCTGTTCAGTGGGGTTCACAGAGCATGACCTAAATCTAGGCCACTGCCTAAGTAACTTACAGGTGTTCTATTAATCTTATGACTCATAATATCACGTCCTACATCCTGAAGTAATCAACAAGCCACCCACGTACCTATTTCATCTAGAAAAGAGCTGACCTAAAAGATGGTAGAAGGCAACTCAAAGTGCTTTGCACATCATGGAGTACTAATTTTGTTGGACGCAAAGTTATCTCGAGAAGGCCTTAATTTTAAGATGATATTGGAGCAAAGTGCTCCCGTGCATAGTACGCTAATTTCGTTTGGAGCAAATTTTCCTATTACGCCTTTGGAGCAGTCATTTATGAAATTTATACTACTTTAAAATATTCCTTGATAAGTTAAGTTTTTTTCGAAACTGTATTGATTTTTTTTGCTTGTTAATGTACTGCCGCGTGATGAATTTTGTATTATTAGATATATCATTATTTTATTAGACTGATTAGTTTCCGTGTTTTTCTCATGCAAAGCATACATATTTGCATACATAGTTGGTATGCAAATATGTATGCTTTGCATGAGATATAGACATAGTTGGTTTTTTCACATTAACTACTCACTCACTAGATTTTTTTCATCGAATAAGCATCCAATAAGAATAAGGTGTCCGATACTGTTATGAATAGTGAGACAGACGTAAAGAATTCTTTGAACACATCTTGCGGCGTCAAGTATGCAGCTGCTGTAAAATACTAGCCCACTTGAAGTGTCAAAAAGATTTCGTAATATTTCCATCACTATAGTATGAAGACAGCTATAAATCGCAAAAAGCGGACCTCACTTTAAGAAAGCGATTTCTCGAATCGCTTAACAATGCGGCCCCGAGTACAATACTCGCGCGGGGACCCGTCTGCCCTGACGGTTTATACAACTGTATCAGTGAGCCATTGTGACATAGATCGGATCAAATTGTTATATCATTATTAAAGTGTTTCTGTCAGTTTTTACTATTTCGTCTTCAGTGTTACTTCATTGAATTCTATAGTTTCGTAACAATCCGCATGGTATAATCGCCATCGTGTGACATGATGGCAGAGTTTCCGAGATTAAACTTTGGTCTGACAGATATTTAATTGATTACAATATCGAGACATAGTTTCCTAGTCGTTATGAATACAATGTGTACTGTTTCAGTATTTGTCTTTGTAACCATAGAATATCATAAACAGTTTCAAAAATTAGAGCGAGATTATAAGAAATATTATTAGCATAATTTTTGTTATGGGTGTTTGAACTATGTTCAATTCGATTGGTTGGGTTAACTTAGTAGGTATAGGATCAGATTCTCAAAGAAGAAATAAGATTGATATCTATTTAGAAATCTGATATGCCTATTACGAAACCTGTTACAAAATCCAATTAAAACCCGTTAGTAATAAGTCAAATTTCGCTGGAAAAGTCAAACTTTGATGGACAACAAATGGTTAAAATCGATTATTACTAATGAGCGTAAGATAGTAGTACCTACCTAAAATTGCTCGTTGAGTCTTTACGATACCTGAAGAGACAACAAGGTGACAAGTCGGGAGTCTGTTTGTTATTTTTACAAAATTCATAGTAAAAAGGAGCCGCATCACCTATCTTCTATATTTAATCCAACATGTCGTCGGATCGACCGCGAGATATCCCGTCTCAAGTTTTGGCGAGCTGCCTAAATTTGCTAAACCGGAGAATGCTTTTTTGGAAAAGGACGCAGTCGGATCTATCTTTGATATAAAATCGGTTGCACGCTTGCGATATTATTTGGTCTCGGATACATATTATAAATGTTTCAAAGTTATGTGAGTATTAGAATTAATCATCATGCTTCAACAGTGAAGGAAAACATCGTGAGGAAACCTGCATGCCTTAGAAATATTTAAAAAAAAGGTTTTCAAAGGTACGTGAAGCCTACCGATAGACTTGGCTAGCGCGGTGGACTATGGTCTAATCGTTCTTATTCAGAGAGGAGACCCTTGCCCAGCAGTGGGACAGTAATGGGTTGTTGTTGATGATGATGATGATGACATAAATGGAGATTAAATACCGATAGTTTGTGAGCATATGATTAATACCAATCGTGTCTGTGACGCGACTCCAGTAAAGTTGTTTGAAAGTGCTGTCAGATTATAAGTAATGATCATGGAGGTGTTTCTGCTTATTCACTAATGCCTTGAAACCCTAATAGAGATCATTAAAATATTTACTTTTTATTTTTGAAGAATAAAATACAATTTTCACGTTTAGGTGAGCTAAGACACTGGCTTTTAATGCGCTTACTGTAAGCATCGTGTGCCATTTATATAACGGTCATAATTTATTGATCTATTGAATTAAGAAATAAGCTGTAGTAGTAAAATGTCATGCGCGTTTCCTTTTATCAGAGGAAACATTAATCCTTAGTCGTGGTTATTGTCATTTGATAGCAGTCATGTTACCTTGTTGGATGCTTTTAAGCAGACTACTACTTACTTTTGTCCGTTAATCTGCATTGAAGCAGCGTGAAGTGTGCTCCGTGAGTGAGGATTAAGCCAGTTCTATAAACTCATCTCAGCAAAAAACAACTTGTTCATCTTATTTATATTCTGCTCAAGGTAATCACTTATTAGTAACGACGTAAGTAGTTGATTAACTTTATACAACGTAACTACTTGCCCACTTGCTAATAATTTGCTTACTGCCTTCAATTTTCAAAAGCAAATTCCCAGAATGAAGTTTATTTCTTTCGGTTGCATCATTTTGCTTGATTGCGGCGAAGTACCTAATGGCTTAATAAAGTTATTCTCGGAATTTCACGCCATTTCGTAACGACATATTCAACACGATGATTACTGAATTTTTTTAAACTTTTGAGTCACTTGATTGCAACGCTTGTAATCATTTCCAATAACATTACTACCCTTACTTAAATACCTGGCAGCATTTGCGTAGTGTGAAGTGTATCTTTTGCTTATGCGCGTGTCATTGCAACAAAATTAGATATACATAAAGACAAAGATATAAGGCTAAAAGAAAGGATTGCAATGCATGTTACTATTTCCAATAAAATTGCTGCCCTTATTACCCAAACGACTTGCAGCGTCTTGTCCATATACATATTTGTGTTTGGCAACATCAATGCATGCATCATATGCATAAATAATTATACATAGGCCATGAGGAATCTGATACCTTCCGGTAGGTATGTAAGATAATTAAAACGAAAAAAAATGTATAAATACATATAGTACCTATTAATGCTTTTGGCTGGTCTGTCAAAGTTATATTTAACTCGTCGACGAAAAAACTTTAAACGAATCGTATAATTAATCCGATTGATTCAGATCTAAAGACGTAATAAAAGTATTTTATAAGCAAGTCTGATTTGCACTTCACTCCCTTTGTAACGAACATACCGCCAAAGGAGGTTGAAACCGAGAAATACGATTAGGCCAGCGCTTCTTAAACTTTGTCAGTTTCTGATCAAAGTTTTTAATTTGAACATGCCACCACTTTTAAAATCAATTTTGTTTAATTATTATTGTGCTGAATACTATAATCTTTGCAAAGGTCAATGCAAAATTCCTTGGATAAAAAAATGGATATATTGTTATGTCTCCCTTACCACACCTTTCAAACCGGACCACAGCAGCGCCTAACACTGCTGTTATTAGGAAGAAATAGGTGTGGCGGTGGTGCCACCGGAGTTGAACCACAAAAAGTTCTACCACCTTCAAAACCACCACCATCTTCTTTGTAGTTTAACTGCACTTGAAGCAATATCATACATATTTAGACCTAATGCCAGCGATGTAGTAACGATCTTTTTGCTACCTACTATTTTCTCATTAGAAGTTTTGGTGCTTGTGCTAAATACCATTACTAAAAGTTTCATTCGTTTATTTTTATTAATTGTACAATTACATGCATTAAAAATTAAACTTATTTATATAAATATTTATTAGCCAGTTTCAATCTGGTTGAGAAACGCTGGATAACGATCTCTCAGCCCGTTGGTGGGCGTAATTATATTGGTTCATTTCAATCTTTACACTCCACTACGCTCGTCGAGCGAGAAAAAAGAATGAAGTCTATTTACAATCTGCTCCGGATCGTATAAAACGTAAGCGAATGTTTAAGCCATTCTAGCAATTCAGCGTGCAAGTTAAACGAGATGTCTCAACTTGTAGTTAACTTTTTGCATGTATATTGTTTATGTTTTAGGTTCCTGTTTTTCTTTTTTTGCCCGGATAATATAGAGGCTATTGTTATTGTCGTCCATGGTGTGTCCCATTGCTGGGTACTGTTATCTCAAAGTGAGATATAGTTTGGACCGTCGTGTACCGCGTCGTCGGTCAAGTGCGTATTGGTAGACTGTGCACCGTTGTTTTTTTTTAATTACACTCAAGCCACCGACATACCAAAAATATTTGTTTAAAAATATTTTTTGTTTGTGCAAGCTAAAAGCTGAAATTAACAGGGCAGTAAATATATTGCTAAGATTAATTATTCGAGAGAAATTACACTAATTACTAAACATTCGGCCGCAAACATTTGATTGTGGGAACTTACGTGCAACCTACTGTAATTATAGTGTATCAGAATGAGCGAACTAATTTTGTTAGAAGATAGAAACATTATTTTTAAGTATAAATTACGTATAAACATTTGTAAATTCGAAAAACTGCACTGATACGCAACACCGCGTGTTCAAGATAAATAATCATTTCTACCCAATGATATTAAAATCCATGAAAATACCACAGCCAACATGAGCCTAAGTGGTGTTAAAACTTCGTAACTTAATTAAAACAGTCAGTTTACCTTATCCAAGTATTGCAGCGTCAAATGTTCGAAGTTTCCAGAAGTTATCTCCAAAGTTCAGCAATCTACCTCGTAGGTTGGGCCGATGTCTCTGCAAATGGCTCTCTAAGTAGCCCAAAGCAGTCTTAGGATCACTATAACTCTTGAATGTTGTTATGAAAATCCCTTTTGTATAATGAAGGAACGGGTCCCATAATTATGGAGCCGGGGATGGTGCTTATGGAAATGATATGGTAAAAGTGAAATTAGTCTGGTTAAGGAAATGTGTTTTAATCAATGTTGTAGGAAATGAAATATTCTTAGTTTTGATGTAGGTATTGATGTGCAATTTTGATTACTGATTTTTGATTTCAGAAAATTTTCCTATTTTGCTTCAAGAATAAAAAAAACTGAAACACACGCAAATAAGCCATATTAAATTTGTGTTCGAAAGTTATCTTAGACTCACTTTAATAACTAAAGTTTTAAGTTACTAATTGAGATTTATTTACTATACTCCTAACAGTACAGTAAATAAGTCTCAATTAGTCATTTATTATCTAAATACCGAGCACATCTCTTCGAACCTTGTTATTAGGTACGTATAAATTGCAATTCGATTTTTACAATCCCATTCCGTTCATTTCGATTCAGCAGCAACCACCCAGAAAACAGGACATTACAAGCAAATGCTACCGAATACAAGCTTTAAAATGCAATCTTTGCGGAAACGCAAGATTAATGGCGGAAACGTTTAAACGTTCGGGGTGACAGTGCCAAAAATCCTGGTCGTGTGTGCAAAAAGCACCTCTGCGGTGAATTTCCTTCATTACGTAGTAGAATTAGCGAGCGTTAGTTCTCCAGTTGCAAGAGGGTGGCCACATGCAAGTCATTATGCGGACGATCATTGAATTAATTGTGAGCTAGTTAGGCGGTGTTCCGGCGCGTAGTTACGGATCTGTTATTTTTCAACATTACACGAATGTTGTTATATTGTAATTACTCAACGTGGTTCGTTTATAATTTGAGGCATTTGGGAATTCATCACGCGACTAATAAAAAACCCATCCATCCAGGGAATGTAACGTAAAATTGAAATTTTGTTTATTTAGGTTAAAAAAATATTCTATTCTGTAAATATGAAATTCTTATGACCATAAAAACGAATGAATAAATACCAATAATAGAATGAATGAATGAATAAATGTGTAACAATGTTGCACGACTCTTGATGCGAAGCATCAGAGAGTGCTTTACGATCGAAAAATTTTTTTCGCTTCATTTTGGCGGCTATTTTTATTATTATAGCCTTGATAGTTCACGGAATCAAGATATTTTGCATACTATTGTCGAGATAATTTAATGGAGATTAATTCCATACTTTTTAAAAATTGATTTACTGCAATATAATTGGAAAAAACACCAAAATAGGTCAAAAAATTTTCCTGTCCGTCATGTGTGAAACCTGAAAACACTGTAACTTGTGAAAAAATCCATCATTTGAGTTAATTTTTTTTTTTAAATTCTAATCGACGATTGTAGGTCACTGAATGCGAATGATTAATTAATTCAGTGTCGTTTAATTGCAATTAATAAAAAATGAAAACTACAAGACTGTATATCTATAGATATTATGTACATTTATTCCACCAGGGGCGCTTGTGCAGTACCTTCTTCCTACTACAGCTGTTTTTTCGGCAATTAATTTTCAACGACTTAAGTTTTTTTTTTTTTATATTTCATAATTAAATGAGCATTATGAGTCGTGCACTTTTGGATTTTCCAAACTTTTTATGTCTATAACTAATAGATATAACTTCCTTGCTAATCAATATCGATAATAGGTAAGTAATACAAAGTCCTGGAAGGAGTCGCGTATTTGCTTAACAATGGCACAAAACACAAGTTAGATTTGTTTTCGCTTAACCTAATTTCGTCTGCTTAACGTATGTATACTATGTTATATGTATGTGTACGGAAAGTTTTCAAGTAAGTTGGTCTCGCGCTCCATTGCACTAGAAACTCAATAGTTCCACGAACAGACTAATATTCACATCATACAGTTAACAGAAAATGTTTGTGAACTATTTTGATTATTTGATATGAAGTCTTACCGATTCTAGAAACTCCAAAGACATGCTTAGCTATTGAGGTTACCGTAGTAACTTTCATTATAAATAAGTAAAATAATACGAATTATGATTTATAAATTAGATAATTTTAAAATAAACAGCAACTTCAAATAGTGCTAAAACAAGTTCTCAGCAACACAAACAAAAACTAAATTATACTTGAAAATCCGAACCGATAGATTCCGGAGTGAATTAATAGTTTTAAAAGCGAAGTCGGAAAACCGTAATAAAATTAATAAAGCACTCGAGACTCAAGGCAAAGAAGTTTCACGTTAAAATAGTGAATAGATCGCGATTCAGTAGCAACTTTGCATATTTAAGAAGATAAGGGTTATTCCATTTCCCGGTATGAGCACGCCCTGTCGAGATCGGCGGGTTACGCGGTTGAAAATCGAATTAGGTCGGGTGCGATGGTATCTACCGTCCGTTGATAACAACCACTGCGATACCGCCCGTCCGCCGAGGACGATTCCTTTTAATGGCTGGAAATGAGTTTTTCTGTGCCCACGCTAATTGAATTAAAGTTTTGGTTTGCTTTTCGTTCTTCTTTAACTAATTTCTGAGCAATATTTAAGTACGTACGTATAAGGTTAATTGAGACAACTGAAGTTTTCAAACCTGTTCTGGTTGAAATGTTGCAAGACAGGTTTTCATAACGGCATTTTGATAAGGGATATTTGTAATTTTTTTTCTCGTGCTGTATTTCGCAAACGCATCTCCTGCGTCCTTAGAAACTTAAGTTATATATTTGTTTTTTCATTTATTTACTTAGGAAAATTTAGTAAAGCTGATAGAGTCTAATTTTTGGTAAACAAATCAATACGTCAAAAGGTGACAATTTCATAAATATTTGTTAGGCAATTATTAAAGTTTCAAGAGCTCGCTGATTTTCTGCTGTGACAGATATTTATATCTGATTCAAACAAAACAATTAAATGTAAATATTCTTCGCCTTTAACTAGAGCACATTAACAAAATACTTGACTGCTTAAAATTATAGGCTATTCCTATCCCTAGAATAAATGCGAATACAACGACACCTCATTTGTTAAAATCCAACAAGACATATGAGTTGCAGGACGTGTCAACGAATGAGAATTACGTTCGAAGAACATTACCCACTGCAGATGTAGAATAATATGATTTATCTAAACTTCAAAAAGCTTTATCTATATCCGTGCTAATTTAATGAACGTTGCAGTTTAACCAAGCCGGTATTCCTTTAAGGAGTTCCCGATAGGCGAGGAACGCTGCAGGCGGCTGGAATCGAATTAGGTCGAGCGATCCTATCGCTCTGCAGATAACATCTGCGAGGTACTGAACGTTCTTCGACTCTTTGAGGAGTACGTAATTGATGGGTCGAGAGGAGTGGGAATTGTAGATATTTATTTCTGTACACCTACCGTTGAATTTTTTTTCTATCAAGCGGCTGGAATTTCTGGACGTTTTCTTGATAAAACAAAAGAAGCAGACGACCCTGCAGCCCACTTGATGGTACGTGGCTACTGCCACCCATGGCCATCTATAATCAACCCTAGATAAGATTAGGAGTTCCTACCTGAGGTCGATCACAGATGCGCCGCTACTTGAGGACTAGGTACCTCGGAAAAGTATGTCACTCTTACTGTGGTACGGTAAATCGGAATACGGCAGCGCGTAACATTGCTGTTATTAGGTAGAAATTGCTGTGGCGGTGCTGCCGCCGGAGTGGAACCACAAAGGCTCTACCACCTTCAGTTCAGTTCAGTTTCAGTTTTTACAAGGCTTGGATTTCATTACGATGAGAGCTTGCCCCATTTCCAGGTGGTTAGAGATGTGTTTATGTGTGATTTACTGAAAAACTCAGTTGTTAAAATAATTTGTGTTTTTAACAATAGTGAATTGAAATATCTGAGAGTTATATAATAGTGTTTTTTATAAATAAAAATGGTTAGTGCGTTACGTTTTCCGCCGACCATTCCTAGCATCTGTTACTGCGTATCTACGGCGTAAACTGTGTAAAGAAGTGTAGCTTAGAAAAATAATGATGGCAGTTTAATATTTTACTCTAATGTAAGGGTAAGGGAAATGAAATATCCTATTGTCAAAATACGTGAATTACAATTAAAGCATAATATAAGGAATTGTGTAATAACGATATTACTTTGAATTGTAATAGCTTGGTATACACGTTAAACTGCTAGTCCACTCTGAATATAGAAATGAATCGCGTCGCCATAGCAAATTCTATGAGTACACCGGCTCGCAACAACTTCTGAGCGGACTAGCAGTTTCTCTAAGCCGTCGATGGCTACAGAGAGAACCTGTGCCCAACAAGTGGGACATAAAGATGAAACTAACCAAACATGATAGCAATATTCATTAGTACAAAGTAGGATTTTAATAGAAGGTGTCGTCACAATTTATTTTGTGGTATCGTTGGTTTCGTCTAAATTGTTAGAGCGGCATAGACTATATTTTTATCGAGTTTTTTTTTTCTGTTTTAATAGTCATTCTCTAGTTATGAAGTTCCTTAATTTTGTAAAATAAGAATTTACATTATCATACCCCTGTAATGTGATCTATTTATCAATTAAGTCGTGTCAAAATAGATTATTAAATGTTAAGGTCATATTCTTCTTCCAAATGTTTAGACAACCCGACAAATTAATGAACTTGGTAACTCTGTCGATATTTATAGCATATCTCAACGTAATTCAAATACTTTACGGTATTGTATATTTACAGTAGTTATTGTTTTACCGCTACTTATGTTCCGTCGTAAAACCTTCGCGCAGTAAATGTTGGCAATGATTGTTGCTTATTATCAGTTGTAATTTAAATTGCGGGGTTAATTATTCATATTATTAACTAGCTTTGTCAAGCGTATACATATTTGAATCTTCGCCAATTTAATGGATTCGGTGACTAATACGTGCTACGTTTTTTTAAGCTTTCAAGGCCAAATAAAAAAAATTGAACCGTTATAGCTTAGTACTGTGCAACAGGTATTGTCATAGGTTTTACTCGAAGTCTATCTGCACAAAAAATCACAAACCTTATAAAAACATTTGCACTGTATTAATACATATTATTTGAGAGCTATGTATGTAAGTGATTTTGTGAATGGACATTCAGTAACGTTGTTCAAAGAATGTTAATTGAATCTTTAAAAATATCTGAAAAATTATAAAAATTCTGGTAAACGTAGAGACATTTTTTAAGTCAGTAGTTGCTAAAACATGCGGCTCTAAAGTTGTAAAAAGTATTCCCTAACACTTTATGGACGTTGATGGAAAATTCCGAAACAATTTTAAGCAAATATTTTAAATATTTGTATATGTAAAGAATATAAAAAAACGAAATAAAATCGCAGTGTGGTATTTATAATGATCTAATTTTTAAACTAAGAAGCTTGAATTGTGCTAGATTCGGAAATGAAAGATTTCTTTTAGCCACAATTAAGAACAATCGAAGATCAATTAACGTAGCAACTAGCGAGATGCGAATTAACATAATACTTTTGACCTTGGCACCATTGACTTACTAACAAAAAACGCCTTACATTTCTTCTAGTTGGTACTAATTTAGTACTAAGTACACAAAAAAGTGTCAGTGGCAAGGATATTCACCCGTCTTAGACCCTCATATTAGATAGGGCTCCAATTTTATCTAGGGTTGATTTTTGGTATATGGGGCACTGACGGATTAATGGGCATGAGCCGTGCCCTCTAGTCTTTTGGTACTGGGGGGTTTCCAAATGTTTATATGTTCCCTTGAGACAATTGTAAAACCTTGTAAAATTAGAAGAACTAATTAGGTCTCATTCAACATTCCGCTCCGGGTCTCATTCAACATTTCCACACCACCACTGTCCACCACTGCCGTGGGCGACAGTGACCATGACCACTTACCACTGCTGCACTGCATGCTCGTCTGCTACTTTTTATAGTATATGAGTCCACCTGATGGTAAGTGGCTACTGCCGCCCATGGATATCTGTAATCAACCCCCGATAGGATTAGATATTCCTATATGAGTTCGGCCACAGATACGCTGCTACCCCCTAAGGACTAAGCTGGAACGCCTTGGAAAAATATTTTTCTTTTTATAATAAAGGAGAAGCAGACGAACATGCAGTCCACATGATGGGTAAGTGGCTGCTGCCGCCAATGGACATCTGTAACCAACGTCAGATAGGATTAGATATTCCTACCTGAGGTCGGCCACAGATGCGCCGCTACCCCTTAGGACTAAGCTAGAACGCCTTGGAAAAGTATGTCTCCCTTACCACACCCTCAAACTAGAACACAACAGCGTTTAACACTGCTGTGTTCTAGTTTGAAGGACACTACAGAAATAGGTGAGGCGGTGGTGCCGCCAGAGTCGAACAACAAAGGGATCTAGCACCTCCAAATATATTAAAAAAATATATATAAAACCAGTTAATTTGAACCACGAATATACGTGTCGTTGTTGCGTTAAGGAAAACTGCTAAATATTTCGGGCCGCGGTTTATTTGGCTTTCCTTTATGGCTACTTCTGTTTATTAATTTACAGGTTAATGGCCAACGTTGGGGTACGATATACATTTTGTTAGTGTAATGGATATTTGTTTTTGTACTTATTAGTAACTATGACGCTACCGACGAATTTCATATGTGTTCGAGAAAAGTATTTTAGGTACTATAGACTTAAAAAAATAAGGCTGGTGGTATACTACACGAAATGTAGCTTACATTTGTAGGTAATAATACGATGTTGTCTTTATTTAAATTTTAATTACAAGTAGAAGCTTTTACGTAAGCTTGTGTTTATTTCCTATATTGATTTAATAAACAGCCACATGGTTCAGGTTCGATTATTGTTAAATCAACGATGAATCTTGATATTTGAATATCTATGTTCTCGTTAATATTGTGTACACGACACCTTTACATAATAATTTTAGGGATCTCTACAAAAAGAGTAAAAATGGAACCCTTATATTAACTACTTGACGAAATGACTATGAACGTAGAAAGCGTTATTATAATAACTTAAAAAGCTAAATCAAATTATACAGGCTTCCTATTCAAATAGTACATTCAGGATATTCCCCATTTCAAACGTTAAACTACTGTAAAGTTGTTCCTTGTATATTCTAGTAGTTTTTGTTCGTAGTAAGGCACGAGGTTAACGACCGCAACATTTTAGTGCAAGTGTCTCATTTTCACATGAATGCGGTACTTCCTATGTTTATCATTGTAGGTCACCGTACATTGAGTTAGTTTTGTCCGCAAAAAGCTTCTCATTGCAAACTTTGTAACCTACACATGTTTATTCCTTCTTCGAGAATGTACGTGTGGAACTGCGTTAAATGTCATTTTTTGTAATATTGTATACAATAACTGTAGTCAAATATTGACCGCTAATCGTACTTCCTCCAAACTCCACATTAGTCACGAATAATTTCTAAATTCATAGGAAGCAACTTCAACATTCCATGCATAAGATATGCAGAATACCGCTCCGTAACTACGCACCTAAGTTCCTCAAAAGACTAGTTACTTGTTAGTATTGAAAATCGATTTAACTTTAAGCTAGACGCAGTGACCAATCGCTAAACTCAGCACACGTTTCAGCGTTGATCGCAGCTACTTTTTCACGCTCGATGCAACAATTGTTGCTGCTGAATCGCGAATTTTCGATACCGCAATGTCCTTATCAAAACGTGATGCAGCATTGATGAAATCACTATAACACGAATCGGTGACGCTACATAAACCATATCTGCGAGGGCTGCTAAGTAAGCAAAATCCTTTCGCAGAGAAGACCTTTACCAAAATAAAGTGGTCGTAAAAGTCTGTGCGTACAATGAATGGTTTGCATGAAATAGGTAAGTTCAGAAACATTTAATTTGTGCCTATAAGCTTGGGCTAAAATCTATCTGACTACAGGTCTACACGGCCTATATAATAACTAAATTTAGTAATCACACGTAATTAATATACTAATTAACATGTAAAATTAGTCGTCAAAACACGTTGACGCAACTACAACGAAACTCTCGTTTTCTTTATAGCAGGAATGCTAGCCAAGCTTTATCGTTGCAGATAACCCCGTGTTCGTATGCATCCATTAAAAGTTTCCCGTTCCACCCAACGCCAGCCACTCGGTGCCAATCGGTGAAACTTTTAGTTACCATCGTTGTCTTCTGATTACAGTTTATAACTACTATGAGTTGATCATTTTCTTTTGTGCTAGCTTTTTGCGTGGCTTCGTCTGCTCTGTAACAGCTAGTTGTTTGAAATTTGTCCTCTCCTGCTGGTGGCTGGCATTTAAATTCCTAACGTTATTCGGTTACCACCGTCAACCGCTACCGTCGTTTTCAGCGCTTGTAATTGCTACTACTCATATCATAACAGTAAGAGACGAGTATGCAGTCCACCTGATGGTCCGCACATGGACATTTGTAATTAACCCCAGATAAGATACTACCTGATACCAGCCACAGATTCGCTGCTAGTGCTAAAGACTGGAATGCCTCGCAACAGTACTCGTATTTGTCCCTCACCATAAAACTTCAAATTAGAACACTGCAGCGCTTAACACAGCTGCAGTATTGTCGCCGGAGTCGAATCACCTTCACGGATTCTATTACCATCTGGCCTACCTCGTAGAGGGTGAAAATGATTAAGTATATACATTTATATGTAAAACATAGCTATAGCTGAAATATGTCATATATTTACAGAAAAATCAACCTACTTACTTACCTCGAAATCAAAAATAACCGAAAAGTAGGTACACAAATAGTCACGATTAACTAAAACGAAAGGTCATTCCGACATACCATTGTTCTTCGTGAGTACAAAGCATTAGTAGAAAATGATTTTAATTACTTCCTACTTTTATTGTAGGTCACAGGTTCGGGCGTGCTTGAGTGCATCAATTAAAAGTTTGCCAACTCTTCACCAGGGTAGGTCACCTGGCACGAGCTATTGTTTTCTAACTATGGACGCGAGTTACGAAAGTGTGAAAGGTCAAACGTGGAAAATAATTAACTCGAACTTATTATATAAGTGAATTTGTCACTTATTTCGTACGGATGTATAAATTGTTAGGTATTTGCAGCTTGCTATTGTATTAGGTACATGAATATTTTAATAGTACATTGCATTCGTAGACGTTAGGACATAAAATGTATGCTCCCCCCTACTTGTAACTAACTCTTCAATAAAATTCTAAAAAAATATACAAGTTACTGTAAATCTAAAAAGTGCGTTTTATTAAAATGGCTTCATTAGTTTAAATATTTGGGATAATTATGTACCTATAGTATTCCAGAAATAACTTTGTAAGAAGAATATGGTAGATATTCTTTAAAAATACAATGCGATATTATCTATTTTAACTCCTGATAAAATTTATCCCGACTACGGAACCAAGTTCCATAATTATGTGGTTTACTTTTATAAAAATAAAATTAAAAAACAAGTATACGTCAACGGTAATAAGAGAAAAAATATGTTTCAATTTCGTTTACAACTACTGCTCCCATAACACTGTCTGTACAATTGAATGTGTCCTGTAATGGAGTCATTTTCATCATTGCTATTCATGAACACGATCGGTTTGGAGACAAAATATTGTATTCACTTCCAATTGTCGGCATTTTTTAACATTAAAGTGAAATAAAACCTGTAGTCTAACGTCTGTTATTAATAAATTAATCTTAACCATTTTGTGTGTTCCAAAGTTCGAAATTTGTCATTTGCCAGCCCAAATTGTCAAATTTGAACTGTCTTAGGCAAAAATTGGTTAAGAATGATTATTATAAATGACGTAACATATATATTTATTTTCAATATCGTAAGGAGAAAGTAAAAAATGCAAAATGCATTCATTTACGTATTGTGTGACTTTTATTTTTTATAGAATATGTATCTATACCTGCAGCATATATACAAATGCTATACCTGTAGTATAGATATATATCCACTTAGAAACCGTTTGGGTATATACTTTATAAAATCTGCGTTCGTTCATAAAGTATTTAAATGATGGGAAAAGAAAAACATGATTTACACCAAAAACAAATAGAGCTAGTGAAATAGAAAGTAAGTAAGAAAATGGCGAAAAAAGCTCTCTTTTTTCTGAAGAACCTTTTAAAAACTACATGACAGAATATATTAGTCTTCAAGCTTGTCTCATCTGCATGGTAACTGCGTCATGTTCAAGGGAGCACTTCTTGGCACTATGAATTAATAGGGACCTCATTAACCCACATAAGCCTCTTCTAAGATCACGATGGCAGTAACTACTGTATGAATTAGTATTATTACCTCCCTATGTTGAAATGTATTGTTTTATTGTGCAGATAATTTGATGTTCACTTAATTCTAATGCGACATATTATCTTTCTTAAACAATGACATTTTATGACTTTAAAGTAATAAATCAATTTACAAATAAGTATATCATTACAAATAAATATGATTGCGAATAGGCAATTACCGACAGTGGATAACAAAGTAAGTGTCATTTTCTAAGCTCATAATTATGCTTATTTAAACGATCCCAAAACTTATAAATCATTTTAGCTACTGTTAGTAATCGAAAAAAAAAAACAGTTTTTACAAGACTTTCACTTAAATATTATTACTTAGGAACCGACATAATCTGCTATTTACCCTGAAAATATCTTGTCAATTTGCGTAAACTGAAACAAAACCATGGCGATTATATAAACGCTGCGCACAATTACGGACGCTTAATTCTTTGCTTTGCGCTGAAATCGGACAGATAAACATCGTCGCGAGTACAGAATACACCCAAGTAGATTATTTTTATACTCGTACTAGCGTCCATTCGTCCATACTCGGCAAACATCTTAACGTTGCATAAAATAGGTGTAGCACGTAACTAATTTCAAAGATCACTCGTATAGCAAACAAGTATTGTTTCGCGCAATAGACACAGTTCACTGAAGGGTTTGTTCCGATGGATAGCCGTGCTTAACCTAATTCCAATATCAGACATAGTTGCTTTGTGCTCCGATTTGAAGCTGGCTGATCCAGTGCGAGTAATACGAGATCAGGGTTGGGGAAACAATTTTGAATGTAGTACATACATGACCTGGATTCAAAGCTCGGTGAAGGGGTAAGTGGGCATCTATGACGTGTGAGTTGTGAGAATCTATTGCTCAAATATATAGTTTAATCGTTTGTTTAAGGAATATTACATACAAAAATATTTGTTCCAAGAATTCATCGCACCGTTTCCTTTCCAATTGTTACTGTCGAGAAATTAGTCCAGAATTCGTTTTTGTGGAAATATTCTGGTTGGTAAACTATCTTGACTATTATAAGCAGCGTAGTGGCTATTTCAAGTTAAGTGCATTTTATATTACACACGTATTAGTCACGGTATATGAACGTGTATCATAAAAATCCCTGGTAAAATAGTGTAATTAGTAATATTTAGGCAGTCTAAACGGTGTTTAGTTCAAGAGATTATGATGATGAGAGATGATGAGAGAGTAGAGAACATATCTAAATATATGTAACTCAAAGGTGACTGACTGACATAGTGATCTATCAACGTACAGCCCAAACCACTGGACGGATCGGGCTGAAATTTGGCATACAGATGTTATGACTCAGGCATCCGCTAAGAAAGGATTTTGATCAATTCTACCCCCAAGGGGATAAAATAAGGGATGAAAATGTTACTTCGTAACGCGAGCGAAGCCGCGGGCAAAAGGTCGTGCACCACATGTGGCGTCCCAATTTACCCTTCAGGGTCAACAATGCAATATAATCAACCTCAAGTGGAACTCCCGTTATATCGTGTAGTATCCACTTAACATCGGGTGACCAGTACCCTTACCATGAGTTTTTACGTTTTGACAAATATGACCGTTTTGGTATTTGTTTACGTATTTGCCCATATAATTTCCAATCAGCGCCCCTAGCGGATTATATCAGAACTTGAAAATCGTATGGGCCAAATTTAAACAAATACCAAAACAGTCATATTTGTCAAAACGTAAAAACTCATGTTAAGGGTACTGTATGCCCATTTGTCGCATCCATTTATCGTTAACATTTAAAAAATTGCATTAAAGTCAAGCATTATAAGAATTAAAATATTTCTTAAAATTCATAAGTTTTAAAAATGCAAAGATTTTAAAAATTAAGTTGAACTTAATTGAGATGCTAATCATCCTGATCCTTCATTAAGTAATTATTGTGGGTATTTAAACTAATGTTAACAATTATATTTTCTATTATTTTTCGAGTTTTTAAAACATTATTTCTTGGTTAATCTCTTTTAAGCACACAGAACACGTGTTCAAAGTTAATAAAATAACTACATTTAAAGTATAGGGTTAAATTTCAAAAAGGTCAGAAATAATGTAATTCCAATATTTTTACATGCTTGTATTGCATGTTTCGTAACAATAAAGTTCGTATCTACAAAGATCACAAGTAATCACGTAATTGCATTATTTTCTAGAATAAACACAAATGCATTTAATAAATTCCTAGTTCCAATAAATCACCTGAACGTTTCAGGTCATTAAGGAATTTTATTATGCGGCATGTGTCGCGTGGACGTCGAATATACGCTTTCATACTAGCGACGTAAAAACGTTAAATCTATAGTGTAGATGTACAATTTATATATTCGTTACCAAAAATAAAAAAAATTTTTTACTACTATATAAGTGAATACTACATAGTACATACATGATATATAAGTATATATTTATATTAATTGGTACATAATAAATCTTTTTTTTAATGCGCGTAAACGAGACAAATATTAAAAAGTTGCTATTTTAGATTACAAGCCTTATTGGGGCAAGTTGTACTATTCTTATCGATTTGGAAAATTACAAATACCTATTGTAAGAATTTCCAAACTCATGAAAAAGTTAAATGCCAAAAGGTCTAGCGCTCGTTAAATAATAAATATGACTGTTAGAAAGATCTTACATGCACGTTCACCAAAGAAATACTAGTAGTTATTATATCTACCCCCTGCCGCTCCTCGTAAGCTATGTTCCTCTCAACTTGAAGCCTACTGTGTAATTACCACACATTTGTATGCAGCGTCGATCGAACATTTTGTACTTAGCTGGGCTTCTGGCGTGTATTATAATTACAGTGGCTTGCCTCCTCTGTTACGCGAACGCCGTAAAGTGCATACGTTACTGGTACTTATGACTTACGGATACTATTATATGTACCGCAATACAGTACCCTATATCGTAATTTTCTCATTGTTACACACAAGTTGAGGGTGGTAGAACCCTTTGTGGTTCGACTCTACACACACACCTATTTCTGCCTAATAACAGCAGTGTTACGCGCTGCTGTGTTCCGTTTTGAAGGGTGTGGTAAGGGAGACAGACTTTTCCGAGGCGTTCTAGCTTAGTCCTCAGGGGTAGCGGCGCATCTGTGGCCGACCTCAGGTAGGAATATCTATCCTATCTGGGGTTGATTACAGATGTCCATGGGCGGCAGGAGCCACTTACCATCAGGTGGACTGCATGCTCGTCTGCTACTCCTATATTATAAAAAAAAAAAAACAATATAAACGGTAGGATACCCGATGTCCACTAATTGGTGGCAATTTTCATAATTTACTGCACACCGACCAATTAAGTGGCATCGGGTTGCGAGGACCGGTTACTAATTGAGTTGCTTTATAAAATGTTAACCTGCATTAACCTGTTGTCGCCTTAATTAATTTGCTCTTAATCTCAGACATCGACTCCATTTTAGCTACCCAATTTAATACACCGACTGTCTTAATTAAAAAGAATAATGTCGAGGCGATTTATCTTCGACTTAAAGTCGTACGTGGGCTTAATTGTTATAGAACGGCAGAGTAAATTACTCTCCAATAGCTTAACAAACAACCGTAATCAATCACATGATTCTGACTTAAGAAGGTAGATAATGTATACACAGTTATTGAATTTTGAAAAGGTATTATGTAATGAATACCTACAGCGGATCTTTGTGAGTGTATTACTTATCTCGGTAATAATATTATAAGAATAAAATTAAGTAGCCATTTTTTTAAATATTACGATACTCGAATCGTAATATCGAAGGTATTATTGTTGCCTAGAAAAAATGTTATGTGTACGTATTTGGATTTATTCATGGTAATGTACTCTTTATTTGACTGTGCCAGTACCATTATCACGCCTATTTTTGCATGGTTTATAAATATCGTATTGATTTTATACAGTTCTCAAAATAATCGTAAGTATACAGTGTTGTAAAAATATTACCTACTTACTTTAGTAAAGCCCGACCGCAAGCGAGCGCTGAAAAATGGAATCAATTCCCGAATCCAGGAATGTATCGCAAGAAAAATTCCAGCTAGCCTCGAACCGTCAATAAATAAAAACTGTTTTTAATAAAAGCGCTGCGCCCAACTAGCGCTCGATCGCATATTGCATCGGTACGTATAAATTCGCTAATATGCCTGAACTCGCGCGATAAAGTCTAAAATCGCACAAGTTATTTTACTGCTGGAATAATTCTTCGGATTTTTGACAGCGCAATCGAAGTTTGCCGGTAGGCGCCGTGCTTTAATTAAGAGCTGCTACAACTACAACCTCCCGATTTGTTAGTTCGAAGAAGTGTTGGATACTTTCTGCTTTGCGTGGAAACTTTGATAACCTTATGCATTTTTAACATAATCCTTGCGTTTGTGTTTGTCTGAGTTATAATTGCTCGATTTGTATTAGTTCAGTTAAGAATTGTCGGATACTTTCTGCTTTACTCGGAAAGTTTGAGAACCTCATACATTTTTAACATGATTTTATTCTTGCGTTCATGTTTATTTGTAAGTTTGACCGAGCTGTAATAGCCCGATTTGTATTAGTTCGGTTACGAATTGTCAGGTTTTCATTTTGCTCAGAAATCTCATGCATGTTAGATGTTTTTATTCTTGTTTATCTGTCTGTATGTGTGTTCGATAAAGTTTTGTAAACCATTGCTCGATCACTTCTTGTTGAATGACTTAACTAACTGTGGCATAATAATAATGTGCAATAATATAGTAGGTACTGTAAAATTGGTCTGAAGATGAAGTCAGAAAGATAAGGACTTTCTTTCGTAATTATTTTTATTTAAGTTTTTTTCATAAGTTTCATAATTCTAGGTGATGTTCAGTTTAAAATACTAACGATAAAACTACAAAAAAAAAGTGTGTGTGTGTCAGCTACGACGCACGATTGGAGTTTACTCCTTACGAATGATAATTATGATATATATCGAATAGAAAAAAGGGTAGGTAAATGAACGCATCTGCTAAAATGATAAGAGAAACAAACATATATCTGTAATTATTCGGATTATTCATATTACTTCAATAATGCGTATTACATAAAGTATGTTACAAAATAATATAAAATAGCGCCATCTAGTGGCAAGTTTTATAAATTGTAAGTTTGCAAGTTTATCAATCTATGTATTTTGGTTCCAAATATTATAATGGTAACTTAATATAATTGTTTATATTAAAGTAAATTTTAATATAATATAATTATTTATATTTAAAACAATGTTAAACGTTTTATAACTTAAAACTTAATAATTATAATTTCTTTGCCATCTATAAAATATCCTTGTTGCAATTTACGGATGAAATTTATATGAGACTCAATAAACATGTTATTATATGTAATTTGGATTGTTTCTTAATGTTTTATAATTCTAGAATTCATTTAAAACGTATTGCTAATTTTATATAACTTATTTTGAACATAATTCATTAGCAATAATTCTGTAATAAATATTAAATAATACTGTTTTGATTTTTCCCGTTTATCGTTGATAGATGGTGCTGATCAATAATGCATCCATTTTTATAAGTTAAATTAATATATCAGTAACTTACAAAAGCCTCTTTATGTTAAAAACTTATTATATCTTATTCAATTGCTTACTGATTTTATATGTTACTCTTCTTTAAAAACGTTCATAAAAGATTGTTAATCATATTATGGCGGCAATGTTCATATTTTTCACAGTGTTTATAAATGATCAAACCTATAACTTATGCAATTTATGCAAAAATGTAAACAAATTAGTTAATGACGTTTTAATGTTTTATGTATTGCTAATTATTTTTATTGTAATAATTACTTTCATATGGGATTTGAACTTACTGTATTTGAAATTAATAAAAGCACTCTTGATTCATATTTTGGTTACCGTTACGCCTCAACTTTTCGTGTTACACTTGATTTTACTCCTCATAAAATTTCCGTACCGGGCCTTATAACTCAAATCGTTTCTTAAGGAGTAAACTCCAATAACTCAAATAAAGTTAAAATCACTTCTATAGTTCCCAAAATCTTGCAAACTCAACAGAATCTCGTTACTTAGATAGACATTGAAATACAAGCGAGCAAACATTTGCTGGAAGGATCAAATTGTCATCTTTAGACCGAGAGACACTATCAAAGGGACTCAGAAGGCGATCGTTTGAGTTTCGCAAGTTAGGGACCTTTATTAACTGTGGACTGTACGCATAAATTGGACCACTTTAGTTGCTCATCTAGTATGTCTGTGTCAGCTTAAATTGGAATTTCCATCCCAATATTTATTGATGGCTTCCAATATATCTTAGAAACGTGTACGGTTACGTAAGCACTATTTTGAGCACGTGCTGTTTTGTAGGTTGAGTGTTTTCTATAGGATTGGATAAGCAAACGAGTATGCAGGTGCCGTCCGTGGACAATTGTAATTCTATTATAATAAGGTATAAGGGTTTTACCTGAAACCGATTACAGGTTAATTACCACTTCCGAGAACTCAAATTGCCGTCTCGTACGGAATTCAGCTAGCATCTTCTCCCTCATCATCCCAATGAAATGGAAGAACTTTTTCTCGCTAGACATCGCAGAAGAGGTGGTTCTTTAAGTATATAATATGTATTAAATATGTGTGTGTGGTATGGGTAGTGAATATTCTTGTTGTTCTCTTGCACATGTCGCGATGTTACATTTGATGTAAGAGCTTTTGTAAACAGGATCATAAAAACAGATATAATTGAAATTTTCAATTTCAATAACTATTCCGTTGTTTCGTGTGACTAAGAATTTCTCAAGAACAAAGGAGTTTAAAGGACTTTCGACCGTTGTTCATTATAGAGTGTCAGATGAAAACTTTCGAAATTGAGTGGACGCATATATTAAAGTCCGCAAACAAAGTACCTATCTAGTTGGTGAGCGCCAAGTTGAGACGAAGTTAATTACAACTTCCAAAATGACCAAGTCCGAGGGCAGTGGTCTAATTGTCAAAAACTTTGGATTTATTGGTTTACTGTCCAGCTTCAGCTTGCATTTATAAGGATAAGATTAAGTTGTTAAAAATAATCATCATCATCATCATCTATTACTGTCCTTCTGCTGGGCACGGGTCTCCTCTCAGAATGAGAAGGATTAGGTTCACCGCGCTGACCAAGTGCGTATTGGTAGACTTCACATGCCTTTGAAGACTTTTTTTTTATTGAATATGAGCTGTGAGGATTCGTTTTTAGAAACTTTAACTATTTTATTGAACACACAGGCACACAACACACATAATTAATAGATTGTATAGTATACTTGTATTTCCTTACGATGAATTCGTTCACAGTTTTATAGTTTGCTTGGCTATTAGGATTTTAATTATCGATACGTAAGGAGAAGCTAGTTTTCATTATTTCCCATTACATTTAATAATTCCACTGAAGCGATCTTTCTATGACACAAAATTAATTGCAACGATCGGCCAAGTTGAACAATAATGGTACTAGTGATCGCTAATTGTGACATGCGCTTCAAATTGAACGTAAAAATTTAGCTCTTAGTTTTTGTTCTTATTGTCAACCCATTATTGTCCCTCTTCAGGGCACGGGGTATCTTTTAAGAGTAAGGGAGGCTTAGGGTATAGTCTACGGCGTCAGTTATATGTTTATACTTGTTACGTCTTGTAACATAAGCAGGTGCTCTGAGTTAGTCTGTTAAAAGACTAGTTAGTTAGCCTGTTTAAAAATGTCCAACATTCTTCGACTTGGCCTAATCAGTACTATGACTATTATCACTACTTAAAGGACTGATACAGCTATATTATACTTTTGGTGTCATCTCTATTGGGTAACTTGCGCTTAATTAA
This sequence comes from Epargyreus clarus clarus, assembly GCA_014595695.2. Taxonomy (NCBI): domain Eukaryota; kingdom Metazoa; phylum Arthropoda; class Insecta; order Lepidoptera; family Hesperiidae; genus Epargyreus; species Epargyreus clarus. The sequence continues at coordinate 2,272,792 of JACTTY020000060.1, read as the reverse complement.
TAAATACATAGACACATTGATTTGTATTTCAACACATTGTTGCAAATGCTCTACGACACAAGGTATATTGTTTAAAGACCAAGGCACTGAACTTAATAGCTGTCGTTTGACTCCGAACTAATTGCAGAGCAGACGCCGAAATAAGGCCAGTTTAGATGTTACTTGCTAATCTCGTGGGTCAGTAGTTTTAGATAGAGCTAATGACTATCTTTGCCCGCATAGACTAATGTTTGCATGTGAATGTGTTGATCTCGTTCTAAGGTATCTCATTTTTATTTGAGAAATCTGTTTTTGATATTTTTAAAATGATTTCTATTACCAAACCATGTATTTTTATGGAATTAAAGTAACAAATGATCATGTTGTCAATTTAATAGTAAGTAGTCATTGCCATCTAAAATCACCTCTTGGAGAGGCTTTCCTTATATGGCTTATTTTTAGTTAAAATAACAGATAAGGCTACATTCTGTCTGAAAGTAAGTGAAAACAGTTGAAAATAGAGAATCAATTGTTTCGTCTCACGTTCGTATTCTAAAAGTTAAGATAGAAACTACATTGCAATAGTTCGCTACTAGCATGTATGTGATATACGAGTATATTTGAAACCATGCAATTTATACACTGCGTAGGAAACATCTGCAAATACCGTCTAATACTATCAACTGGTTGTTCATGGCTAGTTTATTATTGGAAGCAAGGAACTTCCGCTAATAATATGCGGTTCTTATATTCGTATTTGTTGCAAATATCTAAGACTACTTTTAACACTTACACCGATAACCATTTTCAACGCTTTCCGATAAGCGCTTAATATGTGTGAACTAACTCCTTCATTTGAAGCAGTGGCTATAAGAAACATCACTTCATTAGTTTCATTAAGATATCTAGGAGTATAACATCTCTTAATATGGAGCCGATTGACAGGATCGGTTCAGATAAACAAGATTTTATACGTGCCTGTAACTATCTGGACGTGTTTCATTATTTCAGTCTATCTAATAAGCTTTTAGGAATATGATAGCGAGATAAACATGTAGATGATATTATGATTTCATGCAAAATCATTATCTGCTAATGTCTCACTATTTCATCGTGTACCTTAGATAACATCGTTGTTGCAATGTTTATGTGCCACAAGAATTTCTACGTAGGTATATTTTGATTCGCATATTATTATAATTCTAGTATTATCACTTTATATAAGATCTTGCATTAATGCGATTTGCACATTGTGTGAGGTTAGATTGAATATATTTAAACGCAATAAATGACTCATTCCCATATTACTGTCTTGTGGGTGTTATGTATCGGTTATAAAAATTTAATAGTATTTATTACAGACACGCATTGATCAGACAAGTGATATAAATTTGAGGCTTTTATTTGAATATCAGGCACGTAAAGTACGGCCCAAATTAAATCAGAAAAGCCTGATCATTTTGAATAATATTCCTTACGGTTAAACCTATCAAGACTCACTAATTGGATGTGTTGGACCAGGTGCATAAGTGTTCTTAACACATTTTATTAAGCGGCCCCAGTAGTGGGATACAGATTTACAGTGACAGTATAAACATATAAAGCAATAAGAGTGCAATTACGATTATAAAAGGTGTTAGTTATGTACTCTAAGTGCATAGAATAAACCATTCGCCCCATTTACCAGGATCGATTTTAATGATTTTAATTCGTGATGCAATATTCACTTTTGCATTGTGTTGGGGCACTTGAAGTCTCGGCTTCAGGAAGCACGTACATGTAATATTATTGATTACAGGCGGCGGTCCAGCCTTATTTGAATTGCCAATGAGCTCGTTAGAATCAGCCCGCCAGTCCTCGGACAGGCGATAAAAACTTCATACCTTTTCAGCCGATTCTGCACGATACGATTTAGAATTACTATAATCGCTTTTTGTAAACGATTTGTAAACTCAACTCGACCCCCCATTACAGGGGCTTGCCGTATAATCAAGCCAATTTTATCTGGAATACCAAATAGAAACATTTACATTTACATTGTCTTTCGAATAAATTTTACCTTTAAAATTGATAAAAGGTGCCGTTTCGGTCAAATTCAATATGAATATATACATTTTTTTCATTATTTTTTAAGGAAAATTTTATGAAATTTGCAGAATTTTCGCTTCATTTACATGGTTGTCATTAAATTTAATGTACTTTCTGTTCCGATTATAGTAATTTATACACTTGATTAATATTTTTAAAGAAAGATTTGTCTTTAATTTCCACATTACGTTTCTCTACTGCTGTCTGTATTTATATAAAATTAGGTATCCTCGTAGTCTACAGAACTTTCACTATTATTTCTACTTATAGCTTTTGAAGTAACGTAAAGTAACAAGAATTGGACGACCTCATTAAAAAAATCACATCTGTACTTCACAATAAATTCATACTATACATAGATTAAAATATTAGAATCTCGATTCCACAAGTTCTGTCAGACCCTCATTACTGTCGGTATCTATTGCATATTTATACTTACATAACATACGCATTACGTAAGGGTTGAACATCGGTCCGATATCGGAAGTGTAAGCGAACGTAACGAAGATGTTATCAGTCATCGGAGTGAACTGAACAACCTACGATAAACCAACTGTAATCCTAGGAAATTATACTGAGCGATTACAGGGCTACATATTATACTTACTGCTATTGTAAAGGCAGGTTTGCCTATCAGGGGAAGGTAAAGCTTATAAAAGAGAGATTATTTTCTTTTGTTGTATATATTTTTGTTTTATTTTTAATAATTTAACTATTCCGTTGCAAATACTCATACGCCCTATTGGTAGTTCAAGTTATGCTAATTGATAAAGAGTCAATTTTTAATATTAAAAAATTGTTACGGAGTATATTGTTTAGTAATATCAAATATAAATAAAATTTATTAGCAAACATTTGTCATGTATTATCAGATGCTTTATAGGCGAGTTGTAAACATTATGGGCGTTGATTAAGTTGGTGTCTAATCTTTCCTTTTCTAATTCAAATTTAAGGAAGTGAGGAATAGTGTTAATTTTCATATAAGTATTTCAGAGAGAATTTGTGTAGATAGAATTTGGAAAAGAGATGGACTGGAAACAGCGATTGGTAATTACAATGATTTATAACTGCTGGCAGACTACTACTCATTAGTTTTGCGAATATTTGCTGAGCGTAGTTACGCTCGCTACTAGTATATCTAGTTGATAGTGAGACACGTCATCACATGAAAAGTTGCGACTTGGCTTTTTATATCTGATCGGACTATCTGAAAAAGTTCTCTGGCAGTAACTGACTGGTGCTGACTGGCGGCGAAATTCGAATTTGGTTTCCAAAAGGGATAGTAGCAATAGGTGCTGCATTTTGGCAAGCGTGTTAATTCGTGTTGACCTAGCACTACCCACTCCGTATTTGCGCTGAATTTGATTTGTGACAAAGAAGTAAAATCTTAGAGAAGCACAGTAATTGTGTGAAGTTATTCATATTATACTCGTATATAGATTTTGCTGAATACCATAAGGGAGGCTAATTTGCATGTAAACCTGTCAATAATAAAGGCTGATATGAAGATTATAATGATAATTTTGACGTATCTACTGCTGTCTCATACACATACAATTACGGTTTTTATTGTTCCGTAGGAATCACGGTAAAGCGCACCTTTTTTGAAGAAGCATATGCTTAACTTTAATTATTCTAAGAGTTAATGAATGCTACAATTTTCCTCACTACACACAGTTGTATCGTCAAAAGCGTTACGGATAGAATCAATAATACTTGTAATTGCTTCAAATCTGACTTGGAAATTAAGCTCGGCGACTAGATTGTGATAAGCGGAGATAACCACAGATGCGGTCTCGTTACTGTCATTATCTGCCCGTCAACACTGATAACGAAGGTATTGACTCGATACAAAATAACATAATTAGCCGATAAGCATTCTATTACAATATTATCTCAGTCTTAGTTTCAGATGATAATACGATAGACATATTAATTGCTCACTTAGAAATCTGTATATAAACGTATAATCAAATCTAAGTGTCTGTCTGTAATTTAATCTTTAAGATCCTTGTTACTAATATTTTTAATGTAGATAATTTTTAATTATTTACTTATGGATTCCTACCATGTTTTAGTTCCATTTTTGTTTGAAAGTTTATTTGTATTTTTATTATAGCTGTGACATGTTTGTTTGTACCTTATTATTTAGCCAGTGTTTAGGTATCTGTAGAACATAAATTGAATGATTTAATTTGTATGAATTCATAAACAGATATAGTGTTATCTAAATATAGCGTATTTACACAAATCATGTGATATTTACTAAATACTAATGTCGTAACAAATAATAAAATGGTCTCATAGTGGGTAAATTGAAATGGCGATATGATTTATAGCTAGACTTCACGGACTCGTATTACGGTCAGCTTCCTGTAGGAACGTGATGTGGAATTATTTTCGCCACGAATTAAAATACATTCGTGAAATCGTTTTAACTTAAACTATCCGGGAAATTGTGTGTCGTTGTTTTCGAAAACTGCGCCGTGCTTGGCTCCGAAATATTCTACGCATTAGTAATTGCACCGGAAATACTTTACCTTCCTTTATGATAATGAAGAATAATGCAATCCACTCCCATTTTTTTCTATTTTTTTTATTAAGTCAAATGGAATATTAAATCGCACGCTATTCACCCCAAATTATAATACAAAAGCTAAAAAAAAACTAACCTACGTTGATTATTTGGTACGAACTCCTTGACCACCACTGCTTTAACTGTTTCTGCCCAATAACAGGAGTGTTAAGCGTGACTGCTGGTAAAGCAGACATATTTATCCGAGGCGTTTCAACTTAGTCTAAATTGGTAGTACTAATCTGTGTAAACTCAGGTAAGACTCTTATCTTATTTGGGGTACCAGATATCCATGGACACCAGTGGCCACTTACAGTAAACTGCATGTTCGTTTGCAACATATACTCGTATATCACGAGCCCGCGGCTTCGCTCGCATTACGAAGTAATATTATTAACCAAGAAGATTTATACAAACTTTCATCCCCTATTTTATCCCCTTGGGGATAGAATTGATCAAAATCCGTTCTTAACGGATGCCTACGTCATCACATCTACCTGCATGCCAAATTTCAGCCCGATCAGTCCAGTGGTTTGGGCTGTGCGTTGATAGATCACTATGTCAGTCAGTTACCTTTGAATTATATATATTTAGATAAAAATATAGTTTGCTATGTTCATTAAAAAGTTACATATAGTTATATACATAAAACAGCTACTTTTAAAGTCATATCCGCTAATTACGCTGCGGCCACGGTCGTGGAGCTAGCGGTTACTGCTTTGCACCGAAATTTCGCTATAAAATGTAACTTGAGACATTTATGTTACATTTTTAAACAATATGTGGTGCTAAGAATGCAATAAAATTGTCTGAGACCAGTATGTCTCGTAGTCTAGCCACGGGTATTCATATTATAATTTTATTGGACTGGACGACGTACAACTAGGCTTATGGCTGAAGATGATATCATCTACGCAAGTGTCCCTCGAAGTGACTGATAAGGCCTTCTTTTGGACGCTATAGGTCTAGGAGTGGTAAAAGCTCAAAAAAGGTGGCGCTGCAAAATAATTGATTTTGAAATGATGTGTAATAGTCTAGACTAGCATGTTAAAGTAACTTAAACCCTTTTCATTATAGAGAAGAGTCCGTACCCAGCAGCAGGACGACATTGGGTGGATGATTGACGTCTGTTGTCTACTTTCTCAATACGAACTTGGAAATATCATTCCCCTTTCTGTTTTTACAAGATAAATTTGAAGTATACATGAAAAAGCTGTTTTTAAAGTCATATTTAGTTAATAACACTTCACTTTGTAGTTAAAAATACTTTCCAGCAATATAGAAGAGCGGAGGAGCTAGTTTAAAAGTCATATCCAGCTAATTAGACTGCGGTCTTCGGTCGCCTGGCGAAGTGACAGGCGGTTGCGTTCTGTTTAAAATAATATTATTAAAGGAAATTGTTTGGGATTATTTTACCCCTGGCCTATAAACCTAATATGGAGAATCTCTTGGCAGAGACTTCGTGTGCGTAAGCCATAACATACAATACTATAAATTTTAAAACCCTTTTTTGCCTTTAGAGTTTATTTCAAAAACAGTGAAAATTGCTTTAAAATTGGCGCAATTTCAAACAAACTCTCAACCCCTATTTTACCCATTTATCGATGGAATATCAAAATATCCTTCCTTAGGAGACAGGTTAAAAGGTGGTAGAACCCTTTGTGATTCGACTCCGGCGGCACCGCCGCCACACCTATTTCTACCTAATAACAGCAGTGTTGGACGCTGCTGTGTTCCGGTTTGAAGGGTGTGGTAAGGGTTTATAGATGACTGACGTCAGTCAGTCATCTATAAATATATAACACTAATATGTGGTGGTGGTGGTGTGGTGGTGGTATGTATGGTGGTGTATATTTTTAATTTTTGCATCTGCATGCATCCTTTGAGGGAGGGAGGGTGGTACATACTGCATGGTTTAAAATATATACCATCATACATATTTGTAGCGGATCGTTGCGAAGTAGTTTTAATCTTAACTTAATAGCATGGATTTCCGCAAAGTAACGCCTGATACAATTAACTAGCTTGAAATGTTAGTTTATTCAAATATTTCAACAGTTGTATGCTTTGGAATAAAAAAGCAAAAAAGCGTACAAATTGAATCCCTGTAAAAATATCGGTACGCTCTGGTGTAGTCGATAGCAGTTTAACTTTCATCGCTTGTTGATTTTAGCTGGGGTTAGCACACAGATTTTAATGATAGCATACCTCGTCAAAAGGATTTGGTATTCGTTATAAATTTTAAACGATCGTTTGGTATGCGCGGCTCAAAGTCCGTGATATAACAGTTTTTTTACTACACCAAAATTCCGCTAACACACCGTGTGAAACTTGGTAGCTTAATTGCGAATTGAATATTGAAAACATAACATTTTTTGGTCAGTATTTTATTATATCACGAATTAACAACATTTTTTTAAAATTCATCTTCTATCGAGATTGAACTAAAATATATAAATCAGTAAAAAAGGTACCGGTACTTTTAAAACTAAAATGCAAACAAGGAATATAGCAATTTCCAGGTCGGCGCCTAAAAATCATACAGTACATAATCGCCAGTATCGCCACGCTATATTTTACATAATATATGAACCCTACATTCCCACCCATAAAATGTACATTGTACAAGTTTAATAACATTCATTTTTCTTACTTCATAAAATTTAATTACTCAACTTTCTACAAACTGCGAACAAGTGATGAATCGTCAGTCCAAACTTTGCCATTTACGATTCATTCCTTTGTTTACAGCTAAATAAATTACACAGTTATTTCCAATATAATTATTGGACACAATAACACTGTGAACAAGTTATTTCGTGAGTGTTCAACGGAATGAATTTCAGCTTTTGAATCGAAAGGTGCAGATTAGAATCCAAGACATTACATTTTTTTTTAAATCTTTAAAAGTAAATTCAAACTTTAAAGGCGAAAGAAAAGAAGTGGAACAGTGAACTTTTTCATGTTATAATGAAATTTTTACTTTTTCATCGTATAATTAATTATTTACGATTTCATCATATTTCAGAGTTTCTTCTTGACTGATGGTGAAATATAATTTATATCGGAGACAGTGATATACGCTGGCATTCTACTTATTTATGCGCCATAGATTATAGAACAACTTATTCCTTTAATTTCTTTTTAAAGAAGATATTTTGAATTTGGAAGCTTTAGTTTGGCGGGAAGATGGTTATGGAATGACAGCTAATGACGGATTGTAGAATTTGCCGAAGTATATGTTACTATTGATAGTGATAAATAATATTATGTTAGAAATATATTTAAAATATTTAATTACAGTATTATTTTAATTAATTATTTTGTTATTTAAATGATATGTTATTTTTATAATAATAAGTGCTCATTTATATAATTACTGGCTGTATGCGTAACGCGATTGTATGCATTAGCATAAAAAAGAAAAAAAAAACGCTTTTGGCGGGAGAGTTGTATTTTACGCGGGAACAATATAACTTTTAAATCGGACCAAGTAATAGTTTTATTGTATTAATTGTTAAATTGTATTAAATCAGTGAACATTTTAAATAAGAGTGATTGTGCACTATTAAATCAATGTATGATGTGATAGATAACTGGACATTATTTCAATAATTTGCAGTGTCGAACCGCCATTATAATGGAGACCCGTTCCCGCCGACGTACGTATTGTCGTTTTTATTTCGATTTCTAACTTGTTAAAAATAGTGGTAGGCATAGATTAGTAAAGATACTTCGCCGCCTTGAAATTGAATGAAACCACAAATGGCTTATTATCGTAAGTTCCTTTTTTTGAATTCTTGACAAATAAAAACATTTTTAGAGAAAATTTACGAATAAATAACTAATACTGCGTAATTTACATGAATTTACATAATAAATAAATAATTATTTCAAATATTTTAGGGATATTTTAGCACGGAGACGTGGCAAAACTTTTTTACGCAAGTATTTCAATTCTCAAAACTGGGCACATTTTTTAGTTAGGAGTGAGTAATCTTTACTAATGTATGGTGGTAGGTATATGTTTTAAATTATTATTAATTTCAAGAACATAATCATACGCAGTAGTATAGTACCTAAACCTTTATAGGTTTTCACAGTAGCGATTTTAATGAACTTATCCGTCAGATACCAAGTCACTTTGTTTGGATTTTGTTGTTTCTTATAATGCATTAACCCATTGTACTTCTATTAATATTACCGTTAATCAATAATCATAAAGCGTGGTATTTACAATTACGCCTTACATAAACAGGTATCAAGTTACATGTATATAAGTAGGTACAGTATTGAAACACCGTCGTCAAACTTTTATTGTTTCATACGTAGGTATATAGGCAATAGGTCCTTTAGAGCGAATGAGTAAATCGGTAGATTTTACACACGTATTGAACTTATAAAAATGTTATACACTGAGGTGTGTAGGATGCGATCCTTAGACCTGTAGATTAATACCTATTATTAATACTCAATCTATTAAAATTTTGCCTAATAACTATTTAAACTTGACGTCTCGAGTATGCAAAGATTGTCAAATGTCAATCTTTAGACACAAAAGACTTTCGTTTGCTACAATCACACTACGATTTCCTATTCCTGTTATTTTCTGCATGGACACACACAAATGATTACACCCAAAAATGGTATCAAAATTTATCATACAGATATCTGACTGGCCGGGGATCGAACCCGATACCCATTACGCGTCAGAACGGCATGGCGACCGCTCCGCCACGCGGGCCACCAATTTGACGTGCGAACTAGAAGATTGATTATTAACAACGTGCATAAGAAGTTGAATTTCAAACCACTACGCTATCATTGCTAGTATCAGAAACATATGTGCATATCAATATAACATACGGGCAGGGATCGTGGTTACTTAGCCGTAGCTCTCACAAGTGTCTAGGGAAGCGCCGGGCTGTTATTATACAAGAATTTATAGGGTGTATCGCTTGCTCACTTCCTAGTTTCAAATTGACTGTTAAAAGCCGTCCAACAACATTGTGTTACATTATTTATTACAAGCTTTCATTCTCTATATAACCTCTAAGGGAATATTCAGAGCATCTCGGTACTCGTCGACGTTATGTTATTCGTGTCAAATATCTTGTTAGACATATCAGATTAAGCTGTACATTTTTATCAGTCAGCCATTGCACCGAATTTAATGAAATTTGGATGCGGAAATGGCTTTATTTCACTAGTATCTTTGTAGAAATAAAAAAACTTTTTTCCATTATTATCTTAAGTCGGTACAACTACAGTTACCTAAGATTTAAAATATAATGCACCCGGCATTTCTTATCTGTATTATAATTATTGCACACAATTTAAAACTTTAATAAAAGCAATAGATTACGTACAAGTTACTTATATGTAATTTGAGTACTTACAAAATCTTAACATGTGCTCTACACACGCTTACGAGAACAAACTCTGAGCTGTTATTGTATGAGAATTTATGAGACGAAATCTTGAGCTAAGTTCCTCACGAACAACTCACAACTTGGCTTCTATTTAGGCTGCATGTAGTTAATGGACGACCTGCGTGGCGAAGCGATCCGGTGGTTCCGGGTTCCATCTTCAGGTATACAATACAGGTTTAAAGGATAGCTTTGAATCTGGGTGTTTGTGGATTTTTCTTTGCTTGTGTGCATGACACTCATGATACAAGAAAATCCTAATAAGTAGCTAGGAGCTTGCTACATAAGTGATATTTATTTATGAATATGACGTGAGATTAGATGTATCAGATAAATGTGATAGGTATAACGTTTTAACTATAAATACTTAAGCGAATATACTATATTCATAAAAGGTTTTAGAATTCTATGTAATGAAACTTTGATAGAACCATACTGTACCTATTTCATCGTCATTTGGAGCTAATTATACGATGCATATCCATTTACGAATTCACGCATCATAACTTTTTAGTTGTTACATAACTTTAGAGTAATTTAGATAACATACATTATATGAAACATATCAATACAAGCTGGTTAATTAGCCATAGCGTATATCTTATGCTATATGCTTTTCAGAGCAACGGTTCCAAAAGTTTCTCTATCTTAAGCTGTCGCTTTAAAATTTAAATTTAATTTAAATCCTCAAGAAAATTTATATATCCTAGAAAAAACAAAAATATAATATATAACGTACAAGTACAAATAAATACCAGTACAATACCAAATAAGTACCAAATAAATAAATAGGTACAGGTTATTACGGAGAAAATACATCGTAATTTAAAATGCTTTAACATCAGTGTAATGATTTACATACACATACTAGATAAGTATTCTGGGCGCTACAAGAATCCTGTGTAAACTTTCAATTTAACTTAACTATCTAGAGACTTGAATTACACAGATTAAACATAATGTTAGCTTAAACTAAGATTCGCTTATAGATTCATGCATGCAGTTAATACTAATAAAAGGGAGCTAAAAATGTAACATGAAACCGTTTAGGTCCGGCACCCACTTTGGCAATCCTGCTAGAGAAACTTTGAGCTATTATTATACGGCAATTTATGAGGCGAATTGCTCAGCTAAGTTCCAAGTATAACAAACAGTACACAACTTGGCCAATGTTTAGGCGCCACAGAGTAATAACGTGTGAAATGAAAAGAAAGTCACGCCACAAATTCTTGTTACATCGTTTTTTTACTTTATATGGGGTTTTCCCGTTCCAGCGTCATAAAATGTTGGCCAAAAACTCGCTAAAAGAATTGCTCCTTGGTAGTAAGTCTGAGCTATTATTATACGGCAATTTATGAGTTAAATTGCAAGTTTGTTACAAACAGTACAACTTGGCAAACGTTTAAGCACCGCGGACATATTTGACGCGCGAAATAGAAAGAACGTTACGCTACAAATTCGTTTTATAACGTTTAGTAAACTTATTTTCGAGATTTTTCGTTCAATATAAATATATATAGAATCATATAGAATTGCTTCTGTAGAGATTCTCCGAGCTATTATTATACGGCAATTTATGTGCTCAATTGCTCAGCACAGTCGCAAGTTTGTTACAAACAATACAACTTGGCCAACGTTTAAGCGCCGCGGACTAATGTGACGTGTAAAATGGAAAGAAAGTCACGCCACAAATTCGTGTTACAAAGTTTTGTGAACTTATTTGGGGGTTTTGTTAAAATTATCGCTGTCATTGCGGTGCGTAAATTGTTTTTATAATTTAGAATTTTAATGTTGGTAACTTTCAACAATTGTAAAAATATGTGCAACAAATTAACTCAAAGTATTCAATTCTTTAGTTTATTCAATATACTCGTATTTTAGGGTGTAAATTGAAACTTTAATTGAAATAAGTAGAAAATAAGTAGAAAACTATAGAACTTTCAGTTAGATATTAAGTTAGAAAAACGACTACACGTAGTTTACACGTACTTTTTTACGGAATGTGCTTTTACTTATTTCTTTTAGTCCAGAGAAAAAAACAATCAATACAATAGATCTCTAAAATCTACAAAAATCAACAAATAACACAACGACGGGTATTTTCACAAATAGGAAGTGCTCTATCAAAATATTAAAAATAGCCATGTTTAAACATTATCCTCATATTATAAATACATTACTAATACATTGTTTAACCTATTTCACAGCAATCAACATTTTAAGTACGGACGACACGCCATTTAACAATTAGCTAATCTTTCATGGAATGTTTCAAGCAAATTTTATTGCAACATTTCTAGTTATTGTCATACTAACAGAATACAATTAAATATCACACCACGATTCTTATGTTAATAGTGTAAAAGCATTTATACTGATGGGAATAATAATAACATGCAATTCTGCCATATATTTACTGAATGTATGTTTATTTTCTAATAGTCATATCGGTCTAAATAATCTAAACATAAATAGTTAATGCAATGATGACTACTAATAGTTTTTTTATTATACATTTTTGGTGGATTTCTGACAGTTTTCTACGAGTTTCTTCGACTACTAGGGACGGAACTTGAGATAATATTGGAACTAAGGATGATTTGAGCCTACTTCTCCACGTTGCTGCAACACAATTGAGCGAGAGAAGAATTTGACTGGTCTTTTTATTAGGTCTTATATCTAACATAAAAAACAGTAATAATAACAGTTCGAAACATATAAACTTTCTCTGTAGCGATCACAAAAATAAAGAAGATCGCACTAGGTGGTACTTTATCCAATTGATATGATGAAGGCGGAAGACCTCTTTGTAGTGCAACTTCCCAGAAACACTGAACAGATTTTCCTGCCTTATAACAAGCGGTAGAATAGTGCTATCAATTTCCTGTTTCTAGGAATTTATTATGATTTTTATAGAAAAACATGCGAATGATATTCTTCGTTAACTTATTACCGTACTGCTTCTGAGAAGGGGTCTCTTTTTGAAGTGAGAGAGAATTTAAGCCATAGTCTACCACGCTGGCTAAGGGTTCATTATAATAAAGTTATTATATTAAGTTTGAGCACTATTTTTCAGCCACCCATTTTCGATCATTAAATGATCACTGCTTGTAAATGATATTATTGAATACAATATATTAATGACATATTATAGTTAAAGCTTGACTCGTTGACTATAACTTAAACCTTAAAGCGCTGCAGGCGCTTTGAACAAGCTGTTCGCTTAAGCGACTATGATCGATCGGGGAACCTTAGCGCTAGATCATTACTGATATGCCAATGGCGCCTGCGGTACGAAACGCCCTTCTGCTTGTTATTAATTGCCTTACGAACAAAAGCAAATGACTCGATAGAGGTGATCCTCTGAGGGAGGGTCGACGTTATCCATTCAACGTAGACGTTCGTGCGAAAGAGAAATGTTCATTCACGATAGGAGAAATTTATGACTTTGATTTACGCGAGACTTTTCACGTGGCTCTCGAGCTGAGTTCCTCCGTAAATAGAAAAGGGTCCCAGCTTGACGTTTTCGTTATTATTGCATATTAGGGCCGAATCGCTGTCACTATTCAACTTCCATCGACCGTAACGGATTGATATAAGATATGGGTAGGGCGAGATAGCATTTGCATATTTTGTTTTCCTTTCCCTTTTTCCGGCGAATAAAAACGATATGTTGCGTACGTTGCGATAACCTATACTTATGTGTAACAACAATATATTATTTACCCGTTATGAATTTGGTACGATTGTTTTCATGGCTGACTTTGATTTGTAATGGAGGCATTTTGAAGCATGGGGCGAATTTAACGATGTGACAAACATACACACAATATTGATTAAAATCACATAAGAGCTGTAATTACAATAATGTCTTCCCTTACTGTACAGAAATCGAAGCGTCTGTCTACTATTTCAAAATAAGTTTCTTGATTACAAACTATTAAGCAAGCTTCACTTGTCATAGAAACCAGTTTAGTTTGTTTGTTTGTAAGCTTGCACAATTTAATTCTGCACTAAATTAGATGCCTCAAGCGTTTTTGTATTGTGATACGGTTAGGATTTTACTAAAGAATCTAGTTTCATACATAATAATTGGTGTTTTGTTCGAATGAAATGAAACCTTCTTTTAAAATTCTTTAAGGGAATACTTGAAAAAAGTCTCTGTCAGTCTTATCACCTTTTGTTCAGTCTTTATCAGTTTTTGTATTTGTGTTTACTGTGACGTAGATTACTTCATATCCCAGAAGTGTAAGTATAAACTTCATTTAATCTTAAATCAAAATCACAACCACACTTATTATTTTTATTGCTTAACCTTTTAATACAACCTCACAGATAACACAATCACTACACTTGCGGCCCGCAGCTGCGGAAATTAATCGCTGTCTCGTAGCAAACGCAAAATTATTACGTAGTTGTTGTCATCACATTGTTCGCGATGCAGTGGTTACGTTTTATCTCACACAATTTCAATTTTTCATCTGCAGCTGTCAGCTCGGCGGCGAGAGATAAGTAACGTCGCGTCCCGGCGTGAAAGTTTGTTCCCGCCAGTTCGCGCTCCACTTGCTTTTATAAACTTTTTGTATGACCACGCGATATCAATAATTCTTGCGATTCGCCGACTGAATCGATACAAACGGTCTGTGAATAAAATGTGAGACGAATTCGGAGTGTGCCCTTATTCGTATGATATGTTTAAAAGGTGAAAATGATAGGTTCTTATCATAAATGTTAACGATTTATGAATAATGGCATTGAATTTTAATGATAAAGTGTGCAAGGAGATATTATAATCCTTTAATGAATGTAATTCCCTTTTACTAAGTAGATTGGACAACTTCTATCACCGAAATATAAAATGAATGCGAGTTTAGAATACGCCGTTGAGAAATTTAACTAGTCAATACTATTTAGTTAGTATTTTTAATTTGAATGTGATACAGCAGTAAAATAATAAATATTAAACTCACACGATTGTTTATGTTTAAGCCACCGGTTACATTATATTTCCTACCGTACAATCGATGCAGGCAAGTACTAAATTTGATGATAAACGGATATGATCGCCTCGACCGTAGAAAAGTACAAATTGTCAAACTACAGGATATACAATTGTCGTTTTTATGACTTAAGTAGATGGTAGTTTTTCGTGTAGTACCTTTTTTGTTAAGGTGAAACCTGAGATAATGTAATTTGTTTTATTGTATATGATTACAGGATACATAAATATATTGGGCGCCGTAAAGAAACAGAAGTTACGCTTACGGGATTTATATGTATAATCGTAGGGATATCCTATTTATTATTTTATTATTATATGAATGACATTCACATCATGTTTCACTACGAAAGGATTCCACATAGGCAGCAATCGTTGGTATGTATCATTGCTGGACACGGATCTCTCTGTACAACTGGGAGAGACCTAGAGAGTACTCCATCGCGCTGCTCCAATGCGGATATTATATATATTTGGCCTTATATAGTACTGGGACCAAATATTAATGAAAGATTTGATGGTCTGACCAGATTGAAGACATGATATCGGCACTACCGTACCCTAAAATGATGACATACTATACTGGTGACATTTGCACCACCGTGACGAATTTTGGTTTTATCAAACTAAAACTTTGGTTTTGCTCTAGCGGTCATGTTTACTACTGCTATAAATTTTTAAAATTGACTCTGCGGATGACGGTTGACTCACTCCCGGATGGATTGGGGATTTGGAAATAGAGAGAAAAATTGTAGTAATAACAAAAAACAAAATAGAGCGTGTTCTGAATACAATTGTATTTACTGTAGGACTACCATGAGTTTACAAAAGTATTACTCGCTAGCGACTGCGTAAAATAAATGTATGAAAAATTGTACAGCGCCTCTGGTGGTTACTCGTAGAACTAAAATCCGTAGTGACGTAACTCGATACGTAAAAAACCTATCGAAATCAAATCGCTAGCGATTGTCATTATGATCTATTGCCATACAAATTCGGTCCCATGAGTCATTAATTTGACAGACGTTGTCAAGAAATACCGTAACGATAGTAGTTATGTTATTCACTAGCAAAATGACAATAGTTTTCTATTTACCATTTCTATAGTGGCGTTTCTATGCCATGTAATGCTACTGTAGCATTAATGAAACCGCCGGTAATTCGCCAGAAATTATACAAAAACATTATAAACCTTGCTAACTTTACAGACTTTTGAGAACAGTTTTTAAAACTAGTACCATTATGAGTTAAAACCTAGATAATGATACTGTATCCCAGTGCATGCACAAATAAAATATAGTTTATCTAATGAAGAAGTAACCAAAGAAATAAGCTAGAATATGTGATGTCTACCTTACGTCTAGTTCGTTTTAGTTTTTTAGGCACAAGTTCATGGCTCACGTGGATTTCAGATATCTATTCTAGATCTAGCTATTTGTGTACACAAACGTGTTTTGTTATTGGAGTATCTTTGTGATGTATTTACAATGATATTGAAATTTCTCAGACAGCATATCTTGAGGGCATAATCGCATAATCATAATGTAACATTTATTAAGATTTTTTGGAGTTTACTCCTTAAGAAACGATTTGAGTTATAAGGCCCGGTACGGAAATTTTATGAGGAGTAAAATCAAGTGTAACACGAAAAGTTGAGGCGTAACGGTAACCAAAATATGAATCAAGAGTGCTTTTATTAATCTAAAATACAGTAAGTTCAAATCCCATATGAAAGTAATTATTACAATAAAAATAATTAGCAATATATAAAACATTAAAACGTCATTAACTTATTTGTTTACATTTTTGCATAAATTAAGTTATAGGTTTGATCATTTATAAACACTGTGAAAAATATAAACATTGGCGCCATAATATGATTAACAATCTTTTAAGAACGTTTTTAAAGAAGAGTAACATATAAAATCAGTAAGCAATTGAATAAGATATAATATTAGCAAAATAAGTTTTTAACATAAAGAGGCTTTTGTAAGTTACTGATATATTAATTTAACTTATAAAAATGGATGCATTATTGATCAGCACCATCTATCAACGATAAACGGGCAAAATCAAAACAGTATTATTTAATATTTATTACAGAATTATTGCTAATGAATTATGTTCAAAATAAGTTATATAAAATTAGCAATACGTTTTAAATGAATTCTAGAATTATAAAACATTCAGAAACAATCCAAATTACATATAATAACATGTTTATTGAGTCTCATATAAATTTCATCCGTAAATTGCAACAAGGATATTTTATAGATGGCAAAGAAATTATAATTATTAAGTTTTAAGTTATAAAACGTTTAACATTGTTTTAAATATAAATAATTATATTATATTAAAATTTACTTTAATATAAACAATTATATTAAGTTACCATTATAATATTTGGAACCAAAATACATAGATTGATAAACTTGCAAACTTACAATTTATAAAACTTGCCACTAGATGGCGCTATTTTATATTATTTTGTAACATACTTTATGTAATACGCATTATTGAAGTAATATAAATAATCCGAATAATTACAGATATATGTTTGTTTCTCTTATCATTTTAGCAGATGCGTTCATT
The DNA here is from genome assembly GCA_014595695.2 of Epargyreus clarus clarus. Taxonomy (NCBI): domain Eukaryota; kingdom Metazoa; phylum Arthropoda; class Insecta; order Lepidoptera; family Hesperiidae; genus Epargyreus; species Epargyreus clarus. The sequence continues at coordinate 2,255,130 of JACTTY020000060.1, read as the reverse complement.
TACCTACCCTTTTTTCTATTCGATATATATCATAATTATCATTCGTAAGGAGTAAACTCCAATCGTGCGTCGTAGCTGACACACACACACTTTTTTTTTTGTTAAACCTAGTTGCTTTGCATTACCTACTCCTTATTTCATTAGTACCAGTATTTATAAACCATTCCATTTGCAGAATTTATATCATTAAATTCATGTCTCGCAGCATCTCAACGTATTACAACTTAGAGGGTTCTACTTAACTTGTCGACTACTGCCGAGCCCAACTTAGCTTTGTTCTATCATGATATTTCAGATAGTTTCCAAGTTTAACTTATTGCATTACTCGGGGTGACAAAGCCAGTTCTGAAGACTCTACAATCGTGATCATGTCTTTATTATTTAGCTACGGAAATGTCTCTGGTTATTGCAAAATCGTTTATTGATTTGTAAAAAATAGAAAGGAACATAAGATCAATGTAAGTAAATATCAATATTGAAGCGTTTATTTATATACGTCTATAAAATATTGTTTATTTTTTTACTCTTATTTAATATTATTTTAGGCACTACAAGTAATAAACGAATTGCTTTATGCAATATATTACTCAATGCTTCCGTAACTATACCGATTTTATAAATGGTGGACATAATATTGGACATAATTTGTCTTGGGAGGTACCGATGCCACACTTATTTTATAGCAAAAAACATTTCTTGGTTTTCGGTGGAAGGCTGTGAGGCGCCTACTTAATCCTCAGAAGTGACAACGCATTTAGCTTCAGCGAGAACCCCTGTTCTATATGACGCTGGTTATAAATGTCAATGGGTGGTAGTGATTACCTGCCATTAGGTATGTACCATACAAACGAGCACGCAATTCCCTGTAATGTCCGTTTGCTACTTCAATGAAATAAAATAAAAACATACCACTGTAAGAGATCAGTACCCTTACCAGGAGTTTTTACGTTTCGACAAATATGACTGTTTTGGTATTTGTTTACGTATTTGCCCATACAAATTTCAATCAGCGCCCCTAGCGGATTGTGTCAGAACTAGTCGTATTGGCCCATACGTACACAAATACCAAAACAGTCATATTTGTCGAAACGTAAAACGTTGCTAGCCATGAAAATTAAATGCGAATTTGTCATGTATTTTAGTTTCATTCGTAAAACTAACACACATTGAAAGTATTGCACACTACGATAAAAATGAATAAATAATGAAAGTTAGTTCTATCTTTATGATTGTTATTTCTCTTTGATTTATTACATTCAATTGAATGAAATATTTTATAGGTAAATCGACAACCATTTCAGTGTTACAGTAGCTGGAAAACGCTATAACGTTGTAGAGCCACTTGTATTTAGAATAGCTAGCTCAATAATATTGGTGCATTTACCTTTACTGAAAAATGGTTTTCGTGGTTGTCTTTTTGAATATGACACTGTAAAAATACAAAACGGTTGTTTTGTTTTATTAAGCACACTAACAAAATACTCATAGTCACCATATATTTTATTGGAATCTTACCTGAAAATTGATCAGTACCCTTACCAGGAGTTTTTACGTTTCGACAAATATGCCTGTTTTGGTATTTGTTTATGTATTTGCCCATACAAATTCCAATCAGCGCCCCTAGCGGATTGTGTTCAGAACTAGGAAATCGTATGGGCCAATACGTAAACAAATACCAAAACAGTAATATTTATCGAAACGTAAAAACTCCTAGTAAGGGTACAGAAACGCGTTGGTACTTTTGGGAAATAAGGGCCTTATATATTAGCGAGGGCTGTTAGCGCTGGTTGTCGCTTGTGTATTCGCTTTCTGTCGCTTGTATGTTACCTCCCTAAGACGGAATACTTTGGGAACCTGAATTTGTCTTACAAATTTAAACAATCATAAAACAGTTCCACTACTGATATAAAGAAATAAAATGTGAAGATTTTTAAGCGAACGTGTAAATGTCCTACTGAATCCTTACTAATATTATAAATCCGAAAGTAACTCTGTCTGTCTGTCTGGTTGTTTCTTCTTCACGCCTAAACCACAGAACCGATTTTAATGAAATTTTGTACAAGTTTTTATCCCGGATATCCCACGGAAAGTAGGGATGGCGATCTAAGATCGATTAATCGGAGAATCGATCTTTTGGACCAAAAAATAAGCCATTATTTTAATCGATATTAGTACCTAAGAATTGAATCTTAAACTATGCATTTGATCAAGTGATGATATTTAGCAAAGTTGAGCCCACGAAGGTTTCAGAGTTGGTACGACCAATTTTCGCCAGATGGCGCCACTGCCATTCCAATGAAGGTACGAATTTTTAGTTTTATGTATGTTAGTATGTCATATTATTTTCTTTTAAACGCGGGCGAAGCCGCGGGCAAAAACTAGTTTAGTATAATTAACGTTAATGTAATTTTAGTTAATGTCTACAATATATGTACACTGATATTGATTGGTACCAAAACAGCCTGTAAGAAGTCGCCGGTTCAAGAATAGACTTTAAAATCCCAAGTAGGAGCCAAGTGAAAGAAAAAGTCTGAGCACGTAGCACTTAAATCTACTGAAATAAATAATTCAAGTCATTCAAACCCATCTACTTCTGTAACTACAGCACTAGGAACAGTAAGCAGCTATTTTTGGGTCAACTTCAGCGATTCGGACGCAATTACTCGTATATATTGTGTTACATACAAAGTTTAGGCAAGTTCAGCATCGTCTGTCTCGAGCAAATATTTGAGTTACAAGTCAATCGCCATCCTCAATGCTGTCGAAGACGTCGGCTACAAATATTGGCGTCGAAAAGTTGTCGAATCTCGGCTCGTTTGTTTAGTGTTATTTTACGGACAGTTAATTAAATCAGTAGGTTCTTAGTTTGACTTGGGCGAACTTTACACCGATAACAACATTAATGAAAACTCGTCTGGATTTAGGCAAGTGGCGGTGACAGGGGTGGAGGGTTGAGGGCGGGCGGGGTTCGTAGTTCAGTCGGCTGGCAGTCCGCGCCGCGCTGTGGCTACGTCGCGTCGGTGCTACGCCGCGCGGACAACACTTCGTGATCGCGATCCTTGTAAATTTGAATTTCGAACTCGTTGCTCAATTTTCATAAATGGAGACTCTCGTTCTTATGTCGCCAGTATGTTGGGTGAATTGTGTTTAGTGTTCCGAATGGATGTGCTTTTGAAACAAGTATGTGCTGAAGCGTGAATTTAGTTTCTACGGGTGCATTGGCATAGCCATTGTTTGTCACCCACTTTCGATGATTAGAATGAACCAGTTGTGTTTATTGGTCATGCGGCCGTGTTGATGGAACTTTGCTATGATGTTGTAAATGATAAACTTACGAGAGTTGTAATAACAACTTTTTCACTGAGCCAGCCACGAAAGCTCATTAACAGCGTAACTGAAGATTAAAGTAGTAGTTTGGAGTACTTATAGAAATAAAATATGTAACAATAACAGCTGATATAATGCCTATACTTAAAGTTAATTTTCATCAATAAGAGCGTATAATTATAGTAATTAATAATTTACTATAGTATATAAGAACTGTTAGAAAAATACGTTTGTGTGCTATTATTGTTATATTTATTTTTGATCGACTTTAATGGTTTGTTAATTGGTACATAATACACGTATATTATTGTGCTGAAAATTTTTATTATATTGATAAATTGAAGAGCTATTTTCATAGACCATCGATAACCTAATTATATTATTTTAGGCTTTTCAAATTTGGATTCTATTTCGCATTAAACGAGTATGTGTGAATCCGAGTTTTCTAAGCTAAAGGTTTAGCTCGAATTTAAACTCGTCTGAAAAGCGCTTTACGAATTAATTATCACTTGCTTTTATGGAGGAAAACATCGCGAGGAAACCTACATGGCTTACTTCTCGGTACGTAATGCCCTGAAAGGTGTGTGTAATTTACCAACCCGCATTTGGGCAGTGGTGCGTTATTATCTTTACGACTTCAAATTTTGAGCTCCTGCCCCAGCAGTGGACGTTTTATGAAAGTAAGCTTATGTCCTCAACATCTTGATTTTACGCCATAATCATTAATCATGTTACTGATTTTCATCATCATTAAGTATCTTCTAAATTTTTAGGCCATTCCATGTAATTGTTTATATTTTTTCAGACATATACTTTAATGTTTGTTTACTTCTCGTTTTTCCAATTTAATTTATATTCATCATAACTATGATTTTCCTAATCATTTCACATTAAATGAATATAGAAATTCCGAAATATATTTACGCAAATAATTGTGTATCCACACAAATTAATTCAAGTATTTACCACACAATAAATTATGATTTATATAACTCTGTATTGTATACCAAACTAAAACTTACAGATATATTATTTGATTTATATTAATAAATGATTTATAATTTATATGGAAATATATCGTTATTTCACCTTATTATAATAATTTAATATCGGTGTGGTATTTTTTCACAAATATTCACGTAATTAAACTCCGGAAATTTATATTTACCTAAATTATTTGTTTGAAGTATAAATAATTGCCTATGGCACAAACTATTCCTACCTACTTATCTTTTAAATCTTAATATCTTTTCATTCAAATTATTCTGATAATTAAACTTCTAAAGCGAGTCAACAACTTTAAGGATAAAAAATTAATCACTCCTTTTAATTTGGCTGACGGTATTCAAAGCGTGTTTAGCTACTAGGCTTTTTATTAATCCTAAAAAGTTAGAAGGTGGTAGAACCCTTTGTGGTTCGACTCCGGCGGCACCGCCGCCACACCTATTTCTACCTAATAACAGCAGTGTTAGGCGCTGCTGTGTTCCGGTTTGAAGTGTGTGGTAAGGGGGACAGACTTTTCCGAGGCGTTCCAGCTTAGTCCTCAGGGGTAGCGGCGCATCTGTGGCCGACCTTAGGTAGGAATATCTAATCCTATCTGGGGTTGATTACAGATGTCCATGGGCGGCAGTAGCCACTTACCATCAGGTGGACTGCATGCTCGTCTGCTACTCCTATATTATAAAAAAAAAAATCTCTGACAACTAGTGGGTAAACGATAAGCTATAATTGTCAACAATTTATTTCTCTAGGCTTTGTTCCTGTAATTCTATATAGACGTTATTCTAGGAAGTCCTCGAATGGAGACCACGTCTGGAAGTGTACAGAACGCCTCCCGACCAAGTGGACTGATGACATGAAGTAGACGGCGGAAAACCGCTGGATTCAGACGAATCAGGACTTATCAGAGCGGCGTCGGTTAAGGGAGGCATTATGTACAGCAGCAGCATGGATGGATAAATACTTTGCTGTGGATATTAGATCAGATGACCTTAATATTTATCTTGTATATTACTTACTTTATGTGAGCTTATGTTTCCAGATTACCTTTCTTCGTCTCTGTATTAAGACTTTCAACTCGTGGCTTTGTCCCCTTTTATCTTTCTTTATATTTCTACACGCTTTTTATTTATTACTGTAGGTATTATATAGGTACAGTCAGCTTCAAAAGTAGATGAACAAATTATGATTTCAATAATACCTAATAATACCCAAGCGTTCCTAAATATCTGAACACCCCTAGCATCACAATTAGATGAACATCGAAAAGCGTCAAAGTTAGATGAACACTAACGCGTCAAAATTAGCTGAATAACGTATATATAAAATAGCTATCGTTACTAATATGATATGTCATTGTTCAGCTACTTTTGGCACTCTAGTGTTAATTTACTTTTGAAACTTTATGTTTTTCTACTCTATCTATCTACTTATGGTGTTAGTTGTGTTCAGCTACTTATGAACACTTACCTGCAAAGGTATTTTTGGTACCTTAATATCTACTTTTGGACTGCTGGCAGCTAGCTGTACATATGCGTATATGATATGAGAATGTATACATAGTTCCTGCGACAAAATTTAAGACTTAACGCAAGCAAAGTTAAGAGCGAAAACTCGTTCCACATAAATTAATTTGCAGTTCAATGGTACTGGTGCATTAAAATGACTTAAAACTAGAACTTAGTGTCGCAGAGATTCCAAGTTAGTTACAAGGAAGAACATTGGAACGGATGTAGAATTTGCATCAGAAAGCGACTTGTATGCAGCAGTCACGTGCTTTCGAATTTGCGCAGTTCGTGCGTGTCTGCCCCAGGCGGGAATCCGAAATCTTAGCAAATTTCAGTTCAAAAGGATTCTTTTAAACGGGGCGTGGATATTTTATTAGAGGAAGATCGGAAACTCGCATACATTAAATGAATATTTGTCACAAATGAAGTGGATCAATGTCTGATGGTGTTGATGTCATTTGATCCGTAATTATTATTCGGGCTTTAATCAGTTATTGACCACATACTTCAGAGGTCATATTAGTAGCTCTTCGACATCATTAAATATCTCCAAATAGAATTTGGACCCTGTCTCAAGCTAATCGTAGATAAGGTGATTTGACAACCCAGAGGATGACCACGCTGCTAGCACTGCGAACTAAAGTTTAAATAGCCTTAACGCATGTTCCTAATGCAGTTTTCAAAATAAAGATACAAAGTTCCTGTATGGTATATTGAAATATGGTTAGGTTAGGTTAGGTAACTAAGTATTTTTGCAATGCACAAGACCGTAATTATATATTTCTACTTTAATTATCTAAAATACACGTAAGCTATATTTTTATTATTAATTTGGACTAAATTCTCCTCCATTAAATAAATAAGACTAAAACCCATCTCATTTACTGCACGTAAGACCACATCTATAAAGGAACGTGCGTTCATTACTAAAAACAATATACGGCGTGTTTCAAAAGTTCGGTTCCACAACAAAGTGTAATATTCAATTAGGCCCGTACTTTCAACTATTGTAATAATATTTCGGGCGGGAACGTGTTCATTTTCTGTTTATTTTTCATTATTTCGTTCTCGAACGGTGGTTACTCGTGTGATATTTTACTGAATGTTGATTTACTCAGTTGGTACTCGTACTTACTAGTATTGCATATTATTGTACAGCGTTTGTATTATTGTAGAGGTATCGTACTTCTATGCAAGATGTCTCATTTTTCGATATTATACGACCTATATAAAAATCGCACTCGATAACATTCGTTACATTCCATTTATTCATTCATTTCAGTAATACACCAAAATGGATACGTACTTTTTGTTTAATCCTGATTATTAGGCAGTTTGTTTAGATTTTCTTAAAACAACAAACCACTTTTGAAATATTTTAGCTTTTTAACATGTCTAACATAACAAAATCACCCTATGTTTTTTTATTACCTTTGATATCCGAACAATTTGTTGTATTATATTTTTACTTTCTTCCTTCATTCAGAAATTTAGTTGTCAGTTTTAATAGTACTATCATCATTCAATAATCACTTTCTCTAATACCATTAATTTAGCTAACAAGGATTATAAACAACAATAAATATGGGCTTGAAAAAGCTTACGTAATAGTAGAAGTACGAGGTTTTAAACAAACCAAAATATATTTCTGAATTTCGGTTCCTAAAACATCTTTACTACTATAGTTTGGAGCGCGACATACGGAGAGTGTAAATTTAGCCCACTTCTAGTGTAGCATGTGAAGTGTGTGTAACGCATACTTCACGCCGACACTGTCCCTGTTTTTGCACTGCGTTCCGCTCCACGATGACAGTTACACGGAAGCAAAAAGCCTACAGTTCTTTCGCGAAGGGGTTTACGTCTTCCACTTTCTCTAAGTTTTTATGCACTTCAACTGGAAACTTGGACTTAGTAAGAAAGTAGTTGAAGTAGAAATGATACTAGAAAAATGTTCATTTCTTATTGTATTTTATACCACATAATATGTGAACAACACACTACACAAACAATCTACTTATTACTTGATATGGAAAAACTTATTTTTGAAAGAGTATTTTTTTAAATAAGAAGCAAAAAGGAGATTTACGTCAATGCTGACGATGCTTTATCAAATCTTCTAGTGTTACGAAAATGTCTTTCAACTATGCAGACTTGGTACGAAAAACGAGTAAATTTTTAGTTACAAGTTCGATCAGATATTCCGCATATCTTAATCTAAGTTAGCTACATATATTTTTCGCTCCGATTGCCTGGCTTCCACATTGTGGTCAGCATGGTTAAATCAAAAGCCCAGCGGAGTATGTGTGGAAAAGTGTTTATCTCTGTACCTAACAGGTTTACATTCAGCTCACTGGCGCGGCAACCACTTGATCGATGGGCAGGAAAGTGGCGAGTTAGTACGCAAACCTGTTAACTGGAACTTTTACTACAAGTGTCCTTGTCTCTTTGCTTACTGACTTCTGCTTTGTGCTTGTGTTATCTTGTGTCTTGTGTGTTTCTGCTTGTGTCATCAGTTTACGTTTTTTATTTCCTCATATAGTTCCAAAACAAGTATAAAACGCTTTTACTCCCTATAGCTTTAAGACAGATTGGTCTTCCACCCTTCATGGGTAAATTAGGGCAGCAAGTGCCTCTTGTATTTATTTATATCTCATGACAACTGTTATGCAGTGATGAAGACTTTGGTAAATTACATATTTTTACACAACACGTTCTAACCTAATTCTTAGAGCTAGTAACGGACCCCTGGTCTGAAGTAGGTCTTAATCCTATTTGGGGATTACAGATGTCCTCGAGTAGCAGTGAGCAATAACCGTCAGGTATTTTACTTACTCGTTTGCTACTTAGATAAACAACACTTCATGCTTATTTTTACTGTAACTGATCGGCATAATCTTATATATAAAATGCTCGTGTCACAATGTTACCGTACTCCTCCGAAACGGCTTTACCGATTTTCACCAAATTTTATATGCATATTTAGTAGGTCTGAGAATCGGCCACTGTCTAATTTTAATACCCCTAAAGGATAAAGGTTGTTCACCCTTAACATTTTTTTTTATTTATATGGCAACACAAAGTTTGCCGGGTCAGCTAGTATGTTATGGAAGTAAATAAACTTTGTTATTCTAAAATTGTGGCTATGGAGTTGCATTCAGTAGTGCTGCTGATTTTAGGCAAAATTAAAACGACCGCAGAGTGTATGTGTATAAGTGTTTAACTTTGTACCTAACAGGTTTGATTCACTTCACTTCCGGAGCACTTGATCGATGTACAGGAAAATGGGGAGTGCGAGTATGCAAACACTTCTGTCGGAACTACAAGTAGGCACTAGTTTTACCGTTTTTGCCGTGTCCGTAAAAATAGCCATGCGCAAAAATAGTTCGCCAAAGGTAAATTACTACTGTTAAGTACTTGCTACACTTTCTGTTTACATACCACCTCTTTTTCCGGTGTTACTTAAAGTAGTAAAGACTAAATTCTAAACCGGTTGAAAAAAGAGAAATTCATGTTTTCGATTTGCTCTACACACAAACTTAAATATTATTCTATATTCCCAGTACAGTTACTGAAATGAATTTCTCATCTTTAATTTTCAAATGAGTCAAAATTAACAATTTCGAGTTCCGGTGAAATTTACTCCAGCTAGAGGTAAATTACTGGTAAAATGATAATATGACGCTCTGTAAATACTATCAAAGCTTTGGACAAACAGAAATGTTCAGTACATAAATACCCAGACCCAAAACAGATATCAAAATTCATCATTTAAATTATTACCTAGCTGAGGATGTTAGTTTTCATGTTAGAACAGTAAAATGACCGTTTCACTACGAGAGCCTTATGAGCCTTTTTTGTATTATATGGATCTGTACATGTAGCTCGCATGCAGATTGAATTTTGAAAGCATGCACCTCAAATCCTATGGTTTCATAAATACTTTTTGTGTATTGCATGACCTATAAGTCCCTGTGACAAGAATGAAGCCCAAATTCAAAATAGCAAATAAAGACATTGACATACGTTTATCCCTTCGGCGTCGTTAACCTTTAACTGCCGCACTGCTGGACACGGGTCTACACTCAGAGAGAGAGAGAGAGAGAAGCTTGGCAGAGAGAATTGGCAGACTTTTCAGAACTTTTTTAACTCATTTCATTGAGAAAACTGCATAGTTTTTCTTACAATGTTTTCTTTTACCCAATAACAAGTGATAATTAGTTTCTAATACGCACATAACTTTAAAAAAATATTCGTGGGTTTTAAACCTTCGACCCTCTGATTGAAAAGCTGGGTTTCAATCCATCACAACATATCACATTTATCTAGCTCTCAAAATTTATAACAACTTTACCTTCTCTATTCGGTTAGCATTACAGACTTGCTGCAGAATGTAGGTTCTATTTCACTTGTGGCGTGTAATTGTGGGCCGATCGAGCCTATGTACAATTCCAGTAACCGGCTTGAACTACATACTGCTTGTATGGAATGCTGTAAGCGAGCACAAATTACACTCATGTAGGTCTAGAGATCAGCACAATAGCAGGAAATGGATGCCAGTAATATTATTGTTTGCCTTTTGGAACGAAACCATAGTAGAAACTAACAGTTAACTGACCATTTCGTCTTCATTTTTTTTCAACTGTTCGATTAGATGTTAAATTTGTTTTTTTACTTTACGAATTAAAGTACCAAGCGATGCACATTTCCTTCATGTTTCAGGTGGAAAATATTATTAAATCTTAAATAATTTGTATAGGAATGTTATGCAGAACCTAACATCAAGCATTTTTAAACACCTCGTCGAAAGCCGAAATAAAACATTATCTTATGATATTTATATTTTTAACCAGGAATCGAATCCAGTAATGTCACAATAGTATTAGCAGCACCATTATCATATATTTGGGTTTAACCCCCTTGTCTGCAAGTTTGATCCCTAGTCTGTAGTATTTAATTAAATTCGTTTTAATTCCGTTATATAAACGAATGAACGTAGCAACAAAATTTCCTTCCATGCTTCCTTATTAAAATGCCATTAAACCGATTAACTGTCATTGTAAAATTCATTCATCAGATTGTTCGCTTTTCGAGAGCAATTTTAATTCACAGATATTTCTTTTGAATGAGAATATATTGCGGTGATATGAAGATGCAAATGCATCCTTGAAGTTAAGCATTTAATGTACGAGATATAATGATATCGAGAACTCTCTGGAGCAGGTCATGGAATAGGGTCGACTTAACCTTGTTGAGTTCAACTCCACGAAGACACAAGCCCTATTCGTCATAGCAACTAGTTTCCAAAGTACTCCGCTTACCATTGGTAAAAGTGTAGGGATCCTGGGTGTTGACATCTCGCGTGACGTGTAGTATCGAAGTCATTTGGAAGTTAAAGCCAAGTTGACATCAAAGAAACTAGGAGTCCTGAACAGAGATAAGGAATACTTCACTGGCGGGCAACTCCTTTTGCTTGATAAAGCTCAAGTGAAGTAGAATGAACATTCTCCTGAGGTATTCCCTCAGGATTATGATATGGGTCAAGAGGGGTATTTAAAGAGCCCTCCTTCAAAGCCGGCGATGCATTGGCGACTCCTCTGGTGGTGCAAATGTCCATAGGCGACGGTGACTGATTTCTACCAGGTAGCCCGTCTGCCTTAGCGTTAGGTTAAAAAAAATTATGAGTGCTAGATAGCTGGCGATCTCCACCGACGGTCACTGCTCGCGGTTGTCGAGAGTTGCCGTCTGTAGAAAGCTACCGACGACTGCACGTGGTCACCGGCATCGGTTGGCGACAGCTGACGATCGTCGGTCACGGAATGTTACGAGCTATCGCTGGCGCGGGCTGTTGCTTATGTATTACTTATTTCCTTTGCCGACTCGCGGTGGATCCGACATATCGCCACTAACTCGTAAGATACGGTTCGTGAGAAGACAGCATGACAGAACAACCTCCCTTTCATACCGTAAAGCTGTGTGCTTTGTAGTCCAAATTAGGAACGATGTAATAAATATTCTCAAATATTAGGTCTTGGTTTTGTAAGTGGAAACAAGCATGGTATTATATTATAATTTACGTGAAACAATTAATTACAATGTTAGCGTGAGTTTTACTTGATCTTAAACGTCCCAATATCCGCATTACGGCGTAGCGTTATGTAATTTATTATTATTATACCTACTTATTATATTAAGCTTTCTCAAAGTAGCACTTAATATTCCAAGACCTATGCCTTAACACTTAATATTAATTTTCAAGTAGTATATAGTGTCCATTCTTATACGCTAATGCAAAGCAAACTACGAGTATGAAAATCTGGTATTTTTATCTAATAATTCAAATTATTATCACAAAATGTTAAATTCTATTAGTCTCCATTATTAGCATCACTGATGAAGCGAAATCAATAATTTCTGGTGTTCTAAATCAAAAGACGCAATGTTTAAAATGTCATGCTTAGCAAAACCTAGCCATTTAGTCATTAGACTACGGCAGTTAGCCATTAATCAGAGCACTTGCTTCGAAGGGCACATTAAACTTGCGTAGCCAGTTGTTATCAGATAACAGTCGTAAACATTGTTGAAGACCTTTAAGCTGTTTCCAGCCAAAGTACTATGGCAGGAAAATCGGTTAATACTTAAATGTTATATAACATGATAGTAGTCGTAATTCAGTAATAGCCTTATGTTTACACTCAGCGTCTGTATCTGAAGGGTATTAAGTTCGAATACCAGCTACGCTTTTCTGATTTTGCAATATTTATGCGCCTGAGAGTTAGCAAAAAAATGAAAGATGTGAAAAGTCTACCAATTCACTTGGATAAAGTGGCGGACTATGGGTTAAAACCTTATCACTCTGAGGAGAGAAATGTGTCCAGCATTGAAACAATAATGGGTTTACGTCGACACGATGGTAGACATTTTGCTCCTGAATTATGTACAATCAAGCGTCGGCATAAAACAGCACTATCCGTCTTCCACCAAATGTCGTAACTAAAGGTTAAAGTAAAAAAATAGACGTCATATTCCATTTTTAGATATTATTCTTCTAAAGTTACAAACCTCACAGCAAAGGTCAATGAATACGGTGAAACTGCGAGGCAAAACCGCCGTTTTCTGGGCGTTTCCACGATCTGATTTTCTCTACAACAGTACTGAACTAATCTACAACTGATATACAATTATCTTCTATTCTATTTATACAAATAAAAGAGTTGTCTTCACTAATACATAATTAAGGAGCCTAAATTTCTGTAACTGGAACCAGGAATTTGGATAATAGGTTTTGTGATATCCCACCTCTAAGGGGGTTAAATGGAGGTTGATAGCATATTAAATATTAACTTCACTGATATAAATGAAATTTCTGTTTCATTTTACTTCATTTATAGTACATTATGTACACGCTCATATTAATATCGTTGTACATAAACGCTTGGATCAATTCCTCCGCGTGTAAACGCAAAGTATGAAAATCTTTTGCGGTGCGACTCGTATACTCGTTGTGAGTACTAAATATTCTAACGTTATTCGAGTTGAGGGATATTATAACAGTTTTCTTTAGTAGGATTTCCTTTGAGTTTATTTAAAGGCGGTAAAACCCTTTATGGTTCAACTACGGTACCGTTATATTTATTTCTGCCTTAGAACAGCAGTGTTTAGCATTATTTTTTAAACGACTTTGAAAAAGGAGGTTCTATGTTCGTTCATCTTGGACACGCTTTGCGTTGTGATCCAGAAAAAGATTTTAAGGGCCGACTTAGACATATTTATTTACTTTTTAATCTTATCGAAGTCATATTTCTTAATGTTTTTCTTCTTTGAAAGGTATTGTAAGACAGAGATTTACACGGGGCGTTCCAACTCAAGGGTAACAGTGTTTTTATCGCTGATTTAATTCCCAACAATACGCGTACCATCTGTGAATTAAAAACCCTATTGGGGGTATCAAGGAATGTACAAAATACAGGTCAAATTTATTATACAGAGAACGTCGTTTTTCATGTCTTGGAAAAAGGACACAATGCAATATTAAAGTTGTGGTCAACAATTTAAAAGTTGCCACAATGTAGCTAAGCACAAAATGTCAGCGTCTTTGCTCAATTTTCTGCTTGAAAAGGCTAAGGCGCAAAGCATTGTCGGAGAATAAAAAATGTCGACGCAGTGTTTAGCTGCAAGGGTTCGCCTTTTGTTAGTGAGTATAAGGTCGGCGACAGACTTGGCGTTATTATGTGGGATACAGCTTGTCTTTCTAAATCTATTCATCAGCTTGTGTTTTAATTTATTGTACCTGTTTTCATTACCTCCAAGTTCTTTATTTTTTCGCCAGCGCGGTGAACTATGGCCCTAAGTTTCTCAGTCTCACCTATTTGAAAGTAGACTCTTGCCCAGCAGTGGGACAATAATGGGTTGATGAGAACTTCGCCTACAAATTTATGATACTATGTCGATTACAATTCCCGAAAATACTACCTTCGTATTTCTTGTAATGTGATCCATTTAAAATTCAATAATTGTGCATAAAATATCACATATCAATAGACTGTACTACCATCAGTCTCACGAAACTCACTACTGTCCACTATTAGAAAAGGCAACTATGTGAAAGATCCGGTGTCAAATATTCAGGGTATCCTGTACATAAGCATAGATAAAACTAACAAAGAATACTTCCACCCGAAAACGTAAATGTATTCAAAATTGCAAGAGTCATGAAACTAAACCTACGGGTGTAAAGAAAATAACACTCCCAGTCAATAGAGAGCCGTTTGAAAGTGCCCTTTTTATGGATTCACAAGTTTAGCCCCGCGGGTGGTTCACCCTACTCTACTTGGCCTTATTTGGAAGCGTTAAGTAAGGGCATTCTTCCACTATTCACGACACGATACGTTGTCGCGATACATTGAATTCGTATATATAAGTTGTGTTTGTTTTTTCACACCGAAATTCAGCAATAATTCACTCATGCAGTTTGATTTTCACGTGTTTGACTATATTTATAATTCATTAACTTGCTGTCACCTTTAAATCGCGTTATACGTTGCTATGTCAGCAAGTTTATTTGTCACGTGACTTGCTCATAAGACCAATATTTAAAAAATGTTGCTGTAATATTATAATATATCGACTTAATTAAATAGAGGTATGAAAAACGTATGCCACACTATCCACCTTCACCGTACTGCACTAAAGAAACGTGTTGAATTTAGCTCCCAGCTTATCCCAGTTATGGGGAGAGACATGTGCCCAACTGTTGGATAAGAAGGATGAGCATGAAAGGGTTGATGGCAAGTGTTGCAACATAGTTCGTTAAAACAGTCCGCAGAAATATTATGAGATCAGAAGTCGTCGACTCTTTTGTCGTGTCGTGGGTGGAAAAACAGATTAACGGAAGATTTACCGCAGCTTCACAAACAAAGTGAACCGATGTGGGTAATACAAGGATTTAAGTTGTAAAATTGAGTCACATTTTAAGTACATTGAATTGAGTCACATTTTAAATACATATAACTTTTTGAAATTCATTATTTTGCGAAAAATAAAAAAAAAAAAACAAAATGTGGCCATCATACTGGCCACTGAGCGCTCGTATGGCTAACTATCAATGTCGTAACATAGTTGGTTAAAACAATCCGCAGAAATATTATGAGATCAGAAGTCGTCGACTCTTTTGTCGTGTCGTGGGTGGAAAAACAGATTAACGGAAGATTTACCGCAGCTTCACTTACAAAGTGAACCGATGTGGGTAATACAAGGATTTAAGTTGTAGAATTGAGTCACGGTTTTACATTTTAAATACATTATATCTTAATATTTTTTTTGTAAGTAACTGCTATTAGTTTTATACATATACAAAACACAGTAAGTTGTTATGAAACATTATCATCATTATCATTAATATTATATCATCATAATTATCATTATCATTTACCCACCTCTTTGAATCGATATAACACATATGAACATTACACATGTTGATGACTTTCCAAAGTTCAAATGACCATCCAAGAGATCCATTAGCTTTTAAATTTTCTGACAGAATGACCTATTTCCTTGGTTTGATTTAAGGTCTTTTCCCTGGTAGCAGATCAACTGATATCTCCAACAACTTGTACTGGAATAGCATGGCGATTCATACATACGAGTATGTAGCATTATAAGAGAGTATTCAGCATATTCGTGCATCGAAGAGAAAAACCCACTAAAAATCTGATATAAAATTTTGAATAAAATTTTTATACGGTTTTGTTTTTTATACAGCTCCATAACGCCAAAGTTATCTTGATTTATAACCTAAACAACATATAACAATACCGGTCATATTTGCAGTGGGGTTTTGTGTCCCTGTGCGATTTTTATTCAATAAATTTTATTTAAATCCTCTTTTAGCGCAAATATTTGTAGAAAAATACGTAGGTGTCCAAATATTTATCCATCAGCTCTTATATATTTACATTGGGCGGCTGTAGAAAAAGCGACATTGCTGTAGTGACCTGGATTTAAGCTGTGATAGCCCAGTGATTTGAAATTCGGCTCTTTACAGTAAGAATCCGGGGTTCGAATCCGAATCAGGCACTTCTAGATATTTTAAGTAATAAACTTATAAAAAATATTAACCCTTACCGTAAACAGTACCGTTAACAGTAAAGGTTGGACACCTTGAGGGTTTGTTCCTATGTTTATTTATGTACACGTATTGTATGTATGTGTTATATACATGTGTGAAAAAATTCTAAAGAGAAGCATTCTAAGATGAGTTAACTCTACCAAACTACGACTGCTACTTGATACTTTTCCTACTAAACGATCAGGACCAAATGGAGGGATACTATTTTTCGCTGACATGACTCAACAAAGATTTAAAAATACAAATATAGATAATTGGATTCAAGCGTAAAATGCATAAAAGTTACGCCTCATTTTTTAAATGGGTCGCTCGCTCATATCCAGCTTACGTAAGGACTTTTGTTTGTTTTTAATTAAATTAATTGGAACGGATTATCCTAGTTACCGCAGGGATACACAGTCCATTTAGTTATTGACTCGGTGAAAAGGTCAACTACCTCGTTCTTACAACCTTACGTTACATTGTAACAAAATGTGTCCTCGTTTAATATTAATGACATTAACCTGATTAGAATTTGAATGTCGTAGATAATAATAAAAGTAACTGAATCAAATCAAAATAACATACTTGGACTTGATATGGGTGAGTAAATACACCAAATATTTCTGCAAGTGTGGAAATTAATACGCAACTTTTATTGCGGTAGGTATACTGATATGATTTAGCAATGTGTGTACTTAACTACATACTTTATTTCGACTGTAGCATCCGCAATGAGAACTACATTGTTACTCGTAGATTTTTTCTTTTGTTAAATGACAGTGCTCATGGTGCCACATTTTTGATTGAAAGGTGTTGTAAGGTTGTATCGTAGTTAAGAATTCTAGAATAACTAGCCCTGCAGATAGCAGGGCTAGTTAATTCATTCCGATCTCATTTAAGGACAGTAAAACTATATATTTACAACAGAATCTATAATTTTGTCTTTTCTATATGGTTAAAATATATTACAGCAACGTCATCCGTTTTTCCAAATAAATTACATTACACGTCGTATGCAAGAAGCAATGTAGGAGATAGGGACAGTAATATATTGAATCAGGAGTTCCCCTTGATACGTCTAACAAACTTCTTACGTTTGTTCGTAATCAATTTATATAAGTTTCGTGTGTCAAAATCAGGTACTTCCATGAGTAAGGATAATTTAAGTTAGGAGTTTATTTGCTCGCTACTTCTTTGTTCGTACGTCTCATTTTAACAGAAAAGATAAATACTGCGTCGAACAAGAGCGGTAATTGAGATAAATATATGTTCGCTATAACTTTCTGGCTACGAATGTAACACGTAACAGAATCAACGGAGTTTGCCTAACATCTTACCTGCCATTCGTCGGCGACGTTATCCAACTACAAGTTACGTGTGTACAATAAATATTTGCTTGTTTCTATTTGCAGAATAGTTAACCGTTTCGCGATTCGAATGTGTAGCTTAGCTTTGACGTGTGACTTTATCGACTACAAGGATATCAAGTATGATGGCGGTAACTAAGTTTGGTTAGATCATTACGATTATACAATTGTAATATGATCATACTCAACATCAAATGTGACGATATTATTACGGTTGTTACTTCTAAGTATACATTGGACACAATAATTGTCACCTAGATTGACATCTACAGTTGCAACGTCGTATGTTCATATTATTACAAACAAATAATGTTACACATATGAAATATCATATTTCATTAGAGTTGTAGTGGCTGGCTCAAGAGTCTCTATTTACATATGAATTTAATAAAATATACCAAGTGAATAATAATAAACCTTTTGCTTTATTTTAGTATGTCAATTACAGCATCATAGCAAATCCTTTAAATCCACAGTGTTAATTATAAAGCAATGTTCAGTGAAAATAAGCTCAAATGAGGCGATTAAGGACTGAAGATGAACAGAGCGGGCTACGAATACACCGTGCCTGTGTCGACTACGTACTACGCCAGTAATAACCGCCCGCCGCAGTATGACCGCGGCTACGGGCAGCTTGCGGCCGTACCGCTATACAGTCCCACCGCCCACCCACTATCTAACTACGCAGACATATACGAAGGCAACAATGATACTACGCTCCGAGCAGAAGAACGACACTGGTACATAGAAAATCACAAGAGCTTACAACCAACTTTCGAAGTCAGCCATGAGACCGCACCTCAGGATGCCAAAATTAAGAAAGAAGAGGAAAAGAAAGTTGAACCTCCCATAAGAAGGGCTGAAGCGACCCAAGCGCGTCAAAGAAGAAAAGAGGACCGTTGTTCCTGCGAATGTTGGCCTACTTCAGACAACAATGTCGTACAAGACAGTGCGGGGAATGAAACGACACGGTCGCTCTCCGGCGTCGATATGGTCGCGTCGTATGGCGTGTATGGAAATCCGCAAGACGACGACAGTTCAGGGTTCGCGCGGCTCTCGGAAAAGCCCACGTATGGGCAATCGAGTGACGCGCCAGTACAGGGTGTAATTGTAAATCAGCAAGGCAACAGTGCGGTGGTTCGGTCCACTCCACCAACGGAGTCGACTTGCAAGTGCTGTCCATGGTCGTCGAACGGTCAAGCCGCCAACTCCGAAGATTACTGCTGGATCCACTACTGCAAACCAGCTTTAATAGTCTTGCTGCTATTATTTTTTCTAATTTTGTTGGGCGTTTCAACAGGGTTCTTACTGACAAATAATTGTAAGTATGTTATTTCTTTTGCATATTTTTATAATTGGCAGTCAAACGTGCAGTTCGCCTGATGATAAGTGGATCCTGCCGCCCATAGACATCTTTAATCAACACTAGATAAGATTGAGTCCCATATCGGGTCGGCTACTGATGCGTTACACTGACGATCACGTTTGAACGCCTCAGATAAGTACGTATCCCGTACCACATCCTTAAAACCAGCAAACAGCAGCGCTTAACACTGTCGTTATTAGCCAGCTATAGATGTGGCGGTGGTGCCAACGGAGTTGTAACAATGACGTTGGATTGCATGATTTTCTAGTTTATAATGTTCCCTTAACACTTCTTTTCTTTCATCACCTGTATGCATAATTTTATGGCAGGCCTTTACTGCTATTACTGACATAATACCGTCACGAACGCGATAAGTCATTGTACACACATGCGTGTTCACCGATAAGGCCTCTAATATACGAGTCATAGCCCGTGCCGGCGACCGTCACCGACTGTCGGTGACACTCGTCAGCGCGGTCTCTCTTTTGTATATTTACTTACTATTGTTCGTTTGTTACCTTAAGTTTTCACATAATATAATTTGCCATAATATTATCTACACTTGATATAGACATATTGACTTGTCATGCTATCTAATATTATTCAGTAAAAGCGCGGGTGACGTAATACGCTTGTTCAGACCGATAAATTAAATCAGCGAGTCACTTTTGATATTGCGTCGGTTTTATTAATTTACTGCTCGCGTGTTCCCCTCGGGACTGAAATCAAAATGGCGTTGCAGAAAAATTAATAAATTACTGCAAATTAATTAGACCCCTTTGAAATCTACATTTATAATGGAATGAGAACGTACATTTTTGTGGCTTCGTTTAGAAATGATATTACGAAACTTATTACGGTAAAATTCTATTAATTTATTTTAAAAACTGCATCGTAAGTATAAATACTGTTTTCATTTAGTGCAGGTTTATTGTTATTAACCTGTTATATCTTGTGTATATGTAAGAATTCTAACTGTGATACAGATTTCGGTCTCTAATACTGAAACCCGATGTTCACATCCTAGATACGTCTGATTTGAATAATTGTGTAAATTAAAAATTAAATTTCCCGTGATTTTACTACGGAAGAAAACAACACAATGAAATATGTAAACCTGTCAGGGAGAATAAGTAAAGGAAAAATCAATATATCAATATATTATCAAATGCATGTGAATTCTACCAATGCGCTTGTCTCTCAGACAATGTTTCTTCCTTTCTCGTTCTTGCAAAAAACCACTGTTCAGCTCTAGAAAAAATAAAAAGTTATATTGTATTTATGAAGAGTATCCTTATACCTACTAAAAATAAAACCTTAGTAATACGTAGGTTTAGCTGACGGTTTCGCTCGTAATGTCCATTTGAAATAATGTGCTCGTAACTTTCTAATAGGATCATTTTAAATTAACTCAGTTTGTTTCGAGGTTTCGTTTGACATACATACCGTACGGCTGTTTTAAAAAGTCTACACCTTGACAACATAATTTGTATATGGCTTGATTATTGTATATGTAAATTACTATGTAATTACAGGACTGTAGGAATACTACTCGTATGTATCTAGTGTAATATGCTGAATGGAGCAGTATGGATATTTAAAGTAAGCCATTCAGGCGCGGTTGGGGAATGGATGGGTGACAAAATTTTATGTGCGTTTCTGTACTTCAGAGGGTACCTTAAGGCATTGTACCGGTAGTTGTCGGTGAATAGGAAAAGATATCTTTGTCGAAAAGTTTGTTTGAAAACTTTTGAAACGGGATGGGTCACTATCCTTTAGCATCCTCCACAAATCTGGATTGTAGTAAGCAGACCGAGTTGTAAAGTCCTTGCCCAGAAGTCGGACATTAAAAGGGTTGCAATTAAATCTATTATAAATATTAGTAACATGACGCTTCATTTATTTTTATCACCCAGTGCAAAAACCTATTTCACCTCCGCAGCGTAGGTTGGAAAAGCTCATATAATAAAGAGTAACTGTGTCCAGTAGGTATGAAACGATTTATTGTCTCAAGCTGGTGCTTTACTTTTATTTCTAGCCACCCACTTACCTACGTACGTATTTTAAAGAAAATTGTGATGTTCCGTGTGAGTTACTTTCGCTGTAGCTTCGAACGGGCGTGATAAATTAATTCCAAAGGCTTTAAATTCCTTAAAATTTCTAAAGATTATGTATGTTTCGAAAATGTAGATGAAACAAGAGCAAGGATACTCTGTCGTAGACTTTATAAGACTTATTTTTTATCAGGGCATTCTCTTAAACTTATTATTACGAAATGCACATTAAAATATGTATAAATATAGGAAGAATAACATACAAATTTCAATTTCAAGTAGATCGACTAGAAAAGTGTTATCTGAAACTCAAATACCATCCCTTAATTTACATTTTACACAGGACTTGATATTCGCAAAATTCGATTTCATTTTGCATGCAATGGTGAGAAACGGAATGTGATATCTAAATTTCTAGCCAACGCCAAGCAAAACTACTGATACTAGTATAGATAATGCTGTGTTGGCAATGTATGCACGAGAGCGTTCGTTTTTAGCTCGGACGTACGAGTAACTGTTAGTTCAAAAATATGAAACATACGCTATCCTCGCTGAAGTTGAGGTCGCTGAACCGAGCAGTCAGTAATTGTTCGCAACGTATGTAGAACATACGGTGTCAGCAACACCAGTCAAAAGCCTAACTGGCAATTAACACAGCCATGGTGCAAATATAAAAGAAAAATATTGGAAACCTATACCTTTCACTAATCGAACGAGCTCCTGTTAAAAAGTGGTTTCACAAAATATGTGTGGGAGTGATAGTTCGATAGATAGGTTACTAATTTTGTGGGTAAAGCTGCATAACTATCACTTAATCTGCTACCCTCAGACGTCAAATTTATTGTTGAAGCAACATTTTATTCAAGAATCATCGTCGATTTCCTGTGCACTGCCGAGCAACTTTTGGCAGTCGCTTAACCAGTACTTACTTTATCGCTATCGCCCGTTATCAATATTCAAACTATCCACTTTTTGTTTACTAATCAATTAAAAAAATCAAGTACTTCTTTGGTAGGAAAAATATTGGATAGATTGATTATTAATAACAGGCGTAAAAGTAACAACTAGTAGCTCACGCGATAGTAGACAATGAGCGTTTAGCCATAGAGAAATAATTAGTGTGTGTAAAGTTCAGCTCTACAACTGAAGTCAACCTTCTGAAGCTGAAAGTCACTTATATTGCGGTTCAGCTAAAACCATATAGATATTTTATAAAACAATTCAGGATATTGTACATTTACTTTATAAGAACAAATTGGAAGATATTTTATAACAAATTAATACGTCATTTAAAAGGTTTTAAAGTTGAACTTCCATAGAAAGACGTCTAGAAAAGCGTCAAAACATATGTTTTCCGTAAAATAAGGTGTACAAAGAAACCACGTTGTTAGTAGATTGTTTCTATATTCTATATAAAGGCGATATATCTAGACAAGAGTTTGAACAAATTGCCTACAACAAAACAAAAAGTGAACGCGCGCAACACCGCACAGCGCGTAAACCGCTCGCAGATGACTTTATAACCTCAATTCGCTGTTGATTCGTTGAAATGAAATAGTGAGGTGAGGGGTAAGGGGGTAGCCAGCTAGTACAACGTTCGCTCGTTTTTCTCCCTGACAGAACATTTATTTTAGTGGCACTTCGGGCGCCACGTAGAGGATTTTCAAATTGCAATGAAACTATTGGAATTAAGGAATTGGCTTAAATATTCACAAGAAATATTGCAGTTGGAAACGGTTCAGAACTTTAGTAATATGAAACGATACATTTAGAATGGAGTACTAAGAGATTTCACCCTGTATTTGTTACTTGTACTAACGTTATTTTATTTAAGGAGAAATGTTGTCGAATTGTTTGCTATTCAACATATTGGTGATTAAAGAGCCGTTCATACTTTGACCGTCGCTCTCATTCTGTCTTATAGCAGCAATATTAAGCAGTATTAACGTTCATAATTGTAATAGGCAGTGACACGTATGTTTTTCAACTTAGCCTAAAGAATAAGCATCGATGGTCGCCTTTAAGTAGGCACTAACCTGATTCGTCGGTCATATCCGATATCCAAGGGTTACAGAAATAATTTTGTACCAGGTGCTTGTTCGTATTCTTCAGTATTATAAATAAGAAAATATTATGTTTAGATAAACTGTTAAAATAACTAGTATGTACATAAATTAAATGTCTAATAAATTTAAATCATATTGTAATTATTTAAATAAAATACACTAGATTGTACTCTACCTTATATAGTAAAGCTTTTGTGCATTGCGTTAACTATGAAATGCAATTTAACTTCAAATTACTTTTGGTTTGTATTTAGGTATCTGCTCTAAGCGGATTAGTAAAACCATTTTTCGTTTATGTTCATCCGTGGTTTCATTTACTGTTATGCGAAGTGAGGACGAAATACCCAAGAACGAGTAGTATTCGGAATAAACAAATTCATTGAGACCGGGTCTGACACGATTTCGTAAATCAGCCACAAATATTATGGACCGATCTTTCTTCCTTTTTAACACGGTAAATCCTCATGGACCCCTCACGCCCGGGGAGCAGAAGTGTTATGTTGAGCTTTACTGGCTTAAATTCCACAGCGGTACTTTGGACGTTTAGTGCCAGGTCTTGAGGTTAGCAGTACATTTGCAGACCAGCAAAATAGGCTGGCCCTGGTCGCGCTCCGAGAGGGAGTAAGTACGTCATCAGATGAGCGCGTAATACGCATACACGATATCTAAAGACCCCCGTTTGATTCCCGTATCCACCTCTGCATCTGGTTTATACAATACGTATACAAGGTAAACAATTTCATTGAGTTCGGATCTGTCACAATTTCGCAAATAAGCCGCAAGTATGACGGACCGATCTTTCTTCGATATCGCAACTACGGACGAAAATATATTTTTGTTATTTCTGTTAGAAACTTTCTGACGTCCCCGGCATTATTTTTCTAAGCGTATTGAATTTTCCCAGAGCATCTTAGAAATTAGAATTTATATTCTTCGAGATACTTTGTTGTAGATTTTTATGAAATATCTTCGGTACTGTTCGGTGATATTATATCAGATTAAATTCCTTAAAAGATAACTGTGGGATAATATATTTGAAACGCTTATGGATATAACATTGAACATATTTCTATTTTATTACATTCACGATAAGTAGAAATGAAGTTCAACATATTTATCAATTGATATTGGTCACGTTCCTACCATTATGCTGTAGGTACCCGTATTGTATATCATGATATCACATCATAAAATGGGAAACGAATAGTTTATACGAATGCCAGGGCAATTATCTGGTATAAAGTGGAAAATGTTTACGTACAATAAACATTATCTTTGCTTCACATTCTTATTTGTAACTTATGACTTGTGTTACCATACTTTATAGCAATGCTCATTGCTCACCCCACTTCAGTTTCAAAAATATGACGTACCAAGTGCTCCAAGACATTGTCTCCAGGGGTAACAGTGCAGTTGTAGTAGATTTCAAAAGAATTTCGAACACATTTAAGCTAGTTGTTAAGCTGTTACCATGTTGTTATAATCTATTAATCTGTCTATTATATAAAAAGTCATGGCGTTAAAATATTCCATCGGTATAAAGTTCATTAATTTTGTAATGCTTTTGCCTGCATAAAATATTTGTGTGTATGTACATGTACACATACATTTACAAATAAAAATACTCCAAACCTAACTTTTTCTAGTAGTAATTAATAAAATAATACAAAAAGTAATTTCCATGTGATACCCCTGAACATATGACCTACTGTTAATATAGGAGCTTGTAAGTTACTTAGTTTGTTCAGCAAAGTTCCAGAGCTTTCGATTAACTTTTAATTAATGAAGCGTAAACTTTCAGGCGACTAACAATTTATTTAATACGGTAGTGTTTTCTTATTTTCTACAAAATTATGCCCCAGAATCTTTGAATTGTCATTTACCATAAACGCTTTATTTTAAAGCTCATTTTAAATAAAATACTTTTGATTTAGTAATAATATTGATAGGCATAAAAATAACAAAATAATATTTGTAGTATTTGAATAAAGAAGCAAACATTTAGGTACCGGAGTATTTTTGTGTAATTGTTTTTTACAAATAGTGATGTGTAACATGTAAAAGGTTTCGCACAATATTGGAATTTATCGAACAACGTGAACTATTAATGGATTTTGATAGATCAATAAAATGTTTACCGAAGTTTTTATTTTATTTACGATACGAATATACGCGGCCCGAAACTAAAATAAACGTGTGAAGAGTGTTTCAAGCTCCATCCGCGCTGTCGAAAAGTCTGAACGATTCTTTTTATATTTTTTGTACAAGAGAATTAATTTCTACGGACAACGGCAGAGGACTGATTCACGAGTCACGTTCAACCTGGGCTTTCGGGAGTAAGCGCGAATGGTTAATCGATCGATTAATTTCCACGGTGTTTGAGCCTTCCAAACTTTTCGAGTATATGAACCGTATTTGTAACGGTTCACTTCTTTGGGTTAATGGAAGCTGGTTTCTGTAAATTTCTGACATCGACGTTGAGGAATATTTTTGGTAAGGGACTTAGCAATGCGTATAAGCTTAATGAGTAAATACTTGTTTGTCAAAAAATAATTTATCATTTTTTAAAATAAAGAAAATAATTTAAAAAAATCAATTATTCATGAGTACACTACTGAAATATTGCAGAAAAAGTGATGATTCAATAGTTCATTTAGCAGCAGAGAACTGATTCATGAATCACGTGAGACTCAAGCTTTCGAAACTGAGCACGAATGGCTAATCGATTGATTAATCCGTACGGTGTTTGAACATTCCGACCTTTTGGAGTATATGAACCGTATTTTAATGGTTCACTTGTTTTTGAGGGCACTGATTGCAGGGTTCATAATGATTGTAAGGGATTTTTGCAGTTAATTCTATATTGAACTACTTATACAGTTGTATACACAGGTCGTTTATGTCGGTGGTGAATATTTGCAAATAAAGTAGTAACGCAACGCTACGCTACGCTTCTTAAGGTTTTTGGTTTACAATCCTTTCAAACCTATAAATAAGATTAGAACTATTCTAACATACTGTATCTTTTCTCTCATAGGAATAATAGAGTTTATGTTCAAGCATTTATTGTAAATAGAAATAAAGTAATAAAAGTTAAATTAATGGTTTCTTAAACCTTTCAACAGTGCAATAAATCGCATCGATCCCTATGCGAGATTATCAACAGCCATCGAGTGTGATTACAGGTTAAACTTTACGAATCACGCACACTACCTGCGTGGTGCACTATAAAATAATTGAGTATGAAGCTATAATTTATATAACAATAATGAATGTGACTAACGGTCGCCCGGCACGCAGGCTTTACCTTAATAAGTGGCACCCGGACACAAAAACCCTGCACAAAGGGTAGGGAGTATATTGAATTATGTCTCGCGGCAAACCCTCTGCGCATTCTGGGTAAACGCACAACAATATTAACTCAACATTTTACGGACTGAAAGCTCCGATTTTTGTTAAAGCCCGTTCACATTATTCTAGTATTTTAATCATAAACATTATTAAAGGATTGAATATACGAGTACATAGTATACGTTTATTTATTAATTTATTTGATGGAAACTGCAAAGGAGTTTTCAATATACTTGATGTCATTATCGTATATATGAGTTACAAATTAAAACAAATAGACGTAAATTAAACGGTTTAATTCTATTGTCGACAGTAGACCTGTGAAAGTTCGTTGATATTAGTTTTCACTTGAATATAATAGAATGCTTCTACAAACACTGACACTATTCATAATAATTACTTTCACGTGTGTTATCATAGTTCAAAAAGCCATTTTACCTTTATCCTACATTTGTTTCACGTACTTGCAGTGTGAATTATTAAAAGAATAGTTTCCGCATTCAGTCTAGTCACAAAGGATTTATAATGTACTTTATAAAGATTAAAACTGTGTATTTAATGCAACTTTTTATTTATTCAAGTACATTTTGAATGTTTTATTTCGGTTTTGTTTATTGTAGAAAAAATGATTTGTACAATATTAAAAATGGAATTTAAAAATACAAAATAGTTTTCAACGGCAGGGAACTGATTTATGAACTAGATTCAATTCAAAATTGTTAAAATCGGTATGTCATTAAGAGTATAAATGTTTAAGAATTAGGGTAATTATAGTCTGTAAACCTCTACTACATTTTTGGTAAGAATTAAAAAGGCGATAGAATTCTCGTATCTCGTAGTGTCCCTAATATATTGTTTATGACAATACACCGCAAAATGTTGGTTTAAATATGCCTAATGTACAAAAATAGAAAGCTTTGCAACTTGTGATCTTTATTAGAAAGAACTTGAATGTTGTTGACGAGTTAAGATAATACGAGTATATTAAATATGCTTGTAAACGGTAAATAAATAATTGGCTAAGTGAGGTTTCATATCACCATTTTTTTATTTGTTTATTGTTTGTTTGTAATCATAGCAGCCATAAAATAAATGCATTGTGAAAATTTCAATCCTAGTCTATATATACGGAATGACAAAGTAAAAGGAAATTAAATTTTAAAAAAGATTGCGTGTAAAGTACAGAGCAGTGTATTGTCTAAGTATACACATAATCTCGGACCACAAAGCCTGATTGGATAGGGATTACGTTAAAATAGCGTAGCGTAGTTGTACATACACCTCATGCGGCAGGTGATTGCCTGATTACGCTTGCCACTCGCAATATCCGGCTGCTGTCCGATAATATCAATTTCAATTTGCTGTTATAATACCCACATCTTCTTGATTAACATTTGGGTAAACAATACTGATACTATATTGTAGTGATGCTGATTGAGTGAGCTGGTTGCGTTGTGTTGTGTC
This sequence comes from Epargyreus clarus clarus, assembly GCA_014595695.2. Taxonomy (NCBI): domain Eukaryota; kingdom Metazoa; phylum Arthropoda; class Insecta; order Lepidoptera; family Hesperiidae; genus Epargyreus; species Epargyreus clarus. The sequence continues at coordinate 2,227,022 of JACTTY020000060.1, read as the reverse complement.
AATAACATTTAACATTTAAAGAACAAATATAATAATATATAATATTCAAAGGACAATACACCTATTGCGATAAAAGCTCAAAAAGTATGCACCTCAGGCCCTTACCCCAATATTTTCTCTATGTTTATTTTCCACATTTAGACATGTTTATTTACTATAGTTGAATGGTTACGAGTATTTATTAAAATAAAATTAAGTACTGATACGTACAATCACTACAATCCATTAATTATTATTATCCAAGTAGTATTACTTATTTACAAAATTTATTAAACAAAAATGATTTTATCAGATGCACGTTTAAATATACGGTGTCTATAGAAAAGGTTAAATAATAATAACAATGCGTATTCAGAGATATTACGATACGATGCCAGATAAGTATAAGTATAGCTCAGCAACCCTACTAGCAGGTGATTACCTGATTACGCTTGTCACCCGCAATATCCGCCTGCTGCCTGTGTCCGACAATATTCATTTTAAGTTGTCGCTATATCAATTTCAACATCTTTTCAACTTGACTTAGGGAAAATAGGCGTAAAAATACATATAAATGTCTTTAAAAGTTTTGTGGTGTTTTGGGTTAAATCACTTAATTCAATCTGTACCCTTAGTATGAGTTTTTTTACGTTTTTACAGAAATTACTGATTTTGTAATTGTTCACGTATTTGCCCGTATATTTCCAATCATCGCCCTAGCGGACTGTATCAGTACCCTTACCAGAAGTTTTTACGTTTCGAAAAATATAACTGTTTTGGTATTTGTTTACCTATGGGCCAATACGATTTCCTAGTTCTGACGCAATCCGCTAGGGGCACTGATTGGAATTTGTATGGGCAAAGACGTAAACAAATACCAAAACAGCCATATTTGTCGAAACGTAAATACTCCTGTAGGACTACCATGAGTTTACAAAAGTATTACTCGCTACCGACTGCGTAAAATAAATGTATGAAAAATTGTACAGCGCCTCTAGTGGTTACTCGTAGAACTAAAATCCGTAGTGACGTAACTCGATACGTAAAAAACCTATCGAAATCAAATCGCATGCGAATGTCATTATGATCTATTGCCATACAAATTCGGTCCCATGAGTCATTAATTTGACAGACGTTGTCAAGAAATACCGTAACGATAGTAGTTATGTTATTCACTAGCAAAATGACAATAGTTTTCTATTTACCATTTCTATAGTGGCGTTTCTATGCCAACTTATGGTAATGCTACTGGTAAGGGTACTGAACTGATTGGAAACGTATGGGAAATACGTAAACAAATACAAAAACAGTAATTTTTGTAAAACCGTAAAAACTTAAAACTAAGGGTACTGATTAGGTAGGAACATTACGTTAGCAGATCCGTACGAATATTTTTCTAAAACCCTCCCAGCAGGTGATTGCGTGATTTCAGTTGTCACCCATAATATGTGTCCGATAATACTAATTTCAAGTTGTCGCTATTTCAATTTCAAACATCTTTTGGACACTTATAAAGAAAACATGAGAATAATGCTTATTTCTTATTTATCATTGAAAGTTTTTTGATATTTTCGATTACATGGCTTGAATCATGCGTGTCGGTTATATGTTATATAACACATAGATGTGTTTCTTCATAAACATGAAAATACACGGGAAAATAATACAGAAATTCTTAATTCTGTTTAGTTCTGTAATGTATAGTAAATATTAATTTTTATATGACCAAAGAGAGTAATGTTTTTAATACGTAACACGTGACATTTTAATACGTAAGGTTTTGTTGGATCCGTCTAAATTGTTGGAGTGACATTTGAAACATTTATCAGTATTTATCATTTAGCAATCGGTTTTTTACACGCTTTTTATTAGCTTCACCTGTATGTTTGTATGTTTGTTTGTATGTTTGTTTGTATGTTTGTAACCGACTTCTTTGGGCGCGATTTTGACCCACTTTAAATGGCCAGATTTCGTTCAAACTTTGTAGATTTATTTCACAATTATACTATTTACTGTTCCTTAATTGATTCCTAGATTCATTTAGATTTTCTACTTTTTAGTTAATTTTATCATAAAAGCGTGTTTTTTAGTTTTTTGAACTATATTTATTTATCTGTATAATGTAGTTGAATATTACTAATGCACAAATATAAATATGTATAAGCCGCGTCTACGTAGGCGAGTGCACGATTAGTATTGCCAGTATTGCCACCCGTAATATCCGGCCGCTGTCAGATAATATCAATTTCAATTTGTAGCGGCGCTATAACCGCCACCTTTGTTCCAATTCAGAAAATCGATCTCCTTGCAGTTTCCTGTTGCTTCTTCTTTTACTGTTATTATGACAACAGGATTTGTACAACTAATATTTAAGGGGCTAAATTCGAAATAGGTATATTGGTTTAACAAAGATTGGTCCTTCGGATTGACTGACTCGATTTTGCCAAGATATTTTAGTCCTTAGCCTTATTACGTAGTGTATGTATGTGTGCATGCACGTTTGCGTAATTGTATATGTGTGAAGTTGGTAAAGTCTTTCACTTAAATTATATCCTTTATGTATTTTTATAAAGTACAACATACGAGTATAACACATATTTATATGAAGTTCAGGATTGAGAAAGGATTGTTTGAAGTTTTTAATGCCCAAGAAATGATTAATTTGCTATTCTCCGGTTCCATGGCGTGATATAACTAACTCCTAAATCTATACGATTATATCTTAAATAAATATAGTCGTTAAGTTCAATTTCTAATCAATTAAGTAGACTTGAAACCTGCATATAATTGAAAGTAAACTCGTAGTAAATAGTTGTGTCTACTAGGTGATTACGTAATCATGCTATACCCATAATACCCGCACGCTGCTACAGATATCAACTACAATTTGTGGTGCCATAACTGCAGATGCAAGTTCAAGCTATTCACCGATTCATTTGCTTCTCGGATTACTACGGGCCTAAAGATAAGTACAAGTGTGAAATAATATGTTTATGCAAACAGCGTGTCACGTATAAAGTAATACTTGTTGACTATAGTTTACTGTACTAAGCTTTCAGCTAATTTGTGCGTTTATTATGTGATAAATATAGGTCCTTCTCATTCTGAGAGGAGACCCGTGCCCAGCAGTGGGACAGTAATGGGTTGATGATGATGATGATCATGAAATATAGGTGAAACTGTGTGAATCAAGTGAATTATCGTTACATGATACATTGTGTATATTAGCGAAATTCAACTTATTGAACTATTGTTACTGAAAAAAAATAATTGTACAGAGTAGCTAGACTTAATATAATGTAAATTATAATTACACATTTAAGGTTTTGAGTGCGATACTAGATGGTGTTATACACATTACAAATATAACATAATTTTGTGAGGTATTTCCATAAACCTCATCTCGAGTTCTACACTCGATTATTGCCTTCCCTTGATCCTTGAAGGGTGAAATTATTGTGAGGATTGACTAAACATTAGTTGACGGTTCCGTTTGAAGCTTGCGTAATCATGCGGAAACTGAGACCAGGTATCGTAGAATGGGGTTACTCTGGTTACGTCGAAACCTCACGCCGCAAGAGACTGACGATTAGGGATGGTGATCTGAGATCGATTAATCGAAACATTGATCTTTTGGACCAAAATTTAGTAAATTAATCATAGAAAACCGAAAGTCGATCTTTTTGAAGATGATTGAACATTAACAAATTTTGCTGATGGATACGTATTTCAGGGCTTGTTTGGTCCTGATGACCTTTTTTACTATGTTCGGTCCCTTTTTAGCCGAAAAGATCGAAGATCGTTTTTTTGTGAATCGATTCACACTTTAAACTTCGATTGGAATCGATTTAAGAATCGATCTTTTTCGGAAATCGCCATCCCTACTGACGATTTACTTTGAGTGTTTGTATAGCGTTCCTTAATTATGCGTATTTGAATAAGATTTCTAACGTGAACAAATCGAGTCCATTACCGTTTCGGATGCATAGTAATTTGTGTATTTGAATAAACACCGCGCGGTTTATGCAATGAGTTTCTATCGAGTAACAGTAGCTTGGTGGTCGAGAAAACGATGTGCTAAATGACGATTTTCAATTGAAAGATACATATTTATGAGAATAAGAGTGACTTTCAATATAATACGACATAAAAGTATTGATAGTGCGTACTACGACTTCGGTAGCATGATCTTCACACTCATTTCTGCTGTATATTAATTTGATTTAAAGAGAATGGTAAGGTAGCGAGATCGGAATCTGTGAATCTGTCAGGAAGGATTTCAATCCTATCTTAGATTAATTACAGCTGATGATCACTTATCATCACATTCTCTAGACAGCAGTAGCACAGTAGTTATACTTTAAATTGATAACACGTGTAGATACCTGTATAAAGCTATTATCCACATTTATAAGATAAAAGGTTATGACTCCGTTACAGAATTACACAGAATTTTACAGTATAATATCGTTAAATATGAAATGCAATACATTCATTGATAACTAAAATATGTCCTAACGATGCAAAAAGAATCTCCAAACTCAAAAACGCTGCTGTATCACCAAACAATGTTTCAAAGCTACCCGTCATGAGGCATCCGTGTATCGAATTCGTTTAACACGTGACTGCCCACCGGTCGTAATAGCCCGGCATATGTAAAAGACAGGCGCGGTCTACGTCCAACCAATTTGCAATAAAACAATATGGCGCACACACCCCGGTTTGACCGCGTTCAGCCTCTTGTATTTTATATTTATCCGCCACTGGAACCATTAGCCCCGACCTCTTTGTGTCACATTCCGAAATGTTATGTCCCGTGCCTAAGGTGGAATTAATCCGAGCGGTCGGAAACGTACCTTTGTGGGTTGATTTTGTTCTCCAAATTTAACTGAGTAGGTACGTCCGTAATATTACGGAAGCTAAGGATTACGCAAGATTTAGTTGAGCCAGTGCGTAATTATGAATTTATTTGTCTCTTATGTTCATTTCAACTACGGCACCACCGCAACGCCTATTTCGTTTTAATAACAGCAGTGTGAAGTAATGCTGTGTTCTGATTTTAAGGGTGTGGTAAAAGAAACGTACTTATCCGAGGCATTTTAGCTTAGTCCTTAGGGATAGCGACGCATCTGTGGCTGAACTCAGACAGGAATCTATTCTTATCTGGGGTTGATGATAGATTCCCATGGGCAGGAGTAACTACTTACCAAAAATTGGACATCTTCGTCTGCTATTTCTATATTATACGAGTAAATAAATCGAAAACTCGAATTTTAATTACATTATTGTGCGCAAAAAATAATTATTTTAAAAATAATAATTTAACAAATCACAAGCTGAAAAGCTTATGATTTTATTATTTGTTTTCTTCTTGTATAATTTAAGCATCGTCGACGTCGTTGATATTAAGCACGGGTGTCCTCTTAGAATGCGAGGGGTTTAAAAGAGTACCATAGATACATTGCTTCCCTACGTAATGAAGTATTTAAGTGTAGGTTAATCACTCACGGAAGTGTATGTGTTATACCGCACCATAAAACCAAAATTCAGTAGCGCTACACATTATAGGTACACAAAGGGAGGTATCGGTATGACGGTGACGCGTCACCCGGCGAACCGCTAAAGGTTACCCTTTAAATTATTTATACATGTAACATTAAAACTGAAACAAAACTAAATTCTACGCAGCGATAGACTTAAGAAACTTAGCAAATGTAGTTTTGTCTTATTCTTTGTCCAAAATTCGGTCAGGCTGTTTACGTTTTTGTCCCGCGCGACCTTTTAAATCCAATTTGGGAGGGTCATATGCCCGTGGAGGGATGCCTACGCGTTTAGAAGCCGGACGATTTTCACTACGTAAGTCACAAAAAGGTGTCAACAGGTACGGTGACTTCGTTGATATTTAATCTGTACAGACCCTATTTACATAACAATGTAATGTAATGGAAAAGGGACTTTCATTAAATTTCACCCTTGTGTATAGAGTAGGAAAAGGCTTTACGCCTTGAAGAGTCCTATTTTTGTAAACCGCAAACGATGTACGACTATATATAAATAAGATAGGATTGAATAATTCGAATTACTATCTGTAGTGGTAGGTACATAATATTGGTATGTTTTTTTAAATTATGTGACTATTTTTTGGGTATACCTTTATAGAATGAGTGAGTTAGTGAGTATTATTTTATGTATAATATTGACGTAATCTAAAGATCTTAAAATAACTTAAATTCGCACATATTTTCTGGGCTAAGAGTACTAAAACGACACTGACATTTTATGATACAACACCCTTGAAAATGTTTGGAAATGTGAAACAAAAATCACTTCAGCTTGAATCGTGGTATAAGGGGTGGTTTAAGAGTAAATAGCGGTAGCTATTTAAGTGTACATTCGGAAGGTCGAGGGTTAAAATGGTGGCATTTATTAATGAGTTTGTATAAAGAAAAATGTGCTTTCACACTGATTTACTATTCTTTTCCACTAAAAGTTTCTAAAGAACTCGCATGTATGAAGGTCGGTGAAAGAGTACAATATAAAAGTTATACAAAATATTTATGTTACAATTTGTTTACCTATACGTATTTGGGATAACGAAATAATAATGAAATTGTAGTAATTTCGGTTTCAAAATTCAAATAAAATAAAAAAGCAAATAACTCTCAGTACACGCATTGTGTCATATTCATACACAAACACACCCAGACCCATCTATTTTTTTAATATTATGTTTGAACTCGGCCATGGATCAACTTAGAATGGCATGTAGCACAATTTCTGTCTTATAAGATAAGTGGTAAGCGCTACTGTGTTTTAATTTGAAGAGTATGGTAAAATACATTTAAACGAGGCATTAAAATACTCTGGGGTAGCAAGCTATTTGACGTCTTCTTCGGGTAGCACTCTAATCATGTCTACCACTAATCATCAGCTGGACTATAAGCTCATTTTCTACTGTAGAAATCAGTAGAGATCAGTAACTTACACGTAACTGAACTAATTACTGTATTGTGATAGCGTTACTACGCGGATTATGTGTCAAATGTATATTTACTGTAATTAAGATTTCCATTACCTGCACTACAAATGTTTGTTGTAAGTAGGTACATAAAACTAATGAAACACGGGACTGACAAAGTTAAACAGTTGTGGTCCGACTATGGACTGGTTGAATAATTAGATTATTGTGGTTTGTGCTCTAAATAATGCATTCAAATGGATTTACAAATGAGCTGCGTGTTGTATCGGATGGACGGTTTGCGTAATTTCATGCTGCCCGCGTAATATAAAGTAATTACCGTGTCCATTTTTATTTAAATTGATGTTGGGAATTTATTATGTCCACAACACGACCTCAGGTTAATCAAGTCATAAAGTCGTGTAAATGTATCTACTTTCTATATAAACACATTAAATTTAAATTATAATGTAACTTTTATGATATTTCAAATTACCGCCTTTCTATCTTATGGAAAATAATTCATGCGTCAGAAAATTTCAAAACTATTTGAATTGTAGATAAATTATATGCTAAGTTACTGAAAAATAAAAATATATTTTTATATTAAATTAAAATGTAAGCTCTTGAGTATCTCATATTTATAAAAGAAGACCTAAAAAGATTCATGAACATATAAACTTAGGGTTAAAAAATTTAAATGTTTACATTGTAAAGTATTTATTAAATATTTCATTTTGTTTGCTTAATATAAAATGTAAATGCTTTATTAGAAATGTGAACACCCTATTTTATTTGGACGTCTGCTTTGTTTCAGATTTACATTATCAACCAAGGCCGCCCGCCCCTGAGGGTAAGTGACGTCACATGTTACACTAATATAGAACGATAAATATTTATTTCTACACATTTCTAAAGCTTACAATATTTTAAGATTCAGGTGGCATGTGCCGTAGATAAAGAAATATTTGTTTTTAATCTAAGAGAGGTTTTCGAATTATTTTATTACAATCATGTTTGTGTTATCCAGGCATAAAATGGTTCTATGTTTTCTCGTTATTTTAATACAGATTTGTTTAAATACATTATCTATAGATGATTATGAATATGGCATTAAAATATGTCTCAAATTGTATTTTTTAATCGACTCCAAAAAAGTAGGAGGTTTCTCGAATCGACCGGATATGTTTTTTTTAATAATAGTATAATTAACTATATTAGTTTAAAGAATTACTGATTTTACCAATGCATAGAATATATACCTTTATCTTAAGTAAAGAGGTAAATGCTTATTATTAAATATGGTCCGAGTAAAATCTATTTATGCTAACGACGTGCGAAGATAAGGAAACGCACATATCGAGGGCGTCGTGGGAGCAAGTGGGAATAGAATTACCATAAAGTGATGGTTGCCGATCCAGCAGCGAAGCCTTAAGACGCTTATCTTCAGTCCACACGTACTATTGTGCCGTTCACATACCAAGCACTTCAGCTAACGGAATAGGAAGTCTAATATAGTTATAGATAGGACTAAAGTCGTTGATATTTTGTGAGAGTGAAGTATGAGTGAGTGAAGTGGCTTAGGTGACATGGGCACATGTAGAGAAAAGTACAGAAACACCAATACCCGTCGCCAAAATAAATTAATTTGAATTTTGTTGGGAATCGAACCCGAAACCTTCAGAGAGGAGGGTAGCGTTTTTTGAGTAAATATATGCATGAATGAATTAACTTATGAGGTTTCATTAGATACGTCTAAATTTTGGGAATTACATATTTTAAGCAGTTGGGTTTCTGTTTCATAATAATTATCTACTTTGCGGTATGGTATTCATAATGTAGAACGGCTCCGGATTGGAGCATCATGTTACAATAAATTTCTGGTTTTCACCAGTTGAATCAAAAACCCGTACTCAGTTTGTCAGAAAGAGTAACAATCAGTTCTAAAATAAGGTTCCGTAGAAAATTCAATGATATTTCTTCATTAAGAATATTGACTGACCGCTCGCGTTTCGTTTTGTTTCATCAAGAGGCAACAATTTAATGGATATTGGGCTATAAATCATGGGAAAGGTAGACCAGTAACCTATAAAAGTGCACTGCATTCCGCGTGATTTATGGACGATTGGTTTATTTTATTAACTTAACGAGATTCAGGCTATTGATTGATTAAACACTGAAAATCACTTACGTTTATTCATATCTTCCAAATGAATGAAGAGTTTATTGAATTCTAAGTATTGTCAAACCGAAAAATATATAAAGTCTGAACTGAATGTTACTAAAATCTGCATTTTTATTCAGTGAAAGGGGAAATAATGTCAGTGTCACATAATTATCGTAATTACAACATAAAGTTGTTTTTTCATAGAGCTTTTAATAATACACTTTATTTTATAAATTTATAAGGAATTGCTATGTAATGAAAATGTTTCAGAAAATTAATATTCATAAAGACGAAAAAAGACGCTTTCTACACTCACTGCCTCACAGTAGCATACCTACTCTGTGTCGTGAATGCCATGGACATACACACGCGGGCCAAGAAACAAAAATCTAAATGAATTATCTGTCTGGCCGGGGATCGAACCCGGGACCCTCTGCGCATCAGACCGGTATGATGACCGCTCCGCTACGCGGGTAAAAAAATAGATAATTAGGTTTATATGAAATATATTTTACTATACCCCCAACATTATTTACTAATTCTTCAGCAAACTGCAGAAAATTATTTTAATATCTTCTTTACATTCGAATGGGTAAAAAAGCAGAATTCCTTTAAAAAGAGATGATGACATGTTTTCTATAGCATTTAGCATTACATTTAGTTTCCGTAAAGCGGTATAAAGCCTATGCCAAGTGTGATGTGTGGAGTGTTTAAGCCGAGATGTTTGACACAGTTTTTAAGATGCTGACGTAACTTATAGGCGGTGTGCGGATCTAGGTACGGAATTATGTATTACAACCTGAAATTGACTGAGAAGCTTAACTTTGCTATTGCTACTATTTTATTTGTGTAAAATTTAATAGTAGGTAATATATTAACGATTTAACAGTTTGATCTAATTAATTAATTTTAAACTGACTGTACAGTCAGTTTTAAATTCTCATCTTATTATTTGGTACGTCCTTCTGCCAACTGATTTCAGCTCGATAGATTTTAGCATATCCGTTATCGTTATATTCTGCATAGTGAGAGCTATATAGGCTGTACGAGTATTTGTAAGCAGCATGGTTTTTGTTCATATATTAGTTCTCTAGTTTATTCTGGATTTTGAAAGTACCTATTAATCGCTGTTCCAATATTATTGTACATTTATTTCTAATAACCTTTTTTTTTGTTGACGAGGGGGAACTTTCGTAAGGTACCCGACGCCGTGGGAGCAAGGACGGGTTATGTGGGACTTTTACCGCACTAAAACCCCCCCGGTGACCGTCCTCAGCGCTGCGTAGTATTTCTAATAACCTTATCAAAACATCATATTTCAAATTTGATTAATACGATCAGGTTTTTACTCACTCTTTTTACATTTTCATTAAGCTCTTTGTAGAATATTTAATGGTTAGAAATAAATAATAATAAATAAATATTGGAGTACATAGCAATAAAATATAATCAGTTAATAGTGAACCAATAAATATTTAAACGTCTGTAAAAACGGTTTCTTTGTTTCGCTCGCATTTGTATAAAAGCGAGGACATATACCTACTTATAGATAATTTAAACAGTTTGCGCGGTATCTGAAAAAGCGACGCGGTGAATATCCTAATTTCGTTCCATTCACGAGGCATCCGCCATCATTTTTATCTCCCCTCCTGTCTCCATTTATCTCAGGTCTCTCCTACAGCGATTCCCGTCCTTACATTTTGTTTGTTTCTTACAAAATTGTTATTTCCGGCTGCTTTCTTTCCTTTAAGCGGATTCGACTGCGGCGTTTGTAAAAGTCAAGGAAATGAGTTCGGGGTTGAATTTTTGTCGCGTGGTCTTATTTCGAAGGTAAAGCAGATAAAATAGATTATGGCTGAAAATTTTATATCTTTTATGCGATTTTGATGCATTGAGTTACAATTATATTTTTTTCCTTTATACTTATTGTCTTACTGACGAAAATGTATATATGTTTATGTTATTATGTTTACAATAAATACAATTCGTAATTATAATATAATAAACTATTAATCATGTGAGGCATGACAATAGTTTATACTACAATTTTTCGAGTATGAATCATAAAGTCATATCTAAATATATATAACTCAAAGGTGACTGACTGACATAGTGATCTATCAACGCACAACCCAAACCACTGGACGGATCGTGCTGAAATTTGGCATGCAGGTAGATGTTATGACGTAGGCATCCGCTAAGAAAGGATTTTGATCAATTCTACCCCCAAAGGGATAAAATAGGGGATGAAAATATTACTTCGTAACGCGAGCGAAGCTGCGGGCAAAAGCTCGTTAAAACTGAAACCACAAAGCTTAGAAATGTCATCTTAAATTATAGAAGACTATTGAATTAACAAAACTAAGCTATGATAGTTCGGAATAGCAGAGTAAAATCATTTTGCTTTGTGGTTAAGCTGTCTAATTCTAATCAACGTCTTTACCTTTGTCGCTTACCGTAGCGCCGTAGCTCGTAGACGTTTTGCTACGAGCTACGACGTGCAATTGTATTTGAAGTCTTATAGAATTAGAACCATGTAGCAATTTACAGTGCTACTGTGTTTTATTTCGAAGAACTCCTTTGATAGAGAGAACACGGTAGAAATTAGGACTAATTGATCATACATTTTTTTAGTACATACGTAATTTTTAGTACAAAGCTAATAGGCCTGAGATATTTATACAGATAATATTGTTCCAATTGTTTGTATCTTAAACTTTGTCTACGTTAAATATTCATATATCGTGGCTTATAAATTTCAAACTTCATTGAAACCTAAGGGTGAACCTACGAAAAACAGATATGTAAACAGAGTTTAAAGCTTCGAAATCGAGTAGAAAATTGTAAATTAACTTTCGGCGAAGCGCTGTGAGACTTCGCGCCCGAAAATCTCTGCACAGAATTTTAACTAGACGATATAGATCGGTAATCCCAAAATCCTGGTAACACAATGCCGTGGTAAAACGGATATCGCGTCTTATTTTAGTCCTGCTTAATAATTTTGTCACGGACTCAACTCCCCAGGTAGAAAATTGGAAATTGTGTCATTCTTCGCGGCGTTTGCTAAGGAATCATGTCTTCAAAGATACCTTAAAAGGTTTACGGTTTCCGCCGCTGATTGGGCTGCTTCAAAACCAAATGTCTTAGTTAAGAAATTCAGACAGCGTTTTCATGTGATTTAAACGACTTGTATTTTAGTGTAATAGATAGATAGAGAAGTCATGACTGTAAAAAAAGAAGATTATTCAAGTTAGATATTATTTATTGAGCTGTGCGTAACAAACAACATAACATTTGCATAACATTGAATCGGGGTATTATAATTCTTTAAAATACTGCATGGGTCCAAAAGACACATAATAACTATAAATACTTCGTTACGTTTTTTTTTAGTAACTAGTTTTTTTTTTATGTGGTAACTCGTTCTCATTTGGAACCACTGCTATGTATATTTATACTTGATTCGATATCAAAATATTTGCTTAAATTATTATATAATTACTCTGTGTCATTTGGAAATAACCGTTCCGTGTAGGTTTGATTTAATTATGATCACATAAGTTATATATGAGGAGGCTGTCTTTTCGTCGTTTTTTTATAATACAGGAGTAGTAGGCGAGTATGTAGCTGGTGGACCCTTACTTCATAATATTTTTACCAACCATTAGTAAGCAGATAATCATTCCCGGATTTAATGTCAATAATTAATCATCTGTCATCGATTGTTTACATTTCATATCAAGTTGTACTCGTAGAAGGGAGGGTTGGATAACATTATACAAGGATGCATTAGGATGACAGCGCCACTTCATGTTTAACCGTCGTAGAGTCAACTTACCCTGATCATGTTTAGCTAAACACATGTTGGTGGTATGTATGGTGGTGTATATCTTTATTTCTTGCATCTGCACGCATCCTTTGTGGGAGGGAAGGGTGATACATGGTTTAAAATATATACCATCATACATATTGGTAGTGGATTGTTGCGATGTAATTTTAATCCGAACTCAATATCAAATATTTAACCCGTATTATTTTACAGAGGCTTGCGAGAAGACCTTCTGCCGCTGGGGCGCGGAGTGCGTGTCCCTGGGCGACGGGCGAGCTCACTGCGCCTGTCCCACTAGCTGTCCGTCCTCGGCGTCTCCCGTCTGCTCCACGGCGGGACGCACCTACAGAAACCATTGCTACTTGCGCAAGGAGGCGTGTGAACGACGGCTCAATCTACGTGTGAAGCATGAAGGCGAATGTGGTAAGTGTAAGGTATTTGGAGAATAAAGTGCGTCGAACCTCTTTGTAATACATTCTGAAAATAATCGAGTTTCAGGATCAAGTGATAAAATATGTGTCAACCCATAGCCTAAGTGATTGAAACGAAACGTATTCATTTATTTATTTATTTATAAGACACACCAACAGCATTACATACAAAATATATTATACAGACTTATTCTTATACACGTTGACTGGTATGCATGCCAGTTACAGGTGCGTACATCTTTGCTAATCTTAATTATTCATGATAAAATAATATTTATTCTCTCTGAGATATTTGAGATCATTTATCATTCATTAAAATATTTTTTCTTCTATCTCTAAGGGTTTGAAGTCAAAAGTCTCAAAAGGTGTGTCACTTACTTTTCATCGATGAGTAAGTTTTGATAATAATCACTAAGCTATCTATAGTTATATTAATGTTCAACACATAAAAAAATGTTGGACGCCCTATTTATAGGCTCTAGCCATAAAGGAAGAGAGAGTCCCACACCACTGGTACTTTTAAATTCTAACAAACGTGTGCACTTCATGTCGTAAAATAATATGAACCACTTAGTTTTCTCTCTTCGGCATCGTAAAACGACTTGCACTTCTTAGTATGAAAATATTCAAGGGATAAAACCCACTGACGCCGGTCAAGTGTCGATGTGTGGCAAATACCCATTTATTGAGATAAAACTAACTTAATCTTTGGCCGTCATATTGACAAAAGATGTAAATTATTATAATAAGTATTAAAGATAAGAAATAAAAGCTTATTTTATACTCTTACTTTAAACAATACGTAATGAATGTTTGTTACACGCACTCTAACAACAAATGTATTTATTGAAAAGCATTGACCAATTTCATAAATTTTGTTTTATTTAATTTTAAAGCAAATAAAATATCACATTATGGGAATATAATAATTCTGTAACATCACGCTTATTTTGCAACCGCATGTACTTTCACACTATCCCACTGTTTCGACGAATTAATTCAGGCTAATATTTTCAGTTTCCAGTGGATTACGCAACCATCTATTAAATTAAAATATACCGCGGCCTCATTCACAGCTGGCTGGTTTTTAGCATTTGGATTTGATCCGTTGATAACGAATATTAAAAAGTTAATCCCCGCTGAGCCGTGTGAACAGATGATACGCACTCCGCTCGGCCCTACATTATTCAAAACGTGTTTAATTAATTTTCCAGTACCAACCGTACCTTTATCTGATGTAATATTAAATAGGCCTTATTTTCGTGGGTGTCGTGGGACTGCTGACAAATACGTTTGGACCCAGAACATATAATAAATAACTGTAAAAGCTGACTAAGTTATTCCTTCATATTACTTTACGCATATGATCTAAATGATTACGCAGATCATATAAACGCTGATGATCCGCGCTACAAAAGTTGTTTCGTAATTAACTACGGGGATCAAGAAAGAAAGAAGTTAGAAATACCCATCCTGGAAAAACCTAGGATATATATTAGACTGACTCTGCGTTAAATATATGTATATACTACATTTATGATACTATATTTATGATATAAAAAATAGGAGTAACAAACATGCGGTCCATCTGATGGCAAGAGCGTACAGCCACCCATTAACATCTTTAATGACAGAAAAGGTTACCGATGCAAACACACACTCGTACACACAAAATCTATTTGACTTATCGCATTGCGTATTTATTAGTACGCAATATGAAATAAATACAAACATCATGTTCCCTTACAGATTCTCATAACAATTTACATCGTCTTTTTTTCCAAGTTACTTCATCTTCGTATATGGGACAGGAAAAGCAATGGTGAACCGCCTATTGTGTTTGCTAGTAGAATGGTTTCACGTATACCCTACATACTTTCAAACGTACTCGGGAAGATATTCTCATGTCTTTTTATCCTGTGTTTTGATGCGTATGTCTTACATATATGCACTTGTGTTCTTTAGTGGTACTTATGTTATAAATATAGTGTGATATTTTACGAGTTACAACATTTTTTCTTCATCTCCTTCTCATGGTACGATTAAAATTTGTGTATAAATTTGTTGGTGTTGATCAAAATTAAACATCCTGCATATTTAGATGCTACTACACTCTACAAAGCCAGTCATGGTATAAAATCATAAAGTTTGTTTATCATCATTAAATATTGATAGTCTCACATTTATAGATTCTCTGATTCATACATCAAATACCACTATTGCCGATTGGTCATTACAGTATGTAAAACCTATTGAATGCTACGAATAATGCGATATAAATAATATTACAAAATGATCGTAATAATAAAGTTCAATTTGCGCATGGATCGCAATAATATTTGAGACAAGACTCTTGATACTGTGACATGTGTGAATGCTCTAAAGACCCTTTTAGTGTCACGCGTGTTTAGCCTGCACGCGTGTCACACCCGCACGCTTACTTCACACGCATCCGTGCCACATGCATATAACAATAGGTGTGACGCACACTGTCACGAAGAGGTCACGACGAGACTGCACAGTTAATTTGTAAGTGCGTATAAGACGCGCGTGCGGGGGAAAACAGGCGTGACAGGAAAATGGCTCTCATAACGGAATTTCGTGGTTGCACTTAAACGCGACAGTAAATGAATTAAAAGTTTTTTACTCAATTACTCTGAAACAGACGTAAAAATTTACTGTGTCTAAAATTATTCAACTAACATTAACAACGAAATAAATTCCTACCTCTATGAAAATTATTTCGTGAAAATATAAAGCTGTTGAAAATTAAAATATTTTTAATTCGTACATTTTGAGATGAAGTTAACGGTTTGAAATTTAATAAAAATAAATATTTCTGAAAATCTTAATTTGGGTTTGGGGCTTGAGGCTTCCCAGTTAGTTTTAATTACTTGAAATGAATGTAAGCCACACAGAAAAGTTTTTATTTTTAGTGGCGTTGTAGTATTTATCTCCTTTTATTGCATATTATCTGTATACGTATACTCATATCAAAGAAAAGTCATAATGTTCGTATGTTTGCGCCAAAAATACTACAAAAACACAGTGCTGTACTCGTATTACATTCCTCTCAATTTTTGCGCGTTTCAACGTCATACAGATTACGACTAAAGCCTTCGAAGGCTCTCTACCGTGTGATGGTAGTTCACATCATCACAGAGGATTCCTCTGAGATACCTACACGTCAGTTAGGCGAGTGAAAGCTTCCGAAAAGCTTTTAGAGGCACTAGTGAAGCGCGTTAACAATTAAATCTGCGAGCATTTCCGCTCTAAGCGTCTATTTTAAGTTAGTAAGTTCGTTTCTTTTTTAAACTACTTCAAAACTTTGGGTAGCTCTACATTTTATGCCTATTTTTACTTAATATTGGAAGATACCTGAAGCGATGTTATGAGGTTACTTTTATTTAATCTTATGTGATATTTACTTATTGCACTTGTTTATTTTAATCAAAAGTTTAAAAAATTATATAGTCTACTTATTATTCAGTCTTAAGGAAACAAGTTAGCCAATGACGCGTTAGACAATTATTAAAACACTATTACTCATTCGATATTTCTTAGTAGCTACCATGGTGCTTGTACGTTACCTACGCTTATTTCCAGAAAAGGTATTTCCTGTAAGTAATTCTTTGAAAACATGACTCAAAGTCACTACGAAGAAGTCATATAAAATACAGACCAAGGTTTCGTATGTACTTTATGTTCGGTGTAATAATATTGAGGGTTCTTATTAAAACAACATTTTACTTTGATAAATCTTACTAGTAATAAATTGAGATTTATTGGCGTGAATATTGTGATATTATTCCACAAAAAAATATATTACAATACATTGTGTTTGCGAATTATTTTATTTATAAATCACATAGCGTATTTACAGATAACTTTGTAGTAAAAGTAGACTTAACTAAGCTTACTGCTGACATGCTGAATATGACACTAATAAAGTTATAATCTCTTCATTACTATGCTAATAACGGGGTAGATGAAAAGTCTATCTAATCTAAACCTAAAGTTAGCCTCACGTCTCGTCCAAATAGGGATGCAACAATATTCTGAGAGTTGAATTTTATCAATAATATAAAACAGTAAAATTTTAGACTTTTGTAGCCATATTAAACCATCACTGATACCTAATATGTAATCACTATCACAACAATAAAGAATTATCGATATCGAAAATTTTGAAAAAAAGATCAACAAAATTAATAATATGTATTGTCTGTCGGCGAACAAGAACGTTCGTCTTATGTGATTCTTTTTTTGTAGAAGTTGTGACGTTATCGGTTATAGATATTTTAGGCATGTGAAATATACATATTCATATTGATAATTTCACCAACCGATCCCAGCCAGATGAAAACGACATTAATCACGTGTAATTGCCAACAGAAGCCGGCGATCCTTGCACGGGCGTGTCGTGTCCGGTCGGGGCCCGTTGCGCTGTCACCTACGGCCAGCCTGAGTGCCGGTGTCCGAGGACTTGCCAACGTCGTAAGCCTGTATGCGGCACCGACGGCAGGGAGTATCCATCTGCGTGTCATCTCGATAAACACGCGTGTGACAATCAACTGAACGTCACTATACGATATCTTGGGAAATGCGGTAAGTTTATATTGTTATTTACTTTATTAAATTAAATTCTTTTTTTAATTAAATTACTTCAAATCTAGAAGCGATTCTTGCTAAGACAGGTAGGCTTCTTATATAAAAAAAAAAAATTGATTAAGATGAATACAATCTTAAATACAGCAATGTGATTTAGTGCAGTCGTATCTTTATTCGAATAACCTTTTATTTTAGTTAAAATAAGCTGCAAGGAAATGCAAACAGCTTATAATGAAACAATTTATGCATTAAACTACAAAGTTCCTCTTTTAAAAGTAAAATACGAGTAGTCATACCGAGACAAAAGTTCAGAATGTCCAGCAGGCTTAAAAATAGTTTGAAACATGGTTCTGAATAAAGAATGGCTTCAGTATGCTAACAAAAGTTGTAAAATTCATTAAAAATGAGTTCTTTTTAAGAGGGGAATTAATAAATGCGAATACTGATGTTTCTATTGTTCGATGTCCGTTTGAGATTAAATGAAACTCGTTAAAACGAAGTCGTAATAATGGATGTGAAATATACAGACAGGATCAAAATTAAAAAAAAAATACATTTTCTAAACTCACAGCCCCACACTAGGATTCCGTATGTCATGGGTGCCATGAACACACATAAAGACGAATACACAAATACTCATATAAAAAACTATTCGAATTCATAATTTAGATATTTTTCTGGTTGGGGATCGAACCCGGAACTCTGCGCGTCAGACAGTTATGGTGACAGTTCCGCCACGCGAGTCGTCATAGTTTCATATTGTCAGTCACATGACGGCGGAATGATAACGGTCCGCGAGGAAATGGACACGGAAGGTGACGCACCTTCCGTTACGGCGACACCTTTTATTGAAACGTACATTTCTAATATCGGACGGACTGATAAACGACAATATTTTTATATTAATATCACATTAGATATCGAGATGTCAGTGACAGTCTGTAAGATATATGTTTAGTTTTTTTTTTATGTAGTTAAAGCAATAATAGAATTTTATCGTAAATGGGGCAGGATACCCATCGGAGATCGATCATAGACCTAGGAATCTTATTGCAATGCCTCTTAAAGTGGTAGCTGTTAATAAGCAGATGTCGAAAATATTAGCTTAACTGATTGCACTATTAGCGTACATAACATAAGAAATTATGTCTACATGTCTAATATCGGAAATTAATATATTACATTAGACATCGCGCGACGAAATATGATATGACACAAGAATCACATGTAACCCGAAATCTTGTCCAAAAGGTCAGATATTACTGAAAGCTTTTCTCTTCGTAATCAAAACAAACCCTGATCTGATTTCGTTATTTAAGCTTAATTAATCCATTTGTGATAAGACGGTTCTTAAAAGTACTTAAACATAACAACATTATCTTTATATTTTGTATTTTGATGTTAATTGAACTGTTTTATGTTGTATTAATTTTTAGAATTGAAAGTTTATTGCAATGGAAATTGTTATTTTACAAGTTTTATTAAATGAATTATATAATTTACTGAAATTAATGATCATTTATTCATACGTAGTTGAAATATCAAATGACAATACAGACAGGCTGATGGTGGTTACTACCATCCATACTCATCTAAAAGTAGAATTAAAGTGGTCGACCGTACGAGTTATCACAGTACATTATCCCTGAGAACTAAGATGAAATGGCTCGTTTGCCTTTTACGTAATACACCCTTAAACCAGAACAACAGCAGTGTTTTTCATATCCACGACATAATTTAATCTGTACTACTTTAGCCGTTTTTCGTTCGTTTTGTAACCCTCTTCACAAAACTTGTCCCGGTACATTCGATTTGAACTAAATTTGTAGAGAACGAATGCCCGCACATTCCGGGATCCTTTGTGAAATTTTCTATTTACTTTAGAAGCTCGCTTTTGTCCTTATATTGAATTGTTCATCTCGCTTTGCATCTATTGTAAGAGTAAGGTAAAGTAATCTTGGAGAAGGTAATCTGGCGTGCGTGGGTACTTTATTCTAGAAAAGGTCTATTCTATTTTATTGCTTTTCAACTATACAATAACAGTTATTTACGAAGGATAAGACGTTTTTGTCAATAATTTCAAAACTAAAATACAGGATTAAGAAATCATTTTACATTATTTAACTCGAGGTAGTAATCGTTCTTGTGACCCATGTTTAGAACCCGACGAGGGGAAACCTTCAAAAGGTACCCTCACCTTACCCGACGACGTGGGAGCGACGCCGGGTTATGTGGGATTTTTATCGCACCTACACCCCCCCCCCCCCCCTGGGGGAGCAGTTTTCGCTCCTCCCACACCATGTAGTGTTTACGACGGTACGCGACCATACATACCGCCGTCCTTCCCGGGGTCGCTTGCTGGACGGTTCGAGCTCCCTCGAAGCCCCGTTTTAGTGGCCTCCTACGACAGGCAGGGGATACTGTAGCCCTATTCTATTCCCGGAACTACAGGGCCAAAAAGTTACAGTACCTATGTTCATTTTGAAATCAGACAAAATACCTTTATTGAAAAATTATAGAATTTCAAATTGGGAACCACATTTGTTCTATAGTGTATTTTCTAAATGTATTCGTCAGCTTACCCTTCATCTAAAGTATTTATTCTATCATTCATGCTATGAAATGTTATGTTCATGTCATGACTTTTTGACATGTCAGGAGAACAAGACAGGTAGTATTTTGCTACTACTAGCATTTTAACAAACGAAATTTGATAACGTGCTAGAAATGAATTCGACAATATTTTTTTTGCTTAGACCCGTGCGCCGAACACGAATGCGCTGACGGTGGTATCTGCCAGCTGAACGAAGCGCGCGCGCCGGTGTGCCGGTGTGGTCCTCCTTGTGACTTGGTCGTGCGGACCGGGTCCGCGGTCTGCGGCTCCGACTACAGGGACTACGCGAGCGAGTGCGCGCTACGACGCGAAGCTTGTAGGACGAGGCAGCAGCTTTCGATCGCGTATAGAGGGGAATGTGCCTCTGGTAAGTTGTGTTGTTTATTAACTTTTATATAATGTTTATGCAAGATTTAGGTACTCGTGAGTATTTGTCTCACTAACTCGCTGCACAGACGAGTATGTAAACATCGCGCAGGAATATATATTTATAGGATTCGTGCTACAATAGCTGCACTTCGTGGAGAACACCGAATACATTCGATTAATTTGTTTACATATTTAAATTCGCATCTATTCGTCGGTGCTCGTGGATTATCTAAAGGTTGTTATGCTATTTTACATGAGGCTCTGATTTAAAATATAATATAACAAGACTTGGTGTTAGCGTATATTATGTCTGAAACTTCGCAATTTAGGTAAACTGGAGGGCAAAGATTCCAGGCTGAGGCGGAATTATTAATCAAAAACCTTTAATACCGCGTTTTAGGTACAAATAGTTACCTCAACGTCTCGTCTTCTAATCTGAAATTAAATCTTTATTCGAAATTGTAAGAGGCCGTACTGAAGTCCCTGTTGAAGAGACATTTTGTTTTAAAAGTAATTGGACACGAGTATCGAGGCGTTTACCTCCGAAAGGGCATTGTGACAGGAGAAATATAATTGAATTTTGTTGAATTATTACGTTAACATTTAAATAGATGATATATCACAAAGCAAGTATTGTGTATTATGTACCATTGCTTATAACGTAATTTGAAGGTGATAGAACCCATTGTAGTTCGACCCCGGAGGCATCGCAACACCTATTTCTAACTTGTAATAACTGATTCTGCGTGTTTTGCTTTAAAGAGTAGGTATGGTAAGGTAAAAATAGTAAAAATCTTGATAATCCAATTATTGAAATTAAATCAAAAATATTTTATTCGAAGTACATTCTTTACATAATACCTCCACTATTACTATTTTTACTGTTTTCCTAAAATATGTGATGCGTTGTTATTGAAGTTTTGAACACACGATTGTAATTGAATTTTTGATATTTACTTACTTTAAAAACGAGATCGAGCATCACAGATTTATGTAACTACCTATATCATGCAACATAAAACTGTTAATTTGCACAGTTCCTAAAGTAAAACGTTAGTCCAAAGTTGTGAAGCATTCCGAATAGATTTTCTGAAATCAGCAGAATTTATACAATTTGATCTCCTATACTATTAGTAGAAAGCGATTAATCACAAAAGTACTTGTCCAATCACCAACGAATGAACGATAAGCGAGCAAGTTAACAATACCATTGTAAGTTACGCGCCGCATCCATCGATTACATTTAAATCGTATACAATTTACATTATTTACGAGTAGGTAAAGGCCGCGTAAAACTGCTAGTCCGCTCTGAATATAGAAATAGATCACGTCGCTATAGCAAATTTAATGACTACACCTGCTCGAAACAACTTCAGAGCAGAGTAGCAGTTTTGCGATAACTATACGTTTATTACATTACATTACATAACAGCGGTAGTAGCGGTATACATCTTGTATATGTATTGATTGTCATGACAAAGGTTAACTCTTTCATTCATTTCAAACGAAGTCGGTTGTCGCGCTAAAATCGTAGAAATTTGCTTTCAACGCTATTATAACTAACTTGAAAATTTAAACCATTTATTTTAATAAATGCATCCTTTTTCACCCTTTTCTTCCTTTGTTCATCATATCGTTTTAATAAATTGAAGTATTTTACCATTTAATAATATTTTTTCTAAATTGCTCGTTTATCGACTTTGGTAAGACAAAGCCTTTAAAGCTCTGAGTCCGCGGAAACAAATGAGAATGCTTCATAGTTATTAAATTATAGTAGATTACAATGAAATTTGATAATGATTTAAGGTTTGAACAGATTAATTAATTTAATCCGTCTGAGGTAATATTGAAGAGGCTGTAGTGCCTCTTATTGACTTATCTAGAACAATTTGCTTGAGATAAAGGTTAAATTATTTTAGTTAGGTAAATAATTTTACTTATACTTTGGTCTCAGATTAAATACTGTGAAAGATCTATACTATGGTTTCATTATGATAACAATGCTCGAAACCAAACTCATCATTAAGGTCTTAGAAAAGCTTTAGAAAAGACCACAGGTCTTATTTCATCTGAAGTTGATTACAGATGTCCATGACGGCAGTGATGGCTTACCATCAGGTGGACTGCATGCTCATTTTCTGCTTCTTTACAATAATTAAAGGTGGTAGAACCCTTTGTGGTTCAACTCCGGCGGCACCACCGCCACACCTATTTCTACCTAATAACAACAGTGTTAGGCGCTGCTGTGTTCCGGTTTGAAGGGTGTGGTAAGGGAGACAGACTTTTCCGAGGCGTTCCAGCTTAGTCCTCAGGGGTAGCGGCGCATCTGTGGCCGACCTCAGGTAGGAATATCTAATCCTATCTGGGGTTGATTACAGATGTCCATGGGCGACAGTAGCCACATCAGGTGGACTGCATGCTCGTCTGCTATTCTTATATTATAAAAAAAAAAAAAATTAAAACCTTTGATCTTCTATCAGCTATCGATATCTATAGCTATTGGCGTATTTAACTTGTTACTTCATTTAAGTGTTTAGCTTAATCGTCCTTAGGTCCTAACCGTCCTTTACATTGCCTTTCCATTTGCTCTGTCTGAATCTAAGCCTAGCAAAGCTGCTAGCGCTGTCCGTCCGTTATTTAAGTCAATTAATTTAGTCTCCTTTCGAAATCAAAGTTTATTGCAACTAAACGCTAGAAAATAAATGAGTACATTTTTATTTACAGCAAGTAAATAAAACCAAATACTTAAAATGTGCTTATATTTTGTGTAAATGAAGCATTTCGATGTGATATATTTGCTAATATTATTTGGCTTATACTTAGAAGGACAAAGTACCTATAAGCCAGATAATATTAGTTTATGTATTTGACTGCCAGACAGATGTTTGTTCCGATCGTAATCCGGAATGCTCACTGTTACGGAAGGAGAACCACATTTTAGTAGAAAGGATGGCTATTATTTTAAAAGCTAAAATATAAAGAGAATCGTAAAACAAAAGACAAATGAAAAACGAGCATTTATTTAACCTATGTTGGAATGGTACTTATTGAAATGTACCTATCCAACAAGTCAAAACAGTACCTACTAGAATATTTTATGTAGTTGAGGAGTTCTTATGGCCACGATCGGGATCCATCAGATCAAGTCATATACCTTTAATCCATTGACATCGAAGTTACATATATATTTCAAATTACAATCTGTAAGATAGAAGAAGTTAATATTAAGATAGAAGAAGAAGTTAATAAGAAATAAGATAACATTCACACGTCAATATAAGTTAATATTAACTATAACGTTCAACAAAAGGTGATGAAACGTTTCTAATATGATTTTTTGTTGCTAGCGAAACATCCCTGCGACTCAGTGAAGTGTGGCCTCCGCGAGCGGTGTTCGCTGGACGCCCGCGGAGTGGCGGTGTGCGGCTGCGGCGCGCCGTGCGAGGAGGTCGTCCGGCCGGTCTGCGGCACGGACGGACGGACGTACGACAATCCCTGCTTGCTCGAGCGCGCCTCGTGTTTGGACAACCGGGATATACGGGTCGCTTATATGGGATTTTGCGGTGAGTAAGATATATATATTCGGCTGAATTTTATCCGGGTAACGTGTATTGTGGTTTTTGTTGGTGTTCAATATTTATGTTTGGAAAAATGTGTGAAGAATTTATGCTACAATACTGTATACGCACTGTTTTTGTCACAAAAAAAATTAAATTACGTTTACATTGTATTTTTAACATTATATTTTGCCAAAAACTGATAGGTTTTGGACCGATCGTAGAAATAGTTTTCGTATTTTTTGTGCTAAATTACGCAATTATCGCCCTATCTAACGCTTGGATAGACTGATTATATAAACGAATAAATAGGTTAATTACTTACACAATACCAATTAACAATATTACTCCTATGTTATTATTGTTACACCGTTACGGTGTGTGTAAAGTGTACGGCGAAGTGTTATATTACGATTTACGACTGTATCTAGGTTATACCTTGTACATCGACTTTCTCGAGCGTAACAAGGACTCAATTTATCAACAGGATCAGAGAACCCATGCGCCCGGGCGACGTGTCCATGGGGCGGGGCGTGCGTGACTCGCGGCGGGACAGCGCATTGCGCCTGTCCCGTGTGTGACGCCACCCTCGCCCCGGTGTGCGCGTCCGACCACAACACGTACGGCAGCGAGTGCAAGATGCGCATGCACGCCTGCCAAGCTAGCTTCAAGGATGGCGACTTACGAGTGCTGTACAATGGGACTTGTCGTAAGTAGTAAAAATATAGCCACTTTACAAGGTAAAGTGGACTATGTCAGTCTCGTTTATGACACCACGCATGCACGCTTGCCAAGCCAGCTTCAAGGATGGTGACTTACGCGTGCTGTATGGGACTTGTCGTAAGTAGAAAAAATATATTGTCTCTCTAGAAAAACAGCGTACGGTACTTGCCTTTATTGCGACGTTACTCTGGTTCCAGAGTATGCGTCTGACCATAGCACGTACGGAAGCTAGAGCAAGATGAGCTTGCACGCTTGCCAAGCCAGCTCCAAGGATGGCTACTTACGAATTCTTTTCAATTGGACTTATAAATAGAGAATAATTAGGAAATAACTTCATAATTCTAGCAGTAATTCTAAGAGAGTTAGTTTTATGCTTGTCTCGTTTGCAACGCACCTATGACCCCGTAAATAAATGCCTTTGACCACAATACGCTCGGAAACGAACTGAAAAAACTACACTTTTAAAAATGTCCATTCATAAAATTCACAGACGAACAACAGTGTATACAATTTTGTCGACTGGTGTCGAGCTAGTGCACCTAACTTGTATGTAGGATATTTACGAATATGTTGATTTTTTTTCCCCCATAAGCTATTCTCAAAATTCAGGTCATATTACGACTACTATTCAGCTATCTACATGTTTTATTTGAACTGCGGTACGAAAAAATCTTATTAATTTTGCTAAGATGAAACGATTGGAGCAAAGACGAAAATGTTAATATAATAATGAAACGCAATATCCTTAATTTGTTTCGAGAAAAGGTACAAAGATATTACTAATATTCAGATTTGCGAGATGAGCAAATATTTTCATCATTTATTCGGGTTAAAGCGACGTTCTGGAACGGCGAATTTAAAGGTAAAGATGAAATCAATTATAAAATTCCCCTCCGAAGAAAAATCGCTATCAATTTCTCGTGATGGAAGTCTTTTCCTTTTATAAAGTTGTCAATAAAAGGCGCACAAGAATGGCGAAAAAATGCTTTTATAAAAGAACGCTTGTTTTTTAATATCATCTACCTCTACATTTGTAGAGGTACTGTAACAGTTCAATCTCACTTGATGTTTTTCACTTCGTCTCAGACGGTCGTATAATCTTGTAGGAGCAATTGATAGAATTGGTCCTACGGAAAACCTATTGTGAAAATCTATGTTACTGCTACAGTCACTTACGTAAGAGGTAAGTAACGTAAAGGGAAGAGACCGTTCCTATTCTATTTTGATAAATAATTTCAAAACATTTCCTAGTTTGTGGTTTCTCGTATGTCTTCAAGTGGACAAGCAATCATTTTAGATTTCCTATAAACAGTTTCTTGTTATTCAAGTGAAGTGACAGTTTACCAATACTTTAAACATTTCTACCGATTACGAGAGCGTAAATGGTTCCGGGTTCAAACCCCACCCAAGTAGACATCTGAATTTAGATTTGCATCCCGGGTTTGAGCGTTTGTAGAGTCTTCTTTGATTTATGTCACAGAGAATATTTGTTATGTAATATCACATATGAGGCGATCACCTTAATCTTCAAGAGTGGCAGTGATCATTCAGCATTACGGACTACAAGCTATTTGCTACTTAAATTTTGTAACACGAGTGTAGGTGCCATTTTCTTTTTTTATTTATGTAGATTTACTCTCATTTTACCAAATCAAATCAGGTGATTAGCTAATAAGTGGGTCACCATGTGACCTTATACAATTTTTATAACAAATGTTTTCTCTCAATAAAAATAGCTCAAGGTATTCTCATACTCCCACACGTAGTTTTTGTTTTTCGATACGCTACTGATGGCGGTCATTTGTTTCGAGAGAATGAGTGCTAATTAATTGCTGCGTATCTATCACTTACGTTGCTCGCTGAAATGTCAATTAGAGATTAAAACGGGTGCTTGAATAATGAAAGTAGACACAGATAAATGGAAGAGGACAAAGGATTAATTTTGGAATCTTATTGGCTATTTAGCGAGCCGATGTCAGGGATGTCTTAACGACTTTCTGTACTTTGAATAGTGGCAGAGCTAGTATGGTAACCTATCCGTACTTTGAAAGATCCGATAAGAGGACTTATTTCTAGCGTGAATTGTCGGCTAGCTTAGATTAAAGACTATCATCTATATAATGCTTATGAGTGACAACAATCTGTGATCGGCTTGAGGTAGAACCTATTTGGATTTGGTCACAGATGTCCACGCGGCAGTTACCACGTACCATCATGTGACGTGTGATGTGTGTGTGTGTGTGCGTGCGTGTGTATGTGTGTACACGTTTATTATTCAAATCTTATAAAACAAGAACATAATATTCCAGCCTCAATATTAATAAAATTATTCTCGGAGGCATTTGGTTAAAGTCAGGAGCAATTTGCAACTGTTAGCAGATAAGTTTTAATAACGAAGCGTGGGAGTTCGGTGGCTATCGATCGACCGACTGAAGCCCTGATTGGCATAGTCACTACTTAGATGAACAAATTTTACTACAGATACTAACTACTTTAGTGACGTTTCTTGCTTAAAAGCATCGCTTCACTTTAAAACTATCTTAACTTTTTATTCTTGATTTTACTTGAAATTAAGTATTCCATTTATAGACTAGGGTAGAAGCCTTTAAAAATAATAAAAAGTGAAATAAAATTGTAGTAGGATGAAACCCATTAGAAAAGGAGGGGAATATTATAAAAATGAAGGGAAAAATAATTTACGGGCGATCTGAGGTCGGGGAGGGGATGGGGGTGAGTCTTTAAGGGTAAAAAACGGTTTTTCTCGATTTCCGGCAAAACTAAAAGTCCTATCGAAAAAAGTCAAACGGCAAAGTTGTAGGTAATAAAAAGATCTAAAACTTTTGTATTCACACTTTTTTTACATAACCTCAAAATTTATGTGAAAAATTCAAAAAACCAAGTTTTTGGTTTTTTATTTTTATCTTTTACAAAAAAAAAATTTTTTTAACGAAATTTGGCGAAAACTTACCTTTTTATGTCCCAAATACGCTGTAATTTATTTGATTAAAAATATTTATTTTTTCACCTTATTTTGAATTAATATCGATAAAAACACCCTAATTTTCAATCGAAAACTCACCCGTCAAAATATCAGCTTTTTTCAAAAAGTTGGTATGTTTTCTGTTCGTTGAAATCTCTACTTTTTGATGGTGAAAAAAAAAATATATGTTACTATAGTAAATTCTCAGAAAATGTAAAAAATCAAAAAAAACTCGAATTCGATTTTTTTTTTTAATTTTTATAATAAATTTTGAGCTATTTATTAAAATTACCACTTTAATTACTCGAAAAACATTAGATTACATGTTACATTGATAAAAAAAATTGCAAATAAGAATATACTACTATAATTAACAAACAAATCAGTTCATAAAATTAATATTTAATAAGACATTTACAATATTTGGAGAAAGTTGTCGAATCTTCTTTAAATTATATGCGTAGATGTCTATTTATAACTATTTAAAGAAAAATTATATACCTGAGTGACCTACGAAAAATAGTAGCCCATCAAAAGGTATTTCATGGAGAAGTGGGGAAGGGGCTAGGCGAGTCTGGGTCTTACTACATACATACCTACTATTTCGTAGCAGCTGTTACAACCGTTAGCCTAACCAGTATTCGAAATACAGTACAATATACAACATCGTTTATAAAAATACACGTGCACGCTGAGTTTCTTGAAGATAATTGTGACAAGTTTACTTAAAAAAAAAACTTTTCGAATCTGCATAAGAAGGTAATTACTATATCTATTTTTGTCTGTATCAATCAACTCAAACATAAAAATCGTAATATTTTCTTTAATAGTATACTTAACGTAACGTAACCTAAAGATTGAAATTAAATGATGTTTTAGTATAAGATAAAAAAATAATAATCTCCTTAATTTTGCACAAACAAATTTAGTTAATCCCATGGAAAAAAAAATTTTCAAAATACATAAAAAATATTTTAAAAATCTATAAAAAATATATAAAATATATATCATAAATATATTTGTAATAACAAACTTTTGGCCGATTTTCATATGTATTTTTTACATTTCAAATATATTTCAGATGTATTCAAAATATATGAAATATACTTGAAAATCAGCCAAAAGTTAGTTATTAAAAATATATTTACTATACATATTTTTATATATTTATACATTTTAAATAGATTTTTAATATATTTTTTAGACATTTTGACATTTATTTCTTTAATATTTTTTTTTTATGGGGGTATATTCACGATAAAATAGTGAAGGCATTATTAATTCGATTCTGTCTTTTCAGATTATCAGTATGGATGAATCTGTTTGTATCATCTGCAATAAGGCAGATGATAAGCAAGTGTATGAAATAAAAAAAGCAGCTTTGAGTCGTTTAGTGGTATCCAGCACTTCCAAATTTCAAATTCAAATCCAAATTTCGAATTCGAGTTTTTTTTTATTTTTTGCATTTTCTGAGAAGATTTACTATAGTAACTTATTTTTTTTTCACCATCAAAAAGTAGAGATTTCAACGAACAGAAAACATACCAACTTTTTGAAAAAAGCTGATATTTTGACGGGTGAGTTTTCGATTGAAAATTAGGGTGTTTTTTCGATATTAATTCAAAATAAGGTGAAAAAATAAATATTTTTAATCAAATAAATTACAGCGTACTTGGGACATAAAAAGGTAAGTTTTCGCCAAATTTCGTTAAAAAAAAATTTTTTTGTAAAAGATAAAAATAAAAAACCAAAAACTTGGTTTTTTGAATTTTTCACATAAATTTTGAGGTTATGTGAAAAAAGTGTAAATACAAAAGTTTTAGATCTTTTTATTACCTACAACTTTGCCATTTGACTTTTTTCGATAGGACTTTTAGTTTTGCCGGAAATCGAGAAAAACCGTTTTTTACCCTTAAAGACTCACCCCCATCCCCTTCCCGACCTCAGATCGCCCGTAAATTATTTTTCCCTTCATTTTTATAATATTCCCCTCCTTTTCTAATGGGTTTCATCCTACTGCGATTTTTATTGGTTTTAAAAATTATCGACCCTGGTCTATTACGAATATCTCGCATGGAAACCGGAATGATGTTATAATAAATGGAGCTCAAATTTAATTTAAATTCTGTAATACTCACGTTGTTAATAATTTTATTAATGATATTGTAAATGAACGATCAGATTGTTGTGTACCTACTGTCTACGTGCCTATCACAAAGTACATAAATACGTACAATAAGGTACATAGCTTACTTTCATATGGGTAATGTTTTTCGAGCGTAGGTGAGTATCTGTCTCGTTCTTTCGCATGTTCTACCGCCGAAATGTTTTGACGGATTAAAAAAAAATGTGATGTGTCGCTGAATTTGTCATGTGTGAGTGGCATGGGCTGTATTTTTCGGCAGACTTTTTTATAACATTTTTGTAATTAATTTTCTCATGCCCTATCCTTCGTTAATTTTATAATTTCAATGTTATTCTTATACGCACTGTAATAATTATTATAGAAACACATGTTTACTATAGGAACTTTAATGTAAAATCCTCCTTTTTATTATGTACCTGATGTATCTCGTAGTGCATACACTGTAGTGTATATGATGTGTGTATGATTGTTAAATCAATAAATCAAACATACATCGTACATACATGCATCATATACACTACAGTGTAATAATGTATCAGTATTATATTTGTAACAATTCTGTGTAGAAACCTGCGCAGATATAGTCTGTCAGGGCGGCGGCGACTGTGCGGTGGACGTGGACAGCGGCCGGCCCGTCTGCCACTGCAATCACAACTGCACAGAGGCACAGGTAATGCTGTGTTATAAGTATCAGTACTTAAATATAAGACTACTTTAAGATGTCAACGAATGTGATGGGCAAGTCTTAGCTTTAATGTTTCCTACACTTTAATATAAATATGGTCTGTATGTTAAAATTTATAAAGCATTTTAAAGTTACACTTGATATTGATACGCATGGAAAGTAGAGCATTACACAATTATAGTATAAGAAGAAATTGCGTTGCGAAAAATATTAATCAAATCAAATAATTTTTTTTTACACAAAATAGGTTCTTTACAGGGCACTTTTTGAATGTTAATACATCTACCGCCATAACCACACTTCAAGATTTTATACTAATAACGAAACTCTTTGAAAGCGTTCCAGTTGAACAAATCCCCTATATGCTAATATTCAAACATGTTTAATAATTACTTTTGTAAATAATGACGCTTCAGGTTAAATATAACAATCTCGCTTGTTAAACTATGAAACGAATTAATTACTCTATAAAAATATTCAATCTCCACGTGAATGGAATTAGGTTCTCAATTTGGAATTAAGTCGAGAACGAAATTCCTATCACTTAAGTCGGATTCGAACGAACATAATTTCGCAACAATGGCCACTTAATTCGGCGGAACACGGAGATCATAGCCGCTTGTTACACAAACCGAATAATAACTTGTTTAGAAATAACATTTTGATGATCTCGAATATTGTTGTTTTACGAAGTTGTGACGATGCTTACTCAATTTCTTTGTGTGGGCGATATTCTCGTCATATAGTCTATTAGATTGTTGAAAATTCGAGTTAGATTTCTATATTTCAATTTTGTTTTTATTGATAAAATGCAACTGAAAGGAAGTAGAACCCTTTGTGGTGTTAGAGACTTTACCTTTTTCTGCATAATAACGGCAGTTTTTAGTACTGCTTCGTTCAATTGCCACTCATCACCCAATTGGTAACATGATCGCTTGATAATTATTTTTATTATTCTAAAATCCTGGATTCATGTTACTTAAACATCAACTATTTCTAAACCTATTACATTTCAAAAATATAAACCTACGTCGTCAAAACTATATAAATTGGTAGAGTTAACTTTCTTTTCACCGAAGAAACTTTCTTTTTACGTTAAAGATTATCTGTTCACTATGATTTCGTATTAAATTCAGCGTCACATTAACATTTCCAAATATTTGCAACAGGAATCAGACGTCGTTTGCGGCTCCGACGGGCAGAGCTACCCGTCACAATGCGAATTGGACTCGGCGGCTTGTCGCGAGCAAAACGAGCTGCGGTTGGCTTACAAGGGCGACTGTGGTATGTTTGTTGTTATACTAATTATGTTTAGTGTTTGAATGACGCGTATTTTTCGGGGAACTGAGTTTTGGATTATTTCTTAATGATGACTCGTTATCATCATAATGGAGATAAATATAAGAATGGAAAAATTAGTCTTTTGTTTAGTCGTATAAAGTAGCATGGGGAAAGCAACTGTTGGCTAATTTTGTGGTAGCATGTACATAAAATGTCAAGAAAATAACTCTTCTATTTGCAAGTCAAATTATACATACTAAGATTGCCAGGTGATAAACGAATTAAAAATATTTTCTACGCCTAATCTTGTATAGTTAAATCACGTTCTAACTCAAATGACTCTCGTCCCGCGACACTTCACGACATTTCATGTATCGCAAAGAAACATACATTCTACAAATCTGTATTTTAATATGAAAACAATGATACATGTATCGCGATGCTTGACAGGAACACTTTGAAAAACGTACGACACGGCGACCTAATGCATATTAACATATAGACAAGTACCGCACAAAAACAATAGTCAAAGAAACCTGTTTAAAAGATGTCAAGCATTAATTAACAATATTCATCAGTAGCACTACCATGAGTTTACAAAAGTATTACTCGCTAGCGACTGCGTAAAATAAATGTATGAAAAATTGTACAGCGCCTCTGGTGGTTACTCGTAGAAGTAAAATCCGTAGTGGCGTAACTCGATACGTAAAAAACCTATCGAAATCAAATCGCTAGCGAATGTCATTATGATCTATTGCCATACAAATTCGGTCCCATGAGTCATTAATTTGACAGACGTTGTCAAGAAATACCGTAACGATAGTAGTTATGATATTCACTAGCAAAATGACAATAGTTTTCTATTTACAATTTCTATAGTGGCGTTTCTATGCCAACTCATGGTAGTGCTACAGTACAAACTGAATTTGACGGTAGGTACGAGTATGTGTGTCATTCCAAATGCATTGCGGTTGGCTTTCAGAGCCGATTGTGGTTGGAAACAGTGGTATTATAATTACGAAACGATCATAGCTCTGTGGTGCAGGCGAGCGATATATAATTATACGGTCGGTCATTGGATTGGTGCCCATTAGTAGAAATCTTCGTAACGGTTCCATATTTCGAAATACATGAAGCAGTCATATGGTTTTCATTATTCTTCTTGATATAAAAAGAAAAGTTCGATCTGGTAGTTTTTTGGCCAAGAGTGCGAATGTGAAGTCTGTCAATGACATATATTTGGCAAATTAATGGAATTATTTAGTTATTAACTTACTTCACAAACATTAAAAGATATATTAAGTACAAAAAAAGAAATAACAGACTTCACATCAGAATATATTCTAAAAAATAGCAAAGAAAAAGGAAAAAATCCGTACTCTAATGCCTCGCAACTTAAATTCCCGCGCTAAAATTATAGGCTATACGGGTCTAATTGCTCTGTTTGGCCACAACGTTGCTAACTAATTAGTACAGTCCGGATAATTTTACTGAAACAATTTCCCTCGCTTCAGGATTACACTATTATTCACTAACGGTGCTAATGCACGATATCCAAAAAGTTTGCTTCAAAATTTTATATTAGTCATTTTTATCTCTGCCACAATTTTGCTTCATTACTGTGTTTATTGCGCGAATGTTCTCATAAATGATTTCATGAAATGTTTGCGGGGAAAATATCTGGCTATCTCTGAAAATTTTATCGGGGGAATTCTGAACGTGATTTATTAAAGCGGAGAAATAAGCGTTACTAAATTTATAATAAAGTGTTAACCCCTTAACATAAAAGATTTATTTTTATCAGCAGTATTTTTAAAATTCACATGCAATTAATTACGTCAATTAGTAAATAAATCGTACATCTATCGTAACTTATTTTTATATAAATAGGTAAAATTTAATTTATATAAGTAAAGACAGCTATTTTGAATGCTGCATACGCATAAAATTCGCTAATTCGCATATTCGCTAAAACACATTTCATTCAAAATTAAAATTAAATTTAATGATTTATATAAGCGAACGTTAAGAATTTCATACAAAATACTTTATGCATGACGTATTCACCGATTTACTTCTCTCGAAGTCGGTGAAGACGCGAAATTCAAGAGTTAGCGATTTTACGTATTTCCGATTCGACTTCCATGTTGTATCAAACAGTACATATTTGAATACTTGTATTGAAGTTGTAGCAATGTTTGCTTATAAATATTGCATGGAATGGAAAGTATTTGGTACAAAATAAAAATAAAATGTTAAATATACTGTACTGGAGCAGTGATAGCCTAGTGGTTAAGAAATTCGGCCTCTCCATCGAGGGGTCCGAGGTTCAAATCCCAGGCACGCACCACGCACCTCTGATTTTTCAAAGTTATGTGCGTATTAGAAAATAATTATCACTTGCTAAACGGCGAAGGAAAACATCGTGAGGAAACCTGCATACCTGAGAGATACCAATACGCACTTGGCCAGCGCGGTGATAATGAGACGATAATGAGACGAGACCCGTGCCCAGCAATGGGACAGTAATTGGTTGTCGATGATGCTGATTGATGAAATATATTGTAATATTGGACAATCCATAAAGGTCTAATCTAAAGTATATACAATATACATAGTTTAATATTAATAGTGTAAAATTTATCAGCTCTGACGAAACTATTCCACTCGATGGAACGTGAAAATCAGATCGTAATGGAAAGCGGACGAAGAAAAGGTTCATATTCGAAGGTATGAATTATAATTTCCAAGGAATTAAGTGAATGAGGTAGGGTAACAATACGCTTTTGTGCCATTGGAGGTGGCTGGCCAAAATTTTAATTACTAGTCATCAGTTTAATAAGGGAAAGGTCGCACAAAGGATGTCATATGAAGATTAACTTCCCTGTAATGGCTTTCATCGTGCGGGTTCCGTGTGTTATTTTATGGTTTTTATTATTCCTAATGTCGCGTTATTATCCTTGGCTAAACACAATTTTAGTTTATTACCGTTTCACCATTGACAAAGTATGTGATATTAGTTTTCAGATGTTATGGCTTTAGTTTTATCTTATAGTTGTGTCTTCATATCTTTAAGTACTCCTATTTTATTTTGAGTTTAAATAGGCATTATTAATATCCTTTCTATGTAATAATTATAATAGTAATTTATTTAGTTTTTGCACTTAAATTGTAAAAAAATAATTATACGTTTCCCTTAAAAAATGTATGACCAATATTTCATATTCAGATGCTTATGCTTTTAAAATATATACTTCAAAATAAATGAAGTTTGTGTAAAAATATATCTGATATTTTGAATATGTCTGTTAATTTAATGAAATCTAATGAACGGAATTCCTGGTATAATGTATAGTCTGGTATAATGGACATCTATCATCAGCACTGGATAAGATTATATTCCTATCTGAAGTCGTTCACAAATGCGCCACTACCCTTCAGGACTAAGTTGGAATGCCTCGGATAAGTATGTGTTACTTACCACACACTTCAAACCAGAATACAGTAGCATTTTACACTGCTGTTATTAGGCAGAAATAGGTGTGGCAGTGGTGTCGCCGGAGTCGTAGGGTTCTAAAGTGCAGCTTTATAATCGAGGACTATATCCAATGTGATATTATAACACCTTTATAAGTCATTAACTAACCATATAATTAATTTCATAAAATATTCAATAACGATAGAAAACAACTGCCGTCAACTTCCTCCTGATTAAACTTCAAACAAAAAGGACATGGTTCGTCTCAATACAAACTTATATTCGTATTTGTCTACACATTTATTTCCCTACTTTATTTGTACGTGATTCGCAACTTTGGGAAGATCCGGCAATTTCATGCGACTTATATATTTCTAAAAGTTCATAACTTTTCTGTTCTTTTCTTCTTTCTTCTTTCTTCCGAGTTGTGTGTTCATAAAACTGTCACGCCTAGTCACACAGCTGAAATAATGAATACATCTTTCAATGTTTTTGTTTTACTTTATTTAAAATTTTCATATTTAACACAGTATGTTTTGTTGTTTTATTATAAAAATACTGCAATAACAATACTTAGTAACTAAAAAGTTATGTTGTTTCGTTTTACACTTTAATATCTGTCATTAGCATATTACAGGACATTTTTCATTTTAAGCCCTCATATAATAACGAGAAGTAGAGAAAAATAACACGACAAAAATATGACTGGAGCCTCTGGTCAGAAATATTATTTTGGTCTATACTTTATTGGGTGTATGAATTATAATTATTCCGTCTGTCAATGTTTTTAACGACTAAAATATGATAATGAAATCCACATGTCTAAAAGTTCTGCACATTTTTTTTTTATATTTGAGCTTAACAATAAAGCAGACGTTGTACCTGATGGAAAGTAGTCAACGTCGCCTATGAACATTTGCAACACCAGAGGAGTCGCCAATGCATCGCCGGCTTTGAAGGAGTGCACCTTTTTTGAAGAGCCCCGTGTAATTAATATATCTATATACCCTATGTTAGTGTGGACTCCTATGATATTTTTCATTCTATGAATAATTACTTGATGCTGATGTTAATTCATGTCCGATATATTTTAGTGTTAACTATTAATAAGCACGTAAACAAGTAATTATGGTATTGAGGACTAATTAACCGTTTATTTAAGTAAAAAAGAAAACTATATTGAAATAAAAATAATATGAAAGTGTACAATGAAAATACCATTAAAACAATTATGTGTAATTTTCAGGCATAATTTCACAGTGGTATCTGATCCATTTGTTAAATATTAAAACGACAATTACGTTAAATTAATATTTGAACCATATTTCAACCTGTATTTCGTGTAGATAATGAGCCTAACCCTGTAATTCTAGAACCTTCGAATTTTAAATTAAATTTGGAATGTTCAGGGGACATAATAAAGGTTTGATAATGGCTGATACTTTACTTTGCATAACTATTTCTGACATATACATTTTAATTTAATTTTCAAATTGAAATAAAGAAATAATTTTATTAAAACAATATGAATTAGCCGTCAGTAAGATTTGTAGATAGCGAAAACTTCAGAAGAGCCATTTACAAACGTATCTGGGAGGGAAATGAATAAACCATTTATCTCCGTCAAAGCAGTGGTTTTGAAAATTTCATTAACTCAACATGTTTCATGTTTTTGCATTTAAAACCCGCATTATGTCAGTGTATGAATATTTCCATTCTTAAAATTAATATTGTAAATTTACATTATTTCCCGTTTTTTATATTTTTAATTTCTTTTTTAATATAATAATAGTTACGTATTTAATTATTTGAATGATTTTATATTATCTTTTTCCAATAACTGTTATAATCGAAGTCTAATAAGCTATTGAACTGTCTATTCACAGGGTATTTAAGGAAACCAAAATTATGAAATGATCCTACAGAAGAAACACGCTTCATAAAACTGTCTTTTGTTATTTACCCGTAATTAGTGTCGCTATATAATTATAATATTTCATTCTGGATTCTACGAACAATACCCTTCGACAAAAATAACGTTTGTTATATAGTATCCACCCACGTTTATATTGCTTACCAATTTAAATGACAGATTGATTTCTTGATAAGCGATAATGATACGGCGAGTGGGCGTAATAACGACCAACGCAAACCACATAAAGAGGCATCCAGATAATTTAACGCAAGCGTATATTAATTTGCCTTTGTTACGTTATACAATGGAAATATTTCTTCCAAACTTTCAAGATTACTTTCTTGAAAAATAACCTGTAGATTTCGTGTCAAATTGATCAGCCTCAATAAATTTCTCACTACTCTACGCCATAAATCATAAAACGGCACCGGGCGGACTCGAGGAAAAAACTCCGCAAGCGAAAAAATTACGACACTTTGTAAAATATCGACAGAATTCTGAAATGTTGAGTTATTAGAAAACTTTTTAATTAGCGACGTTGGTACGTACTTATATCAAATTGCTTAGACTATGGATGGGAAATATTATTTTTAGTTCACCTAAGGCCATTTTACTCCAGCAGGTCGGACAGTAATCCAACGCGGTTGGGGCTTTCGTTTTGCTTCGGATGGTAAAACAATCGTTATTAAATTTTCACGGATGTCTTCCCCCGTTGCTAGCGGAAAAGAGAAAACCTAAATAATATGTTTCATGCAATAGGAATTTGTAGGGCGTATCGCTCGCTTTGCCACGAAGTAAAGTGATTTTAGTTTAGCTTAAATGTTTAAACACTGTTCATTCGCGAACGCTCGTATCATTTAATTTCTATCTTGAAATGGAAAATACAATTCGTTTGAATACAGACCATTATAGATAAAATAAATTAATTGTTATTAAACGAAACTATTGTTTGTCTTACATTTATCTAAAATTCAAACTGTATTGTTTGTTACCCTTTTTGTATTCAATACAAAATTACGTATACTGGTTTTGGGATTGAAACACAAATAGAAAATAATCAGATCGATTTTACGGATTCTATATTCTACATTATCCTATCCTAGTATTCTATCAAATTTTCGGAATAAAGTTATTAGTAATTTCATTCTTTCCTTTACATTTATAATCGTGGTATTAGTTAGTATCTAGACACTGTTATATTCGAGCTTGTACCAAATAAAATATTTTAATACCTCATTATTTTATAACAGCGCTGTGTGAATCCGTCCAATGTTCGTTTGGAGCACACTGCGAGGCTGGAGAGTGCATATGTCCCACCGACTGTACCGGTGCTCCCCGGGAACCAGTTTGCGGCAGCACCATGCAAACCTACCCCAACGAGTGCGAACTGCAGAAGGCAGCTTGCCGTCTACCACCGCCTGCAACCCTACACGTCATCTTTTATGGAGACTGCAAAGATCGACTCGCCGTCGTGCCACCAATAGCTATGAGTGCGTATAGAGTTTTCATTCTCTACATTTACATTCCCTATCTCTTAAACAAATAACAAAACAAACGTTTAATTACCCTATACAACCTTTATCAACATTGTTCTCTAAATACAATTTAACAATTAACATCACTAAAGTTTAGATTACTATCACAATATATAAACTCGGTAATTGTATTCCCCAACTAATATGGATGTCTGTTTTCAACATAAAATAGCGTACATGTGCAGGCAAAATATTTACTATCGGACCGTCATCAACCCTAGTTGTTAGCAGTAATTTCAATAAAGCGACCCATCCTTGATCAATTAACTAACTTTCCGCTTTATCGCTCGACTAACACGCAAATATTTGGTTGGGTGTGGGTAGCTACGACCGCGATGACCACGACGGAGGCGGAGGAAGGGTCGACGGATTCTTTGGGCGCGACCGATCAAGGGACGGCGAACCCGTCCGCTTGCCGCGACATTCGCTGTGATTTCGACGCCAGCTGCGAGGTCGGGGCCGACGGGTACCCTCGTTGCTCTTGTCTCTTCGAATGTCCGGCCGACGACGAATACTTCCCCGTTTGCGCTTCCGACTTCAGACTTTACCCAAGTTTGTGCGCCATGCGAAAGGAGGGCTGTCACAAACAACTGGAGCTTCGGTTGCGGCCTTTGGACCTATGTAAAGGTCGGTATTGCATGTAAAGTTTATACCTAACTTTCCGTGCATGACTTTGGCGTATTAGCAACTAAACTACCT
The DNA here is from genome assembly GCA_014595695.2 of Epargyreus clarus clarus. Lineage (NCBI taxonomy): Eukaryota > Metazoa > Arthropoda > Insecta > Lepidoptera > Hesperiidae > Epargyreus > Epargyreus clarus. Next base: position 2,187,065 of record JACTTY020000060.1, on the reverse strand, counting down.
ATATCACGATTTCTTGAAACAAGGCTAACAGGAGTATAGCTCGGTTAATTAATTATTCGGAACACAGGTATGGAGGTCAGGCCTTGCGGTAACAACAAAGCCATGATTGATATGTCTACCGGGCTCGAAATAGACTGCGGGAACGGACCACATCGTCAAGACTGCCCGCCGGGGAGTTATTGTCACATCACACTGACTGCAGCACGATGTTGTCCTAAAAGTAAGTCTACTGGATAAGAAAATAACATAATTAAGTATAAAAAAATAACAAAACAAAACCATTAATCCAACATCAACGTCAAAGACATCCCGTGAACTTTTTCGACTCTTTTGTCAACTCTAAATGAAAAATGTAATTGAATTCATTCACAGCTTGTTGGCTTTGAAGTGTTGTTTGTCAATTATTTCCCCTTTGTTTCAATGTACAATGTTTATTCAAATACAGTTCCATGGAGAATAATCGAATCTAATCGATCAGAATAATAATGCGATAAAACAAAAGGGAGTTTAAATTCTTTATACGTGCCAATAAATAAACAAGACCATAGTTTGTTACACCATAAAACTGTAAAGTATTCGGTTCGGAAATATAACTTGTGACTTATGATTTGGAAGTGACGATACTGAGGTACAAGGCGGCGCGAGCAAATTGGATACAATCACGCTAGCTGTTGCCGAAGCCTTTGTTCTGTTTCATAAAACGTTTCGTATCGGGCCATAAAATTCTCAATTTTATTCGCCGACGGTGCACGTGTAAGCAATTTTCATGGGTATATCTATTTTAGATGATAGCAAGCAAGTGGACGAGAGGAGATCGCATTGCTCGGAGAGTTCCTTCGGTTGTTGTTCGGACGGCTCGAGCGTAGCGACGGGGCCGAATGAGGAAGGGTGTCCAATCACGAGTTCCACTTGTGGTTGTAATCGATTGGGCTCGGTGTCGGATAGATGCGACGACGGCGGGCAGTGCGTGTGCCGGCCGGGCGTCGGGGGCCTCAAGTGCGACAGATGCGAGCCCGGCTATTGGGGGCTGCCGCGCATCGGGTCCGGACACACGGGCTGTATCCGTACGTACACTGAATATCAATTAGCTCTTACCGATATTAAGTTTGCAAACGTAGAATCAGGGATGGGGATTGTATATTTTCCCATTGATTAGTAAAGATTACTCACTCCTAACAAGTAAATGTAACCAGTTTTGACAATTGGAATTGGCACTGTCATCTATTTTCGTGTTTGAAAAATATTAAAAAAATATAGTTTTTAGATCATTTACGAATAAAACGATATTTCTCCGCACTTTTTCTTCGATTTCGTGTTTTCGCACCACTTAACTGGGCATATCGACATTTTTCCGCGTAAATTACTTCATGACAGCCATTAAATGGCTGACAGATTTGTCAGCCGTTTAAGCCATTTAATGGCTTCCTTCAATTACAAAGCGGTGAGATATCTATACTTATCTATGTATTTTCCGTATAATTTGTTACATTTGGTCGTTATGATTGAATACGTTTTTATTGAACACGCAGCCGGATTTAACTGAGAAATTATTTGCATTCTAAAAGAGATTAATTATGGTAACATCGGCGCCCAATTGACCAATAATTATTTAATTTTGCGTTAATTGCAAATAAATTAACGAGGTGATTTATACTTTTAGCGTGTGGATGTTCGGCCTTTGGATCGGTGAGGGAGGACTGTGAACAAATGACTGGTCGGTGTGTTTGCAAGACGGGGGTACAGGGTCAGAAATGTACAGTCTGTGCGGACCATAGGCGGCGTTTGGGACCCAATGGATGTTCTGATCGTAAGTATTGGGTTAATTTAAACTTTCATGTGAAGTCTGTTAGTCCATGTGTATTTAAGGGTTAAATTTGACAACTGAATTTTAAGCCCTATCCGATTGAACTGATTTGTATACACGTTTAGTTTGATGACAACGCATGATTAGTTTAGTTAGTGATGTTATACTAGTGTACTCAAATGAAAGGGTATTTAGAGAAGAATACGAAAGTTTTTTTGACAATTTGTCTAGGTACAGTAAATAATTCCGTCGCTTAGGTTGAAAGAAGGGTTAGTTTTACCTAAACTGACTACACAAATTACTTCAACACTATTATCGATTTTGTAGTTAACACAATACCACAAACTTTTGGTTTATCTATTACTAGTATTATCGTTTTTCAAATAAATCGGTGGCTATTGGTTTTCGGGGATTAGTGCCAGTTAAGTGTAACTGTGACTGGGCAAATAGTTAGAACTGTTAGTTGTGAGTTACAAATACTGTTTGAAATAGAGCGCGGTTAGTATGCAGTTACTAGGAAAACATTGCGTAACCAAATGGATAGCAGTATTTATTTTGAGTTTAAATTTCATTTTATGAAATATCCTCCTGAGTCGAATTAAGTAGGTACTTGAATAGAAAATAAAAATGACTTTCATATTAATGACGACCCGCGTGGCGGAGCGGCCATCATACCGGTCTGACGCGCAAAGGGACACGGGTTCGATCCCCGGCCAGACAGATATCTAAATGATGAATTTAGATTTCTATTTCTGGGCCTGGGTGTTTGTGTATTTGTCTATGTGTGTGTCCATGGTATCCACGACACAGGGAATCCTAGTGTGGGGCTGTGAGTGTAGAAAGCGATTATTATTCATTTATTAAAAAAATATTGTTAATAAAAACAGTTACTTAATCTGCCCTATAACAGTAGTGTTAAACGCTATTTTATTCTGGTTTGAAGGGTGTAGGGTAAGGGAGAAATACTTTTCCGAGGCATTCCAGCTTAGTCTTTAGGGCTATGGCTGACCTCAGGTAGGGACCTAATCTTATCTGGCGTTAATTACAAATGTCCATGTGCTGCAGTAGCCACTTACTATCAGATTGACTTCATCTGCTACTCCTATATTATAAAAGTCGGGCAGTGTTATTTGTTTCAGCTTAATATAGAAATATATTTTCTCTCTCCAAACCTACAAACCAATGCATTCTGTATCGTAACTATAAATATGAGTAGTTTTTAAAGCTTAAATAGGTCGGCAATACGCTTTCATAGCCGAAACATTGCTTGCACTAGAAATAGTTTTTTTATTCCGAAAGTAATCAACGAGTCTGCAATTTGCCCGATGCAGATATATCTGCCACTGTCGTCAAATGGGTTATCGTCGCAAATCCATTACGGTCCCATTGTTGGGAACGGGTCACCTCTTACACTGTGAGGGGCTTAGACCATAGATTTGTGGTAAGGGAGATAGACTTTTCCGAGGCGTTCCAGCTTAGTCCTCAGGGATAGCGGCGCATCTGTGGCCGACCTCAGGTAGGAATATCTAATCCTATCTGGGGTTGATCACAGATGTCCATGGGCGGCAGTAGCCACTTACCATCAGGTGGACTGCATGCTCGTCTGCTACTCTTATATTATAAAAAAAATCAGCTTGCGGGCCATATCAAGATAAGTCCAAAGTATCTAGCTTTATAGAAGAGCAAAAACTTGCTTAAATTAATTAGTACGGAATTGAACGAAACTAAATATCTCATTAGTTATTTGAGCTCAATCTGATTTTGTTTTAATTCAAATTATAAATAAGTAAATGAAAAGAGCATTTTGTGGTTTGACTCCGGTGGTACCGTGCCACATTTTTTCTGCCCTTAACAACAGTATTCATCGCCGCTGTATACAGATTTGGACGGTGTGGCAGATTAAGACCTACAATACTTATCCTAGGCGTTCCAACTTGGCTCTCAGGGGAGTAACGCATCTGTGCCAACCATACGTTAAACTCTTTCCCTATCTTGAGTTTATTACAGAAGCCACTTACCATCAAGTGGACAGCATGCTCGTTCGCTTCTTCTATGTTGAAAAATATGTACAGGTGTAAATTATATTTGTTCTCCATTTATTCCGAGGTAAACGCGGGTAAAGTCGATGCGGTAAGCATTTGTTACTCGGAGTTGGCACCGCTTCGTGGTCTTATCGATTCCTCCGCAAAATACGTCTTAGATTATCTCGCAATGAGAATTAAATGCATATTTATGTCGGGAAAAATAATGCACCTGTGCAAGTTTTATATTTTAAATGTTTAACGTAAATATAAATAAATAGGTTTGTTTACACACTAACTTTTGGGTAAGTAGATTTGACAAATTATTGATCGGTTTAACACAATGAAAAATTAAAGATAAACATCTACGTCTTATTATTTTTACAACTTTGGAAGGTTAGCCTGTATGTATATTTAGGGTTTTCAATTTTCGGAAAAGTAGTTCAAGTCTCCCATTCCTATTAAGCTCGGCGCTGTCGTTTTTAAGATAAGCCCTTAGAGATACACAAAATTGAAAAAAGCATGTGCAATTTTAAGTGTCGTTAAATTGCTGAAAAGCGCTAAATTCAAAAAGTTTATCAAATAAATGTCAAAAATAGACTTGAATTTTATTTTCTCAAGAAAGAGAGAGTGATAACGCTAGAGAGGGATAGAGGCATTCAAATAACGTTTCTCGGCGGGAACGTAAATCTAAGTTTAAAATAAATCCTAATTTGTAAACGTCGAAGTATATTGTTGTTAGGAGTTGCGTAACACACATGAATAACAATTACAGAAGCAGGTTCCCTAACTCTAATTTATGGGAGATGAGGCGAGCTAGGTACTGCGAGTGTGGTGTAAGACAATCCATAATTATGTATGTACGAATTAAGTGGATATAATACAGCCATTTGCTGAGTGCTATTGTAAATGGAATTTATGGAAATTATTTAGATTATGTGTTTATTGTTTTAATGAAATATACAATACGTTTATGCAATTTTTAATGTAGTGTAACGCATAATAATGTTCTGCAATGATTATGCGTTCAATTATGCTTCCTATAATCTATTTGGGAATAAAAGTTTACCATTTATGCGTTTGTAAGTGCCAAGGGAAAAGGTAGATAGGTATAGTCCTCGTCAAACTACTAGTCCGCTCTGAAGTTGTTGCGAGCAGGTGTAGTCATACAATTTGCTACGGCGACGCGATTCATTCCTATATTCAGAGCAGACTACAAGTTTTACGCGGACTATATAAGGGTTTTTTTTATTTATTATTTTTTTCATTGTATGAATGACCACATTATATAAAGAGTTACATGATAAGAAATAGGCAGAAACAGGTGAATTTAATTATTTGCAGTAAAAAATATGCCATCAAAAACACTGCTTGTAAAAAAATCCAAGCCTCGCCATTCAGCTCTTCCACCGTAAAAAGTCGTGAGATCCATGGAATATGACATAAGCCTATTCGGACATTTCTTTCTATATTTTAATGATAGAAAATCTAGTCTCAGGTTGGGTTGCACCATGTAACGTTAACGTTAACAAAGTGTTCCCAAGCATCAAATTCATTGTTTAATTTGTTAGGTGCACCATTTTAGTATATTTTTATAGCCAATTGATACGTAACAAAACATTCACCCTTACTTTTCGTTAGCTGAAACAGGTGGTATAGCGGAGTCGTGTGCGGATCTCTCGTGTTACTTCGGCGCGGTGTGCACGGAGCGCACGGGCGGCGCGCTGTGCGAGTGCGCCGCCGCGCCCTGCCCGGACACGGATCTGAATATGCTTGTGAGTATATATTATTATTATTACGTCACCCTCCGTCATAATAATAATATCCTACGTCATAATTGCTCACTGGCAATTGTGTGTAAATCGTGTGATGTTGACCTAAAATGCTTTAGCTTTATCCATTAATATGTCTACAGGTAATATGACTATAGGTAATACAGGGATTTCCTTCAAGAGATTTATCTTCATGCGAAGTTCTATCTATCTATGTCTAGATGCAAAAAATACAGGTTCCCTAGCCTAGCCTAGGGTCGGCTTGGGAAGGTGTATGTCAAAAGTGGACCCAAAAATTTAATGGTTGAATGGATTGTAAATACAAAAAGTAATCCTTATTTGATAAATAATTATATAAATTTCGCATTCTTCACTAAATTCCTCACACTTTTTCATAATAGTACACAAATTTAATGTACCTGTGATTCAACTTGCGAAATCTTATTTCTTAGAACCTACTATATTATAACTTACTTACTTGTGACTAACATTATGTTAGACCTTTTCAGTTCGACTTCATAAAGTTACGTATAGTCGCTCCAGTAAAAGTGTGCCTAAATCAAAGTAAAATACCCTTTAATATTACTACGCTCGAGCAAACCCTCGGAGTGTTGCGAAAGGGGAGTTGTGCGTGCTTTAGATTTTTTCTGCTCAAACATAATATACATTTATAATGTTGATTAAAATTGACCTAACCGTTTGTATGGCGTTTGTTTAATTTATTTTCAATTTTAACAACAATCATTTCTCAGCGTATGCAGGCAAAAAATAACCTGGTTATACGACATTATATTTATGCATTTTAAAGACCGAAAATTAAAAAAAATCTTTACAACGTATACATAAAAGTCAAGATTAATCAATTATATACAAGAGAATAATACGTTGGTTATAGTTTTATCTACCCTGTTTTATCACAAGCGCCACATGTCCTATCACATGTGTAAACTCACACGCATGTGTATAATTTCCCTGATGTGTCTTTGCCACCCGCGAGCATGTGGCATGCGTGACAGGAAAGCCATCCATAAAATGACAGAATACAAGTGACACATATGTGCGTAGGACACGTGTGCAGGCGTAAATTCGCGCGACAGAAACGACCGTTCAGCTTAAAACATGCTGCTCATTTTAAAAGGACATAAGCGCCCGTATCTGTAACTGAAATTATTCTTTATTGAGCAATCAATCATCTTTGGATAGAGGTAGGCTATTAGAGCAAATTTCTTCACGAGTAGGCGCCCTTGCACGTTAGTGAGACGTTAATGGCGCAATTGAAGGCAATATACATTATCCCGTGCTTTTTGCGAGGAAAATTGTTTAGAAGAAAATTCCTTTTTCACAAGGGTCGCAAAAGTTTTTCTTTAATGTACCTTCGAACTTTGTTTTCGCAAAATATCGCGGCATGTAACGTAAAACGTTTAGGCCAGTGAAAGCAAAATTTTTGCATTTATATACTGGGAGTGAAATCAGGGACGTGACGTTAGAAACTTTCCCGAGTAACTGTACTTCGGTAATTATTTCTTTTGTAACTCTATAAAGAAATACGTACAAAAATAAAACCTCAGGAAGAGTTCTCGCAATACAGATAACTACATTTAGCAAAAACACACAAAGTGAAGGCATAAGTTTCCCAAACTACAAAGCACACTGCATTGAAATTCAGGAACTCCGTCTACACGTTAACAATATTTGCTTGGAAATTTCCGTATAAATTTCATTCGAGTTACCACTCAGTAAGTTCGGTAAAAACCAACAGGTATGCGGGAGCGACGGGAAAACTTATGAATCTGAGTGCCACTTGAAGTTGCAAGCCTGTCGTACTCAAGATGACATAGTCGTGCAGGCGTTTGGGCCTTGTAAGCTGTCGGAAATGGGAGGGACAGCTGGTCCCCCGAGACCCTCATCACCTATACAGTTTACGCAACAAGACGATGGGGCCGCATCGAAGTCTACGAGACATCTGCTCAACCCTGAAAAATACTACAACAAATACGACTGGACGAGAAAAGAGACGCCAAGTGATTATGATAACTTGCTGTCGGGACAAAAAATTAAAGGTAAGTAATATTACTACATACTTTATTAATTATATACCTAAGCCATGTCATGTTTCAGTATAAATATTATGTAAAATAATTCCTTCGATTAAATAATAAACCTAAATTAATTACCCACTGAATCTAATATAACTAAAACTTGTTCAAAACTCGAACCTGACAGCCTTCACTTAAAAAATAAATATAATCATGAAATAATGTATTATGTAATACGTATGTCCTTAAAATATTATTTACATTCAAACTTATATATGGGCAAATATGCTTATACGAGCATTTCGTAAACATCTTATCAGATCGTATCATAATTTAATATAGGATCACCGAACGTTATTATGTATTCCACCAAACACCTCCAACACAAAACAATTATTGAAAGCTGAGTTTACATTAAATGGCTGCTGTAATTTAGGAACTTTATACAGATATATTGCTTAATTGCATTAATTTTGTTGAGATTACATAATTATTTGGGATCGTTTCTCCTATCCCCTTGTCATTCTGTGACAACGATCCTTAATTTTGTTAACTTAATCTAACTCGGACAAATGTTTAGTATTATAGTTAATGTTAGTGTCTATTTGGTCACTGTTGGGTAAATTTTATCAAGTGAATAACTTAAGCATATTGTTCTATTAAGTTACAAAATGAAAGTCGGCATGTAAGTAATGTTCATATTTTCTATCCAACTTCTATTCAAATTGTACTTATTCTAACCCGTTTTTAAACACGCCATTTTTAGAATTACAGCGAGACTTGTAGTTTATTTTAATTGCGATTTTATTTAAATATTAGTAAATATATAACTAAGCTTTGTTTAAAAAATGTAAAGGATTAAGGATTCGATACAACTTAATGCATCTTTAACAACGCTAATGTTGTCGAGATTATGGCCTTGTTTCCTTATATCGTTCGTCATTCCGTGACACCGACACTTACGTCCTACGCTTTAACTTAATCAGCTGTTAAAACGTTTTAGTTCACAATTATGATTTATCAACACTAAAGATTAGAGACAGCTTAATGCATATTTAATCACGCTAATTTTGTGAGCATTGTTCACTCTCTCAATCGGACATCTAAACATCCCTCGTCAATCGGTGATACCGACCCTTACGTTAACGTTACGCTTTAACTTAATCAGTTGCTAAAATATTTTAGATCTCAATTATTATATTTCATGACTAAGGATGAGAGGCAGCTTAATACATATTTAATCACGCTAATTTTGTGAGCATCGTTCACTCTCTCAACCGGACATCTAAACATCCCTCGTCAATCGGTGACACCTACTCTTATGTCCCACGCTTAAACTTAATCAGTTTCTAAAGTATTTCAGTTCACAATTAATATCTTTCATGACTAAGGATGAGAGACAGCTTAATACATATTTAATCACGCTAATTTTGTGAGCATTGTTCACTCTCTCAATCGGACATCTAAACATCCCTCGTCAATCGGTGATACCGACCCTTATGTGCCACGCTTAAACTTAATCAGTCGTTAAGACAAAAGATGTTTAGTTACTGTTATGATTATGTCAGACAATAAAAGATTACAGACAACCTAATACATTTACAAGTATGCTAATTTTGTTAAACATTGTGTTGTTTCCTAGGCCCGCACTTTCCCTCGTCAATCCATGACACCGGTCCCATGTCCTACGGTTTAATTTACACAGTTGTTAAGTTAAACGATACTTCGTTTACTTTTACTATCATAAGTGATAGATCAGTTATAGGTTACGCTATATATTTTATGTCTACTGTAATTCTATGCATTATATAAATTACTTGCTTAAACGGTAAATGCCGTGAACTGTAAACGATAAACATCGTGATGAAATCTGTAATTCTGAGAGTTCTAAAAAATTTAAGTTCTCAAGAATATGTGAAGTCTACAAATCTATACTTGGATAGGGCGGTTTACTAACCTAAAATACTAATACTCAGAGGTGAGACCTATGCCCAGCTGTGAGACAGAAAAGAGTTCAACTCCTTCACTGATGACTATATGGTGAAGCAAATGTCAATTGACTTGTAGGTACTGTATGTGATAATTAATTATGTTGTGATTACAACAGTGCTTGTTCAACAGGGTTCGGTCCCTTCGTCACTCGGTGACACCCGACCCTGCCTACGTCCTTAACTCTGTTAACGTTTTATTTTGCTCTTTCCTCTTACGTTAATGTTACGTCGTCCCTTGCCTAAATTAAGTGGAATAATCAAACTAAAATGAAATATAATGGAATCAATCCATCTATAGTTAAATCAATATTGATGACTTTTTTTTTCTTTACAAAGCTTAACATACAAAACATGTTTTTCAAAAGCATAATTTGGAATGGAAATTAATAATATACTTTTTCGTTTGTATCAATACCATGTTTATAATTTTCTGCATTTATGAATAAGTGCGTTCTGAAATTCGCACAACGCACATTACAACGCACGCAGTACTGTATCATAAGTTCGTTATCGTTGCATCTTTATTTAGCCGTGCAAAAGTAAATTTAATTTAATATGGCACTTGTTTAGCAACAAATAAATAATAAATTAGTATTTCTTTCTACATTAATAGTCCCATACTAGGTTTTTCCTGTGTCGTGGTGTCAAAGACATGTTTGTTAAATCCAAGACCCACTCATTAAACTTTGACCGGTATGATGACCGCTACGCCATCCGGGTCAACTAAAAAAATTAACTTTAATCTCTATTTTAATCAGATTCAATTCGTTACTTTTATAACTACAGTTTTTGTTTAAAATCACAATTTTCGTATCTATCTACAATCTGACCCCGATACAGTACGTCGGAAAACAGTTGAATAAATCAATATGACTTGCCTATCCCTATGTTAGTAGTCTATGGTGCGCATATGCTAGTAAGATATACTGCTGTTACGGTTAGCTCGAATGCAGATGTGATTTAGTATTCGGTAAGATTTACTACCCCTTTACCATAAGAAATCCTTGGTGGATTATTTTAGTGAATTCGTATTCGTATTCGTTGAAGGTGGTAGAACCCTTTGTAGTTCGACTTCGGCGGCACCACCGCCACACCTATTTCTACCTAATAACCGCAGTGTTAGGCGCTGCTGTGTTCCGGTTTGAAGGGTGTGGTAAGAGAGACATACTTTTCCGAGGCGTTCCAGCTTAGTCCTCAGGGGTAGCGGCGCATCTGTGGCCGACCTTAGGTAGGAATATCTAATCCTATCTGGGGTTGATTACAGATGTCCATGGGCGGCAGTAGCCACTTACCATCAGGTGGACTGCATGCTCGTCTGCTACTCCTATATTATAAAAAAAAAATCGTATTACCTGTACTAGGGCCACTATTAACATCGGTCCGTTATTGTCTCTGTAAATAAGAACCTTTTACCTCATAGTTCACTACGCTGATCAAGTGAAGAGTTGGAAACTTAACATACCTTTGAAAAGCTTTTTTACTCTTCGGCATAAGTTTTACTAATGCTATTTTGTTCACTATTAAAGCCAGTGGATTTATTGATTGAAGCCAATTATTGATTAACCTTAATCAATAATATTTGTGAATTATTAGTCTCAGTGTGTGTCGTGAATTTAAACCCCAGCTTCCTTATTAAGTTGTCACTGTTTTACCCCAAAGCAAAGGGTAATGTTTTTGGAGGTATGATTGTATATATGTAATATTCTTTGGCGTCCCTCAGTTAATTATTATTTTTATTTATATAGAAATTACTCGTTCACATAGCAATAAAACAGATACCCAAATAGAACAATTCTACGTAAGTAACATAGATATCCGAGTAAATAAAAGGTTAAAGCGGCCCCAACTTCTGAGAAACGATAAAATTGAGTATTTGGAGACAAGTATCGTCACCATACTTATCGTAAATACGCAATTAGCGGGGATCAATATCAAGCGAATGGGAGACAAAGGGAAACAAAAACTCCACGTACACGCTTTTCGGATTAAGGATAAACACGAAATTAAACAGGATACGTTATCATTAAATCTATTGAGACATCAATTAGTAGGAATAGGAATTTATTTTGATTATTTGTTTTGAACACTTTTTAAGAATTTTACATTTGTATTGGAAGTCTAGTAATATACTGTATACTAGACTTTTTGACCAAAAATTTTTGCAAAATTATGACGATCCATCATCATTATTTCAACGATTTTAATTTCTTCATCAATTTTAAAACAATAATAATTAATTAACTACCGTTAAAACTTCAAATATTTGATATATTTTGAAACTATTGCACCTTCGGGACGCTCGTTAAATTCTTCAGGCCTTTACTAATCATATTTAAAAATGTTATAACATTTGAACATGTGAAAACATTTTCACGCCAGCGCGTTCTGAATGGAATAAAATGTTGAAACTACTACATTTATTCCCATGTTTCGGTATACCCAGACGAGTAAATAAAACTGTCATTTCTTTTCCATTCACCAAGGTTCACAAACGGCTACAACAGCGACGGTGGGTGTAGTGGGGGCGTTGCTGGGGGATCTGTGCGCTGAGGACGCGGAGTGCGCGGCGCTGCCCGGCGCGTACTGCGCGCGCGGCGGCTGCGTGTGCCGCCCGGGGTACGTCGCCACTGTGCACAGGAAGGCTTGCATAGGTAAGGTTACAAATTGAACGTTTTGAGATGTTTTCAGAAATAACGACATAGGCATCATCAACAAAACTTTACTTAACTCTATTGGTTGATGTTGTTGTTTTCTTTGTTATTCGGCAGTCTATGGTCTGACTGATGCATGGTTTCCGTAATAGAGTATTTCAGGTTTTTATTTTGTATTATATATGATTAATTAAAGTGAGTTAATTACATGATACGTATCTATACCTATCATAAATAGCAATTATTTTAAAGTTCGACGTATTGTAACACTACTATTGTAAAGAAATTGGTGAGACGGTAGTGCCACTACAGACGAAACACGAAGTGTTCTACCACGTGAGTTAGTTGATGTTCTACACCGTGGTATCCGTTTAACATTATCTAGATAAACTCGTACCTTTTGCCGTTTCTACTACTCAAAGCATTAGTCTAAACGAGACTAAGTTAGTTTTGTAACTAATTACCTTAACATTATTCAAATGTAATAAGCTAGCAAGAAAAGTCGTTGTCTTACTTATTAAGTCAGTTGTAATTTACTAAGTATTAAAAGGTCGACTTCGTAGAAGGCTTCAAGAACTAAGCCTTTTGTCCTATTCAATTTGTAAGGTGAAAATAGGCTTAAATAAATGAAGAATTGTTCTTGCGGTACTCAATAACTTGTAGGCTCTACTAACAATTAAATATGTACATAGAATTACAGGCCTTCGAAATATCGTAATTAAATTACAGTAGCTATAACGTTAAATAAGGAACTAACACAAACGTAATTAATACTGAAAACGTAATATTGAATATTATTACTATTCCTAACTTAATAATTTAGTATGCATTCATTCATGATAAAACGATTATAAGTACATTTTATCACCAGATAAAAGTAATGTATAAAACATAATATTATAATATTAATGGGATAAATAAATAATAATGTTTAATGAAAAATTAATACAAAATCTTAAACAGAATAATCTAAATGTGTCTTAATATTTCCTTATGTCTTACTAAAACATGTAAGTTTATTATGTAATTCGTATTTCAACTATTCTGTAATAAGGCTTACTAAACAAAATACCTGAACATATTACACGGATTACAAAATTGGAGCAATAAATACCAGACCGATATTAGTATGTTCTCATATTAAGTATAGGCACACATAGTAATCCTTCCCAAAACATTTTACCCACCTGCTACTGTAATCCCCGAGTTATTGCAGGGAATTCTACCTGTCATTACGTCAGTCAGTCAATAGTACCTACTATTATGTAAATTGTATTTACATAACAGCTGCAAAATGTTCGAAAGTTTAAGTCTCTTTAGTATAAGCAGATAAAAGACATATTTTAATTAAAAATTTACACATTAATTAGTACTTTTTAAAATATTTAATAAGAAAAGTTTAAGAGTAAATCTGAAAATGATTAGTCCTTAATTTTATTGTCATAAAATACAAATAGCCGTAATAAAACTAGAAATTTCAGTAGTAATAAAACCCACGGTACGTAGCTAGATTACTCTAAAGAAAAATTACGATCAAAGGGTCTAAAAAGGTCAATGAATACAATAGCTTAAATATTATATTTTCTAGTAAGTAGCTATCCCATCGTTATTGGTCTCAATACTAAATTGATATTAAATGAATACATCTACGTCGAAAGAATCAAATTATTGAATGGCAAAGTTCGGATACATAATTACTTTGAACTTTTGACGAGGAAAAGTAATAAGGTCTTCGACAAGGGTATTGTGTAAAAATCAATAGTCGAAACGCTTGTATATCTAAATTTACCGAACATATCGAAGTAGGTCGAAATAATTACGGTAAGCTGCCTACTTACATCGATTTTCTTTACAGAACAACTACCGCAAGAGACTACAGAAGAGTACAGTGCGTGTTTATCAGAGCCTTGCTATAACGCCGGCACTTGTATAGATCTACCCGGTTCAACTTACACTTGTGTATGCAGTTCACTTTATAGCGGACTGAACTGTGAAAATCCTGAAAAAGATGGCCCCACAGTCAATTACATAGAGACTCCTTCCTTTGACGGCTCTTCATATATACGCCTAAAACCATTGAAGGCTTACCACAAATTGAACATCGATATCGAATTCAAGGCATTCTCCGAGAACGGAGTCATATTGTACAATCAGCAAAAAGCAGACGGAACTGGCGATTATGTCTCGCTCGCTTTGGTCAAAGGATTCCTAGAGTTTAGGTAAGACTAGATCTATAATATACTCGAGCCTTGTCAATAAATGTGATCATATGCTATTTATGTAATTACTTTGTAGAAGACAACAAACATGAAGTTATAACAATAGTAGAGACAGGTATTGAGAATATCGACGTGTCTAAATATACTGGACATTTATAATTCAGTGAGGTTACACATAATCCTCACACTTAATGTGCACACAGTGAGTGTGAGCTGAGCTGAGTGCGATGTTTTAAATACACTGGTATGATTTTATACATAAAATCGTCATGTTTTATATAAATGGATGCTTGCTTCATCTGAATTAAAATTGCCGACCTAAATCTCTGATTTGAATAAAATTGCTGAAGTGCCCCAAAGCGACGAGTCGTGTTTAAGTATTCATTCGTCGTCTTTTGAGGGACTTACATTTATGTTACTAACTTTTAAAGGGCAACTGTTAATTAGTAATTAGAGTTCTTGTCATAACTTATGAATTCGTTATTTGTAGCAAGCCACTTAAGTTTTCAAAAGAACTACGTGTTTGCAATTTCAATAATAATGTTGAGGGCAAATTTTACTGTGATAAAAGCGAAAATTTTTACAATCAGGTACAACCTTGGAAATGGGGCAATAGTTCTAACGTCTCTCGAGAAAATATCTTTAAACGAATATCACAAAGTTTCCGCAAAGCGCTACCATCGAGACGGGATACTATCAGTAGACGACATGGAAGACGTCACCGGGCAGTCTAGTGGCAACTTGAAGGCACTAGACCTCGCTGAAGATGCTTATATCGGAAGCGTACCTACAAATTTCTCCAGGTAAGTGCTGCAAGTAATTGCTTAATATTTCCTTCTTTCCTTTTACGCAATATTATTTAGATACTTATAAATGCCAGAACGTACAATTAGATAAAGTGGTTACAAAAACGTGTACATTCTCATTATTCTCCATTCATACTGCTCGCCTAATACCCCTAAACCTCCGAAAACGGTTAATTGTCCTCAAGAGGCTTGGGAATATACTTAATTATTTCTTAAAACACTCTAGGAGCTGGCGGCTGTACTCATCCCATCTATTCATTGCCCAATTTGTTCATTACACCACACTTATGTAACCGAAATAACGTTTTACTCGAGCTCGTATACCCTTTATATTTTCTCGAAGCTCTCGCGTCGTATTATCCTGGAATAATAAACAATTAATAGCTAATCAACGTCTCTGTCCAGGGTATTCGATAATATCGGCACCAGGAGTAGTTTCATTGGATGCGTCAAGTACTTGAGAATAATACGTCATCAAGTGACAAAGAAATTGGGTCGTCCGGACTCATTAGTCGTGTCTATAGAAAACGTTCGAGAATGCCAATCGAGTCCGTGTATGAGTATGCCGTGTAGAAACGGGGCCACGTGTAATTCTATAGAGGGATCGGCGAGTGAGTATACATGTAGCTGCCCTATCGGATTCCAAGGAGCCAATTGTGATGAAAGATTAGATCCATGCGAATCGAATCCCTGCGGATATGACGAGGGCCTATTGTGTGATATCGACTCCGACGGAGGACACGTCTGCCGTTGTTTGTTCGGCGGCGAAATCGGATCTAATGGGAATACCTGCAATAATGGTAACTGTTTTATATTTATTTATTTTTTTCACATCATCAGATGTTATAGATTTCATATAGTTAGCTCGTGTTAAAAACATATTTTTAAAACTTATTTTACCCGTTTTTTCAATCACTGCGTTTAGATGTAGTCTAAAAGTTGAAAATTTCGGTTTTCCAATAAGGCGGTCTACAAGTGGCTATGAAAACGTGCCGTAAGTAGGCCAAAGCTGGTCTAAGCTGAAAGTAAACTACATAGGACGTTGATATTAATGTTTGTAATTCCGCTTCCGCAACGATTTTAAGGGAAC
The DNA here is from genome assembly GCA_014595695.2 of Epargyreus clarus clarus. NCBI lineage: Eukaryota > Metazoa > Arthropoda > Insecta > Lepidoptera > Hesperiidae > Epargyreus > Epargyreus clarus. The sequence goes on along the minus strand of JACTTY020000060.1, from coordinate 2,170,675 downwards.
TTTTATTGGTATAATTTAATTGATATTTTAAATTTACACTTTTGAGACTTTTAGAAGTCATAATTTGAATTGTTTGGTCAAAATTCGATTATGATTATATTTTCATTTCTTTCATTGACATTGTTTGTTCTTGTTCGTATGTTCTTAATAAGTCATTCTAATGATATGGGATCATTAATAATGTCTACTTGCTTTTCTCATTTGAAAGTGTTGCCCTATTCCAGATCATTAGAGTCTTATTTGTTTACAGACGTAACCGTAGTCCAGGAAACGTTGTCCCCGCAATTCAACGGCACGAGCTACATCGAGTTACCGCCGCTCGAGGGCTTAGGGAAAGCGTTCAGAATCGAGCTCTGGTTTTTAACGAACCGATTCTCTGGAATGCTCCTCTACACCGGCCAGTCCAATAAAGCCAAGGGGGATTTCATAGCGATTAACTTGGTTAATGGATATCTACAGTTTAGGTACAATTTGGGCAGCGGGATCGCTAATATCACGTAAGTAGATCCTATAGTTTTGTTCAAAGGATTTACGGAATGGTATACGTGTTTCAGTGCGTAACTTTTCTTGATTATGGATTATCCGATTTTTCATTATAATTTTACATAATCTACTTAATTCTACATAGTCTAAAACAGAATCGTACTTTAAAATTGAATAACTAAGGTTAAAATAATTAATTTTATGAAATATATAGACATGTAGGAATCCGAGTTTAAAATTAAATTTAAAAACTCATTTGTAATAAGATTTCAATTTTTTTTTTCAAGTTAATTTATATATTTATCATTTAAGTATTTAATTAACATAATTATATATAATATATCTATCTATTTACAAACTTAAAATATATATACAATATACACAAAAAATATAATTTAAACAAAAAAAAAGAAATATTAAAACTTAAATAATTAAATATAAAACAATCAGTCCAAATCACTGCCTCCCGGTAGAGTCCCAAGAATGCTGGCTGCGTTGCCGCGTTGTATGGCCAAACTTATTTTTTGGCCAAAGTACGCACCAGCTTTTGGGTCTCCAGAAACGTCAACCAGACGCGACGACATTTCTTTGAAGAACCGTCGTGCTTCTGGCCCCCACGGACCCAGAGTCTCTACCGCAGCCTTATATAAAATAAATAGGCGCAAATATGCAGCCTTGGGGGATGGCTACATATTTGTGCCGCTTAACAGATTCAGCCGCCTCTGCCGCACCTCCTGCATGCGTCGAGGTCACTGAAATATGGGATGGAGCCAGCGTATCCACGCAAGTCGCATCCCATACAAGCGACCTCCCCTGTTTCCAGGGAACGAGAGTCATACCGTCGGGCCGCTTGCCATCATCACGTGCAATACCATTCGGCTCAAGGCAAGCCGGCACGTTGATGGTAACAAGGGCCCTTCGGATGATATCGTTGACACACGCATGACGCGACAAGCGACCAGCACTGCGGCGGCAAGACAGTTCGTGGTGGCCAAACTGGCTGACATTTTCACCACAGAGACAGCGATGTGGCTCATTTGTTTTCATACCTAAACGCAGGCAGACACAAATTGAAAATGATATATTACAAAAAACGTACCTAAATTGTATGATGGTAAAGCCTGCAGCCAAAAACCTGACTCTTTTTCAGAGACTGCTAAAAGATGAGCCCGCTCTGAAAGAAATTGTCTAAAACTTTTTTTTGGTAAGATTTACAAATGGGCTCGTCCCACAATCTCTGAACAGTTTTGTTATCAGGAAAATTTTGCCCTGGGCAGGCCAATGTCCAGGCAGTTTCGGCTTCGTTCACATAAGCAATTTCAAGATTACTAAAAGACATTTTATGCAGTATCTTGTCAATTAAACTTTGTGTGCTATGTGAAGAAGCCAAAAACGCCGGTAAGGATACACTGGAAATTTTGCGAATTCCCAAACCTCCGTACCGAATAGGAAGGGAAGCCTGAGACCATGCATATTCGGAAAGATTACAATTAAGAATTTTGACAAGAGTGTTTCTAATGAGTGAATCCAGAGAATTTAGAATACTTGTAAATTTAAAAATAGGACTACATCTGCATAAATATGTAAACCTTGGAACGAAAAGACAATTTCTAATAATAAAAAAAGCCATATGAGAGTTGATTTCATAAAGTCTGTAAGAAATATCATTGAATTTCTGAATATGTTGATCTATGAGCGTTGTCACAGACTCTAGAATAACTGGAGCACCGAGGAGTTGAAGTGTATTTTTATTTAAAATTTTGATGCCAGGTGCTATTTCACTAAATTTGATAAAAATATCAGAATTTTGTGAGTTGTTAAAAGTATCATTAATATACAGTTCACATTTTGAAAAATTGATATTTAGACCGATATCTGAAAATTTTTCAATTATCTCTTTTAGATCCGAAATTATTGAATTTACTTCACCTCCTAAAGTGCCGTCATCTAAATACCAAACATTGAATTTAGAATTTAGATGTGAAATTATGGGGTGTATAGCTAGACTAAAAATGGCCGGCCCAAGTGGGTCGCCTTGCTGGCAACCAACAGAAGAATCTATTTCGTTATTCTTGTACATTAATTTTGAGGGGGTACTATAACACTGCCAAAGATAATTGAAAATTTTGGGAGCGAAAGATTTGATTGCTTTTAGCAAGGCGCCGCCCCTATCAATCGAATTAAATGCATTTTTAATGTCCAACTTTAACAGCACTTCACCTTATAATATTTTGTCTTTGTAATAATAAAGACAAAATACAATTTTAGAAACGAAAATGATAACACAAAATATTTATTACGTTAGGTGTTCCGAAAGTTTGGGACGAAGAATTAATTTAACGGATTAGAGTGTTTGAAAGTGTCCAAATTTGTTTATTGCGAACACGGTAAAATTTCAAGCGTTAGTTTGTTTTACGGATTAATATAATTTTAATTGTAATTTGATTTCATTTTAAGGTTCCATTGTTTTAAAGTGTTGTTATTTTAATAAAATATTTGTGTATCTAATATAGGTAAATATCAAATTAAACATTGCTAATATTCAAAACATCTTCGTAAATAAATTTTATTACTATTTTTATATTAATCTGCGTTACTTTATTATAACAATACGTATGTTGTAATTTATTCAGTATATACGTGCTACAGGTATATATATTAGATTATAATATTACCATTGTTAAATGATAACGTTGTTAGTAAAAATATGTAGTATTTTAATTAGTAATTTGCACCTTCTAATGATAAACAAAATTAATATATAATTATGCAGGAAACATAAATAAAGCAAGATGCCAAAGTATGCCAATCTATTAATCATGTATCGTACTTTACTTAAGCACCTACTTTTATTTTTAGGAATATTTCTTGCAAAGATTTTGTCTTAACAAAAAAATACGTATATTTTTGTCAATTAGGTCACCTGTAGCAATAACGAAGGGTAGATGGCATCGAGTCCGGGTGGCTCGCTTTGGTCGCCACGGCAGCCTTCAATTAGACTCGTTGCCCGCGAGACGAGCACACTCACCACCGCCACTCACACATTTGGACCTGACGCTGCCACTCTTTATTGGATCTTTACCGTGAGTGTTATTTATATTTATCTATTATTTTGTATCTTTAAGTACCTAGGCGACCAGACTTAGCTCTTCGGTTGCCTTAACGTAGCATATTTCATTAAATATTATGTTTGTTATAACAACCTCACTAACAGTGCCATCTATGGTGTCTACGTGGTGTGTAATACTATGTAATTCTACAGCTGCGATTCAAATAGGAGTGAGGAGTGAGAGATCCAATACAAGTATCTTATTTAATTCAATGTCACGCTATTTTTAAATCGATTTCCTAATAAAAACTTCACATCCTGTAGGTATTTATTGTTAAACTAAATATAGTACCAGTACCCACTCTTATTTTAAACATCATACTATAAATATGCATATACAAGGAAATTTATTTTTTATATCTCCAGAATCGTGAAAGTAATTTCCGGCATCTCTAATCCAAAGATCAATCTGCAGGAAATAATCGAGGGGTGGTGGAAATTAAAATTAGCAATCGTTCAGAGAAATCTTGCTTTATATTTTGTGATTCTCATTTACTCATTGACAACATCTTTGGAATATTATTTTAGGAATTATGTTTAAGACAGTCAATTGGTCTCCGTTTTCAGGGCATTTGTTTATTTTTATAATATGAAAGGAGCAAACGAGCATGCAATCCATCAGATAGTAAGTGCTACTGCCGACATTGGACATCTGTAATCAACTCCAGACAGGATTAGATTCCTACCTGAGGCCGGCCACAGATGCGCCGCTACCCTTGAGGACTAAGCTGGAACGCCTCGGAAAACTATGTCTCCCTCACCACACTCTTCAAACCAAAACATAGCAACGCTTAAGACTACTGTTATTAGGCAGAAATAGGTGGGACTTTGATGCGACAGAAGTCGAACCACAAAGGATTCTACCACCTACATCTCACTTGGTAGTATAATGTTTTGCCATTACGCGCTGGAGTGCCTAATTTGCTAAACTGTCAATGAATTGAGCTCGTATCGTTACACTGTTAATAGCACCCATTCAATTTGATGCCATCAATTAGCTATTTCTATCAAGTACCGCTATTTTGAAAACGATTCGTTCATTATATTCATAGTCCTCATTAATTTTGTGAACCGTTCAAGTTTGATAATTACAATTATCTCAATCTGGTCTGAACGTATTATCTTTCCGTTTGCCAACTTCATTGTTTGGAGTGGGATCACTAATGAGGAATTCTTTTAATAGCATACCGAGTACGGATATAACAATATTATTGCTTTTCTTACCCTTTTCAGTACCCTCGTCATTCTCTTATTTCTGAGTAAACCATATTCCCGAAATTTTATCCATGTGACGTCAATATTGAAAACTTTTTCTCAACTTATCTCATTGGATAGGGTTAACCCACCAATAGTTTCGGGAAGCCATCAATCTTCTTTATGGGAAAGTAAACTGTAACTATTTCCCGATTGTTGTAACCTGAAACTTTTAACCAACTCCAAAAAGGATCTTGGTTTTAACCCGATCTGCTGCGTAGTAGATAATATCCTTTGATGGAAACTATCTCAAACATGAATATTTTTATTATTAATCTGACAGTGTTAGTTTATGAAATTAAGAAACTTGTCGATTTACGCTCGCGATTAATAATAAATCTATCCATTCTTTCTATCCGTAATTTCTTAGCAAAGATCAAAATTTAATAATTTCTATTTGGCACAAATTTCAATTGTCGATCATAGGTAGGCAAAACAATGGATAGATCAATAGATTAATAACAACCTTTAATGTTGTTCAAAGTTAGCTTTAACTTCATAGAAAGTGAATTATCTTGTTAAAAACTTTGCTTGTTTTAGAGCTTATATCCGCCCGCACAAACTGTCAGGGGTGACCAGCAGTTTCATAGGCGCGATGCAACAAGTTTTCGTGAACGGGAATCCCTTGACTCTGTATAGTGGTGACACAGCTAAGTGCGCCGTGGTACCTGATGAGGAGAAACTGCCCTGTTCCACTACTGGTGTCACTAGGTACACTGGACCACCGTGCGGTGATGGTAAGTTTTAATTTAATTTACAGGTTGATATACATTGATTGTTAAATACTTGGGTGTATTCCTTAAAACTATTTTCTATTTAATCATAATTTCGTTTTATTATATTTTTTTTCAATTCTATTGTATCAGGCATAACACCGTGTAAAAACAACGGATCCTGCATCCCCCTTCTAAACGAGTACAAGTGTATCTGCCCCGACGGGTACCAGGGCCGCAACTGCGAGGTGCAATTAAAAGTGGAGATGTTAAGCGACGGAACTCCCGTCAAGTTTGACGGAAATAATTACTACTCGTACAGGAGTAGGGGGGGACGGAGGTAACGCTTTGTTTAACTTGCATTCATTAGACGTGTTATACGTCCTTTTGGTATTGCGACATGTAACATTCTTAACCATATTAACAGAACTTACGAAATTGGTCCTTTAGAAATGATAAGGGTAATGTAAACTATGCTTTTCAGTACTATTATTTTTGTGATAATACCTCTATAGATATGTTTGTTTTCTTACGCCCTTTAGTAATAATATAATTAATCTTAGCAATTTTAGCCTTTCACAGTTTAAATTTTTAATGAGTTTAGGTAGGCAAAAATTTACAAATTTCGAATCTTGGTTAACAAAAATTGTTAAAGATTGATAATTACTACATCGCGTTAGTCAATGACGTTATCTTCAATGGGCTAAAAAGAAACTTGTATGAAAATTATATTAATAATTAATTTATTACTTTAACCGTATTAATCCATCTAATGTTCTATTTCTAGCTTTGAAACTAACACAGATGATGGTGGAGGAATCTCTGATGTAAGATAGCACGAAGGCGAGAAGTCCAGTATTTTATTTTATTCTGCCGAAGTTTTATTAGATTAGGTAAACATTTATTTTACTCTTCGTTATATCACTTTTTAGAACCCTATGTAAATTCATACTATATATGGACCAAAAATAGAACCAGGAGTATACATTTACCAGGGACATAATAATTATGAAGCTAATTTCACTTTCTTTTACTACGTCTACAATCATCCTAAATCTGTAAATATGTTTACTTTGAATAGCTTGGCCCCATTCTCCAACATGTATTTGTCTAATATTCTATTGAATCAATATGTATTTTCCAAGTAATTTATTTTATAGGCTGTTATAAAAGTATATATACTTTTATTATATATTATATCTGTGCTGGATACGGCACTGTCCTAAGACTGATCTCATAAAGTCTGCTCTCTTGACTAAACCACAATATTGCACGCATTAGTGTTCAATATAAAGCAAGTCAACGAAAATAGTATATTTGAAACTTATTAAAAATACAATCATTCTAATTTTATGTAGGTAATGTTAAATATAAATAATAATTCATTTCTAATAACACATAGAGTAAAATCAGAGGTCCAAATAAAGCCGCATATGTTTTGTAGTTATTAAATAAAGTGACTAACCTACAAACTAGGAAATGAATATTCCATTTCGAGTAAATGATTCTATTATTATGCAACCTCAACAACGTGATATTTGAATATTAACAAAATGTTACAATTTTGACTGTAGTTTAAATTTAACCGTAATGTGCATTAAATTAAATTGTCCTGTAAAATGGAAATTATTGTTCTGACGTATGGAGATTGCATTCAGTAATATTATTTTTGTTTGCGTATACAATTTAAAAAAATTAGGTCAAACTTTATGTTACACCTGTTATCTGAAAAAAAAGAATAACGCAATTCATTCATATACCCATTGTATGTCCTCACATTGTAGGTGTCCGTAATACAATATTAAATTACTATTATTAAGACTCGTCATCCTGTCATGGATTTGCACCCGCGTGGGGAACTGATCCGCATGCGTGCCACCCACAACCTATCGTTTTGTAGATACTTTCAGGACGCTTTTCCTATCGCGCATGTTTACATCCGCACACATTAACCAATTCACTGCAGTCTCATCGCGAATGGTGTGTATATAAACGATAATAAGATAAAGTCGGGACTCGACAGTAAACACGCACGACAGGAAAGTCACTCTTGCGTTATGTAAGTCACACGCATGTGAAACGATGAGATGCAGCAATGCATATCACGCATGTGAGTTAGTCACGCACATAAAAAAATATGTGTGGTATAAAATATACCCTATTTTGAATATAATATTTCACAAATAAATGTTCCAACTATTACGAGGTCACGACCGATTTACTAAGTGACAAAGTACCAAATTCCTATACTCAAATAAGTTATAAATGCTTTGTATTCAAATGGGTACAATTTCGAAGCTCATTGCCTACAGTCACTCTTTATTATGGTACAAATTGAGTTGGATCTATCAGATCACGAGAAAGCACGGACGTGACTTGGGTACAACTAAACTCCACTTTATAACAACTCTCTAAAGTGTTTCGGTGTAGAAAATGTGGATTTAAATTTGGTTAGCGTATGGTAATAAGTAGAGGTAATGGTGGAGTATAAGAAGTTAATCTTAGTACGCTTTTTCGTTAAATGAAATATACATCTACATTTAGTTGTATAGTACTTTTAGTTGTATAGTTAATAAGTAGCTTCCTTATTACTCCTTGCCAGGTATTACCAAGTCAGTTCTTATTAGACTTTAAATTAAGCCCAATCTATCAGATCTATAGTGTACGAAAGTGGTTTGTGTTAGCTACGGAACACGCAAGTACATAAACCTTATTTAACTGCTAAGTTGCAGTATTTCCCTCGCCTTTACGACCCTACAAAATACATCAACGTTTTGGTTCCTATATAGATATTAGAATTTTAGTCATCGAATAAATGTTATATAAGTCATAGAAAATAGCTTAGACTTAAATATTGTTATCAAGTTTAAGCATCTATCTAGCAAACTGTAAGCCCTTTATTTTAGTAACAGTTTAGAACAACCTAAAACTGGAGCGAACTTTTAACAGGATATGAACTATTACCAAATCTCGCTAAAAACAAAGATACTAATAATAATTCAGTTTTTCGCAAAAAAATTAAAATCAGAAATTAGAATATGGTAACTTAAATTTTTTTATTTTACATAAAAGTAAAATTTATTCTCGATTTTAAAAAGTATATTATACTATTTCCACGTAAGTACCTATCTATTCACATGTACTACAAGCACACCGTGTTGTATATGAATAAAACTATAATACATTTTCCTACGAAACACATTCCCATACAGTTTTCGTTGTGGTGCGTTTGTAAGTATAGGGTGGTACGTGTGACGAGGCACTAAGGCATGATGTTACCAAATGCAATCACCGACAGTATCAGATAGCATACCTACTTTGCAATACGAGTGATGTATTCAAATGTCTCATTCCGTAGCTCATTGTCGATCGACTTGGCTTTATTAAGCTACAAATTGTGTTGGATCCATCAGATCAGTAGTGAACGAACGTGACTCGAGTTTGCTATGAGACACGCGAACTGCCGACGCCTCTATAGTGAATTCAGATACTTACATAATACTTGATAGCTGTCATACTATTTGAATTGCCTTAACGAGTCTTATTTGATTAATTTTGACTTGAAGTTAGAATGTGTGAGTGAAATATAATTTGGTTAGTGGATCACGATGATATGATGAATAAGGACTGCTTCAGGGCTCCGTGTTCCATAGAAAATAAAATATTTTAAAAATTGTTCTGTGCAATTTTTCATTTTTAAAATATTTTTATTTCATTTTAAGTGACTTATTAAAAAATACATTATATACTACTAATGCTAAATGTACGTATTGCAGACGTAGGATTGCTTTTACATTAGAATAAGATTTAAGATGCTGATATTATATTTAGGTAATATATTGTAGTTGAGTTACATTTTTTACAAAAACTCCATGCCACAAATAGTACTCTCAAAGGGTCAATGCCGTTACTATATCTGTGAGTAGAAAGGGCGTTCTGAGAAACACCATGTGGCTTTAAGTGATAGGGGTTAAACCATCTCGTAGCCCTTACGATAGATTGTGGTGTAGCATTTCTATGATTATTATATTTATAGTTATGTTTTATCTTTAGCAAAATGGATAATCCTATACAATTCTTTCGCGGTATCGTTTACGTAACACATATCCTTGATAAAACCAGTACCTACCTAACAGTAGTTATAAATGATTTTAAGTCGCTTTCCGTCACTTATTACAGATTGGTATAATTTATCATGTTTAAGATTGGCCAAAAAGATTTCTAAAGAATCATATAAGTTTTTTGAGTATTCATCTATTTAAATACTAATATTTTTGTTTCTTAAAATCTGACGAAATCGTATATGTAGTTAATATAAAACAAGGCATTTAAAATATATTTTTATTATACACTTAAGCTTTGCATGCGGCTGATTTTTAATTATTAAAATTACCTGTTAACATTTCTTCGTAAATGTAAATTAATAATTGCTTATTGTTAAAACGTGCTTTGATTTGCATACTAATTAATGTAAGTTCACAACCCGCCATATAATAGAAACAATTTCGATTTACTAGGATTAACAAAATTTTCGAAGAAGTATAATCGTTTAAAAACTATTAACGACGTCAAGTAAACTATTAAAAACTTGTGCGTTAACGTTAAAATCCTAACTTATATTAAAAATGCGAATGTGAGTTTGTTTGTTGTTTTTTGTACACTTTCACGCTTAACTAAATAACCGATTGTCGTGAAATTTTGCACACAAATTGCCAGGAGTTCAGAAAAAGAGTTAAGGTACCTTTTATCCAGAAAAAACGTACCGTTCCTGAGGGAAAAAACCTCTGATACAAGCGAAGCCGCCGGTAAAAGCTAGTATTTCATATATGTACAGGAGGAGTATGTACAGGTTTGACCTACTAAAATACAATAGACGTTAAACTTAGGAAGTTGCTTCTTCATAAACAGACATAAATGCGTACTATGCTCCTGATAATTATTCTTAGCGAAGCTACCTAACAAGGCAACTCGCAGAGGGAGTCATAAAAGTTATGCTGAAGTTTACACATTTACATAGGAGCATACAGAGAAAATATTGCTTTCTAGTATTTCCGTGTTTTGATATCATAAATCTTGCACACTAACACAATAAGCTGTGCTTTTGAGCATAGTGATTTTAAATTGGGTTTTTCAGTGGGGGTTCGAGGTTCAAATCCCAAACATGCATTTATGCTTATTATGTATGTATTGGAAATTAATTATCAAGCAATTAAATGCCTTAATATTCATTGAGCAACCTACGTCCTACATGCCTGAGAGCTTTAAAAATAGTCTCAAAAGTGTGAAGTGTACCAAACCGCACTCAACCACCTTGATGAACTGTTGCCTAAGCCCTTCTTATAGATTGAACCCATACCCAGTAGAACAATTACGGGTCGTGAACAATCTTTTGTTAAATCGACAATGCTTCATCATTATTCCCAATTGTCAAATAAATGTAGCATAATAATTCTAGGAACCGCAGCATTCACGGCATTAGATACGAAATAAAGTTCCGAACTTATAACGAGTCGGGTCTTCTATTGTGGAGGCGAAAGATCGGAATTCGACCGCGAGATTTCATTGGACTCGGCTTGAGCGACGGGAAACTACAACTGATTTACACAGACACAGATGTGAAGGAGGCCAATGCAATACATGAGGACTGGTTTCAAAGCATTGAATCCAAAATGCGGGTAGACGATGGCCTCTGGCATACAGCCTCAGTAAGGAGGAGAAAGAGACTCGCGATGCTGCAAGTCGACGACACGCCACCAGTGAGGGGGTACTCCCAATCACTACTAGTACCCTCGAAAGCAAACCCCAAGTTGTGGATAGGTATGATACTTTCTATTTGCCTTACGTTATTGTCAAGTTCTAAGCTTTGACTAATGTTCGAAGTTTGCTCGTGGCGTCTAGCTTTGATATTCCAGTCGAAGTTTCAATCGTTTGTCATTCCTACTTACTGTAACTCGAGACGTATTATATTGAAGGAGCCGACCGTACTTCTAACTACTTCTTGATGTTGACTTATCATAAAAGTCCGGTTTTTGTTTAAGTGGTTTGAAATTTATTGAACGAAAGGTATTTGTGTGGTATATTTGGAGATGTAATGGCCTGGATTTACTTTTTACGAGTTCTTATATGACTTCCTCTATTATTATCCAATATGTAGCTATCGTATGAATGTGAGAGTCAAATATTGCAACTGAAATTAAAAGTCTGCCGAAACTGATTGAGTGGAATACATTAGTGACGTCATTAGAAGTCCAATATGGTTATCTACCTAACATGGAGGACAATTTTTTAGAACCTAATAGGTATACGTATGGAATAAAAGGATTTTCTGAGCCGAATACGAAAAATTAAACGGTCTTACTAAATAGCACTATTTTATTTTTTAAATTTATTTGTTTTATTTATCTTTTCCTCTTTCCAATAGGCGGTTCACCATCTCTGCCATTGGGACTGCCGGCCGCGCTCTACACAGGTCTACGTGGTTGTGTCGCCAGTGTGAAGTCAAGCGGAAAACATATCGACATCACGACACCTATTCGACCAATGATTCCGATACGGTATTGTGACTAATGATTCAATATCATTATCATTCAACACCACTGATTCGTTCATTAATTTTCACACGTGAAGTCACATATTCATGTTATGGACGCAACGTTCCAATCAGATTGGAAGAATGGTTTTAAAATAAACTAAAAGTATTATTCCTATTTGAGGAGTGAAAAACGTACCTGTTACAAAAGTACCTACCGATACATATCCGTTCCCAGATGTTCGTTTTTATTAATTTTTGTTGCTCCCACCCGGTTGTCAGAAACAATGTGTAACACGGAGAGAGAATCCATGTGGTTATTTTTTAAAAGCCGAAACGGAAATGTATCGTGGCGCGGTGGTATATTTTTTGCAATGCCTTCCGTATAATATTCATGGAGGATTTTGTGTTTTAATTTACATACTTTAAAATGTTACATATTTAACAGTTTTTGATTGTTTTCACTTGCGGGTTCTCCATTGTTTCGTGATGTTTATATTCATTTATAGTGGGAATATTGCAATACTGATTTACAAAAGGGAACGAAAAGAGTATTCATATCTTTAACCAAACAATGTGTTGCCATAATACGTTACGTTTTAGCTTAAGGTCTTTTAGGATTAAACAGTTTAACTTTTCGAATTCGGTGCTCGGATTACACATCAGAGGTATAATACATAGAACGATGAGAATAGAACGTACGAAGTAAAGACTATAATTCGTTGTTATTAGTGAATATTATAATTATTTAGAAAGTAGATTGTTCCCTAAAGCTGTCTTTTGTGAAAAGCGTGTGTATCTAAAAGTTAGCTTCGGTAAGAAACTCGGAAAGTTGGGTAGTATAACAACAAGTTTGATCTTGTTGGGTTTTCCAATGAAGGCAACACGCCTTGAAGGAGTCTGCTGTTGGGCGCGTATTAAAGGCAGTAAGACCTTGCTTGCCACGACAAATACGTGGAATTTGACAGTCGCTTTTGACACAAAAATCAGCTTTACATAATCATAAATAAAATATATTTAATGTATAAATTCGGGCGGAAATGTTAAAACTATGCTATGTTAAAATCGATTGATCAATTTAATGTGGTGACGTTGATAGATTGGCTTTAATGTTAACATTCCTTAAGATAAGTATTATGTAACCGTAACGCTTACCTTCATTCGCTTCGGTTGCCGATATTAAATATAGGCAGTTGTAAGTAAGTGACAGTTTGGTACTCTCATTGTACTACGATTGTTTGAGGTTTAAATGAATCCATGTTTCATAGTTCCATTAATATCATTCCACGAATTAATTATATTCTAACAGTGCCATAGTTGTACAGTAGCTGATTCTCTTAGACGTAACTGACTACGTAGGTAAGCTCTTGCATGTAATGTAATACCTAGATTGTTTAGTATTACTACTTCATACTCTACTATGTTCTATAAACGTTACAAATCAAAGACGAACTGAATTTAAATGAATTGGGTATATTTTATAATCGTGAGCATTTTTTTGATATCTGCTTCAATTTATCGCATTCTTCATTAGCATAGACTGCCATGAGGCTAGTCCAATGGCTTTCAAAAATATATTCAGAAAAAGTACAGTTGCGAAAATATTTACGCACTTAAAATTGTCGCGAAACATTGTCGGCTTACAAGAAGTTATAATATCATTAATTTTTACCGACCTTGAGCTTAAATATTGTAGTACTTTATAAATTCAGCTGTCTCCTTTATAGTGAGTGTATTTTTTTATTTTTTTATATAGAACACAGTAAAGTCTTTAAAGTATTTTTAAATGGCGGCGACTTTAATTAATTTAAGCGTAATTAAACACTGGAAATTAATTACTTTTAAACTCTTTTGTGTATTTAAGCGCAGAACTTGTTTTAGCAATTTACTCCTATGATTCATTATGCGGTACAATGTGCTTTCCAATTTGGAGTAATGGCGTTTTTAGTGTCACGCTTATAAATCGTTTGTGGGCCGATAAAAATCATTCTCACAAATATAACCTTTTTATGAGTCCATTTGTTTGTTTGTTGCCCTGTAGAAAGAACTTAATAAGGTACAGAACTTGATAACGTACAAAAGTTAATAAGGTACATTGCGTGGTACTACAATACTAAACAGGATCCGGAAAGCTCGTATTTGTGGTACTTACCTATTTTCTATTTTAAATTTATTTATATTCGCCCATAAAAACTAAAAAAGGAATATGCAATAATGCAAACATTACAATTTAATATAATTATATTGTTACATGTTCGTAATTTTTGAGTGCTAAATATTTTATGCAACCGACTGTACACGTGACAATATTAATTAACTACCACCACCTGAAAATTTTATAGAAATTTACTGAAAATTTGTACTCGGTTTTATTACGAATTATTTTACTTAGAATAAGCTTTCCTTTACGAAAATAACTACTCGTAACGTTGTGTAATATATGTATATAGTTAACTAGTCTAGATTTTTTTACAAGCTGCTTTAACGTTGTCTACTAAAAGTCCATAAATTTTAATCAATTTCTGTGTTTAAGTACCTATATGTCGAAATGAAAAATAGCTTAAAAATACGTAGTAAATATTTCTTTCGTCGAGTGTGTTTAATTAAAAAAATAAAAGTTTAAGATTTTTTACAAACAATCAATTTTATAAGTAGATCTGAATCTGAAATCTGTGACGTTAGTTTGAATGATACATTTCGAAATGACATCAGCACGGGCCATTGAATAAATGAAGAGATATTCAAGCATAAATCAATTTTCATTTGAAATATTAAACAGCATTGATAATAAATTGAAGTGAAATAATTGCATTACTATGAATAAATAAATGCGTGTCATGTCTTTTTGAATTCTTGAATTAAGAACACGATACTTATTTTTTTTTTATAAAAATTGAAAATGATATTATTCATGTTTTATGTATGTTATATATTTGTCTATGGGCATTTAGATAATAATTCAGTTCTGTAAAGTTAATTGAGAGGTTGCCTTTTTTTTGTAAAAGCTTATACGATTATTTATGATTTTAAATGTAAGGTTTTTTATGTTTAAGCGCCAAACATTGAATTCTCTTTCATGAACAACTGTTTTAATTAAGTCAAATTAATTAGCTTCAAAGTTAACTATTTAACTTTACATTTCACGGGAAATAATAATTTTGTATTAAGAATTTAACATGATGTTAGTTTGTGTCCATAAATTAATTTATTAGATGGAGTGTGAAAATTGTAACTTTTACGTTTGCACTTTGTATCGTGTATGACTAAATATGTATATTTGACCAGATATAACTATCGGGTTAACATTCGTCATTCTAGTAACGCTTATGCTAATAAATCTAAAGCTAAGTTGGTTTTCTACTCTATCTAGTGGTCTAATTGTAACATATTATATAAATACTAATTTAAATTATATGAACAATGACAATATTAAAATATTTATCTACACAGCATTTAGATTTACGTTTTATCTACGTGTTAGATTGCTTCGTGGTTGAACGGAACATATCCATTAAATTCTAGATGATAGGTTTTAGTCCTCTTCCCGTTTATTCGGATCATATTCGAACGTAACATTCGGTCCATATTGTAGATAATTCACGCCAATGGCTTGGTATCAAATACTGTTGCCGAAACGGTAAATTTTACGGCGAATAGACGGGAACATGGATCCTCAGCAATAATACTACCTGTAGTTACTATGTTGTATCACTGGTTCTTGACATATCTTCCAGTCTAATTTGTTACGCAGTGTGTGTTTTGATGTACCTATATTAGTTAAATAAATACAAATGATAAAATTAAATGAGACTGCAAGAAGTTTTTTGTGTTTTTCTACCCTTAATCGATACAATCATTTATTGTTTTCGTCAGTTGTCTCTTCGGTAACTGTCGAATTAATCTGTAGGAATCGAATTATCTTTTAAACATTTTAACTAGTACCTACACATATAATTTCCACATCACTCTATACACCCAGAATCATACAATGACCGTACTAGTAGATATCTCAGGAAGACGTCCTGAAATAATTAAAAAAAGATCCTTAGATAATATTAGTTAAGGCTACTTCGAGCCAATTAAAAGTAAAATATTCTGGTTTAAGGACCAATTGGGTTTGAGAAAAAAACGAGCATTAAACATAAAATAGAATTATCTTTTACTAAGTGGAATTAAACAAAAAATATTATCGCACATTAGTTAAAAGTACAATGCACAATATTGAGATTACCGTGGGATACCATCAATATTCGGTGGATGTTCCTTTTGTACGGACTAAGCGTTTTAGAAACTCATTCCTGCTGCAAACCGCCAAAGAATGGAACTCACTCCTGCTTCGTTGTTTCCCGATATGATCTGGGATTGTTCAATATAAGGGTGAATAGGCTACTTCTAGGCAAGCATGTTTTGTCCAATGCTGCATCTTATTCAACATCAAGTAAGGTTGCAGTCAAACGTAAGCCTATTGTAAGTTAAAAAAAGATAAAAATTAAGAACTTTTATTTAAGTTTCAATTACGAGTTAGGATGAAACGAACAAATCAGACGTAACTTAGGATTACCTTATTAATACCATAAACCTTTACGCAATCCTCACTATAAAGCTTATCGTATTTATAGTAGTAGGTTTCATAGATGGAAACATAATATGCAATTATGTACAAATTACATTGAATTTCCGCGAATCGCACAACCTCTCGAGATTTAAGCGTTTTGTATTGAATTAACAAGCTTTGTGAGATTTGCAGTGAGTTATACGGATACGCGTTAATGGACAATTTATTGCTAACAAAGCCAACGAATGGAATTACCGGGAATATAGCACCGAATGTGAATTGCTGAGTTATTAAAAGGTGTCTCACTGACCATACATTTGTATTAAATAGAGAAAGTTATATTTCGAATAAAAGTCTTTGTATATGAGAATATCAATTAGGAAGATAAATAAATGATATCTGTTAAGGTAATTATGACGTTGATTTTGAAACAACACCTTTAGCACTAAAACAAAATATACGCATTATCATAACACAACTTATTTTGCTAAAATTTTAAATCCTAACTGCCTGAAACACGACGCACAGATTTTTGAAACACTTGAAATAATTTTGAAATTGAAATTAACAAAAAATCCTTACAATATATAACAATAGATAAGAAAAAAAAACATTTTTGAAAATTCGCCCTCTAACCTCAACATACGAGTAGGAAAATCTCATATTTACCATCTATGGCGAAATACTTATACCTCAGTAATTTAATTTATAAACAACGACTGCAATATCAAAATTTATGAACAGAAAATCGAATAAGGTCATTGTCCGTCAATCTATCCACCAAAGTAAAGCCTTATACATATACATACATGTATTCCAAAATAAATCAAACACAGCATAATTAATAATTTTAATGATTGCGATTACGATCCGGTTTGTGATACCCATCTCTTCTGCCTTCAGACTCGTTATAAAGTTACGTCATTCAACTCTTCGTTATAGGTATAAGATATACCTACTCGTATATAGTTAGATCTCAACCCTAATTTACGGACGTCCTGATTAAACAAGGTCTGACGACTCGTAAAATCTTGAGGGACGTGTTTTATCAACATCTTGATCAGAAATTTATGGATGGTAAATTAGTCGACTGTTTGGTCGACGTGCCCTTGACTACGAATGGGGGATCTAGGTGCCGTGAACATCACTTACTGCGCCCGAACACGAAAGCTTTTAATTTAATGATGCAGACAATTTCCGTACTTCAGCCACGTCGCACGGACAAATGACTGCGAAAGATAGAAATTTCTTGTAATTCGAATGCCGTAAATAATTACGGCTGCGCGATTTATATACGATCATATTTTTAGGATAATTTCTATTCGACTTCACTTGATCGTACGATGCTTACAATTTACGTATGTGCTCTTAAAGTCGTGAAGTCCAGCAAGTGTTTAGGAGGAAAATGTCATAATTATATTTTTTGCCTAAATTATTTAAATGGGTATAATGACACAAAAGAGGCTGCTGCAACCAAATGCAGCATAGACGTAGGATAACACCATAAATCAGTTTACTACTAAGACTAATAAAAGTTACAAAATATTAATATACCTACTATACTATACTTGGAGAACAATCATTTTTTTTTATCCGGAGGATAAAAAGTATCATTTATAACTGAAATAAATTGATATATCATCTTTTACACGGTCCGCCTGTAATCTCAACTAGCTTGAATTATGGTGCAGAAAATATCCTCTCATTCTTTGCATAAGCCGTAAATCATGTAAGCTACCGGATTCCCTGGGGGCATTATGGAGGGAAAATAAGCAATAGATGTTCTGAGGAAAAAGTTGTCTTGGGAGTCGATTTTTGTACCTTTCAAAAGTGTATGAAGTTGAAACCTTGTCAATGTTAGGCTGTATCCCGTTGGGTTTTGGATGAAATATGTACAAACTTTAAAAAGATGTATATATTATAACTATTATAAACATTTAACTATATGATATCATTATTATTGCATTTAATAGTCTCAATAAAGAGTATTAATTATAATATACCATTATCATCAAATACAGAAGTAGAATGAAAGAAACTATTTTATTCACACAGTAATAAAATAAATTAAAATAAAAAATAATTATAGGTTTACCCAACGAAATAACAAAAAAACGTATTAAACTCAGCTAATACCATCATTAAGTAAACTACCTTCAAACATGTAGTTGATTTTCAGTTTACCCACAAACACTTTTGTTAACTGTCAGGTTACGATAAGAGTTATCTTCTTATAATCATTTGAACAAAGAGGGAAACGTAATCTTGAAGTAAGTAACTTCACCTTATTGGGTATTTGAAAATATCTATCACGGATTGACCACTAATTATTGACTAATCCTTACTTTTTTCGCCTATTCACATTTCAGCAGTGTGATGAAGGATGCTAACGACGGCTCCAGTTGTAGCTTCTCCAGGTCTCCAGTCCCCAGTACGAAGTGATTTTGAAGTAAGTAGTACCCTGGTTACATTAACCTTTATGATGTTAAAAGTTGTGCAGACAAAATTAAACTTGAACATAACATTTGCCAAGAATTTTGTAGCAACTGCGGTGTTAAGCGATTAGTGGTTTTGTTTGCGGCACGCCCCGGCACGTTGCGGTACACGGATTTGAAATTACCCTGATTTGTGTACCTTTATGTCACGTAACGTTATTTCAACTTCATCTCGACGTATTATCTGCGGTAAAACATATTAGGTTCTAAATTCAATTGTTATGAAAACGCTGTTTAAAAATGGTTTAGTATTTTATAGTTTCGTAGGCTAAAACGGAATGCCTAATATTCCACGAGACATATTATATTTACATACGTAATTACAACTCAGTGTTATTACATAATATATTATTTTTTTGTTGTTAGTCTTTGAAACTAAGTAGGAACGTTTTGCATTCCATTGTGCTGCTAATCACAGTCACCGCCTCGCACCACTTTCCATAGGTAACGCAGGTCTAAATATTGTTTTTTTTAACTCTAGCACTATTTCATCCTAGAAATAGTAAGACATGATGGTGCTATCTCTCCGTTCGAACCATTATGGTTCTACAAACTTGAAAATATTATTATTCTTGGTTTTCCATTAGTTTTCAAAATACATGTAACGACGAACTATTAATATAGAAATTACATTTGTTTATTTATGGAAATGTATTATAAGTGAACGCTTATATTTTAGCAAAAAGGGTAAAAGCAGGCCTTAGAATAATATTTTCCATTTTCTGAAAACAAATTTCCTATACGTAATACGCAAAAGTGGGTACAAGTACATTACGACTATATGTTTTGATGGATGGCACCATTTGTTAGCCTGAATTATATAAAGTTCTTTTTACGTCACATAGAGTTAAAGGATTACGTTGTAGTATTTCTCACAATAAAAACAAAAGTTACCGATGTCCTTCGGTAATGTAACTGGAAATATACTTATATAAATAATGTTAAACATAAGTAGTGTTAAACTAAACTTATTGAGTAAGACAAGATCTCTAAGATAGTTAATTGTATCAGGCGTTACTTTGGGGAAATACATGCTATTAAGTTAAGATTAAAACTACTTCCCAACAATCCGCTACAAATATAAGTTGACTCTACGACGGTTAATCGTTAAGTTAATTTAACGATTAAACGTCGTAGAGTCAACTTACCCTGATGCTCCGTTTTGGAGCGGAACACGTGTTGGTGGTGGTATTTATGGTGGTGTATATTTTAATTACTTACATCTGCACGATTCCATTGAGGGAGGGAGGGTGGTACATACTGCATGGTTTAAAATATATTTGTAGCGGATTGTTGCGAAGTAGTTTTAATTTTAACTTAATAGATCTCTAAGAGCCTATTCACACGTAACCACAACTATACTACATCGATTATTTTTAACGATAGCGTTTCTGAATCACACTATCCAAGATATCTCAACATCTTGCATATAGCAAGCTCGAAACTGATACTGCGGGAGCACGGCCGCTCCCCGGGCATGATCACCTTGCCGGGAAATCTCTCTTTGCCAAATACACACTATAGTTCTAGTTACACTATGCAATGGTTACAGGTACGGTTACGGTTAACTAATGGGTACGCGGCTTTATCCTTCTACTGAAATACTCAGATAAATTTGACAGAACCGTATTTGACTTATATGTCACTCACCATGCCTCGATCCATCAAACCATGACTGCGACCTTTACATCCATAAGGCAGAAATAGGTGTCACGATATTATAGTCAATTTATTAAGACTTGTGCCGTCTAGAAATAGCTACTAAAATGGGTCTTTCATATTTATAACATTCAACTTAATTTAACACTTAAAAGTAAATGACAGTTCAAGCCCAATTTTTATACATTAGCATTATGTACTTTCTGTCCCTCAACTTATTTCAAGGATCCAGAATTTTCTCAAGTCAAAGAGAGTTTGGAATCATGCCACGTTTACGAAATTCTTCGGTTAAAAATTCTTTTAGGCGAATGTTCTTGGTAAACAGAAAAATAAATAATGTTTTATACCAGAACAAGAACAAGAGATCATAAAAAATCGCGTGTTTAGCGCGAACGTTTTATCACTCTATTAAAAGCTGTATTGTGGAAAGAATGAAAGCGGTATAAAAATATTCTTGTACCAAACTTTGGTTTCCTTACTGATTATATTAAACCAACGGCGTTGGTTTTTTTTATGATACGGATGGTAAAAGAGCTTTCCACCAATATTTTTGATCCACTCTAAAGAGATCTCTACCTGAGGTAGGCCGTTAGATGCATTGCTACCCCCACTAAGTCGGAACCACTCAGATAAGTAAGTCTACCTTACCACACCCTTCAAACCAGGATATAGCAGTGCTTTACACTGTTGTATACTCTTGGCAAATTATA
Organism: Epargyreus clarus clarus; assembly: GCA_014595695.2. Classification (NCBI taxonomy): domain Eukaryota; kingdom Metazoa; phylum Arthropoda; class Insecta; order Lepidoptera; family Hesperiidae; genus Epargyreus; species Epargyreus clarus. Next base: position 2,149,168 of record JACTTY020000060.1, on the reverse strand, counting down.
GGTATAAATTGCATTCTATAAAACAATAAAAAAATATTTCCAAATATTACTGACACCACTTTTACTTGTCTCCAAAACTATCTGAAAACGTAATATAGCGTACAATATCCGAAGCATTTTGGCAAGTGTGAACGACAAAGCCGGTATGATTTCAGCAGCATTGGCATACGATCATGCGATATTTTTCCGTCAACAGCATATAAATAAGGCTGAGGTAAACACGAAAGTATACGCTGCGAACAGATTCCTCGTCTCCCGGGGCTTGCATCCAGAACGTGTCGCGAATATACAGTATCAGAACATGTTACATGGTTCTGTCTATGTTAGAAGATTCGTTTTTAAAAGATATTTTTAAAATGAGATTTGGGGTTTTTACTTAAACCAAGCGTTTTTGTAAATTCATTCAAATCTGTTCATTGATAATGATTTTCTAAAACATGAAGAAAAAATTAAAAGTGAAAAACCTGGTACCGCTTTTTATGAGCGTGATAACATACACCTATGTCATGAATTGGTTAAAAAAGGACCAATTGGTTTTTATAACACAAAACAACATATTTACTTTACGCCCCTTTACTACCCTAATATCATAAAAATAGTCACTCGTAATAAAATAAAGATTACAAAAACGGCCAATGTGTTATCTTAAAAGAACAACATGCTATGTAGAAAATCTTAGCCTTTCAAAGCTCTTGTCACAAAGGAAAGGACAATTTCGTTATCTGTTTGACAAAGACTGAAACAAGAGAAATGACCCAACTACCCAAAGAGCTAATTTTATAAAGATAAGAAATTTTGGTGTAACATTTATACAAAAGACCCCGAAAGTAAGGCTATGAAAGGTTGTGGAAGAAAATAAATTAGGGTTGATATATTGTCCCAGGGGAGATCACACGAAATGAGGCACATTGAAATATGATAGCTGAAAACGTACGATGTTACGGTTAATTTTTATTGAAATCGCACAAAAAGGTTTGTTAACTTGTCGTTAGTAATTTGGCACGTAGTTATTGCATTCAGTTACGTTTTTGATTTCAATTTGAAATCACATTAATTACTTATTTAAATAAAGCAGTGATAACCCAGTAGTTAGAAAGTGGCCTTCGCAATAGAATTAGAGGTTCGAATCTCAGACATGCATGCATCTTTGACTTTTCTAAGATATGTGCGTATTAGAAATTAATTATCACTTGCTTAAACGGTACTGGAAAACTACGTGAGGAAACCTACGCACCTAAGGAGACCTCTTACTTTGAAAGGAGACCTTTACTCAGCAGTGAGGTCTTTTAGAATATGACATTATAAATTTGTTCCATTTTTGTCAATTTATGCGAGGGTAGATTATATTTTTTTTATTCTACTATCATAACTATTAAACACCTGATCAGAATGTGAAAAATCTTCATTTCGCCACTAAAAATCCTATTTAAGTTGTGAAAGATACCAAAATAATATGAAATCCTAAAATGATGGATGGCGCAATTAGTGATGATAAATTAGCGCTTGGAAATTAGTAATTAATAAACTATACGTTTAGGAACATTAACGGGACAATTTGTAAATTATATGAATGCTACATTTCAATAATTTACCGTAAAGTTTGAATGCAAAATGACGAAAATTTTAACCTAAATACTAAACCCTCAATGGAATAGTGATTGAATTTTATCAATTTCTGTCCAAGTCTCTTCCGTCTAACAAAATACGATATGTTTCAAAAATTATTTAGTTATTTATTGGCGTGGAAAATCGTGACTTTTTCAATCAAATGTATTTGTTTACATTTTGAATTATTTATTACTATGGTGAAGAGTTTCCAACAATCGTGTGTCAAAATAAAAAACCACTCCAAAAACATTTATTTTTACACGGCCGATCGCACACATATGGGATACAAAAACTCCGTACCTACACAAATCCAGAAAATAACAAAAAAGTAACAGTATGAAATATTATTCTTTAAAAAGAAGCTTTCACGCAGTGGACGTCATACAATAAGGTGGTTCTCATAATTATCATAAAGTTTTCGCGACACATTATAATTATATAAAATTTCATTTTTCTTATCAATATAAAACGTTACTCACGACTTTTAACAATTGAAGTATTACTGAAACTATATATCAAAATAACTACAGTATAAACTGTAACGTCAGTACTAGAATTGCCTTCCGTGACTGTAATAAATCTCTTAATTCCACCCCGGTGACTCGGCCGAACGCCGTCACAATACCCGCGACGTACCGGCTTCCTGCTGCTTCGACACCGACTGTGTGCTGTTCGTCCCATCTACAGCCGATCATTGATAAGTATGTGGAGCTCGATACAAGAATATCCATCATGTTTGCTACATTGCATAGCTTAGAACATTTTCGCCTACAACATGTATTCTAAAAGCTATATAATTTACACATACGGTTTATTTACTTTTTATTCAAATAATGAAAATAGTGTTTTAGAATAACTGCTCATTCTGAAAATTGTTCAATAAAACTACGAGTATTATCATCAGCCTAATCCATCACTTAATTTTTTGCTCCAAGTCCGTGGGTCTTGTTTCAAAGTAGGAAGGGTTTAGATCTAATTCTGTTATGCTGGACTTGATTGTATTACACCTCTTTGGTCGTTAGTTTCATTGGTTTCATTCATGAGGATTCCAATCTGAACCTTTGGAGTGAAAGTAAAAAAATCTCACAAATATTTTATATAGGTAATTCTTAAAATCATCAGTACTACGCTTACAAATTATTTATAGCTCACTTTAATTATCAAAAACTTGTACGTCCGCACTCAGTAATCTTTTAATTTCGTCTTTCTGACTGCCACAATATCCTTCAATTGTATTCGAGGAACTCAGTACGTTGTACCTGCTACCTGCTGCTTTGATACCGACTGTGTGCTGTTCGAGAAGCCACTTGCAACTGATTTCCGATAAATAGGTATGTAGAGCGCCTCGCTACACGAACATCAATCATGTTTGCTACATTGCTTTGTGCTCGAAAGCTTAGAACATTTTCGCCTACAAAATGTATTCTGAAAGCAGTATAAATAGTAACTCTATGTAAGACTTATTTATTTGCCGATAGGAAATATTGCAATTGGATAGTTTATAGAATAACGCATTGTTTTAGGAAATCGCATTACAGCGCGAAATATAACGACATTTCACTTTCTTGAGCTTTTTGATAAATTATAGTGATTTTAATATTATTCAGTTTTAGTCATCTTCTTTATCTGCTAATATTTAAAAGTTGTTAGTCGCTTCTAAATAAAACTTCGCACTTAAATATAAGTCTTCTTTTTCAAATGTAATTAAGTTTAAATTTAAAATAAATTTTCATTTCATACTATTTAATGCCGAAGCAAGGATTATTTTGCTTGAGTTACTTTGCGTGAAACTCCGGCAATGTATAAGTGCAAGAAAATTTAAATCGTTGTACCGTTTCCGAGTTTCGGTAGCTCATTAAAGTAAGCTGAGAACTGAAACGTGTGAGTGTCAGTGTTTTGAATGAAGCTTCTTGAAGGTTTATTTATTTTAGAATGTTTAGTGTTTTTTATCTTTTTTATAGCATACCCCTTAGCATGTAATACTATTTCGCGATTTCTCTCGACGATACTGCTCACCGCTTTTATCAAGTTGTATTTTATAATGCGACAAATATGAAATCCATATTTTATTTAGTTATTTTGAAGTTCTTTTATTGAATTGAGGAGGAGTGATCCCCGTGAAGGTAGCGACGCTCACTTCGAAAACCTGAAATTTGTAACGAATATAAAAAGTCACCTGTACGTCATACGACTTGTGGAATATCTCACGTCAATTATAAGTTCCACTGATTTTCGTAAAATAAATCGAACACTACTCGGCGATCGTTAAGAACGCTATCCAATTATATTTTTAAGTAAGATTATATCATCAAGCATAATTTTAATGTTTCTAAGAAATTAATATCTGTTTGGTTCAAAAATATTAGTGCGTGTAATGATAACATAATCTTATTTCATATCAATTCCCTTTTCTTATTACGATGAATGAATATAATTTCAGACTTTCTTTTTTCATTTTTAATTAAAGACATATCCGAAACTCCTTTCCAACAACAAATATATTAAACTCGTAACAAAGTCTAAAACACACAAAGGCAATACGTATACATAAGTATAGAGTTATTGGAAAGCAACAATTGAAGGGCGAAGAGATGAAGAGGGCTTATTACTTGTTAGGAGGCCCTCAATCGTAAACTCCGCCATTATTACGGGTTACCATGGAAAATGCTCCATATAACTCCCTATACTTGGGAATTTCTTGATCTTAACAATCACTTTTAAGATATTTTTGGCACGCCTAATAAGTATTTATGAAAAGGTTATTTATAACGAAAATGCAGAGCAAAATAATAAATTGTTTATTTTACTTTGCAAAAATCGTACAAAGAGACTTTATGTATAGAGTTGTTTATTTTAAACAAGTTCTTATTCCCCATTTGGCGTACTAAGAGGATTAGGTTTTTTTTATATTTTCCAAAGTACCTACTCACATTCATTATACTCGTGTAAATATTAAACTCATGTGAAAATTTAGTTTTCTAGACTCATTAGTTAAAGGTGCCTATCGCTATTAGAATTTTAATAAGTATATTTGGAAGCTGCAAATGAACCTATATAATGCTCAAAGATAATTAAAACCATCATGTTTTCGCTATCCACCGTGAAGAGTTCAATCAATTTAGTTCAATTTTAGTTCAATCATTTTTGATTTTTCTCATAATATTTTTTAAGCATAATCTAGAATACGCGACGCAAATTTCTGCGTTGTACCGATTTTGGCAATATTAAATAGAGCTTTTATGAGTATCGGCCCTTAAGTTCTGATTGCAGCCTGTGGACTATGGTATACTTTGTAGACCATTACTAACATAAAATCTAAGTGAAGGACATAAAGCATCTGGAAAAATAGCAGAAACTCTGTAAACGTTACGTAGATAATAATATAAAATACTTTTAGTATTACTTCGAAGTACCAACACATATAATAATACTTAGGACTTCTATATATAGCAAGAACAAACATAACTGAAACTTACTAAAGAATATTAAATTAAACCCACACATTATCATATAAGTTAAATATTGTAGTAGCGCTCGAAATAGTATTTATTGATCGTGGAATATTATTGAAACTCTTAACGTCACCAATAAACGAAAGGATTTTTAATTAGTCTTATATTTTTATCTGTTTTCAGTGCTATATAACAATATGTAATAGAATTATACAGTTTCAAACTCTTCCGTAAGTCAGTACGGTCTTTAACAAAACTTTAATTTTTATTACTAAGTAAGATTTATATACTGAATTTCATAAAATTACAAACTGTGAATCAATAAATACGTTTCCTAGATACGTCTGCATATCATTTTATGAAATCAATTAACATTTTCATGAAGTAACATTTAAAAAAATGTTCGCAAGTAATTTATAATTGAGTCGCATACAATTTTTTATAACACGACTGTATTTGTATGTCCAAACTTAAAATCGGTTCACGATATTAACATCCAAATACGCAATAATACTCTTAGAAGGAACATATTAATATACATATCTGACATTAGTTGGATCAAATTCCTAATACCTCATATAGGTAATGACGAGATTTTCGAGGTGTGACACCTTCATTGCGAGCGCTTTGCATATCTTGCTTATGAGGGGATTACCAATAATATATGGAGGGTGAATATTAATACCGGGGATTTGATCTGATTTAATGGAAATATCAAAGGTGGCTGCACGTAATCTCTATGTGATAAAATACCACATATGTGTACAATTACATACAAATATGTTATGTTAAGCTTTAGGGATGGATAGATAGATATGTTTATATTAGATGTTACTTTTGATATGCACGTTAACTAAAACAAAACTAGTACATTGGTAAGCTATTTTTTGTAGATGAGGTAAATAAATACACTATCTGGAAAAAGGACATCTGAAGTCACTTACCAAAAACTCTGCATATATTGTTTTTCATGGCATTAAGAGGTATAATCAATCAAGTGTCGAAAGTAAGTATAAATACCAAGATAAACAAACAAATCCAAAATCTTTCTTTTACAAGCTACCACAAAAAAATACGACTACCAATTGATTGAAAACCTTTACGCAATAAAGCAATAAACAACGCGCCATCTGTACCATATAATTGTTTTTAACGACTGCCGGATAACAAATGTTCGTATTAAATGATAATTTGTGGTAATCCGAAATTCATAAATCGGCGATACGATCTAAGTACAGAATTTACTGTGCCAACAGCCGAACTTGCTAGTTACGGCTAACGCCTGTACAATTGAAACGAATTTTATGCCCGCTCCGCCAACGCGATTGCCCATAAAACTTTTGTAGGTGCTCGCACGAGAAAGAACTAAAATTAAATGCCTGTTAAGAATTGTTTCTAGGTTTTTTAGTTTTTATTACGGTATAAAAACACAATTAAAACTAAATGTTCTATGAATTAGCGTTTATAATTAAAATAAATAAAATATACGTTACTGGTGATTCAATCCTTTACTGTCGCACTGCTGGGTACGTGTCTCCTCTTTGTCCGAAAGGGGCTTAGGGGCTTACTACATACTCGTAGTCCACTGTGCTGGCCAAATGCGATTTTGTATTTATATACTCCAATAACTTAGTAAGACTGTAATAATACTACCTTTGTACTACCACCTATGTTGATACATAGCTAATTTAAAAATGTGAATAGGGTTATTTTATATAACGTAATATAAAAAATAAGCACGGTACGTTACGAAACATTGATGTTATGGAGCCATCGAAGCCAATAAACATAATAATAACCTTTCTAAAATAAGACGAGCACAAAGGAATTACTACCCACGAGGATTTCTCCGTACGTCTAATATTATTATCTCCCCTTTCTCAAACCCGAGCATAGGAACTTTACATCCTAAGATAAGGCAGAATGCACCCTGTTAGAGCCACTGAAAATAAATTACAAAGACTTTACATACCAGAACATAGATAATGATACATTCTACGTTAAATTATTACGACTCATACCTTTACCAGAGTTTTTTTATAAAAATATTTAAAAATTGTAGTAAATGCATGGTAGTAGTAAAAATTTACTAAAAACTAGTTTTATTAAAGTTCTTAAAACGATAGTTTTCTTTATTAATGCAGCTTACGCAAGTGATACGGAACTCGTTTTTTAAACAGTTATGAAAACATTTCTAACAAATATTTGAAATATTTTTCAGAATATATCTCTTAAAGCCATAAAAGTATTCAGATCGTTGCTCTAACAAGAGTCAAGTTCATTTCCACTTAGTCCGTAAGTAAACGTCCCCGAAGTTGTGTTCCATTACCCGCGAAACTCAGAGGCAACACAATTACGACCCCTCAAATAGGATATAACAGGTAACTATGATTAATGCAGCCACTAGTTTCGTAGTCAAAACTGTCGTCTTACTACACTTGGTGAGAACTTGGCCTAAGTCGTATTTAACTTGTGTGAACACAGCTTGTATTGCAACCGCGCACCAACTAATTTTGACAGCGCACTTAGCTACAATTTGGCAACTGGTAGTATAAAGTTGCAGTACTGGTTTAGAATATTCTTATCTGTGAATCATGGGAGAATGCAGACTGCATTATCTTGTCTTTTGATTTAGCCTTATGTCGTATTAATAGAGATTTTATGCATAAATCTTATATTAAGGCAAGCCTTTCCTGAAACTAAGTATTTACCTTATATAGGTAGGTGAAGGTGATAGAACCCTTCGTAAGTCAAATACAACAGCTAAACCTATTTCTACTTTATAATAACATAGAATAAGATGATAGTGTGTTTTGGTTTAAATCCTACTTCTAATCTAATCCTACTTGCCGTTGATTAGACATATCCATGGGTGGCAGTATCATTCACCATCATCTAATGATCTATCTAGACAGTATCACCGTTTTTTACTTCAAATATTTTGAAAAAATACCTTCAAAATCAAGAAGACAAGAACGGCCAAGTTTAACAAAATAACCAAACATGTCAAGTTACTTACTTTTACTACTTGTACTAAAATTGTACTATAATATTGCTTAAATCACGGAATATCGTATGATGTGAGTATATAGGTACTTGCAAAGGGATGACCGATCAGGCTGCTAATGGATCGACAGCATGTCACGGCGATATGTCAATAAATGAGCTGGCTCTAATGCTTACTTTGTAACTGTACCAATCACTGTGGGATACCAATCACTATCAATATGGGTATGCCATAAGTTATTACGTGACTTTACCCCATAAAGTGATATTATGAATATTAACGTATCTTTTGTGAAATTATAGACATATGACGTAGTCGTCTGATCATAATTGTCTATCATTATTTTTCGTAATCCACAAAATTTAATTAAACACCCAGTTAGTTATGCGTACAACTAGGAAGTCTTTTTAAATTTAAAAATGTACCGTTTATGGTTTCGTATCGTTTGGTACTTTAGATATTCTTAAAAAAGACCTGCAAAATCAGAAAGACGCAAACGCAAAGTTTAGCGAAATAACCATGTTAAAACATATCAAGTCACACGCTAAGTGACTCGACATCTCACAACCATGCTTTTACAACTGTTACTTTCCGAAATTGTACTGTCATATTGCCTAAATTTACGGACTATCGTATTATGTGAGTATATAGGTACTTGCAAAGGGATAACTGATCAGGCCGCTAATGGATCGACAGACAACAAAACGTAGACAATATTCGAAAACGCCACTATATAATAACATAAATAATATAATTTGCGTGCGAAAATAAATCGACAGGGCTTCGACGCAGCGAAAGTTAATTTCACGGGCTGTAGACGCTGCTTGGGCTCATCTCGCTCGAGCAGTCCTCGCGACAGACGCCATTAATCAGGACCCTGACAAATATCATTAGTTTTCTTACCATTCCAAGGTGCTTAAAATCCGTAAGAAAAAGTAAGTTAATTAAAGGTGTGGTTCAACACCGCGGGGAATACTACATTCTGCCACAATAGCAGGTAGAAACGTTCTGTTTTAAAGGGTGGAAGATTTGAAGCTAACTTGTGAGAGTATGTGAGAGTATGTGAGTTGTGTGTGTACATGATAAATATATATTTCAACTTAATCTTTAGTTTAAGGAAGTAGTTAGTTAAAGAAGGTAGTAATGCATCTTTGTCCGAGGGAGGGCTTGAATTCTATTTGGAATTGATAATAGTTGTCCATGTGTGAGAGTGACCGTTTACCATAAAGTGGACTGTACGCTCATTTCCTAATCCTACTTCTGAAAAAAAGAAAGATTAAAATAAAGGGACGAAAAGAAACATATTTATCTATTTCTTTATAACCAAATCGCATTTTAAAGAATACGATTTAGACTTATCAGAGCTAAGGATTCATACGAGCTAAGGCAATGGAGGGAATAATTTCCATCAGAGCCTCACTTTGACATCGAATGCATGTCGTTCACCCGTCGGGCGAAGTCGTGATTAAATACGACCGCACGACCGGCGAAATCTACATCAACCTCTGTTGGTTTAACTGTTGTGGACATTTAACTCAACCCCTCCCTAATCGGTTGTCTCTGTGTTAATTTTGCATTAATTTAAAATTACTAGCACTTTATGTAGATTAATAAACTGCGGTCTGTAATATCGTATATTCATTTGAAATGAAATCATTATACTTTATAATATACTAGAGTTAGATGTTATGTTTACCCGACTACAGGGGATAACGAAAGGCGAGCGTATTTATTGTGTCTGTCTTATTTTTGGCATGCCCTGCAGCATACACGGCTTGACGGATTTTAACATAATATGAGGTGTTTTTTTTATAATATAGGAGTAGCAGACGAGCATGCAGTCCACCTGATTGTAAGTGGCTACTGCCGACATCTGTAATCAACCCCAGATAGGATTAGATATTCCTACCTGAGGTGGGCCATAGATGCGCCGCTACCCCTGAGGACTAAGCTGGAACGCCTCGGAAAAGTCTGTCTCCCTTACTGTTGTTTCGTTATGTTATCGTATGTTCCGTTTGTCTATATGAGCTACTAAGTATTATGTTTCTGAAAAAACTTATATCCGGAAACATAGATTGCAGTCACTTACTGCAAAAAATAAATATAAACGTTTCTTACCAATATCCACGACATCCCTTAACCAAAGTTTTTAGTGTACCTCCAAGCAGAACTGGCCTCTTCAAAAATTCTCCGCCGTGCAGAATATGCAACCGAGCACGTGCATCAATTGTAGACATTGACATCTTCCATGATTCGTGTCTTTCATTTAAAAACAAACTAACAACTCATTTGCTTACTGTTTAAATTTAACTGCTCTTTTAACATTTTGTAATTTTTAGGCTTAATGAATACTATTTAACATCTTATTATATTTGTCGTTTTTTTTTTTAACAAGCAATAACATGTCTTTGGCTAATAACGAGAATGCTGTACATACTTATAATTGGCATGTATATAGGATACATTATTACTATTGTATTTAAGTTGAAAATGTTATGTATACTATGCTGTTTATGTGTCTAAATAAATAAATAAAAAAAAAATCTTTGGAACAAATTGTAGCCTGTGGGGAGATTCAACTGTGGGTCCGAGACACGAAATGAGAGAAGGTAGGTACTTGCACAAAATAAGCGTATATTCAGAAAGACAGCGTAAAGCGGACTGGCGCGGCGAACGGAGGAACGGGCGAACGCGACTCGCGGCGCCGGAGACGTAGGTAAAGGCGCGAGCGAACCGATGCAATATAAGGTCGCGCTACAAGCCTCTTTTTTGGCTATATTGTGACCAATATTTGGGCAACGTTTTAAAATTTTCACGTTTATTAATAGAAATTGGCATTATATATTTGATAATATAATGAATTATACTTCAGATATTTTTAGACGGTAAAGTAAAAGTTTTTTTAAAATGGATAAAACATTTCTAAGCTAATGCTGTGCTGCTAATAATAACCCCAAGTTATAGATAGTGTAACCGTCATATTTTGCATGTCGTGACAAGATTATGATATTCCTGCTGATGCGATCCCTGTGAAAAAATTATGAACATAATTCAGTGTAAAAGGCAATGTATTGAGCTCTGTAAACCTTCTTTACGTAAGCAATTAGGGGAATTTAAAAACATTTCGTTACTAGACGAAGAAAACAGCGACAGAACAAATTTGGCGGAAACGCAGCAATTAATTGGAGTTTTATTCGAAGAGAAAGAAGATTCTTGAGTACAATTCAGCAGTAGCCTTCATTAGCGCGAGACAAATCCTTTCACTGGTATTTCTCGTTCTAATTGCAGCATTAGGAGCGGAATGAGCTATTGTGTAGCTCCGCTGGCCGGATCTGTTTTATTTTAAGCGGTACGAGGGAACAACAATAAACGGACCCGATTCTTTAACCTATAAAGACAGCGAATGTGTTCGGTAGTAACATAAAAGTATATTTCGAACATTAAAATTTGTTTGTTGTTCGCTATACCTAATTAAATTTTACTTTTATGGCGTGGCGGAACGATGGTAATTGTAGCAGTCAGGCATGCATTAAGTTCGGGGGTCGATCCTTCGCTAAGATATTTCTATAAGTACGAAATCCAAGAGCTTGTTTATATATTTGTGTTTGTGCCAAGCATGATTTTTGGAAATATTCATCGACGCTCCCTAGTGAACCCACTTAATATAATACCTACTATAGGTAGAGCAACTTTACAAAGATTCCAGCAATTAATTAATTAATTTTAACGTTTGATTTAATCAAATTATTTAGTTTAAACATATAGATTAGAGCCAAATCAGAATTTAAAAAATGAATTAAAAAAAATGAATTAGATTCGCAGATTAGTGATTAGTCTTGGATGACCTTTTAAGGCCAATGATACTTTAATGGCCCGTGTAAGGGTTATAAAGAAAAATTGTTAGACAAAGATTGGTTAATACTACCTACTGGTATACAAGTATTAACTGCGTTAATGAATGAACATTAATTTTAAATATATAATTAGTGACTTTCTGTTCTTAATTCGTCCAAACATACTAACTTATACCGTTTAACAGTAAACGTTTGGACGGTAATATGAACTGGAACACGGACTAAAATTGAATAAACGACAAACAATCCATATTACACGGCCATTCCAATCGGCGAAGGCCCTACGAGTCATTATCCGGCACAAATTAAGCCGAACTTACGGCGCCCAGCCACGGAAAGCGAGGCTTAATGCCGTGGGACATGCCACTACAATCGATAAAACTTTTGTTGTAAACAATTGGTTTGGTGTTGATTTATAAATATTGCCTGTGGGTATCGTTTAAATTGAAAGTACGAGTATAATGCCAGTTCTAGTATACAAATATGTACTTTTTTTATTTACTTACCCAGGCTAAAATATTTTCCATGAACAGTGATAAACCTAGAGGTAGATTGAGATTGAAAGAATCGGGATATCAGTCTAATCCCAAGCACGCACTTGTAATGTTTCAAGTTATTTTAAGTTCTTACTCATACCTAAGTTCTTATGAACTTGAAGTATAAGTAAAAGAGTGATTTCTAAGCATGACGCGTTTATTTAAATCGTCAGTTGCAAACTTGGGGCGAAGTCAACGATTGTAGAGTAGCTTGCGTCACGGGTGCTTGCGGTCTACGACAAAATGCACTCACGCCCCCAGCCGTGTGCTTCCACGACTCCATTTATATATTGATCTTGAAATCTTTGTAGCTTTTGACTCGAAAATGAAAGTGCTGTTTTCCAATATATTTTAAAGGAAATGTTTGTTTTGGTACTAAACGTAGACGTCTACAATATATACACAACAGTGCTAAAATATTATTACACTTGCCAGTAACGTGCCACATTGGTACTGCGTGAAGTGATCTATGCCATTTCTATGGCTTATTATAGAAGTTATCTCAGACATTAGGTACAATGCAGGTCTGTGAAAGTTATAGTATTTTTATACCACTTATTACTCCATTATTTATTATAACTTGAAATATAACTATAAATAAAAGCAAATAAAAGCGCCGCATTTTTTACAACCTTTGTCGAAAAAATGCAAACATAAAGGTAGTATATAAACAATAAATAAACGGAATAGAGCATTGCATGTCCAAAAGCAGTTAAACCATTTTTATTGAACCATTATCACCTAAACGGGTGAATTAATTGAACGTACCCTCGAAAACAATAATATTTTAACAAACAGTTCTGTTCCATTATTTATTACTTTCTATTAACTAACTGTATAGAATAACATAAAACTAATGAATTATGTTTTCAGAACTGCATATACATTATTATTAACTTCATATTGCTTTGTGTAACTTAGTAGTATTTGTGAATTGAAATAGATATTAGTTTTGGTTTCCCATGTAGGAGTAGAGGTTCAAACATGTACCGGTTTTAGAAATTGAATATGTAATTCCTTTAGAAACCTTTAGAAACTAATGTTGTGAAAATAGAATCAAACGAATAGATTGATTACGGTCTAATATTTATAATCCTAAGATAAGAGGGCACAGAACTAAAATGGGCTGCTGATTAAATAAATCAATCAATTTAAAATAAAAATAAAAACTATCAAATTGAAATAAGACATTACAAATTATAAAAATGAAAATCTGTCCGCTTACAAATGTCATTCCCACAGTTTAGGGGCCTTTTAGGCTGCAGGTTCAAAAGTAACATTCATTCACTCGAAAACATTACCCTCCGCGGGATTCTAAAGTTAAAGTTATTCTCTTTAGAACACCTATCGATACTGCAGCGTAACACCACAAATTGTGTGCTCGGTATTACGAGTATCTCCTGGCTCAGGTAAAATCTGAACAAACATGGCTGATTTTTAGCGCAGCCCATCCAACATCATATTGTTGGAGAATGCATTATGTGAGTTTCTTATTTTGTATTTTATTTCTAACATAGACACAGTGCTTAAATAGGCAAATTCTGGTGATATATTAATCGAATGGATTTAAACTTACAACGCGAAAGCTTGTTTTTATTTGACTATCCTATATATTTTCTGAGTCAACTACTTTATTTACATGAAAAAAACGTGCGTATAGCCTTCCTGATGTTAGCCGGTCTCATTCGTAACCCTGCTAACCCCAAAAAAGTCAGAAATCATAGGCATATTACACCTCTGAGGATTACTTAAGTTAATATATTTGAATTAAAATGACTTATTAGTATGCAGTTAAATCTTGGTACAGGTATTAGGTACGTAATACCTTACCACGCCCTTCAAATCAAAACATAGCAAATTACACCCGTTTATCACTCAAAAATATATCAATCAATACACACAATTACTTTTAATTATTTCTCATCAGTCTAAACCAACTCGGAATTTAACACAAACTAATTCATGTATACAGCTATTTCAAAATAAATACCCAAATTAGTGCACGTAATTATACATACAGAATACGGATATACGTATAAATTATTTGCCGACCTAATGCTTGTTTATCCCAATCAAGCTGACATCAGCTAATTATTGGTGCGTAACAAATATACACAGTACTATTGTAGTATGTGTAATCATATACTTTGTTGTTAGTGAACGGATATTTGATGTATTCATTCGAGCAAATTATTATAATCCTTATGAATCCGCCATCCTTAGGAAAGAGGTAGAGATGTACAATAATAGAAGTAAGGTCATAGGAAAATATGACGATTAACCTAAATGTTTAAACAAGATTTCTTTTCATAAAATAAAATTCTTAAAAGAAAGAATGATAACTGATTAGTATTTCAATAAAATGACCAAAAAGAGCAATACGTATAAACACCATATAAATTCTCAAAATATATTATTCAAAAAGTCTAATTAAAAAATTAAATAAAATAAAAAAGTAAATATTTAAGAAATATATTATTATATTCACTAGTAAAAGTGCATGAAGACACCTGATGGTATGTGTTCACTCCTCCATGTGCATCTGTAGTCAACCGTAAACAAGATAAAACCGGGAGGCAGTGATTTGGACTCATTGTTTTATATTTAATTATTTAAGTTTTAATATTTCTTTTTTTGTATAAATTATAAATTAATTTGATAATTCATTGTTTACTATTTTTACACTAAACCTCACATAACCTTCAGCGCTGGAAACAACTACTTTATGCGGAATGGAGCTTCGTTCCTCGACGACAAAATGCACTCACGTCTCCGAGTATATTCAGCGAAGCATTCAAATGCACTAATATTATTGATCGTGGGGTCCGAACTAACGTTCACTGTTAACGAAATAAGAAATACCGTGATTTTGGAGTCTGTTAGAAGTTGAAAGTTGGGACGGATAAAATACTATAAATAAAAATATGATTGAAAGTTGCAATAACATTTAAATAGGATTTTATTATTGAGCCTATCGACTTATGTATACTCGAACGGTGATCGAATGATTTGTACAAGAATTGGCGATTCTTCTTATATGTGATAATTAACTAACCCTGAAGACTAAGTTAACATAGATACTAAAAGTTTATAGTAGTGTCCTATAAGTTACTTTTTTGCTTTATAGTATTAAAACATGAAATGTGCTTAATTTTAATAACTCTATTTTTTTCTAAATGTTGCTAATCTTAGTAATATGATTTCACATTTTTATTTAATTATTATTTGACTAAACCTCACTTAACCTTAAACGCTGGAAACAATTACTTTATGTGGAATGGGGCTTCACTGTTACCGAAATAAGCGTGATTTTGGAGTCTGTGTTAGAAGTTAAAAGTTAGAACGGCTGAAAAACCTTTTAATAAAAATGTGTTTGAAAGTTGCTGTACCATAAAAATAGGAATTGAATACTGAGCCTATCGATTTCTATATACAGGAATGGTGGTAGAATAATGGGTTTAGACAATGCTTCTCAATAATTCTCATGATGTGATTAGGTATTAACGATTCCTAAAGTATCCAAATAGATTTGACTCTACATTATTCAATAGAAGTATCTTACTATAAATAACTCAAAAAATGTAACTCGAGATGTTGATTTGTTGGTAATAAAATTCCACATTTTGTTTTTGATACGTTTAATTCCTTTTAATACCCCGTCGTAATCAAATCCCTATGTGGCATTTCACTACAAAAGACTACATAAAACTCTACTAAAACTGATGAAACCATTTTAACAAAGCTTATTTGGCCCAGGAAGGTCTAATTAAAAATGTACCCCGTTCATTCTCTAAGGAGCAAGACTGCAAACGAAAATGTACCTAATTGAATACCCAAAATTAATCCAACTTAAGCCTGGCGAGCCATTAGTATTAACGTACATAATGCCTTGGTGCAGAAATCCGAGGTAAAGGGGAACATTTCTCAAAACTACCTTTCTACTGAAATAATATCACTTTGCCTTTACATGTTTCAATAGTATTGATGTCGTTTTATTACGTTTTTGCGTATTTTGTTTCTGGATAAAATGTTTACACAAATCTATGAATAACAATACTTTTCACAGCAGCTCCTATTATTTAAATGCTTTACAAAATATTTCATGATGTCTGATTTTATCAAAACCTTTAGCTTGAGTTTAATTTAATACAATAATGTATAAGATTACATTGCAGTAAAAGTTGTTCGTGTCGTCGTATTTTCATGAAAAATAAAGTAGTAAGGTAAAGTATGTGTATTGTATATAGTATTATGTATTACGCTTTTTTAAAGAAAAAGTATGTAATATATAAACATGTAAAGTAACATTTTTTGTTACAATTTTAATTATAGATATTACATAGGGGTATCATTTTTAGAAATGCGTAAAAATATATAATTGTTGATATTAATCTGAACAAACCTTTTCTTGATATATTTAACAAGATGTCTAGTAAACTAAAACACGTAGCATTCCTTGTCAAAGCGCGTTTAGTAGCTCAAAGGTTCCGCACGCTGAGTCACTGAGCCCTTGCGAGCACTCATCCCAAATTAGTCGCGGCTCTACTGCGCGATTCTCGTTGAGGAAAGCGCGATGAGGCGTGCATTCCAGACGCTTAAGTTAAACAGACCCTTGTAAATAAGTAAGTAATAGAGCTAGCACTGTTGGGTGCTGACTGAAAATATTTGAAACTGAATATGACTGTTTATTTTTTAAATCCACGTAGGAGAGTATTTAACATGTATAAGTGTTTACTTACTTGTGCTCGTTTGAGCACGTAGTCCACCTAATTGTGAATGTTTATTACCGCCCACAAAAATCTACAATTGACATCTTACAAGACCTCACCTACCTGAGGTCGGCAAAAGATGTGTTGATGTTCCGGAGAATCAAATTGGAACGTCTTGGATAAGTATGTTTCCCTTACCACGCTCTTCAAAACGTAACACAGCAGCGTTGAGCAATTTTGTTACAAGAAAAGGGTGTGGCGGTGGAGCCTCCTCAATTATACCACAAAGTTTACCACTAGAATACTTACATTGTGTGCTTTAATACAAAATAAATTAAGTTGGGATCGATTGCTTCATTGATCAGTGTTCACTATTGAGGACTAAGTTTGAACCATTCATGTAAGTTTGCCTTTACCACACCGTTTAAGCTTCAAAACTTGAGTTTGACGCTACTTTTAACTCGCTGCTGTCTCTGATAAAACCTATACACTACTTGACGTACACTTCTATTACTTATTTGTTCATTGTTACAATGTAATAATTTCTAATCAAGTAGTAATAGGAGTTAGTACAACTATAACATAAAGTACAAGTATATTCATTGATTGTATTGTAAAAGTAGTAATATTAGTTAAAACAATTTAGAGTAAAGACCGCCCGTAAAGTCAGTGAAACATCTGTCTTTCAGAAAACTCTTTAATTTGTGGCTTCTGAAGTAGCGATTGTATTTCTCGTAGCGTGTAATATAAAACAGATCCTGGCACTGATGCTGTAGAATACCTCATTCCGCTACTAATGTTGCAATTAGAACGAAAAATACCAGTGAAAGGATTTGTCTCGCGCTAATGAAGGCTGCTAAATAAAATTGTGCACAAGATTGTTCCGCTGAAATAAAATTCGAATTATCTCCTTTATTTCCGGTTTTGTTGTTTTGCTTCTTTTCTCAGTTTCGTGAGGAAATGTTTTTAGACGACGTAATTGGCATATAAATGATTTTAAATGTTTCTGGACTACCATTAGGAAGTGGCAATTCATGGATTGGGTTTCAGCTGGAAAAAAGATTCGGGAGTGAATATTTGCCTAGTAAATTATTTCAATTGTTTAGGAATATTAAAAATATATTTTGGATATTTGGATAAATACTATTTTGTAAGTATAGAGTTACATAATAATATGTATGTTTAAAAATAAGTAATATCATTAGGACCTAAAATCTTTGTAGGTCCTGGATATAGTAACATAAATTTGCTTGTTTTTAATTCCATATTAAATTATTTACAATATTAATTTCATAAAAAATACAAAAATCATATACAAAATGAAATAAAATGGGATTAAATTTGTTATGTGTATTCAAAGATGGTTGTAATAAAAGCTTAAAGTAAAAACAAAAAATACGTAATTTATTAAATCACTTAACTACAAAAGTCGCAAAAAGACAACCAATATTAACCTATTAAAAGTAACACGTAAGACGGCTTGGATGATTAATTAAGAGTGAGTTGGCCGCAAGCGAAACTCTTTTGCTAAGAAAAATCTAATTACGTCTGCCGTCTAATTAGTCTGCCGTCTTAGCCATAAAGCTAAATAATTCCTACACAAGCTGCAATAACCCTTGAATACTCATATGACATAGGTACAGTCAGCTCCAAAAGTATATGAACAGATTAAGGTTTAAAAAATAGCTATACACCTAAGCGTTCATAAGTAGCTAAACACCCCTTTTTTTCGAGGGGGAAACCTTCAAAAGGTATCCGACGACGTGGGAGCGACGCCGGGTTATGTGGGATTTTTATCGCACTAAAGCCCCCCCGGTGGCCGTCCTCAACGCTTGTTGGAGAACTCCGGGATCTCCGACGGAACACAACCGGAGTCCTCCAAGCGCGATGCCCCGATCGGGCTCTGCCCTGGGGGAGCAGTTTTCGCTCCTATACACCCAAAGTGTATAGGTATTTTTGGAATGTTCATCTGTTAATCTACTAATGAAGCTGACTGTACACTCAGGTAAAATTTAACTGCCTACAAGATTGCCTTGGTCTTATCCTTACATTACGTTTGTCTACGTCAAGGTAAATAGTGCACATTCTCATTCCTACGCATAATTGTTCTTAGGTCTTGGATACAGAAGGCTCTTTACGACCTAGTATAAACTATATCGCCTCTTAAATATGCCGTGAAACAACTTGATATTATAATTTTCTACGTGTTATGTTGCTGTATGTAACTTAAGTTATTGTTTCTTATATTAATCAGTTTAAATTATTACAACTTTATACTAAGGAACATAAACATTATTTTTATTGTAAATTATTCGAAGTAAATAACCGCATAAATAAGAAAGAGTTACAAATTAGATAAAACGATCTTTGTGCGAAGTTGATTTCATTTCAACTCAACAATCAAATCGTAACGCAACTTACAGCATCACAACTACACTCGATGCAACGACACAAGCTTCAGCGGGGAGCTCTAAATGAAATTGATAATACTTCTATTCCGCCGAATAAACAGAAAACAAGTTGTTAGAAAACTGGAATGTAGTCAGTTAACGTTCTCGGCTGTCCCTGGGGATTGCGCGGACATGTCCCGTTCTCGCTGAGCTTCCAGTCTCGAAGACAATTCCACTGTTCTTTCCCCGGCTATACTCCCATACAACTGACGTATAATTTCGATACGATACTGGATTTAGAAGCGTACGGATGAAGCAATTGAGAATTTATTGTGAAATATGGGATCTTGTGTTCGACGCGGACTGTTTGTATCATTTATACGATATATGATATCTACGAGTTCTTTGTTTTCATTTAATATTGGTTAAATTTAGAAGAAACAATAGATTAGTAAATATACGTTCTTACTAATCTATGGCTTCTTAGTACAGTATTCAGATTTCAGAGTTTCGTTACAGGTAACTAGGATATATTAATTATATACTGTGTGTAATTTTAAAATAATTACATTCTTAATAAACAATATTGTACCTTGCATTAATATTCAGTGTGCTCTTATCACTCTAAAACAGTCAGCATATGGACGCCTAATAAATCCACACAATTGTTGTAACATGAATAAACTTTGTATCTAGGTACTTACCTAACTTTTAATTGTTCAAAGCCTGAAGGAAAGGGAATGTTTAACTTAGACAAGAACAAAAGTTTATCTTATTTTGCCAAGACAGAACGGCCAAGTAATGTGATGAGAAATGTTTTATAACGTGGATATTTTTAGGATTACAATACGTAAAGTAACATGTTACGTACGTTGATAACAAAACAACCTTTCTTTAACTCCTACACCTCAAACTCTTTCGAGATTACAAAGTTAGGCCCGCGTTTTTACAGGGAAAGTGGATTAAGATTTCCTCCATGTACCTACTATTTCACATTATGGTAGATCCGCATGATTTATAGGCCAACTTGGGAAACTTTCGCATGTCATCCGCAGATTCTCGGTAAAATTTTCTAAAGGAGGTTTAAACTTTTTTACGTTAGACGGATGACGTCGGCTAACCTCGTTATATTTTATGTAACATGCAAAAACTTGTGTAACTAAGTTACGGTCAGTTTTATGAGATGTATTGCAACCTGTTTGATTAGTTTATAACATTTTTTAACTTGCCTGCTGGCCCTTTACACCCGAGATGATATGAGCGTGAGTTTCACTTTAAAAAAATTCCCACGTGATAGCTTCTTATTTTTCGAAACGCAACCGATGCCGATCGATCGTGAGGAGAGTATCGCACGTGCTACCGGCTAAGTGAGCGGGGTGCAGGCGGTCAGGTGTGCTAGGGACTCGTCCAAAGATGGCAGATTTTTTCGACCCGCGCACTGTCACAGGTATATAATTATTTTTGGTATTCAATGTTTAGTATCTATTATTAATTATAGCTAATTTGAAAGCTAAAAGAACACTAAATACGTGGAATTTAGTAGTTTATTCGATTAACTTGCAATTTAGATACAATTAGGTTGCAAATTTCAACTGTTACGATCGTGTGCCTACGGTTGTTGGTGCAGAATAAAGTTTGATGAAAATGCTTTTATTGCTATTACCAGTTGTGTGTAAGTTTCGTCAATATCAATTTTGTTTGTTTCAATTTTAGGGGTACATTTAAATGACGATCAGATTTTGCCAGTGCGGTGTGAGGAGAAATGTATCGGACATTGAAGATCTTCATGAAAGTGAAGAGCTTCAACCAAATAGATTAGAAGAGTTTCAATTTGAAGAATTGTGCCTTGAAACAGATCCAGAAGCACATGCAGACCCTCAAATAGAAACTGACCTAGAATTGGATCTGGAACTTGAGCCTGAACCTCAACCATCTACTTTAAAATCATCCCTAGAAATTTCTCGCCGCCGAGCATCTTCACGTCCAACACATCGAAAAATAGCTTGGAAAAGAATACGTTTTCTGTCTTGAAAAGGACTACACATCCCTACCAACATCTCCAGTAAAGTTTTCAAAGAAAAATTGTTCTTAATATTTTAATTATGAGGCTCTTGATATGTAACCAGATGCACAAATTTATATTATCTAAGAAGAACCGGTCGAAAACTTAATTTAATTGCAATAGATATGGCTAAAGTTTTCTCCATCTGCATTATCATTGGACGTATTCCCTAGCCAAGAATACCTACGCCTTGGAGACCTAGATTTAAGACGGAGGCAATAACGAAAGAAAGAAGAATGTTGATTTTCATAGAATTACGTAGTTTAGGTTTCATTGCCAAGACAGATTTTTTATAAAGACTAATGAAAATAAAGACAGTGATGTTAAATATCTCCAAATTGTTTTAATTTTCTAATATTTTTTGATAAAAAACTATTTTTTTTTTGCAATTTTCACGATCGTGAGTGTGACAGTTCCCACCGGAGACTCACGATCGTGCGGGTCGATTTCTGGATTACGTATAAACTCTGGATTTTTTTTCGTATTTTTTGTGGATCCCTTAAGCTATATAAAAAGCCGTAATAAACGTTTTGAATCGGAAATTGCGAAAAAAAATCTTCGAGTGTAAAGGGTTAAAGTAAAATATAAATACAAATAAATTAATTTACCACGACTTTAGCCGTTGTTTTGTCAAATATCTGCCTAGAATTTATCAAATTTTGATCTTCGATAGACAAAATTTAAAATTTAAATTGATTGATGATGATTGATTAAATTTATGTTATTACGGGCGTGAATATTTCAAAAGGGCGTTAATTATTTTGGAAATCAAGTAAATAAAATAATTTGTTAGTTCGTTTAAAATATATAAGTTCATGCCTAAAGTGGATAAAGACTTATTGTAAGTTTTCGCGATGACTTTTACACAATAAAATCATAACATATTATTAATTTCCTTTTTTGAACGTGGGTATATTAAAGTGGATCTGACGTAAACACGTAATTAGACATGTAGAGAAACAACAAATTAAAGAAGACTAGCCAGCTGTTATTTGACCGCTAATTGTCAGTGTGTCCCGAGAAAATAAATAGAATTCCAGTCAAGAATATTTACTTTCTCACCGTTTAGTATGCAGTTTGCAATGGTCGGTGAGAAAACTAATGATATTTGTCAAGGTCCTGATTAATGGCGTCTGTCGCGAGGACTGCTCGAGCGAGATGAGCCCAAGCAGCGTCTACAGCCCGTGAAATTAACTTTCGCTGCGTCGAAGCCCTGTCGATTTATTTTGGTAAGCGAAATATAGCGGATGGCGTGTCTAGTTTTATTTATTTGACTTTCATTTTAAAGCTACATTTCTTTTTTGTTTTATGTTTTGAATTCCTGTCGTCCTGGAATTGCTTCAACATGGGTTAACGCTGATGTCGCCATTTTTAATCGTTAATTGTTTTTATTTTACATTCCGCATGACGGAACCTTAAGGACACCTGGAGGGTTCTGGGTTCAATCCATTGCCGAGTAGATTTAAATGATAAAAAATCTGCGACGTGGTGACTGACAGCCATCTTCATACTTGTGTAGAGCATCATCAAACAGAGAATCCTATTATAGAACTAAAAATAGATAAAGTGATTATTCCTAGGTGTAGAAATATGACAATACACAGTATCAAATCAACTCAAAAAAAGAGTTCGACACATTTTTAAATTCTACCAATGAATAATTATTTAATTATATTAATTACACAATAACATCACATAAAATAAATACACACAACGTAGCCGCCGTGACTCTACAATAAGTTAAAAGATATATCGCACGCAGATTGAATACAGACACATTTAATAGAATAGTAGAGACAGAGAATGCGGATCCCATGATCAATAATATTAGTGCATCCGAATGCCTCGCTGAGTGCGCGCAGACGTGAGTGCATTTTGTCGTCGCGGAAGCGGCCAACCGTGCTTTCATATCAACACGACTTGAGGCTGCCAGCACACGTAGGACTCACACATACTTACATATTATAACAATCATATCCTGTCTGTAGTATAAAGCTTTTATTTGGCGGCTTATGGTTGTATAAAGATAAACTACTACAATATTCTGATGAAATACAACGATTCTGATGAACATTTTGTACTTGTCTACTTGTGACTAGAAAAACCACCGATAACAAGTGAAGCTGTATTAATAAGTTTCAATTATATAATAGTAGTGTACGTGTTAATACATAACATAAGTACAATGAGAAATGAAGAAATGGGCTGATGATGAAAATCAACAAATAAAGCTAAATCATTCGCCTGATATTTAAAAAAAACACTCTTGTTACACACATTTTAATAAAAATATGTAAAGACAATCGTGTGCCGTTATGCCTATATAGGGACCGCCTGAAACTGAACAGCTAAGCTTCTTCGCGCCAAAGATTTTTCTACCGACTTTGAATATTGATGTAGAATAAACAAGGAACTGCGGGAACCACAATTAAAGCGCGAATTCGACGCGGTGTGCCCTACATAATGAACGACAAACATTGCGTATATATTTATATTGTTTCATAATACAGAAGTAGCAGACGAGGATGCAGTTCACCTGATGGTAAGTGGACTAAGCTGGAACGGCTCGGAAACGTATGTCTCCCTTACCTTCAACCACAAGAACACAGAACACAGCAGCGCTTAACACTGTTACAAGTCAGAAATAGGCGTGGCGGTGGTGCCACCTAAATCGAACCACAAATATTGGTTATAGTTTAAATTTAAGAAAGTGTAGTTACATATATAGTTACACAATAGTTATGTATCTCAAATATAGTTATCTACCATAAGCCAATATTGTTGCCGTCCTTACCCAGTATACCGCATTACCATCAATCATACTATTTAGCCTTACTGTAGTGCGGCGTTTCAAAATCTTGTTTAAGACAGATAGATTTATTAATTAGAACTCGAAGCGTAATAACACAAACTCACTGCTCAGGAGTAACAAAAGAACTATTTAAATAGTAGGTTTCTTTAGAACATTAGTAAGGTGTCACTAAGGATAAATATGCTTAAGGAGACTTACGCACTGCAATATTATTTCTCAGTCACTTTATAAAAGTAAAAATAAAAACACTGCAAACTCAATAAGATATTCTTAACTTAATATGTATTCGAGTACGTAATTGAAATAACAAAATTTCTCAGTGGTTTTTCAAGAAAACGGTCATTGGCCCGGAGCGGTTTCGACAACAGTGCGAAGCTTTCAGAGCTTTTACCCCTCTTCAGTACGATAACTGGAAATTCGAGATAAAAGCCTTTTTATAACAATATTTGAATTCGTCTCAAACCTTTCTGGTTAAGTTATAATAATCCGCGAACCGTAATCCAAATGCGTTCAGCCTTTAAAGGGACATCATGATCATTTTTGAATAAATATATTTTCCTCGAGATGACATTAGTTGCGAGTAATATCTAAACTTTTGTATGATAAATATTGGGATACTTGAAGAGTTTGTACAGGAACCTTTTATCCCATTCAGTGCCAGTTTGAATAGGTCCGTTTATTGAGTTTTCAATGTTTGCCCTTTGTTTTATTTGACGTACAGCATTATTTATGTTACATTCATACTCAAAACAATATCCTTAACATTGTTCCGAGCATTCATACAACGGGAAGAATAAATAAAACACGGAGAAGATACTTCGATATCGACAAGATATATATGATACGATCGATACTAATTATAGTGATGTGATATGCCTTGTGTAATATTGTATGTTGTTCCATTAACGACTCCTTAGTCGTTACTACTATGCCTGAAGTTTACATAAGAGCTATTTAACATAACAACGAAAACAGCTAACAGAATATATTTTTTAAATTGTAATTGATTTGTTATACACATAGACTATGTATACAAATTACTGGACGTAAAACGTAACTTCATCAATTTTGTCTGCAAATACAAACTGTAATGCTCAAATAATTACCGCAGCGTAATAAAGTTTTAGAGCATTTTTGAGATAAAAACTTAAGCAAACACATGTAAGCTTACTTTTTATATGGACGTATCTTACAAAAATTCCCGGTAATCGCCTAAAATAAATTACGAAGGTATACGGAGCCACGCGCTCATAAGCTGTTATATTACACCTGAACAAGCGCTAATGGGCCGGATTACGTATTCATGCAATAAAATATAATTAATTTATTTTAATTAATTGAAATTTCTTAAATATAACTTGAAAAATCGGTTGTAGTTAGTTATAAATAATAATTGTAGTGATAGCCTAGTGATTAAGAAACTCGGCCTCTCGATCGAGGGGTCCGAGGTTCAAATCCCAGGCAGGCACCTCTGATTTTTTCAAAGTTATGAGCGTATTAGAAATTAATAATCACCTGCTAAACGGTGAAGGAAAACATCGTGAGGAAACCTGCATACCTGAGAGATTTATAAAAAAAAACCTCAAAGGTATGTGAAAAGTCTACCAATACGCACTTGGCCTAATCCTTCGCATTATGAGAGGAGACTCGTGCCCAGCAGTGGGACAGAAATGTGTTGTTGATGAATTGTAGTTATTACCTACAGTTTCTTAAATAACTAACTTTAATGCCTATATTTATAGCAGTTTGAAATTAATTTACAGTCTTTTTAAAGTCCCAATAATGTCACTTTGTGAGTGTGATTTCTCTGAATAATTGATACGGTTCACGTAGTTTTAAAAAAAAAAAAATATTTTCCGTCACCATTAAAGCGAGTGTTAATTACTCGTGACTTCTAATAAGCATGAAGAAGATACCGTGTGAGTAAAAAGACGAACAGCGCAACTACATCATCAGTTTCGTAAATTGATAACACAAAACAGATTAAAAAGTTACCACAATTAAATCCTCCACGGTTCATAGCGGTAATTACATTGGATTTCAGAGCAGTATTACCATAATATTGTGACTGACTATTACATCGGGTTTACCGCTAACATTTATTACATGTCGGCTTTGTTTTAGTGAGCTTAAATTATTTTGATGTGAGCATACATTAATTTTCTTGATGTAGCAAATATTTACTGTTTAAATGAAACAATCTCAGCCTGATTCAATTTACTCTGCAAATAGTTGCCATTAAGGCACACGTTTATTTATCTGATGTGTATTTAGAATCCATCTGTCGGTATGTTTGTTGAAAGTACTTGAGCTCGTATTAGTCCAAGCTCTGTAGGCTCTGGGTATGTAAACAAATAGATTGTTTTCCTGTTAGTGTTTGTTATTATCAAAGATAATCAACTTACACGAGTTTTGAACAAATTAATGTTAAGAAGTTACTGTTTTGTACAATCCGTTATCGATCTTAGTGTACTATATTTTTTTCCTTCCTCCTTAAAACAATAAAGTGTAAGTAGTAGAAAAGCGTAGACTCATAGAAAGAAAATTCACTTTAATGTACCTAATCAAATACCTACTACTTTTTCTATTCCTTGATATAAGGCAAATGAAAATAATAATAAGACAAACCACTCTCGAAATTGAGAATAATAAATTGAAAATCTTTAAGATGCATACCTCATCAAACCAAAAACCCCGTTACGCAGACACGAAACTCTAGCACTCAATATCAACCAACGAAATAATCTAAAATACCGTTCCTTTTCTTTCAAGCACAAATATACGTGAGACTTTACACAACAAACGTAAAACTTTCATCCGTATTATTTGTCGTGGAACCTGAAATACTACGCTGAGAAATTGCTCCAATGTTACCTTGTGGATTAAGCACTCGAGTGTTATATGTGCTCCACTATATTCCAAGGTAAGGGTCCTCACATATGAGAAGGTACTGTGATATTTTATATTAATATTGTGTTCACTAAAAATAACATGCGCTCTTGTTGATTGCACTACCAAGTGACAAGTTGCAAATGAGAAAGGGTTAAGTCATATTGCACCACGCTGGCTGCGAATAAGAATAGTCTTCACGCACGTGTGACTGTTTTCTATAAAAATATCATGTTGTCATGCGATTACGTTCTTGCAATGTTCAACTTGTATTTCATCGGTAACCTAGTGACTGTCGTTAGCAATTGATATTTTCTAATAAGTACTTTTAAAAATTTAATTTGTGTGAATCTTAAACCACAAGGTTGCATAAATACAAAGAGTATATCTATCTGAAAATTAAGACATACTAAAAGACGATAAGATTTTGTTTTACTTAACTTTTATTATTGATTTTGTTTTAAAGGTAGTAGAACGCTTTGTGGTTCAACTCCAACGGCGCTACTGCCACACCTATTTCTGCCTATTAACAGTAGTGTCAGGCGTTGCTGTGTTCTGGTTTGAAGGGTGTGGTAAGGGAGACATATTTTTCCGAGGCGTTCCAGCTTAGTCGTCAGGAGTAGCGGCGCATCTGTGGTAGACCTCATGTAGGGATATCTAAGCCTATCTGGGTTTGATTGAATATGTCCATGGACGGCAGTAACAACTTACCATCAGGCGTACTGCATGCTTGTCTGCTACGCCTGAATCATAAAAAAATGAAAAAGAAAACTTAAATTTTATTAAAATAATATAGCTTTTATTTTATTTTATTAAAATGGAACTTAATCGTCACCAGTAGGATGTATCTAGATATAATCGCTTTTTTTAAGACATTTGCTATTCCAATTTCATAACAAATCCGGGTCATTAATTCGAAGATTATAAGTTAATATAATAAAATAAAACGGTTTCTCAGTTAATCTAATCATTAATCCAGCAGTAGGTTTAATATAATTATGCGGTAAGCAGGGGTTCGAAACCAATAATTACCCGACTGTAATCAAGAACGGAGTTAAATGCAGGCGTGCAAAACAATTTAGAGGTAAAATTTAAATGTTTTTCATTTTATTTATTGGATACATTCTAAGGACGTTTTGTGTTTTTTATTGACGGTATTTGTATTTTAATATTTATTAACGAATATGATTTTGGTAAAATGGCAGCCAATTAATATTTTACTAATCATAATCGCACTGAAATAACTCCAATATAGGTATAAAATATACATAGACAAATATTTTTTAACATTAAATTAATAATCGATATGTGGGATCTCAATAACTTATTCGTAACGAGTTTTTATTTTATATGAACCTTAATTTCTACATTTTAGATTATAGGATATAAAGATACATTTCGTTTTTCAATGTAATTTATGTTAATTTTAATAAACAATTAATATAATTAATATTTGAAGGTGGTAGATCCATTTGTGGTTCGACTCCGGCGGCACCAGCGCCACACCTATTTCTGCCTAATAGCAGCAGTGTTGGGCGCTGCTGTGTTCCGGTTTGAAGGGTGGGGTAGGGGAGACAGGCTTTTCCGAGGCGTTCCACCTCGGTCCTCAGGGGTGGTGGCGCATCTGTGGCCGACCTCAGGTGGGAATATCTAATCCTATCTTGGGTTGATTACAGATGTTCATGGGCGGCAGTAGCCACTTACCATCAGGTGGACTGCGCTCGTCTGCTACACCTATATTATAAAAAAAAATACAGGCATTCCTAAAGTAACAAATGTCTTTTATGAAAACAAATTCTTCAGCCATAGCTCCTTTAACCCTTATATCTTGTAACTGAAGTGTTCTAATTTATACTTAAGTTTAGAGTTTACAGGCTCAAAGTGATTCCATGTACGGCGTTACAAAGACGTCTTGTATCTAAGCTTTGAGGCAGAATCTCAGACTTGTATTAAGAGGCATCTTACACGGCTGTTACTCCTAATATAATTACGTAACAGGGAATTAATCTTCAGTACTGTTTATCATATGTATGACAGCTTTATTAAGGCTTAGGGTACATTTAGGGCCCTTTCTAGGATACATCAATGTTAATGTATATGTAAAATATACACACCATGTTGCTTTTAATTACCTTATGATATTTAAGTATATTTTAACAATAACTCATGTTGGTAAGTTATACTATTCTCAAACTTATAGGTACAGAATGAAAAGGCTTAAAATTCTCTTATCGCCTCCTACGAAAGAATGACTTCTGAACTGTCAATGGAGATGTAATTTGAAATGACACATGTTTTACACAACGATATACATAATAAACACGAATATCATTGAAATGCTCTTTGGTAATACTTTGGTAATTCAAAAATATAAAAATGTAGAATATTAATCAACAATGGAGTCGTAACAAACGCTAATACTTACGAAAATAATCTAACAGTGTCTATATTGTAATTTTGCAAGAATATACAAAATAGAATGTATAAACAGCGAGTAGTAGCCCCTAGGGGGCAGTCCGAGTTAATTAATCGCCCAACTAGCGACTCTCTTTACCTGGGAGGACCGCATCGCTGTCTAGAAAAATTAATACCTGTGTTGTATGTGGACCCCTCTTTGTTTTAAACTTATATTATTTTTCAATATCTTTTTATTATAGCCGCCATAGCAATATGCACTCTGTAAAAATCAAGTATCTATCTATATCAGTTCAGATATAGAAGCCTGTGAAAGATGGACTGACGACACACGGGTTGACATCGAAGACTTAGCAATAGGGTAATGCAAACATGAAAATTAATTTAGCAATTTCTATCTAACACTTTGCAAGAATACACAAATAAAATGAATAATCAGTGAGCAGTGGCCCCTAGGGGGCAGTCCGAGTTAATTAATCGCCCAACTAGCGACTCTCTTTACCCGGGAGGACCGCATCGTCGTCGTGAAAAATTAATACAGCTTTCTTTTATTAAATTAGACAAATTATGTATTGGATTATTCATTTATAAAACAACATTTTTTATTTCGTTATATTGTAAGATTACTAAAGTTGACTGCTTACATGGCATAAATGGTTTATATATTCTTGTCATATTGGTTATATCTGTATGTATAATATTTTTTTAAATTTCTTTTTTATAAACAAGATCTTAGTCAATATGATTCACTTAATATGATACTTTTACTTTATGCTTAATTCACACCGGCAACTATTTCGTTAGATTCATTCTTGTCTTGCTGTTGCTGCCTGACATTTTATAAATATTAAGGATTTCAGGAACCAGAAAGGGCCTCCACGTAAATGAGCAAAGAATATTAATTTAATTATAATAATTAGTAAAGCTACCTTTTCATTTTAAGGCTTCCGCCGTCCTAGAGCTCTTATCTTTTTCTATTAAAGAGCTGGTAATGAACGTAGATACGTTAGGGAATTTTCGGCACCGAGCTGCTTAAATTAAAATCCGAGCCCGCATTTGTCGGGCGTCCTTCCTTTCCTCCGAAAGTATGAAAGAGCCAAAGTTGTTTGAAAAGTAAATAGCGAAGCAAATACCCGTGTGGCACAGTGGACATCACAAAGCAGGTCACGCGCGTCGCCGATCTAATTTAACGTCCCCAAAAAGTTCTGCTGGAATTTCAACTGGCGGAATTAGTTTGTACTACTACTTTGTAGCAGCTGCGTAGGCCTCTACGGGTTTTATTGCGCTACATCGTAAGCCTTGTGACATCGATGTTGCGGACTTTATTGGAACATATTTCAATACGATAGAATAAACAATGACAATAAATTACGCTACACTGGCTGCTGGAAATTTACAAAAGAAATAAGCGAATAAGTTTATCTTTTTACATAATATCAGATCTTCCACTATATTTCAATTTCCATTGCTCACGGCTACTTAACGTCGATCATAGATACATTGCTGTCATTGAGCATTATTTTGAAGCAATTCATATTACTATCTCTACCGCACAGTAACACTATACATCAAGGCAACACATTAATAGTAGTTACATCACTTGACAGGTAATAAATTAGTTTGAAGAAATTTTTGCGTTTTGGTAGAAAGTCTTCAATTTTATTAAAAAAGGCCTTACAGCTTGTAGTAGCTGTAAGGTTTTTTAATGCATAGTTTATCATCATCATCATCATCAACCCATTACTGTCCCACTACTGGGCACGGGTCTCCTCTCATAATGAGAAGGATTAGACCATACTTCACATCACATACCTTTGAATTTTTTACAAATCTCTCAGATATGCAGATTTCCTCACGATGTTTTCCTTCATCGTTTAGCAAGTGATAATTAATTTCTAATACGCACATAACTTTGAAAAATAAGAGGTCCATGCCTTGGATTTCAACCTCGGACCCCTCGATCGATACTAGGATATCACTGCTATGGATAGTTTAGGCAGAGTATAAACTAACGCCACCCTATATATAATAGTTCCATAATATCATGAGTTCTATCACAGTTTACTCGCCAATATTACACAACACGCAATGTATGGAGACATTATTCGTGTATAAGACTAACATTTTCGTGTAGACCAAAGGGATGCAATAAAGTATGCCAGGCACATGTAGCGCGAACGATCACCGGCGCCTCGGTGCATGCGAGATGTGTGCAAATTGATGGAATACAAATGTCCCGAGAAACCTCTCTAGGCGATAGCGCCACATCCGCCAGATCTACGTGTTACGTGGATAACACTACGTTGAAGCAAACATCACGCCCGTGAGTGTCAAGTACGTAAATATTATTCGGATGTTGCTTGTTCACGGAAAATAGCAAAACGTTATATTTCAAAACTTTGACGACAATACTCATCTATTACGTAAAATAACTTTTTATACTCTGTAATGGTTTGTATTTTGATTTCCTAGACTGAGTGTCCAAAGTTCGAATCCGAGGCCTTCCAAACTTATGTTCGTGTTACACATAAGTTTGAAAATCATGAAGAAATAAATATACATGCTTGAAAGTTCTATAAAATGTTTTTAAGATATTTGAAGTCTATCATTCGTAATAATAAAGCCTGGTGGATTAAGCCTATAGCCTAAATCATTTTGTGACCCAAAGTGGCTATACGACGGATTAATGATGATGATGAGAACTATGTAATTTAAATCTTTATATCAACAAATTTTACTTGATCAAAATCTCACGTTAAATGTAGTTCACATAAGACATAAACCGTTTCAAAGTATTAACAAAAATTATCACCAACTTCCCGTACCACCCAAATTGTTATAATATTTCTTAGCAAGCTCCTGAAATAACTAAGATTTCAGAAGCGGCCTGTACATGACTTATAAGATTTATCTCCTGAATTACAGTCCCCAGGTATTCGTAGGTAGGAAATAGGGATATTGGCACGCGGGGCGTAAAATAAGTCTCAGGTGTCGTTGATAGCTTTTATCCGCCAAAACTGATAAAATATGCTCCCCGTTCAGACCCTCCCGTTATCGTTAGTTTTCTCCCAGAATTATGAAATTTATCAATTATTATTATGACAATTATATTTCAAATTTACCGATTTGAAGCAAAGTTTTTTTATTTTGCCGTTGGATATTGGCTAGAAAACTTCGTGATCTTATTATTATTTTGAGTAAGAAGGGTCTTGGTTACACACTGTCCAATTACGAATATAAATACACCTTCAAGGTTTTTTAAAGGCGTATACGTTTTCCTCACGATGCCCTACAGCAAGTGATAGTCAATTTCTAATACGTATATCAAATAAAACAAATAAAATCCTATCGAGCCGATAACACAAGAAGCGTTAGTTACATATTTTGCATTGACCTACTTATCTTAAATTCTTCCGCTTGCTATTTATGTATTTACATTTCATTTAAATACATGAAAAATAACATAGGTAAATAGTCCCTACATGTGGTAGTAGTGCCTCCTATGGACATATATCATCTCTAGATAAGATTGGCTCCTACTGTAGGTCGGCCTACTCCTTGAAATTGCTGCTGCCGAGAGCTTAGTCGGAATGTCTCGTGTAAGTGTCTTTGCCTTAACTGGAACACAGCAGCCTTGACACTCTTAATAAAAAACACTGTTCAGTTAAGATAATCGCATAACTTTATTAAATATATCTGTAATAAGTAATCCGTTTATATCATAGTCTAAACGAAACGAAAAATCCATTACATTAATGTTGAAACGGTAAATATTATATCTCTTAACAGAACCAACTCAATCTTATGAAATTCTCCAATAAATAATTCAATAAAAATCTCCTAGTAATCATTTAGGTTTCTACTTGTGTAAATACATGGCTCATGGCCGATTCGTTACTCTAAGAAAATCCGTTCTTAGAACCGACCAATTCAATTTGAGAACTTTAGGCTGCGTAAGCACTCGGGATCATCTGACCATACACATTGATACTCTCATCTAAATTCAGTCGGTTCGTGACTAGAAAACCAATGACGGTACGCTTGTGGTTAATTTGTACTGAAACCGCTCAAGAATGTAACGAATCCCCCTAATTGGTCGGGAGTTATGGACTAGCTTAACATTTGTTTTATTATAATGGGGTAGAATGTCGTTGATTTGTTTATAACTGTTATTTAAGAATAACGGTTTAAAACAATGTCGACTAGGTATCATAGTTTATATTGAATTATAAATTGAAAACGATATATTTTTTAGAGTATATATCTGTAGTTATTTACATATTTTAATAGCAAACTCAAACTAAAGTTGGAATTATTAAGAATTCAGACTAATATTATATTCTTTGCTTAAAAGTAAATAAATAGAATGCAAACAAGTTTAAATTAAAGTAGACGTAAGAAACACTACAAAGTAGGTATTCAAATGATATCAAAATGTTTTTGAGTTAATACTTTCAAACGTGAATATTTATGTGATAGTACAGATTTGTTATTACTTTCTTGAAGCCCAAAGAAACAATAATAAATTTAGCATACTATGCTAATACAAAGACGTCAACTACCTAATTTTTATTTGTAGGCTTAGGATTTTGAAGGCAAAAGCAAACCAAGTTATAACCAAATGATATGTGCCTATTTACTTAACAATCGTTGTTGTGGACACGTTGTTGGAGATATCGTTACATTTACTAAATATAGTGCATATTTTTTTAATTCTTAGGGCTAAAACACAAACACGCGACACAGTGTCGTGGATTTACAAGACCCGCAATAGTATTACAGCACTGTGTCGTGTTTTTCGTGATATGAGTTGTAGACTTCAAAGCATCTCCTTAAAATAAAGAGGAAAACAGGCCTAAAGCGGCCCATATCTCCGTATTTCTTGCAAATAGTAAAAAGAAGACACGAATACGAAGATCACGATGCAGCGTCATCTCGTTACAAGGTGCCACAAAGTCTCGATGCGACGTTGTATCGTGTACGTGTGTTTTCTCTTACCACTAGAAACGTTGAATTGAGAAAATCGTACAAATCATATGTATATGTAAAATTAAAATACAAACGAATAAACCCATTAATCTTGAAAAAATATTTTATAGTCCTAAAAACATCTTGTATGTATAGTAGTAGGCTTGCAGGAATAATACGTGGATCACACATCCGGAGTGTGGAGCTATCGCCCGTAGAGGTTTCTCGGGGCATTTGTATTCCATCAATTTGCACTCATCTCGTATGCACCGAGGCGCCGGTGATCGTTCGCGCTATGTGCCCAGCATAACTCATTGGACCCTCGCTCTTTACGAAAAATGTTACTCTTATACGTGGGAACAATGTCACACTTTCGCAAAAGGAAGCGATATGTCAATCCAGGGCTTTCTTTTATCGTGAGATATTATTACATTAAACCTATTTTCTTGGCAAAAATTGTTCATTTAATTTTTGTAACAAAGTGGATCTCAGTATAAATCAATTCTATACTTATTTATGTAATTCATATAAAAATATATTTAGGTACATAATTCTGTAAAAGCGATAACATAGGTGTAATAAGGCCTTCAGACTATGGACCTAATACATTATAGTACCTAGTACGAACAAATCCTCCTCCTGTTACACTCAAACCACTCCATGACAAGATAGAATTCACACAAACACAAACTTGTGAGTGTCAAGTCCACTATCCATAATGAATTATTCGCCATTATTATCATTTATTTCCACATTTCAAAAATACAAAGCAAATAGCCACAATTTTAGATATTTATTAGTAAACTGTTATTTAAAAGCAAAGATGAAGGAACTAAAAATCCTGGTGAATGTTTATATCCTCTTTATTTGATGCCAAACACCGCAACGTATTTCTTCATGTGAACAATACCATAAATAATAACAGCTTAAAATGTTATCCTTAAAGCGTCAGCGTTTTACACTTCACAACGATTTAATGACCAGTTAAGTCATTCGAGTCAAGAACTTAACCTATTAGTGCTTATTTAGTAAAGGAAGCTGTATTAATTTTTCACGACGGCGATGCGGTCCTCGCGGGCAGCGGGAGTCGCTAGTTGAGCGATTAATTAACTGGAACTGCCCCCTAGGGGCCACTGCTCGCTGATTATTCATTGTATTTACGCTGTGCTGGATATTAATAAGACTTGCCCTAATTAATTTTATTTTAATGTGGAATAATATTTTAAAACGTAAATAATTGATTTGTCAGTAGAGTGTTTGTAGAGGTATTTCTATATTTTTTAATATGAATTCCCGTTTCATTAGTTTGCTTATTTACTGTATAGGGAATGGTTCTCTAGGGTAATCAAATAGATATTTTACAAAAGGCAAGTACCATACCGCGTTTCTCCTTTTTCTTTTTTGATAGTTAGATCTTAACCCGAAGAAAGACCAAGATTAGGTACTAATTTGCAAAAAATCCTTCTTTGAGACTTCATATTGAAGGTCGCAAATACGGCATTTATAAAGTTAGAATTGTATACATTTTTTGTTACGAGTATTTGAATAACCTGAAATAATTGATTCCTACCAAGTTTATTACAACAATTATTAATTATTGTGCCCAAAACTGTTTACATTTCTACTATTTCTAAACCTACTACTATAAACAATAACTAAACCGTAATAAAGAAATAATATACTTACGCCCTTATTATATTGGATGGTATAAACAAAACTATGAAAATGGAACCATAATTTGAATAATATGTACATTGAACAAGCCAGTTTACGTAGCAAGTATAATAACAAAAATATTTCTTAGCAAAAATATTGTTCAACATTGGCCTATTGTCCAACAAAATAGTTTCATATCTGATATAGGCGCTCGTTTAAATTTGATTTACAATATGTTTTCTCTATTCGGGCCTACTGGAAGAGATTTATTTTAGAGATAAGCAGACCTTTTAGAAAATATACCGTTGACATATTTTTTGTATGCTAAACACATACTCGTAGCTGAAGTTAAATTAGGGTCTATCTATCGATATTTCTGAAATTGATATTATCATTTGTTGTTAACATTATAAAAGTAAGCTGATTTGCTTATTTGAAACACGATTACATAATTTTAAATTCTACGTATTCTAAGTTTTTTTTTATAATATAGAAATATAAATGAGTATGCAGTTCACTCATTGACATCTTTAATCAACCCAGGATAGATTAGATTCCTATATGTATTGGAACGCCTCGGCAATGTATTACTCTTTCCATCTATCAAACCAGAACACAGCAGCACTAACTGCTAAATCGATTTCAACAGAACTGTCTCGTTAAGGTTACAACTTTGGTCATCCGAGCGGCGTATAAATCTGTAGTGTCACGGACCGTTGGAAGCCATGCACCAAGCAAATACTCATTGTTAATGAATAAAACAAAATACCCACAAATCGTTTCGTTACATACCGTTTACTCCAATTGTTTTGTTTGCCACACCGGCATTTAACTGCGATCCCTGATTACGAACCGCCGGTTAATTATTAACCGGGTTCTCCGTTTTGCGTAACTATGCGTTTGGTAGGCTACTTACGTAAATACGTATATCCTGTGCTTATGTGTGTTGTGATGTTTGTTAAATTTGTGGTGTTATTTGTGATAGCTCAGTGGGAGAAACTCAGCCTCTCAGTCGGGGGTCCGAGGCTCAAGCGTGCATTTCAGATTTTTCAAAACTCGTCTTCGTATTAGACATTATTTATTCGCTTAAACGGTGCAGGAATGTCGTGTAGGTAACTACAAGCCTGATAGTGAGTCCTAAGTATAAAAAAATCAAAGGTGTGTGGCCACACATACCGTCGTCCTTCCCGGGGTCGCAGACCGGGTGGTTTGAGCTCCCACTCCTGCCGTCCACTACCCTGGAAGCCCCCTTTTAGTCGCCTCTTACGACAGGCAGGGGTTACCGTAGTCCTATTCTGGTCCCGGAACTACAGGGACAAAAGGTGTGGACAAAAGCCTGCAATTCGCATTTGGCTAGCGTGTTGGACTGTGGCCTAGACCCCTCTCACTCTGACTGGAGATCTATGCCCAGCGGTGGGACAGTAATATGTAAAGGACGATGCCAATGTGTTATTTGTTTCATAACGCTTGGGAAAAAAAACATTTTTAAAAGTTGTAGGATAACGGTAAAATTATTTATGACTATTGCACTGGCATATTGACAGACAATAAGATAGTAAAATTATAATAGGTAAAGTAAAAAGTTGGAAATAATAAATGAAAATAAAACTTAAAACCTATATAGCCAACTATCTCTTACAGCCAGACCTAAGGCGCTATGGAGAATAGCTTAAGTTAATTAATAGCCTCTAACTAAACATCAGCAGAAAGGTCTACAGCAAGTTGGGCGCGAGTCTAATCCGGTAATCGGAATTCTGAACACGCTTGCATTTATACTAGAATAGCACTTTAAACTGTTATCTACAGATTTCGTTCTTTAAATAATAATAATTGGATTCATTTTCTTAATTACAATTAATGACTAGGAATGAGGGATTAAATGCAAACAGAAAAAATCCTAGTACTTTTTTATTTTTTACTTCAAGGCTTGCTATTTTTTAAGTATTTGATATCTATAATTATTGTATAAATAACGAAAAACGAATTTTAAAGACTTTTATCTATAAAATTATCTGTATAGCTAAGCAGAAGCAGAAAGGTCTACAGCAAGTTGGGCGCGGATCTAATCCGGTAATCGGAATTCTGAACACGCTTGCATTTGTACCATCGCATCGTGGTAAATGTGAACACTAATTTCAACTGCTATCTTCAAATTTGGTTCTATAGGAACCATTTATAAGACATGATTTACAATATTTATAAAATGAAAATAAAATAAGAAATTGAAGAGACAATTGATCTTACTAAGTACGAATAATAACAATTTGAACGCTTACAAAGAAATTTAACTCATAAATCAAAGAAATAGCATTAATAGTTTTAGAAGAGTTTAATTACGATGTGCCGTCTACTAATAAATAATAATAAGTAATAATTACATTTCAATTACATCAATTCCGTTATTTTTCAATTTATTAAAATACATAAATGAGACATTTCTTCGAAGTACATCTACTAAATTAATTAAGGAGCTTTATTCCATAGACATTTAATCATTTTACAACTCATCTATAATTTTCGTAGCTCTATTCTTACAACCGTGACAAAAGAACATGTCGTGTGCTACGTTTGCAAAGTGAACGGCAATTCTAGTCTATATACACCGTAAACTGATCTCAAACAGGAATCTGTATTGTTTGTTTGTCTATCCGTTTGTCAGGAGTTTGCTGCGTCACAACCCCTGAGGTTTGACGTAGCTTTCTACGTGTGTTTGCGTTGCGATCTTGACATCAAAGAACTGCGTATGACTTTGATACAAAGTTGTGTCTCTGGCAGATAACACACAAGGAATCATGACATTATTGTTATAAATAATGTTTTATTATGTTTTGTATGCGTTCCGTATTATGTTTCTTAAATACTTTCATCGAAAATTTTCATACTCGCGAATAATCCATCATAACTCGACAATCAGTTGCGAGTATGTAAATGTAGCGCTCTAATAGTAAAATGTAATTCTTTGATTTGCGCAGAAAATTCACAACCTGTGGACAACATTACGGCGCATACCGAATACACCTGGGTAAGTTGTTCACATTTTTCTTAATCTATGCTTGTATTCATCTGTGTTTCGCGTCTATATGTTGCAATAAAATATATATTTATGTTGTACTTAAGTATTGTGTGACTGGCCACAATTATCAACTATTAGAATCCACTAAAAATGTTAAAATACTTGGTACTTTATTAGCAAAAGCCTCCAAGTATTTCTATTTGTAATAACGAAACCGTTCTAAAAAATATATTTCATGTACATTTTTTATTATCATTCATTTGGTAAAACTCTGTTAAAATATGAATTTACAGAAATGTAAAAATAGCGTTTGCATTCACGATTGTATTTTTTTAACTATTTCATTATTCATGCAGTTTGTAAAAATCTAGCTTTGAGAATACTTAAGTATTTGATGAAATTGCTCATAAAACTAGCAAGCGCGAATCCAGTTGAAAGTTCAAAGGCTTACAGAAATAGCTTGTGCAAATCATTTTCATAATCATAAGCAACATCTAAGTGAGCATCTATTCTTGATATTTGTATAAGAAAATGTAGCTAACTGTAGGAATATTATTATCACGTTATTTTGTTATTCCTCTAAATTATGACTCTGAATCACAGAAGCAATTTAAGAGATGGTATTGTACCTTAGAATTATTTTTAGACAGGAACAGATAAGGTGGTGAACTCTTTTCTTACAATGCACCAGCTTATCTACGTATCTTGACACTTCATAAGGTATAATACACAAAATAAAACAACATAATTTGCAACCTTTAAATTTTAGTGAAAAAAAAATGAAAAATGTGATAAAGGTCAAATACTTGTAAAGCTCGAAGATTTCATTCTGTTGTCAGTTAACTATTATACACGTTCATCACCGCTTATGCGTATTCTGTATTGGGTTCATAAAATAGTCAATATTTAATAATTTACTAAAAAAATCCTTTGAAGAAATAATTTCATAAGAAAAGAGAGAAAAACGCGTATAATACTTAAACAGCTTAAAAACTACGCAATCAGATTAATTAGTGGGAGCGCCGGCATCTCCGTACATTATTGCAGCTAGCAAGGAATCCGTGTTTTCTCGTCTTAATTAAAGCGAACGACCCTTCTCCAAACGCTTTCCTGTAATTATGTCGATTGCGTTTAGGTATTAATTGAGTTCGTTCTGGACTGGATTGAAATTAAAAAGAATAATGATGTTTTTTTATTGACTTTTCCCTTTTTGATGGTTGGTTTAAGAGTCAAATATTTTCCTTGTAAATTACTCTAGACACGTAAAGGCAGTTACAAAAACAGATTTATAAGTCCAAAATCCTGGAACATATCAAACAATTGGTATTAATTAGTTCGTGAATGGGATTATTGATTAATATACTTAATGGAGTCATCTAATATATCGGCCGGATAAGTAGAGGGTCCCGGGTTTGATTCCCGGCCAAGCTAATATGTAAATAATTAACTTAAAAATCTGATTCGAGTCTCGTTTTTTGTATACTTTTATTGATAATGAAGTCATCTAATATGTCATCCGGATACGTAGAGGGTCCCGGGTTTGATTCCCGGCCAAGCTAATATGTAAATAATTAATTTTCAAATCTGATCCGAGTCTCGTTTTTTTTGTGTACTTTTATTGATAAGTACCATCATCCAAGGCATGTAAGTCCTATTTTTGTAATCACTTATATAATTTAATTATATAAGTGATTACAAAATAATTTATTATAACTTAATTAAAAATGAATATGCGAAACAATTATAATGATTATGTGTACGTTCGTATAACACAATATGTATTAACCTTAATCTGCACTCAAGTAGTCATGCGTCGTAAGCTTTTAGTTAAACCCTTAAACCTTAGAGAGCCAGCTTGAGTGTAGCAGCGGAAATCCAATACATTGTGTATGTAACATATGTGATACGTAAGCAAACATGTGTAATATATACACTATACACGTATTGTAATTACTGCAATATTTGTATGATTTAATGATTTTTACAATATTAATACGTGTAACAAAAAGTACGGTCTATTAAAGTTTTACCAAATTTACAAAAAAAATGGTGTTGCACATAACAAAAAAAATTCGGTAGTACCTGTCTCAGATTCGAACTCTTGACGGAACAGCATGTAAAATTGAAATTCATGCCGCTATTTTTACTGAAATTACAAGTATACACAATTATAATGGTAAACGAGCCTAATACATCTCAACCCCTCATCATTAAAATCTAAATCCTTTCCTCTAATTTACCATTATTTTAATAGACTCT
This sequence comes from Epargyreus clarus clarus, assembly GCA_014595695.2. NCBI lineage: Eukaryota > Metazoa > Arthropoda > Insecta > Lepidoptera > Hesperiidae > Epargyreus > Epargyreus clarus. Next base: position 2,107,538 of record JACTTY020000060.1, on the reverse strand, counting down.
TACACAGAAACATAATGTCTGTACAAAATTAAAAAAAAACCTTCACAGCTTAGTGTTTATAGCAGGCATTGTAAATATGTTCTGTACACATGCCATAGAAATAACGAAGGGGAGCTTTTAAATGACATTCCCTCATTATGACATGAATCACTTACATCACTGTTAAGTTAAGGTAATTCAACGCAATAAAGTTGTTTTTTTTTTTAATATTTTAGGAGTAGCAGACGAGCATGTCGTCCACCTGATGTAAGTGGCTACTGCCGCCCATAGACATCTGTAATCAACCCCAGATCGGATGAGGTCGGCCAAAATTATATCTCCCTTACCACACCCTTCAAATCAGAATAAAGCATATGTTGAACACTGATGTTATGAAGCAGAAATAGGTGTGGCGGTGGTGCAGCCGAAGTCGAACCACAAAGGATTCTACGTTTGTAGTACTAAGGACTAAGATAGTCTCTTAGCCTCATATGCAAATAAGTCCGTATCGACACCCTTCTGTTAAAACACTAAATCAGCTTTACGTTAGAATTAAGTATGGCGGTAGTACCGCCCGGTGGATGGTTCCACCCTCGTTCCTACCTTTAAAAAACTACTTTTATTTCATACCAAACGAAACTAAGTTACAGAGAAATGTAACTTTTTGTAAACTAAAATTCAGTTCCCACAAATAGGTAAATTTGTGTGAAAGGCCTTTGAATGTAAAGGTGCAATGTGTGGATGAATCATACAAAACGACACGGAGGGGAGCTTTAAAGTGATATTCCTCATCGTGACGCTGGGGATCTTCGTGAGCAGTAATGAGAAATTACAATCCAGTACCTTTGTGATTTTTTGTTATATGCTTGAATGAGTAAATTAGCACCTGATGGTAACTAGTCACTATTTGACCTGACCTGACTAGCGAATGTCTGTAACCAACTCCATATAGAGTGAAGATGAACGTAGATGCATTGCTACTCCTGAAGACTAAGATAGTCTCCTCTCATGTAAGTAAGCCGGTATCCACACCTTTCCATTGAAAACTAAGTTCTAGAGAAATGTAACTTTTTGTAAACTAAAATTCAGTTCCCACAAATAGGTAATTTTGTGTGAAGGGCCTTTGATTGTAAAGGTGCAATGTGTGGATGAATCATACAAAACGACACAGAGGGAGCTTTAAAGTGATATCCCTCATCGTGACGCTGGGGATCTTCGTGAGCAGTAATGAGAAATTACAATCCAGTACCTTTGTGATTTTTTGTTATATACTTGAATGAGTAAATTAGCACCTGATGGTAACTAGTCACTATTTGACCTGACCTGACTAGTGAATGTCTGTAACCAACTCCATATAGAGTGAAAATGAACGTAGATGCGTTGCTACTCCTGAAGACTAAGATAGTCTCCTCTCATGTAAGTAAGCCGGTATCCACACCTTTCCATTGAAAACTAAGTTCTAGAGAAATGTAACTTTTTGTAAACTAAAATTCAGTTCCCACAAATAGGTAATTTTGTGTAAAGGGCCTTTGATTGTAAAGGTGCAATGTGTGGATGAATCATACAAAACGACACAGAGGGGAGCTTTAAAGTGGTATCCCTCATCGTGACGCTGGGGATCTTCGTGAGCAGTAATGAGAAATTCCGTTGCCACCGCTTTTTGTGATCGGCTCAAGCGCTTTGTACGATTCGCGAACGCGGCGTGTATTCATATGGAGCGGTGTATTGAAAAGTTTTATTTATTTATCGTAGAAAATGCGTAATTAATAATCCGTAATATGACAGTGTTTGTTTAGAACAACTAAACTATACTTTAATTATTAAGTTTTAATTACTATTATTTTATGTTTTACTATACATAATAATAGACTGTTAATGAGTAATATAATAAGTACCAAATGCAATTAAAAGCACAGCACGTGAACACTTTAATTTTTCTCTACGGGTTTCTGCTGTTAAACTGTAGATTTATTTAATAAAACCACCTTTATCAATCTTGTCGTCTGAGTCATGTATTGAGTAATCTAATTTAGCTAAGCTTAAAATCATACGTACGAGTATTATCAATCGAACATCTATATAAATAAACAATTCCATGCAATTATACCAGATAATACGAGAATTACTCGTTTTCATTTCAATAAAGGACAAGCGAGACGTGAACCGAAATAGCATTGTGAACCGTCAAAAGGACAATCCTTTGAAAAATTATGCCGAAATGTGACTAAAAGAGCTCTATTATTTCCCCGGGGGAGAAAAGCTTTCGCTTCATGGTCTCATTGTAGTCCCCAAGTTATTTCCCTCTAAAGGACTCAATTTTGTGTGAGGCGATAACATTTTCAAGATTATGCGAAAGGACATATACCCTCTTTTGTATGTGATGCTTTTCTATCTACTTTTATGCTGACACAGTAACGAAATGTAACTCTATGCATAGTTCGAGAGCTCACCGAGAAACGCAATTCCCTCGGGATAAGATTCGCAAATACTCTTTGTTTCGAATCGGACTGATCTTTTTTATTGGGATAAAATCATCTGGTGATACGCGATAAGCCTTTACGGGTTTGTTTATTGGATATTGTAATACCAAAACCAATTGATATTATGGATTAAGATATCAGTTGTCTGGTCAATGTAGTATTGAATTATAAAAGTTTCATAATCCTTATCCTTACTAATATTATAAATCCGAAAGTAACTCTGTCTGTCTGTCTATCTAGTTGTCTCTTCTTCACGCCGAAACCACTGAACCGATTTTAATGAAATTTTGTACAAAGATAGTCTGAGACCCGAGAAAGGACATAGGATACCTAGTTTTTATCCCGGAAATCCCACTGAACTAGGGATGGCGATCTAAGATCGATTAATCTGAGAATCGATCTTTTGGACCCAAAACATCGATTATTTTAATCGATATTAGTAAGGATTGAATCGTAAACTATGCATTTGATCAAGTTTTTTTTTTTTTTTTTTTTTTTTTTATAATATCAGAGTAGCAGACGAGCTTGCAGTCCACGTGATGGTAAGTGGCTACTGCCGCCCATGGACATTTGTAATCAATCCCAGATAGGATTTGATATTCCTACCTGAGGTCGGCCACAGATGCGCCGCTACCCCTGAGGACTAAGATGGAACGCCTCGGAAAAGTCTGTCTCCCTTACCACACCCTTCAAACCGGAACACAGCAGCGCCTAACACTGCTGTTATTAGGTAGAAATAGGTGTGGCGGTGGTGCCGCCGGAGTCGAACCACAAAGGGTTCTACCACCTTCAATGTAATGTAGTAATGATCTTTAGCAAAGTTGAAGGTACGAATTTTCAGTTTTATGTATGTTAGAATGTTATATTAATTAACGCGGGCGAAGCCGCGGGCAAAAACGTATAAGTATAATAATATTTTTAATTACAAATATTTTGGTGCTTTATTAAAATTATATTTAGACTAAAACGGTATAGTATATTATTCTGTGTACATCAATTGTGTAGTGGAGTAAAACTTTAGTATGTTCTTTATAATACACATTAATTAATTGATAATTAAATACGTAATTAAACCTTTTAATATAAATTGAAACTATATAAGATATAAACCTACAACTCAATTTAAATTAATTTAAATGACGCATCCATAACATTAATTAAAACGCCTATCCTATTAAATGCTACCTTGATACTGAACACTCAGGAAAAGTTGCAGGTAAAGGCTAGTATTAATTAAAAGCTTCAGTAATAAGGCTTAACTAGCAGGTGCAAAAAGAAAAAACGTAGAGGGATTTTAATTCAAATTTCCTTTGGAAGTCACGCGATATTTTTTCCAACACTCATTAGTGTGTCATGGTATGGTGACATTCCCGACATTGTGAAGTTAAGAAGGAAACCCATTACGAAAATTCTAAATGAAATAGTTGAAATTGTTTCTTAACTGTTAAATCATTTACACACGTCTCAAATGGAATATAATAATCAAGTCATAAAAATCCATGTTATGCATGGAAAGAAATATAATATGCACGTATTTGTCATTCTGTTGTTTCTTTTCAGTTAAGTTCAGTTTCCTGTTTATAAACAATATGTGCACCTTTTCTTATTATGCTGCAATTTTACTTGCACTTTTGTCCTTATATATTTTATTGGGTGTTTGAGGTGACAAAAAATGTAAATGAAGGGTAGATCGATTAATCTACTATTAGTGCTTGACAACGTATCTCCCTGCTTCCGCAGTTTTGCCGTGACACGATTTTTGATATTGAAACCGCGTATCGTGAGTACCCGTAACAAATGAAGATGCCTTGATGCTACGATAATCTTATATATAAAATTCTCGTGTCACAATAGTTACCGTACTCCTCCTCCTCCTAAGTGATGAGGGTTGTTCAACCTTAACATTTTTTTACTTATATGGAACACTATGTTTGCCGAGTCAGCAAGTATTAGTCTAAAATCATAGAGTACAAAACAATTTACCAGTATCATTACAACGATTTAATAAAAACAGTAATTTATTCATACAAGAAGTAACAATCGTTTTTTCTTTTCTTAGATTTAACTTTTTATTATGCAAGGAAAAGGATAAGATAAATTAAATTCTCATAAAATATTTCAACCGTGAGGAAACTCGAAGTAAAACATAACTTTTTTCTTTCGGAAAGCTTTAAAAAGCACGCGACAAAATGTTTTTGTAACGCTCATTACCCTATCGTAACTTTTGTAACTAAAGATGTTAAATATCTTTACTATTCCACTGTTGGGCACAGATCACCTATAATAAGACGTACCCAGAATAAGACGTACCGGTTTTCTTAGTGTTCGCTGGAAAGCAAGTTATAAGGGATCCGAACTTCGGACCCCCAGATTGAAAGATTTAATTCCTAACTACTAGAAATAATAATATAATGTATTTTACATATAAATTTTATTTAAGGTTTTACGATTTTCCACTACGATATTAACAAAAGTAATATAAAGGATATCTTTTATTTTTACTTTACAATTATTTTAAGTTTAGAGTTTTATTACAGCCACATTATATAGCAGCGTTTTTTTGGACATAAATTAATATAACTTCATGTTTTATATGTTAGAAAACAATCATTGCCACGGAATACAAACGACAAAATGGATAGAACACTTTTATAGGCGACAGTACATAAACCCGTTTAATGCGAGCACTTATTACAATTACCTTACGCTGAGAAATTATTTCAGTCGCGCCGCCGTGCGATGTCGTTAAAGTTTTACTAAAAGCTTAAATAAACTTTATCTAAGAGGCTTTATGATTTTTACACTGTTACAAGAAATATCAGGTTTTTTTTATATATTCAACAGTATAAAGTTCTTGCAATTACTTTAAGGTTAGAATTTATTATAGCCACATATGGCACTGATATTTTTTTTACAGTTACGGGCATAATTAGAAAAGTCAATACAAATATACACTTTATTTAGACAACATTATAAAACAATCATTGCTACGCAATACAAACGACAAAACGGATAGAACACTTTTATAGGCGACAGTACATAAACCCGTTTAATGCGAGCACTTATTACAATTACCTTACGCTGAGAATTTATTTCAGTCGCGCCGCCGTGCGATGTCGTTAAAGTTTTACAAAAGGCTAAAATAGAAAATTAAAACTGCAAAGAAAAGTTTACGATTTATGCGAAGTGAATAGATATGTTGGAGTAATTGATTTCCTGTTTGCTAAATAGTGTATAAATAATAATTTATTGCAATAACTGGGTATTTGCCCAATCATTGCAATAAATTTATTATTGTCACGAGTTGTAATTGATATTTAAAGCATTGCGTTTACGGCATTTGTTCCTATTTTATGGATATTTTTGGAGCAGTCTTCGAAATCTTCAGTAAACTTTTTACACCATAAGGTACATTCAATTGAAATAATAATTATGTGTATTAATTTTAAATAATCGTATTATTTCATTTAAAGGTCATAGATTCATAATATTATGGATACAAATATTCAGACCCAGGGACCATCATATCTAACTCATTATCTAAACGATATACGAGGTACTCATAGAAAGCTCACGGAGATATACTTTTTCGAGGCTTTCCAGCTTAATCCTCAGAGGCAGCGGCGCATCTGTGGCCGGCCTCAGGTAGGAATATCTTATCCTATCTGGGGTTGATTACCGATGTCAATGGGCGGCAGTAGCCACTTTCTATCAGTTGGAATGCATGCTCGTCTGCTTCTCGTATATTATAAAAAAAACACTTATAAATATAATCGACACACGAAATAAAATTGCAGTGCTATTTTAAGCTTGTCACCTGTTAAACGAGCTTACCACTTACTGCAATCACGAATATTTATTTCGGTTTCACTCGGCGCAGAGTGTTATCATTAAAGTTTCAATATGGTCCGTTGTTAAATATATTTTCTATATAAATTTTAGTATTCTGTAACAAAAACTAAAACAATGTACATGTAGGGTTGCGTCAAACGAAATAAATTGAGTTTAAAAGTCTACGCTATATTAAGTACCGCTATATTAAGCTTTTCATATTAAAATTATCAATAGTAATATTATTATAACATAGACGCTGTTTCATTATGTCAGGAAAGCATCTGATTACTCGATTTATTCTATGACGGGTTTCTAACAAACATTAGTTTATCACATATGTATGTATATCACTATGAAACGAAGCTGATATTATAAAGTAATAAGAAAAGTGACATAGAAAGCGAACATAAATTCCTGCTGATAGTAGTTTTTTCCGGCCATGGACATCTGTTATCAACTCGAACCAATATGAACGGTGGTTCTGCCTGAAGCCGATCACAGATTACCAAACCTATGGTCGCCTCATATATAAATTAGCCGACATTCACACTCTCCCGAAACGCAAGAACTATTTGAAGCAACAATTTACAATGAAATTACATGAAAGCAATAATAAATAATTAGTTATAAATATCACGATTTCCGGATATCACCTTAATGCCGGCACTCAGCATAATGACAGCAGCGATGGTATTACTGGAATTAATTCCGAAGCACTCAGTGGCTATCATGATAATATCGGTTTATCTCAGATATGCCATCGTGGTTTCTATGGCTTTATAGTAAATAGTAAGTGACCCGTGTAACTGTTTGATTCGTGTGAAAATCAATATGATCTAGTTCTATCTATATTAACGGGAGTCGTGATGGTACTGTTATTTTTAAGTTCAATTTCACAAAATGTGTAATGAACTTATACAAGAAGTAAAAAAGATTCTATCACATAGAAGTCTTTAATAAATGTGTAATAGACCTCCCCTTTAAACTCATCCATTGAACTTGTCTACACGTTTTGTATAAAAATTACAATATATTGAGATTCGAACTTGTATACAAAATTGCGATGATACATTTTTTCGTGGAACTTTAATTAGTACGTTTAACTATGCTATTATCTTAAATAAAAGCCCAGTTCCGAATGTAAGCACGTGCTTAGTTGTGTTAAGTATTCAATCAACAACATTAAATAACAAAAAAACAGGACTGCTCCAAAATATAGCCTATATTACTCTCACAATTTTAACGAGTCCAATGATCCCTAATATGTTAAAATCCATGGAGCCATTTGGATTGAGGGCGTGTCAAAGAATGAGACATAAACATACACTCGAAAAACATTACCTTCCAAAGTCGCGTAAAATACTTTCTTCTCTCGACATTTGGTAATATTGTGCCTTTAATTAAAATTTATACTTACTTAGGCAAATCTATATTGAACGTCTCCTGAATGAATACATAAAACAATTAAATATTTCAAACGACGGGTGCTGCACGCTTTACAAAAATCCTTTACTTTTCAAATGCCGTAATAGAAACAATTTAAGCAGCGCTAAATCCAGCGAATTTTACTGTTTTCAGCAAAACGCTGATTTTTACTTACATTTAACGACAAAGGCCCCGTTTATACGTTTCTTTCCCAAGCGCAAAGGTACGAGAATTACCTCTCTTTGTAATGCTAATTTTAAAACCAAGGAATTCATTTTTTATTCATAAGTTTTTCTGCTCCAAAGCCTGCACACCAGTCGGAGCATCCAACTCGTTTGATGAGTTTCAAGTTAAGCTTTTTGTACTGAACATTATTCATATAAAAAGTTATGTTGATGTGGCGTCGTTGTTTTTCGAATCGCAGTTTTAAAGGATTAAAAATGTATTTTTAATTTTAGAAATGTAAGTAGTATACTCTTTAATCATGTAAAATCTATGATTGAGAAAGTTTTGCAATCGCGTTAGCAATCCAGTGATTATAAAGATAGTCTCTTAGTCGGGGGTTCTAGGTTCGAATCCAAGACATGCACAAGGGATCGTGCACGCCTGAGGTTTCTTAAAAAAGTTTTTAATGGTATGTGAACTCTACCAATTGTCAGTTGGCGCGGTGGACAATAGCTAAAACTCCTCTCGTTCTACGAGGTACAGTAATTGATTAACGACAATATGGCTATAATTGTTCATATACCTATAAGATAGAAAATTCTATCTACCATTACTAAAACTGTAGCGGAGCAGTATTGAAATAAATGCGTCTTTGATACTTAAGAAGACATGGGCATCAGAAATTCATAATTACATGTTTAAACAGTCAAGAAAATATCATAAGAAAATCTTAGAATCAGAGTAACAGATATCTCAGCTCAAGTGGTTTAGTTGAAGAAGTTGAACAGAGTCGTCGTCTTATTGTTTGAACTACAAACCCGCACTCGACCAGAGTGGTGAACTGTGAAACAAACTCTTTTTGTACATTGAGACAAAACTTGAGTCCAACAGTTTAATTTACTATGACGGAAGATAGCTATAATTGACAATATCACAGTGAGAACTTACGGAGCGGTTTTCAACCTCTACGTGCTGATGCGGAATAACTTTTATTACAAAACTTACGAGACAGTTGTTTACGCATTCGGATCAAGTTATCGTATAATTATGCGAATATAGAACAATAGAAACGCCAAAAGCCCAAAATACATCATGTATTGTATGTAGCAGTGCATTTCTTTCGAAATTCTAAAGCATGATGTAGTCATCAAGATAATATGGCGCTTTTATCGGGCTATTGGTGAGCCAGACAGACTATATGACTTGGTAATCTAAAGGTAGGTCAAAACTTTTAACGGTCGATTAAAAAACGTTTCATTTTTCATAAACTAAAATATGCAAAACAAAAAACACAATACAAAAGAGCGGAATACTATTTTCGTAAGCAAAGCAACACGGAACAAAACCAAGATAAACGATTAAGTGTCAATAGCCAGGGTTTATTGTATACAACCTTTCCACGTCAAGAGGAGAATTATAAATAGGTCCCTACTGATCTTATTGAGCGGCGGATTTTTATTGCGAAGGGCCAATATTCGATACTTTTTACCCGGATGAGGCACTTTTACGTTTGGACTGTACTCATTGACGATTCAACCCCTGCCCGGTCGAACAAACTGGATTAACCGGGGACATGTTCGCTCACAGGGGAAATAAATAGATTTTTTTTTGTTCCGTTCCCAGCTCTGGTCCGAAATAACAGGCCACAATGAAAAGTAATAACACCACGCGAGATTGAATGTTACAAAAAATGAAGCAAAACAATATTGGATACGAGAGACAAGCAACGCGAGGTTATCGTTGCACAATAAAGATATGACGACAGCTGGGACCAGTGGGTATCGATTATGATTTTGCTAGATATTTCTACGAAAGAATCATGTTCCCTTTCTTAAACCTGACTCAGATGTAATAAAATAGCTACCCTAACTGCTATGGCTGCGTCATTGGCTCGGCCGCTCACCCTTTTACTATTTTTACGGGTTAGTGCTGACATGCAAGGTGGCTATTTCGGAAGGATTATGTTATGTCGGCAATGGAGCCTAAATAAGCGCGTTTCCGAATATTGGAATGAGAGTCAGGATATTAACAAAGGCCCTAATAATATAATACATTTTAGATAAGTACGATAATTATGTAATAGCATATTGGGCAATGGTTTGAGTTTTGTGACGTAAATCCAAATGAGATTTTAATTTAATAGTTACATAGACAGTGATCTTCAGGGAAAAGCCGTGATACGTCGAAGATGCTATATAGCATTAAGTCCGCCTTTGTGCCTTTTCATTTCTGTAAGGTTCCTAAAGAATAAATAAACAAATACGTCACCTTATCCAAATATAAATCTAACAATTTTAGTGACCAAATAATGACTTACTTGCAATATTGGGTGACCAAATATCGTTGTGTTTTTACTCTAAGCCGTGAAAAATCCATCAAAAGTTTTTCACGTCGTTAGTCAGTTGGCCTAGTGAAAAACAAACGTTCACATATGCCAGTATTGGGGAACTTTCTTTTATTTTTCAAAAACTTCCAATACTGGACCAATAAAAGTGTATGTCCCTTTGAGGTAAAGTTGTTATCTAAAAATCTACTTCATGTTTCGTTATCTGTATTATTTGCTGTACACACAAGAAAATTTAATGTATTTTGTTTATATTGTAGTATAAAGTAGAAACTCTTACCAATTTTTACTATTTTTAAATGTTATGTTATGCGAAGTCTATTATTTTTGTAAAAGCTGGCGTTATTACGATTTTTCAAACAAAACAAAATGTTTATTTCCAATACTTACATCATAATCGACTGACATCATGGACGACCCGCGTGGCGGCGCGGTCACCATAGCGGTCAGACCAGAGGGTCCCGCGTTCGATGCCCGGCCAGGCAGATATCTGAATGATGAATTTTGCTTTCTGTTTCTGGGCCTGGGTGTTTGTGTATTTGTCTATGTGTATGTGTCCATGCCACACACGATACAGTGAATTCTAGCGTGGATGTAGAAAGCGTTGTCATCTTAAAAAAAACACAAACAATACTATTTCTAGTATAAAAAAAAGCATTAACTCTACCGTAAATCAGAAATATCCGTACAAGCATCCACAACATTTTCTAGAATCCAATTCAATTTCACCTCTACCACCTACGTCTTGACAAACTCATGAGTGCATATTTGCTCAAGGGATAGAAAATCCTTCGAGTAAATTGCCTTTGATCGGATTGCGACGGTGGTGCTCGCCGCGATTGTCATTTATTTGAAGCAACGCCGAAAGGCACGATTATGTTTGATTGGACATAGTCTCTAGTGGCTTAATAAATGCACTAACTTACGTATTAAATTGAAAACAATGATATTAAAATGGTATGGAGAAAATCGAACAATATTTTTTAAGTTATAGAGTAATATATTTTTTTTATTTAATCATTTTTCTGCTGTGACATTTAATCAGCGAGAAAAAAGATAGAAGGCTATCTTTTTTGGTATAAGATTATGAAACTGACTGACTTGATTGCGGTCTACGACATTTAGTTTTGATTACTTAGAAGCGATGCGATATCGGAATGAGAAACTACAAAATTAAGACATTGCGAAAATTTAAATTAAACTTAAATTTAACACTAACACTGAAAAAAGAAGTTAGGGAATGAAAATAATAAAATATTACCTAATTTGCAAAAATTTACATATTTTATGACGCTGTATTTCAAGAGTGTATCATAATAAAAGAAACAGTGAGGAAGAGATTTTTTTAATAAATATGATAATAATGACAATTATAGCGGCATTGACTTTCTGCCAAAAAGTCAATCAGCTCCCCTCTCGCCTGACCTCACCTGTCCTCGCCAATCTGTCACTGCACCTTACCACATAAGAGCATCTCAACACTCCTTCTTTACACATTAAATGATATCAAAACTGCTTCGTTACAATTATATTTAATTTTTGTTGATTTTCTGATATTTATTTTCTTTAAAAGAAAGTTCATTTAAATTAAATAAACCCGCGTGTAAAATTAATAAGTGATTAAATTGGTCCATTCAACGTTGTTATTGCATGAATTAGCGTTAATTGCCGTTCATTGATAACTTTGTATAGAATTAATCCTCGTAAAATGTTCGAAAATTCTGTTTAAAACAAATATTATCTGGATACAGAGCATTATTATACTTAATGGTCCATTTAACGATGGTGTCATTTACAGCAAATTAGCTTAATATCTGCTTTTCTGATTAATTGACTTCTTTTTCAGTAGTTATTTTAACTCAGTCCGTAACATTTACGTTTAAATATGAAATGAAACGAATTTTATACATATACCTTTTAAGTACACACACGATCTGTTTGGTATGTTTTATACTGCCTATTAGAAAGTGGTCTATTATTATTAATAATAATATAAATAGTAAAATCAAGTAGCGATAATCACATTTTAGAGTGTCTCAGTTCCATACTTCGAAAACAGCCTTAATTTTTTTCTTCTACTCTATATATGTGGCACCTTTCTTTAATCTCTATTAAATAGACAAGCTTTTGGTGAAATGTGGAGTTATAGCTATAGGAAAAAAATCTTAGAAAGAGTTAAATCTCAAAACAGCCCTAATTTTATCAAACGCCTTGCTTGATTGGCAAGATATGAGATCATTAATTTTACGTTACATGGAGATCATTAGCAGCCATGGGGTTGAAAACAATCTATCTATATCACCTACACAAGACGCGATGATGTATTGCAATTCACGGTATGAAACACGGAAGATTGGTTTCAGTAGACCTTATTCTAGTGAAAGGAAAGGAAAAATAATCATATTATATTTACAATTTTTGTTAATAAAAACGAAGATCAATGAAAATTTACTTTAATCAATGAACAATTATTGTAATGAATTTGGCGTAAATACTACCAAGTCAATTACTTCATAATATGAGTATATTTATTATCTACCTATTAAAATTTCAGTATGTTAAAAGTTCATTCCGAAATATACGTTCCTTATCAAAACAATACAGTTAATATTACAATTGTAAATTATATTGTTTTAAAACCAAACCAGTCGCTGAACTAGCACATAGTCGTATTATGAAACCAAAAATCATAAACATCCACCTCTTGTATTATGCAACTCTAGATAAGACTACACGCAATTTGCTTCACAAATCCAGTTCATCCCACTTAAGCTAAAATATTAACAGCGTTTTCACATAAAATATTCCACAAAACCGCGTTGGCTGCTTAAACAAATAAGCATCTCAATTACACATTCAAACAAAGAGCGCGGCATAAACTCGGTTGGGTTTTAATAAGCCGGGTACACCCGCAGCGTCAGTTATGAGCGTTATGTTATAGCGCTGTTGTAAGTGCAGCAACAATGCTTGGGGCGTTCTGCGTCTAAAGTATAATGGTAGTGCAGATTTCATATGAAGTAGAAATGCCATTCGCGAGATGCGTGGACACTTGTACAAAATATAGACTCTTACATGAGGCATCTCAATGACACATTCAAATGAAGAGCGCGGCATAAACTCGGTTGGGTTTTAATAAGCCGGGTACACCCGCAGCGTCAGTAATGAGCGTTATGTTATAGCGCTGTTGTAAGTGCAGCAACAATGCTTGGGGCGTTCTGCGTCTAAAGTATAATGGTAGTGCAGATTTCACATGAAGTAGAAATGCCATTCGCGAGACGAGACGACACTTATAGAAAATATATACTTTTACATGAGGCATCTCAATGACACATTCAAATGAAGAGCGCGGCTTAAACTCGGTTGGGTTTTAATAAGCCGGGTACACCCGCAGCGTCAGTTATGAGCGTTATGTTATAGCGCTGTTGTAAGTGCAGCAACAATGCTTGGGGCGTTCTGCGTCTAAAGTATAATGGTAGTGCAGATTTCACATGAAGTAGAAATGCCATTCGCGAGACGAGACGACACTTATAGAAAATATATACTTTTACATGAGGCATCTCAATGACACATTCAAATGAAGAGCGCGGCTTAAACTCGGTTGGGTTTTAATAAGCCGGGTACACCCGCAGCGTCAGTTATGAGCGTTATGTTATAGCGCTGTTGTAAGTGCAGCAACAATGCTTGGGGCGTTCTGCGTCTAAAGTATAATGGTAGTGCAGATTTTATATGAAATAGAAATGCCATTCGCGAGATGCGTGGACACTTGTAGAAAGTATAGACTCTTACATGAGGCATCGCAATGACACATTCAAATGAAGAGCGCGGCATAAACTCGGTTGGGTTTTAATAAGCCGGGTACACCCGCAGCGTCAGTTATGGGCGTTATGTTATAGCGCTGTTGTAAGTGCAGCAACAATGCTTGGGGCGTACTGCGTCTAAAGTATAATGGTAGTGCAGATTTCATATGAAGTAGAAATGCCATTTGCAAGACACGTGGACACTTGTAGAAAATATAGACTCTTACATGAGACGTCTTATGAGCGTTATGTTATAACGCTGTTGTAAGTGCAACAACAATGCTTGGGGAGTACTGCGTCTAAAGTATAATGGTGGTTTAAAAGAGCGTGGCGTATACTCGGATTTTTTTTAATAAACCGCAGCGTCAATTATGAGCGTTATATTAAACAGGTGTTGTAAGTGCGACAAGAATACTTGGGGCGAACAACGAGTATATCTAAAATATGATGACAGAGCAGATAAAAATCCTATTAAAGACGGTCGTAGACACTAATGGATATCATAAAATATACGAAGACCTACAGACCCACATGATTATTTTTGGTTTGGTACATTGTTAGTAATAGCAGGAAGAATAAATTCTCTTCATTTAAGGAGGAGGACCGACATTACACAATAAAAATGGATATAAGAAGAAGATAGAAACAGCAAATTTTATTTTACATAAAAGAAATCTCCGTTATAGTTTTCCTTTCCAAGTCTAAGTAGACAATGTTAAACAGGATTTGTGCACCTCACTATTTTAGTAAATAAACAAGAAAAAGGCACGTAAAATATAGTATATCATCTCTACTTGATATCTGGTCTGTGAACGCGAGCGCTGTTTCAGGAGCCGAGCCCATTTACCCGAGAAGTGCTTTGTGCTGACTGGCGGGTTAAGCGTCGCGAGGCAAGGGACAATAGATCGGACCTTTTTTAAAATGCTTCTCTCATTTTTGTGCCGGCAATCCCCGAAATAGTGCAGGATGAATTGGAACTTTGATTCGTGTGTAATCGTTCTTCATGTGTGCTAAGTGCTGAATGGAATTCGAGTTCAATGCATTATGCACAAACCGCTTTTTGTTTCTTTAAGCATCTCGCTAAAGTGGTCAATACCAATGAGTTGAAAAGACTAACAACACTTTTTCTTTTTGTTTTGCTAATAACTTAGGCGTATTTATAGCCAATATAGACTATAGTTAATTTAGTTAATTTATTTATTAAAATAAAATTATTTATTGATATTATAAAGGTCTAGAAATTTAAATTATCATAAAAACACATTTAAGACCAATTTTATATGAAAACATAATATTCACAAAAATAAAGGAAAACAAAACCTCAGTTAATACACTTAATACGCTGTTATGAAGATCTTAAAAATATGAACACTTGATAAAGCGATCCATTTAGGATTTTAGGTAACAGTTAATCGTGAACCATTTTTACTTTTTCCTCCATTTTACCCTTTGTGTAAACCATTCATACCTTTTTCAACAATTCACCACTACAATGGCAATCCCTCTGATCCGTCGCATTGGCCGTTGGACGTAGTAAAAAATTCGACTAAAAGTGCAAAACGAATTATGGTACGGGTTGTCACTATGGCGACCAGAATTTCAAATATTCACGTTAGTGGACATGAATATTTAATTCTAAAAGCTCACTAAACTAAAACCTATCGGGACGGCTAACACACTAATATTATCCGGTATCATCCATCATGTTGTTTTTATCACTGTTCGCTTGTAGTGAGTAATTCCGGCTTATTTTCGTGTCAGACGAGCCTTGTGTTCCGCTACATGTCTACTAACTTATTTTTATATGCTCAGATAACAAGTATGAAATATTGACGTAATAAACTTGTAATTTATTATTAGTATTAAGTGATCAACCATTATCAGGAGATATTGGCCATTTTTCAAGGGACCTTAGAAAGAAGCTGTTTAAAGTTTTAAAAAACATTATTCTGCGTCCTTGGTACGTTTACCTGCCTGTCTGAGTCTACCACTAGTCTACTCTGAGTAAATGAGCTCACTACTCATATTGTTCCGTATCAGAATAGTGTTTGTAACAGGTACAATAACGTAATTAATACTCCAGATGTATCCTAGTCGTAACATTTAATTGATAAGTTGTTATATTACGGTATGTAACTGTACATGAGTCTACACATTAAATCATATGTATTTCATGCATTGCACTTAATTACATTCTTTTTTATCTTATATATGAAATTCTCGTGTCACAATGTTAGTTACCGTACTCCTCCGAAACGGCTTTACCGATTTTCACCAAATTTTATATGTATATTCAATAGGTCTTAGAATCGGCTACTATCTATTTTTCATACCCCTAAGTGTTAAGGGTTGTTTACCCTTAATATTTTTTTTATTTATATGGCAACACAACGTTTGCCGGGTCAGCTAGTAATTAGTATAATATTGTCTTCATGCGGTCTAGGATTATGAATAATTTAGACTTCCTTGTATTTATTTGAATATTTTTGTTTGTTCAGTAATACACTCACATCAAAACCTAAATATAATAAAAGATTTAAAATGTTCCGTATTACAACGCCCAACTGTACTCTTAGTATGAGTTTTAACGTTTTTATAAAAATCAAACTAGTCACAAGTTCTTTTGGCTACACTCTTAGAACTACTTAGAACTACTTTACTTTTCTCTATAGACGCCAACTGCTAGCAATTAGCAGTACTTTACTCTCCTATTGATGAGCAATTAATTACTAGGTGGAAGATATCTTGTAGTTGAAGAAGAGCTGAATTGTAATTTTGATCTGAAAGTTGACACATAAATCGCCACATGTGTTTATCTGTAGCTCAGCTACCTAATGCGATTGTTTTTCTTTGATAGATTAACAATTTAATAATTATTGTTTTTAAATTTCAACTATTGATGATAACTTAATAGGGATGTGCTCTTCGGACTTAGTTACATAAAAAAAAAAACAAAAATAACGTGTCAAAGAAACAACCCTCCTTTGAATGTTGCCTGAATGAAACTGGAATAAATGTTTAAAAAAATATCCCGCTTCAGATTTCTTAACCCGCCAGCGTAGAAAACAATTGCGCGTAGCATGTTAAATCTCCCGAAACTAAACTCGCATTATACTCCAGACATACAACAGCATTGTTGTTGGACGAACAAGTACGGTAACAATGCTTAGGTTTATATGACAACTATGTAAATATAACAATAAAACTGTTTATCTACTATTATACTCATAACAAACGTACTCCGCTTATAAAAATTCAACGAATTTATAACGTTTTTGTTGTCTGAATAGATTGTTTTTTTTATGGACTATGTTCCATAAAAAGTTAGCTAGTATTATTTTACTTAATAATTGCTGATTATTTTAATTCAGGTAACCGTAGATGAGTAAACAACGTTTTGTTTTTGTTATATTTGGGCTCATTTTGTTTAGGGTCAAACTTCTTAGTATTTTCGCGCTGTGTTACTTAGTTATGTAGTGTACAACGTTACTAAAATGACAATGTTTACCGACAAAAGATATATCATTCCCCCACAATAGCAAAAAGAAAACTTAAAAAGAGTTAAACTCAAATATTGTTTTAGGTTGCGTCACTGCACAGGTAAGATGGGCTTCATTCCAAACACTGCAGCTATAGAATAGACACTGCAGCACCTTACAACAAAACACATAACGCTCATAACGGACGCTGCGCTTATCTTCGTTTAACAAAACACAACCGCGCTTTTCATTTATATGCTTAATTGATGTCGGTATTGACTTGGTTAAAATGAATTAATCAGTTCTGATACAGTCCGCTAGGAGTGCTGTTTGGCAATGTATGGGCAAATACGTAAACAAATACGAAAACAGTCATTTTTGAAAAATCTTAAAAACTCATACTAAGGATACTGCTAACAAAAACATTCAAGAATATGTATTTACATTAGATATATTGTTTTCTAACATTTACATTAAAACTTAGATATGTTAGTTTTGCGCCTGTTTTAGATTGTTTGATTTGTTTAGTAATATTAGTTCGAGTGTTATTCATCTACCGTCAACTCTCGCCAAGACAAACAAGCGGCATATAATTCTTATGGGCCAGATTTACCTACAAAATAATGGAGAAAAATATGGAATCGATTTTACATTTCGCTGTACCGGTCAATCTAGAAAAAATAACTACACTGGTTAGTTTCCAATACAGACACTATTATAGTTCATAGACCCAATTACGTTACCTGCACCTTATATCAAAACACATAACGCTCATAACAGACACCGGGTGTACCCAGCTTATCAAAAATCAACCGCAATTTTCATTTACTTTTATAATTGATGAGAATATTTATTTAGGTTAAACCTGAATTAATTGTGAAATATTCAGTAAACAAAAATATTAATAAGCATTTACACACATTATTTATCAGAGCAGTAAATGTGGTTAACTCTAGCCTCTCTATCAGGGGTCCGAGGTTCAAACACCAGGCACGCATCTCTAATTATATACAAGGTTATGTGCATACGCACGTACTAATACTTGTAATAATTATCACATGCTTAAACGGCAAAGGAAAACATTTTCAATCCTACATACTTGAGAGTACTTAAAAAACCTCAAAAGTGTCTTGCCCGTGGAGGTCGTGCTCAACAGTGGATCAGGAAAGGGTTGAAGACGATGACGGCATATATATATTTTTTTCTTTTTAAATTATAAATGTTTATTTGTTACTTTGTTATATTCTGTTAATCTATGAAGAAAAAAGATTATTACAATGATTGCGTAAATTATTGTAGTTTTAATATCATAATTTAGCTACAAATAGCTAATAATAATATGATCGGCAATATATAGGCAAAAAACTAAGCTCGATAAGTCTTCATGGCACCACCTGCTCTTGATGTTGACAGATTGTTTTTAATTTTATATCACTACTTACTTACTAAAATATTGTTGAGACTCTTTTTAATAATTTGGTAACAATTAAGGCACCCGAATATTGTTATATTCGTTAGTTGTACTCAAAACTCATTGCATAATAAACTTTATAGCAAAAGTAATATATAAGTAGAAAACGAGCAGGGACTCCATCTCATAATAAGTAGCTACCGTTGCCCATAGGCCTCTGTATTCTAACCCAATATGATTATAATACTATCTATTGACCGCATCGAATAAAATTATCGCCCTTACTACACCCTTCAACACAGAACACAGCAGCGCTTGACATAGCTATTATTAGGCAAAAATAGATGTAGCGGTAGTTTTATTACTATTACGCAAGTATATTCATACCCTAGTTTTCCAGTTCAGAAACAAGCCTTTGAAACGAAAAACAAAAAGTTTCCAACAAACGCACGTACCCGAAACTTTCCGATATAAATGTACGTCTCAGTGCAATTCTATATCGTATTTTCGTGAAACAAATATTCGTAATGCATCTCCGAATTCTCGCCACGAACAGTACCCTTACCATGAGTTTTCAAAACATCCCACAATTTTACGTTACGTTTACCCAATCCATTATTCTGTTCCGTTTGTTTCAGTAGACTGACTAAACGTAACAATAAGTAAGTGCTCAAGTCTCTTTGTCTGCCTCACATGTTCGCAAAAAAGAGATACAAAACATAAAGCGCCATTTTATAAATTTAGACATTTAATGTTACGTTACTGACACTATAATTCTGATACAATCGGTTAGGAGCGCTGATTGGAAATTGTATGGGCAAATACGTAAACAATACCATAACAGTTATATTTGTCAAAACTTAAAAACTCATGGTAAGGGTACAGTCCACATCCGCAGACGTGGCTCACGTCACCGAACAAAGAATCTTGACGACTGTGGAGTAAACTCACTAACGAGCCTGTGAAGGTTGGATGCAAACAAAATATGTATATGAATTTATTGCATTTTGTCACCTGTTAAACTGTCATAATTATTGTCATTACACTGCTACAGGGAGAAACTTATAACACGGAACAAAGAATCTTGACGACTTTGGTGTAAACTCACTAACGAGCCTGTGTAGGTTGGATGCAAACAAAATATGTATAGGATTTTATTGCTTTTTGTCACGTGTTAAACTGTCATAATTGTTGTCATAAAAACTGCTACAAGGAGAAACCTATGATACTGAGTAAAGGTCACGAATACTCGTACAGTGCCGTATCTAGAGGGTTCCGGTTTACATCTCCGGCCAAGAATAAAAACCTGAATAATAGTATTAGAAATTTGTTCAATTTTTGACTTAAATATGTAACTTTAAAATTCGGGGACTGGGATCTGAACCTTGGACTTCATGCATGAGCGATTGAAATTCGTAAAACTGGTCTATCACTTCTTAGCTAAACACAGTACAAAAAGCAGGTTGCAGATAAATAGATTCAAGACATTTACAGACAGCATCTGAATATATATTAAATTTTTATTGACATCGTACATGTGAAAATATGATATACTGGATGTTTTCAATAAGTTTAGTGCATATAACTTATCTAATATTGGCGTTCTGAAGACGTCAAAAGAATTTACTGGGGCATAAACGTAATACAAGTAACATTTCAATATGCAATATAAATGTATTCCGAAATGGTGTATGTATTTTTATAAAATTGATTTTAAAGAGTATAAGAATTACATAAAAGAAATTGGAAATAATTCATAAATTTTCAACTTTTAGCTCTTGTCTATTAAAATTAGTTAAAAGTGACAGCGTTCTATCTGTAAAATACAAAATGACGTGGAACAAATTTTTATTCAGCGAGTAAAGTTGACCGCCTGTCAAATTGTCCAAATGTCAAACACAGCAAATATAACGCGTACTGACACTTCCACTTGCACCGATTATTAATAATCAATCTATCGCGATTTTTGCCTATCAATGACATTTTATACTAGACACGTTATACGCCCGCTAACTTAAGAGAAAACTTGAGCGAAACTGCTTTGATAGCACACATGCACGTTTTTTATTTTACTTACCTTTACTACATAGACAAATGTTCTATAAAGGACAGAGCTATTAGAACAATGTGATAAAAAAAGACAACTAGTGTTTGACCTTGCGTTTCAAGTCTACGCAAACGTAAATATTGACCATGGAATATAGTGACCAATGATTACTTCAGTCAAAACGGGACATCGATTTTTTTATGTCAAATACTTTTTACTTGAAAAAATATAGTTAAATACTAAAAAACACGCTTTTATGATAAAATTAACTAAAAAGTAGAAAATAATTTTCAATCTATGAATCATTTAAGGAACAGTAAATAGTATAATTGTGGAAAAAATGTGGGGCGCTTTTTACAAAACTGGTAAATGGAGCACCCCATGTTTTTTTTCATAATTATACTATATACTGTTACTTAATTGACAATGGCAACGGTTCATTTCGGAGACAACGGCACGAAGCATCGGAAAAAGGGACTGTCCCGTTAAAAACGGGACGTATGGTGGCTATCCCATTGATCCGCATGCTTGTCAAAGACAATGAAATAATGGAACAGAAGGTAAAAAATGTCCAAAACTGTCGATAATAGTTTTAGTACGTCGTTTACGTAGAAATGTTATAGTACAGTTTAACTAAATAAATAATTATTAAATAAAAATATAATTCTCAGACTTACTGAATATACATATACATTTTGGTGAAAATCAGTAAAGCCGTTTCGCAGGAGTAGGTACAGTAACTAACATTGTGACATGAGAATTTTATATATAAGATTCTAATTTTACCGTGGTCTTTTTGAGGATTAATTTCTGGCTATACAAATATTATTTATTAAATTATGTTTAGGTTAAGGAAGAAATACGACCTTAATGATTGAAATATATATTCAATTAAAGAAATTTTAAAATACCGTATACTATCCTATATAAATTTTATGGTAATATTTTTTATTATTTACCACAGGTATCGAAGGAAATTTAAAGATTAGGATACAGAATTTCCCATATATCGATTTTATTTTATTAAAATAAACCATAAAATGTTATATTTTGACTAAAAACACACTAATATAAAAATTAAGCAGTGGGATCTTAAACTATTACATACGACATATGAACATTGTCAGATTCAATAAAATGTCACTTCTGTTCTGTTGATCTATGACCATGCATTTTGCGTCTTTATCACTTTCATTGACAAAAACATACTTTGTCTCTTTCTGGTTACTCACGTAATCATGGCGGATCGAACACGAAAAATAAACAAAATTTAATAATTTCTCTTCATTTACGTGTGATAGGTGATTCCATGAAGTTTGTTTCTTTTTCGAGCATAATTTTTGCATTTACGCATTGCACAAGAAGGCATTTTGAGGCTTTAAATTCAAAATAATGACGTTCAACGTGTTCAGTGACATTCGTGTGTATTACTACGCCGCGCGAGAGCGACTGGACTTGGCTGGAGTCGTTTTACACCACTTGCCGTATTTTGTATGTTTCAAGTTTTGCCCGCTTGTGGCGGTTCTTTATATTTATAGATCAATGTTGCCTATCAAATATGACAATTAGCAGGCAGAAATGGTCAAATTGCTATTACTTGTATAAATCCACAAAGTCCCCTTATTTGTGTCGATGATGGCACCATTAGGTGTAATAAATATATCTCCGTGTACGCATCAAGCGAGATACTATAAAAAGCTGTTACCGCAATTGAAGCCAGATGGGGAGGCATTTAATAAAAAATAAACGGGCGCGGCGGGCGGTCGGCAATCTATCACGCCCTCAGTCATAAGCTGACTTTAATGCTGGGTCACTTCAGGCCTTTTTGTTGACGTTAATATTACTTAACGGTTCCAAAAAATCACAGAGTCATCCGCTCTTTAAATGAAACATCACCGCTCGGATAAACGTCTGAATAACACTGAATATTCATATTCGTGACGAGATGTCCGTCGTTTGCCTGCCTGTTTTATTACAGATCTTTTCAATCTTGGTGTTCGGTTAATTAACTGCCATTCGAGGATAATTATGCTACGATTTAACACGAGACGACTAATTAATTAGGCATTGAAATATTTGAGTACAATTTGATAGCGTCAAAATCAATTTGTAAACGAACAAATTGATTTTGACTTAAAACTAAGGACGTATTTATTCACGCTAATTTTAACAGCAGCGGTAAAACTTATTTTTAGATACTTGCTAAGAAATCCGTTTTGCATACAAAGTTAAATCCGAAATACCGGCACGAGATGCCGAAACTTAAGATCAATGCTGACAATACCGTAAATAAAAGTGAAAAAAAAGAAATACGTAACATTTACATTGCAAGTGCCTTTCTATTTAATAATGAAACAGAAATACTTACATAAACGGATGCATCTACAGCCCTCGAATGCGGTCACCGTACAGAGATGAATAACGTTGCATGTTGTCGAGCAATTTCACCTATTGTTATAAATGAGTAGTCTTCAGTACGAGGACGTAAAGTTGGCAAGATGGCAAGATGTCACAGTAACGTTGCTCCCCACACTCGAAAAGTCGAGTATTCTTCCCGACTCATGATGCAAGCTGAGTGCAGATCTCAACAGCCTTTTGTTATTGCCCAGCCATGTATAAAGGAAAGTTTCCGAGATGTATTCCGCCGAGAAACAGATATGATGTGAAAGAAACTTTTATCTCACAGTTTCTACAACTTTACATGTAAAATTTAAATTCATAGACATATTTTATAGTTCTATGCGGAATAAGAAAGGAATATCTAAATTTTTGTTAAGAAAAATTTGTAGCTACCTTCTGAGGTGTTAAATGCGTTACCTGTAATTTCAGAAAAACTTAACCTATTGTCACTCCCACGGCACTGGGTACCTTTTAAAGGTCCTCGAAAACACACAATATATAAAAAATACAGCTTAGAAAATAGCTATTATTTTAAAATTACAAACATACACTTCTATTTAATAAATTGTAGATTCATATTATAAGTAGCTCATAAAACGCAATTACTTCCAGTGAAGTTGTCGGAGCACTTAATGTGGAGTATTTTCTCAGCGACACATTACTCTTAAAGCGAGCTCCGTCATGTTACGAGAGTATGGAGAAACGAGCGTATTTACGAAATGAATATAATGGGCGTATATTAGAAGTAATATATATCAATGTTGACGTAATTCATTGTGAAGATCTTGAAGCTTTTTTATATATTTTTAAAAGGTAGAACCAAAATGATTTGCAGAGATAATGTTACCGACCACCTTTATTCCTAACGTGAAGCAGTTTTTGCGTTTGGGTGAAAAGGTGTGGATGTCGGCTAAATTACATAAAGTACCGTCATCTTAGACCTCAGGAGTTACTTCCCATCTGGCTACATCTAGAACCTTTATTCTTTGAAGTTGGTTACTGATGTCCATGGGCGGCAGTAACCACTCACCATAAGGTGGAATCATTTGTGCTATTTCAGTCATAAAAACATCAGCTTTCACTACGCAGTTATTAGGTAGCATAAATAGCTTTGATGGCATAGGTGTAATGCACTCAAAAAACGAAGAGCTCTTTCAGAGTTCATCTACCAGTCTTCTCAGGATTCTACCATCTCATATTTTTATACAGATAAGCTATGAATACAAGTGAAAGTATTTTGATTTTACAATACATTTGACTTTTTCTTAATCTGAGTGAATCTTTGTATAAAGTTAAAATAGAACAATTTCGTGGATTCTACTTGTATAAGACATCTAATCAATTCTAAATAGCAATAGAAACTTCCTAAATGTAGCCATGGTTGCGTTCAACCTCAATTGGAGTCCTTATTCCCCACATTTTCCCATTGCTGTTATTTCAAGGCCTTAGTTCCCGTGTGTGACTTGATATGTAAGCAACGCGAAGGTACGCTTCGGCTGCAAATGCAAATGAGAATCGTTCTCGGGAGGCCTCTCGCAAATGAGTTTCTCAAATGAATCGTTACTAAGTGTTCGCAAATGAGAAATCATTCTCCGGAGCTCATTCAAGTGCTTTCAATTAAGTTCGCCGTTTGAGAACGCTACTGGAATTACTGTTTGTAAACATTTTAAGGAAAATATTAATGTAGATGGTAATATTTTAAACATGTGAAACGAAAATTTTAAATTAATTACTAAAATTATTTGCGATTAAAAATATTTTTTACTCATTTTAAGTGTGATAGAAATAAATTGATTATAATGACGATGAGGCTAAATACATACTATTTAATATAAAAAGGTAATTTATCAGTATAAAAAAAACACAGTCATTAACATAGATCATAAGTGTTATTTTATTTTTTGTTCAGTTTTCTGTTTGATTTATTCAATTAGTTTAATTTAGTATAAAAGTAAACAGTAAAAATATCCTTTATAAATGATATCACGAATATAAACGAAAAACGTTATCAAGTCCAGCAATAGTATCAGATTAATGTCCCAACAAAAAGTATCGGAATTCGGAATGAAACAAATAAAGAAAATATACTGCGAAAGCTCTAAAGATAGTGAAAAATGTATTTTCTTTCACAAAGCGCATAACGTAGAGAACATGAAATATGGTGCGGATTTCGTTCGGCTCAGCGTGCGTTCGCAGTCTACCTATCGGTTTTCGCGATTCGGAAAGCAACGAACTTATCCCCTGCATTTGTTTTCTATTCGTAGAACGACAATATTTCAAGTCGCGGCCATAATAGTGTGGCTTACTGTGATATTGCAATCATTGTTTGGCGTTTTGTAGACTTGTGAAATATAATGGAGGTAATTTGTGTCTCTTCGAGTTAATATTGGTAATTTATTTTCATTTAATATCGGTTAATTACTTCATAAATCCATTAATTAAAAATATCCATAAATTAATAATGAGCAATACAAAAGTGATATTTTTTAAGTTATTACAGCCAGAAATAGTGCTTATAAAAAGCTAAGTCAGAAACTATTAAAGGACGCCAAAATAACGTACAAGAACTTTTAAAAACGAAACTATATTTTATACAAACTACGTTACTTTCTACGTTAACAAAACCGAGGCAATAAAATCAACCCGTACTCCTAAAAAACCCAAACGCGTCTAAAAGTAACATCTACATTTCAACGACCCAAGTTTATATTCAAATGTAACGCTAATTTCAATCTTGCTGGTGAACATACGCAAAATGAAATTATTAATTCCGTTTGCGAAGGAGATAATTTTGTAGAACGGTTGCGTTGTTTGACTTTAATTAATTCGAGCCTTGTCAACGGCGAATGTAATTTCAGGAACGCGCCTGTCTGAGGCATGTTTCTCGTTACCGTAATCGCCTAACGTTCATTTAGTGTTGATGACATGCGCACATACGCTTATATCTGATTGACAGTGTGTGCGGCGGTTTTAGTCACAGTTTCGCTAGCATATATTTATTAACGGAACTTATACGTTATGTAACTTATGTAGAAGCAGACGAGCATGCAGTCCACCTTATAGTAAGTGGCTACTGCCGCCCATGGACATCTGTAATCAATCCCAGATAGGATTAGATATTCCTACCTGAGGTCGGCTACAGATGCGCCGCTACCCCTGAGGACTAAGCTGGAACGCCTCGGAAAAGTCTGTCTCCCTTACCACACCCTTCAAACCGGAACACAGCAGCGCCTAACACTGTTGTTATTAGGTAGAAAAAGGTGTGGTGGTGGTGCCGCCGGAGTCGAGCCACAAAGGGTTCTACGACCTTCGAAATAATTAAACAATGAACTGTCTTCTTTTCTTCATCTAGTACGTTCTTTCCGTTATGGCTCTCTGAGGCATTTTGTTCGTTGCCGTAATCGCCTAAAGTTTCATTTAGTGTTGATGACATGCGCACATACGCTTATATCTAATTGTCAGTGTGTGCGGCGGTTTTAGTCACAGCTTCGCTATCATTTATTTATTAACGAAACTTATACGTTATGTAACTTATGTAGAAGTGAAAGACAATAATTAAACAATAAACTGTCTCCTTTTATTCATCTAGTACGTTCTTTCCGCTTGGCTGTCTGAGGCATTTTTTCGTTGCCGTAATCGCCTAACGTTCATTTAGTGTTGATGACATGCGCACATACGCTTATATCTGATTGACAGTGTGTGTGTGGTGATTTTAGTCACAGTTCATTTCGGTTCATTTCGGTCACAGATACTTGACAGATACTTTACTTGTCCTCCCATACAAGTTATTATTTACTATAAAAGTTATTTTTATAATAAACATATCAAACATACGAGCATCATACTTATTTTTTCCTACCGCTATCTCAATTCGCGTACAATTCTCTTTGTTAACGTTGATGACAAGTGCACGTCTATATCTGACGTAGTATGACATAGTAGACTGAGTATTTTTATTTGCTATACTGATTGAGTCAATACTAGACATAATCTTAACTGAAATGAAAATATTTTCACGGCAATATTTTTGTAATCCATTACTAGATTTATTTAAAATTTCGGATAATTCATTTACGTTACTCCAATGCCTAATGACTTCTACAGACATATTGGATGAAAACTATATCCAATATGTCTTTCTACAGATATATTGGATATAGAGAGTTTTCAAGATACATTTATAACTTAGTAATCTACACTAATATTATAAAGAGGAAAACTTCGTTCGTTTGTTTGATTGTAATGGACCTATCCATTACAATCAAAAACTACTGAACCGATTTTAAAAATTCTTTCACCATTCGAAAGCTACATTATCCACGAGTAACATAGGCTACATTTTATATGAAACTAGTGGTTCCCGCGGCTTCGCCCGCATTTTAAAGAAATAATATGACATACATAAGACGGAAAATTTGTACCTGCATTGGAATGACAGTGGTGCCATCTGTCGAAAATTGGTCTTACCAACTCCCAAACCCTCGTGAGCTCTTGGACAACAACTTTGCTAAAGATCATCACCTGATCAAATGCATAGTTTCCGTTTCTATAACTACTTACGAATTAAAAATTAATTAAAAAACCTTTCCCCACGGACTAAATTGTGAATCTAAACCATTCTCAAGTCCCCTTGAACACACGCAACAAATTTCATCAAAATCAGTTCAGTCGTGTAGGAGGAGTTCAGTGACATAAGAAATATATATATAAAGATATATTTGATAAATAGAGTTTGAGGCGGTACAAAGTTTGGCGGGTCAGCTAGTCTGATTATAAAAACATAACTTTAATACTTTTATTCCCTTTATAAAATAGTATTCATTGTTCAAAGTCTTATTTTCCACATATCACATAAGGAGATTTGCATTCCACTCGCAGTTTATCTTAGAGATTCTATTGTTTAAGCTATATCGATATCATCCTGCGTCCGGAAATCCGTTGAAAGCTTTTCAATGTTTTATTGCAGCGTTGCCGCTGGCTAAATGTGATATTTCCTAGTCAATATTATTTCCTTGCTTTTTGTTTAATGTTTGTTTCCGTACTTTAATTGCTGTCATTGACAATAAAGCGACGTTTTAGTATAGATATTCGGTTTTAAGTGGGATTAAAATCTGTGTATCTCGCCAGTTGTCCGGAATTCGAGTTCCAAGATCTGATTTCAAATGTATGGGTATGGAACTCTCACCATGCGTGTTTGACTTGCACTTAGCCAATAATTTACATATATCTTTATTTATTTAAATAGTATTACTAAATATATTTATAATTAATTAATTCTAAGTCATATTCTTATCAGATCTATGTGAGATACAGTCCTTACTGAGCTCCTTAATACCCAATAGCTGACTCCTTAATCGAGCTGTTACAATAATACCCCAAAAGGGTACTTCAGCAAGAACCCTTATGTTTAATGTAATACGTACAATCTAGATACACTCGTAAAAACAAAAAAAACGCACCGCGAAATGCGAGGACATAAATTCTTTTCTTTGGCTGTGACTTGCTTTGTAGTACTCGCTTCAAATGGCAAAGTTTTGGTTTCAGACACGCCGACCTAAGTGCACTTTGTCACTTAAATGGGAAAATATTGCTTTCAGTAAAGAAATAAGATTACCGGGAGAAGTAGGTGCTTTACAAAATTTAACCTACGACATTATTGTTTCTCGCGCCTTAATAGTGGGAAAAATGGGAATTTATGTCTATGAATGTTAACATAATGTTTTAAGGTTCCTTACTAAGTAATATCTAGAACGTGACATGTTTGGAAATTGGTAGCCCTTATTAGGTACCTATATCCAACTGCTGCTCGCCTGGAGAGGCCTAGAGTAATTTTCACCATTCTGCTCAAATAGGGATCAATGCAAGTTTTTAAAAAAGAGCTTAATAAATTTGAAGGTGGTAGAACCCTTTGTGGTTCGACTCCGGCGGCACCACCGCCACACCTATTTCTACCTAATAACAGCAGTGTCAGGCACTGCATTCCAGGCATTCACAGGCATTCCAGCTTAGTCCTCAGGGGTAGCGGCGCATCTGTGGCCGACCTCAGGTCGGCCACAGATGCGCCGCTACCTAATCCTTTCTGGGATTGATTACAGATGTCCATGGGCGACAGTAGCCACTTACCATGAGGTGGACTGCATGCTCGTCTGCTACTCTTATATTATAAAATAATAATAATAATAATAATATTGTTTTCAATATTTCCCAACTACTATGAGATGCGCGAATTTACAAAATAAGCTGTTTTAACTGTCCATTTAAATAATTGAAATGTAATTTTACTGAAATATCCATACTTATTATTCTTTTTCCAGAATTACTTAATTGTACTTTTTTATTTCATTTATTGTGGTTACGTCACAAATTACTCTAGAAAAAACAGTAGGGATATTTCCCACAAAGCATACAACTTATTAGAACTCAATTATAATGCAAAATATGTGAATTCGAATTGTTGATTGCTAACTTCCACGAAAACATTGACAAATGAAATCGGAATAAAAATAAAATGCCATTTTTCGATACCATTATAAGGATTGCAGCAACGTCATGAAGCAATGTATTTTGTTGATATGTCGAGCGGTTGACGGCTGACGAAAAACGAGCATTATCACAATGCATGGCTCGATTCTTCACTGTGTATGGATTTTATAAAATTGTAAATGCAATCTGCATGGCACACTTTTCAGGCCTGTGAAATAACGTGTGCGCTTTTGTTGTACGTCAATTGGGTTAAGGAATATTCGCTTGTTAATTTCCAAAAGCAAGTTATTCAAAGGTATATATAGATATACCTTTGAAGGTGGTAGAACCTGCCTAATACCAGCACTACCTAATAACAGCAGTGTTAGGCGCTGATATGTTCCGATTTGAAAGGTGTGGTAAGGGAGACAGACTTTTTCGAGGCGTTCCAGCTTAGTCCTCAGGGGTAGCGGCGCATCTGTAGCCGACCTCAAAATGCTTTTGAAAATCATATAGATATACCTTTATCTTTGGTAAATGTATATCTTTTTACATTTATGTTGATAGTCAGGTACAGGAAAATTAAAAATACATTAGTTAAATATTAATATGGACTAGGATAAAATAATACTTTATTTCATGTATAGAAACTTATAGTTACATTTAAGTCTTTTATATTATAGTGTCTGGTAAAAGTTAGTTGATCTGTTATGTTAATTGATATTTTACTGAAAATCATTTGAATGTAAATAATTTAGTAGAACACCACACTCAATTTTGCCTCTATTCTGACTTACACAATAGAAAACGAAGTAGATAAATGAAGAATAAAACCAGAAACTATAAATGTTCGAAAAAATCCCAAGCAAGACGTAAACCAAGAATTATGCAGCGTGGAACCTCAAAAAGTACTCAGGAAAAACAGGCCAAAGTTCTTCTTGCCGAGAAAGGCAAAATGCTTCGGCTGAGCCTAAAATATCGATTCGTCTCAAGTGGTTTCCTTTGTTTTAGGCCAAGTTGCGCGTGCACTTTTCCCGCTAAGCATTGCTTATTTTTGTATAAGCCCTTCTTATTCAGTCGAAGGTTGAGTAGAACGGCTTTCATTTTAAAATAAATTCCTACTTATACGCTTCATGCTTTGTAGAGACTAATATAGTTATAAAGGTACCTTATTGTTCAGAAATAAGAATTTATTTTGCTTTTGAATGTTATAAAAAGTATAAGGTATAATTATAGGAAAACAGAGCGAAAAAAAAGAACAACGAATGCGATCAAGACTTGGATAAGTGACCATTAGAGGCAAAAAATAATGCACGATTTCTTCCTTAAGAAAGTATGTTAAGCTTTGACAGCTTGAAAACACTCGACCAAAGCTACTAATCCGTAGTCCACATTAGAGCAACATGGTGAAAAGTACTCTTAATTTATTTGTGTCAAAAGAGACCTATGTCCAGCAATAGGACAAGAAAAAGTACAGTCAACTGAATATGAAATAAAGTAAAGTGCCGAAGGGTATCAGGACCCACGCTAATTAATGTAATTTCGCCATAAAAACATTGTCCGCAATGATTGTGTTACAACCGACATTGTTAGGGTATTGCCGTAAATTCTTCCACTTAAGTTGGGTACGTGACAAATGGGACACCGCCCAACTGTTACATTCGTTTTAACCCGCGCGACCGTAAAGAGACATTGATAAGTGTTCGATGCGACATGTCTTTATTTGGTCCAAATGCAAGATAAGAGCTAAAATAACTCTTGTAGATTTATCGCAG
The DNA here is from genome assembly GCA_014595695.2 of Epargyreus clarus clarus. Lineage (NCBI taxonomy): Eukaryota > Metazoa > Arthropoda > Insecta > Lepidoptera > Hesperiidae > Epargyreus > Epargyreus clarus. The sequence goes on along the minus strand of JACTTY020000060.1, from coordinate 2,075,940 downwards.
GACTCGCTATAAAGTTGTAGACGCTAATTTAAAAAGTTTTTCAACTAGATTGACTCGTATATCGTTTATTTGTTACTTTGTAAAACAATTGGATCCATTAATCCAAAACCAAAGCGTTATGTGTACTTTTATAACGTCTTTTTAAATTTGGTTGAAAAAAGTCAGAGTACAATCTTTCTTATCTATTTCTTTTCTCTGAAGAATATATTCTTAGTATCATATTTTCTAAGTTAAAATAATCAACCATAATGGATAAATAATAACACATAAAGTATAAAATGTAACTTATTTAAATTGTCTTAATTATCAATTAAAATCACTACGATAATGATGATTACACTATTAAAAACAATATGTATAATCTAAAAGCTGAAGTGCAAATACAATATTCAATGTTTGTACACTCCAATTACAATCGATACTCCATTCATCTTCAAATCAACGAATATTTATTCAAAATCTCAAAAGCACACAAATCAGACTTCCAGTGACCGAAGCAAGACAATTTCGTCACCACTAAACCGTGTGCCTTCAGTCTAATCGAGTAAATGTTTCCGACCCACTGACTCGGACACGTCGCGTAGCTACGCCGTAGCTCGTGGCGTCGTAGCCTCGTAGCGTCGTAGCACCGTGGACGTAGCACATCCTGAACCTTTACCATGAGTTTTTACGTTTTGACAATAATGACTGTTTTGGTATTTGTTTACGTATTTGCCCATACAAATTCCATTCAGCGCCCCTACCGCATTGTATAAGAACTATAGTGTCAGCAACGTAACATTAAACGTCTAAATTGACAAAAAAGCGCTTTATGTTCTGTCTCTCTTTTTTGCAAAACATGTGAAGCAGACAAAAAGACTTGAGAACTTACTTATTGTTATACTTACTCAGTCTACTGAAGCAAACGGAACAGAATAATGGATTGAGTAAACGTAACGTAAAATTATGGGATGTTTTTAAAACTCATGGTAAGGGTACTGACTTAAACAAACATTTGTGCAACACTCCCCAGTTTGATGGCTGCATCGCGTTGGTAATGTTTTCTGACACGCTCCACTTGCATTCGACGACGGTTAGTGGGGTAAACTGCTTTTAGTTTACGATCTATTTGGAGTGTACGTAGACTATTATTAACTAGAGCAAAATATAAATAAATAATTGACATTTTTAACTCATTTAATGTTGTAGAATCTTTTTAACTAAAGTGCAATACATTACTTCTAGTTAGATTGTTTGATTATTTGATTGAGCATAAAAGTTGTATAACGTTGTACATGCAAAGAGTTCTAGATAAACACACTATTGAGGCAGATTTCTGTTTTGGGTCTAGTTTAGGTTTTAATTGGGTAAAATATTTGGTGTTTATTCGTAGCATCGAAACATCTCAAATATTATCTAGTTATGAACTCGTTAGATTATGAAAGGGTACATAGAATTAATTGAGGAAACAAGTATGGCAGATTTATTTTAAAAGTCAATTTATTTTAAGCATAATGAATAAAATTATTTACTGGATACCGCGAGAGCTATATGGATACAATTGAACTATCTATTTTAAAACGTAGGTATTAAATAGAAGCTCTTACTTTAGTAGCACCACAATCGGCATTAAATTCGTTACATTACGTATACATCTCCCGTTTAGGCTATCCTAAACACAAGTAAATGAACACAGGAAGCCGGGGAAGGACGGAGTTACCCGCTTTTAGAATTAACCAACCGCACTCATTAAATATACAGGCGTTTCTCCCGCATCGCTGGTACTTTGAACCTTATGTGCCTCTGTGTCAAAACTTGGTTTACATGGATTTAACTAACCCAGTATTAAATATTAGTATATTGATATTAAGTCAAAGATAATCTTAAGAAACAAAGTAAATTGGAAATGTACTTTAAAATAAGAAGTGTAATTGCGTAGGGTTAAGGCTTAGTAAGAGAAAGTAGGAAAAAATGTTTTTTTAAATAAGATATTTTCAATAATTTGATCTTTATAAACGACACTAATGGCGGAAGAACCTAGGGCGTAGATTTTTTATTAAAATAAACTCGTTAGATTTCCCTTTAGGAACCTACATAGATTTTTAACGGACGTGTCAACGGAAAGAAGTGATTAAAATTTAAAGCTTTTATTTTTTATCAAATTTCGTTATTTTTCGCTATTCCTTGTACTTTTGGACTTTTCCATCTGCGCACACTTGAAAAATTAACTCTGTATACATGAGTAATAGCATATAATTACTTTTTACAATGTGTGAAGTATATTCTATTGTTTTACATTTGAACTTCCTTTTACTGCGTTCATATAAGTATATAGAATTTATGTATGACTGCATTCAATAAAAGTATATTACGCTAAGTGGGAAGTAACGACGCAGACTTGTAAGCCAGCTTTCAAAATAAGCCAACCGCGCTAATTAAACGTGATACCTAAACATCCATTACTGGGAACTTTTCTTTGATAATTAAAATCTTTTCAAAAAATTCCAGCCCTTTCCATTAGTCGTTTAAACTAAGCAAAATAAGGTAGTTAAGTTAAACCCAAAATAATATTTTTTATTACATTATTACTTTTTAATACTAACATAATATAAAACCTGCTTTTTTTAAGGTACCAGTATAAAGGGGAAAAGGATTGGGACATTCGACTAAATAAAACTTAATTAAATAAATTTAAATTAAGCTTAAACTTCAAATCTTATATAATCTTACTTTTCAATATCTTGTGTGCGAGTTGCTGAAATACCACCAAACCTGCAATCCTCACAGCTTAATTCGTTTTTAATCAAAACGCGAGATAGCAGACGGAGTTTTAATTTACGCCTTTAAAAATAACATTAAGAGCGTGAAAACCAATTTAGGAATCGAACGGTTGAATTCTTTTATTTTTCTCAATTTCCGCGCCACCTCGGTCAATATTGGAGTTATATTTTTCAATTCGTTTCAAATTATTAAAATTTCCGCGCACTGTGAGCGTTAAACGTTCGCGATAAACTTTTTTGATATTACTCAGCACCCGTTGCACGTAAATCTGCCCTTACAGTGGTCCCGCAACTTTTTCAATTTAACAGGTAAGGATAAATCGTTCATTCTTTTTATTCGACATAGAACTGATATAAACTCCCTTAAAGTTTGGAGCAGAAGCTATATTGCCTCGTGTTAACTTCGAAATCTTTTGCTCGAATGTGGTAAATCCTTGCTTCTTTACCGTCCTTTATCACAATGTAATTGTGATTAGTAACAGCTTGCGTCTTTTTATGTTTAGTATTGTAAGAAAACAAAAGTCCCTTTCGATTAAATAGCGATTTGGGAACGCGAATGCTTATGTTCGAATTGTTTATCCTTCTTAATGGTGAAACCATGTCCCTAAGAAAAAATATATTTATGAAGCTAATTTTAATAAATATAATGTAAAATATCTTCCCTACAAGATTTTCAATATCACCATCACTAATATTTTTCTTAATAAAATATTGATAGATAGAAATATGTAAATGAACAGATAATATCGTAATTTTTAAAATCAGTTCTTTAAATTTTTACGTTTTTCAACTCTTATCATTTTTCTACATTTCTGTGGATAAAAAGGTAAGTATCGGCAGAAGTGCTTAATATCCATGAAAGATTTCTGTTATAAATATTAATATTTACAAAACTTGTTAATCGCTCGTATGTTAACGGATTATTGAGTTATTAAATTTGCACATCACGCCACATGACTGCATCCATTAAATAATGGAAATTAATATTTATAATTCAGCTTTCATGAAAAATGTATGAGTGTCGAAATATTACTGTTATATTCCCACAACTTTTCAAGGTACAAATAATTGTTACAATGTTTTAGTCATTTTTAAATTCTTTGGTGTTACAGTAGTATCGAGTCCTTTAATTAAATAGCATTTTCGTCGTCTCTGAAATTGCATTCATAAAAACATGAATACTGAAGCTGTAATCTCTATCGGGTTTGTGCCAAAAGTTATTTAAACTTTTAGCTGGCTCAGACGCATCGGTAGATTGACCAAAGAAAGGAGATTTACTGAGAGAATAGTAAAAATAGCGCCGGTTGAATCATTGAAGAACCCTCCAGTTAAAGTGGACATTTTATGTAAAGAAAATTTTAAAGGATTAACTCTTACAAACCTGGACGGTAACAGATCGACTCGAGGGTGGTTCTTTATATAAAAAGTAGATAAACTTTTGTCTAGAATATCTTAGAATAGACACGATTGCAGCGTATTTTACTGAAATAATATGATCTTGAAGTATTCATAAAAATATGGCTTTTTAAAGAAATAAATGAAGTAGTCATTGATTGCTTACTTAAACTTAGGTACGTAAAGACAAAAACATTTTATTATCAGATAGTGGTAAGAACGAACATATTTATAAACGAAAAAAATATATATAATATTTAAAAAAAAATAAACACAACAGTGTTTCTTCTACTGTATACTTACCTAATAGTATGAAATGCACTTGATATGATGTAAGGAGTTACTCTAAAGTAAAAAGTTTGTAAAATACGGATTAGCTCCTCAGCACACAATAATTTGAAAACACAAAAAGTTTAAAGAGATAATAAGCTCGACAGTACTCGATCTAGATAGCGACAGTTCAACAGAAATATCCTCTTTTGCACCAAAAACCATTCAAACTTTATCTACTAGATGCAAGTACTTACAGCTATAGTAGTTTTTGTTGATACAATAATAAGAAAACACTTTTTCATTGACTTCACTATTCTTACAAAACATTTTATCGTTTAATTTTTAATTCAACGTAGAATAATATTGCTAAATACTCGTCAATCCATGATTAGATAGTGCATGGATCATCGCGCTTTCCGAGCCCGAATGATTATACTTCTGGCTTCTCACCTTTGGGAACTTATTTAAAACTCTCAGATGCATATAATGGAAAAAGAAAATTGGAAGATTGAATGGAATGTAAAGAAAGCTACAAAGCTTATTATTTACTTAACTATAATCAATAAGACCTTGAATCAACCATTACCTTTAGTATTAAGCAACCATAAAATCCACGGACCAACGGTGATTATTTATCGATAGTCACGAAAACGCGTATAAAGTTTTCCATGAAAATAATTTAATGGCACTTTGAAAAATGTCAATAATGGCTTCCGAGTATAACAATGGGTCTTCCGTCCACGGACAGAAGCATTGTCAGGGCTCAATGGCCGCCCTCGGAAAATGCCTCCTAGAATGATTCGCTTTTGTATGCCTAACGAGTGACAGTTTCCCTTTGAATATATGGGGTAATTGAAATCTCATCTTTGATGTATTACGCAATTACGGTGCAGTTTTACTGGCAATGCGTTTATCTGTGTGGTATCTTGTGTTGGTGTTAATAAATATTACAGTATTATAGCAGATTTTAATGATATAGCCAGCTATTTAATACTAATATTCGCCGTATCATTTTAATAAGGTTGTAATTAGTTTAACATAACGTGGCTTATGACCCGCGTGGCGGAGCGGTCACCATCTAACGCGCAGAGGTTTCCGTGTTTGATCCCTATCCAGACAAGTATTTAGATACTCTACTACTCAGATACAAGTATTTAGATTCATTTAAATGAATTTATGTTCTGGTACTGAATATTTGCACATGTTTGTGTCCATGGCACCCACGATAAAATCGTCTTTTATAGACGCCCTCAAGTTCAACATGATCACTGCGGATCATAACGGATATGTTTCCAATTTACCCCTAATAATCATCATCATCGTCATCATCAACCCATTACTGTCCCACTGCTGGGCACAGGTCTCCTCTCATAATGAGAAGGATTAGGCCATTGTCCGCCGCGCTGGCCAAGTACGTATTGGTAGATTTCACATTTTTATAAATCTCTCAGGTATGCAGCTTTCCTCACGATGTTTCCCTTCACCTTTAGCAAGTGATAACTCCTAATAATGTAATTGTGATATATGTAAGGAAATTCATTCCCATTCATACTATAACTAAACTTTGTCCTATGCAAATTTTATTATTCTTACATCTATAAATTTTAATACATATAAACGCTATAAAAACCTACTAACGCAATTCCATTGTGTAACAGCATACGATTTTCGTACTTAGCGGTGCCAACGATATAATGAAAACCGACATTTGCAAAATTTACAGAATTAGTTTTAAGGGTTAATATCGCGCGAATACCACATTATACGTACGAAGCGGCAGTTTAACGTGGATATCTCTTAAACCGAAGGACGTTCCTACGTGAGCACTTACCGCAAATTAACCGACTCCCACGCCTCACTTATAAATAAAAATACCCGTTTTATGGAAATTAAGCGGGAAATAGCGAAATATATTAAACTTGGCGTTAGTAAATTAGATCATTGGTTGTTTAAACATGTATATGTTGGAGACATTTTTATAAGTTTATTTATATTGCTTCTAGGGCATGAAAAGGTTAACTCACATTCAATCTAAGTGGACTATAATCTTAATTTTCTCATTAATAAAGAGTCATTTTCAAAGGACAACCCTTCGTTATCAGCTTGACGAAGCGTAGCAAACAATATCCGATACAACTAATCTGACCATGAATGGTATGAAGTGGTAAATGGCATTCAAAGTTAGTTTTATACTTGGCGATCAATACATCCATCTTTAGCCTCAAAGCTGGTGAGATAACAGGCTTGGGTTCTATTCTTCATTGCTTGTAATTGCTCGAGTATGAATATCAAAAATTTGCTTTTGTATGTCCAATTATATAAGATCGCAGTGAAATTGCACAGACTTGTCGGAAAGATTTAAGTTGTAATATCTTTATCCATTCGCGGTTCATTAACAGACTAATCAAATTGAAGTCAACTAACCAACCTCACAGAAACAATAAAAATATAAAGTGAAAATAACTAGTCTGATTCAATTCATTAAGGTTGTATCACCTTATCTGTGTTAAAACAAAAGACTTTACGTGACCACTTACAACAAATTAGTCGCGTTCCACGAATCGCTTATAACGCCATATATTTTATTTGATTACCCATCCATTTCCTCAGGGAGGCGCACATCGGTAGCACCGTACGGCGTACGTGTAAGATTACAATAATCGCTCTACATTATATATAGGCTAAAGTATATTACTTAAAGATTAATTAAATATCGACCGATTAAGTATATATCTTCCGAAATGTTTGTAGTCTAAATTTGGTCCATCTAGTACCTAGTAGTTTATCTTAACAATACTAAACTAATCGATATAATTTTTATTTTGTGTTTTATGGAATGTACTTAGGCTTTTTATTAAAAACCATTCACGATATTTTGGTCCTTTGTCCTTTTTTGCTTTTTTATAACAATAATGTTTAAAGATAAGCTGCCATTTTAAACTTTATTTGGCATAAAAAAGGTTATTATTTTGATAAAATACGAGGATTAGGAGATCAAACAGACCATTCTTAACTCCCAAAATTTGTACTTCTTCTTTTTAGTTGTGCCATAGTCGAATAAATTTAAATATTTAAAATGATAGCATAAAATTCACCCGAAATTCTCCATGCATCAATAGGTAAATGGAATCTATGTTAATAATATGTAATAGAACAATTAATTTTCCTGATATAGGTGCCCGTATTTCCGATGCATGCCCAATTCTCTAATGATGAACAGCGTTACACACGAGTTCATACGAATTGCGATTTACTATTTCAGTATTAATTTACAACGAATATTTTGAGCGTGAAATAGAACGTATATCTCATAAACATGTGATTTTATTTGTGTTTCATATCGGAATCAAATGTAGACGAAAATTGGTTTGGAAATTAAAAAGGTGGGGCGGTTTTTTGACAATATGGAAGTAACAAACGAACACGCAGTGCACCTGATGATAAATGGCTAATGCCACCCATGGACATTTATAATCAACCCCAGATTAGATTAGACTCCTAGCTGAGGTATGCCGCAGTTGCGTTACTACTCGTAAGAACTATTTTAGAATGCCTCGGACAAGTATGTGTCCCGTATCACATACTTCGAACTGGAACACAGCAGCGCTTAACACTACTGTCATTACGCAACAATAGGTATGACGGTGGTGCCTTCGGAGTCAAACAAAGGAGTCAACCACCTTGTCTGTATATGAGTGATATTTATATTATTAGAAGATTACATTGTATTTATTTGGGTATTCGGCGTTCTAATTAAGTCCGTAGGCACAGCTCTCATTTTCAATAAACCTCGGGATTATTTGATATAGGTAACAGCTTGTGGAAATATTAAAAAACTTAAAATTAAAGAACGTAATATACAAACCTAAACTAATTTTAATATATGTTTCTTTTTTCATCTTAAACTATAATATATGTTATTTCTTTTCCTGATGTTTTAGATAATGAAACGTAAGAACCATCAGTCATGAGTGTAATATATTATGAGTATTATTTTTTACCCGCGTTTCTTACTTACTTACATACTAATAATAAGATATTTTTAGTAACGTTTGTAATAGTAATTTAACATAAATGTACTTTTTTGTACAGGTTGAAATAGGTCTAAATATTTGTCGTATATTTTGACCTACTTTTCTTCGTAATCTCGTAATATACGAGTATATAAATGTTAATAAAATGTGTACGCTACTCTCGAAAATGTTGCTAAGTAAATAGTAATAGCAGTTTGTGAAATAGTTATTTGCCGAGGCTTCAACCCGCAACCTCGCTTTAGAAAAACCTCCAATACAAAATCTCAATACCAGGGTTTATTACAGTGTCGACGCCTATCTATGGTTCATATTAAAATCAATAACTTTTCAGTGCGGGCTGTTTTGACTATATAGTTCAACTCGGTAAGCGTTGAATGTTGAATTCTAACCTTATAATATAAAAGTCCGAGAACCTCTTATACTTTAAAATACACTTTAGACCATCACCATTTTAAATCCTACTTTTCCAACAACGTATTATTCTTATCATGTTTTATTGTTCATCATTATATTTTAAAAATAATTAAATAAAGTAACGCCTGTATATCCGTGTATTTATAAAATATTGTCGCTATGTCAGCAAAACCACAGTTTATCTATTAATCAATGAACTCGGATTAAACCGCGTTTTAACGCTCTTAAAAGCTTGATAGCAAAGTCATCTATTTCACAGCAGCAAATGTCCACTTCCGCAATCAATGGGCGTTTCAAACGACCATGTTCGGCCCTCGTGCGCTGATGAAGCGTTTTGATGGTCCGGCTCAACCATTGTTTACCTGTCAGCGGCCGCTGCCCGCTCTGTGATCGAATACGCTAGCTGACTGAGCTGCAATCCGTTTTGAAAACACTGTAAAATAAACTTCGCTTTTACAATCGATTAATTAGTTCGTATGTGATGTTCTCACTTTGTACTATTATGTAACTTATACCTGCGTACATGAATTTATTGGTGTGTGATTTATGACATTATGAGCCTATGATTTGATAGTCGATACGTGTGATTTCAACAGTGATAAAAATTAAATTTATGTAATATCTACATAATATACGATTTTTCCTTATACTTCTCGACTGCTTACGGCTAGGAAAAATGGATATGAAAATATTTTTGCTACGCTAATTATTTTGCACGTGTGGCCTTTTTTAATTACATTGACCAAATACAGCTGCCTAATACGAGTAAATAATATATAAAATACTATAGTATAAATGAGGAAGATAGTTGTCTTAGCAAACAAGCAAAGATTCGTAAATATCGGTTTTATCAATCAGTAAAGTTGTAATTTTGCTTTTTGGCCCATATACATAGGGCCCATCGATATACCACAACTACATATTATATTAAACAAGACTTTAATAATTTTGTGTGACTTTTAAAAATTATGTTATCATCAAATAAAGGATAGTTACAAGCTATGAAAATATATTTAGCATTCAAACCGTTAAAGCGTGACACAGCAAAAAATCTGCCGTCAAAAATAGCGATCAAAAAATCTTTGAGCGAGTTTATTGAAATTTTCTGCGTGGTATTTTAGTCATGTAATAAGCGGGCAGCTGTCAACGTCAAAATTAAATTCTTGCGTGGCTTTAGATAAATGGAATGTTACAATAAAAATATATTTTATGAAGAATAAAGGAACTGTTGGTTAGGGCACAATAAATTGAGTTTGAACTATTCGATAGATTGCACGAATCGTTCAGTTGACGATGAATATCTACTTAATATAATCGCTTTTACATATGTTTGTTTTTTGTATTAAACGACTAGTAGTCGCATCGTCATAATCATAAGTTTTACAAATCTTTTTATTGACAAACTAAAGCTCCACAACAATAACCAAACAAAAAAAATATTAGACAAAAGAATATAGGTAAGGCTCTGAAGTGTCTTATCTTTGCCTATTTGTATATACCTAAATATAAAAAAAAAACAACATTATCAACAATCTTCATCTATTTTTCATATATTATCCTTTCCCTTTATTTGAAGTCCAATTTAAGTATATAAAAACGGAACGAAAGATCTCATAACTATAGTAAAACTCATTAACTTCTACTAAGTAACACTAGTACTGAAGATTTTCCCGAAGATAGTATAATGTATAGTTTTCGCGAAGTAACTGAACCCAAATACGTATTAATGTTCACAAACTTGTTGTGATAACGGATTCTGATAAGGCTTCAAGCTTCAAACTCAAGTACGATCATAATCACATACTATCTTGTTAACTTTAAATTGATTTGACGCTGTTAATACGCTGGTTTTAGCGTCACAGTAGTAGTTAATATACTGTTAAAATAAATATAGTTTATTAACTAAAAACACGCTATAATAGTTATTGAAACTAAAGAGCAATAATGATTGTAATCTAGCAATTTTGCGATGGACTTTCCCTAAGGCGCTCGAACAATGTCGCCTCGAAAATCATTAATCCTAAGGATATTGATAGCGACAATGGTACAAAATTATTAAAATCGTGTATTGTCATCGGTTTTTGATAATTCTTCAAAATTTCGAATTAAACTGAACGTTCAAAGTGGATAGAAATCGAGTTCAAAGATTCTGTTACTGTTACGTACATACATACATACATACAACTCAAGCTTATAAAAGCGTGTTAAAAACAGAAGGGCGCATAATCTCGCGACTTTGGAATATATCATAGTGGGTTAAAATAATCCATATACTTCGAATAATAAGCCTTCGATTTTAATTTTATTGTAACCATTAAATACCGGTTATTCGAAGCCTGGTCACTAGATAGCAATTATTGAACCTTATGGGTGGTTCTTATCACACGTCGGAGAAACAACTAATATCAAGTAGTGGAACTTTTTTTTTTTTTGCAATGTGCCGCTTCTTTTAGAAGATGAAATAAAGTGACCTCTATGAGAGCTGCAATTAAGTTCTTGCTGGTACTCTTATATCGGTAATTGACCCGATTTCTCTCTCTATTTGTAATACTAAATGTAATACTAAATGTATCCTATCCTTTATAACCTATTCTTCTCTAACTTCAAGCACATTATCCTTCGTTCTTCGCTTGTCTCTCTTTTTTTTCATGCATAGGTTGTCTGAAAGAGATCGCTACTTAGCGATAAGACCACCTATTGCATACTGCTTGACCTGTTATGTATATTGCTTATTGTTAAATTTCAACTGTAAGTGTGCGATAAATAGTATTTTATCTTATCTTATCTTAAACCAATTATACCACATCAAATAGCTATAAATCAAATAGCATACCTGTAACTTGAAACGTATAAAACAATTTTACAGTAACATTTCCATTAAAATAAGAATCCAAAAAATACGAAATCAAGTCACCATTACTTAATTCAAAAGCTCTCAACATTAAAAGGTTGAATGCATCATTTCGCGAATTTCGCGAGCAGTCAATTTTTATAAACGGCCAGTGAAGTTGGTAGTACGTGTCGATTGCCGCACACCCGTAGTCGACGTTGAGTTTCAAGAGACAATATAAAATTTTGTACACGACATGATTGCTGTATTGTTTGGGGTCGAGTGAAAAATTCGCTGTAAATCTATCGTGGCCATTTTTGTCGAGGAGCTGTTCGAATTCTGAAGTATTGCAATTTTATAATTCGTCACAATTTTATTAGGTGAATTGCATTGTTATACAGAGAACAACAAAATATACTATAGTGGTACAGAACCTTCAAATCATGAGTCAAATGCACAGCTGTTTTTAGTCTCGCTATATCATATAGTAGATAATAACATCTACATCTGCACAACATCTTTATAAAGATCAAAAATCGAGAAGCAACATTCCATCTATTAAATACATTTAAAATTGTAAATACCACAAGCCAGCAAATAACAAAACAATACCCAGACACAAAACTTTCATCATAAATAAAGTCTAATTAAAATTACTAGACAAAAACTTACAGAAATATTAAAGCAGTCTTGTTATTCAAAGTTTCTGTTTTAATCCACGGTGCAGTTTCTAATTAATTTCAATAATAAGCACTTAGTCCGACCGCGTATACCAAGCTTTAGTAATTTAGGGGTACTTCACTGAACTAAGTGCTACAGTTGGGTTATATCTTAATTATTAAAAGCCAAGATGCAAGAAAATACAACAGAAATTAAAAATACTGAATAATCCTTGTTTGAACAATCTGGCAGACGTCTGAGCTGGTATCTGTCTTAAATGACTTGAGTACTAAATTAAGTGTATTTTTAGTTGCATGGAATTGCATTCTATATTGTGCAATGGCATATAACAAGTCTTAAATTAAATTTGTATGACGATAATGGAACAATAATATGATTGTTAAATTTTTGACATTTTTTATGAGGCTATGGTTTGTCTGCAGCAACCAATGTCTTATTTATACTATTTTCTACTTTTTGCCTTGTGTATTCGGATCTGGCCAACCTACTCATATCAGATATTTTAATTTAGTCACCAGTACATAAATCATGACTTGGAAATCATCATCAGGAAGTTCAATTTTAAATGATTAGTATTTGGTCTGCGAGCCGCCATGCGTATATTAAATTCGTAAAGTAAAACATATGGTACGAAATAAGTAATAAAAAAACACATACGATATCTTTTTTTTTATAATATAAGAGTAGCAGACGAGCATGCAGTCCACCTGATAGTAAGTGGCTACTGCCGCCCATGGACATGTGTAATAAACCCCAGATAGGATTAGATATTCCTACCTGAGGTCGGCCACAGATGCGCCGCTACCCCTGAGGACTAAGCTGGAATGCCTCGGTAAAGTCTTTCTCCCTTACCACACCCTTCAAACCGGAACACAGCAGCACCTAACACTGCAGTTATTAGGTAGAAATAGGTGTGGCGGTGGTGCCGCCGGAGTCGAACCACAAAGGGTTCTACCACCTTCAAATCGCAATCAATCTACCATATCGCAATATTATCACAAAAATTCCAACATACTAATTGGATATAGGAATCTAGATTATATTATTAGTCATTGACAAGGCTGTAATTTATCTTCCATTTAAATGGGTGACAACTCAACGAGCCTATAGAGACGTCACAGATTTGACTAATATCCTCCGAGAGCGTTCACGTATGAATACATGAGAACTAGTATAAGTATCTAAAGGGTTTAGGTATTCAATATGTTCAGAAATTCAATAGGTATTCTTGTAGAAGAAAAACCTTAAAGGTATTCTATATCAAAAAGGCTTGTAAAAAACGGGATTTTCTTTTTACCGTCCATATAATATGTCTCTTTACAATAACGTTTTATCAATGATCTTCTTTATCCCAATTATCGGTATGATTTATGTAAGTATGAATAAAAAACATAAATAAAAATTATACTATATCCTAGATGTTGAACACTATTTCCATTATTCATGGTCTGTCATAAAGTATTGCTTAAAATAAACCTATAACTGGAAATGTGACTGGAAATGAAATTTCTTTCAGTCTAGACCACAGCAATGTAAGCACTAATGTTAAATAAATGTGTGATATAATAAACCAAGTTTTGAGGTATTATCAAATCGCATCGAAAGGGTATTTCATGAAGAACTATTCATAATTTTCTTGATCTAATTCCAAAACTTATTGTCGCTTACTACAAGGTAGTAAAACCAGTGTTTCCGTGTTTGATTTTCGAGTCACGTATCAAAAACATATATCTTCTTAATACTATTGTAATATATATTGTGAGCTAAACCGGCTTTGTGGGGCGTATCATGAGTTATCTAAATTAATACATGTTTGCACGCAAAGATTCCTCTCATATTTTGGGTTTTACTGTACTTAATGAAATAACTCTGATAAAAGAGCAAGCCGAAATTGCGTTGCCGCGATTTATATGGAGAAAATCAGGAACGAAGTATTTTATTATTGTATGAGTATATACGAGTAGTAATACTGGTGATATAGTTAGATTTTTGTTGAGAAGTATTGGGGGAATTCTTATGGGGAAATTGAGTTCGTAATACTATGTTTACCTATATTAATATAAATATTTCACGATATCATTGTGTGATTAATATATGTATATAATTTTAAGTCGTTTATTATTATAATTATATAGGGAGTAAAATAATGTTAACAATATACAAATTAGGTGCTATACAATAATTAGAAATTTAAATTAATAAGAGCAAAAATATTTCACTTATACCTACTAATTTTAATGTAAGTTGTGGTGTGCCAATTAATTAATTATAGTATCAATGCGGCCTTAAAATATAAATGGAACTACAGTACTTAACGGAAACACCCACTGACATAACCGTCTTCAAGTAATTGCTTTAATAATCGAATAGTATCGTTACCGAGTGTGTAGTATCCATAATATCACACAAATAATTGTTGTATTTAAACGTTCAGACTTAATGAAACTATATAGAACAATTGCGGAAATAATTAACAAGAACAATAAAGAGCTGAGTTGCCGATGTGCCATAATGAAGCCCGTTCACGTCATGCCACGTGTCAGTCAGTCAAGTTCCTGACGAATTGCTAATCAGTGGCAACCCACTTCGTCATACATGACAAGTACGCAATAAGCATATTTTATGACGGAAAAATTTAATAGATGCATTTATCGTCGTCAAGAGTCATGGTAGCTTAGTAGTATGAATGGTGTTCTTAATTGTTGTTTACTTTATTTATTCATTAATAATAGTTAAAATATTTTTAGGAGCTTCAACCGATATTATGATGACTATGTTATCCGAAGAATATACCTCATTCTTTACAAAAGTGTCACTGACAAACAAGAGTTATAACGAAACTTTTACGAGTTATTATTGATTAACTGAAAACTGTATAGTTACGATATATCGAAAGATGTACTAACATTTTATTAACTTTATAAACCACATAATTTGTATATGTTAACAAGTTTTGTTTATTTTACTTTTAGATACATTTTAACCTTATTATAATTATGTTATAATAATGTCAGTTTTATGACGTAGATATTCATGAGTAAACTAATATTTGAAGAAATAATGTCACTGTTACATTATATTAGCCACATTAATGTGTCGCCGATACCTAATAATTTCGATAACAAACGAAAAATCGAAAGTGATTCAGCATAACGTCGTATTTACTTTATTACTCTTAACGTACCTAAAAAAACTTAAAATACGCCGCTACAACTCAAATAGGTAAAAAATTAATGCCGAAGCACTTTCACAAAGGGTTCCACCACGCGTAAAAATGCTAGAATGTAAGCGAATTCAAAATTGTTTCTGTCCCGTACACTGATTTTCTTTCCTTAAATCCTCCATATTTATTTTCCGTTCAGAAAATGCAAGTGGACCATTTTTCCGCGTCGCCGGGCAAATAGCTGTGGGGGACGACTCGAATCTGAGTGTTTCTGTTCTTACTGTAGAGGCTACTAGTGTTTCACGATATCTATCGATAGACTATCGAGATGCCCTAAATCTTTCAGACTTTCTATTGAGCTATCGGTAGTATCGGACTTTCCAGCACATGAGTTACATTATTAAAGAATCGATACAATATTTGTCTGTGAATACTATCGATAAATTTAAAGTAGATTTTTCTGCGATACAATAGGTACTGCATTAAAAACTATTTTTATTTATGGCAATTATAAGTATGTACGCTCTACAATCGTATTAAATTAATAATGAACTTTCACTGTTTAAGCTATTATGTTTCTGATTCCTTAGTTTGTATATAAGACTAATTCTCTATGTTGACCTGTATTTTTAACTACAAATCTGTTTGATGCGTCTAATTTAGTAATTTGAAGGTGGTAGAACCCTTTGTGGTTCGACTCTGGCGGCACCACCGCCACACCTATTTCTACCTAATAACAACAGTGTTAGGCGCTGCTGTGTTCCGGTTTGAAGGGTGTGGTAAGGGAGACATACTTTTCAGAGGCGTTCCAGCTCAGTCCTCAGGGTAGCATTTGTGGCCGACCTCAGGTAGGAATATCTAATCCTATGTGGGGTTGATTACAGATGTCCATGGGCGGTAGTAGCCACTTACCATCAGGTGGACTGCATGCTCGTCTGCTACTCCAATAATATAAAAAAAAATAGTGGTAATGGGGTCTGTTGTGTAGAAGTTTTCAGTTTCTCCTTCTAATCATGAAAACATATATATAATGATTAATTTTAACTTGTGTTAAGGTTTTAGGTGTTTTATTTTTATTTCGTGATTACATCTATGAAACTCACGCCAACTGGAATCGCACACTGTGAAGTTAATTTTGATATTCATTTCATTTCAAAAGTCCAATATTTAGAGTCCAACATTCAAACATGCACTTCTGTATTACTCCAAAAAACTGAAAAATTTGCATGTGACTTTCCAACTACGAGGAACTTTTTATAACGCAAATAAAGCGTAATGATTATGGCCAACGAAATGTATGAATGTTGCGAAAAGTTCGCATCGTGCAACTACACATTTCCTTTGTTACGTTACATGGACAAAATTTTGCTTCAATATACGAAATTTCCTTGCAGAGCTTACAAACGAATGTTAAAATGTGTTATTGTCATAAAATATTATGTGTTAGCAAGTAATACTAATATTATTGGTACAATTATTTGTAATAGATTAGTTTTGGATAATACATGAAGTTTCTGGTACTAGTTACGTGTAAGCGACAGCCCTACACGTTAAGGCTGCATCGCGCCAGCCCTACACCGTTCTCACGCTGCATCGTGCTTGCGCTGCATCGGGCCTTCGCGGAACGGCCAACGCTGACGAGGCGCGCAGGTGGCCGTCCCACGCGCGGGTGGCCGTCCCACGTACAGGTGGCCGTCCACCATGGAATCAGTTCACCTCCATCGCGGAAAGTGACTCGACCTATCCCATCAATTTATTTTTTTTAATTTCATTTTTGTTAAAACTTGTGTAAAATTTGTGTTAAATTTAAATAAAAATTTAATTTGTTCGCGAAATAGACTGCAATTATTTCCTCGACGCCCAGCTCCCATAACTGGCGCAGTCGAAAGTTCCCGGTTTGTGCGTGTTTCGGACTATCGCAATTAAACGAGGAACCCATAAGTGGCGCAGAACCCATAACTGGCGCAATCGAAAGTTCCCGGTTTGTGCGTGTTTCGGACTATCGCTATTAAACGGGAAACCGAACCATTGAACGAGATCCGGACGTCGGGGAACCCTGCTCAGCTCGCTACATCCAAAAATCGATGTGCAAATACGAGATGAAGCTACTTCTGAGGCTCTACTGGAGCTTGACGATCAACACTATATACTATCTTTTCAAACCCCCACGAAAGTACAAACGCTATGTGGACAGGAACGCCATCAAATCATCGAGGGTAGTTTCCTTGCTACTATACCGAGAACCTGCAGCATCAGAACAACAGAATTCACTATCACCAACGTCAACGATAAACTCCGTGGACAGCATTTCGAAATACTTACATTCACAAATTCTGAATTATTAGCCTTGTCATCTTCAAGGAATCGAAAAGCTCATTTCAACATAACTGCAATAGATCTTAATAAACTACATGTCATTGAAGACCAAATATCAATGGAAACTTCACCAAAAGTAACCGACGCCACTTCGATGAGTACTTACCATACTACTCTTCCTCTGTACCTGTTAATCCTACTGGGTACAATTGCTCTCGCTATTGCGTACATAAGGCGATACCGGCGAAATAGAAAATCAGAAGACATATCAAAATCGAATGTTGAAATATCTCTTCAACCGTGTGCAACCTCAAGTGAGCATCACTCGTCGACAGCTACACGAGAGGACAAGAAGGCCGCAATATTTGCACTAAACGTAGGCAAATAGTTGCTCAGCTGGGGCGGGAGAAGTTACGTGTAAGCGACAGCCCTACACGTTAAGGCTGCATCGCGCCAGCCCTACACCGTTCTCACGCTGCATCGTGCTTGCGCTGCATCGGGCCTTCGCGGAACGGCCAACGCTGACGAGGCGCGCAGGTGGCCGTCCCACGCGCGGGTGGCCGTCCCACGTACAGGTGGCCGTCCACCATGGAATCAGTTCACCTCCATCGCGGAAAGTGACTCGACCTATCCCATCAATTTATTTTTTTAATTTCATTTTTGTTAAAACTTGTGTAAAATTTGTGTTAAATTTAAATAAAAATTTAATTTGTTCGCGAAATAGACTGCAATTATTTCCTCGACGCCCAGCTCCCATAACTTACTCCAATTTGAAAGTTATGTTTTAAAACTATCTTTAAAACTTTTCTCTCATCATGAACGGTAACTGCTGAAATTATGAAAAATCATATTTATTACTTATCATTAAAATTTGTTTCATGTACGTGAGTGTGTGGCTTTGTATGTACTATATTCTAAAATAATATCACCGTTACGTAAACACACACATTTTTGATGTACACAATTTTGATTTTATAAAATAACGATGAAGCGTTTATTATTGTAGCATGTTGTAGTATGAATGTGGTAGAACACTTTGTGGTTCGACTCCGGCGACACCACCGCCACACCTATTTCTACCTAATAACAGCAGTGTTAGGCGCTGCTGTGTTCCGGTTTGAAGGGTGTGGTAAGGGAGACAGACTCTTCCGAAGCGTTCCAGCTTAGTCCTCAGGGGTAGCGGCGCATCTGTGGCCGACCTTAGGTGGGAATATCTAATCCTATCTGGGGTTGATTACAGATGTCCATGGGCGGCAGTAGCCACTTACCATCAGGTGGGCTGTATGCTCGTCTGCTACTCCTATATTATAAAAAAAGCATTTGGTAGTATAAAATTTCATATTTTGGGTTTCATAGGCCAAAAATGTTTATTTTATTGCTTTATGCCGGCAATTGTGAGTTGAAGATGAAACTGATTTCTGAAGATTACGAAACCCGTATTCCACTTAAATATTATCCAGATACGACGAAGTAGGTTATGAGACCCTTATATACCTATGTAAGTATTTCTGTAGATAAATGAAGCGTATCCGTATCGAATCCGAATCGACGAATAGCGTATCGAAGCCCCGTAACTTGTAAATCTTAATAGATCGACAAAGTTAAGCGTTAATTTCATTCCACGCTTCCGTGGATAGGATGCCACGTTACGTTATCAGTCCCAGCTGTTATTACTCGATAGCAGTTGTTAAATATTATGATACATATATTATGTACGTGTATAAACTTACGACTTGGGTTGCCCACTTAGCAGTATGTACCTACTTTCACAAATCCGTATTCATGCAACGTCGTAGTCACTCAGTACCCTTACCATGAGTTTTTACGTTTTGACAAACATGTCTGTTTTGTTATTTGTTTACGTACTTATTTGCCCATCAAATTTCCAATTAGCGCCCCTAGCGGATTGTATCAGATGTATAGTGTCAGTAACGTAATATTAAATGTGTAAATTGACAAAACGGCGATCTCTTTTGCGAACATGTGAGGTAGACAAAAAGACTTGAGCACTTACTTATTGTTACGTTTACTCAGGCTACCGAAGCAAACGGAACAGAATAATGGATTGAGTTAACGTAACGTAAAATTGTGGGATATTTTGAAAACTCATGGTAAGGATATAGGTCTCCCCCAGTTAAGCAGAGAGATCCAAGCCCAAAAATGGGACCAAAAAGACTTGCATTTCTGTATTTAAAAAAAAAAAAAGATACCGGCCGAATTGATAACCAACCACCTTCTTTTTGAAGTCGGTTAAAAAGCGAACAACTGCTGTAACGCAAGATTGCTTAACGTGGGAACAAAAATAATATAATTACATTAACAAGTCATAAAAATATTTTATTGTTGTAAGATGATTTACAATTTAACAAATCATTGTGAGAAATCGAAGGGACAGACTCAAAACTGATTATTTCATACGAGATAAAGTCATACATAACACGTAGCATATGCTACATAACAGACCCTTATATAAATTAAGAACACGCTCCCAAAGCGTCATACACGAATAACATTCACACATTATGTCTGAAATAACGGATAAGCTACGTGATATTATACATTTAGCACCACTGGTGCTTCTAATGGCTCATTTTGGTACACTACATTAGGTATTCACTTTATGTATAACGATAATGACCCGACTATCTGATGTGAAAGCCAGCTATATTCAACCCACTTCCGGTCCTTTTACGGATATTAATTTTTCATGTTTTAAAAGTAATTTCTTTGAAGTTTACAACCGTCGAGCACTTATTATGACGCTTTTTATGATGCTGTAGTTAATCTTTGTTGTGGATAGCTCTCGCTCGCAACATCTGTTTCAACAATAACTTACGTCAGTTATTGCTGTGTAAAATTTTAAACGCGAAGTTATACTTTTTAAAATGATTGTTTTTGTTATATTTATTGTAATTTACTAGTTGCTCACGTTTCCTTTTTTTATAGTGAGCATACATTCAATGTTCGAGTTAGGCCTCGTTTTTATCCACAGACACTGAACGTATCAGACACGGGCCGTGGCAGAATATGCTATTACTGGCATCTTTTACGTTTCTAATCAAATTCACAGTCGGTGTAAGAAAGAAAAAAAATTGTAAGATAAAAAAATGTTTATTCTTTTTTTTACAGAAAAACAAAATAAAATTACTGACACTGTCATTAAATGAATTAATGAAGTTAATTAGTGTGTTGCCATGGTCAGATCTAACATGGATATGTAGAGGTATATGAAGAAAAACAGAAAATATAACAAATGGTTCAACAAAACCAAATCTAGTTATTTGAATACGGATAAGAAGACACGGCAAAGACATCGTATCGCTGTGTTTTGGTCGTGTTCCCAGCGTGTTTTGGGTACATCGATGTAACTGTCAGATTAAATTTTGGACAAACAAGGGGTTTTGCGACGCAGCTGCACGACTTGAACTAATTTTCATCTTGACACGACAAGGGTATTAGTTGGGTCGGGACCCTTTTTATAACTCAGGTCACCAGCATACGCTGTATAAGCTGTCTTAAGTAGTCTAGTCATTAAACTAATTAGTATAATTTTATTTCAACGGGTATTTTTTTCGCGACTTGCGGTTAAGTTTACTTAATTTTTTTTTCGCTCAAGTCTTTATAAACAAAAAAACATACCTATATACGGTGGAATTGAGTAACCTCCTCCTTTTTTGAAGTCGGTTAAAAATAGCCAAAGATATTTTTGAATGTAGTATTTCATAGTACAGCATTTGTATAATATATGATTCGATGTCATAAACATTAAAATAAAAATACAAGAAAAAATACTGGCCACGAAAGTCACACAAAGAAACTAAAAACAAAAGGCGATATACCTAAGTCAAGAACATCTTCGTGTACCAAAAGAATTTCGGTATAGAGTTTGTCAAATTAAAATCGTATAAGAGTTCCTGAGCGCGTCTAACATTGAGTTTCGTAAGATTTAAGGACGTCGTCGCGTAGAACTGAGAGATAAGAGTGGATTCCGCTAAGCCTGTGAAATACCGTTTCTTTGTGTGACACCCCCAGTTTGTATAGAACCCTAGCTAGCGTGTGTGCTCGAATTTATTTAAATTCACACCATACCTCAGCTCTCGGATAAATGAAGTGAGTCGACGTCATTAACTCGACAATAATCGTAATGAAATGTTCTCTCATCGTGACCGAGCGCAAGAGACATTGTTGTAAATTTTAGCCCAAGTTAACGTTTCCAGCCCGTTTATGTCTTCATTCTACAATGATTACGTTTTCTTTATAAAATGTAAGAGTGGATGAAGTAAGTGAAAATACGGCATAATGATGATAGTGACTTGTGTGTCATATATGATATGAATGATTATTTATTTATCACCAGTTTAGAGCAGTTTCGCAAAATAATTCATCAATATTAAATGATCACTGGATCTCATATTATAACTTTCTGAAGATTACAGATGTATTGCTGTTCCTGTGGATTATATTGGATCACCACCTACCAGCATATTTCTTACTATTGTGTTGCATACTCATTTCTGGTATTTTTTCTTAAGCCAAAAATCGGTAATCAGGACGCAGCAATGTTGTATAAAGCAGAAATAAGAATACCGCTGATTTATACCAGCTTACTCTTTAGACTACGATAGGTATAGACGCCTATTTGTCTAGGCGGATTGCGTGCCTACTTCCAAAACATGAATAAAACAGCCAACTTATGCGTAAGGTATGAGAGTTACATATAGATTCTAACTTGTGACAAATGTACATCGTTCTCATAAGAAATTCACCCCTGTCGCGGGCGGCAGGCGGCCCTCGTGAATTATAACATCTGAGAGCGAACTTTTTACGCCGAGATTAACTGCGTATTAAAAGTGGGAGTAAGTACCTACATTGGGACGGTGATGTATCTTAATCTCTTCGTATTTTAGAGTGTTTAAAGGCTCAAGTTTTTACGTTATTTATGATAGTCATTATCATCAAATTTCAGCCGTACGACTGTGTAAACCTTACACACATTTAGATTTTTTTAAAAACCTCCTCTCGGTATGTTTTTTCGAATATGTATTATAAAAGAACTGGTAATTAATTTTTAATTTAAAAATATATATTTTCAACGTATATTTTTAAAACTTATTTCAATATTAAGTTATATATCATCACATAAATTAAATCATAATTTCTATGTTGCTTTAGTCTATTCTAATTTCTATGCGTACGTCTCATTTGATAATTATTACAAATGCAACAAATGATATGCCCCCTAATAATTACTATTTACCACAATTAGTACCTATGTCAAAGTAGTCGTTAACAGCAAGCTAAACAACATTTGCATGTTAAACGAGTTCGAACGAACTAGCTAACCGCGGTGACATGTTAGGTACGAGTGTCGAACGCTGGCTGTAACGCAACAGAGATAATGCCGACCGGTTCATCAGTATTCGGCGGCGAAGCAATTGAAACTGCGGTGCCCTCCCACTCGATCCTTGTTCCGGGCTCCAGTTATTTGCATCACAAAAACACGGTGTCGAGGCAACGCGGGACCATTAATCACGAGCAGCGGAACTGCACGAATGAATGACGGAGACCACACGCGTATCATTCTGATGTGTACGATTTTTCCAATAGAGTGTAATATCGGACATTGTATGAAAATATTCATTGTAACTAAAATCAGACAGCTACCAATACTCTACAGGCGGTGCCTTTTTCTACTCTCAGAAAATAAATAATCATCTAGTGCGGTACGTTAGACAAGCTGTTGGCGTGGCGACACGGCGCACCATCACGCGAGCGTCACGCCATCTATCTATATAAATTTCAAAGGACTGTGTATTGCAATGCAATAAATATTAATGCACCAGAATCATTATAGTGCTATATCAGTAGTTGCTAATAGTAAACTAAACAACATTTGCATGTTAAACGAGTTCGAACGAACTAGCTAACCGCGGTGACGTGTTAGGTACGAGTGTCGAACGCTGGCTGCAACGCAACCGAGATAATGCCGACCGGTTCATCAGTATTCGGCGGCGAAGCAATTGAAACTGCGGTGCCCTCCCACTCGATCCTTGTTCCGGGCTCCAGTTATTTGCATCACAAAAACACGGTGTCGAGGGAACGCGGGACCATTAATCACGAGCAGCGAAACTGCACGAATGACGCAGACCACACGTGAATCATTCAGATCTACGATTTTTCCGATTGAGTGTAATGATTGAACTGTCGTTGAATCATTAGCCTGTAACTTTAGGATGTCAGCGTTTATTTCTACTATCAGTAAAACAATTATATTTATCATGTTCAGTGAAAGTGTTTAACTACTTTGCTTATTAATGCTTCGCTCTTTGCTTATTAATTACTTTGCTCTTTGCTTACAAGCTTCAAGCTAAGAAATATGTAAGCGTCTTATATTTATTTTCTTCAATTTGTAAATAAGAGCAAATCAGTATAGAGATTTGATAATGTAACTTTTGATAAGATAAATGTACGAGTACTTATAGAAATCCTAAACTATTACCTGATACAAACATTAAGTTTATCATATTTAAATGGCTTTAGTAATGTCACCACACTTCCTCAGTGTCAATTTCACGTAATTTCACGCATGTCCTCAAGTCAAGGAGCTGACAAAAACGACACACTGCGCGTTACTGAAAAACAAGCTCACGAGCAAACTAATTGCGTATTCGTAAGCGTTGTTTATGAAAGGTAGGGAAATAGTCAGCCATTACCGTGATCGTATTACCTATACAAAGTCTCCGTGCCTTATCTGCAACCCCACAGCATCATAAGCGAAGATGTTACGGAAAACATAGCATAATATTACACGCTCACGTGATGTCGGCTAACACCGTAATAAGAAAAGGCCTATGAATAATTTTGGAAGTTTCATATAGTGTTTAAATTAGTAATTGAAATGGGGCACCACTAATACCGCTATAGAGCTCTGGTCGTCATCAATCCATTACCGTGTCATTGCTGGGCAAGCATCTTCTTATAGTGAACGGAAGCTCCTTAGTATAGTATGGTAAGGCTATAGAATTCTATGGTCCCCATAGAGATACTGCTTCAATAGGACTGAGTATAAGGTTTTTAGAAGATTGCCGCTGCTATATACCTGTAGTATGTTTATGACTACGTACTGATTGAAATTGAATAGAAAAACAATTCAAATTACATTCAATTACTACAATAAAAATGTTGGAACTCGATCACCCGAGACAGTAATATATCTATGCTTTAATTTCAATAAGAATAAGAATAACTTTATTCATAACAAATTTCACTTACAAAACTTTGTAATACAAAAACTTAATTAAAACTTAATAGAATTAATTTTCTTTTCGACGCTTACCTATAGCAACTACACTCAACCACTTAAAACTATTTTGGACTGACCCCCTTTGCGATCTACATAACAGAACCGTATCGCAGTTCGCAGACCATTGATCAGATCAATCACTTTGAATGCTAAACTCAGTTAAACCGATCAGATTCAGCACCACAATAGCAGACCATCGCGTATTTCACATTTAAATAATGGAATTCATTTACACTTTACACTCAAACTCACACTAACGTACATATACATATAAAAGCAAGTATAAAATCAATGAGAATCAAAACACACACATTCATTCATTCATCATACGTGTGTGCTCAGGATGCAGTTGAACTCCTTTATTGTGATCATTATGCATTAACTAACACATACATAAACTTGTTGGTATGTAGCTATCTAGAATTACGTACCAGGGGATATTGTGGATGTCGTAGGAATCATAATAATTTCTAGAGACGAATAGCATATTCTCTTAAATGTTTTAGCCTCATGAACAACACCTGCAGAAAGGTGATATATCTAGAATTTGACATCAAGGTGAGTTAATATTCAAGCATCTGTCAGTACTGTCGCCGACGGTCGCCGCCTAGCGACGGTCGACGGTCACACACAGTCGCGATTCGTCGCTCGTGTGTTACTTCCCTAAGAACTAATGCATATACACACAGAGTAATTGATTACCGTAAGACAATAAAACATTTCATAGTATACTATATACAGCATACTGAAATGATGTACGGACATCACTCACCATATTTTCCGGGACCGAACTAACGTGAAGAATAAGCCCATTCAATAGGCTTTGCCTTTCTTGGAAGCGTATTAATCAGGTTCAAAAAGTCCCCGCGCGTAATCTGGGATTTCAGTTCAGAAATGGCCCAAAAGGCCCTGAAAATAATCGTCCGGCGAGACGTCAATCACACGGGACTGTACCGAGATGAGACTGAAGGGTTGGATTATAAGGGTCTAATTCTCTGGCAACAGGATTATTAATATTCAGGGCGGCGCATGATGGCCTTAATGTAGCTCTATTTCGTATTCAATTACACGTGGGTTTTTGTCAACCGGCCACTACACTCATGACTTCAAGCATATTATTGTGGGATTCATTATTAATGAGTGTATGACAGAAATGGTCGTAACACAGTTATCTGCACTCTTTTTAATAAAGATCTCTCTACAACTAAGGGAATCCTGTTCTCTGCTGCTTCTCCAATGTCCATAATATCTAAAACGCTATTAAAAATAATGATAATTAACTAGTAACTAACCTAACCTAACCTAACCTAACCAAACCTAATATCGAAATAATCAGTGGTGTATGCCTCAGATTCTATCCTCGGACTTTCACCGTGAAAGACTATATTTTATACTACTGGGTCTTAACTACTTATTCGAACTTCCAAACTAGGAAGTAGTTTGTCGTATTTTAATAATATATGTACTTACAATGAAGGCACAAAATGTTGTCCTCCGCTGTTATAATTCACGAGGGCCGCCTACCGGTAGACAAGGGTGTTTTCTTAAGGAAACGACATGTATTTTTCACGATCTATATACATATTATGTTATATCCCATTTCCGTCCTACACTAAGCAAAAAAACTCAGAAAGTCAATTGAGATGAGGAGCTAAGTAGAACGTAGGTACGTCAAAATACAAATACGTGATTTCTTAGAAATATAATGAAATTTACGCCGAAGCTTCCATCAAAATCAGCTTATTATCTTTTCTACTTAGTAAATGTATAAGAAATATCACAATATTTAGATAATACTAGTAAAATCACTGTCCTAAATAATATCAATATTTCTTAAATATTTTTATTTTATAAAGCTATAAATGTGTATAAGTGTTTTGTGAAAATATGATCTGCTTACCTTCTACGATTCAATAGAAAAAAATAGGGGTTTCTTGTATTGCGAATTTGCGACCTCCATTTATGTTCAAGCTATCTTTATGTTTAGTATTTATTGTAAGGTATTAACAAACATATTTGGTAAAAAAAAAACAAGTGTGTTATGTATAAACAAACATAATTGGTAAAAAATCGTACTACGGTTGAGGATATAAAGCATTGTGACAGACAGGCAGACAGTGGAGGCTTAGTAATAGCGCCCAGCTTTTATCTCTTTTTGTAAGGAACCCTAAAAATGTAATCATTATATAATGAAAACATAAAGTTAGGCTTGTAACGTTAACTCGTGACAAAATTTACAACCGCGCTCGGTCACGATGGGAGAACATTTCATTACGATTATTCTCGAGTTAATGACGTCGGCGTCGCTTCATTTATACGTCAGAAGCGAGATATGGCCTAACATTCCTATTCACACGTACCATAACACATCACAATGGCCTCCTATCAAACTAAATTTAAGTAAGCAGTGCTTACGCGTGAATAGCATTGCTGCAGTTTCTTGTAGCTACGTTGCAGTAACTACAAATATATATATTTGTGATGTAGAATTATAGAATCCTTCTTCTTTACAGAGTTAGTTAAATACGTATATAGGGGATAGTGATCACTTGCTGTAAGGCGAACTGCATACTCGTTTTATAATTTAATTGTATGTTTCATTTAATCTTGTCTTCAAATCTTTTTTAGGGTTCCGGACCCAGGGTCAAAACAGCGTTTTTCGGTTTGTCTTTTGAACATGAATAGGTAGAGACTTCAAATGTTCACAATGTATTTACTTAAATGACTGTTATGACAACAGATAATTTCATATACTTTTTATTTAGTGGTACGAACTCTACGTGTGCAAGTTCGACCTACACTTGGCCAATTTTATTCAACCACACTGGCTAGGATGGTAATCTAAATATATACATATAACTCAAAGGTGACTGACTGACATAGTGATCTATCAACGCACAGCCCAAACCACTGGACGGATCGGGCTGAAATTTGGCATGCAGGTAGATGTTATGACGTAGGCATCCGCTAAGCGGATTTTGATCAATTGTACCCCCAAGGGGTTAAAATAGGGGATGAAAATATTACTTAGTAACGCGAGCGCAGCCGCGGGCAAAAGCTCGTTTATTAATAAAATCCGTGTTAATAAAACTATGCATTTTGGCTTTGCACCCATTCACAATCTTGGTTGTGTGGTCGTACGGCACATAAAATCTACTCTCACATACGAGATAAGTTATATATCAAGTCTGCAGATGTCGCGCAAAGAAAGGGTAGTAATTCACCGTCTTAGTGCTATCCACTATTATCTCTCCCGTTTCCTCGGCGACGCCTTTAAATCTTGTTGAAACTCAATGCTAGACATCCTCTCAGGACCACTAACACGCTTTTAATTCAAGACAAATTTCCTTTATTCAGTAGATGTTAGGGAACTGTGTTTATAAGCTCGATTCGTTTGAAGTTAATAAGGTTTTTAATTGGGTGTAGTAAAAAGAGTGCACAGTTCATCTGATGGTAAATGGTCTCTGTCTCCCATGGACATCTGTAATCTCTATAAACAAAATGATACAGTGCCAGTCCTTAGGACTAGGATAGTCACCTCGTATGTACCCAAATCAGTCAGCATCCACGCCCTTTCATTGTAACACAAGAACTGTTTTACGCATAGATTAGTAAAGATTACTCACTCCTAACAAGAAAATGTAACCAGTTTTGACAATTGAATATGTCACTGTCTGATATTTTCTATCTATAAAAATACTAGTTTTTGCTCGCGGCTTCGCCCGCGTTTAAAAGATAATAATATGACATACTAACAAACATAAAACTGAAAATTCGTACCTTCATCGAAATACCAGTGGCGCCATCTGGCGAAAATTGGTCGTACCAACTCTGAAACCTTCATGGGCTCATGGACAACAACTTTGCTTTCAATCCTTACTAATATCGATTAAAATAATCGATTTTTTTGGTCCAAAAGATCGATTCTCCGATTAATCGATCTTAGATCGCCATCCCTAGTTCCTGTGGGATTTCCGGGATAAAAACTATCATATGTCCTTTCTCGGGTCTCAGACTATCTTTGTACAAAATTTCATTAAAACCGGTTCAGTGGTTTAGGCGTGAAGAAAAGACAACCAGACAGACAGACAGACAGACAGACAGACAGAGTTACTTTCGGATTTATAATATTAGTAAGGAAGTAAGGATTAAAAAAATGTAGTTTTTATAATTTACGAATGAAACGATATTTCTCCGCACTTTTTCTTCGATTTCGTGGTTTTGCACCACCTAACTGCGTATGTCGGCATTGTTCTGCGTAAATTACACCATGACAGCCATTAAATGGCTGTTAGAATTGTCAGCCGTTTAAGCCATTTAATGGTGTCCTTCAATTACAAGGCGGAGAGATATCTATACTTATCTATGGTTTCACGATAAAATAAGTGTGACAGTGATACCTGCCAGGTCCAACCATACTAATTTTACCACAAAGTAGAGAGGAAATTGAAAAAGTGAATCAAAATAAATTTGAACCAAATATATTTGTAACTGTGAACAACTGAACATATCTTAACTGTAAAATTCAAATGTCAAATACTGTTTTATTTCTGCCGCATTCTCTCGCAATGGACTGCAAACTCGTTTTCCACATTAAATTATTAAAAAAAAATAACTATAATCTAGGACTACTATCTAAACAATTAATTAAACGCAAATATGATAAAAGTGCTCATTATGTCAAATCAGTCCTAAAGTCAGATTTTGCAGTGTCCGCTGTTAGTAATCTGAGCTAAAAAGGGTCCCGTCCTTCTAATACCCTTGTCTTGTCGAGATGAAATTAGTTCAACTGTACAGCTGCGTCGTTTGTCCAAAATCTGACAAGGTCATTATCTTGCCGTGGGTAGTTTCCACTTGTTGATCCATAGTATTATAAATATGTATTATAAATATGTTTCTTAAAAGGTCGGAACGATATAATTATGCAATCTTTATAACACAGACTTGAAAAAATAATAAAAAAGAAAACAGTACATAAAATTATAGCCCATGTTATTTTCACAATTTAGACGAAACCAACGATAACACATGTTTAAGTCGGCCATCCGTTTTTCGAGCGTATTTATATACGCTCGAAAACCGTTACCATCCACAGACGGATAGAAAAGTTTTAAATCGCAATACAACCTCTTATAATTTGGAATTAATAACACATAAAAGTTGGTGTTTGTTTTTTATTTAAAAAATTCACGGCAAGAAAGATGACTTTTATTATAATCTACTACTTAAACAAAAAGTATAGAAAAAGATCTCTAAATCGCACTCTAATAAATTAACACTCGCTTAAATGATTCATGTAAATATATTACATTCATATTTGATTCTGGTGTTGCGTTGTGCTGTTACCAAATGGATTGTTTTGTTAGTACACTACAGAGGTCGTTGCACTCAAAAAACTACGTCTCATAGGTTAAAAACTTTATAAAGTTGCTGACAACGTAAGTTATTGTTGTACCAGATGTTGGGCCAAGCTGGAGCTATCCACAACAAAGATTAACTATGGCTCTTTAAAAAGCGCCACATTAAGCGTCAGTTATAAACTTCAAGAGGAAATTACTTTGAAAACATGAACAATAAGTGTAGCACGGAGACCGGATGTGTCTTGTTTCAACATCGCTACTCCACGGAATTAGTTATAGTGTAAGATCCAAAAATAACATGCAGGATATTATGTTTAATCCTATATGTGTTATATATTAATTATCTATCGCTATCTACTAACTTCGCTAATAAAGGTCAAACTATGCGGTGTAATATGAAATAATATGACGAAATAAAGGAAAAGTTTTTATTTTTAAGAATTCTTTTCATACACTCTCGTACTTACCATTATTTAATTTTTAATTAATAACTTTTGCCGGGTTTTTTAATCCGACACTGAACTTGTATATAAATCTTATAACTTATTACATTACAACATGCATGAGAAAGTCCGGCACTTCCCGCTTGCAAACCTTTTCACCTTTTTTCAATTTTTACAATTCATGGAATACTAGCTGAACCTGGCCAGGTGAAATTCCGGACAAAAAGGCCATAAAAACTCGTATACAGAAACACATACACAATTTTAAACCTTGTGAAAAAATACAACTCAGTCTATCGAACAATTTTGAGATTTGTGGAAAAGAACTTTGGAAGCTGAACTCTCATGATTATTAGAAAAAAAAACTGAGTGTAGAAATATTATCTTTTTTATTATTTCTACCATTCAAGTGGTGATTCAAATAGTTGAAAAAATCTGAAAAAATTGGTTTCTACTTTTATTTTTTAGTTGTACAGTTCAAGCAAATGTTTTACTTTGAAAATTTGCCATGAATGTTGCATACATATTGTATGCAACTACTTGTAAAACTGAATTTTATTTTAATAAACATTTGATTCCGATGTATGGTTATTTTATATAATTGCCGGTAAATGTGATTAATTCGAAAGTTTACAATTTTTACCACGAGCACTGGTAATTATGCATAGTTCCCAGTAATTATACATAATAACCGCACTAACCACATTTACCCTAACATATACATTTGGATTCATCTAAATTGTGAGAGTGACAGAGGTTTTATATATAAGCAGCCGAGTTTTTTATTTTTATAATATTTCTCTAATTTAAACCAGCAGAAGGTTAGTTTAAATTTTAAAGGTTTAAAGGTTACACAAGTAATCATTTAATTTTATAAACAACACGTGTAATTAATTTACGGTAAATAAAGACAACATCACAAAGACCGCCATTTTTATCTCTAGGGAAAGATCAAGACGAATACATTAATTACGGTAAATGAAGCCACAAATTATCACACGGCGTTACGTAATTACCGTATTATCTTTTCCTGTATTTTCTGATGCTTTTCCTTAAAAAATAATGATGTTATTAACCTTACTTTTAGCGTAAACAAATATGAAAATAGAATCCTAAGGCTTGGAAAATATAATCCTCTTAAAAATATACGCAAATAAACACAAAATGAACGATTCTTGTGAATCGACGATTGATGCGTAGTTGGTTAGGGGTTCGATAATGTTACATTTATATTTATTTTCTGGGTCTAAGTGTTTATCCGCTGGTAAAAGTCAATCCAGTGTGCGTCTCCTATGATGTGTTCCACAGGTGTCTTTACCTAAAACCAAAAAACTGGTTTATTCTTTATCATTTCAAGCACTTCAATAAATTTATGAACTGGAAATGGATCAGTTTTACCGCTAACTATAATTTCTAAAATTTGTTGTCACGCTAAAGTTTGCTAAGATGAGTATCTTATTCCTCAGAATTGGCAACTCCGCCGTGATCGACTGCTGATGGACTTCAGATATTGAGGGAAATATGGAGCTATCTACTCATATCCTCGGATTTTCCAATAGTACAAAAAAATAGTCTTATATAATTCTAGTATTATATTGTAATTAGCCAAATTCCTCATCATTGTCTACTAGGCATGTGACGTTTAAGCAGATAGATCGATTAGGGATTAATCAACGCTTAGCCTAATTACATATAGAATAATAGCCTGTAATCTTATTACAATATAAGCTTAGAATATACCAAGATGATATATCACAGACGAAATAACAATCTCATGATTTATCAATGACAAAGATGAATTACATACTTTAGAAAATACATTAGGGTAAATACTTAGAAGTGGGGCGAAGTTTGTCTGTGCTGCTGTAGTAAATGGTAGAAACTGTTAATTAAAGTATATAGAATAAGATTTAGATACACTACGTACTATAGAAAAAGAAATCACTTCGCATGGGACCATGTTTAGAATTTGAAGCAGACTTTATATACTTATATAAGCGTTGTTGTTATTTATAATTTAGGGCGGTAAATAAGGTTTCAAGACATGAATGCAACTTTATCGATACTTTATCTAAAAACATTTGAATACCACAAAAATAAATAATCATCATATTCAGTATTTAATATTAGACGCCAAACCTGACCCGATCTTCGTAAATCATCTTAAGGATTCATTATTTTGCGATAGAAGTTTGTGGATACCACATTTCTATCACCGTTAGTATTTAGCATTAGACGCCAAATCTGACCCGATCTCCGTAAATCATCTTAAAAGTTTATTTATCGTGTGCGATATACCTAAGTTTCAAAGCATTATCCGAGTTGTGCGTCGTTACGGAAACTCGCTCACGCTCGCTCGTGCTATTGTGGAGCGGAGTCTGGAAATGGAAACTTAGTTTTGCATTCAAAGCTCGCGTGTTATCATCCGACGCGGGCAGGTACCGCGCTCGTAATCTCTAATCGCACATTGTCGAGCTCCGCAAAATATTCATACGACTACATATTCTTATTATGTGAGGACGGGGTTCGACGTCACGTTGCGCATAATGTGCTACAACGTGTTAAGGTAACAGCCTGGGCTTATGGGCTTGCAGATAAGACACGGTAAGGTAAGACGGTCAGGGTATTTCGCACCTTTCACAAACAATGTTTACGAGCGCTGCACGGTTAGCCCCACAAGGACGCAATTAGTTTACACGCCCGTTTTTCTGGTAAAGTTTAGTGTACGTAATTTAGTTGTTGGTGCTTGTTGCTGGTGGAAAATGCGTGTCATAGTTACGTTATGCAACAGATATCTGCATAAGTTCGCTACATATATTTTAAGTTGAGAATATCGGTCTCATTAAAACTATATGTTCAACACCTTAATATATTTGTATAGTGCGTACAAAATGTTACTTTACTGTTTTTCCATTCTAAGAATATTTTCTACTTTTAAGATAAAAAATATTATGAATCAACTACATCAATGAATACAATGAATAGTACTTACCAATGATGGTTACTGTCATGACAATTTTATTTACCTACCTTGTCATCGTCATTTATGTTATATCTAATGTATACTTTATCAAAAGATTTATCTGTCTTGTCAGGCAATTAAACAAAATTTTAAACGAAATCATTTCAAGTGTATCCGTGATGTGATTCATTTTCGCCGCAGAGTAGCGAAGTGGAGCGCTTCGAAGCGAGAGGCAAGTTTTAATAATGTGGGGCGGTTGGCAAGGCTCCTGCCGTTTCCTTCCATTCATCTCTCCCCTTTCCGGTTGCCGCAATTAAAACGGCGGCTTGTTCCGCCACTTAAAAAACTTCCAAAGTACCGCGCAGACAATTTAAAACAGTGTTCGTGTATTGAAGTTATTAAGGAGACGTAATTGTGGTGTGATTGAATGCGGTTCGCTCTCTTTGTTGGATCATTTCAACGTCATACTGGCTACAGATTAATTCGATAAGCTATTATAGTATACGGTTTTAACTAACGATTTCTATACTCAATCCCCACAGGATTTTTACTGTACCATAGGTGCTATGGACATTTACTAATACTCAGACCTAGAGCAGAACACAAAAATCATAATTTGGATATTTATCTGACCTGGGATCAAACTCGGATTTCACTGCGTGTCAGACTAGTATAGTAAAGTGTGCTGCTGTACCACGCGGACTGTGCCACAATTTAAATGTAAATTGGTAATCGATCATACATATTTTAACAAGGCTGATGCTAAATAAATACGTTTTATTACTTATTGTTATATATTGGTTTTTCCATTTACTCCTGGAGCCATTTGGTACTCATTTTTTTTATATCAGGTTCTAACTTCGTCCCGAGGTATTCCTGGAATACTATCACATGGTGCTCTAAAAAAGGTAAAAAAATTATTCAAAGCGATGTATTGACAACTCTTTTTGTGTTGAAAATGTCCACAGGTTACTGTTACTTTTCATCAGGCAACCCATATGTCTAAGCACTAGATTTATTTATAAAAGGATCAGTTGGAGTTATTTTCAATATGCTAAATGAATTAAACTTTTATACTACTGCATTAATTCCAACAGTGCTTTTATGTACGCGTCGTCTCGCTTTTACTCGAATTAGTTATTAGCGCCCGTTGTTAATAATCAATCTATCCAATGTTTTGCCTATCAAAGAATAGGACAACGTGCTAATTATCGAAATTGTCAAATTTCGATCTGTAGGTACAAATAGATAGATAGTAGTAAAGGGCGTTAATGGTCCTTATCACTTTTACCTATACCCTAACGAACCCTAACCCTTACCCTAACGAACTCCAAATAAATCTCAAGACCCTACATGAAGCCGATCGCAGATACAATAAAACTCTTAGGGACAAAGTTGAAACGACTTAAGTATAACTCAATCAGCCTTTAAAAAAATACCACAACGCAACGTCACACACGCTTGTGGTGATGCTAATATTGTAGTCTAATAAACTTTTTGCACACATATAAAACATTTTTGAAGTCACGTCACCTTTATAGTTAAGCCGAATTATGTGCATTAAAATAAACAGATAAACTTATAGAAGCAAAAGCCGCTTTGAACGAAACGGTTAATTGTTGTACGAGTATGAATGACTCGCGTGCGGTCGGCGTCATTCACCCCTCGTGGAGCCTGCAGTTCCGCTATTCGTGATTAACGTTCCCGCGTTCCCTTCACACCGACAGCAACTGCTGAAATAGCAATAGCAGTGACTGCAATATAACCATTATAATGCATTAAATACTATTACAGTACCAGTGACAATCTTCTGAAGTTTATGCAGATTGATGGCGTGACATACGTGCAATGGCGTGGCGCGTCGCCATGCTAACGCTTGGTTTGCCCCTCCACGCGAGCTGGTTGACATCAAATTTAGCGCATGTTGTTTACTTACGGAGAGCAGAAATAGATACTGATTAATTACAGAATTACACTAATGGTAATTCTGTAATTAATCAGTAGAGACTGAATGTTACAATGAGGATTTACATTCAACGACCGAATTGCATTCAATCGTTCAAATCGTAAACATCTGAATGATTAGCGTGCGGTCGGCGTCATTCACCGCTCGTGCAGTTCCGCTGCACGTGATTAATGGTCCCGCGTTGCCTCGACACCGTGTTTTTGTGATGCAAATAACTGGAGCCCGGAACAAGGATCGAGTGGGAGGCAGCCACTGCTGGTATTTCGATTGCTACGCCGCCGAATACTGATGAAACGTTTCATTCGGCAGCTTTACATCGATGGGTGCTACAAAAGAACTTTCTATACCACTAACCCGAAGTGAATTCCAGTTTCAACCGTTATAAAACTTTTAGTAATTAAGAACGAAGGAAAACATCTATAATTTGCTAAGCATAGGTACGCCTTCTTTATATTGGTCACAAATACTGGTCTTGAGTGCTGTGAAGTAATGGTTTCGAGCTTATAATTTTAACTCTGAACTTTAAAATATATTTCATAAGTATATATAATTATAATAAATATACCTAATTCGTAAGCATTTTTTCATTAGATTTTTTTCGTTTTATACTTATATTTTTGCAATATAACGTTTATTTATTATTATACAGTAAGTCACCAAGTCAATTTTAAGGTCTAAATCCTCTTGAATGAACCGTCCAGCAAAATGTCAATCATATGGGGACTATACTAAGATCAGACTGAAGGGTTGGATTATAAGGGTCTAATTCTCTCAGGCGACATTAAGTTTTATTAATATTCAGAGCCACGAATGTAATTTCCTTTTATTATTTACACATAATAATCAAAAAACGTTGTTTCGTTAGGTTCCCAAATGATATTCAGTTGGCCATTTAGACGAATTTTATAAAATACATTAATATTTTTTTATTTTTAACCGACTTCCCAAAGGAAGAGACGTTATCTATTCGTCGCGTATATATATTTTTTATGTACAGGGTTTTTTTCGCGAATTCGGCGGTATTTCTGAAGTCAGCGCTCATATTGGACACGCTGTTTACGTCGTTATCCAAGGAAATATATTGAGCGCCGACTTCAGAACTATGTACTAATCCAACATTTATTTGAATTATTTCTTACTTTGTAGTTATATAGAAGTCGTTTTTTTTTGTTACTTTTTTTTAACAAGCAGATGACTAACGGATATTCTCATCATGGCTTAACTAATTAATGACTATGGATTGGATAAGGAATAAATACCTATATTAATAAAGGCTCAAACAACTACGCCGGCCTAATTCTATGTCATAAATTACAAAAGTTTTCAATATCCGAACTAAAAGTTGGATACATTAAATTCCATTAGTTTTTAGTGTGTAGGTACCTTCTAGTTATTTATTACCTACATTGAAATATTAATGATATACGAACTTTGATTTAGAACCTTTATTAACCTATGTATTGGTAAACATATAAGTACCATTAAAAATGTATATCAGTAACATCACTACAGTAGTACCTACCGGAGATACCGGGAAAGTACCGGGGCGTAGTACAAAAGTGTAGTACTGTACTACATCTTACCGTTGAAACATATCACCGTACTATAGTATCAGATCGCAGTATCGTACCATAGTATCGTACCTTAGAATTGAGCGTATCGTAGTATCGTATAATAGAAAGTTGATGGTGCTAGAACCCTTTGTGGTTCGACTCCGGCGGCGCCACCGCCACACCTATTTCTACTTTATAACAGCAGTGTTAGGCGCTGCTGTGTTCTGGTTTGAAGGGTGCGGTAAGGGAGACATACTTTTCCGAGGCGTTC
This sequence comes from Epargyreus clarus clarus, assembly GCA_014595695.2. NCBI lineage: Eukaryota > Metazoa > Arthropoda > Insecta > Lepidoptera > Hesperiidae > Epargyreus > Epargyreus clarus. Next base: position 2,038,217 of record JACTTY020000060.1, on the reverse strand, counting down.
CAGCTTAGTCCTTAGGGGTAGCGGCGCATCTGTGGCCAACCTCCGGTACGAACATCTAATCCTATCTGGAGTCGATTACAGATGTCCATGGGCGGCAGTAGCCACTTACCGTCAGGTGGACTGCATGCTCGTCTGCTACTCCATATTATATAAAAAAAACGTACCATACCGTAGTGCTGTAGATTTAAAATCACACACCTGGTCTTCTCTATCATCGTTTTAGTCATCACATATGTGAAGTGACGACCCGCGTGGCGGAGCGGTCACCATACCGGTCTGACGCGCAGAGGGTCTCGGGTTCGATACCCGCCCAGTCAGAAATCTAAATGATGAATTTAGGTTTCTGTTTCTGGGTCTGGGTGTTTGTGTATTTGTCTGTGTGTGTCCATAGCACCCACGATACAGGAAATCCTAATGTGGGGCTGTGAGTGTAGAAAACGTTATTAGCGTTATTATATGTATAATGTAAACCCCTAAAAGAGGAATGTCAGTCTGCCCATTGGCTTATATTTACGACCCGTAAACATAACTTCTTGCCTGCTTGTCGATGTGTAAAGACTAATTTGACGAAACGTCCCTCAACAAACTTTTATATTACGTTTATACGGTTAAAGAACACGCAGACCGTCTTAAGTGTTCTCTGCCGCGTTTTGGCATCTGTAAGAGATCCTAAATAGAGCGTAAAAGTTAGATCATTGGTATTTTACTACCCCTTAAGGGTAAGAAGATTCGCATTTTGTTTAAATTAATAAAAACAAAACAGTAAGATACTATGTTAAATTGATTAGAGGTACTATTGTAAATTATTCCTATTTTCCACAAATGATTACAATAAATATATTTTTATAACAATGTACCAGCAAACGAGCTTGCAGTCCGCCTGCAATTTAAGCTGGTAAGTGATTCTTGCTGCTCGTGGACATCTGTGATCAACCCCAATCCTTTGATCGTATCCTTCTACAAGGGCTGGCGGTCATACCTTCCGGGCCGAAACATTGGCTCTACCATATTTCGAATAATAATTGTAAAAAAAAAAGATACCGGCCGAATTTTTTACCACAAAGGGTTCGAATCCGGCGGCACCACCACCACACCTATTTCTACCTAATAACAGCAGTGTTAGGCGCTGCTGTGTTCCGGTTTGAAGGGTGTGGTAAGGGAGACAGACTTTTCCGAGGCGTTCCAGCTTAGTCCTCAGGGGTAGCGGCGCATCTGTGGCCGACCTCAGGTAGGAATATCTAATCCTATCTGGGGTTGATTACAGATGTCCATGGGCGGCAGTAGCCACTTACCATCACTGTATGCTCGTCTGTTACCCTTATATTATAAAAAAAAAAAAAAAATTGATATCCACCTCCTTTTTGAAGTCGGTTAAAAACGGCAAATAAACAATAGTATGAAGAACAAAAAAAGCAAAAAAAAACAATAGTGTAAAAAAGCTAACGCAAAAAATGAATGGTTGAATTAACAAAAATACCAATGTTAAATAGCGAATTCTCCCATTTAATACAGCAGAGAGCATAATTTTATCTGCGGCACGCCAATTCGCACGAAGACAGTAATCTAATTCTCCGAACTCGAATTCACAGAACAAACGGGAGTGGCAAACTGTGTAATTTTATAATAACCAAATGCACTTTATATGTTAAGTGCAGCTCTGGGAGCAAACCGACTAACGGATGACTAATATGGAACCGCAAGTGTGGTATTGATGCAAAGTAATATAATGGTTTATTTTACTTCACTTCGTACATTTATCAAAATGTGAAAACGATCTTATTTAGTATGAAGTTAAATAATGAAATAGATACCTACTTTAAGTTTTAGTAACCAAATGAAGTTTGTGTAAAAGTTTCACACTTAAAAGCTTACAAACTGACTAACGGCCGATTATAATTATACATGGAACCGCCAGTGTAGTACCAATACTAATTGTGATATATTTTAAATTGACCTGATACTTTTAACAAAAAGTTATATTCTGCATAATTATGTACCTTAGTTTCTTTTCTTAAGATAGAATATTGCTAGATAATTGATTATACAGTGCAATTAAGAGAAAATTTCTTAAGAATGAAATACAAAATCCAATGACAGTGGTGTTGAAAATAACATATCATTATAATTTGTTTACTAACATTTATGATAGAAGTGAAATAATACCAAGAACTTGTTATACAAAGTCTGGGAGGCGTAATAGAGGATGAATAAGTATTAGGATTTTTCAAGTTGTTAATTTTTGAATATGAATTGCAAATGGAGCGGAAGATTGTGTTTATACAGGCAAATCTTCCCTAACGAACTGTTTGCTTCCGTCAAACTTCAGTTATTTCTGAATATTTCTGCTCCTCCCCTGTTTGCATATAAACTATATTATTTTCTTATTTTTATATTTGTCACCTTGCTCAAGCCATTACTCTTACACTGCTGAACATGGGTTGTAGCGGTAGACAAGCGAATGCGAAACTTCACATGCTTTTGAAAACTTTTTATTTTTGTTATTTACTCTCAGGCGTGTTGTTGTTTTTATCACTGTTACAAGAAGTGACACTATATTCGAATACATACAAAACTTCAAAAACCAGAGGTGCCTGTGTTCGAACCTTGGAACCCAGATTGAGAGGCCGAGTTTTAACTACTTGGCTATAAGGGAGGCCACACGCGTATCAGTTGACTATCGGTTGTGGCTTATGTGAAAGCAACTGCTAACAACAAATATATTTTAATAGAATTCCTTTAGTATATTAAAAGCAATTTCAAAACATACTCGTAATTACTATTTTCTCGCAGCTTCCTTTACATTTTCCTCCCGCAGGCAAACTGTGTATAAGACAAGCACTTTATAGTTCACACACGTAACTCTATACGTTTATTAGTGTAAAGCAGTCTTGAACAATGCTTTATGCAGATTATAATTAGTACTGCTTTGAACCTGTTTATGAACAATTTCAAGAGGTAACTTAAATTAGCGTTACACTCTTTGACCTGAACACTTTGCAATTATATTTAGTTGCTGACGAAAACTAAACCATTTTCAAATACATTCCTTATATTATTCTTTCATATAGTTTCAACTTCATGTAAGTTATTCATACATGAGTTTAATTCTTTTTTTAAATTCATGTATGAATAATTTATCCACATATTCGAATAATATCTACAAATGCAATCGACAGAAAATTCGTTTTAAATTTCTAGTCTTGTATCTATTTACTCTCCAATTATGAATGATCAATCCTCACCTAACCTAACTTGTCTAATGTCTTTAAAACGCTATAAAATAGCCTATCCTATAATAATATCGCGGGAATGCACAAAACTTGAATCATTCAAAATAATTCATACACGAATATAATATTTTTTACGAATGTGATATTCCGGAGCGAAAAACATTATACTTGACCGGCTTATTTACTTTTTTGGCAAGCATGCTTATATTTGAGTATTCCATAAATGTTGGCCATTTTAAATTCCTTCCTCTTATTTTCGTTCCATTACATTCACCGCGCCAAATTGTTTTATTACAACTTTTTTACAATGTGGAGTTTTAACATGTTTCTGTTTTGTTTTATTTCATGAATTTGTGAAATGTAACTCCTCTGTTTCAAATGTAAGAAGTTATTACTCGTAAAATTCCTCGCATCTCTGCCGTTCCACACACTTGTTTTATACGAGTCGAGTCTCTCACATCTCATCGTAATGTGGAAGTATTGTTGTACTGTATTAGATGTAAATTACTTTGGATAATTCAAAACAAGCAAACAATAAAATGCGAAGTTTAGTATGTAAAGAAATGTATGTGCGTATTGTCATTTTACTTGCTTAATTATTATCAACTTTGAAATTAGGTGTAAGCGTTAATCAAAAAAGTATAAGTAGTTAAGTTAAGAATCTCATTTTGCAACTTGACTTTTTTTATTAAGGTTTGTATTTTTGTTGCGAGAATAGAATTCTATAACGACTGCATCATTTGAGAAATCAGTCCCCAGACTTATAAGCCCATATAAATCATACCCTATAGAATATAATAGCTAAACTAAAATCCAGTAGATACTTGTAATATGCATATTTGGAATCCCTACAATTGCCTGCCTACCAGAGGACTGTGTATTTTGCCGGTATTTCGGCCAAGCTACATGGCCGGCCCATGTAACTCTTGTAGCTTCCGAAAATCGCTGTACCAGTGCATATTTCAAATAATTTAAACCTTCCATATAATTTACGACTGCAGATATAACAATGAAATTGTTAAAGTTTCCTTTGGCCTATAATTCTAGGAATGTTTGCCATATTTTGCAAATGTATACTTAAATTACTTCTATGCATTTTTACTAGATGTTATTTCAAAGTTACATGCCTGTCTTAACACCACGTCATAAAATAAAATAGTGACGATAATTGATACAAAAATGAAAATCAAAATATTCTCCTCAATTCCCATGAGAGTTATAGGGGCTGTCAGAAAATTATCGCTGGGGGATTTTATGAGCGAAATCCTTATTTATAAATGAATCTATGTATCGTAACAGTTTCTTCTCATAATATGACAGCATACATTTTATGGAATATCTTCAAACCATTATCGTCTCATTGATAACCAAAGGAATTCAGAACCACCACGATAATAGCCTAGTGTGGATTAAATTTTATATACGTTTGAAATTTTTAGATTTCAAAAATATATGAAATCAATTAATAAATAATTTCTAACAAGCACATAACTCAAAAAATATAGGTACTTACTTTTAATCCTGCTAGTGCTCTGCTTAATCTGCTTTCACAATTTTTTGTGGGACATACCTTTTAATAAAACGAAAACACGCGCTGACAAAGAGATTATTGAGATTCAGTATTTAGATGTATTCAATATAGACATTAAAATACAGCATTCAAACGAAACCATTAAACGTTTATCTATTCAAATGTGTTATTTTCGATTCTGTTTTCGTTTCATTGTGAACGCTCTCGCACAAAGAAAGGTTTGATTTTAATTAAGAGATATTGAAATTCAGCCTATTGTAATGCACGAAGTTAATTAGGTTTTCGTGAAACAATGTGTAAAGAGACAGATAACGAATGAAATCGCGGGTTTATTAAAATTTGTCCACCCTTACGATGGCGTTATTCTTTTATTCCTCTTTGACACGAACAGGGGTGGAAGTCAAGGGTGAAGCGTTAAACTGTGTATGTATAACATCTACGGTAACAGCTTTGAATAAATTGGAATTAATTAATATTAATGGAATTAGAATGGATTAAAATTAATTTACAGGCACAACGGAATACCAGTGTTGTAGGTGACTAAGCGAAGACCTTTCCGGTCTTAAATTTAATAATATTTTTTGTATGCAATTTTCTATTTTGTTTATTGTATATTTTGCCGAATAAATTAATTTATTTTTTTCTTTCTTAATGTATTTTGCATGTGTCTTCATTCAACGATTTTGAGTACTAACAAGGATTTTTGAAACATCCCCTGAAGAAACTAATTATGGGCGAAAAATAGATGCATGACAATGTGTATACAAATTAATAATAAATTAAATCATTGGTTAGTAATGGGAAAATACACTTCACAACCTACATGCCTAAGAGGTTCCTCGTACTTATTCTAAAATAAGTCTTATTTCCACTAAGCAACTCTTACAGCTTGGTGGATTAAGCCCAACACTTTTCTCATTTTTGTGAAGTAGTGGAACACTAAAGGGCAAGGCAAGCAGATATGCTACTTTTAGTATTGGCGTTTGACTATTAGATGCTTTTCGAAAGCTAGATGCAGCGATCAAACGCTTTCGCGTCTGGAGCGCGATATGACATTATTGCTCTCGCTAAAACACTCATTTTTGGTACTGCAAAAGAACACAGGCACAGGCAGTGATACTCTAGTGGTTAAGACACTCGGCCTCTCGATCGAGGGCTCGGAGGTTCAAATCCTAGGCACACACCTCTGATTTTTCAAAGTTATGTGCGTATAAGAAATTAATTATCACTTGCTAAACGGTGACGGAATACATCGTGAGGAAACCTGCATACCTGAGAGATTTATAAAAAAAACTCAAAGGTATGTGAAGTACATATTATACCAATACGCACTTGGCCAGAGCGGTTGACTATGGCCTAATCCTTCTTATTATGAGAGGAGACCCGTGCCCAGCAGTGGAACAGTAACGGGTTGTTGATGATGAAAAGAACACAGGAACTCGCCAAAACGTGATGCAGCATGTTGAATGATGCCATAACAATGACATAATTCAGAAGGTCTTCCAAAACAGAATTGTGAATACCGCGCAAACGCAAAAGATTATGACAATAAATTAACACCCAGGTAATGTGAAACGTGAGCCTGACGCAGCGGTATCGATTCTGAAGTAATTTTGTATTCAAATTCGTTAAATTTATAACTAAATGACAGCTAAATATCCGAACAGGAAATTAAGTAGGAATCGGAACAATTCCCATTATGTAAAGTCTCATCAATCACTAAATCCCGCTTACATAAAAATGCTTTGCATGCATTCAGTAAAATTCTTTTTTATTTACACCTTAATTGGATTGATAAATATCGTAATATGAAAGTAAATCTGTGATTAAGGGAAAATATTTAAAAGCAATCATAGCCTTATGGTTAAAACGAGGCCTCTCAAATGAGGGGTCCGAGGTTCAAGATCCAGACACACACATATGATTTTAAAAAAATATATGCGTGTTATAAATTAATAAAAAAACTTTATGGATATGGAAAGTCTACCAATTCGCACTTGGTCGGCACGGTGGACTATGACTTACTCCTTCTGATTCTGAGAGAAGAACCGTGCCCAGCAGTGGTCCGGTAATGGTCTATTGATGATGGCAGTGGGGCAGTAATAGATTGATGATGATGATAAATTTAAAAAGAAAACAAGGAAAGGCACTCAGTAAAACAGAATTCTAATATCACTTTGCGTGACACAAAATTCGCTCGATCGGAGGCCTCATTTCAATAAAGTTAACTGTTAGTCACCCTGACATTTCAGTATAGAACAGTGTATATTCTGTGTGCATTTTACTAGTGTGAACCAGGTGTGGCATAAGCTCTAATAGAGAACTAGCTTGATAATGGTTTTCTGATAATGTCCCCATTTTACGCAAACACGGCTTTGATTAAAACTTCAACGATTTGTGAACGTATAAAGCTTGATATAAAAATTGTACGTGAGCGCTTAGAGTTGCTAAGGTATGTGTCTTTTTATGTATAGTGATAGTGGTTAGAACTCGGCTTCTTTCTTTTTTTATAATATACTGCTGTTATTAGATAGAAATAGGTGTGGCGGTGGTGCCGCCGGAGTCGAACCACAAAGGGTTCTACCACCTTCTGGTCGAGGTCAGAAGTTCAAACCGTATACATCTCTGATTTTTCAAAGCTTTTTCCGTGTTAGAAATTAATTAAAACAATAAAAGAAAATATACTGAAAAACCTACTCACCTGAGATTTCATCAATAAATAAAAAAATCTCAACGGTATGTAAAATCTAACAATTTGCATTCGGCCAGTGCAGTGAACTATGGCTTAAACTTCTCCTAAAGGATCTCCTGGGAGGAGTTCCAGTAGTGAGACAGTACTAGAGGATTTATAATGACACGTGAGCATATAATATAAACATAAAATATGTCTTATTAATTTAATTAAAGTAAAATTGTTTTTTTTTTCGTAGATTCTCCTTAAATATAAATGATACTGATTTCAGTCGTTATTTTTCTACAAAAAGGAATCAAACGAATAAAGACAAAAGCATTTCAAAAAGACATCTTAAATTAAGGGCCTTGTAAACAAGACCATCTCTACATTACATTGTAAGAGTAAATGAATTAATGTAAAGATAAAAGGTCAAACAAGGGTATTCTTTAAACGGAATGTATATAAAAGTAATGGACCTCGACTACGTATTGACAAAGCCAACACAATTACTTTTTACTGAAAGAATGGTCCTTATTTAATTCGACTACATAATCGTTGTATACACAAAAAAGATAAAAGATAAAGGTAACTTTAATTTGAATAACAGGTAATATTGTTATTATTGTTTACTGGTCATAGTATTATAGTATTTATCGCAAAACGTTTACCTAGATTAAAAAACTTGTTGTTTAATAATCTTTGTATGAATGAATGTTTGTGTGCAACTATGTACTGCTGTCTCGTACTTTGCAAACCGTACATTTTTTTGTATAATATAGGAGTAGCAGACAAGCAAGCAGTCCACCTGATGTAAGTGGCTACTGCCGCCCATGGACATCTGTAATCAACCCCAGGTAGTATTAGATATTCCCACCCGAGGTATGTCACAGATGCGCTACCCCTGAGGACTAAGCTGGACCGCCTCGGAAAAGTATGTCTCCCTTACCACACCCTTCAGATCAGAACACAGCAGCGTTGAACACTGCTGTTATGTGAGAAATAGGTGTGGCGGTGGTGCAGTCAGAGTCGAACCACAAATAATTCTACCACCTTTAGTACATCCCAAACTGCTTAACAGACTCTAAAAACGTTATGAGGTGTATTTGAGTTCGCCTAAATGATGGGAGTGAGTTACCATTACTTAAATTAAATTAATTAGGTATATTTAAGGGGTTATAGTTTTTGTAATAATTATTCGATGAAATGTCAACATTGTTAAGAGAAATACTCATAAATACGTATATTACTTACTATAATAAACAAAATCGTGAGCTGGTGAATGTACAAAACTATTATCAACACCGTTTTTCCCTTAAAGCAGTTGTTTGCTATTCATTTTAACTTAAACAGACACGCGAACACTCCGCTAATGACTTTACACCGATTGTTTATTTCGTAAACTGTTTTGGTAAATGCAACTTGGCTTGTGTTATTTGCGGGGAACCGCCTTCCTACTGTAATTTACCCCATACGTTCATTCATACTATTGAAAAATACGTCATTGTACCTTTGTTTAAAGATTGTATAGCACTGAACTTATAATACCATGTAATTTTAATTTTTCACTGCTACTCATGGACAATTGTATATAATCTCAAACAAAAAATAAGAGGTTGTATATGAGGTCGACCTCATATGACATTAACCTGAAGACTATGTTAGAATGTTTCGTGTAACTGTATACCTATGACCAGAAAATAGATGTGCCTGTTGTGCCGAGTACTAAGGCTTCTACCACCTCAATAACGTTAATTCAGTTCTGTTACCTATTATGACTAGTATTAGGTAAGAAGGGTGGTAGAGTCAGTATGGTTCGACCAGTTCGATACCACCGCTACAACTCAGGTTGAATCCCTGTTCTGTACCCTTACTATGAGTTTTTACTTTTTGTCAAAATATACTGTTTTTGTATTTGTTTACGTATTTGCCCATACATTTCCAATCAGCGTGCCTAGCGGACTGTATCAGAACTGTTACTTTTGAATGAACAGAACAGAACTTTTGTAAAAACGTAAAAACTCATACTACGTGTACTGTATCGAGTTAGTTACAAAATCCCATGACGGCAGTTACCATCAGAAGGAAGCATGCTCGTTTTTTGCTCAAATACCATAAAGAAAAAAAATCTGGCCTACTTACAGCTTATATTGAAATTAGAATAACTAATGCCCACTCAACCGTAGCTAGTTGTTAACATTGCCATTATTATTCAACAACAATCATATCTATCCATTAATCTTCATTCTATTTCACGTAATAATAGCTACATTTGATATGCATGCAATACATTGCAAGCGGGTAATTATCTCGGCACGTCACCCCACAATCCAACTCATACATCATTAAAGAACAATCCAGACCACGGCCAGTAACGGAAAGCTTTAATTTTCCGTTGCATAATAGCTATAAAGTAACGAAACTAAGGTTGTTACGGATTGCTCGATTTGTTAGGTTTCTGAAATAAGAAATGGAAAGTAAGGAGCTATTAATGACCGAGAAGGAAAATTGAACTTTGGCATTCTAGAATGGTGACGTCATGCTCTTGTATTCATTGTTTTTTCTAAAAAAAGTGTCCATGAGTTTTCCAGATTCTGAATCTTGAAATTAGAAACGGTAGCGGTGTAGATTTACTTCAAACAATGTTTTCCCCTTTGATTCAATTATTAGCTAAAGTACCTAAAATATGTAACTAAATATATCTTTAATAACTAAATAAATAATAAACATATTTTGGAACGTATACACAAAATACTATGCCTATTCCTCACAATTCTCTAGATGAATTGCGTTTCGTTATAAGAACGAGTAGGTAATTCGGTAGATTCTTCGTACGCTGGTATAATGAGATACGTCGTTAATTAGACGGCAGCTCTTCAAGCACTCATCGGCCATTTCGTTTATTTTCCCTCGAGCCCCCACCTTTACTTTGTGTAATATATTAAACAATATTTCTATCTATCTGTGTAGTCATATATCTTGCTATGTATCTATCTTTCTGTGTAGTCATATAGGTAGGTTGTATTTTTTTTGTAATATGGGAGTAGCAGACGAGCATGCAGTCCACCTGGTGGTGCCCATGGACATCTGTAATCAACCCCAGATAGGATTGGATATTCCTACCTGGAGTCGGCCACAGGTCCACCCCTGAGCAACGCTAAGCTGGAACGCCTCCGAAAAGTATGTCTCCCTTACCACACCCTTTAAACCAGAACACAGCAGTGCTCGACACTGCTGTTATGAGGCAGAAATAGCTGCGGCGGTGGTGACGCCGGAGTCGAACCGCAAAAGGGTGTTCTACCACCTTCAAAGTACCTTTGTAACAATTTGATTTTAAAAAAATTCTAACATTTACTGATGGTGTAAAAATGAATACAGATAAATCTTAATTTGTTTTAAGGCCTCCGTACCCAAAGGGTAAAAATAGTACCTTATTACTAATCTTCCGCTGTCTGATTTTTTCGTTCAATGTGAAATACATTTCGTGAAATACTTATATAATTGCTTTGGTATCATAACATATAATAAAATAAAAAGGTGAAAAATTGCTACTTCAGACCCATACATATGCGAGTCCAAATCGCACTTGGCCAATATTGTAATTCGAAATATAATAGCACTAAAAAAATATTCAACGCGGAGACAAAAAGCAGACCGCCAGAGGTAAGTTGAAAAATCACGAGCAATAGGTGTAACAGAAGAAGAAGAAAAATCGCCGATATCATTTTCCCCGACGTATGCTATACATAGAACACAGGGAGAGCTATTCTGCTAATGGCGCACAATGGAGGGAACTCAATCAAGCGCACGAGTCGCCGTGATTGCGCGCTCGTAGATGTATTGCGGGTCGACGGCATTAGCCCAAGTTCTCGTAAAGAGCCGTTGCGATATTTCCGTAAGGTAATCTGATTTTGCGTTACCATATTAACTTAAATAAAAAGTAACCACGTGTTTACTTTTATATAACATGTTGGACAATATGTTAATAATATTTTTATTCGAAAATTAGTAGCACGGAAAATTTATTCATAAGCGAAACAAAAAGTCACCCGCCAGAGATAAGTTGCAAAATCACGAGCATAAGGTGTAACAGAAGAAGAAGAAAAATCGCCGATATTATTTTCCCCGACGTATGCTACACATAGAACACAGGGGGAGGTATGCCGCTAATGGCGCACAATGGAGGGAACTCAATCAAGCGCGCGAGTCGCCGTGATTGCGCGCTCGTAGATGTATTGCGGGTCGACGGCATTAGCCCGAGTTCTCGTAAAGAGCCGTTGCGATACTTTTCGTAAGGTAATCTGATTTTGCGTTACCATATTAACACCAAGTGTCTACCATTATTTTGAATGTTAGACAATATGTTAATAATATTTTTAATCGAAATATAGTTGCACTAAAATTTATATTCATAACGTAAACAAAAAGCAAACCGCCAGAGATAAGTTGAAAAATCACGAGCAATAGGTGTAACAGAAGAAGAAGAAAAATCGCCGATATCATTTTCCCCGACGTATGCTACACATAGAACACAGGGGGAGCTATTCCGCTAATGGCGCACAATGGAGGGAACTCAATCAAGCGCGCGAGTCGCCGTGATTGCGCGCTCGTAGATGTATTGCGGGTCGACGGCATTAGCCCGAGTTCTCGTAAGAGCCGTTGCGATACTTTTCGTAAGGTATCTGATTTTGCGTTACCATATTACACCAAGTGTCTACCATTATTTTGAATGTTAGACAATATGTTAATAATATTTTTAATCGAAATATAGTTGCACTAAAAATTCGTAAACAAAAAGCAAACCGCCAGAGATAAGTTGAAAAATCACGAGCAATAGGTGTAACAGAAGAAGAAGAAAAATCGCCGATATCAATTTTCCCCCGACGTATGCTACACATAGAACACAGGGGGAGCTATTCCGCTAATGGCGCACAATGGAGGGAACTCAATCAAGCGCGCGAGTCGCCGTGATTGCGCGCTCGTAGATGTATTGCGGGTCGACGGCATTAGCCCGAGTTCTCGTAAAGACCCGTTGCGATACTTTTGTATGGTAACCTTATTTTGAGTCACTATCGTATGAGCTGGTTACCTTATATTATTATTAATTTAATAATGAATCAATATTTTAGCTATAGTTAACTTATTTTATTTTATCGCGCATTAAAATGTACTACTACAGTTTAAAATAGAATCACACTTCGCACTTAATGATAATTATAAAATAACAAATCTTATTAAGATTTATACTATTAAGTGCAATAGGCCTAGTGAAAGCAAAGTTTCATGTTAGTTTTTTCCTTAAGGGCGCAGAATAAAAAGAACTCAATCAAGGAGGGAGTCGCCGTGATTGTCCGCTGTTAGAAATATTGCGGATCAAGGCTATTAGCCCGAGTTCTCGTAAAAAGCCCTTTACTTTACTTCTGTTACAGGAGTTCTGTTACTTATGTTTTATCTTAACTTCAGAGCCACAACATTGTGTATACATTATTGATAAATCCATCTATCTCTATAAACCCACAAAATATAATTTGCACAAAGTACTGTGTTTTTCATTCATAAACAATTTGTTCGTTTCCATTCTATTAATAAACAACAAAATAAAATGAAAAAATCTCTACATAATTGTTTTAATTTAAAACATATTTTTAATTGCATTACTATTACTGCATTGCTTGACAAGAAGATAAGAAACCTTAAAGTTTTCACAGAAAGAATGAGTTATTACGGGAAATGTTCGCGTATATGTTCTATAATACACGCGGTACAACAGAGGTAATTTTGGTAATGGTGCACAATAGGGGGATGGGATTATATGGCCATTATTTCATCCCCCTACAGTCATAATGATAAATAATAACTATAATAATGGAACATTCTTTTTAGGCTACGTTTTGATGGGACAATATTTTAAGGCACAAATTAGGGTTAATTAAATTATTGTCACTATACCTTAAATTCAATTCAATTAATTATTATTAATAATAATTATTATTAATTAATTCAATTAATTATGCAGTGTTAACAGTATTTTGCTTAGCGTAATTAATAAGTTATGTTATTTAAGTTGCTATGTTATCTTAATTTTGTATATCAAAAATCGGATTGATCTTTGGCGCATTGGATATGAAGAACGGGCCTTAGAGCGTCGGATTTTTATAAATAACTTTGACCATTATTAAATCGACGTTAAACGACTTGTCACATTTTGCTGCTTCATTCAAACCCGCTTTTATTTAACGACTAGCTGTGCCCCGTGGTATCACCCGTGTTAAAAATAAATCTTACAATATCATAAACAAAAAAGTTAGTTCTAAAATATAAGTAACCTAAGTTACTCCTTATTACAACAGCTACCTGCCAATAAAAGTCCCATCATTTCAGAGATTAGCCAGAACAAACAGACAGACAGACAGACAAAAAATGTAAAAAATGTTATTTTGGTGTATGTACCGTATGTATATTCATATGCATGTAGCAAAAAGCGGTTATTTCAATATTATAAACAGACACTTCAATTCTATTTATATGTATAGATGATATACAATACAACAAATAAAATGCAAAATCCACTACTCTTTTAACAAACAAAATAAATGTTACGTAAGTCCTAAAAATGGAAAGGTTTCATTTAACTCAATTTCGTTCCATTTTGCATAGAGAAGTTTCGTTCATAAAAAGGGATAGCAAGGGATATCTACATATTCTATATATTTATAGATGTTATATCCACGGTTGTCAAAACCCTCACGTATGCGAGCGTGTTGGGACGGCCTCGACACATGATGCCTGCTCGTGACGCAAGGTTGCGATTAAAAATTAATTAAATCACGTCTTACCATTATATACGTGTAATGTATATATCAATGGCTTTTCTTATAACAATTCTGAGTCAAAATTTTGAAATTTTACAGAGTAGAGAAGTTTCTAAGCAAAAAAATCTAATGCAGATCAGTATCTGCTTTTTTTTTGCTGTTACCAAATATCCTGTTATTATGTATTTAGTATTCTAAACAAAAAAATAAAAATTCCTAGTAAAAAAATCAAATATTTTTACTAAACAGGTAGGCATTACGTAATAAATTGTATCCATAAAATCCATCTTTGTACGTGTTTTTAATATAACTTTTGTACTCTTATTTTATGAATAGTTGCCTATTTAGTTAATACATAAAAATGAGAGTCTGAAAACATAGCTTAAGTCTCTTATTTGTATAGTACACAGATTTGGTCATACACAACTGTAAAAATTGCTTGAAACGAATTCTATTAGTTAATGTCAAAAGTAAATCGTTAAATCGCGGGTTCACTTCCACCAACAAGGTGTGACCACTTAAACCACTTCGGTCCGTTTGAAAAAAATAAAAAAGCGCTCGAGTTGTTACAAAACTCGTAATACCAAAAACGTCTGTTCCTAATTTCTTTTCCGATTTTAAAAGAGCCATCTTTCATTTACGACGACATTTAGAACAAGAAAATGTTGGGCTTCGACACAAAGTTTTGGCAATTTCCGTACTTGGCGACGCTTTTTTTGTGACCCATACTTTGTCGTTAATCTCGGGAACAAAAAGTCGACCAAGCCTGAGTCGTTACTGTAACAGTGTATAAGACGACAGATTTAAATTGCCCACCCAAATTGGGGGTCGGTGAAGGATCTTTGCCTCTATCACTAACTATACATAATACATACATATGTTGGTATATTGCATGACCTACTATAAAGTTTACAATTATTTAATGTTAAGGACAAACGAGGGAATAATCAACTTTTGTCATAACTGTTAAAATTAAGCATACCAAGATGTTCCAACAATTTTTGTCGGAACTCATAATATTCGTAATATTTCATTAATGAATATTTCATTAAAATTCAAAACTTTACTCAATATGTATAAACTTTTTCTAATAAAAAACTTGTTTATAAGTTCGGATTCTAATTAAAAATTCTCAATATACTTAATTAAAATAGAGACTAAAATATAATTAAAATCTATATTTAAATGCATATTCATATTTTACTATTCGGCTTCCAATATACTGCAAGGAAAGAGAATAAATTAATTAAATTTTAAACTCATTTAAAATATTTGAGCTACTTTTTGTACACGAGTCGTTCACTTTTCGTTCGCGCGGACACGTAATGGAGCTCTTAAAAATGTAAATTTTATATTGAGCGTTCGGTCGGATTCGCAATAAATTTATTTCGGTATTGATGAATTTTTTATACATGCCACTATATAATGCAGCTTTCTTGTGTCTATTTTTAAATGGGTTTCAATAAAATGGAATAAAATTCACTCTCGACTGCTCGTAGACTGCGATCGGATTTGATCACATACTATTAAGCTGATGGATTGGGAAAGTTTATATACTTTTGTAAAGTTTATATGCATTAAAACCGCATGAGTTTCTTTTCTTTGCTTTAATGTAATATTAAAGCGATAAAGCTTAATTTCATATACGTGCCTCAAATCACAGATGCTCGCATAGTATATGTAGGCGGTCCTTCAAAAGAGAATTTCTGAAATTCACAAAATAAATTTTGTATCGAAAATATCAGCAATGTAAGGTTGTAAATAACATGTTGTTTTATAATAACTTAAATTTAAGTTTCCATGGAACTAACTACATACTTCCATACGTGTTACGGTGTCGAGGTATAATCAATCATGGTATCTTTAGTTCTCATATTACTATTTTTTATATAATATGCATGCGGCGCATCTGTGGCCGATCTCAGGTAGGAATATCTGATCCTATCTGGGGTTGATAAAAGATGTCCATGGGCGGCAGTGGCCACTTACCAACAGGTGGACTGCATGCTCGTCTGCTACTCCTATATTATAAAAAAAGTCGAAATACAAAGGGTTCTACCATCTTCAAATTATTTAAACCCTGCATTGAAATTCAAAGTCTAATATTATATGTACTCATACTATATGATCGTAATATTTATTTTCCTCCTTAGTCGCCCGCAAGTAAAAATTACGACAGCGAAGGTTCTTACGATGTAAGCTCCATATCGGAAATTGGTAATATATTACTGCAAAATTTTATGTTTCCGTGCTTTTTATAGACCATATATTGGGGCTTATTTTATACTGAAACCATTTTTATGGGCTCGATGATCATAAGTAGGTGTTTTATAGTGCTCTAGTAAATTACGTAGTACTGGATTGTGTCTTCTGAAATTGAAGCTCTTGTAATAAAATTAATTCAGATTGATTTATATTATCCGATTAAGATAGTAAAATAAAGATAGTCATTGTATGGCACCTTATTTTAATGATTACAACAATACATCATGTTATAAACAATCATAATTTAAACACTAGTAAGTAATATTTAAGCCTTTCTTTTTTTGCTTACGAGGGGGAAACTTTCAAAAGGTGCCCGGTGCCGTGGGAGCGACACAGGGTTATGTGGGATTCTTACCGCACTAAAACCCCCCCCGGAGGCCGTCCTCTTCGTTGCCAAGAGGACTCCGGGATCTCCTACGGAACGCAACCGGTGTCCTCTGAATAAGTTGCCCCTTCGGGCTCCACCTAGGTGAGCTTCAGGACTCGCCACACCGTCTGGTATTTACGACGGTATGCGACCACACACACCGCCGTCCTTCCCGGAGTTGCTTACCGGACTGCTCGACCTCCCAATCTTGCCGCCCGCAACCCCGGAAGCCCCCTTTTAGTCGCCTCTGACGACAGGCAGGGGGTACCGTAGCTTTTTTTTTTTTTTTTGTTGACGAGGGGGAAACCTTCAAA
This sequence comes from Epargyreus clarus clarus, assembly GCA_014595695.2. Lineage (NCBI taxonomy): Eukaryota > Metazoa > Arthropoda > Insecta > Lepidoptera > Hesperiidae > Epargyreus > Epargyreus clarus. The sequence goes on along the minus strand of JACTTY020000060.1, from coordinate 2,021,027 downwards.
AGGTACCCGATGCCTTGGGAGCGACACAGGGTTATGTGGGACTCTTACCGCCCTAAAACCCCACGGTGGCCGTCCTCAGCGCTGCGTAGAGGACTCCGGGATCTCCAAAGGAACGCAACCGGAGTCCTCTTAGCGCATTGCCCCGTCGGGCTCCGCCCAGGTGAGCTTATCGCTTACCGCACCGTCTGGTGCGTACGACGGTATGCGACCACACATACCGCCGTCCTTCCCGGGGCCGTTTGCTGGGCGGTTCGCGCTCCCACTCTTGCCACCCACGACCCCAGAAGCCCCCTTTTAGTCGCCTCTTACGACAGGCAGGGGATACCGTAGCCCTATTCTTGTCCCGGAACTACAGGGATAGGGGGTACCGTAGCCCTATTGTACCTAGTCCCGGGACTACAGGGACAAGTAATATTTAAGCCTGGGTTGCATACGACTACTATCTTGTGAACATAACTAATCTAACTATATCTATCTGTTTGTCTGTAATGAATGTATCTTTTTATTTGTTAAATTAAAATGAAGTGTAAGTTATGTACCTATGTGATCTATGATCTATTTTTAGATAAAATCCTATCCTACTTGGTTACAGATGTCTAACGGCAGCAGGGACTACTCGTATTTACCATCAGGTGACCTATAAGTTGGTTTGCTATTTCAATGCAATTTCATAATATTAATAAATGTTAGTCAATATAATTACTACCTAATTTAACGCACACTTCCCTAATTCGCAAAAATAATTTGGCCTCTTTCGAGGAATTATAATATGAATGGCATGATAACTTATGCAATTGACGATAAACCCTAAAATATTGTACTTACATGGCTCATTTTTGCCCTTTCCAAATAAAAAACGCGCGTACATACATCATACGTACGTAAAACGGTAGCATTTATTTTATTCCTCCGCCGTTTCTCTTATAAAATGTGAATAATATATGGGGGATGTGATAAACCGAGGCCTCCGAAAGATATTTAGGGTGCCATCTAAGCGATATCCACGTATTCGTATTTTAACGTTGTTGCTTAATTGCTTATGAATTGTCTCTACAGTAAAATAAAGGGCGGTGTTTTAATAGAGTCATAATTGTTTAAAATATTATCATTTGAGGTAACATATTTTAGCTCATATGAACGGCAGTGAGCTAATACATGAGCGAAAGTTCATGTTAGCGATCGACGCCGACAGTCGCTTGCCGCGGTGGTTGTCGGTATCGGCTGTTGCGGATGTATTAGTCCCCAATGAATACATTATGTCGTCACTGGAAAGGCTAAAAATCTAATGCGAAAAGGGGCTTCTTTGCATGTTAGACTCTTAACCTTTCCAGTGGCGATGTGTACGTTTTTAGAAAATATTGTTGTATTTGTTATGGCAGCATGATTGTAAAGTTTACAAAAAATCAAATGCCAACTTGAGTTTCCTTGTTTCGCCACGGGTTAAGCCAGCCGCATTTATACTATCAAGTTTGTGATTTTTTAAAACATACGACGTGTCTATATTTCCTCTTTCTCATTTATATAAAACAAACCAATTGGATTAGAAGCATGAAATTAAGCACAAAAACCACAACTTTCTTCAACTAAAATCAATTCCAATAAAATTTCGTCCAGTTTAAAACATTTATTGGCAAAATTTTACTCCATATTAAAACAAGGGACGAATTTCCAAATTGATTACATAATAAAATAACAATACATAACAACTTATTTGTGTTGAACAAGCCTTAGTTTCAGTACTACAGATTAATATTGAAACGTAAAGTTTATTAATTTAGAAATGCCCAGAGGGATTGTTCAACAAACTCTCTTAAATGGGTGTTTTTATTCAATTTACTCCGCTTATCTGAGTTAGAGGAAGTTTTGGTTGCAAATCTTGATTGATAGCTCGTACGGGGCCATCAATTTCCACCCGAGAGAGCATTTGCACATTAATGGGCACTAGTAAATTAGCTAGGAGCTCCTTTGCGCCTTAAATCGATAGTTAATGTCTCAGTTAAGGTAAGTAAGAATGTTTAGAGTTGGAACTGCCGCTTTCGGTATCCTTTAAACCAAATTAAATAGGTTCTTATCTACCTTTTGATTAGAATTATTACTGTTTTATTTTTAAGAAAATTTAAGGTATGTATACTGTTAACTGTTACTGTAAAGGCTATAAAGCTTTTAATGTTTATTTCTGTGCGTCTCTCTTCATAACTCGGTGAGGATTGGAGCATAATGCAAAACATGGAGTTACTACATAATACATATTGAATTATGTAGTCCTATCCGATGGTTTCATCTGGAAACCTGAAACTATCTGATGGTTTCATCTGGAAACCTGAATCATCTGGTTGTCTCTTTTTAAATATTATATGGTAACATTTTCTTTATATACATAATAAATATGCACATATTATGCCCAAACAGCCAGATATGAAGAAAAAAATACTGACCTAATTTAAAAAATCCTCAATATTCCTAGTGGGATCTTCAAAAACATAGTTGAACCAGTTATTCTTACGAATCATCGAAGGGTTACGAAATCGGGTTGTTAGATCTCAAATCTTGAGTGTGTCGTATCCTCAGAGAGCACTTTGGCCAATGGACCAGGACGAAGTCGGAGACAATTGTGGCTTACTAGCGCTTAGGAGACCAATAAAATTGCCACTGCCGCTGATATACGTGTGTTAGTAATGGTAGTGACTTATAACGTGACTTATAATAATAATGTAACGCTGAATAGGTCTGAAGTAGATAAAGATTATTGTTAAAATGTGTTTCACTAAGAAATGATTATCAATAATCTAAACTTAAAATATCATTTTACATTAAGTTTTGTATAAGTAAATTTCATGCTCGTAACTTAAATTCAAGTTTCTATTTTTAATTGATATTTGAAATCCGGAGATTTCGTCATGTGATAAATTAATTTACCTCTCCTCCATAGGAAAAATCGTTTACATGGTAATCGGCTATACTACGCGTTATATCAGTCTAAGCGCCACATGCTTACTTGTTTTCGACACTCAAGCCCAAATATCCAGTCCCATCCTAAACATATGGTCCCCTATGCGCTATCAATCAAAATTTGCAACCAAAACTTTCCGTAACCGCGTAAGTAAATTGAATAAAAACCCCCATTATTGAGTTCCAAGAACAATACCCACGAGAATTCCTAAATAAACAATGATGTGTTTTGTTAACTTCCACTGCGATACTTCAAGACAGTTACGAGGATTCTGTAAGAAGACATAATAACATGATATACGCGAATAGACTTCTTAAGTTATAATGAGCTTAATAACGACCTAAGCTACTTATGTCTCATTGAAAACATATTTTACTGACAAAATTTGCCTGAAAATTAATAATACTGATATGGCTGGTATTGTACATATTTCAGATTGAAATGTAGGTACTTATTATACATCGTTATAACTTCTATTTTTACGAGTATTATAAAATCACTTTTATTAATGAATGTAAATGTACCATTGTCCATATTTTTATAACATTTTATATTTCTCATTTATCTGTGTTTCATTTGAGCCCTTGAATATTTCGAATACAATCATCAACAGCATCAGAAGCTCAACATCGGGATCGTAGATTCTTCTTCATTTAACGTCATCAACACAACTGTTCGCTACTTCAATAACAATGTGATGTAGGCCCGCTTGGCTGGTGATTGATCGTTGTAAATCACTCGTAATGAGAGCGCCGCTTCTCGGCGTGACAACGTGATAGACATGCACCATAATTCAATCGTATTTATCTAAAAATGACGTTTGAAACTAAATAACTGTTTTATAAACTGTACTATAAAATGAATAATTTGTAAAATTAACTAAAAGTTCAAACGTTAATCAGCTATACTCGTAAAATGAACAAACACAATAATAAAACCACACTTAATTAAATAAATATTACTTTATGGTATGATTTAGTTAGTTGTTGACGTTAGTTTTCAGTAATTACTTTTTGTAATTTTGATGTATCAAATGAGTATGTAGCCTTCTAGTGGCTACTGCCGCCCATGAACATCTGTAATCAACTCTAGGTAGAATCCTATCTGAAGTTAAGTACAGATGCGATGCTACTAGAGGACTAAGTTGGAACGCGTCGGATAAGAACACCCTCTTACTATCACTTATTGTACACTATGATTAAACGATATTCGAAATTTGGTTCGATATTATTACGATATTCGAAAATTCGTAATGATAAAACTCGTCGGCGAACAAAAGTTACCGGCATAACTTTCAGAATTTCCAGGCTGAAGTGTTAATGGACCGGTCACGTCGCTCTAAGGAATGGGATAAAGGGAAATGGAACGCTAGGCTGATGGATAGAGGGATTTTATTAAAATACTACTGTCATATTAACTAACAACAGTTAGTATAATTTTGTTTAATTAATTTGAAATGACACCAATATAAAAGTTGGATTTTACGCTCCTAAATAACATAACAAATATATGTTCCCTAAACTTATGAACCGGGAAGATATTATATTAACAACACCTTTCGTTTAAACTTTATGCTCTTGAAGTTCAACATAGTATCTTAAGATTTTATTTAATTTCGTAGACTATACTCAATTTGGCTCAACATGACAATGTGTTGTATCGCAACAAATGGCTCGTGATATGCGCTTCGCCGCTCAGCATGAGGGCGTGATACCCCAAGGCGGCTCCGTCATGCTTTGTGTGTTTTGACACTTGTTTATTTAGAGAAGTCGAATATGAGCGACGATTGCAATTGATCCAAGGGCAATATTTGAAACTGATTTTAATATTTATGGTTTCTGATACTCATTTCGAGTAAAAGTTAGGATTGCTTGATTAACAAAGTAATCAATCAATTATTAATCAAACATGACAAGACCCTTTCTAATTAAATTATTCGAATGAAAGTTACAATACAAAATGTATACGGATTTCGCAATCACTCACTCGCCTCTATACTTTGCGTTATTTCCAAAATGTGAAAAGATTTCAACCAAATTTCGTAAAATGATACTCTCGACTCAGCTCGAAGTTGTGATGGATCGCAACAAATGGATCGTGATACACGCTCCGCCGCTCAGCATGACGGCGTGACGGCCGGAGGCGGCTCCGTCATACCTTACGAGCTCTGACACTCATTTGCTTAGAGAAGTCGAATATAAGCGATGGGTGCAATCGATCCAAGGGCAATTTTGTAAACTGATGTTGATATTTACAGTTTCTGATACGCATTTTGAATAAAATTAGCTACAGTTATGTTTATTGTTGTCTTACGATCCACTTACGTACAGTATATTTAAATGTCACTAGATTAATTTGTAAATTAATACCAATTTATCTAGTAGCAATTAATTAAACATAACATGGACCCTCAAAACTAAATTAATAAAAGTTTTATTTTAAGCTGCAATACAAAATATTTAAAGGATATCGCAATTTCTCACTCGTCTCTATACTTTGCCTTATTTCCAAAATGTGAAAAGATTTGGACCAAATTTCGTATAATGATACTCTCGAATCAGCTCGAAGTTGTGATGGATCGCAACAAATGGATCGTGATACGCGCTCCGCCGCTCAGCATGACAGCGTGACGGCCGGAGGCGGCTCCGTCATGCCTTACGAGCTCTGACACTCGTTTGCTTAAGTGAAATGGTGTATAAGGGACAAGGACACACTTGTCCGTGAATGACTTTGGTTTTACGATAAATAATTTAGAGATGTAGGATAAAATCCTATAAACACAACAATGCATTCTAATAATCTTAGTCAATAATAGATTTCCATTATAAGAAATGCAGTATATCTCTACTTGGGTTGCTCTAGTTTAAGATTTAACTTCATTTTGTTTAATGATACGTTAGAATTGGCTAGACGTTACGATTCCAGCAAATGGATCGTAATGCATCGCTCGACTTAGTGACGTCATCCCGGAGGCGGCATTTCGTCACGCTTAACAAGATTTACTAACACTAATTTACTTAAATATAACCGTGGAACACGTGTCCATACACGGTATTATTTCAATCTACAATTTATGTGCACAAACTCTATTTCTATATGCAATATAGAGGAGATAAATAACAAATTCAAATATCGAATAAAATATTTTCGTTCCACCCACAACACAAACGTTACAAAACGTCCCTCCTATTTCTCTAATTTTATTGTCTCCTATCTACGTTTGCATTTCAATGGCCCTGGAACCGTATATAAATTTTTACCGCCGCAGAGCGAGTGAGCTTTACTACGAGCGTAGCGCGTATCTGTCACGGAAATTTGGCAAAGCCCCAACTCCCAATTCGGTCTCAAGCGCAAATCTAAAATCGAATGATACCGAACTCTGTTTAACCAAAACGACCGGATACTGTATGCTCGGGTAATTCGATTACCCCAGGAAGTCAATTGCTCGGTGTCTGGAAGACTGTGAAATATAGAATCGCTTCTCATCAGTTTCATTACTTATTATATTTGCTGAGTATCCTACAAAAATCATGAGTTCCAACATATTTATGTACTCACAATACGTCGTACATTTCGTGTCCCTTTTGCTATGGGCAGGCATAGACTAGCTAAACATCAAAGTTAGAACGTAAATATTTAGTGTGATTTAAACCTACAAGCTTTACGTAAAGTAGGAAAGTAGACTGGCCATCAAATATAAAACATCATCAAATATAAAGTCAGATCAATATGGTATCTATTTTTTCACGTGGATCGACATATCTATGTCAATAAATAAGAGGTAAAGTAATCTTAAATATCCACTCAGCTACGAATAGCTATGCTCGAACAGCGAAGTCGGGATCGACATTGCTTCGCCCTTCAGAGATTTACTTTTCGCTGAAATAAATGGTACTTCGACGTTACGCACGACCACTTTTACATCGCTTTTCTGATCTCGTACTCCGATGGAATATACCAGCTTTCTTCAGTCGTTTCCAAACGTTAGGATTTTTTTCTAAAATTCTTACTTTATGTAACATCACGTCTATTTACTAAAGTTGGTCCTTCAAACTTGATTTTATTTTTTTCTAAAATTCTTACTTTATGTAACATCACGTCTATTTACTAAAGTTGGTCCTTCAAACTTGATTTTTATTTTACTAAGTACTTACTATAGTAATTATATTTACGTAAAAAATACCTTCTATCTATTAATTAATTATTTGTGTAATAAAATGTTTAACAATTTTTACAAATATTAAGCAATATTTTTCAATAGTGGAAGAATATTCGTTTTATTAGGGATTCGTATTTTTTTTCAGGTATTTAATAAGTTAATATAAATCTCTTAATCCGTACTAATTTTCAGGTGGATATCCTCAGATTACAGAGAACAAATAGCCAAAATACGCAGACACACTAATTGAATCAGAACTTTTGTTATCAACCGTTCTCGATGCCAAGGTTAAACCCCTTAATTTAGTAAACCCTTGTAACATTATCCAGTCGTTCCATTATCTGCCTGTCAAGCAGTGGAAGGCTCTGTGAAGCCAAATTGCCTATCTAAGTTGACGGGAATGATAGCTTCATTACCGTGAGCAGATTATGAACAGTAGGCACACTTCATATTACGGGAGATAACACGAGGTTAAATACCTACACTCGCATGAACGTTTAGGGATGTCGTTTAAAAACAAAATACCTATTGCTTTTTGTAAAAATAAGTAGTTATAAGTTAAATAATTATATTATATTCATTTAAAGTAGAGAGTGATTGAATAAAGTCCTTGCCATGAGAAAACATTTAAATAAAGTTTCACGATGAAAAGTCAAAGTACGTTGGACTTTATCCATCTCATACGCGTATATTTAGTTATCCTATAATCAGCAACAATTTTAAATAAAATAAATATATTTCATAAATAATTTAATGAACTCCGCAGATTTCGACCACCAGTAAATGACAATTCTTACAGCAATAGAAGCGACACCGATATAAGTCTGTATTTTTTCTTCTTGTTGCGACTTACTGTCATCAAAGGTAAGGTTCAAGATGCTTAAAAATTTACCAAGTCACGCTAATATCGAACCATTTTTTGTTAGGATACGTCGACACTATCACACGCGGAACTCTATTCCACGCGTTTTAATAAACATTCCTCTCTGCATGTCTCTTTACTGTGCCACTATTTTCGGTTGAAGTTCGACGCTGTCTGAACAAGACACCAGATACTAGTATCGATATTAGAGCTTGTTAAATCTGGCTTATGCCCAACATTGAAACCCCCAATCTGCTTAGAATAGTTAGTGAAATCCTTTATTTTAATAATCGACCAATTTAAATGTTAAACTATGTGTAGTACCTGTGTATAGTAAGTAGTAAACTAAATTTATAATAATAACATAAGTACTGTTTAAAACTTGTTCAATTAAACAACTTTTCAGTTGTTTGGTTTCTTTTCCAATGTTATACTTTGTTCTATTTATATTCATATAATATTCGCCGCAATATAAAAAGATACTAGAATATAATGGCAATACATTTGTATTTCCATTATTAATTAAAGTAAATAATCCACTGCAATTTTCACGGAGTCCTACGTCTTACCGCATGTGTTTAAAGGTAGAACCCAGAACACGCCCCCGGCCGCATGTCGCGTGCACTCGTTCCGCGTGAATTACGGCCGCACCAAACGTGTCCAAGATTCTGTTTTGGTTTTAACAACTTTTTATTTCCACTCATAATGATGTCGATTGTACCGACTGTTTATTTTATCGTTTATAAGTTTCATTTATCCATAAAGTACTGTCAAATAAATACCTAATGAAACCAATACGCATGGATTCCGAGTAGAAGCCTGTACGACGTACGTGTCATACGCATTTTCCCGCGTAAATTACGGCCGCAGTAGACACTCCACCAAACTTAATGCTTGTTTTTCACAAGAGGTAAATTAATTTGTCACTGCATTGAATATAATATAATAAAAATATAATATAATAATAATTACATTAATGACTACCAATCATTTTAAGACATGGAAATGAAGCTTTATGTCGTCTGTGATATTACACGTTAAGATTTTAACTACATTACTTTTATAAAGGCACAATAATTATAGCTTTTAATTAAAATTATTAACTTAATGAGAGCAACCCGCATGTGTGTTAGGTAGAACCCCATACACGCCCCGGCCGCATGTCGCGTGCACTTGTTCCGCGTGAATTACGGCCGCAGCAGACATACCGCCTAACTTTCTGTTTTTGTATTTAATAGATGACAAACATATTTATTGCTGCTGATGATAGATGATAGGGCTGAACTCCATTTATCGTAAAATACGACACGTCTTGAAATTGTGTTATAGAATCGAGAGCTTCGTGGCTTCAAAGTGTCTATAAGACATTAAAGACTCAAAGACTATAAAGGTTGTCACTGTCAGAACATTCAATGGAACAATGAATAATGTCTTTCATTACGTCTGTTATATTTATGACGATACCTTCGGCAAAATCCTTTGGTTAAAATAATTAACTTAATGAGAGCAACCCGCATGTGTTTAAGGTAGAACCCCGTACACGCCCCGGCCGCATGTCGCGCGCACTTGTTCCGCGTGAATTACGGCCGCAGCAGACGCGCCGCCGAACTTGCTGTTTTTGTTGCCAAGATTAACGATGAACAACGGCCCTCGAAAAAACGTGTCACACGAAACGGATATCGCCCAAAAGTTTACGGCATAAATTTTCTTTTGTCCCATTTTACGGCGTTTGCGTAAATAATGAAACATCGCTCTATAGATTTTCCATTAGAAGTACCTTTCTTTTCGTGGATTTTGTTGAATTTTTAATCAATTTCCTGTTTGCTATTGAAATATTGATTTTTGTGATAACAAATTGACATTGATGATAATTGATTGCCCTAAAATCATTTTATCTAGGGAACTGTCATTTACTGTAAATGATTTTAAAAAGTAAATATGGTTACTGTTAATATCATTCTTTTATTATTATTAATTAAAACATATTATACTCCTCTTGTATTCATTTTACCAAAACAATTTCGTGGCATTTTATTAAAAGAGATATAATTTGCAACAACTACACTCATGAATAATAAAGGTTTTTTAAACCATGCTCATGATAGCGGCGGCGAATGTTATGACGGAATAAACAAAAATTTAAAGCCTCTTAATACTCAGAGCGGGAAATAAAATTTTTAGCGCAACATTTTACAGGGTGGAATACTTATCGTCATAATGGTCGTTAAAGGCCCTAGAAAAAATTCGTACAATTGAGAGTTTTGGGTCTTCAAAGTGCTCTAAAGATTCATAAGAACATTGAACGGAACAATCAATAATGATCGTAAATGGCAACTCGGTTTGATGGAGCGGAATAACAGCGAAATCAGTTAAAATATTTTTGTAACCATGTACTTAATTTCAATAAGTTAACCTTATGGATTCGCATATCTTTGAGAGTAGTATGCGGAAATGTTTACCTTACAACAGTAACACGGACATTTTTTAAATGTTAGACCGGGAATGTCAGTGGCCATAACCATGGCCGTGGTGTGGTAGTCCATGGACCACACCACGCATCATTATGTGACCAGTTTTAGATGATACCCCCTATTCTATTTGGAGTTAGTTTCGGATGTTTGTAGATAGCAGTAACTATTTACCACCCCTTTACATACCACCCTCGTTCCTTTGCTCATTTGCTTCAATCTTATAAAATAAAAAAATATATTTAAAATCTCGGGTGGAAAATCGAACCCCAGACCCTTTTCGTGTCAGTCCTTTATTATGACCGAAGCCACGTAAAAGATCACGTACATTCCGTTAACTACATCCCTTACGTCATTTGCTGTATCCGCGGTTCCAACCCATTTATTTATACAGCCAATTCCCTGTTTACAATATTAAGAGTACGGTCCACCCATTAAGTACAGTCATCAAAATATAATACACGTCAAAATACCGCTTACGGTCATTGAATCGGAATTCGAGGGGAATATTATTGCAGTTTTGTTTTCCAACTATACATTTTACATTTACGAGCCAGCCCTCAGGGTTGGGAGTTGCATTCACACCGATCGGTAACAGAGAATATTTAATACATATTTCTACATTATCAAAATATGCCTTTTGTAAGGTATGGTTATTTCTCCCACATAGAAAACGGTTTTAAAAACTGTTTACGAAACAAATTTGATCTTGGTGAATCATGAACCGATTTGAATAAGGCTTTAAAGATAAAAGACATTGTAACGTGTTTATGTCGGTTTTCGGCGTATGAAAACCGCCCGAATTATTTCAAATTAAATTATATTTCGTTACTTAGCAATTACGATATGTTCCAACTTAAGTAGCCTTACAAACTTGTTGTGTAATAGTGTATAATAAAGTTCTGAAAGGTTATAATTTTCTTTACAAGTTTTGACGCAGATGTCAAGCTCCCACGCATTACTGTTCCTAAAGTTATGAACTAGAGTCATATAAAATTTACGAACTTTAATTTATTACTATTAATTAGTCGTATCAAAGTTATGAATAATACACCTTGATGTTATATTTTTAAAACATTTTTATGTGTAAGAAGAGAATCTTTGGTGTCCACCTTCAGTATTATGTAAAGGAATCTAGGATCTGTGATGGAATGCAATCAAAGTTTTCTGAGCAAAGTACTCCTTTTCTTGATAGGAGCTTGCACTCATCCTACACTTTCAATCAGGTGTTTAGGGCGATATAGGACCACACATATTGTCATCCTTATCGATTTAATATCTTTACAAACTCTTTACAGACTCTTAGAAAAGAATCTGTACGAGACAAGAAAACAAAGAATTATTCCGCATTGAGATTTATTTGTTAAGTTTACCTGCATTAAAATTAAAGATACTTGATATAAAATAGTTTTGTAACAGATAACAAAAATTAACCAATTTCATAAAGTTTACACTCTAAAATTTAATCTACCAATTTTTATGAAAGCTCAATATCAAGTGGATATAACAAGCTCGATATTCGCAAAGTACAGTACAAAAGCAACTGGAATTTGGTTAAACTTTCTGGATATTCTTACACCGCGGTGCAACCCGCATTAACAAGGTATTCGCCGTCCAGTACCGCAGTTAACCGGCATATTATTTCATCGTGCTTCGAAAATATTTGGAATATATTCACCAATGCAATACATACTGAATTAAACTTTTTACTTATAGTAAATAAATTTACTTTTAGCCTCATTATCCCCTCGTGGTAAGTGATGGTGAGGCATACATTGCAGCTAGTATAGAAGGCCATTAACTTTAACTTCGAACTTTAAATAAATCAAACGTAGTTTTTATAATATAGGAGTAGCAGACGAGCATGCAGTCCACCTGATGGTAAGTGTCTACCGCCGCCCATGGTCATCTGTAATCAACCCCAGATAGGATTAGATTCCTACTTAAGGTTAAGAAGAGAAGTGTATACGTAACCACATATTACGATATGTTCAGTCATTTTAATGCAATAATACTAAGATAGAACAATCAGTATAACATAACATCCATTTAAAGTGTAAACACAAAATTATTATGAATAACATAAAAGTATGACACAAAAATTCACTTCATCGTGAAATTACAGTATTTACGTGCGAATTATTAAGCTTAAAAACTATCCGGAAATTCATTTAACTAGCACACGACGAGTTTTCTGTTTACGTTAAAACTTTAAAATTATCTATTGCAGAGCATAAGCTTCTGTGCAAAAATGTACGGAAAGATGCGAAAAATGTCAAAAATCAGTTAACGTATAAAGGAAATCCAATTATGGGGAATAACGAGCCTCGTCCCGAACACGAAATTCTCTGCTGAATTTTAAATTAAGTAAACACGGTTTGTTCAAAAATCGAGCGTATTACCGAAGCCAGACGAATTTCCTCCTAACCGCCCGTTTCAACAACTCTTTGTAACACATGACGTAGTTAACGTACAGTATAAGATATTTAATAAGTAGTAAGAATACTTTAAGCTATAATTTTAGTACTAACTAGCGCTTAAGAAGGTATATTTCAAGATGCGAATTTTTGTCCGCAGCGAAATAACATCATATGAGATTTATACGTTCAGCAAGACCAAAATATTTTTATGCGATTTCTTATAGGTTGGGGGAGTTTTATAGTTATTTTTTAATAATAGATATGTATCTCATAAATAAATATGTATTTATTTTGATAGGCACTCAAAGCACCACCTATTTTTTGTCTTTTCGGGGGGGAAACCTTCAAAGGGTGCCGTGGAAGCGACATGGGGTTATGTGGGATTTTTACCGCACTAAAATCCTCCCCGGTGGGAGTCCTCCGCGCTGCGGAGAGGACTCCGGGATATCCAAAGGAAAGTAACCGGAGTCCTCTCAAACACTAGCTCTACCTACTTGCCAGGTAACTGTGACATGACTTTAGGGTCAAAGTTTACTTATTGGACTTTAAGGTACATTTATAAAACATCAAAATAATATTGCTTTATAATTAAATCAATTATGCTAACATTTATCATTGCGTTGTAATTAATTTGAGGGCTTAATAATTGATCAATTTCAAGACGATTTATACCAGACAACCTTTTATAACCTTGTAAGACCTTCTTCAGTTTTACTATAAGTCAACAGTCAGCTTTCATAGAGAGCGAAAACAACGTAATCTTCTTAAACGTAATAAGCAAACGTACTTTACATTGAGTTGTTTCAACCTTCAAATATTTGAATCCTCTTATTTTTTGCTAATATACTCAAAGAGATACGTCGCCTTTTAAATAAAAAAATATATTAAATACATGAAATTTGACGATGCTAATAACATCGCCTGAGCAAATGCGGCTTTGCCTAAAAAACATTAATGGAGATATTTCAGTGGTAGTTTGACTATATTGATAAATTATTTACTGTCGTCTTTTCAACATTTCATTCTTACTACTTAGTATCAAAGTTCAGTAATTATTACATCGTCACAAATAATTCAAAAGTATAATAAAATTATTAGAATTTAAATAGAAGTCAAATTGCTTCACGATTAAATCGTTTAAGATTAGTTCATATATACTGATTTTAAACTCAGCGTGAGAGAGTGTAGTAGAAAAAATGCAAGCTAGAAGTTTCGACTCATTAGTATAATCGACTGTTACTTGTGGGTACCTACCTAAGCGATCTATTTCTTTAACTTATGTATATGTTTGTCGAAAATTTCAACAAATCGCCATTTTATAAAATTAATTTGTATCGTTGCGTTATCCATAACCTAAAAAAACATAAAATTTATTTCCACATAAGCGCTAAGCTCCGCTAAAATAATCTTGGAATCTTCTGATTCAGAGTGTTTACGGCTTTCACTTGAGTTCGTCAAGATGAAATATCGACCTTTATGTGACACAATTAAAGGCGTAGGTACCTATTCCTTAATTACGAAACTTACTTCATAAAAATACTTCCTGGTATATAAAAAATCGAAAAAGTGAATAAGAGTACACTTAATCTAAACACATGAGGGTGGTCCCAGCTAATTTAATATAACTGTCCCGTGGTTCTAAATTAAACGTTCAGGCGTAGGGGCCGCGTCCGTGACCCACTCGCACAATATTCCGTAAAGGCCGTTTGGTGTCCGTACTCAAATAACAATAGTTTACGCAGCTGCTATCGGCCCGAGACAATATATCTGCGGCTTTAAGCTATTACGGCGTACGTATAAGTGTTAGTGTGGGGCGTCCATGCGTCGTAAGTTTTTGAGGATAGTCTCATTCTCTGTCTTGCCTAACATTAACGATCTGCACGCACTATGTATATTTTCCCTTCATTATTCCGAGTTTTATTCCTACCCAAATAAACATCTAAATGATATGAAATACCTAACTGTTCTGGGTCTGAGTATTTTCATAGTCATAGTCATAGTCATAGTTATATTTGTATATAAATGCCCTTGACAACCACGACACATTTATTTTTACTATGGCTCTAAAAGTATAAAAAACATTACATATTATAGGGATATAGTTTCTAATAGTAAAAAAGCCAATAATTAATTATAAATTGGCTAATAATTAATTTAATATGGGTGGTGAATATTTTAGCAAAACCTCAATATTTCACCACAATAACTATTTTACCACAAAATAATGCCGACAAATAATATAACAGAACACGGTTCGTTCGATACGACTGACTAAGTGAAATATGAAAACATTATTTACATCATTGTTTTTCAATTTATCTCGAAAAACAATGTTTGTTGCATACTTAGTTGCACCCAATTGCATGCCATGCAACAATGCATTGCCATGATATGTGAAATGTGTTATCCTAAATTTATACTTCATACGTGGTAACCTTATGTTACTGTTCTCCACTGAATCAGGGTTAGGAAGTAATTTCCTCGATAAAACATTCCTGCTCTGCCAACGCTTGCCATTGTTCTAGTAACAGATAGTTTCACCTGTAATTAAAGTTTGCGGGGCTGATAATATCGCTTGTGATTGCCGGCAACTACTTAATTACAGGATCCGAGATCCCGAGGGAGGCGATCGGAGACCGCGACTCGAGTGCCTCCGAAGATTTACTGCTTGACCCCTCTTGATCTGGTTACTTATCAAATAACGTGTAATTACTGATCCCAATCAGTCGGATTAGGTATATCACTGTTGTTTCGTTTAATTGATTTAGTTTTACGAGTTTACGGGTTAACGCAACGTAGTGTAATACTATTTTGGATAAGATGGTTCCCCAACTACCATAGCAGGAGTATACATTTTTTAAGTGTTTGAACGCATATATGTTTCTTATATGTTTAACGAGCAAACGGGTATGCAGTCCTAATAATGAGTCGTCACAGCCACCCAAGGATAAATAACTATATAAAACAAAGATTCTTACTGATGACAAATGCATTGCTACTCTGAGTACTAAGATGGACGCCTCAAATTCAGCCGGTGTCGACAACTTTTTGACACTATCTATATGGTAATCTAATTTAGAATCGATTACAGATATTCAAGTGCGGCACTGACCACTTACTATCTTGTAGATTAAATGCACGTGTGATACTTCTATATAAAAAATACGGAACTCTAAAAACAAATAATTATAAAGACCTAGACTTGCTAAAAGGTACCAGGCAGAAAATAGTGTAATCTTAAAACCCATATTACGTTTAGGTAACCAAACCAACCTACAGCCACTTGTAACTTAAAAATTGAAGTATTACATTTTGTTACGTCAATTAACCAAGTTTCTAAATTAAGTTGTCGGAGCGTATTTACCCCCAGCTTCCGATATGGCGATGGGAGTCGTGAAGCTCTTTTTTGTTTGAAAAATTTTTAATGAAATAGTAACAGTCGGATTGTTCCCTCGAGGCGAGTTCGACTTCGTTCTTGCTACGAATTTGCTTAATTAAGGGGCTACGTGCTTCGGTTTTCTTATTCGTTATGACGTTTCCCGATGAACGCAACGGTTTATTTGTCCAAACATACGCAATGCATATTCATAAGCTTGTTATCGGATTTGGCAGGTTTTTACGTTTTAGAGCCGAATTTAGAAATTAAGTAGGAAGACATTTAGGTAGGATATACGAGTATGGTAGGCAAAATATTGGACAGATGGATAATAATATGTGTAATATATCAGTTATTTATTATGAAAAAAATTTAACAAAAAAATAAAACCGACTTCCATGTCACTTCAAAGTAAAAAATAATTCAAGTAAATGTTGGTTTAGTAAATAGTTCTGAAGTCGGCGCTCATATTGGACACACTGTTTACGCCGTTATCCAACGAAAAATATTGAAGATACGGCATATGTACGGTCGAATTGAGAAACCTCCTCCTTTTTTGAAATCGGTTAAAAATGTTTAAACTTAACATAAACTTACTTTTCCGATATAATTAAATTTAAATTGAGAAAATATTTTATGTTCCGTCCTGTTGTATACGTAGAGGAAATTTAATTTGATTATGAATAAAAACCTAGTACATAGCAGTCATTTTTAATTTGCAAACACTACATTCAATTTTAACAATAGATCAAAAAAAATTGTATTGCTTGCGAGAGCAGTCATTACACCTCGTGGGAATGTTATGGGACATTTAAAAATATTTAACACATATCGACCACAAACCCGTACCTTCCTCTGCTAATCCACATTGGAGTAACTTGATAGTTGCAGGCTTCCTATATTCGTAAATAGAGACTATGCTTGCTAGCCATAAGGGGGTTGCCAAGGGTGAAAATGTAGCAAGTTAATAAAAGCTCTACAATATTCTAATATCTGCCGTACAAGAGTCTGTAGTCATCTCGGAAACCACTTGATTTTTTATGTGATGTGCTGTTAAATACTTACGTGAGGAGGACTTAATACATATTTTTGACCTATTTGGCGGTTCTAGGGCTATTCACTATATTGTTTTAATTATGAACGAAATATTTTTGTATAGCATGTAATCTTGATAAATAAAATATTTTTTCAATAAAAAAATATTGTATTCAAAGAACAACACATCGCAAAAGTAAGACCTGAAGAATATAAACACGATAAGAGTTTGAAGATGTTAAGAAGATTACCACTTACACTAGGATACCTACCCCGCACTAAAACTATTTTTTCAGTAGGAAAATAATTGATGAAAATGATTAAAATAGCATTTATTATTTTATTGATATCTTTATTTATTTCAAGATTCAATGTGCCGAAATGCGTTATATATATGAAGCGTCTACATAAGATAAAGTAGGTACATACATTTATGGCGCACTCGAAGGCAAAAAGTAAATTAATTTTTCGCCTAATAGTCCTGTCAGGAAAACGAGTGTACAAAATTTCAATTTTCCAGTTCAAAAACACGTGAGTGATGAACGAATACAATTGGTTTTCAATTACAACAGAATTATAAAATAAGTAACTTTCTGAAAATGTTAAAATATTTGTCAACCGTTTCATATGAACTGAAGCTTTATTTACACAAATACTTTATTTACACAAATAAAGCTTCAGTTCATATAACAGTACACACTCAGTTCTGGGGGTCTACCACCATCTTATAAAAACCATGATAGTTCAGGAATGTTTTATTTCCTCCTTAAAACAGTAAAATATTCCGTCATACACAGTTGAACAAACTTAAATCCGTATTGATTTTTCGCTTATCCATTATATAAAACCAACTGAAATTGTCATATTTTGGATAAAAAGTTAAAATTCCTGCAAAAAAAGTTAAAGTATGATTAAAATAATAATGTTTAACACATTAGAGATGGTAGTAACCCCCCAATACACACTTTTGGAAAGAGGTCGCCCATGGACATCTATAATCAACCCTAGATAAGATTAGATTCCTACCCGAGGTCCGCCACAGAGGCGTTGCTACCCTTAAGGAGAAAACTGGAACGCCTCGTAAAATTTATACCAGTACAGCTCAAAAATGAAGTGATTATTTTAAAATTCCTAACTTTAAAATGAACAAAAATATTAACTCTTTATACCAAATAGATCGTGATACTTTATTCCATGGGTACATTAAATAAGTCAAAATTAAAATTACAACTCAGTAAAATTTCTTCACACTGGACTTGTTTCTTCAACAAGGACCATACAAAGCTGGTTGAAGCCCAAAGCCGGGTGGCGGGGGATTCTCACACAGGCATGTCGGCCCACCACATGGTTCACAAGAGTACCTTCCATTCCTGTGGACATTTAAAAAAATAAATAAAGAAGTAGTAGACAAACAAGAATTCCATCTAATGATAAGTGGTGATTGCTGCCCATGGACATGTGAAAATCAATTCCAAATAATACACTCCATCTGATGGTAACTGCCTACTGCCGCTCATGGACATCTGTTATCAACCTTAAGTAAGATTGGGGTCCTACCTTGATGTCCACCATAAATGGAATGCGACGCCTAAGCAGTACTTTTCAAATTATTAAATTAATTAGTGCCGGCTCATTTATGAATGAGGCTACCATTTTGACCATGAGGGGTAGCAACGCTTCTGTAATCGACCTCACGTAAAGCCTCTGTTACGGGTTGTTTACAGTTGTGGCAATAACCATTTACCATCAAATGATCTGCAAGCTCATATGCTACTCCAATATTTTTAGAAATAGGTTCTTACTGAGGTCCGAATGGCGGAATCCCTCCACATCTCAATGTTTGTATAATGTTATGGACATCGCACACATTGAGATCCTCCTGAAAATTTCAATAAACTTACTAGTTTACACATATAATAGCATATTACATAGAATAAGCGTGTTGTATATGTACATAACCTTATATGGAAATATTTCTGTTCTACCAAATAAAATATGCACTACTATGATGATATGATTGTTTAAAAACTTAATATATTTTATGGTCTTTCAAACTAATTGACAAAACACTTTTAGATCACTATATAATTTTAGAAAATTTTAGTTTTTATGTTGCTGTTACAATACATATGCTCTTTGTAGTATTTATAGAGTATAAATATCTTATTCACTTAATACAACATTTTCAATTACTGAAAACATTATAAGTAACTCACATAATAATCATCATTGACAACTAAAACGGGAGCGTTTGCACACGCGCCCTGACACTGCACTATGTCGACACCGAACATCCCGTCGTTAGAGAGACTGCCCGCACAGCAGCAGGTGGCTTCTTCCACCGCTCCCAGGATGATGTCGGAACCACGGAGCATACATGGGGTCGTCACGCAGACCTTCACGTGGAACTTGCCTCTGAAGTGTCTGAAGATAATGTAGTGTGCGTAAGACTCCTAATTATATAAGTTAGGTGAAGCTTAGTATTAAGACAGTAATAATAAAGACATCATCTAAGGAAGACTCCTCTTTTACTCACACGAGCCTGCTATTCTCTACAATAAAAGGGGATTTTGGAATTAACAAATTACTAATATTTTTATATAATTAACTACAGTCTATATCACGAAGCAGTGATAGCAGTGATAGGTTTAAATTCCGTACTTCTACGCTAGGGCTTCGAGATTACAATTTTACACGAGGGACGCAACTCTGCCTTTTCGAATTTATGCGCGTATTATACTCGTAACTTAACCATAAAGAAAAACATGGCATGGAAACCTATATGCCCTAAAGTGCTTTAAAAAGTATTCTAAATTGTGTAAAGTCTACCAATCCGTACCTTGCCCGCATAGCAAAATATACCCTAAAGCTTTCTTAAATTTAGTTTAAATCCGCGCCGAAAAAATATATAATAATGATCAACAAAATAAAGGTAATAAGTCTCAGTACTCATAAAGTCATACATTATTACTAATCTAACCGCTTATTCATAGTATAGAAAGTAGCCCATTCGTAAACTCTCATGCGAGGCATTTGCAACAGTTCGGCCACTTTGTGCATCGCCGATATCGGGATCCAGCCGATCTGTCGTTGAACGATATCCATCGCCGCGCCCACCACAGATCGCTGCGCTCCCTCCGGATAGTTCTGGATTATAGCTGCCAACCGCTGTGAGAGACCATACATGTAAAGATGGTAGAATTCTGCATGGTTTGACTTTGAAGGTAACACCGTCACACCTATTTCTGTATAGAAACATCAGTGTTAAGCGCTACTGTGTTCTGATTTAAAGGATCTAATATTATCTGGAGTTGTTGAAAAATGTCAATGTGTGGCAAATGAAGCATTTTTTAACGAACTCAACTATAAATTTAATGCAAATAAATATATTTGAAGTTATAATTCTTCAAGCTATTATGACTGATCATAGTAGTAATAGTGATCAGTTACTAGGGGCCGTATTAGCGTCCTGGATGCACACTATTAAAGTTAGTTTTTAAAGGAGATAAATAAGTTACTGAGCACATTTGTAAAATGAACCGCCTGTGATTGCGCCACATTCATACACCATGCCATGCCATCTTGTGCCAATTTCATCCACTTCGAAAATTTAAATTATCTTCTGATGTACATACATCCGTACACAAAGCATTTTAACCTATATCACTGTCGATGTCGAATATCGATTAACCAAAACGATTGATAACTTGATCCACTTTGATAATAAATTAACTTCTAACGTATGTACATCCGTACATAACCAATTTCAACCTTAGTATATCACAGTTGATATCGAGTATCGATTAACCAAATACGAGCGAGCTCAAAGATAGCTAATTAGCTTAAACCTGTTTTGAATATAATCACAAAGGCTACAGAAATAACAGACTAAATATTCCAATACGCCACACAATATGAATTAATCACTGAACAACGGCTAAACGTGTCAGCGGTAAATTTAATGAGGGTTCATTATAATTGTATTCTGCTCTGATGATCGTCACATTTACGTGTGCTTTGCGAATATAATTATTAACAGGCTGGTTCATCGGGATTATTACAAATTGGCTTGTGACAAACTCTTCAAAACTAATTTTTCGAATTAACACTAAGATTTTTTTTTATAATAGGTATAATTAAGTGACTACTGCCGCCCATGGACATCTCCGATCCCATCAACCCCAGGATTAGATATTCCTATCTGAATTCGGCCACTAATGCGCCACTTCCTGAGAACTAAGTTGGGACGCCTCGGAAAAGTATGTCTACTTTACCACACCCTTAACAGAACACAAAAGCGCACAACACTGATATTATTAGGCAGAAATACAGTAGCCAATTACTATCAGGTGGACTGCGAACTTCATTAATTCTATATATTAAAAAAAAACGTTCATTATACGCTACTCCCATTGAAATGGGATGGGATGGGAAATATGGCGCGTCTCAAATAAATATTTATATTCTAGTACTTAATCCAATTTATTAATGAGCTTGCAGTCAATTGATACGGATTTTGGGCGAGCTTGTTATACGGGCATTAATTATATTAATTTGTAGCGTCATTAATTCTTGCTTTATAGTGAATGTACGCAATTCACTGCTCATTTACGAATCATTATGAAAAGCCGTACGTAAGGCGAGTGGGTGTATAAAGCCTTGATCCATTTCAGATCAAATATATACAGAGACAGATAAAACAATGGTAAAATTAATACAATTTTACTAGCTTTAATTCTTTCGATTCTCCATCTCAATTCTCCAATTCTCCAATAGTATCTATGTTACATTACCCGCGTTGAGGTTTCCTGCTTAGATTTTAAACCATGTTCTGACACTAAGATCGTTTTATTAATTAACTAAGTTATTTTATATATTATACTACTACTTCCACACGTATGATACTTGCTGCTTGCACAATCTCAACAAACGCCCAAATGTGCGGACGCGTCGCAAGTTCTTGAGGCAAATTTCCTTTGATTTCTTATTAACCGACACTATACTGGATCTACAAGCTACAAGCGCTTGCAAAACTACACAAACCAAGTCCAACGCTCTATCCACACACTTCGATTTGTATCGTTGTGTTAGATATTTTTAATGAAACTATTTCATACTTACAAGCATATTAGCTTCAGTGAATTCAAAAGGAGTGCTGCAATTATTATCGGCACTATCTCTGTGAACATTCAACTCTTCACTGCAGTTCCGCTTGGAAGTCGAAAACCTTCGGATCAACCTTGTCACCTGTAAAATCCAATATTATAGACAGTTTGAATGCTTATTTAGTCGTAATCAAATATTTTCTTTTAGAATACCAAATACAATTCCTATATATTTCAAGTCCCTAAATGAATTTCAAAATATTGATTATGAGTATGATTTTGAAGGTGGTGTAGCGTATGAGAAGTATTATGAAGGTTCTGTCGTCTCACGTGTACACGCCGCGAACAATGTTATGGTGTGAGCGGGGCATGGTCCCCCCCCCCCCTCACTCTGCTGGAAGCTACGGAGTAAGATGGATGTGTGTGCGGTGTGTACACCAGTGAGCCGATACTTTAACCTAAGATGAAACACAAACAGTACAGGTGGTAGAACGCTTTGTGGTTCGACTCCGGCGGCACCACCTATTTCTGCCTCTTAACAGCATACTTTCCCGAGCCGTTCCAGCTTAGTCCTCAAGGGTAGCGGCACATCTGTGGCCGACCTCAGATAGGCTGCATGCTCGTTTGCTACTCCTATACTATAAAAGAGTCAGAAGGTACTTTAGCATGTTAGCGTAATTTCACCAATTTAAATTTACGAAAGAAAAGTAGTAAGTTCCCGTTTGAACGCTTTTAAAGAAGTATCATTCATCATCAACCCATTACTATCCCACTGCTGGGCACGGGTCTCCTCTCAGAATGAGAAGGATTAGGCCATAGTCCCCCGCGCTGGCCAAGTGCGTGTTGGTAGACTTCACATACCTTTGAGATTTATTTTTATGCAGGTTTCCTCACGATGTTTTTCTTCGCCGTTTAAGCAAGTGATAATTAATTTATAATACGCACATAATTTTGAAAATCAGAGGTACGTGCCTGGGGCATGAACCTCGGACCCCTCGATCGAGCCACTAGGCTATCACTGCTTTTTTAAAAGAAGTATAAAACCCTATATAGTTAGCCTAATGTACCGTAAAATGCGTAGGTACGAGTAGTCTCAAACTGGTAATGCGCTGATTGTACTTACATTTGACAGTAAAAACATGTTTTCGGTCTAAGCATTTCTAAAAACTGAAAAAACAAGTTTCATTCAGAATATAATAATATTTGACGTTGATGAAGTTATCAAATTTTCATAAAGCATAGAGAAAAAACAGTCTCGATACAGACACTATAATTTTGTAATTTTTACAACATGAGTTCTTTTTGTTTTTAATTTTTTCTATCTGTCCAGCCAAAATTTTGTATTGCTAATATACTATTTATTTGCTAATTGGCTACTTGACACTTTTTGGGAAAGTGTTTTAATGAATTAGTATACGTATTATATATGCCTTTCATTGATCACTTTTTCGAAAAAAGGGCTATTCATTAATAAAAATCGAACTTTCTTTACGGTGAACGGAACGTCGCGTTAAATCAGGCGGTCAAGTGTCATTTTGTGGCGGAACGTCATTACACTGTAAACAAACAACGATTAGAAGAAAATTGAGAGTTATTTAGCTATTATAACTAAAATTTAAATAAATGACAAGTTATAAGACGTGTGCAGTGACGATGTGTACAAGGACGATCGTAACAAATTTGCTTATACAAGTTCCTAAACCCAAATCTCATAAACGTTAAAAGAACTTGCAGATTCTTATATGTTTAAATCCTCTGTTTGCAAGCAATGACATTTTATACTATCTATGTAAGAGAAGTATTATTGAAAAAAAGGAATAAATTTAGTAACTCTCGAGTAATTCGTCAATTCCAAATCATTGGAACGGGACGTAATCAAAACAAAACAGCAAGTGGAAGTATTCATATATTTAATATATTATATAGATGTCAATGATAAGAATAGAATTATAAGACGTCTATGAGAATCTGGAGGCACGGCAGTGCCTCCGCCAAGTCGAGCCAAAGCCAAAAAAAGCGGCACGGCCGTAGCATTCTTTTCTCGAAGCAATTCGGCCCATTTTCGACCTCCTGTAACTTCGTTGCATATGAAGCTAGAAGCCTGAATTTTCAGGAGCCAAGCAAGCATTGTGTAGACACGGTATATTTCAAATTTCATTAAACTTGAATCAGTAGTTTAAGAATTACAAGTAGTCAAAGTTCGTAATTTTGTCACTCACTCACTCACTGACTGACCGATCATCAAAAGTTTAAGGCACTTCTAGCAGACATAGAAGGTTGAAATTGAGAATACAATTAGTGTTTAGTATATAACTCATGGGAAAACTAAAATATTTTGCAATTTCTGTCCAGTTATCTAGATACACCAACTACATTAAATAACTTTGTATCCTATATAAGTTATATAGGATGACAAAGTTACATTTGCAGTTAATGAATCTGTGTTTCTGTCCGCGAAATGTACGAGTAGTAGGGGAGCCCATGATGTTAAATGGGTAGAAACTCGAGCGTCGATAGGACCTATACGATTGTGTAGATTACACGTTAGAGTGAAGAAAAGGTTGTGTGATATTTTTCGATTCACCGTGGGAATAGTTTCTAGACGATTCGAAAGATGTAAAAAGCAGAGTCAGACATACTCAAGGCGCGGCAGGTTAGTGATAGAGTATATATCTCTGATGCCGGAAATATGTTTATCTGCTGGTTTGCATATTGGGGCAGCCGTACGAGAGGTAAAATGGAAAAAAAAAGTAACCAGCGCATTCGATTTTCAAAGGGGATATTAAGTTACCCCAGATGAGTCGCCCATTCGAAAGACTGACGATCCGATTCGAAAGACTGTCAGTGACTCTTCGAAAATGCAAAAAAAAATCGTTATCATGCCACACTAGAGGGCGTAAGATTATTATACAGGAAATTCCAGCTGATGTTTTACTTATCATAACCCTTCATCTGACGATTTAGTGGAGGGGTTTTTTATATTGACGATTTGAATAAAAATAGAATGAGAATGTATGAAGAATAATGTATTTTCCATAAAATTAGCCTTTTCCTTTAGTTTGTTACACAGCATTACTTTCCAGGGATTCATGCTAATAAGTAGCGCTATCAGATAGTGTATATACATATTTTCCTTTTAAATAAGTTTTTTGTCACTACATCAACGTGTGGTATGATTATGATGTTACCCGTTTTCTAGCATTATTTCCTTTATATCAAAAAAACGACCGCACTCGAGTATGTCCAGGTAGAGATTTTTTTGCAACCTTATTACTCCCTAACGCTGCCCTCAAATCGTCAGGTTAAAATTTATTGTTTTCAGCATGTAATTAAGCTACTATAGATAATACTATTTTTTTTTTAATAAACTGACGGACTTCCCTGGTTGAACCCCCAAAATGGTTGGTTTAAGATACTCCATAGGATGTAAGGTATCTCCCATATCTTAATCTGCCGCGTTCGAGTCACTCTCAAAATCCCGTCTTGGGCTCCCCTACTATTATTGGCGACGACTTCAATTGTTTCTATTCTCGAGACATAAGACGTTTTCTATTCCAACTTCAATTTAAATTCAATACAAATAATTGGTGAAGTGCGAATCGAACTCTTACACTGAGGGTTCCGTACAACAAAAATATTTGATTTTTTATTTTTATTTTTACTAATTGATATTATAGCTGCCATATAATGCATTGTGAACATTTCAACTGTAACATCTACGGTTCAATCATTAAAATGAAAAACGCCAAAAAATAGCAGGTCCTTATATGTTTGTCCCTGTAGTTCCTGGACTAAAAAAGGGCTACGATATCTCGTGCCTGTCGTAAGAAGCGACTAAAAGGGGGCTTCCAGAGTTGGGAGTGGCAGCAAGGAGCTCGAACCGTCCAATAAGTGTCCCTGGGAAGGACGGCGGTATGTGTAGTCGCATACCGTCGTGAACACGGGATAGTTTAGGAGGAGCGAAAACTGCCCAGGGCAGAGCTTGATCGGGGCATTGCGCTTGGAGGACTTCGGTTGCGTTCCGTCGGAGATCCCGGAGTTCTCCAACAAACGTTGAGGACGGCCACCCGGCGTTACTCCCACGTCGTCGAGTACCTTTTGAAGATTTCCTCCTCATAAAGAAAAAGAAGGTCCTTGTATGGCAACTCTCCTTTATATGAAAGTTTTTCTTTTTACTTTTAGTACTTGATGTTAAAGCGGCCACCATCATATATATTCCGTAAAAAAATAAGTTTGTATCTATTAAGGTTCCAGAAATAGAGCTCTATGTCAGACAGACAGCTTAGAAATAGGGTTCCGTTTTTACCCTTTGGGTATGGAACCCTAAAAAGTAATATAATTGTTAAAATATAGGATCGTGAAATACTTTAAATAATAAAATCTTATTTTCTTGGCTCAGACACATCTTTATTTCACTAAATATTTGACAAGAAGTAATACCTCAGAAAACATTACCAAAGAGTTTAGTAACCTATAACAATACTTTTTGGATATAAAGATTATAATATTTACTTATTTACAACACGCCTCCTTAAATTTATAATCTCATAACATAACTATTACATACTAGTAACATATCTAAATCAATCTTAACTCTAATCTGTTCTTCAAAAAACTTGCCTTATTTAAACTTTTAGTTAATATGTCTGCCAAATTAAATTTAGTATTAATTTTTACAATATCAATTATTTTCTTTTCATAGTTCTCATTTACATAATGATACTGCACTTCGATGTGCTTCGAATTCTTTGTAAAGTTGCCGTATTTAGCTATTGCAACTGCACCTGAGTTATCTACATAGAGTTTTATTGGATTACAAAATTTTACATCAAATGACTCACTTAGTAAGTTTCTAATAAAAAGTACTTCTGTTACTGCTTCTGACATAGCAGTATATTCTGCAAAAGTTGAACATTTAGTTACTGTATTTTGTTTACGTGATTTCCAATAAATTAAGTTTCCATACAATCTAATAATAAAACCAGTTGTAGATTTTCTATCAACATTATCTCCAGCAAAATCAGAATCTACCATACAATCTAATATTTCAGTATCCACATTATCATTATAAGTTAAACTTAGATCCTTAGTATTATAAAGGTATTTTAATATTCTCATTGCATATTTATAGTGTGTTTCGTTATAGCAACTTTGGTATCTACTCAAATAATTAACACTGTACGCTACATCTGGCCTTGTGCCTGTACTAATATATAACAATTCACCTATTATATTTCTGTACTTAATAGTTTCATCTATTTCTCTAGCTTGTTCTAGTTTTAAATTTGTTTCCATTGGAGTATCATATAACTTAGTATTTTTCAGATCATATTTTGCAGCCAAAGATTCAATATATTTTGTTTGGTTTAGAGTCATTATACCTTTATCTTTACTATAATCAATATCTATTCCAACATAGCTTTTAACTTTACCCAAGTCTTTCATAACAAATCTTTCATTAAACTAGTTTTTACCTCGTCTATTTTAGTTTTATTTTTACAACAAATTAAAAAATCATCAACATATATTAATATATATATTGGATCTTTGGTTGCTCTATTAACATATAAACAGTTATCATAGTTACTTCTAACAAAATTTAACGTTTTAATAAATGTATCAAAACACTCGTACCACACTTTAGGACTTTCTTTGAGACCATAGAGTGCTTTTTTCAATTTGTAAACTTTATTGTCGCCAATTTCATAACCTTTCGGTTGATTTACATAAACTTCTGATTTTACATAAGCATTTAAAAAAGCTGTTTCTACATCCATCTGTTCAATAAATAACTTATTCTTACAACTGTATGACAATAAAATTTTCAAAGTTTGCATTTTTCCTACCGGTGAGTAAGCATTATCAATGTAATCATTTTGCTGAAATCCTCTGACAACTAATCTAGCTTTGTAAATATTATTGCTTTTCTTTCTGAAAACCCACTTAACATCTATAACCTTTTTATCTTTTGGTTTTTCAACAATTTGCCAAGTATTATTTTTATTTATGCTATTTATTTCTGAGTCCATTGCTATTTTCCATTTTTTATAATCATTGGAGTTCATCGCCTCCTCAAAAGTATTAGGTACATTGGCATCAATATAGTTAACATATATAAAATGTGAAACTGGATTACCATATCTAGAAACTGGATTTCTCTTTCTCTTTTCTACTACATTCTTGTCTCCATTATCATTTAAACTATCATCAACTACATCCTTCAAGGTATTATTAGAACTAGTCTCCTCCGCATCTTCATATTTTTCATCACTTTCCTCATTTACTATTTCTTTTAAAGTTTGGTCTAATTCTAAATCTTTATCTTTTGGATCATCTAGTTTTTCTAAGCAAATCAGTTCAGTATTTTCTTCGATTACCTGTACATGCCTAGCATTAATTATCTTGTTATTTAATAGAACTCGATAACTATTTTCATTATAACCTACTAAAATGCCTTTTTGTGCTTTATCATCCCATTTACTTTTTCTTAAAACTTCTGGAACCCTAACATACACTCTACTTCCATATATTTTTAAATGTTCGACATTTGGTTTTATTTTAAAAAATATCTCATAAGGTGTTTTATTTTCTACCGTATTTGCAATTGTACGATTTTTTAAATATGCTGCTGTTTTTATAAATTCAGGCCAATACCTTCTGTGAATTTTAGCTTCTCTCATTAAACACCTAGCTATGTCCATAGCAGATCTATTATATCTTTCCGCTACTCCATTTAATTCATGAACGTAGGGTGGACATGGTAATAACTCTATACCCTTATACCTTATAAAATTGTAAATCTCTTTATTTAAATATTCTCTACCATTGTCACACTGAATTTTCTTAATTCTTTGGTTGAATTTATTTTCTAATAAATTTACAAATTCTATGAAACAACTCGCAACTTCAGCTTTACTTTTAATACAAAATATCCTTGTGCATTTACTATAATCATCGATAAATGTAAGAAAATATTTCTCCCCACCATAACCAGTCGTATTATGTGGACCATTTAAATCAGTATGAATTAATTCTAAAATTTTAGTTGTCTTTGTTCTATTATTTTCAAAAGGCACATTACTCATTTTACTTTGAATACAATTTGAACATTTCATTTCTTTGCTTTCAATTTTATCAGGCAAACCATCTACTAATTTATTATTTATCAATTTATTCAAATACTGAAAATTGACATGACCAAGTGCCCTATGCCATTTTTCTTTCTGAGTCAAAGTTATTGAATGTGCATACATTTCTCTTTTGCATACAAAACTTTTTATAGAATACAAATTGTTTATTTTATCAGCGACAACTATTAATTCTCTGAGACTATTATAAATTTTTGCATTTTCATTTTTTGCTACTATAGTGCAACTCTTAGTTATTTTTGAAAAGCTTAACAAATTTTGTTTAATGCCTTCAACAAAATAAACATTTTTTAAATCTACATACTTTAGATTATAATAGGTTTTAAAATAAATTTTAACAGTTCCTACTTTAGAAGCTTTTAACATATTACCATCTGGCAGTTTTACATAAACAGGACTTTTCAGATCTATAAAATCATAAAAATATGTATCATTTTTTATTATATGGTCGGTACACCCGCTATCTAAAAGCCAATTAATTTCACCATCATTATCATATTCTTGTGTTACCTGATTTATCTCCGAATTACATACTTGAGCTGTCCATGACTCCCCTGCAAAGTTGTTTGAAGATTTACCACTGGACTGACCTTGACCCTTAAAATGTTTTTGACCTCTGCCTCGGCTATGACCTCTATAGAATCCACCGCTGTTGTAACCTCTCTGTGATCCTTGCTGACCTCTAGCAGTTTGTTGTCCTTGATTATATCTCTGTGCATACCAACAGTCCTTCTTGAGATGACCAGTCTTTCCACATACAAAGCATTGAGCTATAGTTTTCGTGGCAAATGTGCTCATATTATTTTTCTTATCTGAGTCTCTAGTAGACATATTTTTCTCTTTTATTTTAGAACATACATAATCAACTGTTCTTTGTTCTTCTGGAATTACATCGAGAAAGTCTCCAATATAACTATAGCTTGGTGGGAGCGCTCTTAAGAGATATCTTAACTTCTCAGGTTCATTTATTTTTCCTCCAGCCGTTTTAAAGTCATTTATTGTTTTCTCAAACTCCACAAAAAAGTCTTCTATAGTATCATAATTGTTTAGTTTCATCTCTTCTATTTTCCCTCTGCATATAATTTGCATGGCTGTAGACTGAGTTAGATATATCTTATCGAACTTATTTAGCATGTCATACGCTGTTTTGCAATCGGTGATGTATTCCAATTGCTTGTCTGAGATTGTACTCATAATTATTGTTCTTGCCTTTAAATCCATCTTTTTCCATTCTGCTTCAGCTTTTTCCATTTTCATAATGGCGGCCTCGTTGCATTCTTTGTACTCCAACAAAGTTAATAATCTAAATTTCCAGCTTGAATAGTTTGCGCCATCAAAAATAGGAATCACAATATCTTCAATCTTCGCTTGTTTAGCCATTTTTATGACAGTAATGCTTTGCAAGGATTTAAACAAATTTTCATTTTATTTCTTGCACGCGTATTTTTATCACACTGCGTTATTCTTGAAATTCTAATTATTTTTATTAACCACGCTCTGCTACCATGTTAAAATATAGGATCGTGAAATACTTTAAATAATAAAATCTTATTTTCTTGGCTCAGACACATCTTTATTTCACTAAATATTTGACAAGAAGTAATACCTCAGAAAACATTACCAAAGAGTTTAGTAACCTATAACAATACTTTTTGGATATAAAGATTATAATATTTACTTATTTACAACAATAATATCAAAAATGTAATGTTTGTGATCTGTAAACATGACGTTGTCTCGGGCACACGGGTAGTGAGGTGACAGTCACGCGGTAGCCACGAGCAGGAGCGGATGTTACTTGCATACTGGTGTGATAACGAGCCAATTACCGTACGCGTAAGACACGGAGTACTACATGTGGCGACGAGGTAAAAGGTCAGTGTTAAATAATATATATATCTATATATATTCTAAAAGAAAAAACAAGGAAGAAAAAATGAATATGTTACATACATATGATTGAGATGGATGATTTAATGGTTTAAGTTTTTATGCAGTGGATGTGTGTAATAGATTGTGTTTAGTATGCGGGGGCTTCAGGTTTATCTACTCTATTAAAAATAACTAATTTCGAACTTTCTGTCGGTCACGAAGAACAATTTATTTTAAAGTGACAACGGCACCCGCATCGGCTTCTTTCAATATGTAGGCAGACGCTCACTAGATGGCGCTACCAGTAGCGTTTCTGAACAGATTGTTAAATTACCGGAGGGTCAATAATTCAATATACATATGAATAAGATTTGCACGTGTAAAATATTTTTAGTAAATACACTAAAAGATTATATTGAAACAAAACAAAATATGTACCTTTAATTTACCAAACAAAACCTTAATATCTTGTTTCGTTTATCACTACACTTTGTAGGTCTTTTACAATGTTCCCGATGATTCATCGCGTCGCGGCATTGCTATGCGGATTAATGTTATATTTTAAACTACCCGTAAATTGAATTGAAATTAATAATTAAGTATTGTGTATTAAATGCGACTTTAGTAACTAATCGTTTTAATGGATTGAATTAATGACTAAAATGGATTAAAGTTAAATAAATTAGCTATAAGAATGTTATTAATCCTTGACTTACTTAACATGAATTTTTGTACCATAATTACATGGATTCAAAAGATTGTTAGGCGGATGCCTGACGTTTAAGATTTTAATTTGTATTGTGTAAGATTGCTCAATTTTTCAGTAGTTCTAAATTCCTTCCGGTGATTTAATAAACTTAATGCTGTTTTAGAGCATACGTACTTATTGAAATAATTATACTGTGAGTTAGGTAGTACGAACCTACATGAAAATGTAAATTGTGCGTGACGTGCGTGTGTTAGGTAGTACAAACCTACATGAAATTGTAAATTGTACGTGATTGTGTGTTAGGTAGTACGAGCCTACATGAAAATGTAAATCGTGCATGATTGTGTGGATTGGGTAGTACAGACCTACATGAAATTGTAAATTGTACGTAATTGTGTGTGTTAGGTAGTACAAACCTACATGAAATTGTAAATTGTACGTGTTTGTGAGATTGTGGAAAAGGTAGTACTCGTTAATATAATACTACTAGATACCCGTGTTTACACAATGGGACGCCCTAATAGTATACAGTAGTCACCGAAACTAACTTCGGTTCCAGGTCGCCCCGAATCTATCTACTCCGAAAATGACAAATTTATTGCCAGCTCCTGAAAAGCTAGATCTCGAAGGAGACAACGCTACAGTTGCTCTGAGATGGGAGCAATGGAAAAGATCTTTTCACATATATTTGGAAGCATCAGGAATTACAGGCGAAGGAAGAAAGAGAGCAACATTGCTCCTTTTAGGAGGACCAGGACTCCAAGAAATAGTTTACAACTTACCTGGTGCTTACGAAGAAAATTCTACAAATGAATCACAAGTGTTTAAAACAGTTATTGAGAAGCTGGATGACTATTTTCTTCCAAAGCAGAATAAAATTTACGAACGACATTTATTCCGTCAAATCAAGCAGGATGAAGGGGAAAAGTTTGAAAAATTTGTTGTGAAATTGAGGAATCAAGCTAGAAAATGTAAATTCACTAGTCCCGATGAGCATATAATTGATCAGATCGTGGAAAAATGTTTTTCGTTAGAACTGCGAAAAAAAATATTAACATTAGGAGACACTGTTACATTGGACAAAATCATAACTGAAGCAAATACTTTAGAATTAGTAACTCATCAACTGGAAGAGTATGGCCAAAAAGAAAATCAAATGATATCAATACAATTACAAGTCGCAAAAAATTTTATAACACTGAGAAAGATTACATTAAAAACAAAAATGAGACTAGTAAAATGAAAGAATCGTCAAGTCAACCTGGACCAAGTAATTGTAGTAGATGCGGATACAATGCGCATACTGCGTCAAAGGAGTGCCCTGCAAAAAGGAAAAATTGTCATGCCTGTGGCAAATCCGGGCATTTTAGTGCAATGTGTAGGACAAGACCCCAAAAGCGTAAACTGGAAAACAAACAAAATGACGAACCTAAAATAAAAAAGAAACGGAATGAAATAGACTCAATAAACTTTGTACATGACTCTTCTGACGAGGACCATTATATTTTTAACATGAATGACGACGACGAAGCTACCATTGAATGTGAAATGGGTGGAATCAAATTGAAGTTGCTTATAGATTCTGGATGTAAATTAAATTTAATTACTGAAAAGACATGGGAAAATTTAAAAAAGAAAAAAGTTCTATGTACTAATCAAATTAAGGGGTCAAACAAAAACTTATATTCATACGCGAGTAAATTACCTTTGAATGTGAAAGGGTCTTTCGAAACTGACATCAAAGTAAATAAGAAATCTGATCACACTACAGTTTACGTTATTAAAGAAGGATCAAGAGATTTATTGGGAAAGGACACTGCTCTTCGCTTAGGAGTCCTCAAGTTAGGTATTGGAATAAACGAAATCATACAATCCTCTAAGCCTTTTCCAAATTCAAGGATGTACTGGTTGAGATTCCAGTTGATGAAAAATGCAAGCCTGTATCACAACCGTACCGGAGAATTCCAATTCCTATTGAAGATAAGGTAGAACGCAAAATAAAGGAGCTCTTGGACAGCGACATTATTGAAGAGGTACATGGACCTTCTCGTTGGATTTCCCCGGTAGTACCTATTCTAAAGGACGATGACGACATACGACTATGCATTGATATGAGGCGTGCGAATTCCGCAATTATGAGGGAAAATCATCCATTACCCTGCATGGATAATTTTTTGCCGAAAATTAAAAAAGCTACATATTTTTCGAAACTTGACATAAAAAACGCTTTCCATCAAGTGGAGATCCACCCTAATTCAAGACATTTGACGACATTTATAACTTCAAAAGGCTTGTATAGATACAAAAGACTTATGTTCGGTATAACGTGTGCGCCGGAATTATTTCAAAAAATAGTTGAAAAGATGTTGACGGGACTAGATGGCGTAATAAATTTTATTGATGATATCTTGGTGTATGGAGAAGATGAGAATCAACATGATAAACGGCTATCCAAAGTTTTAGACGTTTTAAAAGAAAATAATGTCTTGTTGAACGAAAGCAAGTGTACATACAAGGTGCAAAAGATTAGTTTTCTCGGACATGAACTAACACGAGATGGAGTGAAGCCGCTTAAAAAATATATGACCAGTATAGCTGAATTTAGAACACCTAAGACAGTGGAGGAACTTCAAAGTTTTCTAGGGTTAGTAAATTACATTAATAAATGGCTGCCAAATCTATCAACAATGACAGAACCTTTAAAAAAATTATTGAGAAATAAATCTGGAAAAAAGCAAACATAGAAGATTTATGGGAAGATGAACAATATCGAGCATTTGAGAATCTGAAGCAAGCTCTCAGCAACATGCCAACATTGGGATATTACGACGTTAATGATGAAACACAGGTTATTGCTGATGCGAGTCCTGTAGGGTTGGGAGCTGTGTTAATACAAAATGATAGCAGAGGATCTAGAATTATTGCATACGGTAACCGCACTTTAAATGAACTGGAACGGAAATATAGCCAAACAGAAAAAGAGGCACTTGGTTTGGTTTGGGCCGTAGAGCACTTTAAGATTTTTCTGTTTGGAAAAACATTTGATCTAATTACGGATCATAAGCCACTAGAATTTTTATTTGGGCAAAAGTCGAAACCATGTGCGCGCGTTGAACGCTGGGTGCTACGCCTACAAGCTTTCCGATACAATATTAAATACAGACCTGGTAAAGTCAATATAGCCGATCCTTTGTCAAGACTTTGTGAATATCACAGTGTCCCACCCGGAAAAATTGAAGATTATGTACAGCAGATAGCGGAACAGTCTAGGCCTTGTGCTATTCCCATGGAAATCCTATCAGAATATTCTGGACGTGACCAAGAAATTAAAAACGTAAAAAGAGGAATGTACAATAAAGACTGGGATGATTCGGTAAAAGGATATAAAATATTTGAAAATGAGCTTTGTTTTTACGATAAAATATTATTGAGAGGCACCAAAATTGTAATACCAAAAGAACTCCGAAAAAGTGTATTAGATGCTGCACACGAAGGTCACCCGGGGATAGTATCGATGAAAAGCAGGCTGAGATCAAAAGTTTGGTGGCCAAGAATAGACAAGGATGCTGAATTAAGAGTAAAAGCGTGTAAAGGATGTACTCTTGTTGGGTTACCAAGTCACCCTGTACCTATGAAACGACGTGAGCTCCCCATGGCTCCATGGATTGACGTTGCAATAGACCTATTGGGTCCACTGCCAAGCAACGACTACTTGCTAGTAGTTATTGATTATTACAGTAGGTACAAAGAGGTAAAATTTACTAAAACAATCACTAGTTTGCAAATAATTAAACTTCTAAAAGAAATATTCAGTCGTCTCGGATATCCCTCATCAATTACAGCAGATAATGGTCGGCAATTCGTTAGCGCCGAATTCAAGGAATATTGCCGACAGTGCAATATAAAACTATTCAACACAATACCTTACTGGCCTCAAAAAGCAAAATGGCGAGGTCGAGAGACAAAATAGGGATATATTTAACGGAGTAACAGAGTAAAAAAAGGCGTGACGTCAGCACCGCTGACGTCATAATTATTGTTATGATGTTGATGAATGACTCGATGAAACCTTCGAAAGCAAACCACACGAGAATTGTTGAGCTTCGTTTATTCTTCGGGCAGCATAACGACGTCCTAAGGAGGTCCGCACTGTTCCACAGCTCGAGCAGTAATGTCTCGATGTCGCCAGTACTACCCTTTTTATAGGACCGGCGCACGTGCACTTGTTTTCCAACTTAAGATGCAGGTAGTTTTACCTCAGGTGTTTAATCATTTCATTTTATAATAGGAGGACTGCTGTATTTGCTCCGACACGGCCATTCTGACAGGCGGCGCGTGCTCTGCGCCTGCCTGCGTTGTGAAGTTCAAACTCTGAAAGAAAATTTCTTTGAGGCAGGTATCTGTAAGCAACACATGTTGCCATTACAGATTACAGATGGTGTTATAAAAGCGGCACATTAAGACATTTCCCATGCACCTGTCTTGTAAATAAATATGGGTCGTTATTATGAGTTCTATCCACAGAACTGTCATAATGTTTAGGTTATTTAAAGTTTCTCGGCGATCTGTGGTGAATACGTGTCTACCACGGCTCCACAAAGGTAACTCGTGGTAGCTCAGAGGTATCACTCTCCAGATTATGTTTTGTTATATTTCTCGAAGATAGGGATGATGCTGTGGCGCTGAGCGGTCTTGAACGCCGTGGTCCACAGTGGCTCTAAAGGAAAAAGGAACAGGGTCGATGCTGTGGCGCTGAGCGGTCCTGAACGCCGTGGTCCACAGAGGCTCTGAAATCTTTCTTTTTTTTTTTTTGGTTTTTTTTTTTGACATAATTACTTGCTCGTGATTATGTTTTGTTATAGTTCTCGAAGATAGGGATGATGCTGTGGCGCTGAGCGGTCTTGAACGCCGTGGTCCACAGGGGCTCTAAAGGAAAAAGGAACAGGGTCGATGCTGTGGCGCTGAGCGGTCTTGAACGCCGTGGTCCACAGGGGCTCTGAAAATTTGTAGACATATTAACTTGCTCGTCGATAATCGATAAGTAATCGATGCTGTGGTTCTGAGCGGTCACGTACGCCGTGGTCCACAAGGTTTATGAAAATATTTAAAATATCAGACTAGTAATACGGGATATGGTAGGTTTCATAAAGTTGTAATTAGCGTTAGAATAGGATTTTCCAATATTAGAGATCTAACAGAAAAATAAAATAACTGCTGGCCGGTTATTTAGGTCACCGAACCACCCTCTTCATTGTCCACTGACACTTGGGATGCTGTTACTAGTGATGAAGTTGTGGATCCGCCTCCTGTAAAATTCCTTCTGCAGATTCCGCCGACACGGTTTATAATTATTAACTATTCCCTATAAAACCTATTTGGAGAAACGCAGAAGTTAAATGTTGCTGTCCAGGGAACTCGTCCATTCGTCAGGAATAAGGGAAAAGCTAAAACATGACAATTTTTTTTTTTTTTTTTTTTTTCTTCTCTTTTTTTTTTCAACTGTGTTATTACTGGTGACCTTCTCCGACTCGGCCATCGTGACGGAGTCACACGTCCTCGTGTGCTGTTCCTGTAGGTCAGATAAACAAACTGAATATTAAAATTTCCACTCGGCTAATCCTGATTAACTCGTATTAAGGTTATTCGCTACCGAACACTACGGCATCATATCTCCACATTGGAAACACCTTTAATTGAACAGTTACACCAGTATCTCCATTGAGTAAAGTGTAAACTATCAAAATTGATTTAGAAATATGATAGCCTTCACAAAAATTTACAAGAAATAATGAGTGTACCTGCAAGTTCATTCAAACACTAAATAATTCTCATTAAATAGTGATCACATTTTAGTGGCTTTATTCTTGAACTGTGAAGTACCCCAAGTACGTTAATCTTTTAAGAGCCCAAAGTCACTTACCGAAAATGCACTTACTAACTCACCGCCTTGGTTTTACCACAGTCAAAAAGTATCCTGCCTTATGGCCACCCGTATCATAGGCCACCCATTCCGTTTGCGGTCAACACATGTCCGATGTCGTTGCAATACCACCAATAAGCAGGTATACTAGTTTCTTATCCTGTGAATACTCAAATATTAGGTGAACATTATAAAATTATAAATTGAAACAATAGACCACACAAGTATCAAACGTGTCGCCCGTATGCAATAATGAAGCTGATCATGGGCCACTTTTCTGGGACGCCCTCTACCGGTGTGCCAGGTAGTAGGTGTGAAGTGCCTATTGTAATAGCACCTCGCAATGTGGTGCTATCTGGTGATGATCCTGGTATGACAGGTGGAAGGATGCCGCAGCTGATGAGGATGTAGGCGAGATTGGAGCTTGTTCCGATCCCAATTCTGATAACGGAGTAACAGAGTAAAAAAAGGCGTGACGTCAGCACCGCTGACGTCATAATTATTGTTATGATGTTGATGAATGACTCGATGAAACCTTCGAAAGCAAACCACACGAGAATTGTTGAGCTTCGTTTATTCTTCGGGCAGCATAACGACGTCCTAAGGAGGTCCGCACTGTTCCACAGCTCGAGCAGTAATGTCTCGATGTCGCCAGTACTACCCTTTTTATAGGACCGGCGCACGTGCACTTGTTTTCCAACTTAAGATGCAGGTAGTTTTACCTCAGGTGTTTAATCATTTCATTTTATAATAGGAGGACTGCTGTATTTGCTCCGACATATTAAAAAGATTAAAAATTAGTCACCTACAAAAAGAAGATTTAAAGGAAAGTATGTGGGAGTATTTAATGATGTACAACTCAACCCCACATTCTGTGACAGGAAAGACACCTACCGAACTTTTCTTCAGTAGACAAAATAGGGATAAGATTCCGTCTTTACTTGACAACAATAGTAAGATTAATGATTCCGAAGTAAGAGACAAAGATAGAATGGAGAAAGAGAAAGGAAAAGAGTATGGGGACAGGAAACGACATGCTGAGTACCCATCACTTTCAGAAGGGGATAAAGTATACGTTAAAGATATGGAAAAAGGAAATAAGCTATCAACCACCTTTAAACCGACACCACATGTTGTAGAACATTCGGACGGTGGAGATGTAGTTGTAAGGAATGAGGAAACGGGACAAAAACTTAGACGGAACGTAATCCACTTGAAGAGAGTAGAAGGTGAATGGAAAGTTCAAGATGAAGGCCAAGGTAGTGAATCAAGTAATATTGAATAAGGAATTTGTTGTGAAACATTGTACTTGATGGAGTGATTATGTTGTAACCAAATTATTATTGATTAATAAATTTATAATAAGAAAGGGATGTAATGTTTGTGATCTGTAAACATGACGTTGTCTCGGGCACACGGGTAGTGAGGTGACAGTCACGCGGTAGCCACGAGCAGGAGCGGATGTTACTTGCATACTGGTGTGATAACGAGCCAATTACCGTACGCGTAAGACACGGAGTACTACAAAAAACATTCCGAATTTCTGACAAATGTCATGACAAAAAACTAGATGTTACGGCTAATGTGCCTAAATCAGTTAAAACGCAGATTAGCTTGCCCATTACCTAAAGTACAAAACGAAGATTGTATCAATTTTCACCCCTTGACGTCGACCCGTGCATGTCATGATGCGTCGTCGTGTCGTGAATTTACGACAAACATTGTATATTTTCACGAAACAATATCGCTTTGTGGCACAATGTCGCTATGTGTCACGATACGTCATCGTGTCGTAAAAAGGCATGTGTTTTAGCCCTAAGAACAAGTCTGAAAAGATGTTTCGAATTTTAACTACATAGGTAATCTGCATATTTTCTAGCTAATCTTAAGACTGCCTAGTTAATGTGTATGCTAACGTATTCTACAATATAACGGTAACATACAAAAAATACAATAAATGTCGTGAGGAAAAGCAACTGTCACCGTATTATAAAATAATAATAAGTTTGTTTCCAAGGAAACAAATGTGCAAATTTCGGCCTTATTGCGCTTAAATAAATGTCTGTATGAAAATAGTAAGCTTACATATACAAATTTACAATGTTCACAATGGAAAATCCCTAATAACTTCTAAACGGATTACCCTTATTAAACAATTCCTTTTGCCCTATCTGTTTTAGACCTAAATCTACCAAATGGCCTTAAAGACAAACCAATATCTACACAAACAAAAAATCATGTTTTCAACTTACGTAATATTTGATACGTAATATTACATAAATTAAGTTAAGTTCGTTTCAAATTATTCAAATTTACTGTTAATTTCTTGAAAAACGGTTGCACTATTAATAAATAGTAATATTATCCATAGAGTTACTACTCTATGGATAATATCATCGCAACTGGCCACAACGTAAATGGTATATATAAATTTAAAAAATTTGTCAAATCACCGATATGTAATTTGACAATGTCAAATAAATATTGGCATAGAAGACTAGCCCATATTAATCCGGAATATATGCGAATTTTAAAGAATATTGTGACTGGTCTTGATAATGTGAACATTACGACGGATATGACGACTAGTAAGAAACTATTTCCAAACCTCTAAACGCGAACGAACGATATACTGGAGATCGTACATACAGATTTATGTGGTCCCATGGAAGCTACTTCACTCAACGGTTCAAGGTACATGTTATTATTTATCGACTATTATTCTCGAATGACACGATGAATGTTTATTTTCTAAAACATAAGAGTGAGTCTTTAAGAAATTTCAAAAATATAAAGTGTTGAAAAAGGAACTAGCAAGTTGAACAAATGTATGAGATCAGATAGTGGGACGAAATTTTGTAATAGAGCTTTCAATATTTTCTTGTCAACAAATGGAATTCTACATCAGAAGGCGATACTATATACCCCTAAACAAATTGTTGTGGTT
This sequence comes from Epargyreus clarus clarus, assembly GCA_014595695.2. Classification (NCBI taxonomy): domain Eukaryota; kingdom Metazoa; phylum Arthropoda; class Insecta; order Lepidoptera; family Hesperiidae; genus Epargyreus; species Epargyreus clarus. The sequence goes on along the minus strand of JACTTY020000060.1, from coordinate 1,980,056 downwards.
GAAACAGCTAACAGAACTATTATTGTAAATGCGAGAAGTCTAAAACGAATGTTATCATTATTAAATAAATATTTCATTTCATTTCAGAAGTCAGAAGTCTATTATAAATTGAAACGAATTTGAGCAAGAGCAGTAAATACTGTGGTTTATATCAAAAACCGGAGTCCGACGAAGTCAGTGAAAGATTACCAATGATTTTTGTCGGATATTCAGAAGAAAGTAAGGGATGTCGATTATTTAATACGAAGACACGTTAAATCACAATAAATAAATAAATAAATAAATAAATAAATCACAATCAGTAGAGATGTTTTTTCCTGAGGATAATGGGAATAATTTCAGTTGTCAAAATAGTAACTTTTTTAGATTTATTTTATTGTCATGTTCGAATGAAAGTGATGATGAATGGCAAGATTATTTACATAACTACAAAGACTAACTACAAAAATTTAATTGGCTTTAAAAAATCTGTTGTTGAGATTCAACTAGTAGAAGGTACCGGAAAGGAAAAGAGTAGAAATATCTACAAAAAGGAATGAGATGCCATCAAAAACAATGCTTGTAAAAAGATCCAAGTCTCGCCATTCAGTTCTTCTACCGTAAAAAGTTTTGAGATCTATGTAAAACCAAGCCGGTAAATGTATGCAGTCCCTACTCAAGGGACCTTCTGTCTTAAGGTATTATCTCACTATCTAACCTAACAACATCTCATGGGACCATACCAATATTAAAAATCTTTTATGTTCTAAATAAATCGACGTGGCAATCGTACTAATGTTACCTGTGTGATGCGATATGATAAGATGAAAACACAATGTGACTTGCAGTACGATTGGAACGTTAATTTATTTAGAACATAAAAGATTTTTAATATTGGTATGGTCCCATGAGATGTTGTTAGGTTAGATAGTGAGATAATACCTTAAGACAGAAGGTCCCTTGAGTAGGGACTGCATACATTTACCGGCTTGGTTTTACATAGATCTCAAAACTTTTTACGGTAGAAGAACTGAATGGCGAGACTTGGATCTTTTTACAAGCATTGTTTTTGATGGCATTCTATTTTAAGGGCCCATTCTGTAATTAATAGGACACAATTAAAATATTTTATGACTGTGTTATTATTGACGGTGCATGTGCACTGATTAAGTTACAGGACTGTATAATTAAAAATACATGATTTGCTAATATTAGTATTTTATTAACCGATTTCTTTGTTTATTTGGTTTATATGGTTCTATTAGTGAGTACACACAGTAGAACTTTTGTGTATATTTATCATATGTTACAGTTACAATAATTACTACAGATCACCTAAGCTAAATTTTTGTGCTGCTTGCGTGTCTGCTTTTCTTCATTACTAAAATTATTTTCCGTAACAAATGGATATATATTTTTATCACTGTCATTTTCAGAATTAAATTGCAATGCAATAATAGGAACTGTATGGTCACTTTTATTCCTTCATCTTGTTGGGTAGGTTACGCAAGTAAAGAAGTACTATTTCCCGTGTACTTTACTTTATGTATTTCAGACTGGTGCCCACTTTCGAAACTTTTGGCTCCTCAGTTCTTCTTGGCAGGACAGTCATCACATTTTCATTTTCATTGATGTACCTTGTGTTCAGGACAACTTTTACTTTTCATGAAACACAAACTTGCCTTCCTCTTAAACTGCACATACTCTATAACGTCGTCACTATACGATTGTCGGGAAGATCTGTAAATATAAATATAACCAATTAATAACCTTAAAACAGTTTACATAAGAATATAAGTATATTTAAAAAAATCTTAATAATTACTTGAAGACAACCTTTCTTCTGTCTGAAGTCAGTTAAGAAATGTTTTAATTGTCCGATATGATTAAATGTAAATATAAAGAATGTTTTACTTACGTTGTTTATTTGATATTTCCATAGGTTATCTCACGGAAGTTTTTGTATCCATTTTGATTTATTGCACTGCATATATGGATCTTCTTTAAGCAGGTTCACGCTATCAGCTTTAATATAGTATGGCTTCATTTCGGTTCACAACATAAATTCAACCAACTCTAACAGCAAACGATTTAATTATTATTTGTCTTGTTTGGTTTCGATGTAGTGACGTCACATGACATTTGAGGCAGCACTGTCGCCGTTTTGGGATTTAAAATCCACAGATAAAAAATCGAAAATTTCTTTTTAAAAATTAAAATACTTAGAACGTATTAAAAAATAAACGAAATACTGCATAATTTATGTTTACTTATAAGCTATCATATCCAACATATTTCATATTTTATTATTATTAGTGTCAAGTACCCAATTATACTGCTATGCACTGGCCAGTCACACAAGTAGAATTTTGGGAAAAACTCTTCGATCACTAATAAGAACGATATATTCAAAAATCGAAAGTATTACGCTACAAGTGCTCTATGTCTCTTTAACAGTGACCTTTGACATCGCCAGAGTACGTCTTGTAAGGCATGTATTTTCCTTAAGAAATGTACCATATTACGTACAGTATGAAAGTGCACGGGATTAAATTTAAATATAGTAAGAAAAAGCTCACGTTGAAGAGAAAAAATATATATTCAAAGTAGAAAACTTGTTACTCATACTTATTTTGAAGTGAAGTCCTCCATAAAATGAGACGTGTATATTAATTTCATGAAAGAATTTTATAATTACAATTCTACACTAAAACCATATTCAACTAAATTTAATATTCAAATATGCATATGTTTATAATTATGTACGCTTGTAAGAAGTTACACTTCTTAAGCGTCTTTCGTATCATGTCATATCAAATCATTCCTAAAAATCAAAATATTTAAATTAACTTTATTGATAGCCTTTTCTGCATTTTTTTCTACATTTACTGGCCAACTTTATAGTGTCGATTTTACATGTCGATTTTTAAAAAATCTCACTCATATTTTTCCCAAACTCCCAAAAGAAGTGTAACTTCTAGAAGGTTCGGAAATACAAAGCATATAAACATGTTAATAAATTCTATCGTGAATTTAAAATTCAATTTTCACCCAACGCTTAACAAGTAACATTGGTATTACGATGTAAGCGAGCATTACCAGCGATGCGGAGGTCGTTACCAGCCGATATTAGCGGATATTGGAAAAGATGGTTAAAGACGGTTGGCGGATCAAGTCCAGTGGGCTAATAGTCGCAGGATGCAATATCGGCGCTCATTGCCATAAACCCGCCCGGGGCGATCTCAGACGATATTGAGCTCATGGAATTTCACCGCGGAAGCGATAGCGACAATTTCAACGTCGTAAACGATGTTTATCGCTGTAACCCACTGACCCCCGACCTATGAACAGTTGTCAATGTCCCGACCAATACTAGTGACCCGTAAACTATAGGTTTAGTTATAGGTAACTATAGATGATTATGTCATAGACTTCGTTTTTTTGCTATAATCTAAAGATTATATGGGTTGGTGAGAGCAGCCTTACGTATGTTACTGTTGTGTTGCACTTCCATTTTTCATCCTTAACAAATCATCGCATGTATGTTTTATACATACATAATTACTTTGTACGCTCACATCATCACTATTTGCTTGTGCAACCTATTTCTAAGGGTATTTGTATGAATAACCTTGTGATTATTAAATAACCTTGAATTTTATGGAATATTCCTATGATTGCATATTAAATATTCCTGCTATCATCTATCATCTTATAAATACAAATATAATATTATTAGTAATAGTCTAGCTATATCCTTGAAAGTCAGTCTTATATAAAAATGGAATACATTTTTAATAATAGCGGCAAAACGAGACATCTCTCCGGTAATTACAGTACGAGGCGGAATGAAAATCTTCCTCTTAATTGAACTTCGATTTGCAGTTTCTGCATTTTTTCGACTTAATTGGACCACTGGTGTATGAAGCTGTTCCTGATTGACCAAATCATTGAGTCGTTCCTTTCTAGATCAATTTGTGTTCTTGAATAGATTCCTGTGAACGTTCCTCTATATAATCATAGATTAGTAAAGATTACTCACTCCTAACAAGAAAATGTAACCAGTTTTAAGAATTGAAATAGTTGCGTAAAAAGTTTTACCACGTCTCCGTGCTAAAATGTCCCTAAAATATTTGAAATAATTATTTATTTATTATGTAAATTACGCAGTATTAGTTATTTATTCGTAAATTTTCTCTAAAAATGTTTTTATTTTTCAAGAATTCAAAAAAGAACTTACTAATAAGCCGTTTGTGGCTTCATTCAATTTCAAGGCAGCGAAGTATCTTTACTAATCTATGTATATAATATATCAAACATAAATTATCTATCCTAAGGCCAATAGGAATGGATGATGAGCGTATGTAAAATACACTTTTGGATAACTGTATGTGACTGGCCGGTAAATAAATATATTTTAATAATTTATTCAAAGATACTAACCCATTCTCCTTCTTCTTTATAATATTAAAGAATCTATTTATATTCTTTGGAAATTACATTTATGTACATTTAATACGAGAAGTTTTAAAAAGTTTAGTTTGATCCTTGTTTTAATCCTTGTTTTAACTGACGGACATAATTATATTACTAATTATCAAACTTATCGTTTAGAATTGATTATAACTAATATGAATTAAGCTCCACTTTACAAATTCTTGTCACAAAAACACATTTAACATCCTCCGTCATTCAAAATGTCCCAATAACTATTATTTTGTTCAACTGATTGTGAAAGTAAGAAAACGGAAGCAAGAGGATGCGGAACGATTTATTCCCTTTGTTTTATGAGACAATTACGAGAGGAGGACGTCGTAGCGCTAAGAACATTTTGTTTCCTCTTTAAAGAAGAATTAGAAAAAATAAGTTCAAAGAAGAATAAACATTTAAGAACAACTGCACACTTATTCGATGTTAATTGACTTGTATAGTGTCGAATTGATTGTTGACTTTCCTTAGAAAACTGCATAAATGAGATTCTCTCCCTTTTTTATTTTTTTTTATCCTTACTCCTTACTAATATTATAAATCCGAAAGTAACTCTGTCTGCCTGTCTCTCTGGTTGTCTCTTCTTCACGCCCAAACCACTGAACCGATTTTAATGAAATTTTGTACAAAGATAGTCTGAGACCCGAAAAAGGACATAGGATAGTTTTTATCCTGGAAATCCCACGGGAACTAGGGATGGCGATCTAAGATCGATTAATCGGAAAATCGATCTTTTGGACCCAAAACATCAAATCAAATCAAATAATATGGGAGTAGCAGACGAGCTTGCAGTCCACCCGATGGTAAGTGGCTACTGCCGCCCATCGACATCTGTAAACCACCCAAGATAGGATTATATATTCCTACCTGGAGTCGGCCAAAGGTACGCCGCCACCCTTGAGGAGTAACTAGAACGCCTTAGAAAAGTATGTGTCACTTACCACACCCTTCAAACCAGAACACAGCAGCGCTCAACACTGCTGTTATGATGCAGATATAGGTTTGGCGGTGGTGCCGCCGGAGTCAAACCACAAAGGGTTCTACCACCTTCACAATTACTCGTATAACCTAAAATTTTAAGATTAATGCAAGTCAAAATACAATAGTGAAATATTAAGTCAATTCTTGCTTGCTTGCTTTATAAGATTATGATTAAGAAACCATACCTTAAAATCTAAAATATTCAAAACTTATTATTCATTTATTTACACAATATTGCTTCCTTTGAGCCTTATGTTTGAAACTTTAGCCGCAGCACTTAAAAGCTTGTTTCTGTTGGTTAAAAAACGTAAAGAAGCACAAAACATGCGGCATGGAATAAAACTGTTCCGTAAAAAAATAAACTTTAACATTTTAACAGTGCACTCCGGCCGCCTTGTTTGAAACTACAACTTTTCCATTTAAACTTCGACGCAACTTCCTTTGCTTTATATAAACTGATTGCGATTTTATTTATGTGTCATGAAAGACCACTCTTTAGATTGCTGTTAAATAGTGAAACATTTGCCGAGAGACGATTGTAAGATATACATGTAATTGTCGCGGCTTAGCACGGTAGCTTGTTCGTATGTCTTAATGTTATTTTTGTTGTACATAACTGACAGCCTGTTGCGGGGAGCTTGGAGATTATATAAATACTATTGATTTATCGTCGTCATAAGTCAATATACACAAACCTTCATACAATGTACCTACGTCAAGGTTTTTAGATTAACGCGCTGAGATAGACAACAAGTGATGGAAAGATAAAAAAAAGAAGATAAAGATAAAAGATATCTTTATTTTAAATCACAATATATAAATTTAATGCTCTTTGACAAAGTAATAAAAAAGACAGTTTAAAAATATTGGTGTCATCAGTGTACTTGTAACTTTATAATTGATCAGCTTTTATATGATGATTTTAAAAACGAAAAAGACAAAAAAAATATTCATGAAATGTACTTTTCAATGGACATAACCCGCATTACACGAGGAAAACACAATTATTAAATATCTTATATCGTTCTATTCTTTTAGTACGATTCTTATAATGCCCTGAAGACACAATAATAATAATACTCGTATGTGCAAAGCATGGCGCCCGAGATAATATTAATAACTAAGTGTTATTAGTGTTGTTAAGACCCTAATGTTAAGCCAAATTACCTTAAGCCAAATCTCTTCTCAAAAAATACGGTAATCTCCAGAAGATTTCTCTTTCCGTCACAAGAAAGGCCAAAGCTCTATTTCAAATTAAATTGACGCAAAAAATTTAGGCCTCCCCAAGCTAGGCGGATCGTAATTTGTAGTATCATTTGTCAGCTCTAATTTACGAAATGAGTGTCCGTCGACGACGCATTAACAAAAAGTTGACGAGTCAATTCCTCGACAGCTTAGATCGTTACCGAATTATAATTTAGCTAATGAGCCCATCTTTAGTAGGAGATATTGGTTTGGTGTGACCCGAACTTTCTAATCTGTGGATGGATATTCTACTATGTTTCTCTTTGTGATTCAAATTCCACTATAACTGTGTTCCACTTAGTAATTGTAAATTTTAAAAAAATATGTACAGTAGTAAAGTGAAATAATAATTGCAAATTTTAAAAAGATTTGTACATAAGTAAAGTGTAATTAGGTTACGGATGATTACAAGATTTATTTAATAGTAAAAATATGTAAATAAGTAAGTAAATTTAATAATTACCACATGAGTTAAAAAAAAAGATTGATAAATACCCACAGAAAACCTACCTTTAAAGGTGTAGAACCCTTTGTGGGTCGACTCCGGCGGCACCACCACCACACCTATTTCCACCTAATAACAGCAGTGTTAGGCGCTGCTGTTTTCCGTTTTGAAGGGTGTGGTAAGGGAGACATACTATTCCGAGGCGTTCCAGCTTAGTCCTCAGGGGTAGCGGCGCATCTGTGGCCGACCTCAGGTAGGAATATCTAATCCTATCTGGGGTTTATTACAGATGCCCATGGGCGGCAGTAGCCACTTACCATCAGGTGGACTACATGCTCGTCTGCTACTCCTATATTATAAAAAAAATACATGATTCTCATGTAGATTCATAAATCCTCAAAAGCATGTAAACTCGCTCCTTGCCAGGGTGGTGTAATATTTCCCAAATTGTTCTCACTGTGAGAGTCTTGCATCCAACAGTGATGCCACTGTAAGTAACTAGTTGTTTGATGAATTAGTGCGGTCGTGTACGGACGTTCCTAATCTGGTTTCCTTATCAAGAATTTGGATTCAAAATTCCGTGTGACTTTTGACTTCCGTCAAACGTACGTTCAGTACCCTTACCATGTGTTTTTACGTTTCGACAAATATGACTGTTTTGGTATTTGTTTACGTATTTGCCCATACAATTTCCAATTAGCGCCCCTAGCGGATTGAATTAGAACTATAGTTTCAGTAACGTAGCATTAAGTGTCTAAATTGACAAAATGGCGCTTTATGTTTTGTTTCTCTTTTTTCGAACATGTGAGCCAGACAGCAATACTTGAGCGCTTACTTATTGTTACTTTTACTCAGTCTACTGAAGCAAACGGAACAGAATAATGGATTGAGTAAACGTAACCTAAAATTGTGTTTGTGATGTTTTAAAAACTCGTGGTAAGGGCTGTACCCTTGTCCGGGAGAGATCCGAAAGTACGTCTGAATTTCGAGACAAATAAAAGGATTGTTTCCGTTCAGAAAATTTAAGGACGTTGCATGTTGACCGTAAAAACTCATTGTTGAAGATTTTTGGATGAGAGACTTGGAATCGGTAGAGTTGCAATTAATTATAAAAACGAATTAATAAATGGAAGAGAATGTTTTTATGTGGTTAGCCTTAGAATTTACAATAACAGAAATTAATGAAGATAGGAGAACCTCTTCTCTCTTACCATAATTTCTTCCAGCGAACTCACATTACCTTAGAGGTTTGTCCTAGATGTTTCTATATGATAACCAAAATATTGTCGCTATTCTCCCATAAACACATCAAACGACGTTGAACGCGATGTGTAAATTTGAAGCATGTCTGAAAACTACATTCTCGAATTTGCTTTGATCAAATGCCTCAGAACACGTCACGTTGAAAATTATACATCAATTATAGCAACATATACATAACCTTCCTTGAATGTATTTAAAGTCTTATTTAGTTAATTCCAGCAGCCGAGGACTATTTTGGAAAGCCTCCTGCAGGCAAACTCAGGGTCAAACAATTTTATGATGATGAAAGTGCCAATGCAGGTGTCTTGCAGAAAAGTTTTAATCATTTTAGCTACATGTCATACGCCCATTATTAATAACCAGTCTATCCACTCATATTCCTATCAAAGATCAATTTGGCGACCCGCGTGGCGGAGTGGTCACCATATCGGTCTGACGCGCAAAGGATCTCGGTTTCGATCCCCGGCCAGACAGATATCTAAATGATAAATTTATTTCTGTTTCTATATTATATTCTATATTTATTTTTCTGGGTCTGGGTGTTTGTGTATTTGTCTATGTGTGTGTCCATGGCACCCACGACAGGGAATCCCAGTTTGGGGCTGTGAGTGTAGCAAGCGTTTATTTGACAATTCCTCAAATTATACATTGTCATTTTTCGATCGTTGATAGGAAAAAAATGAAAGATACATTATTGTTAACGGGGGATAACCGTCAATCAGAACTGTCTTACCAAAATAAGCAATGTAATTGAAATGTAATCTGTAGTACGATATGGTGGGCGTAGGAATATAAGGATTATGCCGTCCTGTTGCTTTGACCTTAAAGCCACTGGGAGCCGCGTCTCTTGTGGCCGTGAAATCTATGTTCAAAGGAGCTTAGTCTAGATTAAAAGGGCTGCATTTGCTAAATTAAATGCTTAAAGCTTAAAGCTAAGGTAAATGGAATGACAATAACAATTCATTTACAACAAAACTGTAATTAAATTAGGGAACCGCAACTGGATATTAAATGTATTCAATGGAATTTCGACATTAAATATTAATCAGCATATTTCGAAAACAATTCTCGTTTCGTTTATTTGCCTACTACATTTTACTTCCATTAACTTTTTGTACATTTTGGTATTCCGGTGGGATTACATTATAAATAATGAATATATTTATAATGTAATCCCACGTTTAATGGATCTCACAATATAGCACCACAGCTTATGTAGTTCTTTACCCCTCGACAAAGTTAAGCAACATCAGGCGAGCCTAGCAGTCGGATGGGTGACCGCTGGTGGCTGAATTTCACGGGCACTCGGCTTCGGAGAACGGCAGTTTGAAAACATCCGAAACGGCAGGTCGTTAACTCTTACATCCTCCTCCAATATTGCATTAAAACAAGGTTCATCCGTGCTCAGCTGTAACTGTAAAGATAAAGTGTTGAATTGCAGCTAAATGTAAATAACAAGCAAAAAATACTATATTGTACTTATGTTCTTCGATAAGAAAATGACAATACGAATAAAAATTTAATTATTATTCAATATTTTGCATTGCAAATGCACTGCGCATTTCTCGATTAAAAATTCTTAGATGATATTCCCTTTATTGAATACATTCAAAATTTTATTTTACACCATTAGAGTTAAGAACCATAATTGATTTAATGCATATATCGGTTAAGGTGCATATTTTCTACAATCTGGAATAATAAGTGATATAATAATAATTGCATTCAATTGTATTCTGGATTATTTTAATACAAAATGGCATTCTCTTTCGAACTGTTATTTTTTAGGTGTTATTATCGGCTGATTTTGTAACGGAGTTTATTTGGCAGGCATTTTCATTATAGAATAAAAGTTAAATTAATCCACCAACCAGTTGGTTATGAGTTTGTGAAGGAATGATCACTGAATAAAAATAATAAAATATTTTTTTTTTATTATTAGTAAAAAATTGAGCGTGTAAGGCCGAGTACACTAAAATGTAACGAATTCACCTTCGCCCACCCCTATTTAAAAAAAATATGATTTTAAAAGAACATCACCTTTGTTGCATCTTTAATCATTTATTGACAAGTGACACTACACGGCGTCCTTAGCACTTATGACTTTTTGCTCCACAGGTACGGCATTCGTAAACGCACTATAGCACCATCCCTATGGATTCCAAGCAAATTCCATACAGTGAAGAATATTTTAGCATATCTCTCGAGTGTATCTTCCTTTGACGTCGTAATTAAATTTACTTAACTAAACGTGGCAATGTTTGGTTCTGTAGGCAAAGATTATATTTAGGCTCTCACTAGATTTCGACTAAGCTCTTTTGAACATAGACGTCGCAACCACAAGGGACGAAGCTCCCTGTGGTTTTAAGGTCAAAGCAACAGGATAGATTAATCCTACCTTCCTACGATCGCATCATTTCATACAACCAAGGATCAAATTACATTAGTTACATTTCCTGAACTGTTCAGTGAATCTGAATACAGATAATTTAAATAGAGTTATCCTCGTCCACGTTATCAACTCATTATTGTCCCACTGCTGGGCACGGATATTCTCTCAGAGTGAAAGAGGTTTAGTTTAGACGCGCTGGCCAAGTTCAGATTTCGCATACTGTAAGAACTTGTTTTTAGGCTTCCGTACCCAAAGGGTAAAAACGGAACCTAATAGGGTCCTAAGATTTCGTTGTCTGTCCGTCTGTCCGTCTGTCACAGGCTATATCTCCGGAACCGTAATAGATAGACACATGATTTTTTTACAGGGGATGAATAACAGTGGCCGCTATAACAACAAATAAAATAAACATAAAATAAAGTAGAATATTAAAGGGGGTCTCCATACAACAAACCGGTATTTTTCGTCATTTTTCGATCTAACTGGCGAATTTTTTAAAACCTCTCAAGCATTCAGGATTTCTTCCGATTCCATCAGTGTTTTAGCAGCAGCAACTAACAGTGATAATTAATATGTAATACATATATGACTTTGAAAAGTCAGTGGTGCCTGGGATTCGAACCTCGGTCCCGTGATTGAAAAACCGGCTTTCAATCACTAGACTATGCTAAAAACGTCAATCTTATCACATTAATAAATAAATGTTTATACTGAGGCATTGAGAGCCTACTCTTTATGTAATTTGTTAAAATTACTAATACTAATTTAGGTACATAATTACTAATATAGGTACGGCACCAGATTGTGACATAAGTGTGCCGTGCGATATTAATATGTTTGGCAGCACGATTATATTATTTCTATGCTAGTTAGTTTGGAAGCGTCCGCCTGGTGCGTCAGATAACAGTGTAAATGTCAATCTCTGCGGGTCTCTATTTGGGGAGGATCAAAGTTACGGGAGGGGATTATAAGGGTCGGAGATAAGCTCATTTTCCAAAGCTCAAATTTGTACCTATCTCCGCTGACGAGACGTCTGCGAGTCGACTTTTTGTAAATGCGTCGCCAGCGGTACACTCAGTTTAGAAATTCGCTTCGACCAATAATTACATAAATAAAACTGACGCTTTTTAAGGAAACTGACCGATTTTTTGTAAGCCCGTAATACTTAGCTAAGGTGTGCTTATTACGTTCTTCACGGTAGTAACATAAAAATATTTTTTACTTTATTTTTATAAAAGTTGAGCTACTTTTTGGCCTTTTATATGAAAATAAGGCGTGCTAACTTAGTTCACTGGAGAAGTTAGTTAATATTGATCAACTCTGGAAAGATATTAATACATGAATGGGTTATTAAATTTAACATGATACTAACATTTAACATCGGACTCTTTGTTATATTCAAATTTAACGTCAAAATGTATTTTAATAACGCTACAATTTTTATGTAATGTCAAATTATTAACAGATTTTTAATACTCTGATTTACAAGAAGGGAATAATCCTAAGACGTTCTTTTCCAAGAAAACGGTGTCTTTATTAACGCTGTATTATTTAATTTATAATTCGTTTAAAACACAATTTATTCTGGGAATAGAGCATAACGATTTAATTAAATCAAGCTTAGTCTACGCGAACTAATCCGATATAAAAGTCCAAGGGCAAAAAACGAGGTAATTTCGCCTCACACCCCACAAAAACAGGGAAAAGATTTCGGCATCGTAATTTAATTGTTCACGTTATTTCTTATACCACTCCGCGTAATAAAATAATCTTGGCGCGGCAGAATGAATCTCGTTTATGAAAATATGAGTTAATTGCTTCATAACACGTTTACCCTGACGAGGGTCCGAAAAAGACACAAAGAGGTTCTCGCCAAAAACCTTTTAACGAGCGCATTAACGTTGAGCTCTCGTGTTATAATACTTGACATGTTGTAATGTTTTTCACGACAAACACAATAATGGGAACAGTACCTTTACCATGAGTTTTCAAAACATCCCACAATTTTAAGTTACGTTTACTCAATCCAATATTGTTCCGTTTGCATTAGTAAACTGAGTAAACGTAACAATAAGTAAGAGCTCAAGTCTTTCTGTCTGCCTCACATGTTCGCAAAAAAGAGAGTCAAAACATAAAGTGCCATTTTTAACCGACTTCAAAAAGGAGCTGGTTATCAATTCGGCCGGTATCTTTTTTTTTCTATGTATGTACACGAATTACTCCGCCGTTAGTAGACCGATTTTAATAATTCTTTTTTTATTGTATAGAGACGAGCTGGAAGTTGGTTCCATTTAAATATGGTTAGGATCCATCGATGGGTTCTGGAGAAAATGAGAGGAACTCCTCCACCCATGTAAATATAATAGCCACAACTTCGCCGTTTATGAACCTATTTTAATGCCTTTAATTTCGTGTGTGGACAATTGCTACAAGTTGGTCCCATTTAAATATGACGAGGATCAGAGTGGGTTCTGGAGACAAAATATGTAACTCCTCAACCGATGGGTATAATTGAGTTTTGTTTGAAAATATTTGGTTCTAATGAAATTGCAAAACCAGTTTATCATTGACTATTTAAGGGTCTGATAATGTGGCTCGGAGTCAAAATATGTAACTCCTCAACCGATGGAAATAATTGAGTTGTGTTTGAAGATATTTGGTGTAGGTTCTAATGAAATTGCAAAGCCAGTTCATCACTGACTATTTAAGGGTCTGATAATGTGGCTCGGAGTCAAAATATGTAACTCTTCAACCGATGGGAATAATTGAGTTGTGTTTGAAGATATTTGGTGTAGGTTCTAATGAAATTGCGAAGCCAGTTCATCATTGACTATTTAGTTAGGTTAGGTTGGAACATATACTCGTAAGACAATATACAGGGTGAATTTTTAAAACGGGCCTTCAGGGCCAAATCCGAAACTATAAGGATTAGCGAAAAATGCTGAAAGGAGTTACGAGGCCGACTTTGATAAAAACTAAAACTGCATCATTACTTTTTTAAAATAACTTTTTCCCTAGCCGGGAATCGAACGTGTTCATTTTGAAAAAAATGCACCCTCTATATTATTCCACTATCTGATAGTGTTGCTTATAAGGATCAAAATCTGGAAAGTAATGATAAATGACAAACTAAAGGAAAAGCCTCAATTTTAAGAAAATACATATTTTTTCATATTAATTTGGCAGTTAAGTTCCTGCCTTTCATCAATTTAAACATTTCGTGTAGTAACATTTTTTTTGGCTCAATGTTTCTAATCATTCGAAATGAACGTTTTGTTTCCCAATAATTTATATTTTTATGTTCGACTTAGCTAAGGTTATTTTTAGGACCATTAAAATAGATTTACTTGCTATGGGCGGAGTTTCGTTTAATACAGATGTAAAGTTGACAATTTGCCAGAATTACTTTTTAGAGTCAAATCCGAGTGATTATTAAAAAAAGAGATATAGAAAATCATATTTAACGTTGAAACGAAGTTGAAAAACAACAAACAATAAGAATTTACTATTTAATAAGTTATCTATTTTCATTAAAAAATAAATCCAAAAAACGGCGGTAACTTATTTGCCAAACTATTACTTTCTCATACTAAGCCGTATGTCATAGTCATAACATCGAATAATTAGTTGATTAACCAACAAATTCTTCAATGGTATGACTTATGTCTATTTCTAAAGAATTATACATAAATCATTTGTTATGTATAATCCTTAAGGATTAGTATGCCAATGTATGGAAAAATACGTATTTTCTTCAAAATTTTCCTTTTCCTTTAATTTGTCACATACCATTACTTCCCAGAATTTGATCCTTATAAGCGACACTATCAGATAGTGGAATAATATAGAGGTGTCATTTTTTTTCAAAATGAACTCGTTCGATTCCCGGCTAAGGAAAAAAATATTTTAAAAAAGTAATGATGCAGTTTTAGTTTTTATCAAAATCGGCCTCGTAACTCCTTTCAGCATTTTTCGCTAATCCTTATAGTTTCGGATTTGGCCCTGAAGGCCCGTTTTTAAAATTCACCCTGTATAACTAAGCGAGCAGGGCGCGGTAGCGCCCTGCGAGCGGGCGGTTCCAATCAATGTAAACTCAGACCTTACCTTCATTCATGATCACGTTTATACAATTTGATATTGTATTAATATAAATGTTAGTATGTCATCACTAAAAAGGGTGAAAAATTTTTTTAGCAAAAAATACATTGCTCATATTAGACATATTGTTTACATCGTTATCCAACGAAATATGTACTAAACCAACATTTATTTCAATTATTTTTTACTTTGTAGTGACATAGAAGTCGGTTGTATTTTTTGTAAAAAAATTTTGTCAATTTCGACATTTAATGTTACGTTACTGGCACTATAGTTCTGATACAATCCGCTAGGGGGCTGATTGGAAATTGTATGGGCAAATACGTAAACAAATATCAAAACAGTCATATTTGTCAAAACGTAAAAACTCATGGTAAGGGTACAGGACAACTAAATCTCTCTCGAAACATAATCCCTTTCGCATCGAATAAATTTTATATCGCCAGCAATTGTTTTATAATGACGCTTTATGTGTATTTTATTGTGACAGACCATAAAATTTTAATTAAACAATTAAGTGAGAATAAACATGGATTTAGTCACGCCAATGTTACAATATTTAACGAGTAACATTTCACATCCATTATTTTAATTTGGCAGTATATGAATTTCAGACTGACACTATGATAAATACTTTCTGCTTTCAAGCCTGAAGTTCTCAGACATGATGGATTAGTATTAGATTTTGTATTATGTTTCTGAATAATTAGGCTTTTACATTATCCAGTGCTTTCAAATAAAAAATATAAGCGTAAGTCTTTGTACGTGCATGTGATATTATTATTAATTCCATTCTTCTTCTAATCATTAAAGAAAAGTAATATTCTTTTCGTTATATGATTCCAAAAATTCTTTTTCATTCTAGTTCGTTTTATTAAAATAAAAGCCAAACCCAACTGCAGAGCAACACGCTGTAACAACTTCGGATAAAACATTAATTGAAATAAATCACCTTTATCTTTCGTCCCCTGACAGTTAAATTTAAAAAGTAGAAAGATTCCTTTCACCTCGTGAATAAACATAGATCGTTACAAGTTCAATTCGCTATTTAAACTCGTCTTTTATAACGGGGAACAGGGAACAAAAATGCTCAGCGCAATGTCCCTTCCTCTCTTAATTGTCTCATAAAACAAAGGGAATAAATCGTTCTGAGTTCTCTTGCTCCTGTTTCCTTACCAAGTTTCACAACCAGTTGGGCAAAAGGAAAGTTATTGTGTAAGTACTTCCTATACTTCAAGTTACTTTTTCCTTTTAATTCGTTTCAATAATTTACAAGGTGAGGAAATGCTTTGACTACAACGGTACCAGCGTTATCTATTTTTGTTTTTATAACAGTAGTGTTTACGAGTATTACTAATTTGGTCAGGTTTTATGAGTAAAGCAAAGGCACGTATGCAAGGCATTCTTACACGGCCATCGGGGTATCAATTATAGCTGCCATTATGCAGGAGTCTATTACTATTTTATGATTGACCATTGGCAGGTTTGAGTCTCCTTTCACCTTGAGGAAAACCAGCGCTACAACGATAGCAGAGTATCGTTTGTTACATCTCCTCCCATATTACGGGGAACTTGCTCCATAATCCACAACAATAGCAATGTATCATTTATTGCACTTTACCTTATGTAATATGATAAATTGATAACCTACTTTCTCGTATGTTGGTTTTTTTAATATGTTTTCCTTCAAGGTTAAAGCAAGTGATACCTGGTTCATCTCATTAGCAACATTGACATAAATCTCCTAAGAGTGGTGACAGACGAGCGACCGTGATCTACACAAGGGATAGTGTTTGTCATTAGCGGTCATCACCGACTGTTGCCGATTGTTAACAGCGACCGACGGTAACGATTGTCGACGTGAACTATCGATTTGTCACTTAAGCATCTCAATAAAAATATTTTTTTTATAACATAGCAGACTATCATGCAGTCCACCTGGTGGTAAGTGGCTACTGCTGCCCATGCACATCTCAATATCAATAATTAACCCCAGATAGGATTAGATATTCCTACCTGAGGTCGGCCCCACAGATGCGCCGCTGACCCCGAGGACTAAGCTGGAACACCTCGGAAAAGTATGTCTACCTTACCACACCCTTCAAACCAGAACACAGCAGCGCTTAAAACGGCTGTTATGAGACAGAAATAGGTGAGGCGAAGGTGTCGCCGGAGGTGTCACCTTCAAAATGCATACATTATTATAAAAAGATTATTCCCGACGTGTCTTACTTGGCACCAGTTACCGCCTTTTAACAGCGCTCCAATTAAGTTTGAAAACTTGCTTCAAGCCACAAATTGAAGATCAATTAAGTGGAGGAACTCTCATTCCACTTTTATAATGATCAGAAAGATGGCCATCTTCCCGATCATTAAAATAAGTGTTTTTTTTTCTTGCAATTATGTAATGGTTATTAAAAAGAAGTATAATAATGAGTTTGATAATGTTAAAATATTACAAAAGTTAAATGTTATTGTAGAATACTTCATCCTAAGCTTTAATCTTACAGAAGATCAATTAAAATTAGTAAATAAATATTAGAATCTTATTAATGAATGCCTAAATTTTCCCTTTATTTATACACAGATTTTATGGGACCAAATTTTGTTCGTATAAAGTTAATTGTGATACTGATAGAGTAAAACTAAATATATCTTAATTTTTTCTTGTAAACTATGTACAGGTACAGTTTATCCACCTTCAAACTAAAGCGATCTATTCTTAATGCTTTATTTTATTTTTATAGCATACTTACAATTATACAGACCCAGATTTATTGCATGTTGTGTCACATTTACACCTTCGTCTACAAAAATCTCCAAGGAAACGCATTTGTAGTATACATTTTAAATTTAGATACATGCTTTCAAAGCTGCATAGAGCATGTTTTGCTTCAGAGTTGTTTATTTAACCCGCGATACTCTCATTGTTGGGAGAATTTTCTACATATTTCAGGAAAATGCACACCTCTCAACACGGGACTTGCACTTTGCCTGGTGACACCGAAAGGAAGACATTTCTGGTAAAACATGATACCCTGGAATACGTTCAGCAGATTTTTTACTAAATCTTATTCCATACTATATAATCTCAGTATATAGAATGTTTAATATGTGAAAAAATTCTGTTTTATTCAAGGAGGTAGTTTTTCGAAATTTGTTAGGAGGCTACACGTGTGGAATGACACCACCATCACACTATAATCTGCTACACTCGTTTTACTTTAATTGGAGTTAAGACTTTTTTGATCTAAATTATATTTAACATGCATAGATGATCAAAAACTTTTACGTGATAATTGTGCAAACATTTTATTAGAACAGTGTCTTAGATTTACAACTCAATATAATAAAAGCAATGTTAATGTTTATCCTTATCGTCGTACTTTTTGATCAATATATTAATTTAAACAACTTAAGCCCATGTGATTCATGTTATGTCCATTTGTTGCAAATGTCAGGTAATCGGGATCTTTATGAAACTTCTGTAATTTGCAAAAAGTGTTTCTGCTGGGAGATAATGAATCGCTTAATAGAGTGTTGCTTATGGTCGCATTTTATTGTTGCTATAAAAAGCAAATTTTCGACGATCATCATGGCGGAGCGGTCACCATAATAGTAGTAGGTTAGATCCCCAATCCGACAAATATTGAAACAGAGTGTAGTGTAGTCTTTATGTTTGTCTATGGCTCGACACCACACAGGGAATCCTAGTGTAGGGTTGTACGTGTAGAAAGAGTCTTTAAAATACCTAAAAATAATAATTCATATATTTTTAGACATCATATTTTAAAATCAATCAAAACAAACCAATAAGACAGTCGTTAATCTTAAATAAAACTTTTTAAATTATACTTTGCGTAACTTAGGGATTTCTTCACCTTTTTGGAAACTTGTATGGCTTAAGTCCAAAAGAACTTCCTCCTTTTCTCCATCTTTTCCTCATTTCGTTGTTAATCGTTATCGCAAAAGGCGGCATTGTTTTCTAACAACGCCCCCTCAGGAAATCCACTTCACCCACTCCAAAGATACGAGTAAGTTGTTAAAAACAAATAGAACAACATAATAATAACTTAATAATGAACGATAATACTCAACAAGTTTAAATGTCAAAGCTCTCAGAATTCGCCCCTGGCATATTAATTCACCTGCGAAATTAATAAACATGTACAGAGTCATCTAAAAATGGACCCCTAGGGCTTTTGCTGACGATAAATAAAGGTTTTCGTATATGCCTCACCCCACCCTACTGCGAAATTAGAGGCTAATTAACTGAAGCAGCAAGTTTTCTCATTGAGGATCCCATTATAAATTAAGAAGTAGGCACTCGTTTATTTTAAATGAGCTCGGTAACCACGGACAACATCAATCTATCTACTTCGAGGAAGCTACAAACTTGGATAAGGCATTTCCCACCACATGAAGGGAAACTGAATAACAGAGTTACATGCTTATGATACTTTAAAAGGATTAATGTTACAAGTATTGTAATGTTACATAGACTAGATATTATTATGGCGTTTTTTTAAAAGCCGTGTTCTTAAATGACATTTTTTGAATGAAAGATTAAACTAAGTTTATCTTCTTGGATTTTTACAACGTTCACGATTAAAAGTTTCGTATAATGTTGTTAGAAATCTAAACTCATTATAGATATGAATATAAGTCATAAAACATATTATTTTATATATTAAATTCTCGTGTCACAATGTTAGTTACCGTACTCCTCCAAAAGGGCTTTACCGATTTTCACCAAATTTTATATGCATATTCCGTAGGTCTGAGAATCGGCTACTATCTATTTTTCATACCCCTAAGCGATAAGGGTTGTTCACCATTAACATTTTTTTTATTTATATGGCAACACAACGATTGCCGGGTCAGCTAGTTATGTATAATAATGGGATCAACAACTATTTGCATTTCCTCGTGACTTACATGTTTTGTATAAATATTATTACAAACGGGTATGTTCACAATTTCTTGCAATTTTCTCTGCATGTAGATCAAGCAATACGGTAGCGTTGTGTGCATAACGATTACGTGACACGCTCTCACGACGTGAAATTGTTATAACACACTTTTAAAAAGCCTTGTTACACATAGTTTTACATCAAAGGCAAACTTTTCATAACACGACTGCGTAGTCGTTAAGAAAAGCACGTCTTCCATCACGCATTCTTCAGCAACTTTGTCATAAGTTCCGCAATATAATGGCTACCCCGATTTATGTCTAGAGGCAAAAAAACTTACACGTGTAACGACTCGCGGGGACATAATAGGTGCCTTAAAACTGTGCACATAAATTGCAAAGTTTTCCAATTTGAATTTAACTAACAACTTGAGATTTTCTCCGTAGAGCACTAAAAGAGTTTCAGTGTTTTAACTAAGCAACGCCTTGCATTGGACGGGGTCGAATTTTGAAATTTTCTCGCGATAAAATTTTGCTGATAGATGTATAGATTACACAAATATAAGGTTTCAATAGTTCGAATGCACAATCGTTTAAAAGTATGAATCAAATATGATAAGAAACAAATAATGTGGGCAAGTTGTCAATTCAGTAATTATATGTTAAAAATATAATTTTACATTACAAAATCCCAGAGAGATTACTAAATTTCGCGTAAGTATAATTAAAAGAGTAATGAAAACTTTGAAGTTCCCTTCTAATTTTGATAAAAATGTTCCAAACTTTTTTCAATCAAGCTATTGAAATACTTCAGAAAACATTCTCGAAAAATGTTCAGTGAAACTTTAATTTCATCTATTCTCCAGGAATCCGTTGCTATTCGTATTATTGAATTTTAAAAACTGTTTCATGTTTATTTCATAGTATGAAAGCTCTGCAACGAATATTAAAATAACATTGACCTTATATGACCTGTATAGTTTTATATTGATTTTAGGAATTCAGCTATTTATTTTTAATTAATTCCAAGACACGTAAATACATCGTCCTCAGCACCTGCCGTTTCCCACCATAATCCTATTTGTTTTTTAATCACGATGACATCCAAATAAATATATGGTCAGCATTATTTTTCTGTTTTTAATCATGTTCTTTTTATATATAAAGTAAAAATAAAGCAAATAAAAATAAATGCAAATAAATATGACCTTACACTTACAAGCAGTTTCCTATTACATTACACAATGTGAAAAATTCAATTATGTACAACACTTAGCTCGCCTCACTCACTAACGCGCGAGCGGCGGCTTTATTAAACTATGGATTACGCTTAAGACATGTAATTTTCTGCACGAAATACCTCTAAACCAATAAGAAGGAAAGCGTTTTACTTCCCACGATAAACTTATCTAACTTGTTAAGATACCACTCTTATATATTTAGGAGTTATCTCAGTATTTCTTCGAGTATAAGAAGTTTGCTTGGACTTCATAACTTAATTAAAATGATTTTATGAATTGTATCGTTACTCTTAATTATCTATAATATCAGAAGTTATTAAATAGATCTCTAATCTTACTAGTAGAATAACAATTATTTATGTTAACAGTAAAATTACTAACTGCATTAGAATGACCAGTGAATACGCAAGTTTACGGAAGTTTATTTTATTTACATTTATTTTTTAAAATTGATATTTTAAAGAACGTTTAGGAATTTGTTACAAAAACTTCAAAACACATAATATTAAAGTTAACCGACGTAGGTAACCGGTAAAGAAAAATAAAATTGTTAAAAATATTCTCGTTCATAAAGCTAAGACTGGCCGACCGGTACTCAAAGCACAGCTGTAAATTTTAGATTTAGTTGAAAAAGCACATTTTATTTTCACACCAACTCCGTATATTCCACAGACAAGCAATTTAATTGTGTTTTATATCCCCAAATGTGATAAAAGTTAATAATTTGTCATAACAAACAGATGCATCATCAACATCTTTTTGTATCCCAGTATGAGATTTTTTTTTATAATATAGGAGTAGCAGACGAGCATGCAGCCCACCTAATCGTAAATGGCTCCTGCCGCCCATGGACAACTGTAATTAACCACAGATAGGATTAGATATTCCTACCGGAGATAGGCCCACAGATGAGCCGCTACCCCTGAGGACTAAGCTGAAACGCCTCAGAAAAGTATGTCTCCCTTACCACGCCCTTCAAAACGGAACACAGCAGCGCGTAACTCCGCTGTTATTAGGCAGAAATAGGTGTGGCGGTGGTGCCGCCGGAGTCGAACAACAGAGGGTTCTACCACCTTCAGATTGCCCTTCCACGAGAGATCTGCGAGGTAACTAAACTATCCATAGGTATCAAAGTCGCCAATAAGATTATTTGAAATCAAAAAGTCCTATGAACTTGATACATTCATAGCTTAGCTACTATGTTCATCTCTGGTGAAAAAGCACCCTTAGTTACGGGACTTTCGATACAAATATAGCTACAAAATTATAATAACAAAGATAACCAAATTACCAGATCAAGATTACTTTTCTAATTAAATATCTTAAGGCAGCCCCGATTATACGAACAAGGGAATGGGAAACGTTACAGAGATTATGTTAAAAATTACGACAGAACACTTACGTAAGTTAGCACGTGTCAAACTGTTTACACGCACTTTATGATAGCGTCAGTTGGTTGTTATAGGAAGAGAATTGAGATTACGAGCGGACGACCAATCGCGGTCTCGCTCCGTCTCAATAGCCTCCTTTATTGCGAACGTTCCCCAATCCTTCTTTATTGGGTAATTAATTTCACACGTATCTTGGTTGCTTTGATTTAGGCCCGATTTTCGCAGCATATTATCGAGAACACTTCAAGCCGCGACTTTCGAGGGCATCGTAATCGTTCCGTGCACAGTAAATACCGATTTAATAGCACAACAAATCTGTTCACGGGATAGTTATATTTCAAATATAATATTCTAGTTGGGGAATTCCACAGCGGAATAAACTTGCCTAATGTAGTGTTTTGTTTGTATGAAGTATGTGTAATGTGGTCAGTAATCGCGATTCTCATTTTAGTTTATATTGCGGTTATTAAAGCGCATTGTACCGAAATTATATTGCTGCATTTTCCACCTAATATAAATCCAAAATACTATTCGAATGGTAGAGATATTAAACTCTCGATCGATACTTCGCCAATATACAGATATTATTTTTCAATTTTTTTAGAAATGATTTGTTGAACATGAAATCATAACATAAACCTAATACCAGAATTATCTCCTATTATCATAGATTAGTAAAGATTACTCACTCCTAACAAGAAAATGTACCCAGTTTTGAGAATTGAAATAGTTGCGTAAAAAAGTTTTGCCACGTCTCCGTGCTAAAATGCCCCTAAAATATTTGAAATAATTATTTATTTATTATGTAAATTACGCAGTATTAGTTATTTATTCGTAAATTTTCTCTGAAAATGTTTTTATTTGTCAAGAATTCAAAAAAAGAACTTACTAATAAGCCATTTGTGGCTTCATACAATTTCAAGGCGGCGAAGTATCTTTACTAATCTATGCCTATTGTATACACCGATAGTATATATGGAAGATGCTTTTATTCCTACCTACGTATTGCTTTTAATCGTACCGTCTTCTTACTTATCTTTGATATTTACTGTCATATACGGCATATACCTTATATCTTGATAGACACATTGATCCAAGTGGAACAGTACATTCAGTGTCTCCGACAGGGCTTTACTATTAATATAGTAAGTGTCACATAGTAGCGACATTCATTGCTCAGCATGCCAGTGAAATAGAAGCTCATAAAAAGGATCAGGCCAAGCTTTACTGGCTCGCGGGGCAAATGAAATATTTTCCTTTCGCTCGTCTGAAGCGCGAAATATCTCTGCGGGGCTGTATCAAATGGAAGTGAGTGATGCCAAGTTGTAAATTCTCCCAAAATAATGGGTAATTTTTTTACCTACAATATTATGGTTAATTTTGAATACAATATTTGCTTAAGTAAAGTCATTTATTTTGGGTAGTTCTGATTTCAATTAATTCTCGAAAACTTACAAGATACTTGTTAAAAACCCGATTGACGGATTATCAGATTAAACAATCAGTTGTTTCATGGATCAAAACACTTATGTTATGGGAAAACATTTTTTATAGGTTGGTAACACTGAACAGAACGCACGAAGGATTCTTCAAGGTGCTTATCCGAAACGATCTCTTCCGCTCCACAATTCAGGACATTACGCGATATTTGAAGTGACACTGTAGTTCTTTGCGTGAATATTTAAGCAGAAGATCTGTCGACGGATCCGTAATGGAAGTGGACCAGAAGCGGATGCCTTTTTACAATTTTTGCAGTAATTACGGAGTTTGCATCGCAATTTTTTGCCCTAATTTGCCTAGATTTAAAATGACTAAATGGGTCGGAGTTGTGATATTTTAGAGGCATGGAGATTCAACATTTTTCTGGCGTATGCTACTGACTGGTATGTGAAGTGTTTTTGAAACAAAAGATTACCTATAGCGTTATTCGTTAACCTCCAACAAAAAAATCTGAACAATTGTAATCTGATAATTGTTGTATGACTGTATTTCTACCTCAGGTTCTCCATTTTAATAAAGGCTTTTCCATCGTTTTAAGACAAATCGCGTTTGGCCTAGCTGAGCTAAAATCGGTGAAGCTGTAATGTTCACTAAGAGCAATTTTATATTTAAAACATCGACTAAGTAGTCCTATCAAAATCAAAATCAGAAAATCAAATTCACAAAATTTGTTCATAGTCCTCTAAATAATTTAATGGGTTAATTTAAAGGATTTTGGTTAAAGACAAAATTGAACAAATTTCTATTAAACAAAATTTTTTTTCTGGAGTCAAACCCGGTACCGCGTCCTTATCTTAACACTAACATTTACCTCCATATGAAATTAATTT
This sequence comes from Epargyreus clarus clarus, assembly GCA_014595695.2. Classification (NCBI taxonomy): domain Eukaryota; kingdom Metazoa; phylum Arthropoda; class Insecta; order Lepidoptera; family Hesperiidae; genus Epargyreus; species Epargyreus clarus. The sequence goes on along the minus strand of JACTTY020000060.1, from coordinate 1,955,291 downwards.
ATTACAACCAGTATAATATGTAACCTATAAAATACCAGCATGGTGTATAAGCGTAATTTTTAATACATATTTATTTTGCACCCAATATCCCGGCTGGTGGAGTTCACGCAGATTTTAAATTGGATTTATAGCGGCAGCGTCGCTATAAATATATTTTATTACTTAAATAGTTAAAGTTATAGCTTTTTAACTTTCAACCTATTACTAAAGGAAGGTTTTAAGGTTAGGTACCTAATAAAAGAACGTCTCTTTAGAATTAAAACGACGTAAGTAAAGTGTACCCGAGAGAAATGCACTTGTATCAGTATTTTTCCGTTCAATTCCCTCTTAATTCGAATTTTCAATTAATTTTGTGGTAGAACCCTTTGTGGTTAGACTCCGTTGGCACCACCGCAACACTTCTTTTTGCCGCATAACAGCAGCGTCAAGCGCTGCTGTGTTCTGTAAGAAAGGTGTGGTAAGGAAGACATACTTTTCCGAGGCGTTCCAGTTTATTACTCAGGGTTCGCTACCTCTGAGAACTACACTGGTACGCCTCAGGAGCATCAGTGGCCGACCTCAGGTAGGAATATCTAATCCTATCTGAGGTTGATTACAAATGTCCATGGGCGGTAGTAGCCACTTACCATCAGGTGGACTGCATGCTCGTCTACTACTCCTATGTTATAAAAAATGAAACTCCTACCATTAAACGGAACTACAGTTCATCAATACAAGATGACTCTATTCCCAAATACCCAATGCAACATTGACATGTTGCATTGGGTATTTGGGAACTTTTTAACTATCTTTGTACATAGCCAACTCCAACTCCACTTTTTGTCAAGATGATTTTTTATTTGTTCTGATTTCGTTCAATGCCATAATTTACTATCAAAATAAATAAAAAAAAAAACATTTTGACAAAAAATGGAATTGGCTGATTTGCGAATTAAGGTACCGATAAGTCAATTTGACGACTGTTGCACTTACGCCGCTGTGATTCTGAAGGCACAGTGATGCGCTTTGCATAAACGCAATTGAAATGGGAGGCAGTAAAACTACCGTAACTAGGAATAGCTGACAGATGAAAGCTAAAATGTGGGTAATAAAACCTAATGCATTTGGCACATTCATACTAATAGTACTTTTAATTAGTGTTGAATTTATTTCGTTACCTAAAATCTTATTAATATCTGTTAGCAGCTCCATTAAGGTTCTATCTTTTTTGTTGAAGTGCGGTGAAATCCTACTCACCCATCCACAGTCCGCCCCCCGTCCCTGTGGTTGTCTTCAGCATTTCGAAACGCAACCGAAACCCCCTGAGCGTGATGCCCCTGTTGAGCGCTACCCAGGACAAATACTACGTTCACCCCACAAATTCTTTCGGGTCCGTGTTTACGATATGCAACTCCTACACCGCAAGGGAGTAGTAAAGGAGAAGTAAAGGGATTTCAGCCACCTCTTACAGGCATGGAATACCGTAGCTCTTTTGTATTCCCGATACTAGAGAGTACCAGACGCCGATAACAGATGCGTTGCCACTTCTGAGTACTAACATGCTCGCCTCATGAACAAGTCATGCCGCACTCTTCCGCCGAACTGCAAGAACCGGTTCACGCTATACATAGGTCTGGCGGTGATACCTCCCGATCAAACTATACTGGTGCCACCTTTTTTTTTGTTTACGAGGGGGACGCCGCTTTATGTGGGATTTTTACCGCACTAAAACCCACCCGATGGCCTTCCTCAGCGCTTGGTAGAGAACTTCGGGATCTCCGATGGAACACAACCGGAGTCCTCCGAACGCGATACCCCAATCGGGCTCTTCCCTTGGGGAGCAGTTCATGCTCCTCCCACACACCTGGTGCTTAAAACGGTATGAGGCCACATAAACCGTCGTCTTTCCCGTGTACTTGCTGGACGGTTTGAGCTCCCATTCTTGCCACCCGCAACCCCAGAAGCCCCCTTTTAGTCGCCTCTTACGACAGGCAGGGGATACCGTAGCCCTATTCTAGTCCCGGAACTACAGGGACAATACTGGTACCACCTACCAACATTTGGTACTCCAATCTTATAAAAATATGAAACAATAGGTATCCCGGTGCGCGAAAACCCTTTGTTTCCTCTGTCTCCGCTACGAGGTTAAAGAGTATTACACGGATGAGATAAGCGAGAACACTCTGTAAATGGAAATGTAACGGGTCAGTAAGCCCGTGATTTTTTCGCATTTCATGACGTGATAAATGGGCGGGAATAAAAACGGAGTAGAGTCGAGTAGTCCGCTAGTCGGAGCGAATGCCAATGACGCGAGAAATTGGCGTTATTTTTCTCATCCCTTCTAGAAATGTTGCGATCTTGCAGCGGCGAATAGGCTTAGGCTCCCAACGGTTTTTAAACATCGGATAATATACAACGGTAGAAAGTTACTTTAACTATTTTAAGAGCTTTTAAGCTCTTTAATGGAGAATTTATAGAACGTGACAGCCAAGAAGTACCTAAGAATTAACGGTGTCCTAGTTCATATTACGACCTGAGACTGCTTAGCACACACATTATTAACATTTTTTAATATACCAACCTATGCACTTTCAGCATATTATCTACGTACATTACATGCTGGAGAGTTATATTGATTATTATCTTTCCTGTTTTTTCAGACACAGACATAAACTTATCATGCAACTAAGGAGAGTGACCTGCACAAGTGCACAAGGTAAGTAAATAAATAAATTATTTTCTAACCCCTAATTATTATTAAGTAAGCATTTGCTTGATAAGTTTCTTCTTAGCATATTGTAATCAATTTATGATTGTTAGTAATAGCAGTTAGAGTAACAAAAAATAATTAAAAAATAATAACTACAAAGGAAATTCATGATAATTCAAAAAGTGTACACAATGGCGTCGTCGCACAATTTTATGGAAACAGCGCCATCTATCAATTGACGCGCGAACTTAGTTATTAGAGGTTCGAAGTGAAGCAAGGTAAGTTTGTACGTTGACTTCGTAGTTATTTTAACGTCGAACAGATGTCGCTTACACCAGTTAGCATCATGTAAAATAATAGACGCTTTGATAAAACAAATTACAAACAATATCTTTTGTTATTCACTTTTTAAGATTTATGAAAGAAATTAAAATCACTACTATGATAAAGAGGATGTTCATAATAAAGTCTAAACTGGCACCCAATTGTAGCCTAGTGTTTGAAAATAAAATAGATAAATAACTAAGTACTTACTATAATTAAACCGTTGGTCAGTTTTTTATTATTGGGTATTTCGGAAAGTCTATTTATCTATCTTTTTCAGAAAGCATGATTAAAGCTGTTCTTAACATCCAGATTAAGAATCAAACTATTAATTGGAAACCAATAAGTAAAATGTACAATCATCATCTTTTGTAATGTATATTCAAACATTCGAAGCTTGGACTTTAAATAGGGTAAATTACATATAATTAGTATAAATTCATACCTCGTTCTGATATTATACTATGTATAACACCCATGAACTTTAATTTTAATATAACCCTAAATTACTATAATTACCATTAAAATACCTTAAGTATAGGTCCGTTTGCCGCCAAAGCCTCAGTTGCTATTAGCCACCAATCTTGAGTTCAGATCTGAATGATACTTATGCCATTGTAATTACGGACAATTGGCATTCCAACTATGGCATAACGACGACATTGGACCCTATGTAAGGTCTTTAATCATTGCTATTATAAAATTAGTTACAGTTACCTACCTATTATGTTTATTAGTTGTACTGTGTAAAAGAGAACAAGTGCTTAAAGCTTGTAGCGTATATCTAATAATTCGCCAAGTACTAGTCGAACTCGGACATGGAGGCTTCCGTACCACGAAATGTTTATTATTTTTATTCATTTTATTATTTTCAACAATACTTAGTTATATGAAACAACATAAGATGGCGTTGGGGTGATGATGAATGATACGTAAATTTTTCACAATCTTTTGTAAAAATTTCATGTGTATATTATATTACGGTTCCGGAGATATAGCCCTGTGACAGACGGACAGACGGACAGACAACGAAGTCTTAGTAATAGGGTTCCGTTTTTACCCTTCGGGTACGGAACCCTAACAATACATCGAACGTTGTTTTATGATGTTTTTTTCTGCTATAAAAGTAATGTAAAGTTGGTAAGTTAGTATGATTGCTGGAAGGTCATCTCAGTTTTATTTATATTGGAGTAGCAGTCCACCTGACGGTGACTGGCCATTGCCACCCAGATACGATTAGATTCCTACCTGACGTCGGCCAGAGATGCGCCGCTTCCCCTGAGGACTAAGCTGGCACGCCTCAGAAAAGTATATCTCCTTTACCACACCATTCAAACCAGAACAGCGCTCAACACTGCTCTTATTAAATAGTAATGGGTACGGCGGTGGTGCCGCCAGAGTCAAACCACCACCTTCAAAATTTGAATAACAATCTAATGCAAAGTCATAAATAACGCTTGTATACTTCAATTACTTTTCCTTTTACACATGTTCCGTTATTTCATTAATTGATTTATGTTCTATATCAATTACAAAGCACTCTTGAATCAAAGGAAATCAATTTTTCCATTAGCTGGTACATTCCGTTAATTGAAGAACCCTCAGATAGCGTACCTATTGTTAGACTTTGATTGGTATTTTCGGTTGAATGCAGATAAAATAAACTCAATCTAAAAACGGATATTGAATACGATAAATATATACAAAATTAAATATATCCAAAGTCTAACAAATATCGAAATCTGACAATTATTGCCTGTTAAAAATTGTTAAATTTAACTATTTTGTAGGCAAAAAATGTATACACTGACTATTCATTTTTGATGTTGTAACATGTCAAAAAAAAATAATCGGTAAATACCTCTACATAATTATACTGACTTATTAATTATAAGATATCTAATTTTTCTCATGTCTCATTAAATACATAAGTACCTCATTTTAAAATTATAATTATTTACTGTCATTACCTTGTATAATTTCTGAGTCTTAATTTAATACAACCTTCTTAAAAACAGAAACCCTCCAATTACGAACTAGAAAAAATTAAGCTCAAAAGGAAAATGCAGTAATGAGGATGCAGCTGATTCACTAAAAAAGGTTGAATTCTGAGCCTGAATCATTATAGTTGCATTTAAAGGATGCTGCCATCTTGAGAACTTGCCTTCACTGGATTTTTTGCGATAACGAAATTTTATGAGTTAACAACCGCCAAAAAATAGCTCTATCTTTATATATCCTTTCAATTTTCGGGGGTTGATTTATCAAAATCTCACTTTAGTACTTACCTACTTTGTATAAGAACTTCAGTATACAATTTTATTAATATCAAAACACAGCAGCGCTTTAATCTGCCGTTTTAGGAAAAATAGTTGTGGCATTGGTGCCTTCCGAGTCCGAGTCCGAAGTCCGAGTCCGAGGAATTAATTTACCTCGCATTTCGTTTCTAAAACCCATCTGTATCTGTAGGAAGCTAAAAATAGAGCAGGTGTTCTATATGGAGCAGATTCACTGACGCGTTGTAGCCATTTCTAAAGTTCTAATGCCGTATAAGTAAATAAGTAAGTCTAAGTTACCCTTTAAACTTAAGCATCTATACATTCCGATCCGGTAATAATTAAGTGACAAGATTATACCTAACTCATGAATTCCAAAAGCCGTTTTTTGGCTAAATGTAAAAAAAATCATATCATATTTTTTGCTGCGTTTTTATCTTATTCCGTTCTGTGCAGTTCCATTCCGTTCGGTTTCGTTTTGTTTACTTCTATTCCGTTTCGTCTATTTACTTCTGGTCAGTTCATTTTCGCGTTATTCCACAAATTGTGAAGTTATACCTACTTCATCGGAATTCAGAACTAGTTTACCGATTAATGCGAAGTCAAGCTCTCTAAAGTAATAACACATACAAAGACATTATAATCATATGTGACATGTGTAAATATGAATGATTTGAAAATAGCAAATGACCTTACAATGATCACGCAAACATAAAACATAATAAACTCAAATTCAATTTGGTACGAATCCAAATTCGTGTTTGTCTAGCATTTCAGTTAAAATGTTTGCCTTGTCGATTGGCATGACTTGACCTTCGTCGTAGCAAATATAAAAGATACTGTGATTTTCCCAGAAAATTCCTATGAAGGCATCTTCTCTGTAATAAGGTACTATGGTACCATGATATCAACTCTTACGATACATACTTTGGTATTAATTTGGACTAATCTGTATCAATTTTGATAGGATTTCCATTTATAAGGAATTTGCAGGATTTTATAGCTCTTTAAAGTTTACCTATTCCAAACATTAAATATAGTATACTTTACCTTAAATATAGTTTAATATACTAAAAAATAAGCAAACCAAGCTGCAATACGATGTTTGTTTCCATAGACACCTATAGAGTAAAGTTAGTCACTCACCATCCACCTTCAGACAGCGTATGAAATTGAAAACGGATTCAATTAAAACCTCCTGGCGTCGATAAACAAATTGACTTCGATCGTCAGTTATCTAGTTTAACTAGGGAACTATTTCTAACCCGACCTTATGTATTCCTTAGCTAATGAACTCTTCTTGTGTTGTAACTATGACGTATGTGATTATCTGCTCTAATTATACCGCTTTGAGTTTAGAGTTTTGAGTTTTGGTCTAGGACTAAAATGAATTAGGACTCCGATTGTCTTTCGTTGGATCCCGAAGACCATCACGTAACGTAAAGGCGGCCACTGGGAAGGTTTTAGTGAGTAAGAATAGCACAGTGTCATTCCCACGGCACGGGAAAAAGGTAAAGGTTCCCCCCTCATCAAAAAAGGTATTTTATTCCCAAGAGCGATATAAATCATCCGCGATCAGGTGGGTTAATGACCTAAAGGGAAAACCAGAAAATTAATAAATCTTCCCGTTCTTCCCAAACAGTTCTTCCATCATCATCAAGACTGGCTAAAGAAATAATGTAAGCTAGTAAAATCGCGGCACAGCTACAAAACGAAATAAAACATCACTTAAAAGCTGCTAACGTAAGCCCAATCTAAAACTGTTATAAAAACCCCATTGGAATCTTCAATACACATTTTTCATTTCACATATTTACTTATATCAAGAATCTTTGAGTCATTTATTCATATTTTTAAAAGGAAGTATTCATATGAAATTTTCCAGATATCATTGGGTTAAATTGTCCCAATTCCGCTTGTCCCAGTATTAGATGCTCAGCTCTGATTTCTAATGTAAACAGAGAAAGTGGGTATGAAACTGGAAACCTGTGACACGTGTCAAGCAACCTGGATATACATTTCAGATACAATGGGACAGGAGTTGCCGGACCTGTCACGTCCTCATTAGCCGGCGTTAGGTTACAGCGCTAACAGCTACCGTGACGGCTTTCTTACGCTGAACAAATACGTGTCGTATACTTAAATATCTTATTGTAAACACGCGACTTGTATAATATACTTACTGCCATATCTACAAATTTAAGTGACGTCGAACGCGGTTGAGAATCCTCTGAAAATGGTAGAACCCTTTGTAGAAGGACTCCGGCAGCACCACCACCTCACATTTTTCTGCCTCATAACAGCAGTGTTAAGCGCTGCTGTGTTCTGGTTTAAAGGGTATGGTAAGGAAGACATACTTTTCCGAGGCGTTCCAGCTTAGCCCGTTTACCATCAGGTGGACTGCATGCTCGTCTGCTACTCCTATAATATAAAAAATATGGGCGACAAAATTATTAGAAACGAATAAATACAGAATTCCTTTATTAATCGGTTAAAATTGATATTAATATGTGTTTCGGAGGTAAAGTTAAGCCGTCAGTACCGATTGCTATCATCAATCGGTATGGTGTCGCCAAAGGCCTTATACATGATTCAAAAACATTCGACAGATTTATAGTATATCTACCAATCCCAAGTTCCCAACCTTTCTCCATAAATCCGTATTTGGAGCGTGTTTAATCCATACCTCCAGCTATCCAGCACATATCTATGATAAACTTATAAAAACCTATAAGTAGGTACAAAATTTACAAATCTAGGAACATTCTTGAATAATATCTAAAAAGATCTACTTTAATGCAATACAATCAAAATTTGAAGAGACTAAGAGTCTTCGCAAAACAAGACACTTTATGTACTTATGAGAAATTAACGATCAGTTCTTATGAGTCGTAGACTCGTAGCACTTATAGACAACTTCGTGACAAATGTATTCACAAGGTGCGGTGCGTAGTGGACTTTAAGAAGAGTGATAACAAGATGTCGTAAGTGATGACGACACCACAAGATTACCCAATGACGCGTGATCATTAAATAAGGCTCACAAAACGAGATCAAAGTCTGTGTCATTGTTTGAAAAAGATTTTCGGACAAGGGATACAGAAGGGTTGCAGAAAATTCATGAATCCTTATTGGTATCTTTATAAAAATTGTGGAGTAAAATCAATTCTTCAATATATAAATAGCATTTTTTTATATAATATAAGAGTAGCAGACGAGCATGCAGCCCACCTGATAATAAGTGGCTACTGCCGCCCATGGACATCTGTAATCAACCCCAGATAGAAATAGATATTCCTACCTGAGGTCAGCCACAGATGCGCCGCTACTCCTGAGGACTAAGCTGGAACGCCTCGGAAAAGTATGTCTCCTTTACCACACCCTTCAAACCGGAACACAGCAGCGCCTAACACTGCTGTTATTAGGTAGAAATAGGTGTGGCGGTGGTGCCGCCGGAGTCGAACCACAAAGGGTTCTACCACCTTCAAAGCATGGACTACACCTGATGGTAAATGCTACTTATATCGCTACACGAGGTACTGCCGCTCATAAACATCTGTAATCAACCCCTCAAGATTAGATTCGAATCTTAGGTTGACCGCAAATGCGTAAAATGCAAGTTGGAACGCCTTGGACAAGTATGTCTGCCTCACCACAGTCTTCAAACAGAAACACAGCAGCTCTTAACAATACTGTCACTAAGCAAAACAGGTTAATTTCTTAATACTACAAGAATCTTATAGTCTAAGCAATACTGGTATCATCAATAATAATTATTTTCTGTATTATATAAATTAATTAACCGCTAACATAATACACATTATGTAAGACTTCAAACCCAAGATATTTCTGTCGACATTAAATATCTTCTAAATGGCATCCCTCGAGATGGAATTCCTTTTAACCGCAAAATTGCGTACCGGCGGTGAGAAATCCCGCCTTATCAGCTGTCAGCCACTTAGGAATCTGAACGCAACTTAAAGTAAAGTAGATGTAAAATAATCAGGTACAAGTTATTCAAGTGGAATTAAATTGTTGCTTTATGTCATGTACAAAAATGTAGTTAAATGTAGGTTTTTGTTGAATCCAAGTACTAGATAAGTATAATATTTCTGGAGTTTGTATAACTCTTTGACGTTCGAATCCAGAACCACCACCATAGTGCATTCCTGTTCCTTATTGCCTGTAAGAGAAGTATCAATCGCGGCTGTATGCCAATTTGAAAAATGTGATATACCTAACCAAGATGAGGTATTCTCATAAATTAGAATAACCACTTACCATCAGATGGACCGCAAGTTTGTTCGATACCTCGATAGTTGTTATAAACACTTTTACATTTTAGTGAATTCTTCATTGAACTCAGTACCTATAGTATTTCCAAAAAGTAAGAAAAAACCTTTTTATGCTTCTCTACCATACATAAATATCTAGAAAAATTCAGGTTTATCCTTATAGAGTCTAATCAGTGATTAGATTCAATGAGGATAAATTGCAATAATTACTATGCAGCCTGTATTTATATCAAATACTACTACCACTATGATTAGTGCACAATATCAATAATTATGATTAAGAAACGTGTTTTGACACGGTGTGAACACAAGGACGCGATCAGCTGTGTCATGTCACGCAGCTGAGGCCAATGCGCACGCGCCGCTCGCCCTAACTAGGTTATGCCCTAGCCCTAAGGTATTGATGTGTAACGTAACTGTTACCGTAATTGTAGGTGTTAATGTCTATTTGAGCTTATATTTCAAGGTTGAAATAGATATGTGGATTAATAAGGCTTAATCATTTTTTTAGATTCCACTGCGTTGATGGTATCAATACTACTAACGGTAACCCTGTTTCTGTTCATGGATGGTGTATTGGCTATTGTTTTGGTAGTAGCCATTTCATTGTCCCTGTAGTTCCGGGACCAGAATAGGGCTACGGTATCCCCTGCCTGTCGTAAGAGGCGACTAAAAGGGGGCTTCCGGGGTTGCGGACGGCAAGAGTGGGAGCTCGAACCGCCTGGCCAGCAACCCCGGGATGGACGGCGGTATGTGTGGTCGCATACCGTCGTGAACACCAGATGGTGTGGTGAGTTTCAAGCTCACCTGGGCGGAGCCCGACGGTGCAACGCGCCAAGTGGACTCCGGTTGCGTTCCGTTGGAGATCCCGGAGTCCTCTACGCAGCGCCGAGGACGGCCACCGGGGGGGTTTTAGTGCGGTAAGAATCCCACATAACCCCGTGCCGCTCCCACGGCATAGGGTACCTTTTGAAGGTTTCCCCCTCGTCAACAAAAAAAAAAAAAAAGTAGCCATTTCATATTGCGTGATTTATCCTATTAGGTACAAGGTTTCTATGTAAATATTATCCAACAATAAAAGAGCTTTTTATTTTTTTAAGACACAGGCTGTGGCATTCAACAAAATAAAACCGATGTCAAGCTTAAAGCAAATTGTTTTAATTTTAATTTTTATGTAATTGATTCCGGCTCCCTTTAAACTACCTACCACTTAGATCTAAGTATCGCAAATGCTATTCGTATTGGCATTAAAGTCTAACATTCGCAAAATAGCGCTTACAAAGAAACGTTTAACAGGATACAATAAAATTCTCTCGCATTAAATCCGTAAACACAGTTGCGCACTTAAATAACTTTAACTGTTTATTTGACCGTTTGCTAAACCGTTCAAATAATATTACGTTCCGCGCACAGTAGTCAACCGTTTAAATTATGACTATTCTTTTGCCGCTATAATAAACTTACGGGGAACAGTTTAAAGAAACTGCTTATGTGTCCGTTATTCTAGTCAACTGTAGAAAATGTACTTAGCTACTTGGTAAGGCAATTCGAACATCTAAGGTCGTGCCGAAATCTGTTCTCTATGTCTTCATTTTTTTTTAATCTGCATCGTTTTTTGGTTGAGGATTATTCTGGCTTTTTTATTGTAGACATAGGAGCAGAAGACGAGTATGAAGTCCGACTGATATTATGTAGCTATTGCGGCCCATGGACATCTGCAACCAACCACACAAAAGACCTGATTCCCACCTGAGGACGGCCACAGATGTACCGCCACCTACACTATCCCTGAGGACTAAGCTGGTATAACTCAGAAAAGTATGTCTCTCTTACCACACTCTTCAAATCAGAACACATCACAGCTGTTGTTAAGCAGAGAAATAGGTGTGGCGGTGGTGCCAACGGAGTCGAACAACAAAGACTTCTACCACCTGCTAATCTAAATCACGTTCTAAGTTCTTCTACGCGCGTACGCTTTAAGTAAAGACTTATTACAGCGTGTCATGAAACGAACAAAATATACTCCCTATTGAAGGAGTTATTCTGTAAAAAAGGTTGCAGTACTTTGTCTAAGAGGGGTGTAATTTGAGTAAGGCGTAAAAGAGTACAACACATACTGCGATCGAAAGCTTCTTTACATAAGTGGCACTTCACATCGAGTGTATTAACACTTAGGCGATGGAATTATCTATACATATTATTATACTCTTATTATTATTCGACTAACTTACCTAATAGGACCATGTTAGTTCTTAAGAGTGGTAGTGAAGTTTATGAAGTGGTGATAGACTTAAGGTAGATGCGCCGTCCGACTCTATATGTATTGACCTCTACATGTTATGTTGATTTATTTATGAGAGTAACCACTTAATTTATATGGACAAAGTAGATGATGAAATTTAAAAACGTTCATGATTTAAATAATTGTGATTGCTTGCAAGGATGACCGCGCCTGTTGACCTTAGTTTTTTTTTGTTTTCGATAACTATACTACACATAAGCTTCGTAAATACCAGTACGTTCATATTAATTACTTTGCAAAAGTATTGATTGGTACTTTTATGCGCATTCTGATGGTTCAATATGAAATAGTAACGTAAGTTATATAAACTACTTAAAAGTCTATGTGCCCTAACTTTATATAATACACACACACTTTTGTAGTATTTTAAATCGACTTCCCAAAGGAAAGAAACAATAAATGCAATTTATCATTAGTCATTACATTGAACGGGATTCCACTGTGTAAACTATAAAACAAGTAAACTACCTAACAAGTAAACCACTTCAAGTAGAAACATTATCTCTTATATTAAGTTTATGTTTTGGAAGACAACATCAACTACCCTTTACACGCCTACTCGGTTAGAAAACTCGCATCAACCTTCAAACATCACTGCCCTCAAGCCTCAAAACCATCTGTCGGATTGCGTACAAGCCAATTTGTATCGCTCAATATTTTCCCCAAGTTCATATACTCAGTGAAGCACAAATTCATATTTAGATCATGTTACATAACCATCGAACCGCGTGGTTAAGACGTGGTTATAAGCACGCCCAAGTAGGCAAATGAGAACGAGTGAAAAATCGATTATTCAACAATCGATTTATATTTTTTCTTAGTCAGTTATTATTCGATTGGTATAAATAATCGATTAATAATGATTGATTCTTGAAACTGAATTGGAATGAGTTACATTTTTCAATGATGGCAATTAATCGTCAATGATCAATCTGAATTTTGAATTTCGAATTAATTTTAAGTTCTAGCAAACCATTTGGGGCCGCGTATTACTGACCGCTTACTTAATAAACGATTTCTTAAAAATAATCGATTTACTAAAAATATCAATTAATAAAAATCGATTTTTATTAATAGATTTTTAAATAATAGATTTTTACGATTATTACAAAAATCGATTATTACACAAAATGATCGATTTTTGTAATAATCGTTCTCATCACTGCGCCCAACGTCTCAACGATAATCATTTACCATGTGGCCCAATATAACGGCTCTCAAATTCCAGTTACCCGGGTCATCACGATGTACCCGATAACACAGATACATTATCCGTTGACCTACGAGTTGATCAGATTGCACGCCGGTAATGCAAGACACGCCTACCGAAATTACACGCTTTATGGTCTGCCGTCGTGTGGACTTGACGTAATAATATCGGACAGATATTTTAACGGTATAAATATTGGTTTTGTAATACATTCAGCGTGAAATAGCCTACTATGCTGAGAATTAGGCGTAAAGAAGGTAGTAGAAGTTTAGTTAATACACCTTTAACAATATGATGAACTAGCTGACCCGGCAAACTTTGTACTGCCTCAAAATCTATTTATCAAATATATTTCATATAAAACATAGCCTATGTCACTCGTAGATAATGTAGCTTTCGAATGGTGAAAGAATTTTTAAAATCGGTCCAGTATTTTTTGAGCCTATTCATTACAAGCAAACAAACAAACAAAGTTTTCTCTTTATTATTATAAACACTTATATTTTATATTTAAACACTTATATTTACACTAATATTTTAGTGTAGATAACTGTTGACACCATCTATTACGTCACTACTAAAGTCACATATCTTATTATTTTTAATGAGCATGATTCAAAAACCTGTAATTGTTTAATATTGATGAATTGGAATACACAATAACGCGAATGACCAAATTTAATACTACTCTCTTTAACACATCAGAAACATTATTGCAAAAACACAATGAAATAACGTGCCATGACTAGACATACGGTCTGACAGCTAACGAATCAGAAGGGAGGGATAGAACGACGCGAAAATAGAAGCCTTTTAAAAGCTCCTTTCAGTATTTGCTATAGAAAAGAGTTTTGAGTTACGTCCTGAAGCCGTATTGAGTCGACACTTGACGCTGCAAGGGCTATATTGACTCAATGCGAACCCCTCTATACTTGTTTATGCGAAAGACTTTGATGTTGAAATGTTCCTGTTATAAGAATACTTGGACACCTCGATCCTCTGCTTTGTTACAAGTTGTTTGTTATATTTGTATTCGAGTTTTTAATGTACTCTACTGTGACTGTATCAAAATGTCATATGTTTAACTAGTGGGAGTGTTGAGTAAACATTAGCATTTAAAGTAAGTGTAAATGTTATTTATACAAATGTTATTTTTTGTAATTTTAAGTAGGTATCAAATACAAATAGGATAGAAGTTCTTGAAGTAGAGTACCGCTGTGTTTATACCCTACCATGAGAGAATACCTACTGTTGTTATAGAGCTGAAATAGGTGTAGCCATTATGCCGCTTAAATCTTGAAGAATTCCACTAACTTGAAATACAAGTTAGTGGAACTCTTTTGGTGCCCTCTGTTGGATGTATATCCCCACATCTACGGAAAACCTGAAGCTTACGCCTATCCGCTCCAATACGAATTGGCCCAGAATCGGATAAATATTGGTATGAAATCCTTGTCGAATTTTACCAAAACTCCTGGAACCGGCGTAAAGAAAGCTATGCCTCAAAATACTCTTCAAATCCCAACTCCAGACAGCGCCAGACGTTACTTTGTAGATCGATTAGGCTTCACACAAGCTACGCGAAGCGGCTTCATTAACTTACATTTATTTCCCACCTTCTACCTGAGACACTAATCAGTCCATACTCGTTTCGTGAGCAAGGTGAAACTTAAAAAGTACTTGTATTTTGTAATGGTCTATGAAAGTGTCAATTTCAAGCCAATTATCACGTTTGTGGAGGTTGGTCTACTTACATAACCGGCAAAGGACGTTCTGAATGATCTACCTCATTGCCTACCTTTCACTCTTCAATGTGAACTACTAAAATAGTGGGCTAATTACACAAAAATGCTCTTTGACGTCTAGTTTCAAAAGAACTTTGTTAAGTCTGTTAATTGTTGCTTAAGAACACACGCTTTGGCCAATATTCCTCAAAGCCCACTTAGGTACACTTACATAAGAACTGCTCGCTCGATACATCACTTTCTCTTCGTAGATATCAGTATACTTTATTTAGGTCATCGGATTGAATCGCATTATATTGTTATGCATGCTGATGGACTACATCAAAACAAATCAAAAGATATTTATTCAAATTCGCCTTAAATTCTTTTTAAAATTCAACAGGCTGGGACCACAGCGGTGTTTCCTTTCTTTTTTATTTCTATACACCTACGGGAGCACTTAGGAGTTGTCATTTACAATTCTTTTACTTTTCTTAATACTGAATAATATGGAATGACCTATCTTCAGAAGAATTCCCTAAGCGCTACTAATGGATTTCTAAAAAGGTGCAAAAACAGCTCTTATAGACTTTTATGGTGTTTCAAAATGTCAAAGGTGATGGAAATCATCAGATGGCACTTACACCTTATTGCTAGACTCTATTAAATATTATGTTAAAGTATTCTTCGCAATCCTATAGAAGTTATTAAAATAACTATGGTGAAACTGGTATTTTTACGCGTGTATTTATCTTTAAAGTATTTTTATAAAATAATTACCGTGAAACTAGTATTTTTACACTGCGCGTACCTACTTATCTTTGATGTATTTTTATAGTAAAGTCGTTTCGTATTTTATTGTTGATACGAATACAATTTTCCTCAAGAGCACGTACCAAGGTGTCCTTGCGAAATCAATTTTGCGGTGTTCTGCCAGTGAATTCTTATCTTTCATACTTCATTATGCTTACTGCTATTCTTAAGTAACAGATTAGGTTGTTAAGCAATAGTTGTACTCTAAAACAACATTCCTTAAAACAAGTATTAAATTTAATATTATTTAGTTAACTTGTCTGATTTGAAGCGAAAGCTTCATATAGCTCTATCTTTATGTAGCTACTCGTTTATTAACCGACTTCCCAAAGGAAAGAGAATATCAACCTGTGGATACCAGCAGCTTACTCCTCAGGAATGTCAACGCTTATGTAATCGGCTTCAGTACCCGTACCATGAGTTTTTACGTTTTGACAAATATGACTGTTTTGGTATTTGTTTACGTATTTGCCCATACAATTTCCAATCAGCGCCCCTAGCAGATTATATCAGAACTTGGAAATAGTATGGGCCAATAGGTAAACACATACCAAAACAGACATATTAGTCAAAACGTAAAAACTCATGGTAAGTGTACAGGTAGACAGCTTACAAATTAATGTCTATGGCAGTGACCAGTAACCCGTAGACTGTCAACGGGTTTTTTACTAAAATCTTTAAAAATGCAGATAGATAGACGTTACATAAGTTTAAAACTATTGTAACGATTTTCAGACGTAGTTTCCTCCAATATTTTCTTCCGCAGAAACAGCAAGCAATAATTGTTTTCTAATAGGCTTACATACTATAACTTCCAATTTTTATTTTAAATAAAATTTCTGGATTTCGAACCCTATATATTCAATATGGCAAATCGATTCATATCACTAGTCCATCATTGTAGGAATGTGAAGCATTTAACGCACACAACACAATTACGAAACTACAAACCTACTGAGGATACAATTTCAGGTCGACGCCAATTAGGCCACTATTTTAGTTAACGTAGCGTATGTCAACGGCCTTAGCACCAAGACAAAGAAGCGTAGTATTACAAAATAACACCTACGTATGCGTATTGAGACGCAACCGGCCAATGTATTGGAGCCGTACCTAATACGATGTCATAGTCTCGTTGCATTATTCATTTTTGGCTCTCGCTCCAAACTGGTTCCATTTTCCGTGTCACTCACGGACCTTTTAAGGTATATTACAAACGAAGTCAATTTTCACATCCTGAGATATTGACACGCGTTTTTGTAGACGAGTCGTGACTAATGTATAATAGTCTTTTTCATTCAATTATAGTCTCGATGGACCGAGGCACGAACAAATTTATCTTAGAAAATCAATTTCAACTTTATCGAAGTCGGACAGACTTTGATTACTTTAATGTTTTTACTCACTTTTGGTAGAAAAATAAAACTTTACGATAATTAATTGGTAACCTCACGATATTAATTAAAAACTTTACAGTAGGTTAAGTTCATATACGTAGATTTTGAAGGTCGTAGAACCATTAGTTGTTTGACTCCTGAGTTCAATATTATAAAAAAATCCACAGCAGACCAATTAACTTCATAATAAGATTAAATACTTGTAGAGACTACAAATTCATCATCAACCCATTACTGTCCCACTGCTGGGCACGGGTCTACTCCCATAATGAGAAGGATTATAGTCCACCGCGCTGGCCAAGTGTAGATGAAAAAGTACTAGTGGAAAAAAGCAAAAAAGCCAACGACACGCGGTGTTCCCAGGCGGTCACCCATCCAAGTACTGACCGCGCCCGATGTTGCTTAACTTCGGTGATCGGACGAGAACCGGTGTATTCAACGTGGTATGGACGTTGGCGCCTGCTGTCATGAAATGTTACGATCATTGAGTCATTAATTGAGGTTATACAATCAAATAATTGGCATTGCTATAAATCCCTCCTCCTCTCCTCGTTTAGACTCCTCGATTAGAAATTAACCCTCAATATAATCCTTAATGTAACTATCTTGTCTAGACAATATAATACATGGATAATCATCGAATATCTTCAAAATGACTTAAGATGGAAAAAGATATTCGACGAAATTCCATCTACAGGCTTTTGAACTCATTATTTTTATGTTTTCTTGTAGTGATGTCGTTCTAAAATCGATGAATCGAAGATCCAGTAATGTCCAGATCTCCAGATCGATTCAGTGAATCGATCTTTCACCCCAGAAAATCGAAGGTCGTTCTTTTCGAAGTTGGTTCAATGTGTTAATGAGATTTTTTGTTATTGTATGATTTGTTACACTTCGATTCGAATCGATTCAGGAATCGATATTTTTTAGAAAGAATCGCCATCCCTATTTTCTTACGTTTTGTTGCATTGAAATAAAAGGATCAATAAATGTATATCATTGATATTTACGACTCGCTGCAAATATAAACTAAATTGCAGCGATTTATTATATCATGTTTCATAACGATCGAATATTAGTTTTTATGTTTATATTTTATTAATATTCGAATAAAAACAATGCCAATATAATAAAATATTCAAGACAGGTATCATTTAATATAGTATTCGTGTCGTTTCAAATATTATGTTACAAAGCAATATTCAAGTTAATTTATTAGTAGTTTGCAGATCGCCAGTTTATATTAATTAAAGAGGATTAAAACTTTGAAATATAATTTTACATAAAAGCAACTCGATATTGAAATTATAAGAAAACGTAGCAACAGAACAGAATTAGCTTTTTTGTAATTTAGTCGTATTATCAAAATGTTATGCATAATACATAGATTAGTAAAGATATTTCGCCGCCTTGAAATTGAATGAAGCCACAAACGGCTTATTAGTAAGTTCTTTTTTTGAATTCTTGTCAAATAAAAACATTTTTAGAGAAAATTTACGAATAAATAACTAATATTGCGTAATTTACATACTAAATAAATAACTATTTCAAATATTTTTGGGACATTTTAGCACGGAGACGTGACAAAACTTTTTTACGCAACTATTTCAATTCTCAAAACTGGGTACATTTTCTTGTTAGGAGTGAGTAATCTTTACTAATCTATTGTATAATATGAGATTTTACTCTACTCGTAATAAGAAATTTAACTAACGTTTCCAATATTACAACACGGGTGTTTTATTAAAGTTATTTATAACAACAAAACATTCAAAAATTGAAACTTAGAATTCAAGGTAACCATTGCATAACTAATTGATTCTGAACTTTTATTCTATAACATATAATTGTCTTAGGCCATGCATTCAGCAAATTATGTTATTTATCTATTAAACAACCAAGTTGACGTAGGTACTTCAAATCATCAGTCCACCTAGGCGGGCGATCTACTTATTCCTTTTCCAAACCGTCTCCATCCTATATTATATATTCGGTAGAAAATTAAAATGTGATAATGGAATTAAAATAAATCGAGATCCACCATATTTTTTGTGACGCCATTTTTAAGTTTCGTAGTTGATGTTATTCATTTTCTTGATCGTGGTGGAATTCTAATGTTTTATCGTTTTCATAGCGCGTTTGTTAAATTGTGTGTAGTTATTACATTTTTGTATGTTGTTGAGTTTCTAAAAGTTTTAGTTTTTTGTTAATTTATTCAGGTTTACAATACATGTAATCTTATTTTGACAATGACATTTCTTTGTTTACATTTTGGACACCTAATTCTGAATCAGACTATAGACCCTTCTTTGCCGCGCTACCTTTCTTACGGACGACGTGACCACGTGACCAGCCCATTTCCACTACAATCTACTAATTCTGAAAGCTTTTCGACAAGTTTCGTTCACCCCATCATATTCGCAAAAAAATGTGAGCCGTCACGGGACGCCTGGCAGATGTGAAACATCAACATTATTTTGTAAAAGTAATATGCAGAAAAGAACATATTGTGATAGGAACTAAATGTGTCATAATGATAAAATAAAATATTATGATTTTTTTCCAGATAACGATGACTATTTATTGAATTCGATTGCGCATGGCGACGCGTCGCCACACCGTAAACACTACTGCATATAGACTGTATATATATACCATCGTATAGCGTGGCGACGCGTCGCCACGGCATGCATCGCCACGCCAGAAATCGGTTTTACGTGCGGCTATAGATGTTTCACATCAAAAATCGTCAGATTCTGTCATAATCTTCATAGCTAGCTAAATGATTGAATTCTGTTTGAGTGACGTTGAGTGACGAGTTTATTACAAATTACTATTGATATACAGTAACAAAGGATCCATAAAGCTGCAGTCAATAAAATCCTTGACTAATTATTTGAAATGAATCAGTTAATAGCGTCCGCGTTTTTGTTCCGCGTCGTTCATGGCGGATGGCCTATTGTCCTGCGAGACCTTTGTCAGGACCCGTGATTGCTATATTAAACGGGTTTTTAAAATAAAATGAAGTATATTTTAAATATACTTTAAAACACCAGAATCCAAAAATCCTTATTTAGAAATAAATGAACATTAAAATATAACGTATTACTTAATAAATAAATATTTTTTTAAGTAGGTAAATGTTTGATTTTCATGAGTAAAAAATTTTGAATATTTTTCCAATAAAAACATTAACATTAGGTACTTATAAAAAATAATATAATTATTAGAGACTAAAATATAACATGTAACAACCCAACAAAGGTAATGTTATATTAAAACATAAGATTTGTAATCATATAAATGCTTCAATGTTTTGGCATGACCCATTCGAAACAGATTCAGAATGTTACCCAACATACAAGTATTGCTTAAGAGAACAATAAGTAAAACAATGTTACCTACACTTATTTTATTCCCACAAATTTGGGAGAGAAATTGCGTAACAGTTTTGTATGTAAGTCAAGTGTATTATTGTTGTAGGTGGAAGGACCGTTGGATGTTCGGTTGCGGCACTTCATCAATTTTAGTTATAACAGCAATTATAAGAGTTGATATATTCTGTTTTGGAGGATGTAGAGGCTAAGATACTTACACGACGCGTTTAACTTCAACAAATTTATTGGCAGTTGATTACAGATATTTGTACGCTGGCAGTGACGTCTTACCATCAATTGAACTGTATCCTCACTTACCTACTTACTTTGCTTGCTTTAATATCAAAAATACGGGAAAAAAGGAGTGCTGAACTTGTGAGATTTCACGAAAAATACTTGTTTTTCTTCCTGAAATTCCCCCTGAAAGCTCCGAAGTCTTGAAATCCCATATCCGTTAAAAGGTAATATTAACCCACTTATTACTAATCCATATATGTATGGTAATATATACAAACAGAGAGCAAGTTAAAAAAATGTATTTAAAGTCTTAAAGCCGTCTAAATACAAAGTCATACAAATGGGTACTTCAATTGATTTATTTGTATATCGCTCTAGCTATATTAAAAGCTTCCAAGAGTATAACACAATTCATGGCGATCGCATAAAAGTGACTCCATCAGTCACGTGGGCGTCATAAATGAACGCTATCCATTAGATTTCCGCCGCTTTTTGGACGAAAAACCTGAATATCATAACCCGAGTTGGATTTTTCCAGCTTTTATTCGTTTTTGGGCGAAATATTCATACTTCCGCCGTGTTTTCATTGTGCCTCCATGCAGTTCATTATGAAGTAAATTTTAGTTTCGTGCGCAATAGCAAAGTTTTTGCTAATCGAAATGAAAGCGTGATTACGTTTTGGAAACAGAAAAAAACATTCGTTGCTTGAATTTGACTTGATATAAGAATATGTATTTTTTTTGCTTATTATATTTTACGTATTCCTACTTAATGACCAAATAACACAGCTTTATACCTTCACTTGACAAAAATATCAAAGTAACATTTATGAAGTTAATTTTGATTTTTATTATGTAACAGGTACTCAGGATATGCGTTTTTAATTTCTTTATTGCCGATATTTCGACCCAATTGCATGGATCGTGGTCAGGGTGAAACTGCGGTGGCGGGGAGAAACCGTTGACAAGTAGGTACTAGAGGTAGATTAATCTATCTACCCTACGTCTAGTTCGTTTTTCTTTTCTAGGTTTCATATCACGACACACAACACTAACCACCTTAAACCACTTTCCTTACGCACCTTAAAAATGCATGTCGTGAGTACCCGATTCATAATAAAATGTCTCAATTCCACGATAATTTTAGTCTAAGATCATATAATTTTGATTTCTTTATATTACAATTACAATTATACCTACTTTATGTAGAGCTTACACCTAACACTTACACTATACAACTAACCTTACTTTTCTTGACGTCAATGATTAAGAACTTTTATCTCATTATTACAGCCAGTCCGCCCACTGTCCGCACACAAAAAGAAAGAAGTCGGCGCCGCTAAGTAATTGTCTAAGCCTTCATGTGACGTGGGTGCCCGTCTTGTGAAACGTAGACTATAAACATGATAAATGCGAATGTTTCCATGAATATATTAATGAATGTATGGATATCTTAATGCAGGCCTTATGAATAAAATAAAGCTAAATTTGTTTACTTATAAGCTAGAGCTTTATATGTAACGTTTCAAGCTTTTGCATGTGGCCTCGACTTTGTAGGCACATGCCCTTGCAAAAAAATTAAATTTTAACTCAAAAACTCTTACTTTAAGAGGTTTGTGTTATCTTCCGTAAAATCTTTTATTTTCACTTGTAATTTCGGTTAAATTGATTTAGTAGTTTCCAAAACGGGGAGAAATGTAGTAAAAACAGTTATTTCGTACATTCATTTATTTAGGTAATCGATATAGTATTTAGTTATAATTTAGTCACCTTTTATAAAGCACAGCACTATTTCATACTTGATCCAATTTTAAAAATAGATCAACACAACATTTACCTGTCTGCCTATAGTGAGTAAAGCCTTACATTTCACACATATAAAGCTTTACGCATACTTAAACAAATTCACTGACGAAAGCATGTGAGTTTCAGATCTTAGTTGTAATCAAGTTAAGATTAAAACTACTTCGCAACAATCCGCTACAAATATGTATGAATGATGTTTAGTTGTAATCATTGCTAATGCATAACCCTCCCTTAATTTTGGAAGTTGACAGATACCAACGCTAAATTATTCCAACCTTGACACGGGTGTCGCATTTATTCATTAACTGAGTAAGGTTTTGATTAAATTTAGAGAACCTTGCATGATACTTTTAATACAGAATAATTTACTGACATTCAATGACTTTGGTCCAGTAGGTAATATTTTTCCAATTAAAAAAAAAAATTTTAACAAAAAAATAAAACCGACTTCTATGTCACTACAAAGTAAAAAATAATTGAAATAAGTGTTGGTTTAATACATATTTCTGAAGTTGGCGCTCAATATATTTCGTTTGATAATGGCGTAAACAGCGTGTCTAATATGAGCGCCGACTTCAGAAATATGTATTAAACCAACACTTATTTCAATTATTTTTTACTTTGTAGTGACATAGAAGTCGGTTTTATTTTTTTGTTAAAATTTTTTTTTTCACCCTTTTTAGTGATGATATGTTAATGTTTTTATTAATATTATGTAAAATTGTATAAAGGTGATCATGACTAAAGGTTAGGTCTGAATTCATACGAATTGGACCCACCCGCTCTAAGGGCGCTTCCGCGCTCTGCTCGCTTTGTTTTATATTGCCTTATATGTTTCAACCTAACCTAACCAATTCAATACGAAACACTATAGGCGAGGCTACATGCAATTCTATATTGTTTGCTAGGTTAGGTTGGAACAGAAAAGTAAATAAATCAAACTAGGTGGTAAAACTCTGCGAGTGAGTCGGTCCAATTTACCTTAATTCAATAGTTAAGGAAAACTACAGCGTATTCATTAATCATATTTTATATTTGTAAGAAGTGATTGTCAAGTTACTGTTGTTTAGGCCAGCAGTGTCCCTGCATCACTAGGATTGAAGACTTTACGGTCAAAGTTATCAGGGTTAAGACCTTGAATTTTCATCATATGTGTCTGCTTAGTGACGTTAATACATATAGGAAAGCACAAAATGGCTAACTCCTGTGGTTTAACTTGGAAGCACACCAGCATATCAGAGTGAAAGAGTTGAAGGTCATGTTTTTCATTACATGTACCTGCTTAGGACCTGTAAAATATGTGTGAAAGCACTAAATGGCTTATTCATGTGGTTTAGGCTGGAGGTAACTCTGCATCATCAGATCTAAGGAGTTGAAGGTCAAAATTTTCATCATATATCTCTGTCTACCAACTTCATTACAACAAATGTCTAATCTATATACTTTACATTGGAGGCACCTCTGCATCATAAGGATTGAAGAATTGAAGTTCAATTCTTCCATCATATGTCTCTACTCAAAGACCTTATCATATATTCGTAAGCTCCAAATGCCTAACTTGTATGGTTTAGGCAGGAGGCACCTCTGCATTATCAGAGTTGAAGAGTTGAAGGCCAAATTTTCCATCATATATCTCTACCTATCAACCTTGTTAAATATCCATAAGTTCCAAATGCCTTACTTGTATGGTTGAGGCAGGAGGCACTTCTGCATTACCAGGGTTGAAGAGTTGAAGGTCGAATTTTCCATCATATCATGTTAATCTAGATACTCAATGTTCATTTAAAGTTTCATGAGAATTGAGTGGGCAGAAGGAAAGTTGTCATAAAATATGTAAAAAGCAGGGGTAGTGATGATGAGTTCCACCCCATTACTTAAATTCTAGTCATCAGAGCATACTTATGTTATAGTAGGAAAGTACCGCAACAAAACACCCTTTCATATGAAAAAAAGAAAATTGAAATTGGTTAAGAAATACTCGAGTTATTGAAGTTTATATCGGGAAAGAAAAGAAAGAAATCGGGTTTTTCCAATTTCCCGGGAAAACTGGCGAAAATTTTCAAATTTCCTCGAAATGGGACCCCCTGTGAAACTAGCCGCATACAATGGTGTATGAATCATGTCGATCGGTCGCGGCATCGTGAAAAAATCGCCGAACAAACATAAAAAAAAAAATATATACGGTCGAATTGAGTAACCTCCTCCTTTTTGGAAGTCGGTTAATAAAATGAAGAAGTTTTGTACTTTGTGCGTTAATAGAGGAAAGCACGTATATGTTAGTGGCTACCCCGTCAGGGATATCTTCGAACCACCCAAGCCCTTACATAAGCCCAAGCCCTTCAATGAATTGTATCGACTACTATCCAATGATAACAACTTGGATCGATAGCTTAATGTACCCATTAAAGCACGGGAGCACGCATGAAATTAGCCAGTATTGGCCACCCATCCAACTTCTGACCAAACCTGATGTTGCTTAACTTTGTATGTCGTTTACGATCTATAAAACCCATGGGGCTATAGGCTCTTCACCATTTCCCGAAATAAACAAAATAACAAATGATAATTTAGGAGATTTCTAAAATATTATGTACATATACACTAATATTATAAAGAG
Source organism: Epargyreus clarus clarus (assembly GCA_014595695.2). NCBI lineage: Eukaryota > Metazoa > Arthropoda > Insecta > Lepidoptera > Hesperiidae > Epargyreus > Epargyreus clarus. Next base: position 1,930,225 of record JACTTY020000060.1, on the reverse strand, counting down.
GAAAACTTTGTTTGTTTGGTTGTAATGAATAGGCTCAAAAACTACTGGACCGATGTAAAAATTCTTTCACCATTCGAAAGCTACATTATCCACGAGTAACATAGGCTGTATTTTATATGAAATATATTTGATAATAGATTTTGAGGCGGTACAAAGTTTGCCGGGTCAGCTAGTATTATTAATAATAATGGTTTAAACTTTAAGCCATACTTTATAAACAAAATTACAAGACATATGATATCTTCTATTTACTAATGCGATTAAGTATGTCGATACATATTATGTTACATACGCATGTTTACATTACAATGTACATATACATAATATCCTTGACCCAAATAAGTTGCAAATTTAAACTAGTAGTTGAGTTAGAAATGTAATCACTTTAGCAATCAATATCAGTATTACGATTAGCATATGGGATATATTTTACGCCTATACATGTCTATTTTACGCATATCAAAATTGAATTCATTTGTTTTACATCTCCTTCTGTTGATACGACTATTTTTATGGAGAAAAGATGTCCTCCAAGCATTTAATACGACTGGCCAGCAGCAAGGATGCGCTCTAAAATCCTACAGACTATAGCATAACGTTGAAACAAATATATAGGTAGCTATAAAGCAAGATGTTGCAAAGTAGTGGAGAAACGCACAGACTACTTCCGCCTGGAAGCCACGGCTCAGAGCCGCTTCTCCCATAAATAGGCACATGTACCACAGTAATAGATGTATTGTGAGCGAGTTTTATAGGTTTCTGTATGTCGTAACGCGGATATGGAATGCTATTAGTAGATATACGTTTAATGACGGCCTTAAAGACTCAGATTTTATTTATATGATATATGAGTAGCAGAAGAAATTGCAGTCCATCTGATGGTAAGTGGCTACTGCCGCCCATGCATATCTTTAATCATCCCTAGATAGGATTAGATATGCCTACCGGAGGTTGGCCACAGATGCGCCGCTACCTCTGAGGACTATGCTGGAACGCCACTGCTATTATAAGGCAGAAATATGTGTGGCGGTGGTGCCACCGGAGTGGAACCACAAAGGGTTCTACCACCTTCTACCAATCACCAGAGTCGAACCACAAATCACCTTCTACTAATAACGAACGAATAATAAACAAATGTTATTTCAAAAAAAATATATATTTTATAAATTAATAACGAAAAACAAATAATTTATTGCTTACTAATGTAAAATGTAAGTTTCTAGAATTTTAGTCACGGTATAATGCAACAACAAAATATTTTAATTCCATTTTAATAATACACTTCCAAGTTTTTAACGCTTATTTTACAGATACAAATAATAATGTATTGTAGTGCACATGCATAATGTGCATGTATAAATATGATACATATGAATGTAAAGAAAACAGAAATAACGTAGACAAATCCCACGAAGACGGTAACCATTCAAATTGTTTTGTTATAACAGTAATGCATTTTCTGACAGTAATGGATGAGTATAACTTGCAGCATGTGGTAAATGCACGTCAGAATAAGATTTAGGGATGGCGATTCTTTACGAAAAAGATCGATTCGTGTATTCAAATCATAGTGTAATAAATCGATTCACAAAAAATCGAGGCCTAAAGATTCGATTCTCCAAAAATTGATCTTCGATCTTTTCAGCTAAAAAGCGAAGATAGCGAAGAAAAAGTCATCAGGACCAAACAAGCACTGAAATACGTTTCCGTCAGCAAAAAATGTAGATAACAAATTCAACAATTTCTAGGATAAAAAAATCGATTCACTGAATCGAATCATTGCTGGAGATCGCTTATAATAATCGATTTTCTTGGCCCAAAAAGATCGATTCTTCGATTAATATCAGATCGCCATCCCTAAAGATTTGCGTGCACATGTGCAACAAAGCACAGTACCACACGCGCGGACACGCAAATAGTCTGGGAGCTTTTTGTTTCGTCAAAAAAAATACAATATTATTCTTCTGTTTTGAAACCGTGAAATTTGTGTGAATTAAGTTCAGAACAAAAATATAGATTTTACTCTTTTGAATGGAATATTAAAAAACACCAGATGTGCTGATGTAGACGGTGTTTATTTACATACAATGCAAATTGTTCCGATTGAGTACAAAGAAGATTTTTTGTAATTTTCAAGTAGAAAACAAGCATGCAGTCCAGCTGATGAATAGCTACTGTCGTCCATCGATATCTGTGATCAACCCCAGATGAGATAAAAGTACTACGAGGCAACAGATAAGTCAATTAATACAGCTTAGGACTAAGTAGGAACGCCTCGGATATGTATCCCTTTCCCTTACCACACCCTACAAACCGGAAAACAGTACCGCTTAACACTATTAATGATGGCATAAAAGTCTTTACCACCTACAAAAGGATAGTGTACATTTACAAACATACAATGAAAATCATTCCGATTGTGTACATAAAAGATATACGGACGGGTTGTTACGTTGTTGTACTGACGTCAAACACTTGAAAAAGTGCATGTTGGGCTTCAATGCAATGTTCCGCGAGGCGTTGTCTTGCTTTTTTGTCTGAGAGATGAAGCAAGAATGAGCTAGTTCGATGAAACGAGGAAAAAATACCGAACAAGCTAATAGATACAAATGTTATTTGCAAACAAGAAAATGTGTAATTTGTACGATAAATTATAAAAAGTTCTGTGAAACTAAAATTTATGACACGCACGCTTCAATGCCTAATAAAGATAAAAGGCGTATAAAAAATAAATTTTACGTTTAAAAGTAGGTATATATATTATTATATAAGTGTGTACCAATTTAAGCGGATACATTGTAGGATTTCAAATGCCTTCAAAGAAGCCCTTTTCACTAAGTCTTGATAGTCGACACTGCAAATTGAAATTCCAGTGACAGATGGAAGCATTGTACAAAGCTCATGGTGGAGCTTGCGCCGCGCCCGCCCTCCGACAGTCCTAGGGCTTCGTAGACTTACCGACAAACATTGAGCTTTAGGCTACTTACACATGAGCGACAATAATCTACATCTTAAAATTAATTATTTAGGTATATCGGTTAATTAACAAAAAAAACATCATTGGCGTAACAAGTCACCCTTTGGTAAAGAAAAACTTAGATTGACAAGGGATATAAATATATGTTATGTTTCGCTATTTTAAATTTATACTAAGAAACACATATTGTACAAAATATTTTATTGATTTTTCCTGTCCAACCTTCAATAAGAATAGTGTGTCCAACATTCAATACTAATAGTAAGTTATAGAAAATATATAGGGTATTTATGAAAGAATTTACACTTACCCACAAGAAATAAGGTGTATTAAGGTCTCAAAATAATAATGCTTTTGTGTTCTCACTTCGATTGTAATGTCGGTCTTGTGTACGGAACCTTTCCGTGAGCAGCAGGGGCAGAGCGGCCGGCAAGCGAGCGTACCGCGCGAAACAGTCGCATCGAACAAGCAAGCATCAGTCGTAAACGAACGCGCGCGCTATCCTTACGTCGCACGTGCTCTCGCGTTCCGAAGTTATTCTCTTCGTCACACATTGTGACTGCAAGTGGAGTGAAACTTGTGAGAAAAACACACGTAAACAACTCAATCGTCTATAAATTGAATCGAAGGAAGTAGAAACAGTGTTGGAATCCCAGTTTTGTGACACGCCGACCCGAACAACGACATTGTTTTTGTTTGTACTTTTTGCCGGTGCACTAATTGCCGTTTGTTGAGGTAAGCAAACTTTGTTCTGTTTGAATTTTATTATACAGTGCTTAAGTCGTGTTTGCGTAGACCGTTGGGGTGTTTTAAAATGTTAGTTTACGTACTTGTGGTGCAAAGGAAATATCTGCGAGGCTTCGGGTTATTTGAAAACCGCATTTCTGAAAACTCATTAGTACTTTATCCCTGTTGCACAAGCAATAAAAAGGAAGCATGTTATGTCTATGGAGCGGCCTCATCCGCCGCCGCGGAACCGGTTCCAGGCCAGATGATAGTTTGTTATTATTTTTTGCCGCAACGAGTAGCCCGCTATCGATATTTTCTGTACATCAACTTGCCCGCTAAGTTTGAGATAGCGATCACTGTTTTAACTCACGACTATCTATCGAATTACACCTCGAAGTTGAAAAATAGACGCATCCGTTGATCTACAATATTATTATAACCACGCGCTTCCAGTGCAACTGGCAATAAACTGGAAAATATAAAATCCATTATTTTCCTAGTAAAATTAACTTTAGCTTTTATAGTTAAGCCTAATTTTAATGGTCTGTAGTAGTAGGTACACTATAGTGTCTCTTATAATCATAGATTAGAACCGGAATTGGAGTAACCTTATAATAATCTATGGTTATAATAAGGTTACTCCAATTCCGGTAAGATCGAAAAATTGAAATTATACGGTTTTTTTTCGATCTCGATAAGGACACATAAGTCATCGTAGGTAACTAGTTAGGTACGACACTGTTATGGTATGTCGTATAATGTCGCCAATTTTAAGAATCAAGGCGAATGTAATCTACAATTTCACTGGTATGGTTTTTAACCCACCTATTCCTTACCTATTCATTTTAAATCACACGCTAATCCATTATTAACCACAGGTCCACGAAACAGAATATTTAATCAACTAACGCTACGCACCTGCCACCCCTTTAATAAACAGAAATGCTACCCATTCAGTTAATTGAATCCCTTACCCTTTCAATATGCTACTTGCAGGATCTGTATTGTTATCCATTGTTTGCCTTGGGTATCGATATAATAGTAGGTAAATATGACCCGTATCACTTAACATATGAAGCGAAATAGGTTAGTCTCTATGCCAGTAACGAGTAATTTTCCTGATCATTCCACGACTAATTTCTTGGCTGATTATTTCCTACTAGGTATCGTAGCACCTTGTTATCAAGAGGAAATATTGTGGTAAAAATAAAATTTACTACTCTGAGAGTCAGTGTTCTATCAAGTAGAACAACAGTAGACAGTATCAGTAGTTCGAAAACAAGTTGTTTTAGCAGCATTTCATCCAGTCTGGTAGTTAGTAGCAATTAAGTAGGTTAGCAAATATTCATGAAACAACTTAAGACTCGAAGCATAATCTCGATTATAAATGCCGATAGGCTACAATGGCTACTTAACATAAGATTGATTGCTTGCAAGTTTGCTGCTTTAATGCCATGGTCAAAGAAAAAGGTGATAATGAGGAAAGATCAAAAGTAAATGCGAACCGTATTCAATCTCTTCATCGACTTACACCTTGAATATTTTAAAATAAAATGTTTTGTAATGAATACCAATAAAAAGTTATTCATTTATTTGATCCACATCAATCAAGTTGTCTCATAGTAAGTAAGTACACTATTCTCAGATTTGCATAGATCAAAATATACAGTTCATCAATTGAATCGAGTCATTTGTCTGAACTCTTTCGGCCCTTCACACTTTTACTGCGAAAGTGTTGAGCGAATTGGTATTTTTTACAGGAATGTATTTGATGGGATCATATTATAATCAAGTAGAAACTCCTATTTGCGATTGTCGAAATAACGCATTTTTTGCTCTACCAAAGGCATCTAACGTTACCAACAATTACGTTGCCCAAAAACGATCAACTGACAGGTGTCAGGCACATTGCGAGATCAGACAAATTGTATGTCAGTTCAATTGCAAAGCCGACAATGAGCAATTGATCGAGTCTGGTTCTTTGATCTCGTGGTTTGTGGGCGTTGGGTCTTATAAGGATCTCTATTTGTAGAAAAAAATACTAAAAGGATCTCTTTATATGGAACTGGATTATGATTACTAGATCGAGACGCTGCGTAATAGATAAGTATTAGAAGTACCAATCACTTTGTCTGACTCCAACTTTTGTGGCTTCCAAATTCTAGTTACTTTGAAAGAAAATAACATTGTTAAGCCTATATCAGACGTATTTATCTAACTAAGCCTTATAAATGCGCGAACTTCTGTAATTATTAGTAATGGCTCCAGACCTATTTATAGTGCACTAAAGTTAACGCACCTGCGACAGACTTTAACAGCTTCCTCTGACACATCCTGTTGCAACTGAACAGGAGACCACATGCCAGTTTAAACTTCTTGTTGCCCCATATCACTAGTGTAAACATAACTGGCTCTAAAAGTTATGTTTATGGACCATTTAATAATAACTGGTCGGTTGATAGCGTTTACATTGAGCTTCGAATTTAGTTCTACATTTTCTTGCTAGTGTAAAGTATTTTAACGCAACAATAGTTTAATGGATATCACGGCGTAATGGGGGATCATGTGATTTTTAAAAATTATATGCGTATTAAAAATAATCATTAACTGCTATGAAAGTGTGAGGAGAACATCGTGAGGAAACCCTCACGCATGAGAGGTCACAAAAAAAGTTCTCAAAGGTGTGTCAAGTGGTCCTTGCCGAGTTTAGTTTAGTTTACTAAGATCTAAACCGAGAGGGGTAAAGGATAACTCTGATGGGTAGACGACGACGAAATAATGTTTTCGTCGAAGTAAAAATATTTCCGAAAAAAGACTTACCTTTTCTTATCGTTCCCTTCAGCTATTTATCTGCAAAGGTCAAGTTATTCCGCGCCTTTGTTATGGTATAAAGCAAAGAAGAATAAACTAAACAACCTAACTTTCAATAATATTAGTGTTATGTTAGGATTACAATAATATAGAAGTTATGACTAACCCATGATAACGTTATGATATTATGATGATAACTGTAAAGATTTATCGTAGCAAAAATGTTTATGTCAGAAATGTTACTCCTAATGTTCAGGTAGCTTTGATTGAACCTGTAAAAAGCCGCAAGGCTGAAGCTTTCAGGCTTTCAGGGCTATCCATGTTTCACGCCATTATGCTACAAAATAGAGGGCACACCAACTCTCTGACAAATGAGAACCCGAACTGCATCATTTCAATGTATCCCTAATGACATTATTACATTTACGAGGACTATCCTATTATGTGATGTTTGATTTTGTAGAATAACAGTTTTTGTACCTACCTATTAAAAGATTTATCTTTATTATTAAAGATTTGAATTTGGCAGGATTTGCCTACGTAACTACATATACACATTTCGTGGTAGTAAGTTTATGTCAAACATTACTTCTTTAATTTAGATACAATAGTCAACATACAAGATTAGTCTGATAATACTCGAGTACTTGAGTTTATCTGTTGTAAACATTGGCTAACAAATCCTCGCAATCTGAAACAAGTATCTCTAGTAGGTATCCCAAATGCTATCACAGCTAGTCAAAACCCTTTGACGCCTGTTCATTCATCTTTTTAGACCGTGCATTCAGGCCACAAACAGCTAAAGTACGGAACATCGCGATAATAAACACGATTTGGGTTAAGTTTAGCGTTAATGAAGTTACGCAAGAAATCCAAGAATCATGAAGCTGAAGCTAGAAATGTGGGGAAACTATCCTCATTAAAATTATGAAAAGCTATTAAAATTGTAGAATAATTAATTTTTCACCTTTTTTCAAAATTGCTACAATAAGCTAAAATATAATTGGTAAGTAATAAATAATCTAAGATCAATTTAATCAAGCCATTTCATGTTTTGGTTTTTATGGCAGCACTGCAGAAGTAGGTATCTAAGCCAGTAAAAATAGTAAAAGCTTCTGATATCTTAAGTACAATGACATTATTAATGAATACCATTGCATCTAATTTTTTATCCATTATTTAAAAACAATGCATTTTATTTCAGGAAATATTGTTAGAAAATTCAATGAGTCAAACCATCGTGAACAAAGAAATCTCCATAATTAAAAAACATAAAAATGTTATTTATAGAAACAGGAATACACTTCAATGTCGAAATAATATTTTAAACTATAAAAACCATGGCTGTATGGAAGCTCTAGAAAAATTGAGTGCACTATCATGCACTTAATCATCGTACGAACTGGGTTAAGGGGTAGGGTATTCACAAACAACCTGTTTTAATGAGAATATACAAGGATCATCCAATACAAAATATGATGCAAGTTTCAACGCAGAATTCTAAAAAATATTTTATATTTAAAATTGTTTTAAAAATTACGATTTCAGTTGTCGCTGCCGGATTTTGAAACTTCACAGTAAATCGGCAATAAAGAGTTCTTTCTGCTTCGTTTAATGAAAATGTAATAAAAATGCTGTAAATGTTTGAACTTGGGCTATAATCCTTGGGTTTGTCCGTCCGTGCCAAAATTCCGACGTAAAAAGTTATTCGATTTTTATAGTGTTTACATAGGACGAGGGATTGGTCAACTCTGCGTGATCCCAAACTGAGTATCGTTGAAACCTACGCTTTTTGTTTATTTTATTGTATTATCCGGATATATCAGTTTATTTTGGACCACAAATAACTTAGATCTTTTATCTTATATGATAAACGGCTTATCTGTAAAGGGGACAAAGATAAGTTTTACGCATTTTTAATTTTATAATGTAGAGATAAGAATAAAGCGGTCAGCCGCGTAAAGCAGCAATTAAACGTTTGACTAACGAGAAATAAAGTTAATTGAAATTCCTGAACGAGGGAAAGTATTACATCAACATTAATATTATATTTCGAGAGTTAATCCCTACGAGAACACGAATTAATTACGACATGGCGATCTCTCTCATATTAATTAAAATTCTGTCTTCGCCCCGATCGGGCTTACTTAAGATAACATCCTTCCCTTCAGCTGTCTGCATATTGATTAACGGGATTAGAGTAATTTCAACCGTTCAGATAAGACGGTTTGTTGCATGATTAATTATGTGGATCTAGTTGAATTATGTCCTTAGATGAACGTCATTAGGGATTTAAAACAACTCAATAAAACTTAACGGTGATGACAGTTGAAGCTTTGGATCTTTGAGTATGTTTGGTTCGGGAGTTTATTATATACTTTCGGTAAACACTAAGAATTTGTAAATTTATCCTGTTAGCCTTCAATCCAATACTGTTCTCCCATTGCTCTCGGAGCATATAGTATACAGGTTTTAGGCCATAATCAACCGCGCTGTATAATAGTGGATTGATCGACTATACACACCGTTGAAAACTTTTTTAAGAACTCAGTTCTACACTGACACTCACACTTTTTCACGATGTTTTCTTCCCGTTTAAGAAAATATAGTAAATGAAAACGACTTGTTAATGAAATAGGCAAAGACCAGTATGTGGAAAGGAGTTTGAACACAGGAAGAAGTACCCCTAGATGTCATTTTTCCTTTACTATTTGACGAATTGTTTGAATGTTGATTTTAGTACAACTAAATAAACACTACGAATTACATAACATAGCAGTTACATAAAGCATGATAACGATGACTACGCTAAGCGAAGCGGCTACCAGTACTGTAACTTGAATTGTAGTAAAGTTCAAATTCACAAGTGACATTAAAAGGGAAAGCAACCCACACAAACCGCAGACGGATCGCTTTTCAACTTATTAGTAAGTTGCGGTGTCGGTGCCCACCTATGATATAGTGAACTACCCTGTTACGTTTGTATACGTTTTCACCCCAAGGATTGAAACATTTTATATGACTTTTCTATACTAATATTATAAAGAGGAAAAGTTTGTTTCTTTGGTTTGTTTGTTTGGTTGTAATGGCTCAAAAACTACTGGATCGATTTTAAAAATTCTTTCACCATTCGAAAGCTACATTATCTACGAGTAACTTAGGCTATATTTTATATGAAATATATTTGATAAATAAATTTGAGGCGGTACAAAGTTTGCCGGGTCTGCTAGTTTATAATATAGGAATAGCAGACGAGCTTTCAGTACACCTGATTTTTTTTTTTTTTTTTATAATATAGGAGTAGCAGACGAGCATGCAGTCCACCTGATGGTAAGTGGCTACTGCCGCCCATGGACATCTGTAATCAACCCCAGATAGGATTAGATATTCCTGCCTGAGGTCAGCCACAGATGCGCCGCTACCCCTGAGGACTAAGCTGGAACGCCTCGGAAAAGTCTGTCTCCCTTTCCACACCCTTCAAACCGGAACACAGCAACGCCTAACACTGCTGTTATTAGGTAGAAATAGGTGTGGCGGTGGTGCCGCCGGAGTCGAACCACAAAGGGTTCTACCACCTTCAAAATTGACCTGATGATGGCAACTGTCGCAAATGGAAATCTGTAATCGACTGTAGATAAGAGTAAACTCCTTCCTGAAGTCAGCCACAGATGCGGCGCTACCCCTAAATACTAAGTTGGAATGCCTTGTAAAAGTACGAGTATATCCCTCGTATCACACCTTTTAAAACATAACACAGCAACGCTTATCATTAATGTTATTACGCAGAAAGAAGTGTGGCTATGGTACCACCGGAGACGAACAACTAAACCAAAGATGTGCCGAAGCTTGAACTTGATATGTGAATAATGCAGTATATTATTGGCGGCAAAATAAAACCCGAAAAATGTTTACAACTCCACTGTTTCCTTTCAACTTCTTTCTCTTTTTAATTATTATTTACCGACTTGTGTATGAAAAACAAAACTGCAGAGAAAGAAAGTATATTACACATCACGTAACCACCTACCATAAGTCAATTTATTTCTTATTAGTTGCTTGTGCCGACAGAACCACCCTATTACGTCGCACCCCACAGGGATACGCACGTCGGATCAGACCGTTTTTGGCGTAAAAAATACGCAACTTTTTCTTTCCAAATTATTTTGGAAGTCCCTTGGTATCTGGAATCATGCTTCATTTTTGTGGTCGAAATATTCCAGTACATTCTTAGTTTAATACATTGTATTTTATCAAACAATTCGTAAACAAGCACTACTGTTTATTTGCTCTGATACAGTTAATGTTAATAAATCAATAGTTATCAATTGACGCAAATATTGAACGCATTCTGCGTCCTGATAAGGTGCGTGTCCTGTCGGTCGTTTACCTAGACAACGAAGGAAATTATAACGGACTGATAACCTAGTCTTATCACTCATAATGTCCTGAAGACATCCGCTCATAAGGACATGCGTCACGTATGCGGGCATTTTATAAATGAAAGGGACTTCTATCTGGAAGTGAGTCCTCACAATTATATTGAAAACGTCGTTTAGGTATTGATATCTTAAGAAATCTACTATGGGTACCAGAACAGATAACAAATACTAAACATGAAACTTTTAAATACAGAATATCGGCAATATTCGGCTACCTTCGGATTTTTATAGCGCAGTTTTCGACGCACGCTAGTGCCATATGTATTAAGAGTTGTTACAACATACCTTGATTTAATTTACTTACTGCTTGTTGCTTACGGCCTGGTACTGTACTGAACTACTGACTCTTTTAAGATCCTTCTTCGGCAGGATAGTTACTCTTTATTTTCAAACTATATTACCACCTGACTATAAAATAAATACACGACATACGGAGCTAATATAAACGTAACATAGACGATGAAAGATTGTTTTCTGTACCGGTACCCGACTTCCTTGGAATATGAAAGCAGACGTGGATAATAAACATGATGAATTACATAGCTATCTCCAGACGGCCGATAAGACAGGGTTAAGTCTTGGAGACATCCGGTGCAACGTTATTTATTTATTATTTTATTCATATAAAATAAAGAATGCAACGACAAACTTAATAGCATTCTCTATAAGTCAACTGGGTGATTGTGCGAATGACCAAGATGGTGAGAAACAATCTGGGTGGACAAATGTTGTAAAGCAGAGATACTCCCGAAGTATCCAACTTAGTTCTCAAGGGACTGATCCGTCAGTGATCTTAGCACTCTAATCCTAATTGAGATTGATTACATTACATGAGCGGCATAGTCTTACCTTTGTACATATGTTTATTTACCCTGCATATTAAATTACTGTAGCTCAGAAAATTCAAAGCTCGTATTTTTTTTATAATGTAGGAGTAGCAGACGAATATGCAGTCCACCTGACATCTGTACCTTGACGTCTTTGCCCATAGACATCTGTAATCAACCCCAGATAGAATTAGATATTCGTCCTGAGGTCGGCCACAGATGCGCCTCTACCTCTGAGGACTAAGCTGGAATGCCTCGGAAAAGTCTATCTCCCTTACCACATCCTTCAAAACGGAACACAGCAGTGCCTGACACTGCTTATTAGGAAGAAATAGGTGTGGCGGTGGTGCCGCCGGAGTTGAACCACAAAAGAGTTCTACCACCTTCACAATTATGTTTAGTATTTTAAGACTTGTATCTAGCTTGTATGGAAAGTCGAAGGAACTTATGATATTTTACACAATGTCGAAAAAGCTCACGACTATTATTGATTCCTAAAGTAACTATTTAGAGATCCTCTGTTAAATCTTAAATGTATGCGCAAGAGTGCGGAACCACGCGCCATAGCTTGTGACCTGTTAAACTGCATACTTGTGATGCTCATAATACCAAGGTATACCTATTAATAGAATAAGCATGCAATACTAGTATGACCCGTACCACTAGTAACTAGCGTCCGAGATGGATCAGATTATCTTAAAAGTTAAAACTGATGCATTTGAAACGTGACATCCCTCTTGTGAGCCAGGTACACTTATCTGGAAGGAACCGAATGTTCTTAACAATTTTACATCGACTTCACAAAACAAAGGTTTAAATTTCATCGCCAAACAAAATTTGGAGCATTTTAATAGTACAAATCAATTGTCCTAAATTAAATGACTTTTCTGTACAATTTTTACATCGACTTTTATACATGCATTTAGGTACAAAATGTGGAGCTTTTTAACGTTTTTTTAAATTATTGTGCCCTAAATTTTGAAAATAGTAAATTTAAGTATAGTTGACATAAATTTCGGTTTTAATTCGGCACCGTTTTACCCTACGCACGCTTACGGTTGCAATAAAAATAATTTACAAAAAATAGGGTGAGGGCACCTACAAATGTAACCGTTATAACCGTTATGCGATAACAACAATAGCTATAAATATACATGATAGAGAACTGATGTCTTTGTCTATGAATATAGAATAACCGCTATTTTTAAGCTAATAGCCTTAACCCTTGTGAGAAACGCCACTTTATATTACAATCCTACCTTTTATCAGTCTATTGGAAATGGCTTAAAACTATTTTGACTTGCTTTTTATGATATAATCTATCTTTTACCAAGGAAATATTTACAATATTCACGTAAAAGATAAAAACGAACGTGAAAAACTGCTCACAAGCGGCGTATTTAATGACTATATACAAAAAAATCTTAACTGTTTTTTGTACGTTTGTAGAAAAATAGGTCAGTTATGGCAGCTTGATGGTTAATGATTTATAAGACGCCTCGCTTGAAAAAGTTATACAAATATTTTTTACCGCATAAACAGTTATTGTGCGATATTATTAAAAGTTTTCGCTCCGCTAATAGAAAACGAGCTAAAGCGGATATTTTAACCGTTTTGTATTTTTAACTGACGAGTTCGCCTGAAAACGACTCGGAGTTTTAAATGCAACAACTTTAAATGCAACGCGCCACATATTTAAACAATTTGGAATTTTAGCTCTACTTATTTATTATTATTAAATAAGGTAGTCAAAGTGGTTTTGTCAATGTTTCAGCATTCAATAACTACACTATATTAACAATAACCATATAACTTACGACTCATAAGTATAAATAATAAGATTCCTGGTAGCTAAAAATGAAATGTAACTGCTGCTAATGGGCGAAAACGCAATCATTTTATTAATATTACATAGATTGCATTTTTATCAGATAAAAATTGTAGGACATTAAGTTAAAAAAGGTCTGTTTTAAAAACAAAGGCTACCTCTACCTATTTGCTGGATGCATAAATAAGTTATTTTCCCTTTAAACCGCTTTACTTTTTTCTTTATAAAATTACACGCATATCACAACGGGTTAAGCCACCATTAAGTATTAAGTAAGTTACATAAATTACTAGAAAACGCAAGAACACCTGCTGAGTAATTAGAAAGCTAAGGGCAGCGGTATCGTGCAAAATTTGCCTACGCTACGTACACGAACATTTCCGCGTTTCCCCTCGAATTTGCGCGGGCGGAATACAAACTGCGTTGTCAGGACCAACAATAAAACAAAGAGAAGGGCTGATTTATACCACTTTCTCGAAACGTGTATTAGCGATAACTGGGCACAATAGCACGCCTTGCTCTAATAACTGCTCACGTTCGTTCAGGCAAAAAGATGGAAATTGAATTATAGCAAGGTTGTGGTCATAATAGAAGGGTTAAAAAGTCGTATTGACTAAACTGTTACACCAAGAAACGTGCAGTGCCGAGTATAAAAATAAACAGAGCAAGAATGTCAAATAATAGGTATAACTAGGACTTATTTTAACAGAAATACCTTATATTTTATTTATGGCCGAAAAATGTAATGCAGTCCATAGAAAGTTTTGCGAAGTTAGTAACGATTAGTGGAGTAACTGACTGCGGGGGCGCGTTATAAATAATGCGCTAATTTTGCCGCACTGTTCTAAACTCACTTTTTTGGAGCTTTTTGTGGTATGGTAGTAACAAACAAGCATACGTTACAACTACTACCTATGCCCGTTGGATCGAAATATGACTATGTCTAGTATGACCATTAAATTGTTATATTGTTTGTCGATATTAGGTCGGCAAAACATTTCATAGTTTGAAAATTTGTACGGACACAATAATTGCCGCTCTTAAATAACTATTAACTCGAAATAGTATCAAACTCCTATCCGAGATTGGTGGTGCTATCCCAAAAATCTAAGTTGGAATGATTTGTTTAAGTATCCATACTTCACCAAACAACCCAGAATAATTATGCTGTTTATAGATAGAAATACAGTAGTGTGGTCTATTGAATACTAAATTCCGCTTACAAGTTGCATCTTAAACATAAAATACTTATATTTATATCTTACGAGTGGAGGAAAACGCTAATAGTTACCTACGTAGTTAGTCGGCCCTGTGACATTCGGAAAGCAGGAATTCCGTCAAATGTATGATGTTTCAACATAACATGCCTACTCGTGTTAAGTGGATATGCTGAATACGTAATCAAGTGAAATGTCGGTACGCCTGTTTGGTGCTGATGAAGTCATTTTACTTTTAAGACCTAGTTACGTCACCAGTGACGAATACTAAGTACTACAAATGGACATAAGTACTTGTAAAGCTATGTAGGTCTGCATGAATGGAAGTAGTTTTTAGGGTTCCGTACCCAAAGGTAAAAACGGAACCCTATTATTAAGCTTTCACTGTCTGTCCGTCTGTCACAGGGCTCTAGCTTTTGAACCGTAATAGATAGATACTTGACATCTTTACAAAGTATGTATAATGGTGACCGCTATAACAACAAATACTAAGCTAAAAAAGAAATAGGTGTCGCCATACATGAAACCGCAATTTTTCGGCGTTTTTCCTTTTATCTATTGAACCATAATAGGAAGACAGTTTTAATTGTAACAATGCATGTACTTCTATGGCTGATATGATATATAATAAACACTTAAAATAAAATAAAAAATGAAAATTTGTTGTTACGGAACGTCAGTCGTGAAAAACCTATAAAAGTAAGTAAGTTTTTAGGATTAATGCGTATGCATTAATCCTAAAACGAACGGCTAGTACACAGACAGATGAAATTTAAAAGTAATAGGTATATTGCATCGTAAAAAGATATTACATAATAGGCTAAAAAACAGTTTTATTAAAACAGTTTTATAAAAACAGTTTTATTCCTGTAATATATGTTTTGTTTCAAATAAATGGCGCATAAAGCTTTCGCTTCCAAACAGGTAGGTACCGACCGCCGCTTCTAATACGGAACTGGGTTCTCAGTTCCGAAAATAATCCTGGAAGTCGCTCAATAATGCTATTTTCAGATCAACTTGTACCAGATAATTGGATCGGAAATGAATTCACTTCATCATCAACCCATTGTTGTCCCACTGCTGGGCACGGGACAGAATAGCCATGAATTAGGCCATAGGCCATCGCGCTGGCCAA
This sequence comes from Epargyreus clarus clarus, assembly GCA_014595695.2. NCBI lineage: Eukaryota > Metazoa > Arthropoda > Insecta > Lepidoptera > Hesperiidae > Epargyreus > Epargyreus clarus. Next base: position 1,914,262 of record JACTTY020000060.1, on the reverse strand, counting down.
GTGCGCATTGTTAGACTTCACATACCTTTGAGATTTTTTTTAAATCTCTCAGGTATGCAGGTTTCATCATGATATTTTCCTACATCGTTTTAGCAAAGTGATAATTAATTTCTAATACGCACATAATTTCGAAAAATCAGAGGTCTGAATCAGAGGCCTGGGACTTGAACCGCGGCCCCCTCGATCGAGAGGCCGAGTTTCTTAACCACTAGGCTATCACTGCTTTTTTATGTATTCACTGCGCTCTAATTATCGGTCCTTCCAGTTCTTACTCTCCTAAAGAATGTTGTCATAATAAACGATGTTACGATCCGTTGGAAACTGAGACGAAATAATTGAGTACTAGAGCAGATTTCGCTTTCGTCGTGAGAGCGTTGAAGGAGCACTGAACTTTGTTGACTGGCGTCCCCACACCTGTGGTTCGCCATTAGTTCCGAGTACCTAGTCTCAAGAATCTCGAGATAGATATCATATGTTTATGACACCTGTATAACTATGAGAATCATGAACTGGGGTTAAAGATGGGAACCGCTTTATTAGCCACTATTACGTCTTTATGATGTTAATTGCAAGAATATAATTACACAATCACAATTAATGGAACCAGTTTTGAGCTTGTAAGATTTTTGTCGTCAACGCGTTTTTGTTTTTATAGACAGAAGTAGCTAATGGTGACTGTAATAAAATTTAAAATCGATATATAGAAAGATTGCTGGCTAATTAATTAACTGATAATATACTGAATTTTTAATTAATAATACATATTATATTAGGCTGGCTAATTAATTAACTAATAATATACAGAATTTTTAATTAATAATACATATTATATTATGCTGGCTAATTAATTAACTAATAATATACTGAATTTCTAATGAATAATACATATTATATTATTCACATTATCTAAAATACGACTCTTCTCGTATGCTAAATAAATTTCGATTTAATTAATGATATAGAAAATATTTTGAAAACTTTATTCTAATTAGCCCATTACATTTTATGTTATTGCTTTTATTAAGTGATGCGATAGAGGGTGCTTTACATAGTAATTAAATTTACAGTTTTATTTACGACTAGCTGACCCGACAAACTTTGTACCGCCTCAAATCTATTTATCAAATATATTTCATTTTATTATAAAATATAGACTATGTTACTCGTGGATAATGTAGCTTTCGAATGGTGATAGAATTTTTAAAATCGGTCCAGTAGTTTTTGAGCCTATTCATTACAATCAAAGAAACAAACAAACAAACAAACAAAGTTTTCCTCTTTATAATATTAGTATAGAAAAATAAACGTGAGAAGTAAAGCCGTTACTACGAACTCGCTAGCTTTTATGTTAGGGATATTTTTGTGTAGTTTTATAATGTTTGTAGTAATCCCACTAAAACCGAGATTTTATTGCCCTGTCGATGTTTAAACACAGTTGCTGGCATTATCCAAGTGGATATCAAACGTTTTCCTAGAAAACATGGTCGCTTGAATGCATAGTAAACATTTTAAATTACGGTTAAAACTGTGACGGTATATTTGTAGTGTGTGGATCGGATTCTGAATAAGACTAAGGCCTTAAAATGTAGATATTATTTTATGTTTGGTTATAATGGGTTCACTCCCACGTACTTGTTACTTGTGGCAGCTGTCTCTTTTTGTGTTCGTATGGAGTTTGCATTACCTATCTATATGGACACGATCTTTATAAGAGTAGGAATATGTACCTAATAAGAAGAAAAAATAATCGAAAAATATTAAAGCTTGAAGGCATTTCGTATAGCTACTGTAAAAATCTTAAATACTAATTTAATGTCATACGACAAATGTGTACCTTGCATATGTCCAACGTGCAAATACGTATACTTTCACGCAAAAGTTTTTAAATTCTTCATTTACATATCTGCCTAAACAGACCAAAACCCAAATTTTCTGCATACCATTCTAGTACAATGACCATGAATTGTCATTCCTACATAGTTTGTTAAATAACAGTTATATAAAACTACTGTTATTAAAAACGTAATATTTTTTTACTAATCAACATGAACTGAGAACTTGAGTGATTTAGTCACGGAATTCGATGGAGCCAAGCTAATTATTATTAACGAATTAATGGATAGTTCCACTATTTACGAGTATATTCAAGTATTTAGGTATTATTATCTACTAGCACTTTTATTGCACTAAAGTATTGAAATGTCGTAAAGTAAATGTTATTTTTTATGGAATCATATTTGAACCTTCAGTTCAGATATAACACAAAAGCATGTACTCAAAAAGATACAAAAGGGTATGTTTTATAAACAAAATATATGTAATTCTCGCTGCTAGGAAAAATCCAACGACACCGCAAAAATGTTAAAATAGGGCAAACGGCTTGACCGATTTTAACATTAACCGTACCAAAGAATGATAGGCACATGCTCCAAAAACAGCCCTCCGCTGTCGGTCCAAAAGATATATCTAAGGAAATAACATCATAATGATGGTACTCCAAAAGCAACTGGTCCGTTCCACTCGATGGAAACTTCGATATATTTAGCCCGCACAATAGTCCGTGCGCCTGAATCATACCGCTGTAAACGGAAGCATTAAATTTTGGTTTCGAAATGTGCACAATCCCTTTTGAATGAACGTGAACATTTGTATAACGATGTCGTTACACGATCCCACGATGTTTGGCTGAGGAGGCGATGTCAGGACTAGAATGGGGCCAATATAACAAATGGTAATAATTGGAGATACTAAATTCTCATTGAGCTGAAAGCTTTAAGATGAAGTATAATTTAATACCTCTTAGAAATATGTTTGGATCTTTTGTAAATGTGTTATCTTTACTCTAATAACATTTTTACTCTAATAGCAGTAGCAACGCATCTGTGGCCGACTTCAGGTAGGAGATTCTGATCTTGTTGGGAATAGAAATGTCCCCGGAGTGGCCCCTTACCATCAGTTGAACTGCTTACTCGTTAGCTACTTCTATACCGATTTCCAGAACAAGTAAGAAATTAAGATTTCGTTAGTATAGACTGACAAAGACTGCTCGTTACGACATGACCTTCATCATACACTAGCTGACCCGGCAAACTTTGTACCGCCTCAAAATCTATTTATCAAATATATTTCATATAAAATATAGACTATGTTACTCGTAGATAATGAAGCTTTCGAATGGTGAAAGGATTTTTAAAATCGGTCCAGTAGTTTTTGAGCCTACTCATTACAACCAAACAAACAAACAAAGTTTTCCTCTTTATAATATTAGTGTAGATAGGTACTCGATTTTTATCAAATCAATCAATGATTCGATGAGAAATTCCTGATGTCTTTCATACGTATGAAAACATCATAATAGTGCGATATTTAGTATTCAGAGATGTTTTTTTTATCAGATCAAACGATTTGATGCGATTTTCTGATGTTTTTCATACGTATGAAAGCATAATATTAGAAGTGCATTGTTTAGTATTTGGATATGTGCGTGTTATTACAAAAACAATCATGTTCAGTTGTGAATTTAAATATATTTCAGCGTCGTTTACGAAATAGCATAGCAACATTAATGTGTGTCAAGTGTGTAATTATTTAAAAGCCACTTTAAACTTAAATACGGCATTATGTAGCGAATAGCTGAAACCAAAGGAATTACCGTGCATAACAAAGATAGAATGTAAATACACGTTAGTAATACTGTAGTCAGAATTGTTTTAACAGACCGAAGTCTGTTTATCTCAACAAAAGCGAATATGTTGTTCACAAAACGGTGTTATTACTTAAGTTGCAGGTGAATAACTGAAGTGAATTAAATGGGACGTTATATTAAAATGGGACGTTAAATTTGGTTAAGTTTTAGAGGTATTTATGTATGCAATAGATAAACACCTCGCCTAATATTTACTATTGTTGCACCTTAAACTCGTACAAAAATACCAGTATACACGTACAGTGGTGCTAGAGTCCAGAATGCACTGTTGTGTACACCTGATGGGTACATGTACATGAACATGTACGGCAGTAATGAAATATATGCGATGATGGAACTTCTGCGTTTAGTTACACGTACAGTTCTGGTATATGACCGTTGTAAAACCTTCATTATATAACCGCAATTAATGTAATACCCATGACAAACGTTTCAAACAACAAATCTATAACAAAACCCCTAAATATTTAGTACCTACGGTAACCGAAAACAAAAGACAATTCGCAACGGAACATAAAATCTCCTCATTGGGACGTGCAAACAGCAAATCTCTTAATAATGCACGTCAAACCGACTGGTTTGACATGTGCAATGTGCATGGTATGAAAGCACTTGAAAAATTGGCCAAGTGCGAATTGAACTCTCACACGGAGGGTTCCGTACCACCAAATTTTCTTTTTTGTATTTTTTTTTATTAACACGCTTTATTTTAGCTTCACTTGTATGTTTGTCAGTAAGTAACTCTGTTTTTCAGTAGAAAGAGATCAACATACATCCTTATAATTATGACACTTTGTGGATGCTTAATGTGAACAAACAGTAAGTAAAAAAATAAATATAAATAGCAGTATAAATAAAACAATAAATAATAATTAATAATAGCAGCCATAGAAGTAGATGCATTGTGAAAATTTTAACTGTCTATCTATTACGGTTCAATAGATAAAGCAATAAAATACTAAATACATTTTTATGACACAATGTAACTAAAAATTTGCGTTGGCTTAAAATTTTGATTTTTTCACAGCTCGCTATAAGGGACAGAAGACCTGAGTATTTCATTTAAATTTCAGCTTAACACCCCCACGCGTTTCTGAGAAAAGGGTCTTGACAGACGGACGGACGTCAAAGTGATCCTATAAGGGTACCGAATGTCCTATCGAAGTACAGAACCCTAAAAGGAGAAATGCGCTCATCACGCAACAAATGGACACCTACGGGGACTGTTCACACAATAAATAGCGGTCGTTAGAGCTCCGGTCCCAAGGACCATTATGTTGACGGGCGAGGGTTGAGCAAAAAGTATCGGACGAATGCTTAGTAGAACGTAATTCATACATGGGAAACTACAATCAATACATTTTGTCATGGTAGTAATCATTCAAAATATTTATTGTTGCTAAGAGTTAAATTATGTATCTCAAAACAAGTTAAGTTTTAAGTTTAACTCGTGCTCTTAGGAAATGACCGTAATTTTATCAAAACACTTAAATACAAGATAGTATTTTAAACTTATATCAATAAATAGTTCTGATTACCTATTACAATCACAATACAATATACTAGGTAACAATAAATTTTACACAATCGAAACAAAACATTAGAACTTCCTTTGTGTATTAATATCGCATTAATCTTTTAACAGTTAAAAAAATACGTATGTCCAAACTCCACATAATTCTCCCAAAAAGCACTAAATAGTTAATCTTAACTTAATACAATGTCAACCCTACAAAAACCGCCTGGACCACTGAGACCCTGTTACAAGATTTTCACACTAATTACTACTTTTGTGGCTCGCGTACGCATTTTACAACTTGACTTCTACCAAGTTCCTCTAGTGCTAAGCCGCGTCAACTCGAGTCAAGTATACACCTATTAAATATGTAGTAAAATGTGCTTATATGTATATTATTTATACTTTTCTTAGTCTTCTAAGACTATTGGACTCAATCCTATTGCGCATTATCTTCATGTGGATTTCGTTACTTATAGTGTGATTTAAAATGTATATTGTTGTTCGTCATATTTTATTTATTTTATACTTTTTTACCTAAACAACACCAATAAAAGCGTTTTTGTCTGTGCGTTTCTATTCATCAATTAAGTATGTTTAAGTTATTACAATGCGAATGACTACCTTTTTTGTTTCAAATGATTTATTATTTTAATATACTGAAGATGGACGTCATAATAAGGCATGCATTTGTAAGCGACGGCTGTCTGTCTATCCGTGTTAACAATGACATTCTTCCGACCAAATGTAGTTAACATTAATAACACTCGTACCATGTCGTAATGTACCTTCCCACCTTTGCAATCAGCGGTTAACGCGTAATATTCTATTTGTAGAGCTTAATCTTTGCGCAACAAAAAACTCAATTAAGACTGTGGTAGATACCGTGATATAAAAGCATTCGTTCGTTTAATGGCTAAGACCTTGAGAGGTCAAGGACCGGACATGATTCGTCATTGTATCGGGTACCAGGTACTGTCATGGGATCTTTGTACCCCGCGGTCGCTTTAAAGATCGAACATGACGTTGTGGTGTGAGGTTATAAAATCACAATTTGTCGTTTTTCTTTCTAGCGACGTTGGTCTTGGGAAATACATACAAGTACACACGAATAAATAAAGTTTTCTCTATAATTTTAAGGTAACAGTTTTAGTTAGAAATATTAAAAAAAAAACTAATTCAACATATTATCATGGTTTTATCAATATACCTAAGTGCCATCTAAATTTTAAAGTCCATATAAAATATTTGTCAGCCTAAGTGTCTAATCTTCGAAACTATTGAACCGATTTGATTGAAAGATAAAAAGCTTGACGGTTTTACATATGACAAATTTTACTATTACTGTGAAAATGGTTACGACGAAAATGACGACTCATTTATATACAGATGGATGTGTGAGTTATGACGTGTGTGGGACTCACCATAAGGGTCATAAAATTAAAAATCCAAGTTATATGACGATGTTAAATTATTTGTAACGTAATTTAACTGAGTTCATGTCTATGTAATAACTAATAAAAATAGATTAATTTAATGTAAACAAACTTTGTTATTACTTATTATACATTTCAACATTTTTTTTTAATAATTTGGTTTATATAGTAATTTAATGAATTAGATTTCGTAAATCTCCAATTAGGTAATTTATTACTTCCAAACAATTAAATTAATAAATGAAATCTATCAACGTATAATTTAATAACACCAAATTATCATCATGTTTAAATTTCTGGTCACATAATCTAATTAAGGTAGGTACTTCTTATTCTTTACTTGCGTGAATGTTTCTAACCCACGCCTTAGCTAAGTAACTTTACTTCTAACATTATTAATCAGAAGCAAAAATTTCATCAAAATCGGTGCATGTATTTTAAACAACCAATGAATGAATCCATAAAACATGCGCTAAAAATGATATAAAAACCTAGATAATTTGGATGTATATCCGGAATCGAACCAGGAACCCCCTAGCATAACACCTTTTCAATTTAGAGTACGTAGACAGGGCTTCGAATGGATAAAACAGGAACGACGCTGTATTTCCGGGAACAAGTTTCTGTAAATGGGTTCGTATTTTGGTGCTCACTAGAACGTGAAGCAGGTGTCAAAACTGTTTTGCGGCAGATGGGGTGTATTTTTATAAGGGGTTTAAGGTAGTCGTGCACAACACGAATAATAAAACAAAAAGTAAGCATAACACAAAGAAAATATGTACAAAGGGTGGTAGCTTCACGTGGTTCCAATATGGTGGCATTATCGCGTATGGGGCTTCTGCAACTTACATTAACTTCAGGTCCACTCTAAAGCTTTGGGTCATCAAATTGAACTGTAGCAAGGTTACGTTGCCAGGTGTCTATAAGTACCTACTTACTATCAGTTATAAAAATGGTGTTGAAAGAAGACTTTTGCTATCCATAGCTTTGTAGGGTAGTGATCATAGTTAATGAGTACCTTCCCAGGAAGGACCTTTTAGCCCGTTTCTTAGATTATAGTCTGTGCTATATTAGCATGATGCACAAATAATGGTTTGTTAACATTTAAAAACGGTCGTGAAACGATTACATAAATAAATAAATTACATGACGTATTTATTGCTTTATTAATAATAGCCACTTAGCACGTAAGTTAACTAATTTTATTTTGTGTAAAGACGATAAAATTAGACCTCAGCCTTGAGCTACCATAATAAAATAAGGCATAATAAGCAAGAGCAATTGTTTGATCTAAAGCATTGTACATTATGTATGTTATCCTTAAACAAGTCACAATGGCCGGAGGCGGCACCGACCACTAGGCATTGAATACCTTTCTGAATTAAAATGAAAGAAGGCTCACTAAACGCATTTTAATGGTCAAAAAGGTTTGGACAAGACCTTTTATTTCACTTCAAGAGCGGTAATGCGTGTGACCACAGATTTTAGGTCGTCTATTAAAAGTACATTAGATTTTTGGGAAAATGAAGCGATATCAATCTTCACACGGTCTCTATCGAGGTTACCATGACAGCCGTCCATACATGGTCTTAGGTTTGAAATCTGTTTGGACTGACGACTAAATTCACTATTTAAAAATTTATTGGAGCTGGGTATTATAAACTTAATACGTGTAAGATAGATTATAAATTAAAATTATGATGATGTACCTTGGCACTATATAGTGATAAGATGCCCGTATGACAATTTTTACTGTAGATTACGACGACGACTCGCGTGGCGGAGCGGTCACCATGCCGGTCTGACGCGCAGAGGTTCCCGGGTTCGGTCCCCGGCCAGACAGATTTCTAAATGATGAATTTAGAGTTCTATTTCTGAGTCTGGGTGTTTGTGTATTTGTCTCTGTGTGTGTCCATAGCACCCACGATACAGGGAATCCTAGTGTGGGGCTGTGAGTGTGAGTGTAGAATAGACAGGAAGTCATAGATACTTTATTTAGTTCTATTACCGTTCAAGACAAATATATGATTATTTATGAACATCACACCATGTACGCCACGTGTGAGTATAAGTTGTATTTTAATTAAAAATACCAGTTAAAATACAGACATATTTATGTAGAAACAAAGCACAAGTAGACAAAGAGCGAGCCACATGGGCGAAGTTAGCAGGAACAGTAAAAGCATTACACGCTTAAGTAGATATGAGTACCCACCGAGAAACAATAAACTCATCACGGCTACGGTTCACTCAAAATAAAAAGGGTCTAAACTCTAGGCCATAGTTCACTACGATGACCGAATGCGCATTGGTACACTTCATATACCTTTGAGAATTGTTTTTAGAAAACTCAGGCATGTAATATGTACAGTTTCGTCGCGATGTATTCTTTCACTTTTAACACTATTCGTAATTGGTATCTAGTAACATGGAGTAATGTAGTTCTAGATACTAGAACCAGTATAGTTCGACCAGGATGGTAGCATCGTCATACCTATTTGTAACATAAAGTACTTTTTGCGTTAGGTGGAAGCATGTCGATAGGCACTTTTTGACATGTGACGCATTTATTCCTCAGGATTGACAACTCATGTGTGATCAGCTTCAGTAAAAAACCCAGTTTTATATAAAGGTAGTTACAGTTATCCACGAGTGTCAGTTATCAGGTAGCCTTTTTTTTTTTGTTGACGAGGGGGAAACCTTCAAAAGGTACCCGACGCCATGGGAGTGACGCCGGGTTATGTGGGATTTTTACCGCACTAACCCCCGGTGGCTGTCCTCAGCGTTTGGTGGAGAACTCTGGGATCTCCAACGGAACACAACCGGAGTTCTCCTAACGCGATGCTCTTCTATCGGGCTCTGCCCTGGGGGGAGCAATTTACGCTCCTCTCACATCCCCAGGTGATTACAGCGATACGCGACCACACAAAAGCGCTGTCCTTCCCGGGGTCGCTTGCTGGACGGTTTGAGCTCCCACTCTTGCCGCCCGCAACCCCAGAAGCCCCTTTTAGTCGCTTCTTACGACATGCAGGGGATACCGTAACCCTATTCTGGTCCCGGTACTACAGGGACAGTCAGGTAGCCTACATGCTTGTTCGCATTTTTTATTATAAAAATCCATACAACTAGTCTATCGGTACTTTTATAAACAAAACAGTAGCCATTTATCACTGCTTTGTATTTATATCGCATGAAACCACGGGGGATTTACATACGGCTAATATTGTTTGAAAACAATGTTTATTCATAGCGGCTGTTACGTTAGTTACGTTAGCATAGCATGCACGGAAGAGTGGGCATGGACGATATTCATAATACGTAGCTAGTATTGGCTGGGTATGCCAGGAAAAAGTTTTTGATGAGACACCTGAGCAAAGAAATGAGACGATTTGGTCAATAAGGATTTAATACATTTGTTTATATTGTGTAAGGGATAAATGTTTTAATAACAAGATAATTATTATAAAAACCAAAATCAGTCGGGTTTTTGCCCATGTCACGCTAACAATTTAGACGACTCCAACGATACCTCATAAGTTAAGGTTTGTCAAGCCATTTGGTCTATAGGGTTGTGCCAAATAATGAGACATACAATACAAATATACTAAGGGTCGAAAAACATTACGCTCCGCAGTTGGGTAGTAAAAGGGATTTTCCACCTTATGCGAGCTAAATTTTAGGGCATGGTAAATTATTATTGTAGCTGCCCATGATCGGATAATAATCGGTAGTAGGTTCAAGTAGGTAAAAAAATAATTACTTAGTTCAAATTTACATTAAGACAGTCTAGATTAGTTTATAAAGCCTGGACACCCTAGCGTTGTAACTCCCGGAAGTGACCCCTCTATCGAGGAGTAAACTCGATGAACCTTTATTTTCCCCTTTTATTCGTTCCATATATCCGGAATATCCGCGTCACATAAATGTGATAGTCTGATAAGCAGTGATAGCCTAGTGGTTGATTCGGGTTCGAATCCCAGGTGTGCATAGAATTTTCAAGTTAGATGCATATTAAAAATTACTTACCACTTGCTTTAACAGTGAAAGAATACATCGTAAGGAAACCTTGATAACTGAGACAAGTTTTATAAAATCTCAAAGGTATGTGAAGTCTTGGTATACTAACTTGGCGCAGTGGACTATGGCCTAATCCTTCCCGTTCCGAGAGAAGACCCGTTCCCGGCAGTGCGACAGTAATGGGTTGACGACGACGATTCATTCCGTATATCCGGAATATTCCCGTCACATAACGAAATGTGTTAAGAATCATATGCAGTAATAGCCTAGATTGATTGATTTGTTGATTCGTGTGATTTTGTGATAGCCTAGATTGGTTGATTCGTGGCCTCTTAATCGAGGGGTCTGAGGTTCGAATCCCAGTCAAGCACTGAATTGTCAACTTAGATGCGTATTAAATTAATTATAGCTTTAAAGGTGACTTAAAGGTTAACTAGCTTTAAAGATGAAAAAAAGTACCGTGAGAAACATACCAGAAAAATCTTTAAAAAATCTCGAAGGTGTATGAAGTCTACCAATTCGCACTTGGCGCAGTGGACTATGGCCTAATCCTTCCCGTTCCGAGAGAAGACCCGTTCCCGGCAGTGCGACAGTAATGGGTTGACGACGACGATTCGTTCCATATATCCGGAATATTCCCGTCACATAGCGAAATGTGAACGTTTCGCACAAATTGTACTTAATTCCGGCGATCGGGATCGCTGACCCAGAAAATGGAAATCCGGCGTTAAATGAGATATTTTAATACCTACCTGCCAACTGAAATTTTGTGAAATTCGTTTTCTTATGATTTTATCTCCATATTCAATAAAATATTCTATTTCAAAAACTTTGACATTGAAATTAGGGCAAGAGCTCTTAATTTCGATATCGATGCTAATTCAGTAACGAAAAAATGGGTCTTTTATTGAAGCTTGAATTTTCTCTGAGGAATAATAATTATCTATTCCAAGAAAATTTGGAATGTCTTTCAGAACTATAGAATTGCCTCCAATATTACTGTGGGTCGTATCATTTAATTAGTTTAAGTTTTTACCCGACTATTAAGGAAACAGCTAGACGGATTTTAACATAATTATAATTTGTCATTAAATACGTCTTAATTGCGAGAGAAACCAAAAGCTATCTTTAAAGCATTCTGGCTTTTGTTTTATAATAATTGCTTTTATAAAAGAAACTGAATATATTCCATAACTGTTAATTTTCAATATTCACTCAAAAGATTACATTTAGCTATGAAAGTTAACTTTCTAATTGGGAAACACTATGGACTTTAATACCTTTACTAATCTAGTTCTCATTTCATTCCTACAGCCTACTATTTCCGTTCAAACTAACTCCACGGAACTCGATTACCTGGTTCGATAAATGGACCTGGATGCGGGATTGATTACCAAAGTATCGTTTTTACGTAAAATGCTTTGTCCTAGTCGAAACTTTCGGGATAATGGAGAGGCGTAGATGTAACAATTTGTTTATGTTAAATGGAAGAATGTTTTGGTTTTTTATAATCCCACTCTAGGATATTCTCCGTTATGGCTGCTACAGGCGCACACGAAGATAAGAACAAAAACACCCAGACCCAGAATAAAAACCTAATTTAGTTGTTTAGATAATTGTCCAACCTACGAATCTGGAGTCGAAGTAAATTTTTGGTAAAGGCTTCCTAGTTTCTTCTTTTAATAACTCTAGCCTCACACAAATGATTTATGTCTTTGTTTCTATTAAAGACTTTATTTATCTTAAGATTATGTACAATTCTCCTACAGAGAAAATTTATAGACTTTCCTTTATATATTCGACTTTTTTACCCTACTGAAAACAAATTAAATATTTTTAAATATTGTTATAAGCATTATCTGTGTGCATACCTATTTAGTCATGAAAAACAAAGTGTCTCTGTCAGTGTGTGCAAAGATAATATTATGTACCTATTTGTCACAGATTTGTTTCTCACAAAGGCATCACGTACAGTGACAAAGCAAAGTGCTAACTAATGTACATTGTACATGTTTTGATGAATTAGCATATACACGTTGCATACATGCCCCTGAGTGCCTATTCACATGTATCACAACTACACCGCACGGCGGCGACAAAGCGACAAGCAGTGGTTATGTATGAAAAGCATTTCTGGTCGTGCTGCGTTGTGGTAATTACAAAAACATGTCTGTAATAGAGTGGGCGGCTTATCGTACACGGTTGTGCTTGCCTTGTGGTTTTTTTTTATATAATGTAGGAGTAGCAGACGAGCATGCAGTCCACCTGATGGTATATGGCTACTACCGCCCATGGCCATGTGTAATCAACCCCAGATAGGATTAGATATTCCTACCTGAGGTCGGCCACAGATGCGCCGCTACTCCTGAGGACTAAGCTGGAACGCCTCGGAAAAGTATGTCTCCCTTACCACACCCTTCAAAACGGAACTCAGCAGCGCCTAAAACTGCTGTTATTAGGCAGAAATAGGTGTGGTTGCGGTGCAGTCCACACTGTTGCTTTGCGCCCGTTATTTGTAATTAATCTATCCATTTCTACCAACGATCGAAATTTGACAATGGCATGGTACCTATGTAGAAGTTGTCAAATTTCAACGGGGATAGGACAGTAAGATGTGGTCTGCGTGAATAAAATTATCTTTATGAATTATCTTACAAATTTCCCGGCCATATGTCTTTGTGGTGTAGTGTAGTTGTACATGTGAATAGACATATATTATGTTTATGAATAACATGCATCGATTACGAAATCATAACAGCGAGTCACATAAATTTAATTTGAACATTCTTGTTGCTCGAATTGCGAGTAGTTAATTAATTACAAGGTACCATATTTGTCATTAAACGGGTTTACACATATTAATCTGGGTTAATTTATGAGCCAATGTTTCAATGGAATTTATCCTTTATGATGATTAATTATCATTGGTAGCTTTGATAACGGTAACTTAGTTTAAGTAAATGGACTAACGACCTAATTATGAAATTAATTAGCGGCACACGATTCGCTGAATTGGATTTTTGGAAGTTTGCACATTTTTTGCAGTTATAATGAATTAATTAATTCGGAATGGAAAACCAAGAACTTGTCATTTGACAGAGTTAATGGATACTAACAGTTAATGTACAATAACTGTTGTTTTTTCATCAAAGGGTCTTAATTAATATTTAAGTAAATTTACCATAGTTTACCTACTTGATAAATATTAGTAAAGGTTCTAAAAAACAATTTTGTTTCTAAGGTTTAACGTAATCTACGTGGTCACTTAATATCATTTAATTGCCTATTTGAACATGATTTCAAAGTCAGGCAGATTTCTGTATAACTATTTTATAATTCTATTCTGAGTGTCGGTGCTCGTGCACCTATTTTTATATCGTTTTCACGACATAAAGAATAGGTACCTAAAAAGCGCTAGTAGCTATTATTGTTGAATTTCCCACATAACGCATATTATACTTAATAAGTAGAAAGATAGATAAAAACTTCATATAGGAAATGGCAAAGCCGATAGAAACGTCGCTTCCCACACTTGAGACGAGCGTCGGGAACACATCCTTCCACATTTTCACCTGGGCATTATAATCTCATTCTTGAATCGAATCCGTTCATGTGAGAAATCCCGTCTGACGACGTATCTCAACCTAGGACTGCTATCCGTGTAAACGTTATTTCGTAACAATGTTTTTATTTGTCATCCATACATTGCGTGCTATGTAGTATGTACGCTCTTATCTTTCAGTCTTATCCAGCAATGTATGTCGCGCTTATCGGTTTTATCGTCAAGTTAGCCCGCAATGTCTCTAGACTTGCCGTGGTGTCGACAAAATAACTTCAGTTCAGTCAGTTCGACGAAGGAAACCTATCGTGGTGAACGTTATAAGTGTTGTGACGATTGTCGGTAAATTGCGACTTTAAACGTTAATTGATTGTCGTGTAGTAAAATTTAGTGTGAAATTACTTTATTGTGTTTTGTGCTTTTACATCGTTATAAAAGACGCCATTGGAGTTTCTTTAATCTTGTGGTAGGTGATTAGTTTACGAGTTTTGAACTTGTTTTTATTTATAGATCTTTTAGTCGTTAATGGATGGAATAAGATTTACGTGCAAGGTATTTTTATTTAATAAATTATTTCAATTCAGGATGCAATCAGGTTCTTAACTACGCAGTGCCTAATATTCTTATAAAAATATTTACTGTACTGTACTCAAATACTTACTTGTCTTTATAAATTAATCGAGATCATCAATGCTTTTTCGTCTTTGTGCTCTTGTTTTCCTAACTTTGTCCTCTTATTTTCTTAAATGCAACTTTGGTTTTAGGCGCAAATGTGTTTATTTTCCTTTTATCTTTTTATTTGTTTCAAATTCTACTACCCAAGTACTTTACAAGCTTAACATTTCCCGGTACATCATTACCTCACTGTTACCCGGCATCATTGTTAACCGGCGAGTTAGCAGTTATTAAATCTTGACAACCAAGTTAGATCGAAGTCGAAGGACGTCGCATCACGACGCATTCCGACATGATTCATAATCACGATCATAAAACAATGCGGTTGTCGTTCCATAGTAAACATTTAATCTCGTAAATTAATTTCGTTGCAATCGATCGTGGAATGCCGATTTGGCGCCCGATTTCTACAAATTGCGTGGTTTTATTATAAAACTATTCATGGAAATTTGATATCAACCCGGATCTTGTATTCTGGTTTTTCCATATTAAGTGTCGATTGCACTTGACTGGTGTGGTGGTCTACGCCCTTATATCTGCTTATTCTGAGAAATTTCGTTTTTTGGATACAACAATCAAAATTTAATAAATTAATTATTAATTAACCAGGTCTAAGGAAGATTGATGCTTATTATAAAGTAACCTAAAAAGTCTTACCAAATTTGACTAATTTTATAAAGTAGGTTTAAGACTAATTTTAAACGGAATTCAAAAGGACTAGGTACCTATTGATAGGTCTTCCTCTACATCAGGAACTTTTTGGTATGTGCCAGATTAGTTGTAAAGAACCATTCATCATGGCCAAATACATTGCTTGTAAGGAAAATTATATTTGACCTTTTTTCAAAAAGCACTTGACGTGGCTCTCCGTGAATTGTGAATGAAAATTAATCCTGAGAACTACAGTGGCTGAGAAGTACCTACTTTACATGGGTTCATACCGGAGCGTTGCACACCAAAAGAATTTCCTGTTGATTCTATCTTATTCAAAGAATCGAAAGATAGGTACTGTTTTATACTTTTTTTTATATATATTTGAGCCTAACGATAAAGCAGACGTGCTACCTGATGGAAATAGTCAACGTCGCCTATAGACATTTGCAACACCAGAGGAGTCGCCAATGCATCGCCGGCTTTGAAGGAGAGCTCTACTTGCAAACCTTGTGACATCTTTACCGGTATTTTGGTTACTATGCGATTTAATCACTGTAAAGTTGTTAAAAATAAATAAAAGAGCTACTTAAAGTTTACTTATTTAGATTTTACAACATATTTATTGGTTTTACTTTTGCCGCACAATACCTCATTCAGTTTATTGTGTAACTCAGATACTCCGTGTCGAGGTGAAAGAGTTAACTCTATGTGGTATGTCATGTGGCTTCTTAGGAATTCGTGTTTGCAAGTTCGCCTTGAATAAACTTGTAAAATTCTATTTTACTTGCCGTGTTAATGTGATGAAATTGTAGGCCAGACTGGTTCGTTGAACATGGGTCAATCGATGAAAGTAATATTATCTTGTAGTAAAGTGTATTTTCAAAATTGCCAACGGTAACCAACTCTACAGGGTGAATTTTTCAAATGGGCCTTCAGGGTACATGAGTACAAATGTATGCTTATAGTTTCGGCTAAATCCGAAACTAAAATAATTTGTACTCATCATAAAAAGTGCACAACGCCGCTAAAGAAGTTTTCATTTTAAAAATTAATTAAGTAAGAATTAGTATGACATTGTATGAAAAAATATGTATTTTCTTCAAAATTAGCCTTTTCCTTTAGTTTGCCATATATCATTACTTTCCAGGATTTGATCATTAAAAACGACACTATCTGATGATGGATTAATACAGGGCGTGTTCTTTTTTTCAAAATGATCTCGTTCGATTCCCGGTTAGGGAAATAGATTTTTTTAAATCTATTGATGCAGTTATAGTTTTTATCAAAATCGGCCTTGTAACTCCGTAACTTCAATGTTTCGGATTTGGCCCTGAAGGCCCATTTGGAAAATTCACCCTGTATGGAGGATAGGGACACCTCAAACCGATGATACATGCGTTGTCACTTTGTGACTAAGAAGCCTCATAAAAATGTAAGTCAGGCGGCATCCGCACCCTTTCGCCGAAACGCAGAACTGCTTCACGCTAGAAGTAGTGTTACCTAAAATGTTATTTATTCTGTAAAAAAAAAATTCGCCTTCTATAATATCTTTTGTTTTATCACTCTACTCCGTGAACTCTGCATAATGTATTGTTGTTATTCTCTTTAAAATAAATAGTAAACCAATTTCCATTGCTTAATTTTATCATAGAGGATGTACGGACAGCTGAAAGAAGGATTAGACATTGTGGACTTCCAGTATTTAATTCACATTAGTCCCAGCTTTCAGAAATATTTATATTTAAATTAAAAAATAAAAAGATTCAAACATTTATTTACTTTTGAGGAAGACATATCTTAGTACAAAACGTTAAACTTTTATCAACTTAAATTTTATTAAAATACGTCATCCCGTAACTATAGTTAATACATACGTTTAACCAACGATGACGACGAAGACTATTTCGATCGTGACAGTACAAAGTAACGTTTACAATCTCATAAACCGAACATAGTTGGTTCGCCTTCGAGTCGTACGAAAATGCTATAAAATCGCAAATAATATACCGGCCTTGCGTGACCGGCGACGATTTTGTCACGCACCAATTTAGATATTTGCATGCGTTATTTCTAGAATATAATTTTTCTACATAATGTTTCACCTTTAGCTTTAGGCACGTGTTTCAATCACCGTTTTGGCATGAAATATTTCTAGTACTTTTGAAGTTAGGGCGTGCCAACTCAGTCCTTAGTCCTCCTTTGGGACGTAGGATTTTAATCTTATCTGAGGTTGATTACAGATTTCCATGGGCGTCTATACTTACCATTAAGGGGACTGCATGCTCGCTTGTCGTTTCTATAATATAAGAATATTTTTATATATACGTATATCTAGTAGGTACTTGAACGTTCAAAGCCCTTGCGTTAACTTGCTTATTATCCTGTTTTACCTGGAGGCACTTATTTCTGTTATCTACCGTTAAATACACATTCGACCCGCTTATTTATAGCACGTCGCCAATAATGTTTGGGTATTATTTTTTAACTTTGCTTCAAAGACATCTTTATCCTGTATCTTATTGTATTACTAATAGTTATCACTTGTAGATATTTACAAGTATGTTTATTTCTAGCACCAATCTTCATTTATTACGTTGTAGTATTTACGTTCTAGATAACTCCACTAAATTTTAGTAGTAATATATTAGAAACACGTGGCTTATTTTTATTTATTATTTCTAACCTCTATTCTGGTCGTCATCGTACATTTCGATAGACAGGCCGACAGAATACGACGTCTACATAAATATTGGCTGTAAACGTTTTGACATATTGGAATTTTACATCTTATTTCTGGAAACTTTGTGTAAACCAATATTACTATTGCGTAATTATTTGAGAAAATTGGTGTTTATTTTAAACGATAAATAAATAATAAATTTTCTCTATAATGTGATATCTGAACCGCGAAGTTTATAACCACCAGAGTTATGTAAGATCATTGATGAGGTAATGATTAAATTTTGGAAATGACTTCATGATGATACAAGTTGTTATAAATTGTCAACCAAATAAATTTGAATCTGATAAAATTTACATAAACATACAACTTTTTTGGCAAGTTTGAATAACATTCGTACCTACAGGTTGAATCTTATATACATTATTATAACCGAATACGTTAAATACCAAATAATAAAGGGGGTAGAATTCTTTTGTGGTTCGACTCCTGTGTCATCATCGCACTATTGAAGTTGCCATATTCCAGTTTGAAGGATGTGGTAAGGGACTGTGGTAACTACTTTGACTTATCTCAGGCGTTCCAATTTAGTCCTCGGGTGTAACTAGGCATATGTGGCCAACTTCAGGTATAAATCTTATATTCATTACAGTTCATGGGCAAATATTAGGTGGACTGCATGCTCGTCTGTTACTTCAATAATTATAAAAATAAACAAAATAGCAGTAAAAATTATTTACTCAATTATTTGTTTGTCATTGTATTACAAACCTTTGTGATTTTCCGTATACAATAGGGATAAAAGTTAAAGTACTAACCCAAGACAATGCAGCATCTTATCTAAAGCATGTTTTGTTACTGTCAATCATAATATTTGGATATTAAGAGCAAAGAAGAGTAGTTAAAAGATGCATTAAACTAATACGATTAAACGAGTTTCAGAGTCTAGTTGTCATTTGTATGTGTAACTTATTGTAAGTGGGTATTGACAGTAGCAATTTTATCTCGACTGATACACCCGTCATCGTAATCCGACGTTCAATCCCGCGACTTTCACTGTATCACGATCACGACGTGCAATATGGGAAATGGGCGTATCTAATCGCATTAGATTAATGTAATATAGCTTAGGTTTATGTGTTTGTATGAAGGTGTGTGGACAGAATGGTGTAAGTTTCTCGTATTTTTAATCGATTTCAAAAAAAGAAGTTCTGTATTCGAGTGTGTATCTATGTATGTATGTATTTGTATATCTATGTATTAAGTTTGTATGTCAGAATTATTTTCAAAAACTACTGATCCAACTTGGATGGCGTTTTTGTAATAAGAAATTCGTAATTTTTTTTGGTCCCGCTAGTCAGTCCGTGTGTCTGTGTGTCATTATACTCGTATTATCTGTGCGCCCGTACGAAGGTCCATCAAAATTCGGAAATCACTGACTATATGGACAATAAATATATGTTTTGAAATATGGATTTTCTATACAAAGGAATAAATACCTATACTAAAATATAATTGCAGTAGTATTATGCGCTTCAAAATAGAGTACTTACCCGTACTTTACTTTTATTTTACTAGTACTATTACTTTAGTAGTACTTTTTCCATTGTTAATTACCTTCTGTTTTATAGGCGACTAGGTAACTCTGAGACAATGATTAATTACAGTTTTAAATACAATTTTCCTTTACAGAAGCAAATGGTTAATCGATAGACTTTGTTAGTCAAATGAAAACTCATTATCGCGTATCACAATTTTACCTTCACAGTGATTTATTCCTTTATTATTATACTGGCCGTTTTAAAGCAAAAATGTTATAATCTCACTTCAAAAAAGGAGTCAAATGTTCCTGATAACTTAATAACTGCGCCCAGACTAATTTGGAAAAGTCATATTTGGTTACAAAAATATTACTTCGCAACATTGTAATTCCGAATCCCCCCCTTCAGTCACCTCTTACGACAGGCAGGGTATACCATAACTTACGTAGTAACTATTTATTAATCCGTGCCATAACTCTATTCTGGTCCCGATACTTACCACAGGGACAGGGAAGACTGGTAATAGTAGCAATAGATCCTCGAAAAGCTCATGAATGACTGATAAACAACTAATTTACCACCTATACATAATTTTAACAAAATTAAACGGAACAGAACAAAAAACACCGCATTAATGAGTACTAATATGTCGATGGTACAATAATGACTGTAATTATTCCTTTTAGATCCGTAACTTGTGTACCCAGCTGTTGAGACAGGTGTTGAAATATTGTCTCGAACTAGTTAAACTTCGGCACATTATGATACAGACCATTCTTAATATAATTCAATACTTATTGATGCTTATTATAAATGCATTTATTCGTTAGTATGAATCTAGATCTCTACTTTGATTTTTTAGGGTTACGTATCCAGGAGGTAAACCGGAACCCTATTACTAAGCTTCCGCTGTCTGTCCGTCCATCACAGGATTCTATCTCCTGAAACGATGATAGTTAATTGATTTTTTTTACAGAGTATGTAAAGTGTGGCCGCTTTAACAACAAATACTAAAAATAAAAAAAAATAAAAAATTTTGGTAGTACGGAACCCTCCATGTGCGAGTTCGATTTGCACTTGGACAATTATTATTACCTTCTAAAGATCAAATGACGTTTCTGTCATTATAATTAATATCATTCGATAAGGATAGTGGCTATTTATGGGAAACCATAGTGCAATATTATGGACATCCTATTAATAGGAATTTTCATCGTTTGTTTTTACGTCGTTTCATTGGATATAACCATAAAATTAATGCCATCGTTAATGTCAACAGACTTTTATGTTTATTCGAAATTGCGTTTTTAATTTCCCAATATACCTAATTATTGTAAATATTCTTATATTCTAACGGTACCATTTAGGAGAGGTTGCATTTTACGAGAGTTTAGTTTCGTAAATGATGATGTTTTTTACAAAGGTCATAACGTATTTTATCATTTATTAAGTAGTTTGTCATTTATCATTACTTCCCAGAATTTGATCCTTATAAGCAACACTATAAAATAGTGGAATAATATAGACTCTATATTATAGAGAATGAATTTTTTTTTTAAAATGAACTCGATCGATTCCCAGCTAAGGAAAAATATATTTTAAAAAACGAATGATGCATTTTTATTTTTTCTCAAAATCGGGCTCGTAACTCCTTTCAGCGTTTTTCGCTAATCCTTATAGTTTGGGATTTGTCCCTGAAGGCCCGTATGAAAAATTTACCCAGTATAAAAATGAATGTTTGTTTGTATGTCCTTTATAGAATCTATGCATTTTATCATGACGTGATGATCATTAACGAAGTTGTTGTGGGCCCACGAAGGTTTCTGAGTTGGTACTTCAAATTTTTGGCAGATAGCGCCACTTTCATTTCAATGAAGGTACAAATTTTATTATGTATGTCATGTTTTTTCTTTTAAACGCGGGCGAAGCCGCGGACTCTACGAATTATATATATGGATTATTCTTAATTAATCCTTAAAAACAGCAGGTCACCTGCGGTGGACTTTAGGTGAGACTCCTATCAATTTAAGATTGGTAACATGATGGTATCACTTCAGTATAAAAGTATTATAGAATAATACGGAATATATTTATAAATTGAGATAAAACGGCGCTTTATACTCATGAAACGCTTTTTGAAGTCGATGGCTAATTACAAATCTACATCGTGAAATCCAGTGCGAATATCTGATATTTAGCATAAACGTCATTGAGTTTACGGACATCCACAAAGACGATGAGATGAAGTGTACTGAACTGTGCTGGTTCATTCATTTCACATTAGTTCCAAGTCGTGGGTTCGGGATTAGCGACCTCACTAGCCTATCCTAGGGATGGCGATCTGAGATCGATTAATCGAAAAATCGATCATTTAGGCAAAAAAAAAAAAAAACGATTATTTAAAGCGATCTTCAGTAATGGATCGATTCAGTGAATCGATCTTTTTGTATAGAAACCTAGAAAATCGTAAGTCGATTTTGAAGTTGGTTCAATGTATTATAGACATATTTTGCTTTACGGATACAAATTTCAGTGCGTTTGGTCCTGATGGCTTGTTTTTCGCTTTTCTGGCCCTTTTTTGATGATGATTGTTGAAGAATCGATTCTTTGAACTTCAATTTTTTGTGAATCAATTTATTACACTTCAATTCGAATCGATTTTTTTTTCGGAAAAATTCGCCATCCCTAGCCTATCCTAGTATCGTAAGATTAAAATAACTCTGGTCAATAGCCGCTGTAAACAATACGTCATCTATTGTTTGGTAATGTAAATAGCGACTAACTTCTTTGTCAGCAAAAAGTTGTCATTTTCGATCCTTTGAAACCTGTTTGGCACGCGTCCCGTTATATGTATAATTTGTTATAATATATCCAAACTATTTTAAAGCGTTTGGGTGAATTTTGTGACACAAAGTCATAGGCGTTTCCGTGCTCCGAATCGTATGGTAAAGTTTCTTTATTATATTGTTGCAATTCCTGTCAAAAGCCTTGTAATTGGGTATTATTGAAGAATATCATTATTTACTTTGCTAATTATTATTAAAGATATCATATTTAAATATTTTACCTGAGCATTGAATCGGCCTGGTTAACTATGCTCTTCGTTTATCCTAAAAGGTGAAGACATCTAATTGATACCTAATATACTAACTTCATATTGTACATTACCTTTTGAATTGTTTTTCAAAGATACCCTAATTCATTTTAAACGTTATAGCAACACTTCATCGTCATCATCATCATTAACCCATTACTGTCCCACTGCTGGGCACGTCTCAGAATGAAAAAGATTGGGCCCTCCACCGCACTGACCAAGTGCGTATTGGTAGACTTCACATACCTTAGAAAACTTTTTGTTTAGAATTTTCAGGTATGCAGGTTCCTTCACGATATTTTCTTCACAGTTTAAGCGAGTGATAATTAATTTCTAATACGCAAATAACTGAAAAATTAGGCTTTCACTGCTTTTCCTGCTTGATTTTATGTAAATTTTATTGTTTATAACTCTTCGTTATACTTCAAACATCCCTACAGCAAACTCTTGTTAAGGTACAGATATATTCCCAAATATTATGCAATACGGTTATAACTTCCACTCTACCTCACAAAGCTGAGTTCTGTTATCGTGTTTGTACAGTTGCCTTAACCAGAATATGTCCCTCGGCCCAAACCTCAAACGTTAATAATAGGATTAATGCGACAAATTGAAATTACCAAAGTTGGCTAATACCGCTGCGGTGTTTATTTGTAGAATATGTAAACTTCTATGATATACAATTTGAATCCCACGTCTAATTTATCAAACTCATATATGTATGTATGTACCTCCTGAGGTTCACTTGATTTTCAGCTTAAAAATTTCGTATCTGTCAGTTTCATATGAACTAAACTTATTTAGTAAAAGTGTGTGGAATTTCAAACTAGAATTTTACCATTGTGTGGGATTGTCTTAACCGGTTACTATTTAGGCCCATACTGTATGGTATGATTTTATGATTATTTTAATAGCTAAAACTAGTCTGTCTATAAGAAAATTTACATTTATTCTTTTTAGATATATTTCATTTTCCATTTGTTTTTTTTTTTTTCATTTTTACCCGACTGCCAAGGAAGGGTTATGCTCGCGCGTATCTTGTTTTCCATTTTTCTTGTTACCCATAGATTAGTAAAGATACTTCGCCGCCTTGAAATTGAATGAAGCCACAAACGGCTTATTTTAGTAAGTTCTTTTGTTGAATTCTTGACAAATAAAAACATTTTTAGAGAAAATTTACGAATAAATAACGAATACTGCGTAATTTACGTAATAAGTAAATGATTATTTCAAATATTTTAGCACGGAGACGTGACAAAACTTTTTTACGCAACTATTTCTTTTCTCAAAACTGGGTACATTTTCTTGTTAGGAGTGAGTAATCTTTACTAATCTATGTTCTTACCAAATGAATTCATAAATATCTATTACATAAAAATGTCTTCAGATATATATATTTAGTTTTCTTATGTTAATTGTGTCAAAGACTCCTTATCGGTATAATCAAGACGAATCGTTTATGAAACTCCTGCAATACATGTGATGTAACATATCGAATTATGTCACGCCATTATTCCATATGAATTATTTCACATGCGTCCGACTATGTAACAGAAGCCTTGGGGTTTCATATTCATTTCACATACGATATATACAAAGAATATTTAAAGATGTTGATATTATGATTTTTGTATCAACACTTTTTGAGCTATGAAGCCCTCAGAAAGAACGGTCCACTTTTATCAATAAGAATAGAATATCATTTATTAGCAACCTCAATTACGATTACGTATTTTTAAAGTTTTTTTTTCTGATAGATAACTAGTTCTAGAATTTGATCATTATCATTACTAATTAGTATCATTAAGACTCGTATGTGTGTACTTACGCATACTTGTCTTAAGGGTATTATAAGCCGTTCAATTAATTATGACATTGCAACTTAATCCTCAAGGGTAGCGAGGCTTCTGTGATCTGTATCAAGTAGATCCCAAGCTCAATTGAGATTGATTACAGATATCAACGCATATCAGGTGAGCTGCTCGTGATGCACACAAAAGCATAGTAGTTGTTGATATATACTTGGTGTATCGCTTTGTGGTGGCGTTAGTGTAGTGTACAGTCAGCATCAAAAATATATGAACGTCGTAAAGTTACAAAACTAAATGAATACTACAATGTAAAAAGTAGTTGAACAATGACACGCGAGTATTATATTAGTGACGCAATTAGCCATTTTACATACATGATGTTTAGCTACGTTCAGTTCATCTAATTTTAACGCTTTACGGTGTTTCTATGATGCGTTTAGGGGTGTATGAACGTTTGGGTGTACCCATAGATATTTTTGTAATTTTGATCTGCTCGTCTACTTCTGGAGCTGACTGTACATGAATATCATTAACCGAAGGAACCGGTGTCATACATATTCATCGTGGCGCCTCTGCTTAAGAAATTCCACGGTTCCCTATTTACACTCATTACAAACATTGAGCTCTTTCATCCTGTAATAACCATACTTGTCGCCAGTTTCACAATATCTTCACAAAACACCTGAATATTTCATGTTTTTGTTTCAAATGACAATTTGATTCTCAAAAGGTGCTTGCTAAACAAAAGTCGACAATGTTATGAATATTCATTTGCAAATGTGTTATGACTATTCGGTGTGGCAAAGCGGTTACCGTACTTGTCTACCACACAGAATTCCGGGTTCGATTCTTAACATCATTTATACGAATTTCGATTTTTGTTCTCTCTGGGTGTTGGTGTACACATTCGTTTGTGTGGGTGTGTGTGTGTATCCATGGCTACCATGATATACACCCTAGTAAAGAATGCGTGGTTTTATTCAATGTGTGGCACCATCATCATATTAACTTAATATCATCTGTTTTAGTTTGAATAGTGATGTAAACTGTATAATAAATATACAAGTAATGCGGGAACTTACTTCATACTAGCTGAACCATAGTTATTTCTGAACCATAGTCCATGGACTACTCATAGTTCGCAGCGGCACTAGAAGCAGTCCATGAAAGTTAGAAGTGGTCGGTGAAGTTATATACTCCTATTATTTTATACTAATGTGGACGTCGGTTAAACATGAGAACCTTTTTGTCAACCTCTTTTATGTACAGGTTTATGAAAAAAACATATTTTATTTATTTAAGCAACTCTGCAGATTTGCAGTCAAAAATGTGTTAAGTGACCCATTAAGATGTAAAAATGAAGAACTCCTAAACAAAAAAAACTGCAAACAATCGATTCAAATCAAAATCACAAAAGCAATATCGTTTATTACATGACACATAAGAAAATTAACTGGAAATCAATGTTATTAGAATTACGCTTAAACAACATTTTAACAGCTGTACAACCATGGCAACTGTTTGCCCGGTATTTAAATAAGCGTCGATTTCATATCTTCCAATAATTTGTAATAGCTGTTTGTTTTCTGCGAAACAAATTACTTCGGTGTCCTTACATAATATCAAGTAATTACAGGTCTAACAAATATGTATTACATAATTACGTAAGATTAATTAAATTAAAATATTTTCGTAAACGTGTTTCGTAAATATTTATGATAATTTTCACATTTTTATAAGAAACTAGCTGACCCGGCAAACGTTGTGTTGCCATATAAATAAAAAAAATAGGGTTGTACTACCCCTAACATTTAGGGGGATGAAAAATAGATGTTGGCCGATTCTCATGGATACCGGATAAGCACAAAAAATTTCATCAAAATCGGTCAAGCCGTTTCGGAGGAGTATGGCAACGAAAGCTGTGACACGAGAATTTTATATATTAGATTATCGCTGAACTTATTCCAAAACATTTTTTTTTTTATTTTTACTCAAGAACCTTAGTTATTTTTGCGGCAAAATGTTATCGCTCTTTGACAGTTCTCCATCTTGTAATGAGTCTTTTCAGCATTCCTTTTATCACTTTCAAGATTAGACTTTAAGTCAAACGGACAAAAAAATAGAAATTACTTTTATCTTTTGATATTATTCTACTAAGTGCCTTTGCGGACTTAGAAAGAGAGTTATTTGGAATCATAGATAAATAACTAAACCTTTGAACGTGTCTACTTCTATATTTTATAATTATCTGTTCTTTACTTCATAATGTGTTCTATCTATCTGTCTCAGTCGCGTAAGTCCATTGGAAATTGAAAATAGATATTATGTAGCATATAGTCTGTACATAACGTTGTCAACATCTAACAATAGTGATGCAACCTCATACCAATTACGGACAAGAATCGATCTGTTGACTTTACCACCAACTCACACTTGCTTATACATCGTGGTAACACTACCCAACGTTTGTGTGGTTACGTTAACTGTTTACTTTTGAACGACACTACCATACAGTCATTCTAAACAATATAGGGGGCCGACTGCTCATGTAAGTTAGGTAAAATACACTAAACATTATAACCACTAATACAAGAATTGTTTAACTTAATCGATATAATCTCATTTATTCATTTATTTATTCTTTTTATTCACTCATCCGTTCACTCATTTCAATAATTGAGTTTACGTCAAATATTTTCGAGACGTAGACAAATGAAGGAGAAATTACATTGTGCGATCTCATTCAATCATCACTTTTATTTTCATTTCTTTCATAGCTACAGGTTTTTACCGACTATAAAACAAATTGCACATTGTTTATATTACAAAATTTTCATTAACTTGCAATTTATGTGTATTCTTGTTAAATTTGTTATTTATTATTTTATGCAACACTAAATAATATATCCATATTTCAAACCTTCGTACAGTTATAGGCAACAAAAATGTTTTATGGTCCAATGGACTTCAAAAGTCCGATGACTTTTGAGCTCGTGCACTTCCTTTTGAAACTAACATTAGTACAAAAGGAGCATGTTCCGTCTTTCTGTCCCCATCTGTCAAAGTTTGCCTTTGCCTAGCTCCAAGCGGTTTACATCTACACAAAGATCTTTTAGAACGGTACACTCAACTCACGACCACGCAGGACGAAGCAATGTACATATGAACGTATTTAGAAATACATATTATATGCGAGCAACTATGGCGAGCAATAATAACATAGGACTATAGAACGAATATGCTCAAAATAAATATTATTGGACTATATGTAGAACGGAACCCAAAATTACATATGAGACGTTCATCTCACTTCAGACTGATATTTCGATTTGATTCATCATCATCATCAACAACCCACATCTGGGCACGGGTCTCCTCTCCAAGTGAGAGGGATTATGCCATAGTCCACAGCGTATTGGTAGACTTCACATACCTTTGAGATTTTTTTTAATAAATCTCTCAGGTAAGCTGGTTTGCTCACGATGTTTTCCTTCGCCGTTTAAGCAAGTGATAATTAATTTCTAATACGCACGTAATTTTGAACATCAGAGGTGCATGCTTGGGATTTGAACCTCGGGCCCCTCGATCGAGAGGCCGAGTTTCTTAACCGCTAGGCTATCCCTGCTGTTTGGTTTGATTGTAGTTTGATATATATTCAAAGCTATTTATAATGAATCGTCGATCATTATACAGTAGGTAAAGAAAGTCAAATATTAGGTACCTACATGACAAAGGTGTTGCGACGCCTGAGCTTTATATTATAAAGCTTGGAATGACATACTTCAGAAATGCTTGCATTAAAACAGAACACAAAAACTCGTGTAAGTATTTGCTGTATCACCACAACATTAGTCTTACTTATATTATTTTGACACACTTTTTGAAATCAACATTTTTATTAAACACTCAGTAAATAAATTCTTATTTTATTTTTCTTTCGATACACATTTTAAACTCAGCACATTTATTAAAGACTTATAAAGTATATTATATTCCTATTTTCTTGTCCTTCCAATTTATTTATAATGGAAATGTTTCCCTCGAGTTCTGTCTGGAAATTACGTAATTAAATTCTAACTTTATCTTCTAAACAAAAAGTAACTTTTCAGGACCAATAAAATGAGAGTTTAATGATGTTTCGCACGTCATAAAAAACGGTGGAGACCATAAAAAAGAACCCATTTTCGGGAGTCAATTTAGTGGAGCTGTAAACCTTAGGCTTTATGGTCATTGGCCTCTTTCATTTCTCTGCTGTAAACGTATTTATGTTATGTGTCTAAGTAGGGACTAAAAAAAGGTGCTCTTAGGGCGTCGTACTCAATATCACATTGAATTTTCAAAAAATCTGAAGTACCTAAAACTATTAATGGCTCGTATCAATAAGGTGATTTTTGGTATTTACAAAGTAATTTAACCTTCCAACAATCCATATTGGCGTAACCAGTACTCGTATATTTCTGCAACCAAATTTGATCTTTAAACGAAACAAAACCTTTGAAATTAACTTACAAATACAGCAGCATATAAGTAATTAATTGCTTTTCTAGTTTTGAACTCTTAAAATAGCTGCTGAGTTCAAATCCGATTTATCTGTCTAACTAAATCACAGTAATAATTCAACATGAACTAGTATGTCCCAAACACTCACTTCCGCGTATCACTAACAACTTAGATTACTGCGTTACAATGCAAAAATCCCACAGTTTAATATGCACTTTTCATAGCGAGCCGACATTATTAACCGCCATTGGGGCACACAATGTGCGTTTTTCAATAGAATTGCTCCGGTTCAACGAAAGTGCTCATTCTACTCGTAAAATCCTCAGCTGGTCCCATGGACGAGACGATCTTTTTTGCAAAAAGACAGCAGGTTTTTGAGTATGAATTACAATGTGTGATTGAAGCATTACGCTTGTAGTATACCTGATCATGAATACTGCAGCCGATGGACATCTGTCAACAAATTCTATTAGGAGTCCTGAAATCAAACTCATCTTGAAGGTCTTGAAGTCATGTAATAATATAGTCACATAAACGGTACAGAGTAACGATATAACAATTATACGTAAGTAAGTTCACACTAGTGATTAGAAGTATTATAACTACACAAGTATCTCCGTTATTCGACTGCTCTTGCTGAAGTCTCCGACCAGAATGTCGCTCTCTGTTAATTCGAGCGCCGCCAAGGTGTCGTCCCCCACTTCACCTACCCGCATCTGTTTTTAAACTGTAGTGTCAAATGAGTCACATATTACTTTAATGTAACGTTATAAAAATGTGATATCGTTAATATCCAAGCTTCTTATTAACGACGATAACATTCGGCCGTCCTGCTCACACGTTCGTCCTCGATCGTGTATGGTCTGATGCAAGAGCTGCAAAAGAAAACCAGTTGTTTAATGCCTAAGTCCAGAAGAGTTACACATTTTCTTGTAATACCGACTCGCACGTAAGAGGCCCGAACTGTTTATCAAAAACATGGCTTAAACTCTACGCATTTTCTTGCAATACCGACTCGCATGTAAAAGGCCCGAACTGTTGATCCGAACCAAGGCTTAAACTAGGTGATGTTCATATAGAATCACACTAGTTGTGTATTACCTAGGTTATAAATCTGCCCCAACAGTGTTCACCACGGATTTCTGTTGCAGGCATAGTTCATAAGGACTCTTTACATAAATGTCATATGCGCGACAGGTATTGAAGCGAATGCATTAGACCATTGTTAAATAATAAAACACACGGTTATAACAAGGTGATGTTCATATAGGATCACTCTAGTCATGTATCACCGCAGTTTTTATACCTTGTTTACGATAACATTCGGCCAGTGCTCAACTCAAATTTACTCTAAAAATGCAATATTCACTCAATGTAATACATCCACCCAACATACATACATACATACACCCAACCATATGCATCACCAAGAGACACCCGCGAACATTACACTGCTCGAGGCATCTGCACTAATCCATCTTAACTACAGATAAATAAAAATCAAACCAAAAAAGTTTCCTACACCTACAGTAATGACAACATCTAGCTGCCCACTTTACTTATGTCTGGATTCTAAGTCCAATAGTTAAATCTCCAACAACTATTGATTCGATAAAGTTACGCATCAGAATAACGACGTTAATCTTATTAGTCCATTTCGGAATGCTCAACAACCTGTTCAATAACTGTTATACTGATAGATAGATAGACCTATAGTTGGCCACTAAATGAATCTGTGCGACTCAAAATACTATTATAAAATTATTTTATTACTACTTAGTACTTCTTTTAATTATTACAATGTTATTTTATACAAATAGTTGCCTTTCCAACGTACGTCTTTTATCAACTGATGAAGCAGTATCAAAATAATAATATATCGTGAATATTTGAAATGAATGATATCAAAGTTAAAGACTAAATAATGGTAAACAAACCATGAATTTCACACAATATAACACGTAATAAGTTGTATGAACCCAATTTTTTTACGTTATTTATCACAAATTCAAATTATTTCTTTCAAAGTAGGGCCACATAACCCACTTTTGAAAGTCAGAAAGAAATTTCATTACATTAAATTGAATTTATATTCAGTTATAATAATACATACTATTACATGAATTTCAAAATTTAATTAACAAAGCAAAGGACCCATGCGTTCACGTCAGCGACATACTTGTCAATTGTGTATGGCTGAACTACTTAACTTTTTTTTTTTTTATTTCACCAAAAGTTAAGATTCCCATAAGGAAGTTATAGTTTGGGCTATTTTACTGTAAAAGTTATGCATTATACTAAGGAAGATTTGCTAGACTTTACGCAAACGTCGTTTTTAAAAAGAAATCAAATAATGTTATGGAAAGAATAAACACATTAAAATGGTCCGTTAATCTAAACGGAGTTTAAACAGACCTTGTCTTACATTGAGTTCCTCGGAAGCGGATTTTTTTTTCCGTAGGTAGTTATCAAACGGATAGTGTTATTGAATACATACTCGTAAACTACCTACCAAGAAAAATGACTTCAGAAACCGGCCATTATTTAACTATACTTATTTGTGTCTACAACTGATAAAAGATTTTTTTTAAACACGCTTTTATTTTTGCCACGCTTTTATTAACTTGACCTGTATGTATGTAACGGAATATTTGAATTCGATTTTTACCTACTTTGAACGGTCAGATTTATTTAAAAATTTTGAAATACTTATGACATGACATGATTTTAATAATCTTGTCCGATTCTAATTTTGTCTCATCACGATCGTCAGATTTAAAACTATAACTGTTTTACATAACATGTGGCTCCTTATCAATCACAACCTAAAATTTCTATGACCTGAAAAAGGTCTATTAAAGTTGATCATGATTTTATACCAGCCAGCCAAACAAACAGTTAGTCAAACTATCTTATGATACACCTTATTACCGAACAATTCATATTTATTATATATATATTTCAAACGCCTCGGCTTCACCTGACTTTTATATAGTTTGTAATAAAAATTATATTAGTGCGTAATATCTGTATAGATTATATTAATATAATATGTATCATTTACAACCAACACTCTCAAGGAGATGCTCGATGTTTCTATAGAGAAAACCTAGACATGACGCAATTGTGAACCGTATGAAATTTATATGAAAAATAAATTATTGTATAAGAAAATCCCATCGAAAT
Organism: Epargyreus clarus clarus; assembly: GCA_014595695.2. Classification (NCBI taxonomy): domain Eukaryota; kingdom Metazoa; phylum Arthropoda; class Insecta; order Lepidoptera; family Hesperiidae; genus Epargyreus; species Epargyreus clarus. The sequence goes on along the minus strand of JACTTY020000060.1, from coordinate 1,881,887 downwards.
GTACCTATGCTTTTATTTGATTACATTATTATTCATTTGGCTATGATATACATATAATAAGAATGAAATCTTCACGTGTTTACATCGAATATATTTGAAAAAGAAAAATTGTCTGTCGGTTTGTATGTTTGAAAATGCATTAAAACCAAAACTACGAAGTTGATGTCAAAAGTATACATTTTTTTTTAAAAACATTACATGACCAGGTAATGGAGAATTCCAAATTACTAACGTACTCCGTGATCTTGACAGAGGGCATTGTATAATTCAAATTATATTTTGAATCCACATGAACAAAGTCGCAGGCAAGACTCGTTTTAAAAATGCAATTCAAATTATATTCTGACTCCACATGAACAAAGTCGCAGGCAAGACTCATTTTAAATATGGTATACAAGAGACTATCTAAATTTATGTAGGCTTCAGTGACCGTTTCTCACTTAATACGTATAATAACTTAATTGCTGTAACTTGTAAATAGAACTAAGCTCAAGTTATAAAAGCATCAATTTATTATTATTATTATTATTTTACTTAAAATAATTTATTCTCAATCCCATACAAAGTGGATCCCGTTTATCATTTCGTAAATGGCTCACATAATTGATAATATCGATAGTCTAAGCGTCTCAACGTTTAAGGTACAAACTTCATTTACCAGTATTTGATAGTGCCCAATTTTCAAACCAAAAGGACGTGTAATGTGTCAAATTCAAATTGAAATTTAAAGATTTAAAATTACGAGATGTAAAGAAATATTAATACAAAACGAAACGTTGCATACTAAATTTAAAACAGACATTTAATATTATGTATAAGTGAGTCAGTCAGAAGTAAAATGGGAGATAAGAGAGATATTTTTATATATAATATTCCAAAGACCGCTGCGCATAAGTTTCTCAGTTTTCTTATAGATCATTAACTAATGTGCATTTATACTTTATGGGAGTCAAAACACAGTAGTACACAGTACTGCGTGAGTTCGCCTAGAATTGATGGAAATCTAAATTTGGCAACGTACGTATCCTTCTTTCATAACAATTACGTATCAAGTATATGAAATCAAAAGGAAACTTTCATTGATTTATAAAATGAAAATGTGAACAATGTATCTACATTGTTCACATTTCGTGAATGCAAGTTTATTTTTAAATATAGTCAATTAATATCCAAAAAAAAACAATAAACCTTAAACTCATTTACCATTTCCCTCCTGGGTACACTCAGCCACTCAATACCGTGGTCGTGATACTTTTTTGCAGGCAGTTAAATATGTACCACGTAGATATTATACATTTCTGTACAATTATGAATAATCAAAATTTTGCAACTTAATAAACGTGTCACTTATATCAAGTAGGTATACTGTACTCTGTAACTGCGTTTGTTGCTACCGCATAGTCCCTTCCATACAATAATAACAAACGCATATACGTAAACCCCGTTTGAAACATTAAAAGTTATCAAAAATAAATTCAAATCTAACCTGTATGCAATTTCTGGCGTACATTAGCCTATATTAACAACCATTAGGTTCCCATATCTATAAAGCCTGACATTTAAGATTAAAGATCCTTAAAATATTTTCATAAGTACGTGTATTTCTATATATTTCAAAGTAGGTGTAACTTTAGAACAATTAGGATTTACTTTTTACACCACAGAATTTAACCAAATGGACAGATTTACCACAAGAACTGCCTTGCAAAATTACTTTTAGACACTTCTTCACAGAAAATGCACTTATTTTGAAGTAAACACCTCAGTTTACAATGTTAACAAGTAATTTGATAAGAGTAAAGTTTGTTCACAAAATTTAAGTATATCATTTTCAGAGGGTATTAACATTTCATTGAATTACTAGTCTCAATCTATCCATTTTCTTAATTCAAATGAGTTTTCCCTTACATCAACGACATTTATCTACCCCCATTTTTACTTATTCTACCAAGATGAATTCACATATGACATAATAATGTTTTAACTCACGGTTTTTATTCCTGTGTCAAGTATGTTCGTACTTACGAATCGCCGTCCATGATTGTGAGCTGGTTCTTGTACACTTCTGATGAAATCAAACTCATCTTGAAGGTCTTGAAGTCATGTAATAATATAGTCACATAAACGGTACAGAGTAACGATATAACAATTATACGTAAGTAAGTTCACACTAGTGATTAGAAGTATTATAACTACACAAGTGTCTCCGTTATTCGACTGCTCTTGCTGAAGTCTCCGACCAGAATGTCGCTCTCTGTTAATTCGAGCGCCGCCAAGGTGTCGTCCCCCACTTCACCTACCCGCATCTGTTTTTAAACTGTAGTGTCAAATGAGTCACATATTACTTTAATGTAACGTTATAAAAATGTGATATCGTTAATATCCAAGCTTCTTATTAACGACGATAACAGTCCTTAGTAAAGCGTATGATAACGATATGTTGCTGTCCTTGGACTTATTCGACAGCCAGATGGTAGATGTTGACATTCAAAAAGAGTTCAATGTGAATCAACTTTGAATAAGTAATGATGTTTATGACTGACTACGTCACACCTGAACACAATAGAATTAGAATAGCAAACGGATTAAGAAACGAAGATGAGGAGTTCCAGTAAACTATAACTGTTAAATGTCATCTACCAATTGGACATGTATCAAGAAGAGGAAATAAGAACATTCTTACACTTATACTTTTTATACTGCACTAGCAGCTTGCAATTACATAATTGTATAAAAAGTATGCAAACCATCTTTTATATATCAAGTTAAGGGTCATTCGTAGCCTAAGACGAAAGTTGTTCGGCTAGCGGAAGCTTTAGCGATTTAGAAGCGATATTGCTAGGTAAACATTTTGTTGCGAATGCAGAGCATCACTACATCTAACAACACAAATTATCTTTGTCAGATTTTTCAAATAAACATGAGCCATTCCTCTGTCGCTCAAACAAAATTAGACGACTTAGCGACCGCGGCTTAAGGTACTACTCAGTAACTTCGACAACAAAGTAGCCGACGCAACTATCGCTCACAAGACAGTAGCCAATCGAGTGTTCAGCCTAATCTGTTATACCATACAGCCACTACATAGCAAAGACCACCATTTTAGATAATTGTAGCTATAGAACTGTAAATTGTGGTATGCGAGCCACAATTTCCTTTTAAAGAGACTGGCATGAAAGTGCAGTGAAACTTTACTGCGCTAAATATCCCGGCCTCATGTAGCGGCACGTTTAATTAAAGTAAGCAATCCTTAGAGTTCATAAACGGGAGAAATACTTCTACGACTAGATAATTGCAATGAAATTTGCGACTTAGAAATATCTGCTAGATACGGCAATCTTTTTTACCTTTATAAAGATTGCTAGTTTGTGCGTCCATTATACGACTGACGTCATAGATGTGTACTTCTTACAGTGTTTATTATTATGATATCCTAAACATTTTAGGGGTTAAAAATCTATATTACCTTGTAAGGTCATCTACCTTTGTAATTTAAACCGGAAAATAGAAATATTAAAAATGCTTTCTACATTTTGCTATTTTGCGGATGTTATAGATACACGAAAATGAATACACATCCATCTAAACCTTAATTCATTAAATCCGGAGCTCAATGCAGGTCAGACCGGTATAGTGACCGCTCATCCATCCACATAGTCGAAAAAAAATACAGTTTTTTCAAAACACGTAAAGATTTGTTTGGTAGTACGTGCGTGTGTATTAAATCAAAGCCGGGATTGAATAGACAATGCTTTTGTCCGTTCGGGGTAAAGACCGCGTGCCGAGCCTACTGTGCGTCATCGCTAATCTTAGCCATCCGCTAGGCTCAGACCAAGCCCACTACGTCGGATTTATTTACGCTAAAGTACCTTTAATCCTATTTAAAACGATATGCTTAATCCTATTTAACATCCTGCTTAAAATTAAGAGACGTGTGTAAAAAAAAAAGTAGCGATAGTTGTATTTTTCTTTTTATATAATTATTCCACTTAATTTTCGGTAAACAACGTACTTATAAAATAAGCAAACCTTATATTCAAACGACCATTAATTACTGAAATCAAAATTTAAAGACATTTTATATTTTGATAGTTCTGAAAAAAAAAAACTTTTTACAAATAAATAATCTCATCATTACCATGTAACTTTGAAACGTGACGATTAATTTGTGGTGGCACGATTGAACTCGAACACGATTCGATAACGATGGAATTCGTAAATCGATTATTGGTTTATAGGTAACTTTCACTCAAACAACGTAAACAAATGTTACGTAATGGTCTTAATCTCCGAGAAGATTGTGACGCACCTCGACCTCTATCGTAGTCACGAATTTAATCTAGACAAGAACTTTTCGGTGTTTGCTAATTACCTACTGGCTAATTAAATAATAATTGGTTTATTTTAACCAGTTTTTTCTATTGGAACTAATATCCTTAATTGTACTAAAAATCAAGAGCCTTTTTGTAAAAGTAGTGATGGGTATATTTTTTATATTTTAAGCCTTATATTGGTATAAATGCTTATTTTAATATTTGCTTATTAAAATAAGCATTTATACTTAAACAAACTTTTGCAAATATTTGCAAAAATCTTTATCTAGACAAAGTTTTGGTGTTTGTTAATTGTTGGCTAATTAAACGATCCAATTACTTCCTAATTCAACTTATTTATGCTTTATGTTATGATTTTTAAGCCTTAGATTTAAATACTAAGGTGGTTGCGTAAAGTAAAAATAAGCGTTTATGCTTAACCAAACTTAAATTCTTGCCAAAATAAAAAAACATTTTCCGTTTTTATTCGTGACACAAAAAACAACATAAACAAATCTTACGTAATGGTCTTAGTCTCAATGAAGATTGTGACGCACCTCGACCTTTAAGTCACGGATATAATCTAGACAAAGTTTTGGTGTTTGTTAATTACTGGCTAATTAAATGAACCAATTACGACAACGGAAGACGAACTGGTTTGATGTAATGACCCGCATCATGATATAGCTTTAAGATATAATTTGGAGATTAAATTAAGGAGGCTTTGTTTCTGAGCCGTCATTGTCTCAACTGTTACGAATAAAGCGTCGTACGTATGTAATATGATTATGTGACGTAATTAAAATTAAATTTATAATGAATGAATGTGACTATTTGTGAATTAACGTTATAATCTTTGAGTTACTGTTTTAAAATTTAATTTCTGGTAGAGTGTTATTTAATTCGATAATACAAAAATATTTCCCGTCCTCCATATAACTTCTTTGCCTGAATTATTGTTATAATTTGTAACATAGTTAATTCAATTAGCTCAGGATGACATCGCTTTTTGCAAAAAATTAAATAGCAAGTATAAACATTTGTATCTAAACATCTTATACAAAGTATCACTAGGTATGCGTCATGAAAAAAACATGACATTAATAAATGTGATTCCATTATATTTCTACTTGTACAAAACATCCTACCTTTCTCCTTACTACATTCTAGAGAAGTAACGTTTTATCTTTCGGTATCATTCCTAAATAATAGGTACTCCTGACATTATGTCCGTCCGCAAACCTTAAAATGAAGTTGAATAACTTAGCCCAACGTTACAAGTAGGTCTTATCTGATTATTACCAAGTTGAAGCCGTAGTAACTTCGCTCGACAGCTGACTGGTAAAATCTGTTGAAAGCTAAAGGATCCTTAAAATTGTGGGACGAGTGGCGAAGGGACGAAAATGTCAACTGAAGTTAATTTAGGTTAAGCTGATTAGTCGGAATTTGTAACATTTTCTACGAATAAAAAATTCGTAGTACTATAGTCAGTATGATTCATATTATTTTAATTAATCAGATATGTAGCTGCATCTGGGTGTTTGACATCTTGTTGCTTGCATATGTGTGTGTGTGTTTATGTATAATGTTTAATTAATTGTCAAGTTGTGCTACATACACCATGTAATGTTTCCTACCTTTTCGTAGCCTGTGGATTTTTTTCTATACTTTATACATCGGTATCGTTCAAACAAGACATAAAAAGGATAATCAGTTTGAATTATGTTAATTCAAAATATTTATTCGCTTCGGTTAATAAAGGTTTGAACCCTTTATAAGTGCTTTAAAATTCATTGACGGAGGAGCATTCACCATGCCGAACTGCCTTGCGGTGGGTTTCTGGTTTGATCCCTGGCCAGACAATTATGTAAATGTTAAATTTACGTTTCTATTGTTTGTGAAAAATTCTAGTATGGGTATATGAGTGTGGAAAGCATTATAATTATTCATGAGAAATGTTTAATGTTCCTAAGTATATATCTACCAATTAAAGCTTTGCTTTGTCCAGTCAGTGATAGGTTTTATTAAGTAAATACATTCAGATTGAACGCAAACATCCGCGGAAACATTCATTGTCTTGGTGTCGAAAGTGCTAGCATATGCTGTCAACGTGCACATGTATAGCGTCAGCATGAATTCTGAAAGGAATCGCGGACATTTAACACTTACAAATTCTATGCATTATCAGACGTGCATACTCTATCTTTTAATTTGTAGAACAAGCCAAATAGTACCTATAAGTAGGTATCAATTTCAATAATATTATATCTTTTTACTTATTAGCTTGACCTGTATGTATGTAACGGAATCTTTGAACTCGATTTTTACCCACTTTGAACGGTCCGATTAATTTAAAATTTTAAACAATTATTAAAAACCAACTTTAATAATTTTATCCCATTCTCCCCATCAGGATCGTCAGGAATCAGGATTAACGATTTTCCTTGTGCGATTTTTGCGTGGTTTTTAATTTTTTAAACCATTTATTTTAATTTTAAATTTCTTATTCATTTTATTAAGTTACTGTACAACAATTTGTTAGAATCGCATACTCGCCGCTTCTGTGCAAGTCTAAAACCATCTAAACGATACATTGTAGGTATTAGCCTAATCTTTCCAAAGTAGGACACATTACGTAAGTTACTCAATATTTACTTGTACACACAGGGGCTCCAACCTATCTCTGATTAACCCCCGATTAGATAATCTTGTTTGTAATTAGTTCTTTATAGTAAATGTGGTAGAATTCTGGGTGGTACCACTGGTAATACCAACGCCGTATATGAGTAGAGTTTTGAAGGTGTGGTAAGGTAAATTCATTTATATGAGACATCCTAACTAGACCTGACGTCTCCCACAAAGGTCAAGGATCAAGTTTGAATTACTCGGATAACTGCCTCCTTACCTTTTAGCGCTTAACACCGCTTTTAAAAGGCAGAAAACGGGTGTGGCGGTGGTTCTTCCAAACTTGAACCACAACGGTTTCTACCAACTTCAAAGTTAGCACTTCAATCCTATTTAGAATCGGCTACAGATGCCCATGCTGTATGAAATGACCACATAGATACCCATGCGTGTACTGTATTTGTCATTTGTCACATACAATAAATTTGATTCTCGCGTCCTTGTCAACTCTAGAGAGTCCCTTATATCCGTACAACATTACAACGTTTGGTATTACCCGCATGCATATCAAATGCATGTTATTCGTGAGACGATGAGTCCCCAAGCTAACGGATTCAATGACCTCAATACAATCGTATGGCTATTTACTTGAGCAACTAATTGTGGATTACCAAGTATTTACTTAGGATTCTATGTTGGTTGGTATGTTAATTGTGGTTATATATGCTTATCTTCTTTAAGCAAGTTGTCATTGCATAGATATTGCGGATCTTTTTACTAAAATATGTGTGATAAGAAGTTTCTGTAACCACTTCTTCTCTATAACGAAATGCGACGCGGTGGTAGGTTATTGACATACAAAAATAATTATATTTAGACTCACGGCAGTGTTTTGGTCAGTTATTCCACGCAGCCGAACGCACTATTAACAAGAAGCAATCTTAGGAGTAATTGAAAATTGTATTGAAAAGCGTGTTGGAAATTTAGTCATAGATAGACAGACAGTCTATCTATGACTAAATTTCCAACACGCTTCCGTGATTCGAAGACCCATCAAGTAGTCGTTCCTTAGTTAGTCGTTTCGTAGTTGCTAGGCGATATCATAGAATTACAGTCGTTTAAATTTTATCAGAAACTTTGTTAGAAGTCTGGAGAAATTCCCCGTTCCTTTCTCGCATACGAGCAGTTTAGCTCCTAAATTCTAACAGAACTCTCCCTTGTGCCCAACAGGGCGCATAAAAAGGTGGAAACGAAGTATCAAGTTAATGTCAACATTATAATCCTTGTCCTCAAGGTGACCTCGTGAATGAATCACTATAAATTAACCAAGAAGGAACTTTGTATAACTATTTTGACACATTGTTTTATCTTAGTCACTTAACAATTATGGCAATTAAAGTGTTAATCAGATTTAGTTTGATTTTAAGGTTTGAAATAATAAACACATTGTCTTCCTACATTTCACAACTTTTCAATCGTTATTAAAACGTAATAATAATCAGTGAAGTGAACACGATTATAGAACATCGATAACATACTATTACAAGTTATTGCTCCAAGTACATAATTGGCAATTACTTTGTGCACTTATAAAATTATTGCCAGTATTGTAAGAATGTGGGGAATGTGCGATGTGGGTCAGAACGCTGATAAGACCACTTATCGGTTGAATCGATGTAGTTATCTCAAGAACATTGTGTTGCTGTTTTATTTTTTTCTCATTGTTTTAACAACCTATTGTGCACTGATTTTAAAACGCTTGGCTTGGTATTGAATAAGTAGATATTGAATTGATGTTTAAATTTCTATTAACATGTAAGGTTTTGGATAAAACACCTTCTTCCACCTAAGGTTGACAAAATATTAGATAGATTAATCTACACTAATATTATAAAGAGGAAAACTTTATTTGTATGTTTGTTTGTAATGAATAGGCTAACTACTGGATTGATTTTAAAAATTATTTCACCATTCGAAAGCTACATTATCCACGAGTAACATAGGCTATATTTTATATGGAATATATTTTATAAATAGAATTTGAAGCGGTACAAAGTTTGCCGGGTCAGCTAGTTGTTAATAAATGGCGTAAGTGACCACTGGATTGACTCTAGCGTATATAGATTAACAGATTTTAATCAATTATTACGTTCTAAGCTGTAAACATCGCATCATTAATAACTTACCTATTTTTATAGTCAGGCAAAATTTAAAGAGAAAAAACTTAAACGATTTTGGTGGCACTACTACAACATTATTTCTTAGAACAGTAGCGTCATGTTTGGTTCTGGTTCCAACGATAAGGCACATTACCATTAAATATCATACGTGTGTACCGGAGATTTAATTACATGATCCCATATTATGTTATCGTGTATGGTCTTAAGTTACCTGAGAGTGAGTCATCGATGATCTAATGACTCAACCTAATTATGATCTAGTCACACATGACAAAATACCTATTCTAAACTTATTGATCTTAGACATATTTTAGTATACTTCTGAAACGAAATAAGTGATTTGATAACTACAATATTAAACTTGATTTTTTGTTGGTATATGTCACTTCAGTGGTGTTATTTTTTGGAATTATAATTTCAAAATTATATAGTTAAAGTATAATATGAGAATTTAAGAGAACTAAACCATGTAATGAAAGAATTACATTTATAAGCATAAGGTAATAAAAAATGAAAATAAGCGAACAATTAAAAATCTTCGAACACGTAAAGCCTTTTTCTGATTATATCACACAGATTTATCTACTTTTCTAATCAATATTTACGTCTTTATAAAACTAAAATAATCTACGAACAAACTGCTTTGTGTACTCTGTTTCTAAAAAACTGCTTTGTGTACTCTGTATTACCTTTGCCCATAATATGAGTACCTATTATTAAAGCCCGATACCAAAGCTTCCACAAAAAATCACTCAAAAACCCAGTAGTCGGTAAGATTACAACTGGATCATCAATCAATCCACATTTCAACAAACGTGTGCTCAACATTTGTCATGTACTTAAAGTTTATTGGAGGTCTGTGACCCACTATACATCTGTATCCGTATTCCCTCTTTGTATTCCAAAACATTATCACACACCGCGACTCCAATACTGATAAGATGGAGACGTGATTATCAACACGAATCACATTATCATCGGGGATTTCGATTTTGATTGAATAGTTATTTAAAAGTGAGCTTGCGCTAATTTTTGGCTGAGAGATATTTTTTGGTGTGGCTGGGGGCACGGCAGTGTCGACGCCAAGTTGAGCAAAATCAAAAAAGAGTGCATAGCCGTAACTATCTTTTTACGAAACCTTTAGGGACATTGTCAATGCCCTTTTATGTATCCATTGAATTGTTCGTAATAAATTCAACGTTACAATAATTTATGCATTTATCTATGACCTTCGTTTATGATGAGTGGTAATAACTCCAATAGGTATAACTTACTACTTTTAAAAAACGAAATTTTAAATATCACTTGACTTGTCGACTGTATTTTGAAAATTCAATATATTTATTCTTAGAAGGCGCTTATTAAAAGCATGGCTTATAAACAATAACACTAAAATAAATAACGATATTTATACTTATGTCCTCCAACTAATATGCCCCATAGTTAGTGCCATGGACCGAGCGACATGAAGACAAGTACATACAAAATATTTTGTAAATAATAGAAGCTCCTGTTACAGGTACTTCATTAGATCTTCACGTACTATTCTTTACATCCGTATTATCCCCGTTGGTATTCCATAGCATACCCAAACATCGCGACATCAATTCTGAGCGAACGAATACGTGATTGACATTTTACTGAGGAATTCGATTTTATAAGTAACACTGCATTTATTATACAAATTAGTTCTAGATAATGTTCTTGGAAGGTCCGTGAACCTATTAAATTTTAGTTTATTGATGTTCTTAATGATTTGGAAACTTAGAATTCTCGACTTAAATAAGAAATGTAAACTAATGATGCTTTAAGTTACATTCCCTGTCTTGGTTTCAGCTTGCTTTTGCATAAGGTATGATATTAAAGAAAATATTAATATGTACTGAAATGGGTCATAAAATATAATAGTGTATTTGTATCACTCTTTACAATATCAAGTATTAAACGTTGACACACCGGACCGTTCGAATTTATGCGAATTCCGCTCGATGACGAGCCATAATTAGGTTTTATATACCCAGTAGTTCAAAAACTACTTAGATCAAGTTAATTTGTAGACATAATGATGATTAGACGCACGCGCACGCTAATGATTCCAATGTTGTACCAATCCTATAAAAAACTGGATCACTAAATAAGTAATCCATTTTATAGCAGTAGTAATTAGACGTGCGCCAGTACTAATTACATATATGGTATTTTTTATATTTTTTTTTGTAAAATTGATAGTGACATACATGATAACAAGTTTCTTATCCCGATCTGTAGTCACTGACTTCTAAGATCTATCAGTACCATGTTTTATTGCACTAAACTACGCACATATTCAAATAAAGGTAGTTAATGTAAGCTTTTAAAATCATTCCAGCCTTCCTTATACTTATCCGAGTCTAACCATTTCCTATACTAAATCATTGTAATCTTTTATAACGACACAATATAAAAATGAATTGCTCAGTAAATGTTTACCTTCAGGAATGGATGTACCTACATAGATCCATCGATAACGTATTATGGACAAACATAAAGCACGGCCCATATATAACCAGAGTATCGTCGTAACATTTTATGAATAATAACACGTCTCCGTATAAGATTCGAATAAATCCAGATACAGCTTATTTCCTGAATACAAAAAAGGTAAGCGTTATGCAACATAATGTTTTGTTTGTATTTCCGTATTTTGTATAAAAACGAATGTAAATATAATATTTTACAAAGTAACTCATTTTATTAGCTAAAATATAATATGTTTTATCTTGTACACTGGACGTGTGTTAGCAAGCGACTGATAAAGAAGTTTATATAGAATTGCATATGATACTTAAAGGCAGAACCCTTCGTAGTTTTAACTCCGGGGCATCACTGCCGCACCTGATTCTCCTCTATATTAACCGCTATTGCGTTCTGGTTTTTTTTTTTTTATAATATAAGAGTAGCAGACGAGCATGCAGTCCACCTGATGGTAACTGCCGCCCATGGACATCTGTAATCAACCCCAGATAGGATCAGATATTCCTAGCTGAGGTCGGCCACAGATGCGCCGCTACCCCTGAGGACTAAGCTGGAACGCCTCGGAAAAGTCTGTCTCCCTTACCACACCCTTCAAACCGGAACACAGCAGCGCTTAACACTGCTGTTATTAGGTAGAAATAGGTGTGGCGGTGGTGCCGCCGGAGTCGAACCACAAAGGGTTCTACCACCTTTAAAATTGATTGACGTGTAATAGAAAAAGTAAGGTAAAGTTTAAATATTTATATGAAGCGTCCCATATTAGTCCACAGGGGTAGCAACTGGGGCCGAATTCACCCATTTACTACTTCTATAATAAACGATGCATTTCACGCTGAAAGTATTTAAGGTTTTGCTTAAACGTAAAAACATGCATAAGACTGTAGGCATATAGGCCCTTGCAAAAGGGAATGGAATCCCGTTCTTATATAATCTGAGGCGTCCTTGTACCTTCGAGCCGTTTACAACCGGGATTCTGGTTATTTTCCCCTTTCACTACGGTAAAGCAGTATCTTATTATTTAATTAAGTAATAACCAGTTTTAACTAATTTGGGCATTTCTATTTTGGTATTTAAACGTCGCCTGAAATTATAAACAAATAAACAAAAATGTGAACACGCAAAAAGCGTAGAACTTATAAAGAGTTATATCTAAAATATAAATCATTTACCCATTATAGCTTTTTGATGTGAAACATCTATAGCCGCACGTAAAACCGATTTCTGGCGATTTCTGGCGACGCATGCCGTGGCGTCGCCACGCTATACGATGGTATATATATACAGTCTATATGCAGTAGTGTGTACGGTGTGGCGACGCGTCGCCATGCGCAATCGATTGTGCGATTCTCCCACTCGAATCATCATCGTTATCTGGAAAAAAATCGTAATATTTTATTTTATCATTATGACATTATGACATATTTAGTTCCTATCACAATATGTTCTTTTCTGCATATTACTTTTACAAAATAATGTCGATGTTTCACATCTGCCAGGCGTCCCGTGACGGCTCACATTTTTTTTATATGGAAAGAAATCATTATCACTTATCTGCCATAAATTATAAGCACAATATTTATTTCATTAGAAAATATATTCTGCATATATGAATAGTATCTTTGAATACGGAAAACGTGCGCGTTATTGAGGCAACAGTGTAGTTTATTTTGCAGCAAAAAAGGAAAAACCAGTTTAATTACGTCATAACAAAGACGTGAAAACGCAAGATGTTAACTAAAAAGACAAACTATGCAGTATGCATGTGTATTATTGACGCGTTTGTGTAAATATGGCTGAAATATCTTAACGTTAAACTTAAAATAACATTGTATACCAAAAACTTGAGTACCACTTCAATCTCACCTAGGAGGGGTGTAAAGCTACTCGGGTGTGACGCGAATGTCTTAAATATTTAAATATGACTATAATGTAAAACTTTTTCGTTTTATGTTTTTGTGTGATTCAAACCAATTTAAAAAAAACGGGTCAATAAGTTTTGAAAAAACTATATAATAATATGATATTCCTGTCTTATTACCTAAATACCCACGCGTTAGTAATTATACAGTCCTATAACAAATTATACAGTCTCTACGGATATTTAGGGAATGAGCAACTTGACGGTTTCCAAAAATAAAGATATTCACAAGGAACTGACTGACTGAACTTGACTGTAAACTAGTTCATTTTATATCCTTAACTTAATAAAAATGTCATTCATTTTCATAAATGGAAGTCCAATTTTAATAAACTATAGAGTTCGCACAGAAATGCTAGTGTTACAAAACTTAGAGACCAAGTTAGAGAGTCATGGTGTAATATGGCTATCTGATGTAATACCACGGAATTGTAAATAATCCGAAACGGAACGATGGGTGATTTCGAAGAATTCTATTGTTCTGTAAATCTTATTCACAGTACATGCTATTAACGGTTTTTCCGATTTCGTGGTAATATAAGGTTACTTCCATTTCGTATTTCTTGGGTTTGGTCGTGTTACGTATAACTTTTAATGTATTCTGTTTCTATTTCTTCTTAATTAAACAGCGTTGATAAAAAATAATTGGCCAAGTGCGAGTCGAACACGGAGGGTTCCGTATCACCATTTTTTTAATATATTTGTAGTCATAGCAGCCATAGAAGAAAATTTAGTAAAGCGAAAGTTGTTGAAAAATAGCGGTTTCTTGTATGGCCCCCATTTATTTTGAAGATTTATTTTTATTTGTAGTATTTTTTAGCTTATACAATATACTCGTACACAGGTACTCTGTAAAAATGCAAGTGCCTATCTATAACGGTTCAAGAGATAGAGCCCCGGGACAGTTCGACGGATAGACAGCGGAGGTTCAGTAATATGGTTCTGTTTTTACCCTTAGGGTACAGAACCCGAATAAGCCACGATGACTAGGTGACTATCGGACTTCAAGTCCATATCCAAGATGCCTGAACTGAAATCCAAGACAAGCAACCTTATTATTAACTTGAAAGTTATATCCTCGTAATACCTTATCAGCTTTTGTCTCAATGTTCTTAAATGTGAGTCCAACTACATGACTTGATAAAATGTGACATAAACCCTTGTCATTCTTAGACATATACTTAACTGTGCGACAGAATGAGTTTTGTATAATGTTGATGATATTATGGATAACTTTAACATTAATGTGTAGTCTTATATGTCATATATTTGTCGGAAACTTTGAAAAGGTTAGTCCCTTTTTACCCTCTTCGAAAAGAGAAGATAGTATTTTCGGCTTTACCTATGTATTTTTTTCACTATTTGCAAAATGATTTACGACTCATAATTTACATAAATTATTTTACTTCTTACATAATTTCCCGACCGCTTATGGACCTCGTAATTTCACTTTTGAGATAAATGTGTGACACAGCCCCCCATTATATCACAGCCTTATCGAAAAGTGCGTAACAGGTATTATGGGAGGTCCACACTCTTGTAAAACGCACGAATGATTTATTGCGCAAAGTTCTCGAACTTTTTGAGTGAATTTCTTTATCTAGCTGTCATTTTTCGTCATATCATCGCATCGTTATATTCTAATCGAAATATGAAATTTAATTATTGCATGATATAATTACTTGAATATAGTATTTTACTGTAGGTATTTTAAGGACAGCGTTATTACAGTCATACTATCAGACATGCCTCTACTTCTGTTAGTATTACTATAAAAGTGATATATTTTATAACAATAAAATGCTTCATAGCCCTGAAAGCGGTAAACCTCTTCCTGGTCTGACTAGGGCGATGCAATCGCCATAGATATTTTACCGTCGTACACCATAAGTTTCTAAATTCTGGTTTGAAGGGTGTGATCGATCTGCCTTGATCTAATAAGCCGAATGCATCAGCCGAATGCATCCGTGAGTTATCTCACGTAGAACCTCAATACTACTACTATGAACTGCTTTAACATCAGTTCTACCCCACGGTCATTTGCTACGTTACGTTTATAGACATGCACGTTGCTTTAAACCTTTCCAAGCTTTTATGCACAGACAGTGCACGTACTTATGTGCCTTTTAATTTTTGTCGCATAATTAAACTTGTTTTTCGCTCGCCCAATTGCGACGAGAGTGTAAAGCGTACATAATCAGGATGTCAGCCACGTACGTAGGACAAATACGGAAGTTGTCTTCTTCCGCAGTGCTAAGGGTTTTTACTTCCTCACACCTGTTGGTAAACGTGTTTCGGTTTTTTGACTAAACTCGTCCCTTACAACACCATTTTAGTATTACAAAAGAAAAATCGTAAAAATGTGTGGAACTTGAATATTAATTGTTATTGTCAATTAACAATAAATAATTATGTGAATATTTTTATTACTATTAGCACATATTCCTGTTGCTATGATTCCTAAGATATAGAAGGTGAAGAACTTAATGATATATAGCAGTACGTACGAAATGTTCAAAATGTATGTAAGCAAATTATTTCTGGAATAATATCAAAGTATCATTATATACATAGAAAATAACTCAATAATTTATTAAAATTCAGAATCATGATAACTTTGTGCAATAATAATAGCTATATTATACTGTACGGGTACGTATTCGTCATTTAATTTCGTCATGAAAGTACTTAATTCCAAGTAAAAAATTCCACTCCCTGCAAAATTCGTCATAGCAATAAATCCACATACCAATCGTCTACATTGCTATGGGGTATGATATCAAATGTATATTAGCCGTGTTTTATCCTGAAATTATTTACTTTTAATTGGGACCAACCGTCAGCCTATGGAAGTCCACTACTTGAGATAATACTACGCTTGATTGTGCGTTTTGACAATCGCAATAGACAAATTAATAACTTCGCAGAGATAAGAGTCTGTCATCTCCTGGCGTAAATCTCTTCAACGCCTCCAACGACGTCTATAGGTAAGAGGAAATTATTACAGTAGTTGGGAGATAATTAAATACTCTATAGTGCAAAAGTGAATCAAAAATACAGCTCATTAGCAAATATATACATTGATACTAGCTGACCCGGCAAACGTTGTGTTGCCATATAAATAAATAAATGCTTAACATTTATTTACCATTTATTTAACATTTATTTAACATTTATTTTGAACCCTTATCACTTAGGGGTATGAAAAATAGATAGTAGCCGATAAGATTCTCAGACCTACTGAATTTGCATATAAAATTTGGTGAAACTCGGTAAAGCCGTTTCGGAGGAGTACGGTAACTAACATTGTGACACGAGAATTCTATATATAAGATATACCAAAGACTAACTATACTTATCCACCCAACGCACGAGACTTCTGTAGGTATCTACGAAGATGTAGCCTTATTCGTGAACTACTTGCCAGTTATTTAGCACTCAAGTTATGCCTGTTTGCCACTTGAGTAGCGTAAACCAGGAAGTGTAAGGGCATCATTACCCACATAACGAATAATTAGTTTTATTGGAGGTAGTACAACCTCTGTGTTTCCAATCCGGTGGCGCGATACCTATTTTGCCTAATAACAACAGTATTAAGCGCTGCTGTGTTCTAGTTTGAAGGGTGTGGTAAGGGAGACATACTTTTCCGAGGAGCTCCAGCTTAGTCCTCAGGTTTAGTGGTGCATGTGTGGCCGACCTCAAGTAAAAATATCTTTTCCTATCTGTGGTTGATTGTGGATGTCCATGGGCGGCAGTACTCACCTACCATCAGGTAGAGTACATGCTCGTATGCTGTTCCTATATTATAAAAAAAATAAACGTTTTGCAAGTTATTTAGCACTCAAGTTGCACTTTGAGTAGCGTAAACCAGGAAGCACAAGGGCATCATTAACCACATAACGAACAATTAGTGAGAGTAACTTTACGTTTCTACGCCACCCGACACGTCTTGCCATAGCCGTCGAGAATGTGACCGCGGCGAATATGGACACTTCCGTTGAGAGCGATCTTTGCCTTTTTGGGTTTCTTCAGAAATATCTAATACCGATTAGTTGCACTTTTCAATTTTTATATCGATTGCAAATGTCTGTTTGGAATTTCACAGAGTACGGTCAGCAGCAAACTCCTGTGAACATCTGTAAAACCACCACTATCAGATACTGCTTACAACCACCCTGCTTAATTATATTTTTTAAATGTTTTTTTTATTTTAATTTTTACAAGCGTATTTAGGTATATTTTTGTAGGTTACCTATAAAAATAAAAAAATAAAAACAGTTGTACAGAAAATAAACATTTAATTTCTTAGACAGTAAATTCTTAAGTAATCATAATAAGTTTTAAATTATGCTTAACGATGAGCTACTTATTAACAATTCTGTCCGTATTCCCTCACAATTAAAAAAAACTTTGTTCATGTCAAGTTGATGAAGCTCTTTGTCCTGTCTCTATATAAATTCGTGTATGTGGTTCGAGGGTGCATATTTTTTTCATAATTCGTACCCGTTGTTCTTATTAGGTACTATTTTTTCCTTGAGTTTTATCGTTTCCTTTTCCTATTAAACTATTTTATTCCTCTATAGCACACAAGCGATACTATGTAGGTAATGTTTATTTATAATAAAGTATTCTTACACCTTAATTATTCTTGATCTAAACCTTAAACGCTGTACACACAGCCTAATTTAATCTCCGACATAAATGGCGGCCTGATTGAAATACGCGCCTTAAAAACAACTTCATTTTAAATACTAAACCTTAGCATATGGTATAACTAAAGTGCCTTCTTAATGAGCGCTAGGACATTCATTACCGACATATTTTAGTTGAGAGGTTACCAAATTAGTGCCTCTATCATTAACGCACACATACATCTGTGCATACATTTGCAACATCTGCGATTACAAAACTTGAACCTACCAAACCTACGCCATCGATACCGTCATTCAATTTATGTAAGTGGTCTCGCAATCACACGTGCAATTCATTGATTATTCTTTCTATGTGTAACAAAAATCCAAAGAGTTCCCTAAGATAAGGATAGATGTTTTTTAAACAATTTTACTAACTTGTCTTTTTAAATATGTTCGTTCATTATCGGGTGATTGCAGCAATGTTGCCGTCACTTTTCTGTCTGATGAGTTACATATTTATATTTCCTGCAAATACTCGTACCTATACATATTCAGCACCATGCCTACACCCCAACACCAACTCCTTTTATGCACATTTACACAAATTCGTACGAATAATCGTAGTATCGCTTGAGCAACTAGTCCATTTCATTAAGTAACGGTTAAGGCGGCTGTCAAAAGTTTTTCAGCGACTATTTACTACTTTATTCAATAGACGCGTAGAAAATCGACTGTAGACAGACTTTTAGGTTTGAATCAAACGTGCTCGTCGGTGTCGGTAGCTCAAATAACAAAATTGATATCCCAGCAACAGCGGATTAAGCAACTGCTCAGTAGCTCAAGCGACAAGATGGTAGCCCACGAAACTATCATTCAAATAGTCCTCGTAGCATTTACGCATTAATTCACACGTCGGCATTTCTGAAACGTTTGCAGATATTCTAACATTTTATTATTCATTAACACGTTGTCGGCACGTCTGAAGATGATGTCAATAACGATTAATCGGTTGCAACAAAATACATCGAAGCTATTACACAATGTATCGTTGTCACTAGCAAGGTTAGATACCGTTACGTGATATAATCGAGTTTAGTCTCGAATCTTACAACAGCATTATTAAATGGTCCTTAAGTTCTCACTTCTGACTGCGACGTGATATTCTATTTTCAATGTTATAGACCTCTATATAAAGGTCACATGTCTATTGTCTGCTTTTGTTGATAGAAAGACTGAATTGAAACAATTTGTAGTTAGAATAAGTACCTATTCAATTTAGCTGTTATAAATATTAGTGTCAATAACAAATATCATAAAAGGCTTCAATTGAAATTTTAATACTTATGCTTTAAGCGTAGAAATAATAGACATGGAGTAGTGATGTGCTAAATTTCCTTAAGTATCCGTCCAGAGGTCAACGAACATCATAATTGACCAAACAGCTTACCTTTGTCTACGAATTATCGTATTTTTTAACATATTTTCTTCTAATTGAATTCGAATGACACGAATACGTTTTATAAATTTACGTAGCTATGGGTAAACATTTAATTTGAATTTTGTAACCGTATACGATACTAAAATTGAATGTAATGCATATAATAACATCGCATTTGATAAGGTTCAGTTCATTGGGTAATAAAATATGCGTACCAATTGTGCAATTACAAATAACTGTATGTATATGCAATTTTGTGAATTTAAGCACAATAAAATTATGTCAATTATAGTAAGCATCCACCAAGCGTCATAATTATAAGGATGTATGTTAATCTCTTTCTACTGAAAAACGGAGTTACTGACAAACATACAAGTGAAGCTAATATAAAGCGTGTAAAAAAAAAAGCTTTTACGTGTATCATATGAGAAAAAGCTAGTTCATGGTTCGATTCCGGAGGCACCACCGCCACACGTAGTTCTGCTGTTTAACTATCTAGGATTGATGTTCAATATCTATTGCAATTACCACTTACCGTCAGATAAACTATATGCCCGTTCCCTACTTCTATGGTATAAAATATTTTATTTAATCTTAGTAAAGTCGTCACGAGCAACCTAAATTTTAACTGCCATTTAAGACGTTATTAACATCTGTTTTAAGTCATTCATGGTGGATTCCATTCGCCAATTTAATCGTAAAAGGGTCTGACGGGCATATTTTAATGCGATTAATGTATAGACCCTTATGAGACGTTAAAATATGCCTACCTAATAATGTTTAATGTATTCTATGGAAACAAATAAAACTATCCAGTTTATTAAATTACGAACTTCTGGTATATTCACACCAAATCATTGGCAAATCTTATATATATTTTATGTGAATCATATCCTCTCCGAATTGTCTCTGTATCATCGATCGTATTGACGACCCACTGGTGGAGCGGTCACCAGTCTAACGCGCAAAGTCCCGGGTTCGATCCCCGGCCAGACAATGTCTAAATGGTGAATTTTGATTTATATTTCTGGGTGTGACTATTTGTATATTTGTCTATGCGTGTGTCCATGGCACCCACAACACAGGAAATCCTAGTGTGAAGCTGTGAGTGTAGGAAGCTTTTATGTGTGTGTATGGTATTAAATAGTTTGTTTGTATTGTTTCAGCATTAGAGATGGTGTGAGTGACGAAGAATGCGGTGGTTCAGAAAGGGTGAGCCGCCGCGGCTGCTCGCCGTGTCACCCGAAACGGAACCGCGCTCCTCAAGAAGGTCCAGAATTGGTATGTACAACCGAAACAAAGTACTTACACACTACTTATGTACGCACGTAAAAAGTTATACGTCTTTCGTGCTTTCTTTATTTAAAAAAGAGCGCGTGAACCAATGTGTTAGTACGTGTACACACGCAAAAGAGACATGTTTCAAACGATGTTTGAGTGAATTTTTGTAATCTCTCATAATAACCTAATATTGTATCTCTCATAATAACCTAAACGCTAAAAAGTTTAACTTCAATTCTTCACATAAATAAAATGAAGATTAATTTGAAGTGTCTGCATAAATACAATATTTTATGCCTATCGCCAGGTCTGTTAGTAATCGGAAGTATTGAGAAACAACTTTAAAGTATTATGATAGACAAAGATAGACAAGGGATAAAAGAATAAAATATTTATTTGTAAATGACCTAAAAGTTTGATTCACCGATAAGTTTTATGCTTTCAAGCGTAAGCGTGTTGTTTATTAAATTTTACCTTTTTAAATTTCAGACATGTCTCCAGTGCGGTACCCGCATAGAAAAAGTAGCAGCAGTTCAGTAGAAACGAACTTTTACAACTTAAGCGACCAAATCATTATTGTGGAAAAATCACCTCACCCGCATCACCGCAGTGGTGAAACTCCTGTTACTAGACGCATATCGCTACAAAATGCTTCGACATCACCACAAGATAGCTACAGCGCTTCCCGCAAAAACCGCGGAGGGTCTCTAGAGAAAGAGTATATGGTTTATAGAGAAAAAAGGAATCCGTTACTGGATAAAGTAAAAAACACCAAGTTATCGTGTTTTAAATCCAACGGTCCTCTGCGTAACGATGACGCGGCATCCACATCCGGCAGTGATTGCAGTGGTTTTGGGCACGTGGACGAGATAGGTCACTGCCGATATCCTGACACACATATGGAATTCGAAAATCATAATCCATGGGTTAAAATGGCAAATTATGAAGATGACGTATTTTATGCCAAAACTGTCACTAGTCCTGTAGAGTGTAATTGGAGGGAGGGTAAATCATTTACCAATAGAGGAGCCAGATGTTACAGCTCTGGCTCTGAATGCGACCGATATCATTCTATACCAAAGGCCGGTGCAAACCTCTCTAAGTCGAGCGACCAAATCTTTAACGATGATTACGAGCCATATGAAGATACTCCAATTGCATTGAAATCTGATAAAAAGACTGATAAATGTAAGGTTAAGGACGACAAAGATACTATCGGACCTAGTTCGTGTCTGTCAGCAAAATTAAGAGCAATGTCGGATAGATACTTAAAGTCGTCAACAAATAAGTTTCTATCAAAACTTTACCGACAGACTGGGGACGATGAAGATAGTAATGATAGTGTCCCAAAGCCAACAGTTAGCAAAAGCCGTAAGAAAAGAGGTGGTGTAAAAGCTAAATTAAGAAGCTTTTCTTATGGAGCCTTACCAGGATTAGATGAGTTTCAGAAAAGTCATTCTGTTTTCCACGATGACGTATACCAAGTGTCGTGTGACGATGAAAATATATTAATACAAGACTGTGAAGATGCAGATTCAGGTATACTAGTTAATGAGTCGGCAGCTTCTTCTCTATTCGACAGTGACAGAATATCCTCGCGTTGTGAAAGTTCTGCGTCACAAACAAATTCCCAAATTCCATGTCATGGCAGGAGTGTATCAGGAGATCAAACGTATGTAAAATCTAGAATATCCGATAGAAGAAGCAGGGAAAGGTCAGACTGCCCCAAGCCGAGGCCACGACATAATCAAAGGGCCTTATCACTAGATCGGAAAGAAATACTAAGGCGAATGCCAAAGAACACTGAATATACGGAACCGCAGTACCTCCAACTAACCGAAAAACAGAAAATGCGTCAACGAGATGCTAGTCAAGGAGATGCTGGAATACCGCCTATACCACCCTGCCGAAAGCCTCAAAGGGGTAGCAGTTCTGATAAAACCCAGTCCGAATTTAAAGTTGTCAGAATTATGAGAAGGAATCCTTCCGATGAATTAGGCATTTTTATTGCCAAAACCAAGCTCTCGGATGAAGGTCATGTGGGATATTTGGTAGCCCATGTAGTCCCGGGCGGTTTGGCAGCTAAGTAAGTATTTCTTAAATATTATATGTAAATGTTATATTATCATAGTTTCATAGTTATACGCTAAATATTTTTATATTGATCGTTTTAAATATATGTATCATCCTTGTTTTTTCAGGGAAGGAACATTGCGAATCGGTGACGAATTGTTGAACGTCAATGGTCGACGCCTACGTGACTTGACCATGTCGGAAGCCAAAGAAGCACTGAGATCAGGAGCATCGGAAATAGACATCGTTATATGTAGACAACGTGAAAGGACCTCGGTGGACGTGAGGCAGAGGATACCACCGCGGAATCCTATTCTTATGAGAGAAAGCTCTGTTGATTACGAGAACGCGATTATATTGGGGAAGGAAAAACGTGTCGATAAATATGACGTCAGGATAGACCGTCGACAGTCACAGGACGAAACTGCGTGTAATCGCGTCGCGCTATCGGTAACGGACGAAGCGAGCGACAGTGCGACGAGCGCGCACTCACATTTCCTGAAAGGTCAGAACGCGACCTATAGCAGTATGAACAACAAGCTACTGCGCCGGCAGGTAGTCAGTTACGGTGGCGCGAACAAGGACGGCTTGTCGCTCAGTTGTGCCGGTGAAATAGTGGATGTTGATGTGCCGGATGGTGCAGACAGGACAACAGACAAACATGATAGTGAAAGTGATATGCAAACTCCAACCGCCAACTTCTGCACGCTTCCCCGAAGACCAAGAGCGCCGACACACACCTACCACACAATTACGTTTGAGAAAGGCCAAGGGAAGAAACCCCTCGGCTTCACTATCGTTGGTGGACGTGATTCTCCAAGAGGACCCCTTGGTATTTTCATAAAGAGCATCCTCCCACAAGGCCAGGCAGTCGACGATGGTAGACTCAAAGCAGGTATGTTCTTTCAAAATTTGCATCATTAAAAATGTTTTACTTGAATTGGAATGCTGTTTGATAAGGATCGGAAGTTACATGTGCCGGTTCTGGGAATGACATAATGCTCATACTACCTACTGTGTTGCATTTTACACAATTATTGTAATTAGTTGTATCCAGCTAATTAGCCGTGGAGACTAAACAAATATGTACAATTCATTTATTAATTTAACAGCAGATAGAGTATAGCAAAATGTACATTTAAAGATATTAATCATTTACATTAGTTTTTAATTTAAAAATCACATTTCTTATTGTTTTCATGTAAATATTTTACATGTAAATATTTACCCGTTGTTAAATTTTGGTCTGCTTCTGTATTATCAAGCAAGATAATTTTTGAAGATCACAACGATCTTTTGAAGTTTTCCACTATTTTTCTTAAATGCTACAAATTCCGTACTCTGCTGCCTTTACTGAATTATGCACACAATAAAATAGTCTTGTTTCCAATGAGCACAAAAATATATTTGGTTTTATTAGTAAATTTTGTTTAATTACAAAAAAATGTATACATTTAACATTATACAGTATATCGACTATATTGTGATGTCGTATTGGGGTGTGTTTATTTTGTCGAATATATCGTGATTGAGGTGTGTATATGATAATATTCACCAGTAACTGTACATAACACAACTGTTTTCAGGTGACGAAGTATTGGCGGTGAATGGACAAGCCTGTCATGAGTTAGCCCATGTAGAAGCACTGGCCATTGTTCAAGGCAGTTCGCAGTGGACCCATCGAGCTGAGGGTCTGCCGCAGAGTGAAGAATGGACAGTACGTTTTGTTAATAATCTTAAAAATCTTTTTGAGTTTTACTCCTTACTTTTCTTTAAGCTTCTTATAAACATTTTTAGTTCTTAACCCATCTACGTATCTTTAAGCCTATGCTCCGAACATTAAAGATTTTACTCGTAACATTTTTATTTTAACTTGTAATAAGCTATCAAATATTGACTACCGCCCTTTATTACTTATTAATTAATCAATCGCCGAAGATCCGTGCGGCGGAGCAAAGGGTGCCAGGTTCGATCTCCATTCGAACATCTACATTATGATTTGTCTCTCTGTGTGTCCATGGCATGAGTCCTAATGTGGGGATGTGAATGTAGAAAGTTTCTATCAAGCATCCCTCAGAGTCTATCCAACTTTTGCCCGCAAATTATCGAAATTTGACAATTGGCAATAGGCAGGAATTGTCAAAATTATGTTAATCTTAAATATTAAAAATATTAGATACATTGATTTAATATTAACCGATGTAGGAATTTTGAGTCCAATATATATAGAATTTACAGATAAATGACATAATGGTGGTAATATTTATCTATAACTATTTTTTTATTATATTTTTTGCAAGGTCCACCAAAGCCAAATCCTGTACAGATCTGCTGAATGACGACGACTGAAGAATCAGTGAAACAAATTTTGGGAACCAGTTTTTTTTTTACGTTTAATTTAATATATTTTCAGTTTTCAAAATATCAATGCGTAGATATATGGTATATATACTTATCTCGAATTCTAGTTACTATAAGGAAAATGTTATATAATTGTCTATATTATATTTTTCCTGAATTAATTAACGTTGCGAGGAAGTTCAGAATTAATGTAATGACGTTAAAAAATTGTAACTGTGCACGTATTAGCCAAAAATGTTTATCATAGTTTAAAACATTTATCCTTGTCCAAATAAATGAATCTTGGGAAAACCACAATCCCAATTGTTGTATTTCTTGAGTCATTTAATAAATGAATATAATGTCATAATTTCAATATATAGTAATTATGTGTATATGCCCGTAGCATGCTGAAAAGTACATTCTTAAAGCTGTGACGAGTAGCGAAGCGGATTTATCGAAGTCTATGAGAAATAAATATTTTTTTTGATAAGTAAGAAAATAATTAATTAATGCTACAAAGCAGTAGTAAAGCAGTAATGAAAAAAATATAATGTATGTAAAACAAAACAATAGTAACATATATGGCATTCACGTTTATGGGCAACCTGTCACCATCTCTTTTTTATCACAATTGTTTTAATTATTTATTTGTACTATGAAACTTAGAATACAATTAAGACACCAGTAATGTAATGATTGCACAACATTAATAATTTATCCGTAAACAATACGAGTCTTGATATACGACAAATGTTTGATAACTTGGCTCAGAATATTAGGAATTTGTACAAGTTTTATGTGATAAGAATAATTCTTCTTGTTTATTGAAGGGTTAATTATTATTTGAAAATAAACACATAATTTGCTGTTATAATGAGATGTTGTCGTAATTATCTATTTATAATCAGTAATCACTTCAATTATTGAAAATCATTTAAGGTTAACAATTTAAAAAAATGTCATAGTTTATGTAAATAAAGAGCTAAAGGTAATTTATAAAATTGAGGTAAAGTAATGTAGAAACGCGTATAATTATCTATCAGTTGTCATTATGAGGTAAGTAATTATGATATATAATTTGCTAGTACTTAGAAATGCCAAATATATAGAAAATCTGTAGACACATTATTTATATTTTATTATGTAAAGAGTGCCATTTATAATTATTTGCATTTTTTGTCAGGCACTACTCACCAGCGGGCAAGTAGTTAGCTTTCAAAATTACTTCAAATAGATTTTAGCGTATTGAAGTGTCTAGATTAAAAATAATTATTAATGTTTATTAAATTTTATAGTAGTGGGTTGTACCAATATCTTTTATATCAACTAGAACATCTTGTATATGCTCTTGAAAGAATCATGTTACACCTATTTTTCGAAATCTCCTATGAAACAATATTTTAACTATTTCATTTAACTATTCTCTTTCGCACTACGTATAAATTCGATTCTTGTACCTGACTTTTATTTTCTTTCTTTTTAACAACGCTCAAACTTAGTGGATATCTAAAATAAGTACTATCCCAAAGATATGTTAGTTAAGTTACGTCATTAAGTCATTATGTATTTTTTACTTAAAAATCTTATGTCGTCATGTAATATTTGCGCACATAGTATATAAATCTGTAAATCATTGGCGGCGTTCAATTGATAATGTCAATTGTTCAATTATTTTTATCTGATAGAATTTTTGGTTCGTATTTTTGTGCAAATTATTGTTTTCTTAATGAATATCTCTTCACGTAATTTTCATTGTGACAAAGTTTTTTATATGTTAAATCATACGATATTTATAATTGACAATTTTAATTGATCGCCTCGAGATTTTATTATAATAATAACTAGGTATTTCGTTATATTTATCGTTAGGTATGTAATTTTGTTACTTAAGCACTGTAGCAGCTCAGTACACGTTAAAAGTAACTTTGACGCAAAACAAATCTTTATTGAGTATTCCTACAAGTAGATTTTTGAAATATAATGAAATGTTTATGACTTTAGAAAGTTATGTAAATAGCTATGTAGATTTAATGCTACTTTATAGATTTATTGTAATAAAATTACATTTTCAATTGAATCTAAATTATTCGTGCAATAAATTTTAATAAACAATTCGATGATGTAAAATTAGATTTTAGAAATATCTTTGATTGATCTGATTACATGCTGTGATAGACAGTCCTGTTATAGAGGATTCTTATTTCGGCGTTCACACATAATCTGTTATTAGTACAAAATTATTAAAATCCGCCTCAGGACACACATACGAGATGAGCCCAAGTTTGTAAATTACACTTACACATTTAGAAAATGTTGCATACGATTGAGATTAATAAGCTTTTGAAACTACAATATTTCTTAGTCCACAAAACTATTTACACCCTAAAAATGTTTATGAAACGTAGCCACTATAGAAATGCTTAATCGCGCGTTCACACCAAACGTATTGTCATACGCTGACTTTGAGAGTTACGCACTTGTCTGTTATTCGTTTGATACTCAACTTTTGTTTACACCGAACCGACCATATGCCACTAAGCCATAGATTAGTAAAGATTACTTACGCCTTACAAGAAAATGTAACCAGTTTTGAGAATTGAAATACTTGCGTAAAAACTGTTTGCCACGTTGGAGACGTGTTAAAATATCCCTAAAATATTTGAAATAATTATTTATTTATTTATTATGTTAATTACGCAGTATTAGTTATTTATTCGTATTTTTTTTCTATAAATGTTTTTTATTTGTTAAGAATTCAAAAAAATATCTGACAAATCAGCCGTTTGTGTCTTCATTCAATTTCAAGGCGGCGAAGTATCTTTACTAATCTATGCACTACGCTAGTTAAATACAGATTTAATACACTACACTACAATCTGTGTCTGACTATACGCTTGATTTGAACGCGCACTTAACACTTTCACATAAATGCCACTATTTGTATTTCAAAGTTTTATTTTCTAGTAAAATCATTTAACTTGTAGTTTTATTAATCACTTTGTAACATGCAAATGCAGATGAAAGAGTACTGAGAATTTAGATAGTCATAAAGATATACGTATGTGTTATTCATGTTACATCTTATATTATATAGACGCATTTTGTTATGGAAGTAGACAACGTAGTTTTAAACTGTTGTAAGTAGAATTTACTCTTGAAGTTACTATGAACGAACATTGCTTATATGGCTTAGGTATTTTATTGTACATATCAATTTGTATTCGAATAAACTTGTTTAAAATATAGATTTGAAATATAACTTTTGTTTCATTTGTTGATGTAAGTATAATCTTATTACTATTAAAAAATATTTAAAATATAAGAAATATTTTATTATTTCATAAAACAAAAAAATGTTGTTTAATACCAGTTTAAATTAAGTACTTATTCTGTTGCTTCAAACATTGAAGGCGGTTATCGCTATTTTTTTGAAAATCAATTTAGAAAATGTAGTTTTTTTTAAGGGAAAAATACATGGCAAGGGTACTTTTATACCTTAGTAAGCTTATGATGTTCGTTAAGTTCTCCAAAATATTTTTGAAATTTGAGGCTAATTATACAAGTTTATTCTGTTCAACGCATAGATTGTAGCGACATCTGTGTCGACTTTACGTCACTACGTGGTTTAGGATATGAGGAATAGACCATGTAGTTTGTTAGGTGTATCAAAGATGGCAACACCAGTGGGAATTTTTAAACAAAATAGACGCCATAGGATAGCGTAGCGAAAAAATTCTAATTCTATGGTAGACGTGCAAATGTCTCTCTCACGTCTCTCCCTTTAAATTATTTTATCAAAACTTCAGACTTCAAAAAATAACAGAAACTTAAGGACATCTAAAACTACTCAGTCTTACCAAATTCAACAACCAAGTCTGCTGAAAGTGCCCTGAAAGTCTGATTTACCTATTTTTTTCTGGATAAACGAGACCACGGATAAAAAGTACCTACTTCACGAGTTTTTCCGTTTACGATACAAAAGTACCACAGCTATCGCTTCAATGATTCTTAATTGTGTTTAATTACTGAACGCTCTCAAAGATTACATTATGTTTATCTTACCATCGCTTCCACCTTTCGCGTCTAACGATTGTCATCGATTCCACCTAATTGCAGTGTGAAACTTTCCACACACTTTCAACAGGCTAGGCTAAAAAATAAATGCATGCAGCCATAGATATAGAATTTTTCTCTTTGTGCAACCGGAATTGAATGGAAAACTGATAAATAATCAAACACTAATTAACGCTTTCTATGCTCATAGCCTTCTCACTAGAAATTAGATGTGGTGAGCGCGATGGACAGAAACAAAGATTAATTACACACCCATGTCTATATAGAATAGAATTCTGAATCCATCTTTTTGATACCTATATACCTGATTGCCGATTGAACCCGAAACCCACGTGGCTCTAAATAAGACTTATCACAGTTTAGCGGATTTCAAAAATATTTATAGTTATGTTTTTTTTCCTGGCTCTGATTCTTTATACGTGTCTAAGGCACTCAGAATACGGTGGCGGATCCAACTTTTTCGTTTGGGATGGGCTTGATTCCTAGCCTTTGAAGGTTTACCTTCCTATAAGTAGAAATATAAGCGGCTCCTTTGCCCGTTAATCTACCAGTGTATCGTATGAAACTATGACTATGAGTATAGAAAATGTATTAGGTAAACCATTATTATTAGACATCTTTTAAAAAGTGCCAAAATTCATACGTCTGACCATTACCTCTCATACTTACAAAATATTTGCGAAAAATTATGTAGTCTATAAATAAATATTTCGTAGTTACGTACTGTCTGGAGGCGGCAATTCTTTAAAGTTTTATCAGTAAGGCAGTGGAAATGGCAGGCTTCCAAACTCCCGGCTCAACAGGTGTTCCGATAAACGTAAAAAATGGTTCTAGTTAGATTATGTCCAAAATTCCCTTTAGTTCTGTTATAAATTGCTTGGTTTCATGTTACACAACTTAACTTATATAAGGCGATCTTTCTTTAAGAATGTAAGAACTAAATTATGTTTTCGTTTTAGTGGATGGAACGAATAAAACAATGTTAAAGTAAAAGTAAATGTAAAGTTGTAATTACCTAATAAATAATAACATAATGGTAATTAATAAACATTATTTCTTTAGAAGGTAGGTACATCATTGTGTGTGTGTGTGTGCGTGTGTGTGTGTATGGTGGTATAAATATGACATTTTCACAGATTTTTTAAATAAGTGGACTTTCTCTAATATACCTCTTTCGAAATCCGTACTTGCTGGTTTTACCTGCACTTCTAAACACTTCCTCGTATAAATTTATGGAGCTCATATCATTCCTTGCACTAGGATGTAGCTGATAAGGTGATAGCAGTTATAAATATTACGAAACTTTTATCAAAGAGCGAGGTGATACGGTTAAGTAATGTTTGCTCAGCCACACGTGTCGCTTTCTATCGGTCTTCTCCCTTTATACAGCATCAGGGACTTATGCTACTAACAAATTCGAAAAAAAAAAAAACTCTTTTTACGTCGAGCTCATATAATGTAGGTATTATGGATACATACTAAATCAATAGAGTAAATAATTGAAACGTGTAAGTAAAAAGTGCAATTAAGGGGTGAAACATATGTACAAGGTACGGTGTTCCATTGTGGCACGTTGCGATGTCGTGTAATGTTGCGACATCACCCCGTGGACGTCTACGACGTGCATCGTAAAAATACGGCGTCGTGTTAATTGGTCATACCAACTTTGTTATTTTTTCCCAAAGTGATTTCCTTCTTTCATGAAATATTGACTCCATTCATAGTTAATGATAATCTTACACACGATAATCCAGCTTCATCTTAAACCATAGGCTTAAACAATGATTCGATGTTAAATAGAACTCCTTTTCTATTTAACGCTATTCTTCAATATCTGCATTTGCTTACGTACCTAGTTTTCCTGATGGCATATCACTGTCCCCTATGGACAAATATTTATTCCGGTGAGTAGAATAGGGCTATTGTTTGCCTGTTTCATATTTCTAAGCTCGTTTAGACTTTTTATGCCCCCAATGTAGTTGTCTCTGTTTGCTCTGTAAGTTTTAAATAAATATGTATTCTCGAGTTAACGTCTACAAAACGAACTATAAAATAATTTATTCCTTTGTACAGTGACATAAATTACGTAAGTCACAGATAAACACCTTTATGGAAAAGTAGGGGTTTTAGTGTTAGCTTTAAAAAAGTCAGTTATTTTGAATTTACGGACAGACAATTCAATTTTATGTATTTGTATCATTTTATTATATCCTTTCTTTCATGTTTTATGTATATTCTATGATAGTTTCAATTGGGTAGCATCAAATCAATAGCTTCAATTTGTATAGTCGATATATCGCCAAACCTTTTGATAATAAGTACCTACTTTTAAAGTAACTTTTATCTTCGGAGTGCTTAATCTTATTACACTCATCTATTTCATTAATCCATCCATTGTCAACTAAATCTAACTATTTAATATATTGCAATAATACTATTGCCTGATTTGATATCCAATAATATGTTTAAGATATTTCGTAAAATTTCAGCCAAAAAGCCACAGAAAAATAAGGTTGAGGTTTAAAATTACTTTATGTAATTACAGTACGTCTCGTCCTTGTCTCATTTAACTGCAGACGATCGCGGTTTGTATCAAATTAACGTAATTTAATGTGTTTAAAATAATGAGATTACTGTGATTATTAATAAATATCTGCTCTTTGCACGACTTTGCGATGACTTTACATTTAATTTAAATGTATTTTTTAAATTAT
Source organism: Epargyreus clarus clarus (assembly GCA_014595695.2). Lineage (NCBI taxonomy): Eukaryota > Metazoa > Arthropoda > Insecta > Lepidoptera > Hesperiidae > Epargyreus > Epargyreus clarus. Next base: position 1,849,780 of record JACTTY020000060.1, on the reverse strand, counting down.
TTTGTTACGTAACTCATACGCCAATAATATACCATTAACATGGGATTGAAAACAATCAGGAATAATGAAAAAAGTAGAAATGCAAACAAAAAAAAAGAAACATGTGAGGGTGGTAGAACCCTTAATGGTTCGACTCCGGCGGCACCACCGCCACACCTATTTCTACCTAATAACAGCAGTGTTAGGCGCTGCTGTGTTCCGGTTTGAAGGGTGTGGTAAGGGAGACAGACTTTTCCGAGGCGTTCTAGCTTAGTCCTCAGGGGTAGCGGCGCATCTGTGGCCGACCTCAGGTAGGAATATCTAATCCTATCTGGGGTTGATTACAGATGTCCATGGGCGGCAGTAGTCACTTACCATCAGGTGGACTGCATGCTCGTCCGCTACTCTTATATTATATAAAAAAAAAATGTATTTAACGGAACGTCATAGAAATCATCGTGATATTGCTAGTGTCACAAATGTGATTTTCTACCCTCTCATAACGAATATCGACCATTTTGACATAGGCCGGGTAGTTTTACTATCAGTTCGATCATAGACTTCGACTGATGCGCACGCGCTCCACGTGTTCGGTATAACATTTTCGAATGTTTTCATTATAAAGCCACAATTAAAAATAAAGATTAAGTGTGAGTTCATAGTGCTTCTTTTCGGTGGAACAAATTTACTGTAGAGACTCCTACGGTATTGTTAAAACTTCGGACTCGTGCTACAAAAGAGGTAAGATCTTCAACTGAATCAATTTTCTTCAACCACAGTTCAAATATCCTCGATCAAATCACTTTAAAAAAATCAAAATCAGTTTACCCGTTTAGGATCTACGAGTAGGGTGCTGCATGAAGATATACTCGTAAATTAAATTCATAACATTTTGTGCGACGGTGCTTAACAACAACCATTTTCTGAACCAAGCATCCCACATTTCTAATATGTGGGATACTTACTTTACTAGTATGTCACATAATTATATCAACCGAATGCTAAGCGTATAAATACGTGTAACCCGCCATGAGCCTTACAGTACTTTATGCAAGGCGATTGACTTATAGCTATTCATATTTGACCCTTGCATCCCATAATTTTGTACGAGATATAATAATTCACGTCATAATACCCTTACGAGGTCTTAGCTAAGAAAATCATTATGATCATATCCGTCCAAGTATTGTCATAAACATGGGAATGCTTTCTATTTTCTGTTCCCCTAGTTTCCCCCATCAGAGGTCGCCAACTAGGGGAACATAAAACTAAAAGTATTCGCTCTTCACTATTCATTTGACTTACCCCTTGACACGCATAATAAAACTTGCAAATCGTAGTGGATAGTGTAGTAGACTCGAACCCGCATTAGAGCAGAATCTTAGAGTGGAACACCATCTCCCTTTATAGTAGGGAGAGATGTGAGGTACTGTAGTACATGTGTTTATTCTTTGTATTAATATTTATGTTAGTAATACCTTTTTTTTTTTTTTTTTTTTTTTTTTTTTCTCGAGGGGGAAACCTTCAAAAGGTACCCGACGACGTGGGAGCGACGCCGGGTTATGTGGGATTTTTACCGCACTAAAACCCCCCCGGTGGCCGTCCTCAACGCTTGTTGGAGAACTCCGGGATCTCCGACGGAACACAACCGGAGCCCTCCAAGCGCGATGCCCCGATCGGGCTCTACCCTGGAGGAGCAGTTTTCGCTCCTCCCACACCATGTAGTGTTTACGACGGTATGCGACCACACATACCGCCGTTCTTCCCGGGGTCGCTAGCTGGACGGTTCGAGCTCCCACTCTTGCCGCCCGCAACCCCGGAAGCCCCCTTTTAGTCGCCTCCTACGACAGGCAGGGGATACCGTAGCCCTATTCTAGTCCCGGAACTACAGGGACAATGTTAGTAATACCTATGCCTATAATACCATACCTATAATATCCATGCAAAAAATTAGATCGAAACGATCAGTATTTTAATGTTTTTATTTCAATAATCTGAATTAAATTAGTATTTTAACTAGATTTTTTTTATTGACTTACTCGTACTTGTTATAGATCGACCGTGGAGACATCATCTCTACACGATCTTTCGCTTCATGCTGTCTTCGTCTTTAACAGGTAAGTACATATCCATATCCATCTTAGGTCTAAGATACAGAAAAAATCTATTACCACCACATAAGTTTCCAGATTATGGAGTGCATGGACCTATTCTTGGAATGTCAATAGACGGCAAACACAAACTTGATATATTTGACTTTTTCTTATATTTTATTGACGGGTCATTGACCTCTACAAATTATCTCACAAATAATACAATATTAGGTACGAACAGCAATTTAATACAATAAATCACTTCAATTCGCTACTAAGTTTTGATATGTCTATTAAACTAACAGCGGCTACCGGTCAACAGAGCTCATTAACTTTGAATTCCTGATGGATTTCTTAATAGCGGTACGACCTTGCAGTAACAGCTAATAACATGCGTAATGGGTTCGTGATACTATCACAGTCACAACGTGCGTTCATTTACGTTCGTAATTACTTACAAACATACGTTGCATTTGAAATTGTCTGCATTATAGATCCTATTAGATAAATGAAGTTACTTTAGGCGCGCCATGAGAGCGAAAAATGTATTGGTTTTTTGTAACGGAAACGTTACGCTGGAGCGTTACGTTATGATAATCATATTTGTTTTTAGTTGTATATATATCATGTGTCGTGATATAATACGATATAATATATACAAATATTTTTATAATAATTTTTAGGTCTTATAATTATTCTGCTATTTGCACGTGTACATATTGACATTCCAACTCCTTTTAACTACGCCAAAGAAGTATAATGTCCAAAACCTTAGACTAACTATATTGCACTCTAAATTAACTATATTGTAATATAAATTATAGATCATATTAGATATTTTTATCTACTGAAATGCAATCCCCAGTGTCATTATATGCACATTAGACACACGGTCATAGTGAAATGGCTAATATGAATTACCTGAGGTTCGCGAGGAAAAACTGGTATGAATGTAACATGCTGCACGGAATGTAGCTTTTCTGTAAGCAAGTCGTAATAACAATTTGCAAATTGTGTTGTTTTAATGCGTACGAAGCGAGCATTTTGTTGCCTTCCTAGTATTTTACATAGGAACTAGATAAATGCGATTCGTAAAGTAATTTCTTAGAAACAGGGATAGCAGCGTTATAAAAAACAACATAACTTACCAACCTTATAAAAAACAAGAACCACATGACTATATAACTTTGATTTTTGAGAACAATTTAATTGATATTCACTTCATGGAAACTCTATAAATATTAAACAAAATATACCTTTTTTTTTGTTGACGAGGGGGAAACCTTCAAAAGGTACCCGACGCCATGGAAGTGACGCCGGGTATGTGGGACTTTTACCACACTAAAACCCCCCCGGCCGTCCTCGGCATTTGCTGGAGAACTCCGGGATGTCCAACGGAACACAGCCGGAGTCCTCCTAATGCAATGCCCTTCTATCGGGCTCTGCCCTCTGGGAGTAATTTACGCTCTTCTCACATCCCCTGGTGATTACAGCGATATGCTACCACACAAACCGCTGTCCTTCCCGGGGTCGCTTGCTGGACGGTTTGAGCTCTCACTCTTGCGGCCAGCAACTCCGGAAGCCCCTTTTAGTCGCCTCTTACGTCAAGCAGGGGTTACGGTAGCCCTATTCCGGTCCCGGTACTACAGGGATAAAACATAATATACCTATCGTTATGATAGATAGGATTTTCTATAACATTGGAGTAGCAAACCTGTGCTATCCTCCTGCTGCCTATGGACGTCTATGACCAGCCCCATGTTATGGGCTCCACGTAGAATAGAAGTTGTACATGCATTGCTCCTCCTGAGGATTAAGAGAATCGTCTCATATTATAGAAGCCATCTTCAATAGGTACCCCTTTCAACGAAACACAAGAACTGTTTCACGTTAGAAATACGTGGAAAAGGCATTAAACCTTAGGAGTTAAACACAAATTTAAACATGCCTACATATTCACGAATACTGAATATTTTATACATCGATTATAATCCAGTAATATAAAAATGAATGGTAATATTAGGTACATTTTATTGATTTCATTCGAGAGCACTTTCACTGATTATTAACTTTTGAGAAAGTGACTATAAACCGTACAGTAAGTACTGCATTAAATTTTTAATTGACTGTCATATTTTCAAACCTATAAGTGCATTTATAGAGATATTGAATACAAAGGCTTTATTATATTCGCGCTAAATATTATTCACCCTTTCTAGAACTCAATATCATATTATATTGAGTTCTAGAAATTCAAAGAGTGAGCAATTTAGCATTTATATAATAAATACTAGTATTCCCCGCGGCTTCGCCCACGTTTTAATAAAAGTAATATGGCATAGATATATATAACTGTACCTTGCACAACAACTTTGCTAAACATCATCACATAATGAAATGCATAGTTTATAATTCTATAAAAGACATACATACACATATTATTTTCTATATACCTATAGGTATGTATAGATTAGTAGGACTTACATTCAGTACTTTTTAGTTTGCAAAAGCTAGGAATTAGACCGCTTAACATTTGATTTCACCATTTCATCATGATTGTTACAGCTATAAGTAAAATATATCTAAATAAAATACTTCTTATGACCATTCATATAACCTTAAATTTAATAAATCATGTATACAATAATTAAGATGAATAAATTTAATTTAATTCAGAATCTGAAATCGGCATCAACATAGAGTTTTCAACTTCCTTATAATATTGGTCCATGAAAGCCTACAGTGAATTATTAATCAAAGAAAACAATTTTCATGTCTCATAGTATTTAATTTAATGAATATTGTAAAAAATATTACATCCGTTTCACTTCACTCTAATAATATCCGCAGAAGTCTAGCACAATAACTATAAAATTATCGTAAAGTTGATTAAAGTTTGTTTTAAGAATACTGTAAGTCTTATTGTACAGTTTCATTGAAAAATACTGTAGCATTACCATGAGTTGGCATAGAAACGCCACTATAGAAATGGTAAATAGAAAACTATTGTCATTTTGCTAGTGAATAACATAACTACTATCGTTACGGTATTTCTTGACAACGTCTGTCAAATGAATGACTCATGGGACCGAATTTGTATGGCAATAGATCATAATGACATTCGCTAGCGATTTGATTTCGATAGGTTTTTTACGTATCGAGTTACGTCACTACGGATTTTAGTTCTACGAGTAACCACCAGAGGCGCTGTACAATTTTTCATACATTTATTTTACGCAGTCGCTAGCGAGTAATACTTTTGTAAACTCATGGTAGTCCTACTGTACAACGAAGAAAATACTCCCGCTTAACGAACGAATTTATTTAGAATTGGGATATAAAGAGAGGAAACGATGAGACAGTGCCTTTGAATTGTTATGATATGCAACTTCTGTTGCCAAATGTCATTACATATACTTCTTTACATAATAGAAAATATCCATTAATATCTATACATAAATTAAACACGGTCCATTGTATATAATCATAATAGACAAATATTATTTATATATTTTTTTTTTATAATATAAGAGTAGCAGACGAGCATGCAGTCCACCTGATGGTAAGTGGCTACTGCCGCCCATGGACATCTGTAATGAACCCAGATAGGATTAGATATTCCTACCTGAGGTCGGCCACAGATGCGCCGCTACCCCTGAGGACTAAGCTGGAACGCCTCGGAAAAGTCTGTCTCCCTTACCACACCCTTCAAACCGGAACACAGCAGTGCCTAACACTGCTGTTATTAGGTAGAAATAGGTGTGGCGGTGGTGCCGCCGGAGTCGAACCACAAAGGGTTCTACCACCTTCAAATTTGTAAGTAAACATTAATAATTAAAATTAGAATAAGAGGAATACACACAAAAAAATGACAATACACAAAAAAACATATAACGAATATCTCAATTTACTATGTACGTATTTAAACACTTCCTTGTCCTAGAAACCATCTCTCCATCCATGCCCATTTTCTCATATTTTTAAATAAACATATTTATTATTATTGTACTAAATTCTATTCTATTTCATAAGTTACAAAATAAATATAATATTATAAATCAAAGAGGAAGGAGGATAAAAGATAAAAGGTCTTCATTAAAGCTCGATTACATTTTGAAAATGTCTTCATCTCTAGAAATTACCTTGAATTACTGTTTCTACCGAAACGGATTTTTCGCTGACAGTGTCGCCAAATTATATCGTTATCGTAAGCCCGTCAGAGGAAGCGCTCTTTCGTAAGACAATATACCCTGCAAACAATGAAGGAAATCTTCAATCCTATTCTTAGATCATGCGATATCACTTCAAAATAAAGTCTGAGTGACTTATGACTCACTATTTACTATTCATTTTTATTTACTGTTTATTTTTAATGTGAATAAGATCTTTTGCAAGACTGACAACTAATGAAAAAGAAAGGCCCTTGAGTTAAGACCACACAGTGGCAAAGAAGATATTTCGCTCTTACAAACTAAACCAAATCATCTGATGACCTAAATCAACTACGTGAACATATTGAATTTAAACATCTCTACTATAATCTATACTCAGATCCTCAGTTAGCAATAGGCTTTCAAAATATTTGCATTAAAAGCTAATACATACGTACGACATGTTTGCCAATATTCACAGAATTGATTAAATAAGTAATAATATAGAATATTATATCTTTCACACGCTGCGATTGCAACAAATTCACAGAATTCCTTTCATTAATAATAAGCAGTTACGATATTTACGAGCAAACGTATGTGTTGAGTTTCTCATTTCGTCACGTTACCATTTTCAGTTATTACAAGTTTTTAATGTGAAATTAATTGCAGAATATTCAATTTTTTATAAAGTAAAATATAATTAGCTCTAGTGTAAGGATTTAAATACATCTACCTATATTTTGACATGGGGTAAATAATAAAAGCAATTTTCCCAATAGGTACCTTATATATATTGTGTTCCATATATTCTTTGTCCAGAAGTATATAGCATCTAATTAGGAGGGTCCTACGCCTACAATCGTTCAAATGCCCGGCGTAATTAAGTCCGCTGGTGTTTAATATTCCGCTTTGGAATATATCTTACCACGCCAGCAAACTAGAACCCTACAAACATTTTGGTCCTTATTTTTTTTTCAAAAATCAACATCTGCCGCAAATTTTCTCCAGGTTCTAATTGGAACTGGCATAAAATTCTGTATTGGGACAGAATGATATCAGGCGTTAGGTTTGGCCTGTATATCTATTGCATAATGGTAATCCAATAAATGAATCAATATAAGGCAGAATTATGAGTAGTGAAGTAACGATGAGTTTGATATTAGACCACCATATCGCGTGTCGCAACGTCAACGAATACGACAACAAAGGGTCGATTTGTCGCTGCGCCGTCACACCACAATGCCTTGGAACCGCACTAATGGCTGAACACGTCACTCATTTCACCTGCTGATCTCCTTTTTCTACCTCTCGTTTATTTTTATAACATATCGTATTTCATAACAAGGTTTCGCAAGCCTATCACTATTATAACGAAATGTAAGGTGATACTTCTTTTGTTTTCTGCTGCGTAATGATTCTATGACCTAAATATATACTTTCTTAACCACATTATGAAAATCCTGTGGGATGTAGATTGAGCAGGAATAACAGAATTTTCCTTTTACTTTTACATGTTCCGTGATAGACAAGAAACACGAAATTAGATATATAGACTTATCGGGAACATATTTTTACTTAATTGAAAATTGATGAAACAAAGAATGAGAAAACAATATGATTGATTTATTAAAAACAAAGTACTTATTAACAGTACAAAAGGCATTCGTTCACTCTTCATCCATATGATAAGGAATAAGAACTCAGAAGACAAAGCTGAACCAATTCCAGTACGTGAAAAGAACTCACGACACTGAGAACTTTTAAAAACAAAGGCGGAGGATTGCGTCCAAGAAAAAGATACAAGAAAGGTAAACAAAAATAAGAAATGCTAGAGTGCAGTACAGCGTTAACGACATGCACAGGTTAAGACTAACCGTAAGTGCTTCTGACCTCATTATAAAACAGGCCACTGGCCCATTTCAAAAAGTAGCTTCAAAAGTAGGCAAAGTGTTTAAAATACGGCAACGTGCTTTAAAATGAGGTGACTTTAAAAAATTAAAATTAAAAAATTTGCTTAACTTAGAATCCGCTAGAGCCTATGCTAATTTTCATAAGATTAAATATAACGATTCATTCCATTCGATAGATGGTAGTGAAGCAACTCAGGAAGTTACAAGAATTAACTGGCCATGCCATTAGATCTAGGATGATATAAGTAGCTCGGGAAATATAAAACCTCTAATGGCTGAAATTAATAGAAGTAATGATATTCAAAGCAGGGATGCTAAGTCATTGGTACATTTAGCGATATTTTTCGCGCTAATGCGCCTGATATCGGCGGAAGTCGTCAGGAGCTCGGCGGAAATTGTATCGCATTAAGAGACATCACCGTTATATTATAAGGGACGCCTCCTAACTCATTCTTAAACTGTTTAATCTGATGCAAAGCATTGACATTAACTTATTGATACTGATAAAGTTACTGTAAAAGTAACATAGCATTTAAATACCAATTTTTTAATATTTTAACGTTGTTTTTTTTTGTAAATATATGCACACATTTTTTTCTTGTTAACTTTTTGCAAACAGGTAAGTAGGTACGCTGTTTTCGGTTACGTCTTTGTTTCCAGCATATTTGCACAGATATTATCTAATGTAATTATGTATTATTTTTTAAATAAATTTACATTAATTATCATAATTTTCAGTTTAATATTTAGTACATATTATTTATTACTACATTAAAGGAATTTCTTCGAAAGTATTATAAAAAATAAAACAATGCTATCAAACGTCCTTAACAAAGAAAATAGGCAAGGATATTTTAGGTGCTTTAAACTATAATTTACTTTCTTAAGACCTGCTATTTATTATATTTATTGGTATCTAATGAATAAAACTATCTAAGAAAATATGTCGATCAGACCACCTTGATTTCGCTCCGAATATGAACGTTCTACTTTCCGAAGATGTTTTATGCAGTACACGGGTATTCCCAACGTAATTCTCGTCAAACATCAATATTCAATTAGTAAACATGAATAAAAATATTTTTTGTTTCTAACAAATGACTTTACAATATTTGGTGTCACGCGCCAACCTCTACGACCTTGGTAACAAAAGAACATGACAGTCATAAATCCGTACAGTGAGCCGTTTTATACAAAAAGGGTAAACTTAATTTGTCCCTCATTTATCATTCGTACACATCTCGTTGAGTTTAGTACAAATTTTGTACTAAAAACAGAATTATTAAATTTTGTTTTGGATTTCTATTAAATGTTATTAAATTACTTTCACTTGTTTAAATAAGTATGTGGTAACATAACATAATAGACGTAATATTCTTTTACATTTTGGTACTATAACTAAATAATAAATGTCTGTGAAAACTGTCTCGAAAATAAGCCCTTTTACGACCGTCCTTTAGATTTGGTGCTTGTATAAGTAAAGAACCGTTTTCAAAATTTGAAAGCATTTTTTCTGTTTAAATAAACATAAAAAAGCAAGGGGATTTATGTTATTTTGCCTTCTATTATATGATGTAAGCAATCGCTTTAACAATAGATATATTATGTATCATCTATATTTCGGAGATATAAGATTATAGATTCCCAGATATGAGATTATAGATAGATGCTAACTCACATACCACGATTCTAATTTTAGAAGCAAACAATGACTATCGTTCTCGTATATTTGGTCCCCGCCCTACAGTATAAGGTCACGTTAAATTCGATTAAGGAAATAAACCTTGGGCTCCCAAGTTTGTTATCAGCAAAGTGGATTGAAACCCGCGAAATGTCATCGCAAATTCTGTATCGATTGCGACTTTCCTTAATGGAGTTGGATTTAGCTGAACTTCTCTACCACCTTTGTTTGTTGTGTTTATTCCTACTTATCCGAAATTAGTACCTAAAACCGTTACGTTTCACAATTATTTGGCTGTATGCCCATATAATTATAATCCTAAGTCTAGGCGATCGAGCTTCTCTATGCATGTTCATCTTGTCAAGTTGTCATCTTGATATGATGTAATAATCTTATGTTGTGACAGCAATTCCTAACATATAAGATGGCGTTCGCGTAGCAGCATTATACTATTATTTTATTCATGTTTAGCTTATAACAGCGGTGTAAGCTATAATGTTCGGGTTTAAACACTATAGCCTAAGGTAAGGTAAATACACTCGTCCAATCCTATCTATGAGATTAGAGATATCCATCAGCGGCGGTAGCCCGTGTCCACACATCATCTTCAGCATTCGAACTGATTTTGTTTAATTATTTTTTTTATAATATAGGAGTAGCAGACGAGCATGCAGGCCGTCTGATGGTAAGTGACTACTTCCCGCAGTCAAATATTCCTATCTGAGGTCGGCCACAGATGCGCCGCTACCCCTGAAAACTAAGCTGGAACGCCTCGGAAAAGTATGTCTCCCTTACCACACCCTCCAAACCAGAAAACAGCAGCGTTTAACACTGCTGTTATTACCCAGAAATAGGTGTAGCGGTGTTGCCGCCGGTGTAGAACCACAAAGGCTTCTACCACCTTGAACTTCAATTTTTTTATTATATAAGAGTAGCAGACGAGCATGCAGTCCACCTGATGGTAGGTGGCTACTGCCGCCCATGGATATTTGTAATCAACCCCAGATAGGATTAGATATTCCTACCTGAGGTCGGCCACAGATGCGCCGCTACCCCTGAGGACTAAGCTGGAACGCCTCGGAAAAGTCTGTCTCCCTTACCACACCCTTCAAACCGGAACACAGCAGCGCCTAACACTGCTGTTATTAGGTAGAAATAGGTGTGGCAGTAGTGCCGCCGGAGTCGAACCACAAAGGGTTCTACCACCTTCAATACTTGTATTCCAATTGTATTATTGTAAAAAGTCGTCTGTAATTTGTGAACCTTGTTCTCATTCGTTTTTGTCGCGTTCACAATTCGTTATATCAGTGTGAGTCAATTACTCAACATGCATTCCGATATAACAGAGCATGTCGTTTCTGTGTCATCACTCGCATATGGTATTTACGTTCAATCTTAACAGCATTATAATAAGGACTCTAGAATACATAAATGAACCGATTTCAGCGCGAGAAAAGAACTTTGTGACAGTGAGAACTTTTAAAAAACAAAGGCGGAGGATTGCGTCCAAGAAAAATAAACAACAATAAGAAATGCTAGAAAGCAGTACTGTGTTAACGATATGCACAGGTTAAGACTAACCGTAAGTGCTTCTGGCCTCATTATAAAACAGGCCACTGCCCCATTTCATAAAGTACCTTCAAAAGTAGGCAAAGTGTTTAAAATACGGCAACGTGCTCCAAAAATGAGGTGACTTTAAAAAATAAAAAATTTAATAATTTTGCTTGTCTTAGAATCCGATAGAGCCTGTGCTAATTTTCATTAAGATTAACGATTCATTCCGTTCACAATTCGTTATATCAGTGTGTGTACCAGTCAATTACAACATGCATTCCGATATAACAGAGCATGTCGTTTCTGTGTCATCACTCGCGGCTGGTATTTACCGACGTACGCATCGCTGCACACGCTTGATACAGTTGTATTAGATTAACAGAAACGAACATATGTTCGGTTTTTAATCAAGAATTAGCTTTGCTTTTTGACTTTGTCTCTTAACACATCCGGATAAAATTTATAATTCCTTATAGGAGCTTAAATCAGAGAGAGGCAGTAGAAGTAGCTAGGAGTTAGAAGCTAATGCTAACGTAGAGGTTAAAATATCAATATTCAATCGCACTAAGATACTGAAAACAGTTTTTACACAAATAGATTTTATCGTGACAGCTTTACGGAAATTGCAAGTCGGTAATAACTGCTATTTTCTATATACCAGTGATTTTAAAATCGTATTCGTATTTATTTGTATCAAAAAATTGGTGCGTGGGTTTACCTAACGAATCTTGTGTTATGTTTGACGGAGTTGTTGAATGAGAATGTTAGTAAAAATAATTATCATACAAGCATTAATTAAAGCATCTATAGACATGATGATTTCCGGTTCCAAATAGATGGTAATGAGTTTTGTAATCTTACGTTGTTGTCTTATTTAGGGTCAGCGTATCAATCCAAACATGAGTGATTAGTTTAACATTGATTTTTAGTTTTGTCTTGTTCTTACTTGCTGAATTAATTTTACTAGAAATGTACCTTACATAAATGCATCTGTTAATGTGCATTCAAGCACTGAACGACTTGAGCAATTAATTTACAGTTTTATCGAAACGAAAGTAAAGACATGCTTGTATCCTGTAGGGTGCTGTCATCGAATTATTCCTTTGTAGTATAAATTCTGTCGTATAGGATTCGTCATGATGTTTTCCTTCACTATTTGAGCTAATTATAATAAATTTCTAATACTCGTATAATTTTGTAATATCGGAGGTGTTATTTGAACCGCGGGCCTCGATTGAGAGACAATTCAAGTCAATATGCTATGGCCGCTTATTGTGAGACTAATTAAGCATAATAACTATAATTTGATAAAATAGAAATCAAAATAAACACGGATATTAGCCAACTAAATATAACTAGACCATTCTACGCACATTGGCTTCACAGGCCGTAATAAAACCTGCATATCTCAACTTATTATTAGATCATATCGAGGTATGACGATATGAAATACGATTTTAACGCAATATTACTGCGCGTGTCCATCGCAATAGCTTCCGCCAATAACTTATGAAATCAAATAAATACGCGCCTCCGGAATGTAAGCCATACCTAATTGTAGCTTTGTGTAAGGCGTCAATAAAATGCAACTGATATTAATCTTTACAAAAGAGTTTACGTTCAATTGTAACACTTGCCGATGTAAAAGATATTCATAGTGTATACAGTTCTCCAATCTAATTTCCAACTCCCAAATTGAATGTAGAGAACTATGAACATCTTCGAAATCTGAGTAGGATGGTGTTGATAACTTAAATTTGCTCATTTAACCGTGGTTAAATGCATAACTTTTCTACTATTATATAACTATATATTATTGATAGATATTGCTAGATCTTATCCCTTGAAGAAGGATAATGAATAATAAAAGTAAAGGGAATACAGCTCGGCACCAACAAGGGGGGCTAATGAACTTCATCTAATGCTTCTTAATTAAAACAACGGGACCGTTAATCTAAAGGGTATTATAAAGGAAAGCAGAGACCAACAATCTTTATATATATATTTCTTATGTGCGTGTGTACGTCACTGAACTCCTCCTAAACGACGGGACTGATTTTGATGAAATTTGTTGTGTTTGTTCAAGGGGACCTGAGAATGGTTTAGATTCATAATTTAGTCCGTGGGAAAAGGTTTTTTGAACTAATTTTTAATTCGTAGTCGGAAACTATGCATTTGATCAAGTGATGATCTTTAGCAAAGTTGTTGTCCAAGAGCCCACGAGGGTTTGGGAGTTGGTAAGACCAATTTTCGACAGATGGCACCACTGTCATTCCAATGCAGGTACAAATTTTCCGTTTTATGTATGTCATATTATTTCTTTAAAATGCGGGTGAAGCCGCGGGCACCACTAGTATAAACATATTTTTGAAGTAAGTATATATATATATATATAGTTTTATTTTGTACAAAAAAATATTTCTCGTAGCCTGTTAACACCTTGGACCTTCATATAGTGGCCCCTCGTAGTGGACCTTCATATCTCGATATTGTCACTAAAACATTCACTTAAGTATTTACTTAAGCAAATTTGCTCATCAACAAAAATTAATTTACCAAGTAAAGGTCAAAGCCTCATCTTATGAGATCTTTACAGGGCGTTTAACTTTACTCAAAGGCGAAAGTTCGAAAGTTAATAGCAGGCATAAAACAAAATAATATATCGACTTTGCTCGACGTACGATATCTTAATTATTTTTTGCGCTCATAAAACAACATTGACCGCTTAATTACAAGATATAATGTCAATATGATTATGTAGTATGAAAATTATGTGTAACTTAGAAATATAGAAGCCCGTAGTATTAGAGTTGGGTAATTGAACCCGTGTTGTATTCTTAGTGTAGACCAAGCGAAATTAAATTTGAAGACATTTTACATTACACCCCAATCTGTGTTGAAATAAGGTTATTTTAAATATCGACTTATTGACTGCCTAAGATCTATAAAAGAGCAATTTGTGACAACCGGTTTATTAGCAAAAATAATCTGATTACCTGCAAAGGTAACCTATAAAGATTTTAGTACTATTACGTAAACAAAACCTAAAAATAATTTCAAGTAAACATTTCTTGAAAATACCAAAACTTGAACTGGCATTTAATTTCGTGACCTATAACATAAGTGGAGATAAAAACCGTTAAGATTACGTTCAATACAATTAACAATGCTCTTGAAGACGCAAGTACTCGATGCGATATCTTGTTACAAAATCGGACACAGCCTTCGAGGTGCGCGGTCACGAAGGGAAACTAAGAGGCTCATAATGTACAGCGGTTTTCACAACCGGACAGACCGAGCCGAGGTAGAAAATGCCACGTTTGGAATATATTTGTTCGGTAATCGGTCTTGCTTGCTATTGTTTTGAAGCTTAAGGTCCTACAACTACCATCAAGCCAATACTCTGTAATCGCTACTTATAATATGCTATAAGGCTTTGCAATTAAATAGGTTAAGGTAATAAGAGCTGCGAATAAGAACTCTTAAGACAATTAAGTTGCACGTACTTATGTTCTAACTATTATCTAATTATCATGAAAATTAAGTTGGAACGTTTCGTATATGTACCTAACTATGTCTCCTCTCCTTCAAACCGGAACACAGTAGTAGAATCACTTCTATATGGAGTTTGGCACAGGTGTCTATGGACGGCAGTGACCACTCATACTTATGGACTGCAAAGCCATTCGCTACCCTAAGCTTTTAAAACATATCTAGCTCATTGTAACTCCAGATAGTCGATTTTTATTTTAACCTCAAATATCTGGAACATTAAAACACATCGACTAATCATACTCGTATGTCGTTGCTTAGAAGTTTCTTTAAGTGTGTTTATTAAGCCCCGTTCTTTTACTAGTATGACCCATTGTTTAAAATACTTACAAGTAATCGTGTATGGAAGAAAAGTGACGTTAGGTTTACGAGCTCTGTTTTCTATTTTCACGAAGGTTCTGTAGATGGTACGATGTTACGGATTGGCCAATCACTTAGTATTCCATGGCACTTCGAGTTTACGCAACTTTCGTGTTGACTGATTGTGTTTCATTATTCAAACCCATGAAGGGACATGACGTTACTTGGTTACTGTGACTACATTTTCTCTCTTAACATGAGGTAGAAGAAAATTTGTGAGTATTCGTAACTACGTTTCACTTTGTTTTAAGAAATTGAAGAGCATTTAAAACTAACTAAATTAAATTAGAATGCCTTGGGAACCTTGCCTTACAACTCAAAACCACAGAAACACTGAACACTGTTATATTGCAGAAATAAACCTCTAAAACCTGTGCAGTCTTAAAAAAATAAAATGAGAACTTGAGAATCGAGATCATTTTAATCCATTTGACAAGTCGAAACAAAATTCCGTTTTAATATTATTTTGTTGTTGCTTTTTTTATATGAAATATCTATGATTTATTATAATAATCTATTAAAATAAATTATTGAAAAGTTAACACCGAGATTATTTAATTTCGACGATAAATGGGAGCGAGTTAGAGTTAGATAAGACTTTTTAGGTATAACAAAAGTCATTGTCATAATAATAATAATAAGTCATAATATTGAAAACGTGTTCTACTTATTACACTATTCAACCACCATTTGTCAGAAATTCTGACGCTTACAAGTACAGTTTGTTCTCATTACAATAGTACTTAGAGTCAATACTCCGTTGCTGTTAACCAAATAACATTTGTCCCTTAGGTACACCATTAATGTGACCTCATAGGCTAGTAAACAGTTGTTCAAACTCACTGTTTAACACTCCGACTCTAACCATAGGTGCCGTACGGTTGAACCGAATGCATTTATTGACACTGACCTTATTATATTTGCATAATTACCTACTATATATAAGGTAAGTCGGTTAACACTTCATAACTGATTTGCTGTAATTGCAAATACAATCAGGTACTGCTGCTTTTTTATTAATTTTCTATATTAGTATAATCCGCGCTAGTTCGCTGAAGTTGTTGCGAACAGGACGGTGTAATCATACAATTTGCTATGGCGACGCAGCTCATTTCTATATTCAGAGCGGACTAGCAGTTTGGCGTGGACTATATTTATTTATCAAATAACGTAAACATAGTTTATATTTTAAACTTTCGAAGACTTATGTAACTTTGGTCACAATGTGATATGATGCTTTTGATGTTAAGGTGATCTCTTTCTTAACAACACCTGAACTATACAAGATACGAATATTGTTGAGTTTAGGCACGTTGAATTCTCCTCGATAAGGATCATTAATTTTAGTCCATTTAAGTAAAAGCTTCTCTAAAAACACAATTTTAACAAAACATCGCTTTACAATTTTGTCTATAATATCATTTGTTTGTACTTGTATCTAAAAAACCCGTACAGCACTTACTACGATGTTGTCATCACATAGGTAGGTAACTATTACGAAAAAACTTCATTTCAGCACCAACAATATTATGCTCTTTTACTGTATTTTAACGTACTAATAACAATTAGTAATTTCATGACATTACAACAAATATAAAAAAAAAATCAACTTTTTAAGGTACCAAGTATCCAATTGCCTTACAAAAACAATTAAAAAAAATATCTTTTTTTAAATACCAGTTACCATTTGCCGGTCACAACAAAACCTTTGCGAATGATGCAACGTTGCATTCCCGCATCTGCGAGCATCGGTCGAAAGGGCCTCGACTCACCTCTCGCCTGGCCCACTGGGCAAATGTCATCGTGACCTGAGCTGGGTGTGGTTTCGCGTTTTGATATTACTTGCAATACATTGTTAAAGGTAAATTGATTATGTAACTAAAGCCTCGAATATTATATTTTTATTGGGGAACGGAAGAATGTAAGATGACCGACAAACGTCGTATCATTAGATCAGAAATATTTTAGTTTGTTTTATGTGGGACGAGCTTTTGCCCGCGGCTTCGCTCGCGTCACGAAGTAATATTTTCATCCCCTATTTTATCCCCTTGGGGGTAGAATTGATCAAAATCCTTTCTTAGCGGATGCCTACGTCGTGACATCTACCTGCATGCCAAATTTCAGCCCGATCCGTTCAGTGGTTTGGGCTGTGCGTTGATAGATCACTATGTCAGTCAGTCACCTTTGAGTTATATATATTTAGATATATTTGGCCTAGCACCCAATCCAAATAGAACAGGAATTTTACATGTAGTTAGATCTATCAACAACTGAATTTAGAAATCAAAATCCCAATGGACAATTTCTATATCATTTAATATCTGTGTAGCGTTAAGTCTATTAGCATTTTCACACTACTTGAGCCAAAACTATTTGGTACATAATTGTACTATTGTACTATTATAAGGCAAAGAATTATATTACAATAAGAATAACATTGTTGTTGTATTATAAGATTTGATGAGATGAGCGGTGGTGTGTAAAATACATGGATCACGAGTAGGCGAGAAGTCGAGTAGCTTTGATATCCTTAATATGATAGAAATGGTTAATTGACAGAATTGTAAGCAAAACGTTTGCCATTTAGCATTTTTTGTTACGAAATAGTGAAACTTAAAACATCAGAAGTCAAAATAACTCCATACTCAGTAGATACTATAATGAGAGGCTTATAAAAGACGGAGGTGGTCACAAGTAGGATTGTTACCAGCCAATGAGGCATATCACCGCCACCGTTTCCTCGCTTTGTCTCTACGTCAATCAGTTTCGACACCCGATAGTTTATAATCACATTTTTGACAGCCGTAGGG
Source organism: Epargyreus clarus clarus (assembly GCA_014595695.2). Classification (NCBI taxonomy): domain Eukaryota; kingdom Metazoa; phylum Arthropoda; class Insecta; order Lepidoptera; family Hesperiidae; genus Epargyreus; species Epargyreus clarus. Next base: position 1,831,687 of record JACTTY020000060.1, on the reverse strand, counting down.
CCGACTGCAATGTAATTGGCATATTGAGGTCTTGACGGCTTCGCAGGACAGTTTGTATGGCCTCGACATCGACGTTTTCATAATAGGTTGAGTCTGAGGGAGTCAGTTAACACAAATTCTTCTCTATCGTGAGTCATAAGGATTATGTTAAAGATTCCACCTGGTGGCCTAATGTAGTCGTAGGCTAAATCTGTTTTCGGAAGGCAAAGAAGTCTTCGAGGACAATTATTTTATTAAAAATATTACTGTATTCACAGTGAAACCGCACAACACAGTGCACAGTGCCGCACTTGGCCAAAAGTTGGCACTTTTTTTTTATAATATAGGAGTAGCAGACGAGCATGCAGTCCACCTGATGGTAAGTGCTACTGCCGCCCATGGACATCTGTACTCAACCCCAGATAGGATTAGATGTTTCTACCTGAGGTCGGCCACAGATGCGCCGCTATCCCTGAGGACTAAGCTGGAACGCCTCGGAAAAGTCTGTCTTCCTTACCACACCCTTCCAACCGGAACACAGCAGCGCCTAACACGGCTGTTATAAGGCAGAAATAGGTGCGGCGCCACAAAGGGTTCTACCACCTTCGAAATTATACGGCAATCAGTAATTTGTATGGCAGTGGTACCGCCAACGTCCGAAAAGTTATCTCTTCTCAAGGTTTAATTAAACCTGTGCCCAATAAAGAGAGTTGAATCAATAGATGATAACACATATCTAGCCGCATAATATTGTTGGGGACGTGTCAACCTATCACTTTTATAAACATTTCGTGCTATCATTAAATTAATTAAAATAGTAGGTCAGTGAATGTATACGTTCGTTGTCGCCGAGCTAACCTTGTATTTATTTGAATACCTTTATCAATGTACAAGAATATCAAGAAATAATGAATTCGCGGTATACAAAATTGATATTCATTGTAGACACCCGTTTAACGCCATTTAAGAACATTGAGATCGTAAAATGATTGCATTAATGCGTGTTAGAGAAGATTGCAAGCAGTATTATGCGTGGTGTATATATCTGTCTTTATATAAGAAATTATTTGAAAATGCAAAAATTTGGTGTTAAAATATTAGGCTCAATAGAGTTTTGGTTTGAAAGATGTGGCACAATTGCAAAAGGCGTTCCAATTAGTTCTCAGAGGTAGCAGTCCAACTATAATAAATTCTATACTGGGTATCAGCCCAATCATATAGGTGCTCATGAGCAGCAGTGACTTACCATTACGTGGACTGTATACTTGTCGCTTCCTTCATATTATGAATCAATCAAGCCAACATCCATGTCGTATATTTAAAGGATGTATCTTTATTAATTAAAGTTTTAATAATAAATAAAATTTATGCCTCGCGTGGCAGTACAGTCACCATACTGGTCCAAGCCGCACAGAGTTGGATCCTCGACCAAGCACACATCCAAATTCCCGATAAATATTTCTATTCTAAGTCTGACTGTGTGTGTATGTGTGTATCTGTGTATGTCGACAGTACCCACAAGAAAATCTAGTGAGACTATTAGTGTAGAAAGCATCATTTGCAACGCTTATCATGTCAAAATAGAATGCTACAACTCTGTGAGCTATGGCCGGCGCTGATACCAAAAACAGATGTTTTATTTTCGGGTGTCCCTACTATTTATACTTTACGACCGAAACTATGCTCACAGGAAGATATAATTAATGGAATAACATTAACAGATCGTTTATAATACGCATTTTCGACGGAAACATGGGGGTTAGGAATAACGTTATTAAATTTATTTATGCGTCTGTAACACATTCGAAACAGAACCAAAACAACTCGTAAAGTTAGTATGGATAAACATATACAATTATACATCATCATCAACCCGTTACTGTCCCACTGCTGGGCACGGGTCTCCTCGCAGAATGAGAAGGATTAGGCCATAGTCCACCGCGCTGGCCAAATGCGTATTGATACACACATACCTTTGAGATTTATTTTTTATAAATCCTCAGGTATGGAGGTTTCCTCACGATGTTTTCCTTCACCGTTTAAGCAAGTGATCATTAATTTCTAATACACGCATAATTTGAAAATCAGAGGTGCCGTGCCTGGTGTTTGAACCTCGGACCCCTCGATCGAGAGGCAGCGTTTCTTAACCACTAGGCTATCACTGCTTTTTCCATTTTCAAGTATACATTAGTGGTAATACTTGAATTAAGTTAGAGCACTTTTTAAAACATAGGAGTAGCAGATGAGCATGCAGTTCATCTATTGGTATGGCTACTGCCACCCATGGACATTTGTAATTAATCCCAGATAAGATAAGATTCCGAAGAGGTCGGTTACAGAAGCGTCGCTACCCTCGAGAACTAAGCCCAATGCCTCGGAAAAGTATGTTACCTTACCACACTTATAATATTTGGTAAATCATTATATATCATATGTTTTCAAATCACCTCTAACAAAGTTAAATCTTTTAATATCCTGGAGCCTCACTCATTATGCCCTTGGAATCGGTGGTTTCTATTCAACTCCAGTCTGAGGCTCACGTTGCTGAACTTTGTCGATCAGTCCTGATCCATCAAAGCCGCAGGGCCACGCAAGGTTCCACACTAACCGCTATGTGTGTGTGTTAAGTGCAGTGAATACTAATTAATACATTCCATTACGGAGCACACTTCTCTAATGCAGAATGGGTGATGCACACCTGTGCCTGCTAACACGTGCATCGAACTCCAATAAGGTTTAAGGAATACGACGGCTATGTATCTATATGATAAGTTATAAATATTTTCTGAATTTTCGTAGTTGTGTTTTTTGTGTGTGTTTGTTTGAATATGTAATTACACACACTTATCATAGGGAACCTGGCGTAAGCCTATGATTCCAGAATTTTTCTAATTTTTTACGAGTGTACTACACATTATTTTACCAAAACTTTTATGAATTACTTGGCCTTTGAGTATTCAGTAAAAAGCAATGAAATCATTTCAATGCCAAAAATACAAGTAGGTAAGGTGGGTACGTAGTAGTAGCTTTTTTTTTTGTCGACGAGGGGGAAACCTTCAAAAGGTACCCTATGCCGTGGGAGCGGCACGGGGTTATGTGGGATTCTTACCGCACTAAATCCCCCCCGGTGGCCGTCCTCGGCGCTGCGTAGAGGGCTCCGGGATCTCCAAAGGAATGCAACCGGAGCCCTCTTAGCGCGTTGTCCCGTCGGGCTCCGCCCAGGTGAGCTTGGCACTCGCCACACCGTCTGGTGCGTACGAGGGTATGTGACCACACATACCGCCGTCCTTCCCGGGGCCGCTGGCTGAGCGGTTCGAGCTCCCACTCTTGTCACCCGCAACCCCGGAAGCCCCCTTTTAGTCGCCTCTTACGACAGGCAGGGGATACCGTAGCCCTATTCTGCTCCCGAAACTACAGGGACAATCATACGAGTAAGAAACCTGGCGTAAGCCTATGATTCCAGAAGTATTTAATTATGTACGAATATACTACACATTATTTTACCGAATACCAAAACTTTTATGAATTACTTGGCCTTTGAATATTCAGTAAAAAGCAATGAAATCATTTCAATGCCAAAAATACGAGTGGGTAAGGTGGGTACTTAGTAGTAGCTATACTAGAGTTAGCTCTACCTTCAATGTTTACTATGTTTAGATTATTCATAAATTATGTATGCCTACGCTTTATTCAATTTTAGGCTTAATAGATAATATGTCGGTGAATATGCAGATCTGCTTATTCAATACTACAACTATCAATTACTAGACTCATAGAAATAGCTTGTGGGTGGATTAAGGCCATTCCGACAGCTCATTTTAAACACCATATTGCAATCTGTAATAACTGTGTCAATTTAATTAAGAGGTCTTAAAATCAATTACATTTAAACGCGATCGAAAAACGGCAAACGTTATTTGTCGACGGTAGCGATGACATGCGACAACCAATAATCGTCGTTGACAGTCGCAGGCTGCTGCGAACTGTCTCTGGCGACTGCCGCCTGTCGCGGACTGTTGTCTCCTGTCGGTAACGATTGCTAGCAACAGCTGGTAAAAATAGAACCACAGATATCTACAGATGCTCATACACGGAAGAGAAATTATCGAAGTATGAATGGTTCGGGCACCTTTTCATTCGGGCCCTAGGAAGGGACTAAGGGATGAAATTAAGATGGAAAGCTGCCTCTGGTGATGATGATGGTATTTATTTACTCCGATGATCATCACGCACGACCAAACGCAGTAACTATACTGATGATGGTTTTCATTCTATAGAAGAACTCACACTTACAAAATAATCAAAGACTTACAAGCAATCAGGGGGGTTACTACCATCTCTTAACACACTTTTACTTTTTTTGCAGGTAATTTAACTTTTTAAGCAAAATATGAGACTTTCAGTTGGTTTTATACAATGGATAAGCGAAAAAGGAATAACAGTTTAAGTTTGTTCAACTGTGTATGACGGAATATTTTACTGTTTTAAGGAGGAAATAAAACTTTCCTGAACTATGATTTTTAAAAGATGGTGGTAGGCCCCCAGAACTTACTTAGCTTTTAACGTTCAGTACATCGAAAATCAATTTCATATCTTATCTTTAGTTTTAGTAATCATAAAATACATAATTTACGCTGACTCAAGTAAACGAGAGTAAACTTTGAAACTTAAGATACCAAGGAATTCTTATAATTTTATAGTCAAGCAATGCTTGCAAAGTGGTACTGCCCTTTTAAGTGATATAATTCTATATTCACGCATGTATCCCTTCACACACGTCAAGATCACTTTGACTGGGTTATTTTAGCAACTCTATTTAGGGATGGCGATCTGAGGTCGATTAATTGAAGAATCGTTCTTATGGGCCAAAAAAATCGATTATTTTAATCGATCTCCAATAGTGGATTGATTCAGTGAATCGATCTTTCATCCTAGGCAATCGAAAATAAAGGAAAGGTATCGAAGTCCATCTTGTGGAAGTTGATTAAATGTGTAATAGAAGTTTTTTGCTGATTGTTACGTCCTAATGACCTTCTTTTATTAGTCGAAAAGGTCGAAGATGGATTTTTGGAGAATCGATTGTTTGGGCCTCGATTTTTTTGTGAATCAATTTATTGTACTTCGATTAGAATCGATTCAAAAATCGATTTTTTTAGGAACATCGCCATCCCTAACTCTATTTATATTTTAACCACGACCTGTTGCAGTCTCGTCGCCCCCAGGACGTACCTAGTTATACTGCTAGTGGATTCCTCGCATATCTAAGGTTTCCCACTTTCATTACTGTTCTCGTTGTTTTGTTATCGTGATGTTTGTATTTCGGTTTCTGTCAATTGCGTCTTTCACGAAATTGATATCTATAATATGGTGCTTCTTCTAATTCAAATTAATTCGGGATTATGATAGTATTGTTTTATTATCTTGTTAGCTGTTTCGTCATCAATTGAGAAATAAAGAAACTTGATTCGATTTGCATACTCATATGTCTTAATCTATGTTTAAATTATAATGTTTAGGATGGTATTATTTACATAATTATTAAATTAAGGTATACAATGTTCTTGTAACATGAAATAAAAGATTTTAACACATCAAACTTATATCGGAAAGATTCTTGAAACGGCTCTCCAATCTTTATTCTTGGACAAAGTCTGTAAGTTTTTGATTAAACTTCAACGTTCCTTTGTCTTCTTATTTGTTTCACGTTGTAATACGAGCTCCCATCTCGGTCTAAATACTTGTACACGTTTATGGACATTTTTCACAAAATCTCTGAATTTTAAGGGACAAAACAAGTACAGCACTTTTTTGTAGTGTAATGAGTTTTTTTTTTCAATTTTACTTTGTAAATTCGAAAGTGCAATCTAGCTGATGCCAAGTTGCTGCAGAAAAACGTTTAAAAACAATTAGATGTGTTTATTATGACACAAATAATACATAAGTTTCCAAATGAACAGCTTTGAATTCACAAACAACGTTGCATTAATCAATCTTTATCACTACTAATATCACGACGGCTTTCAATTTACCACTCTTATAAGAACTTACGTCAACAACTTACTAACTCTATCAACAAATAAGTTATCTCACGTCAACTTGATCTATCGCTGCTCGTACGTTTTTCTTTTACAACCTCATAACGTAAGCTACAAATGGTATCTACTAATTGGCGTCTAATAAAGCATTTACTCGTCACCGTTATCCGCTACTAGATGACCTGCAAACAGCTTGAAAGAGTTGAAAAAGTTCACAGGCTGTCGTAATTGACCGTGTTCCAAGTGTCGAGGATTGTAAAGATAATTGGATATTTATTTTTTACCGTACAACCTTTGATAAGTGAAATAGAAAGATACTGCACCGCCTTGAAATTGAGTGAAGCCATAAAAGGTTGACTTGCCAGTTATTTTTTTAACTCTTGACAAATGAAAAACATTTTTAGAGACGTTTAAATATCTAATACTGCGAAATTTGCGTAATAAATAAATAAGTATTTTAAGCATTTTAGGGACTTTAGCACGGAGACGTGGCAAAACTTTATTTACTCAACAATTTCAATTCTCAAAACTGGTTACACTTTCTTGTTAAGAGTGAAGTATCTATGTATTTCACTTATCTAAGCGTACAGCTTTAAAATGTAACGTTCCTAGATCGTGAAATGCCACCCGACTGTAGTCTCGATAAAATTTATTTTATACCCTTTACCTGTCTAATGTAGATAGCTCCCATTTTTCCTCGATCGTGTCGCTCAAGTAAAGGTTATGAATAACCAACAGATCTGCGCAGTAATTTTTAGCAAAAATAACACTAAGTATCTTCCCACGTACGAGTATATCCGAAAATATTTAGTGAGGAAGAATAAGTGACACAATAAAGACGTTTTGAATATGGACTTTTAAAATACTGAAAGGAGATGTTATTTCTATATGAAATAGGTATTTTACTTAAGTTATGTTATACAAACTCGTTTAAGTTTTAATTTATTTTCAAGATAAACTTCCGATCTTGACTTTTCACTTTTCCAGATTCTTGCAATGCTTAAATGCAGATTCTTAATACGATATTCGGAACCGGCTCCATAACAAAGCGAGTGTATATTATGGCCTTTTTATAATATAGGACTAGCACCTGATGGTAAGTGGCTATTGCCGTCTATGGACATCTTTAATCAACCCTAGATAGGATTAGATATTCCTACCTGTCGTCGGCCTCAGATGCGCCGCTACCCCTGATGACTATGCTGGAACGTCTCTGAAAAGTATAACTCCCTTACCGAACCCTTCAAACCAGAACACAGCAGCACTTAACACTGCTTTCGTTAGGCAGAAATCGATGTTGCGCCGGAGTAGAACCACAAAGGTTCTACCTTCTAAACCTAAAATGTGGTTCCGAAGTTGGCAATAATTCGCACGGTACACCACATGACATTTCGCAGCACTTTCCCGTATCATTAATTGTTTCCCATGGCGGTTACAGATAAACGCTGATCGTTAACTAGCATTAAAATCAAAACGGTCCAGCGGTTACAATAATGCAGCTTATTGCTTCCCGTACAGATGCGTCTTGCGGTTGCGCAATAGGAATATGTTTTAACAATAAATACTAAAAATACTGGTACTCCTACACTTGGTATGAAATTATCAAACATATTATTTAGTTATGGACGTTGAAAACAGTGATAGTATGATTTGAAATTCGGACCCTCAATAAAGGGTTCCGAGTAGGGTTGCCACCCGTACTTTATAATAAAGTATTTAGTCGTAAGTATTTTTTCGTAAAACGATATATCGATTGGTGCTGAATCGATATCGCCACTCTCCAGCGCGACATCCCTTAACTTCACCATGTTAATAGTGAAAAATTAAGTGTACTTTATTTTTATACTACGAGTACATAATATATACTTCTTTTACCTATAATAAATAACCAATACTTTATCTGTAAAAAAGGTGGCAACCCTAGTTCCGAGGTTCGAATCCCGGGCATGCACCTCTAATACAACTAAATTATAGTGTTTTAAATAAATAATACCATACATAGAAACATAAACCGATATGCTTAAAAATAAAAGCCTTTTCAGTAGCTTATAAGCGAGCCAGTTTATTTCAGTTCATTTATTCATAATATTTCAATGCCTATGTAATACAATAGCTTACTAGTGAATGAAAATGTATATTTACATAGTAAACTTTACCTTCAATATACAGTACAGTCTATACTTCTGTACGGGTATTCATTTGAATAACAATAACATCTGTAGGGAGGCTCTATTACACTGACTGATGCCATAGTACACACACTTAGCGATAAACGATGTTCTCGCTCGCTTAGAACATCATAAAACTAATTTCAAAAGGTAACCAACTAATAAGTAACTATAATTTTTTTAATTCGAAAGATACTATTAAAACAGCAAACGAGCATGCAGTGTATCTTATGGTAAATGGCCAGTGCCGCCCATAAAATTTTGTAATCAACCCCAGATGACACATCCTAAGTTCTGCCAAAGGTACCCCTGAGGACTAAGTTGGATCGTCTCGCGTAAATATATCTCCCTTAACACACCCTTTAAATCTCAACAGTTATTAGGCAGAAATAGGTGTGCCGGTGGTGCTTCGAGAATTGACCACAAAGGGTTCTACCTCTATCAAATGTAGTTTGAACTACTTGACTAAACTAAACTTGACATAGAGCGACTTTTAACAAATAACAAGTTAGTGTATCACTCATAGAATATTAAATATTTTGTAACTTGTTTTTAAGAATTTGGGTTATAGATAACAAATGAAGCAACTGTAATTATTTAATTGTAGTGAAAATATTATGCTCGTATACTTTTTAATTTATCAGTGATTGACAAGTTTTTGATACTGACAATGTTTAGTACAACATATCAACAATAATTACTTGTTATGACCGCAATGTTAGATAAAAATATTGCAGTGTTGCATCGCATTATTTATTATCTCTTATTTATTTTTAATAAATAATGAAATAAATAATAATTTGGGAATATATACTGTATCCAGAACACATTTTGAAGAGTGTAATGACATGTCTAACGCCCGTTTTTCATAATCAGTCCTATCTAATTAACGCTTTCTTTTAACGTGGGGAAATCCTGCTTGCCACTCAGCCGCGTGGCAGCGGAAAGGATATGCTGGACTCCTAGCGGCTTAAAATCCCATGGAGTTTCTCTGGACGCCCTTTGTTGGGACTACGGGCATGCTATTAGCACTAGCCGACGGCTATCCAATTTGTATCCACCAAAGATCGGAATTTGAGTATGCAAACATTTAGTAGACAAACATTTTCATGTATTTAATAAGCAATATTTGAATATATTGAGTTTATTAGTCAAGGGAGTTAGTCGTATGAACCTGAGATCGCTCAACCCTTTTATAATCGTCGTCATCGTCAACCCATTACTATCCCTCTGGTGGGCTTGGGTCTCCTCTCAGAATGAGAATTACGCCATAATCCACCGCGCGGGCCACACGCGTAGGTACCTGTTGGTAAACTGCACATTAGATTTTTTTCAATTCCTCAGGTGTGCAGCTTTCCTCTCGAGGTTTTCCTTCACCGTCAGCAAGTGATAATAAATTTCTAACACCCACATAACTTTGAAAAGTCAAAGGCGCCTGGGATTTCAACCTTAGACCTCTCGATGGACAGGCCAAGTTTCAGCCACTACGCTGTCACTGCTCTTCTATAGTCACATGTTATATATGAGACAGGTATCTTATTCCCGTCTGGGATTAGCTCTGGCATTAAGCAAACGAGGTTGTTATTGTAGGAACGTGGAGCTTGGAAATTTCACGAAAAAATCATTTAAAATTCAAATCGCACCGCCCCCGGCGTCGCTACACTGAATTCAAATCTAACCTTTTCGCCTTTTATTGAACTTTATTTGGAAACATTTTCATGAATGTTCGAAAAGTAAAGGTTTAAAGGGAATGCGTATTTCAGGGAAAATTCGATGCTGCGCTATAATAATACAATAATTCTAATTGTTTAGAGTTTGAACGGTAAATATATTTGGCTAATGTAAATATTTGTGCCCGAATATTTATTAGTTGTATATATGAGTTATTCGAAAGATTTAATTCATGTTACATACAAAAAGGATCGTTGTATTTCAAAATATACAATTTTACAACTTAATTGGAATATAAAGCGCTATCTACAAGCATGATGTTATATGAGGTATACTGGTAACACTGCCTATGATAAACTGCCTCAAAGATGGCAATACGGTTTGCAGCTCAACTAAGGAGGAACCACATCTACCCTTCTTTTCAATTCCATCCTATTTGGACTTCATATTTGGTGGATGCTATTATCAATAGGCATCTGGCAGTGATAGCTTAATGGTTTAGAAATTCAGCCTCTCGAACGAGGGGTCCGAGATTCAAATCCTGGGCACGCACCTCTGATTTTTCCAAGTTATGTGCCTATTAGAAATTAATTATCACTAGCTTAAAACGGTGAAGGGAAACATCGTGAGGAAACCTGCATATCTAAGAGATTTATATAAAAAAATCTCAAAGGTATGTAAAGTCTACCAATAGGCACTTGACCAGCGCAGTGGACTATGGCCTAATCCTTCTCAATCTGAGAGGAGAGCCGTGCCCAGCAGTGGGACAATAATAGTTTGACGTGGCGTGACGATCAGATGGGTAATGGACTAGTTTGCTATTTCTATCGCATAAAAATATTATCTGTGCATCTATTTGCATTCTATTTTAGTCCATCTGTGCGTGCTGTTGCAAGATTGTATACAAAACACGCGTAGTCGAGGAAATGCCCCAGATATGTGACTTCAATGTCTCATGTTACATATTCCTTATTGTGCATAAATGGTATCCCGGGCAGCACAAAGGAAGTGATAAATTTCGGGAAATGACTTTGATGATGCTTTACCCATTTTTGTACTGAAAATAGAGTACGTAGGTATACGAAATTGCTATCCAGTGTACAGTACGTAAGTAAATTTTTAACTGTGGATATGATGAGAAAATTGTATTGTATAATTGTAACCCGATTTCTTCAATTTCTTTATTCGCTGTTAATACTAATTTTCTTTGACTATACCTATATGTTCATGGCCCTGTTGTACCCTTAATTATTTGTTATTGTTGTTTATTTTATTTTGTCTTTGGTGTGCAATAACGAATTTTTGTATTGTATTGTATTGTACTCGTAGTCCATAGTAAATAATAAAAAGGATTAGCGTGGGATCGCACTGCCCTCTAAGAATAGGTAAAGGAAAAAAAACTGCTAAACGTGCCGCTCCGGGGATAAGTACAATTTTGTTGCCCAGGAAATAGGTCGATACAAGAAAGTCTTTCAATCTTTGGAAAGTTTAAACATAAGGTTTTAACACCCGCTACAGCTTACAGAGGGTCGTATTCTAAATCGGGGCGGGCTGGACCCGCTGGCCAGTGGTAACTCACATTCACTTTACACACTGTACTAGAGTCTAGTACTAGTCTTTTCTTCTTCTTCTAAACATATATAACTCAAAAGTTACTGACTGACATAGTGATCTATCAACGCACAGTCCAAACCATTGGATGGATCGGGCTGAAATTTGGCATGCAGGTAGATGTTATGACGTGGACATCCGCTAAGAAAGGATTTTGATCAATTCTACCCCCAAGGGGATAAAATAGGGGATGAAAATATTACTTCGTGACGCGAGCGAAGCCGCGGGCAAATGCTCGTTAATTAATAAATACGATAAGTCTGGTTACTAGACTAGACTAGTAACTTGACTTATCCTATTTATTAAATAAAAAGATATATACCTACTCATAACCCTCATCTCTCAGGTAAATTCAATAGGCGCCTACTTCGCAGAGCAAACATGTAGTCGTAATTACTAAATTAATCAAGATACATGATTGATTAACACACATTAGATATAAGTAATGTGTTCATCAGTTTTATAACAGCAACAGAAAATCTCAAGGTGTTGTAATTAGGTCACACAATATTATTTTCTAATCAATCATTTTTATCACTTAGAACTGTACATTATACAATAATCATTATTATAGGGCAGTTATTATAATATGTACTTTGCCCTTTATAGTTTTAATTATAATTTTAAAAAGCCTTTCTTGGTACTAATCTAAATTTGTTTCTTTTTTATAGTTTTAAAATAACAAACGTAGTGAACGTAATGGTAACTGGTAAGTGCTTACTGCCGCTTGAGAACGTTTGTAACCAATTCCATACAGATTAAGGGTTCTACCTGAAGCCAATCACATGCGTTGCCATTCTTAAGGACAGATAGTGTATATAAGTCAGCGTCAGACATCTCCGCCGAAACGCAAGAACTCCTTCACTCATAGAAAAGAACGTTTTTTCTGTTCCATGGCTTCACTTCACTGGTCATCTTTTTTTTTTTGGTAACAAGGGGGAAAACTTCAAAAGGTACCCGGTGCCGTGGGAGCGACGGAGGGTTATGTGGGATTCTTACCGCACTAATACGCCCCCCTGTGGGCGTCCTCCGGGATCTCCAAAGGAACGCAACCGGAGTCCTCTTAGCGCGTTGCCCTGTCGGGCTCCGCTCAGGTGAGCTTGGCGCTCGCCTCACTGGTCATCCTGGTACCTTTATAAGATTCTCATGTGCAAATTTAATGATCTAACAGCTAATAATCTTTGTTTTACGTAGATTATATTATAATTAGAACGGTAGACAAATAATGAGCAACAATTAACACGTCACATTAAAGTTTATGTTTATGCAAATAGCCGTTGTGATCACAACCCGACACTATTATGATATCATTGTATGAGACAATGCAATATACATATAAATGAATTTGTAGTTTCTGTCTGTCATATGGATATATGTGAGCATAACTATATGTGAGTTATGTTATATTTATAACGATTTTCCGGATGTTTGTAGTATATCAATGTCAATAAGTGTAGTAATAAGTACCTTACCGAAAGTCTGAGATGTCATGCCCTTTGTACCTTACTGTACTACCTCTAAATCAGCAATTTCTTACTATAGGACAGAAGTAGCTACTCTCTCTATTTAATTGACACAAAAATGCAACCATGTTACTAAAACTATATTAATACTAGCTGACCCGACACGTGTTGTGTTGACATATAAATAAAAAAATGTTAAGGGTGAACAACCCTTATCACTTAGGGGTAAGAAAAAAAGATAGTAGCCGATTCTCAGACCTACTGAATATGCATATAAAATTTGGTGAAAATCGGTAAAGCCGTTTCGGAGGAGTACGGTACCTATCATTGTGACACGAGAATTTTATGTATAAGATATTGAATTTACACTTCCAACTTTATGTCACAAATAAATTACCTCAGCGTAACGGAACCAGTTTATAACGAAACATCCCGCAGCTCTTCCGTTACAGTAGCACTGAATTTACTTTACGTTATCTTTTTAATGTCTTTAAACATCGGATGAGGAAATTGTAAACCTATTTACATGGCACTAAACTAAATGTGCATTATCTCTACAGCTTCCTACTATCGGTTGACAACGGCTATCTCTCATTAGACCTTATGATAGGCTTTAGAAATAACTAAGACTTTGATAGACAAAACGTCGTAATAACCTATGAACAGATATTTTAAGCTTTTATAATAATTCAAGGATAAGTTTCTAGCGTTAAAACATAAGATAATTTATTGGGAAAAACTGTTTAAATTTTGTTATAGTTTACTTTCTTTCTTTGTTAATTTATTTTCTATTTTTATGTTCCTTTATTTGGTACGGAGACCTACAGCAAATGCACGCTTCACTAGTTCAGGTTAATTAAATAGATAATTATTTTTAACCCATATATTCGTTGTATCTACCGTTCAACCGATTTAAATGGTAAATTACTTATACCTACCTGATAATTATTAATTACAAATTTGTTTTCATAATTTTCACGCTATATTTAGCTTCATTTGATGTTTTTAATCTTTAATTAACTTATGTCCGTTTTATCGCATTTTCTTCATCTATGTCTGAAACTTTATTAACATTGATAATAATTTAACTATCGTATTCATCCTATAATGATTTACTTAATATTTTCGTCATATCTACAGTGTGCGCCAGCTCTTACTATAAAGGCGGATGCATAAACAGCAGGTGAGTGCTATCTCCTTTCCATTCGTATCCTCTGCCGTTCAGCTCGGGAAAGCATTCAATAAACTTCCATTATCACCGTGAGACATGTACGAGGGTTTACGAATGCTCGTACCTCTTCTGATGAATCTCCATCTGATACACTATTTCAAACAATTATCAGCGCTGAGGATGGCAGCTACAAGTGCTGTGGACGTCTGCAGTAGTAAGGTTATGCTTTCTCGTCTTAGAAATAATTATCACTTGGTTAGTTAGACGTAGGAATTATTTTTTGTTGTGCAGTGAGGATTAATGTTGAAAATGTTGGACCTCGGTTGCAATCAGGAGGTTTCTAATGTTCTCCAAATTTGATATTGTATGTTAGAAAATGACTATAATAGTAAGTAATAAAACTAAGCATTAAAAATCACTTTTGTTATAATTATTACGGGTCCCGACTATGTCCCTAATATTGTGTTACAATAAAATTATCATCACGCTTGTATTATTCAGTGTTTTTTTTGTAATTGTAACAAATACAAAAGATTTTGTTATGGTTACAAAAATAATACAATTATATAAGACATGCTTAGTCCACCTTACTCGAGTACCGATCACAACATAATATCATTGTACCTGCAGGTTATTTATACGTTCACGCAATTGTCCTTTCAACACACGACCGAAGCTAAAATGACCGAAGTACAATACACCAAGTGAGACGTTACGTCCTTTTGTGGCTACGTCAAATCGTTCGACATTTGTCTTATAGCCGCTATATTGGCGTCTAGTTAATCAGATTAATATGAACAAGACCAGTCAGACGGGATCGTCGCAGCTTCGTGAGGTGTAATTACATCCGAGCCAAACAAATAAATAAACCGCTGGCCAACTGATGACAGGATAGCGGCCTCTGATGAGTCCAATTCGAAATAATTCGCGACTTTCAGATGATAGATGAGATAATTCGACGGTGCGTAAGAGTTTAATTACTGTACAGTCGGGATGAATAAGCAGTTTTGTTCTGGTAATGAAAGTGTGCAGAGGGACAGTAAAAAAGGTTTAACAACTATTTCATCTTCAATACTTTTCATTAATAAAAATATGTTTATTCGTTACAAATGATTATGTAGCTTTTTGTGACAATAGATCAAGTAGTTTATGTAAACATAGTGCTCTCTTAGGTGCCTTTTTCCTATGACGGGGGTTTGTGCCCGCATGCGGTTATCACTCACATTCTATCATTTAATTTTCACATATACTATTGTCCTCTTGTCCTCACTCCTTTGTGTTGACGCATGTTCGAGTAAGTAAACACGTACACAGACATATACCCGTGTTACAAGAAAAAATCCCTTATAGTTATTATTGTAAGAAATAAACTTCTTATATTATCTTACGTTCTTAAACCCAACCTAACATATTACTCTTGGAAATCCAATCGTGAGATCTTTTTATAGTCTTCCAAGTCTCGTTACAAATTTAATCAAAACTTGAGCCTCTCAAATCTCCGTAACAAGAGACGTTCTGTCTACATTATGTAGAGCAAAGACGCGCTGCGGTCAAGTGTGTTTAAATAACTGAGCTAATGTTACTGTTAACGTCTTATAATTATGATATACGCTCTACATTGACAAATTATTTAATAAGAGTCAATTGTTTTCTAAATAGATTTCGTTTTGGTGACCTTTTCAAATTGTAGGGAACATGAAAAAGGCATGTGGTAATGTTTAATGTGTTTGTTTTTGTTGTATTATAAGACTACTGTGTTAAATAATCTGTCTTAAATGTAAGTAGCGAACTAATTATATTTTTTTTTTATAATATAGGAGTAGCAGACGAGCATACAGTCCACCTGATGGTAAGTGGCTACTGCCGCCCATGGACATCTGTAATCAACCCCAGATATTATAGGATAGGATTAGATATTCCTACCTGAGGTCGGCCACAGATGCGCCGCTACCCCTGAGGACTAAGCTGGAACGCCTCGGAAAAGTCTGTTTCCCTTACCACACCCTTACCACACACACACCAGAACACAGCAGCACTTAACACTGCTGTTATATTCTGCTGCTATCATGCAGTAATGTTCTTAATTGTAAGTGACCACTGCCGTCTATAGATTGGTTATCAACCAGATTTGATTGGATTCCTACTGGAGATCATCCATAGATGTGTTCCGATCCCCAAGGACGAAGTTGAAACGTCTCGTATAAGTCTATCTCCCTCACCACACCCTTCAAAGCAGAATACAGCAGCGATAAACACTGGTCCTATTAAACAGGTAAAAGTCACCACATCTTCTAAACCAGAACGCAGCAGCGCTTAACACTGCTGTTAGATAGAAATACGTGTGGTGTGCACCTTACAACAAAGAGTAGTACTACTGAGTTACATAGGTAAAAGTCACCACATCTTCTAAACCAGAACGCAGCAGCGCTTAACACTGCTGTTAGACAGAAATACGTGTGATGGTGGCACTTAATAACAAAGAGTAGTACAAGAGTAGTACGAGTTACAACAATTAATCTTTATAGATTGGCTCTTTAAACAGAGGTACGGGTTGCGATGTGTATATTTGGCGGCGAGACGGGTCGATAAGGTTCGCTCCGTCGCAGTGTCTGTCTGCGTAATGCTGTCAGCTATACTTTACCCAGACTTCCAGATACTGAGTGTTTCTGGGATTTTCCCTCTGTCTAATCATGCAAACGGCTGACTGAATATCGTCGGCACTTCCATACAAAGCTTCATATGTTACTTTATATCCTAACACTATTTCCAGTATAAATTAAAATTTAAAAATGTTGCATGTTTTTGTATATTTATTTATTTTTTGCCTCTTTCTGTTATTTAATTTGTGTTGCAATTATCCGAATGCAATCTTTATTTCTTTCAGTATTACTTCATACATTATTTATTTTAAATCTTTGTTCTTCATGTTTGAGGCTTATTACAGTGTTATTATAGATTATTGGTGTGCTGTGTCAGCCTAGAGTTGCTACTCTTTTTTCCTACACATGTCATTAACACGTTCCCTGCGGCACAGATTTTTGTGTACTTTCCATTACTGCGTTACGAGTTGTTTTAAACCTCGTCCTATATCCGACATTGTGGCGGCACGAGGCGTGTTAAATCCCACCGCCCGAAGGAGACTAAAATCCTTTTTTTGGCGCCAAATAAGACAAAATCGACGGCTTTTGTCTTGATTATTATTAACAATGAGTTGATTAACCTAAAACTGCCGCCGCCCTTGGTTAAATTCGATACTTTAGATTCTATGGGTAAAATAAAATGTGGGTCTAATGCACCTCGGACCGCACTGAAAAATGGCAGGTTTCCATATAATTTAGTGATGGGAAAATAAATATCGATTTTATTTTATTGTTTTTATTTATCAACGTTATGGACAGAATGAATACAAAAAGGGGAAAAGTTATGGATGTTTTTCATTGAAACATTTCAGACAATAAGGTTTTTTGCAAACAGTGCATTCCGTGAGATTTTTTTTTTGTTTTTTTTGTCTGCGTCACGACATGTCAAGAATGTGCGGAGTTTTTCGTAGCATCCGACACATCTCTTCTTCTTTGGACCCTTATCGAGATGATGTGCTTTCTTTGCAGTGGATTCTGAAAAGTAGGAGCGAGTAGATTAGGGTAAAGAGTAATCGGAATACTCGGTAACGATTTTGTCTACGTTTCCTATATCAATAATGTAGCTACTTCACTTTTGTTTGAACCATAACAGGAAATGTAATTATCTATAATGTAATTTCTTACTATACGGATATACGCCTAGCCTGCCAAGTCTCACTACTGGACTTTCACCTAGACAGAGTATATTTGTGACTTACCTGTTTTTGAAATATCTTCCTGTATTCTGATTCTGGCTCAGATTTTTCAACCGGTTTTTCTTCATCTTCCTCCATGATCAACTTTTTTCGGCAACGTTTCGACATGATAATTTTCAACATAAAGACAGCGGTCCTACTTCGTCGCTACGCAGCCTCGACTGCGTTGCACAACACTAACCACGTGAAGCTAGCGTGGGGTGCGGTACGAGGTGCGTGGGGAAACGAGGCGTTCCCAACCTCGTTCCGCACTGTGTTAGCATTATTATTTGTTCAGTGCGGTACGAGGTCTAACAAACCCGACATTAGGTTGGTGTACCATAGAACTAGGAATCAGTAGCACATCACAAACATATAGTTATCACTCTCCTACACTGAACCAGACGGAAGTTATGCCTCTCGCACCACAGAGAAGTTAAAGTTTTTTCTTACCGCTATAACGACCAGACATGGACGAGGTGTTTTAAGCCGCGTTCCGCAGCTAACGTGTTAAAGGCTACTAAGAGGTTAAGCCTGCTTCCTTTTAAAGAAAGAAAATTCTTTCTTTTCTTTCTTTCTTCCTTTTAAGTTATGCGGCGACTACTGTGGTTAACGTAGCACATACATCCGACTTTTGTTAACACCTCAGCTACACCAATCTATATATAGGTAGCCCATGTCTAGTCTAACAGTGACTCATGATTGGTGGATAGATAGGTACATTAAATAATTTCTTATTCATAAGTAATTTAATGATCCTTGTAACCTTAAGAACCTTGTACAAATTAAAATACTTTGGGTAGGTGAAACTTTTAACTTTAACGTCCTTCATTTTTTCCACGCAATGAGTACCAATGGGACTATAGCTCATAAGCATCATAATATCAACGACCGACCACAAATACATTGCTCCCTCATCATCATCATCAACCCATTATTGTCCCACTGCTGGGCACGGGTCTCCTCTCAGAATGAGAAGGTTTAGGCCATAGTCCACCGCGCTGGCCAAGTGCACATTGGCAGACTTCACATACCTTTAAGATTTTTTTTTATTAATATCTCAGGTATGCAGGTTTCCTCACGATGTTTTCCTTCACCGTT
Organism: Epargyreus clarus clarus; assembly: GCA_014595695.2. Classification (NCBI taxonomy): domain Eukaryota; kingdom Metazoa; phylum Arthropoda; class Insecta; order Lepidoptera; family Hesperiidae; genus Epargyreus; species Epargyreus clarus. The sequence continues at coordinate 1,812,674 of JACTTY020000060.1, read as the reverse complement.
TAAGCTAATGATAATATATTTTTAATACGCACATAATATTGAAAAATCAGAGGTGCGTACCTAGGATTTGAACCTAGGACTTCTCGATCGAGAGGCCGAGTTGCTTAACCACTAGGCTATCATTGCATTGCTCTCTAAATACTAATAAGCCTCTCATGTGTCTCTTTTCACACCCTTTAATCCAGAACACAGGAACGCAGCACAATGTAGCTATAAGTCAAAAACAGGTGGCAATGTCGACGCCGCAGTCGAACCACAAAGGGTTCTACCACCTTTCAAACGTTTAATGATTCCATAATACAAATATTTACGTTGTATAATAATATAAAGGCGGCGCGAGCGACGAGTGCACGTTCGCCGTCAGACGGGTCGATACAGCCGTTTCTACCATGGTCTGTTTGCTATAGTGTTGGCAAATATAGAACTTTTGTGGACTGTCCTAAAGTTAGATGAGAATCATTGTTCAGTTTTTAATATCGATTTTTGGAAGTTTCTAAATTTGGGATTATATTAATTAAGATATTTATGTTATAAAAATAAATTGTAAGTCACTGCAAGTGCATGTATCATTTTTTACGAATTATCGTTTTTCTTTTATTATTTAAGGATATAAAATTTTACGGATATTACGCACCATCAGAATTATAAAATAAGTCACATTTCACTAAAATAACTTTATAAACAGTAAAACTGTTCACTGTAACTTTGTCAAATATGGGAATTAGTAACAATTTCAAAAAAAAAAATCCAGTGCATAGTATTTTCAGTTAAGTTATTACTGTAACGTAATGATTACTGCATAGAAATTACAATTAACCCAGATTAATATTTAATATTATACTGTGGAAGATAAAGATCTATTTACAGATCGTAAAATAATATTTTACATACGGTAAGAGGCTAAAAAGATTCGTCAATTATTTACAAATATCTGACAGACCTTAGTTTATTTTTCTTTCCAATACTCTACAATCGATAAACATAGTTTATTAGTGGCGACTGGCGACCCGCGTGGCGGAGCGGCCACCATACCGGTCTGACGCGCAAAGGGTCCCGAGTTCGATCCCCGGCCAGACAGATGTCTAAATGATGAATTTAGATTTCTGTTTCTGGGTCTGGGTGTTTGTGTATTTGTCTATGTGTGTGTCCATGGCACCCACGACACAGGGAATCCTAGTGTGGGGCTGTGAGTGTAGAAAGCGTTTATTATTAGTACCACAATTGTCTATGCGATACAAAGTAAAATTAAATAATCATACGTCCCAAAATTCCGTCCCGCAATGATGCTCGCTGCACATGGTAACACTAATCTTTTCTGACTCCAACCCCAGATATGAACGCGCACCAATTTATTGAGGGAACGCGGCTTGAATGCAAAGCGCCGAATATCTGTGCCAGACGGCATATTGATAACGGTTTTTGAACACCTTTTTTACATGCCGAGATAGCGTTGAATATTTACCGCTCGTCTATCCTGATGATTGTCCGGGATAAGTAATATTTGATCTTAGGAAAGTATTCAAATATTGTAGGAAGATCAACTTATCTTAGCTAAATAAATGTATATTTTAATATCTTTTATATTTTTTAACAAAGATACCTACGTTAAATAAGTGCACACTGATTTTTTTATTTTATAGATACCTTATTAATTTGCGGTCAATATGCTATTATTAATTACCCATTAGTCTTACAGAGGTGTATACGAATTTGTCCACGTTTTTAAGAAATAGAAACATTCATAATACGATAAAGAAAAAGTGGCGTTTATTTCCTTATAATATTTTCACCAATTTTTGTGCGTGTTACAAAAGCTAAGAATTTTCATAAATATTTTAGCTTCACTTTACCCCTCGGCAGTGATTTTGAAAAAGTAGGTAGTTAGGTACCTATTTTATGTCCTTCTCAAGAGTTTACCCTCATAGTTTCAAACAAAAATATTCTTCCTTAGGGTCTAATGAATATTCTAATTAAATCGAAAGAAAGTTGGTACAGTGACTTTGCCATTAAGTGTAATAATCAGACAAATAATTGTAGAAATAATTTAATAACGTACTCATATCGGTCTACTTCTTTAATATAAAATTAATAAACTTTATTAAATATTTCCCGACCGAAGCTATTTATATTAACTGACTTTTTCTACAGAGGAACATAAAAACCACTAGCGAAAGAGAGCTTTAATAGAAATATTTTCCTTAAATGAATTTTTATTCAAGTATGCCACCGTGAAATGGGGTATTATGGTAAAGGCTAAATGGGTACAAGTGGCTATCTAGAACGTTAACCTTATTCGTCCTGGGTCCCGGGCTCAGTGCCAGATTGTGCTGTAACCCACTTTACTGTGACGCAACTTTTTTTGCGTGGCCATTTTCAAAACGCAAAATAATATACCATTTCTTGTTTTGGTTCTAGGTCGCTCTGTTTTTTTAAATCATCTGCAAATTAAGTTTTGTTTTGCATTTCCTTAATTTTTTAATGTACTATAAGTTACTTTACTTATTGTAATAGAAAACAAGCGTAGAATTAAACTGGTGAAGTGGTCACTACCGCTCGTGGACATCTGTTATCAACTCCAAATAGCAATGAAATATACGAGTACCCATTTGAGGCTAACAATTGTCGCGTTGCTGCCTTTAAGGATCCTGTGTAAGTGCCTGCCTCCCCCATCCTTCAGACCAGAGGATCACTATCTTAATAGCCTCATAAATTAATATCTTAATAATGCTACTGTGCTTACCGCTATTATTATCAGATGCAGAAATAGGTAACCGTTGACGTGCTTTCAACACTTAATATGGAGTTTCTTTCGCCGTTTCTTCTCCATAGCTAAATACCATTCGAAGCAGTGGTAGTTAGTTGACGTTCAAAACGAGTTCTATTTGAATCAATTTTGAATAATTGAGATTTGAATTTCAATTTGAATTACAATTACCACCCTCACAATATCAAAACATGTTTGTGACAGTCGCTCCCTCAAAACGCGTAGGATATTAAATCTTACAGTAACTGCTAAAGAGGAACGTAAGATACACCGAAATAGGGGTGTGCGTCGAAATAGGGGCTCAGGTGGGCGTTAAGTCGGCCATTGATCTTTATTTGCTCGTCCGTTGGCGGAAAATAAATAGAGAAGCATTTATCTTGCGCCAAATTATATTTGTACGATGTGCTTAAGAAAGTGCGAATGCGAACGTGGGTAAAAGATATGATGACTGAGTAAAATATATGACATGTTTTTATTCTATAGAGTAGAACTTGTGAAGATCCTAAGCTTCCATGTACCAGGGAAAATGAGAGGTTGTCGCATTTGATTGTTATCAAAAGGCCTTAGTCATTCACATGAGCATTGTCTCTTTTAAGAATTTTAAGAAATTATTTGCAACGTCTCATGTAGGTACCTAAGCATACTTATTAGTTATTATTATATCCCAATTAGAGAAGAGCCGCACTGCTGACAAATGACTAAATGTAGTAGTATTGCCGTAATAAAACTACATAAAGTTCTACCTAAAAAAAAATCTCAAAGGTATGTGAAGTCTATCAATACGCACTTGGCCATCGCGGTGGACTATGGCCTAATCCTTCCCATTATGAGAGGAGACCCGTACCCAGCAGTGGGACAGTAATGGGTTGTTGATGAACGATGATGATGATATGATATCCAATTAGAGTAGAGCCGCGCTGCTGATAAATGACTAAATGTAGTAGTTTTGCCGTAATAAAACTACATAAAGTTCTACCTTTCTATTGGAACCATTAATATTGTAACATGTGACAGTTAATATACAAATAAGCACAAATACTTAATATGAAGTTAGAATTGTTAATAATTTCGTATTTATCATAATTGAGTGGATAATAGAATAAGGGGAGGAGTAACGTGCTAAAGAGTGACACGTAACGCATATAAGCATATTTAAGTTTAAATAGGGTTGGTTGGCGCCTTAGAGATGTAAATAAGTACAAAATAATATAACATCAACTCTCCTCATCATAGCGGTGCATAATAAAATACCCATAGACTCGATATTTATACATACCATATCAGAATCTAATCTGAATGTATCATAATATTAACGTACAAATTCTATAACAAACATTCTTTGATATTACTTAAGCAGTCTTGTAAAATATTAACAAATAATATCTACCTACTTGTACGAGACTATCAAATTTAAAACATCTAAAATAAATATAACGTAATTAATATTTTTTGGAAAACTATTTAAAATGCCTATTAATATTTTAGGTTGCCTATAAAATGAGGCAACCCCAAATATTGAAATAGCTGATATTTTTAGTGCACTCTATCATTAGATCATATGTAATCCTTATTACATTATATTTTGAAACATATAATCTAAATGTAAAATTGTATATTGTTAAAAAACGGCTTTAATATCGTTACACGTAGCTGACTTAACGCAATTCCCGTATAATGCCACCTTATCTCACCCCCGGGACAGCCGCCACTGTCTTGAGGTTATTTACACTTGATAGCAAGGACCTCTTTATTTTCATAAGGAACTATTATACCAAGAAACATTCGCTTCCTTTTAATTATGGGTTATGATTTCATAGACCTTTAACTCTAATAATTTTCATAATAATTTTGTATAACGTAATAAGGTCTCTTATATATAAGATTCTCGTGTCACAATGTTAGTTACCGTACTCCTCCGAAACGGCTTTACCGATTTTCACCAAATTTTATATGCGTATTCAGTAGGTCTGAGAATCGGCTACTATCTATTTTTCATACCGCTAAGTGATAAAGGTTGTTCTCCCTTAACATTTTTTTATTTATATGGCAACTCAACGTTTGCCGGGTTAGCTAGTAATATAATACATATATATATATATATGTCGGAACAGGAAGGCCGAATTAGTTAATTTTTGTATGTGTTCCCGAACCGACATCTTTGTTACTTCATATTTGTCAGGATAATTATGATACAGGTATCACGTATACAGTCACAGATAATCTTATCACTAGCTGATGTCTCTTAACTCAATCACTGGTAATACTTTACATAGTCCCTAAATAACTTTACTGAGAATATTCTAATTAATACAACTACAACTAAATGGACACTATCAAAACGGAGACAGTTCCTCGGTGCGCGCAAGTCAACTTCACTCGTCGGGTCCGAAGTCGCTCTCTATGCGTTCGTCCCTTACGACCGCCGCACCGAGACTCTGTCGAAGCTCCACCAAGTGCTTTAGGTGTAGCTTGTGTTCTGAAGTACCCATTTGATGACGTCACAGGTGACCACTCCGACCTGATGTCGGAACAGGATGGCCGAATTAGTTAATTTTTGTATGTGTTCCCGAACCGACATCTTTGTTACTTCATATTTGTCAGGATAATTATGATACAGGTATCACGTATACAGTCACAGATATTATTATCACTAGCTTATGTCTCTTAACTCAATCACTGGTAATACTTTACATAGTCCCTAAATAACTTTACTGAGAATATTCTAATTAATACGACTACAACTAAATGGACACTATCAAAACGGAGACAGTTCCTCGGTGCGCGCGAGTCAACTTCACTCGTCAGTTCCCAAGTCGCTCTGTATGCGTTCGTCCCTTACGACCGCCGCACCGAGACTCTGTCGAAGCTCCACCAAGTGCTTTAGGTGTAGCTTGTGTTCTGAAGTACCCATTTTATGACGTCACAGGTGACCACTCCGACACGGCCATCCTGCGAGACACCCTGCTGCTCAAATCCTTTGTTTGTAAAGTAATAGTAGTAGTATAGTATAGTTATTTTGTAAATCCGAAGTTATAAATGTTATTAACAATAAATTCTGTGATTACTGTATTTGTGCCTGCATCTACCCTATGAAAACGCCCACAAAAGCCATAGATTCTATCAATGATGTCGATGAGAGCCGTCCTTCTCCGACTGATGTCGGAACAGGAAGGCCGAATTAGTTAATTTTTGTATGTGTTCCCGAACCGACATCTTTGTTACTTCATATTTGTCAGGATAATTATGATACAGGTATCACGTATACAGTCACAGATAATCTTATCACTAGCTGATGTCTCTTAACTCAATCACTGGTAATACTTTACATAGTCCCTAAATAACTTTACTGAGAATATTCTAATTAATACAACTACAACTAAATGGACACTATCAAAACGGAGACAGTTCCTCGGTGCGCGCAAGTCAACTTCACTCGTCGGGTCCGAAGTCGCTCTCTATGCGTTCGTCCCTTACGACCGCCGCACCGAGACTCTGTCGAAGCTCCACCAAGTGCTTTAGGTGTAGCTTGTGTTCTGAAGTACCCATTTGATGACGTCACAGGTGACCACTCCGACATATATATAATAAGGTTTTGTGTGACGTAGATAATAAAAGGTTTTTGGAGTTTACTCCTTAAGAAACGATTTGAGTTATAAGGCCCGGTACGGAAATTTTATGAGGAGTAAAATCAAGTGTAACACGAAAAGTTGAGGCGTTACGTAGAAAGAGACAAACATATATCCACACTTTACGCGCAACACCAGTGAAATCACTGAATAGAAATGTCATAATTTTATTTTTTTGTACTAGTGACGTGAAGGAATGCGTTGTATCGGTAAAATAGGTTCACAGACTACATATTAAAAGTATTTTTAGCCACAAATAAAACATAGATAATTTAAAATAAGCCAAATACGAAGGTGCTAAACTCGGACATGTATACATGTCCGTGGACGGTTACGGTACATTTCGTTTCGGACATGTATACATGTCGCTGGGCGGTGATCCATTACAATCCCTCCTTTTTATTACAATCATCACATCCTCTCAAAAAGGAAGTAGCGTTTTTAACCAAAATATGAACCAAGAGTGCTTTTATTAATTTAAAATACAGTAAGTTCAAATCCCATATGAAAGTAATTATTACAATAAAAATAATTAGCAATATATAAAACATTAAAACGTCATTAACTATTTTCTATTCGATTATCGTTCACGGAGTAAACTCCAATCGTGCGTCGTAGCTGACACACACACACTTTTTTTATAATCATCACTAAGAAGTCTAAATAGATCACGATTGCTTGATATTAAAAAAGTTTTATTACCACCACACAATAACTGAAAATGGTTGCTAAATATTATCTTACAGATCTGATCCCAATATTATGTTGTATAACTAAACTTAAATTAACTTACACGTGGTACGGCGAATCTCCGAATAAACATGCAAATGAAGGCCTACAACGTCTGTGCAACAAATTCGTGAGTACAGGTCGGTAGACTGCAAGGAAACGGAGGAAGTGACAAAAACGTGATATCCGGAACATACGGAGCTTTAGCGAACCATCGGAAGTCGGTACGACGGCTTCGCCATAAAGCAAACATAGATACGTGTAGCTAAATGTTTGATGAATATTAAATTCTTGTGTCAATAGTAAGCTCTATGATTCGGTTTTGATACTACGTAATGTATTGATGTAAGTTACATACGGTTGGTTTATATTATTTTATGTTATTTAACAATATGGTTTAGATATATTTTAAAGGTAGAACCCTCTGTGGTTCGACCCCGGCATCACCACAGCACCTATTTCTAATAGCAGCAGTGTTAAGCGCTGCTGTGTTCTGGTTTGAAGGATGTGGTAAGGGAAACATACTCTTCTGAGAGCCGCTACTCCTCAGGATAAACCAAGATAACTATTACAGTTAGAACGAATGAGATATAAAACATTATTCTTTAAAAAAATACTGTAATTATATTGACCTACATATTTTAAGGATACAGTAAGCAAATAATTTATGAAGCGGAGAACTTTAAGAACGGATCCAATTTCATTTAAATCATGCGCTTTATCTTAAATTATTCATTTTAATTATGCGCTTAAATAAAACTGCATTAAAATTACTACTACTAATACTCGTAACAACAACAACTTTTGATAAAAAGGTAAAATGTATTGATAATAAATATGGAAGATCGGATCATGAAAGGCGATCCAACATTCTTGAAATGTTAACTGAAATAGATCGCTACACGTTCAAAGTTAAGAACTGCAGTCCATCTTCGAATGTTATCTGAGAAATATTGAGAAACATTAATCATGTCTGAACTAATCTCGCTAGCAGATCTGCCGCAGAACCATTAGAAATATTGTTCAATTTACTTATAAGAATATCCAGAGTTATTGTAATGTTAAGCTTATGACAGACATAAAATCTGCAATTTCCGGTACTGAATAACTGCGAATGAATCACAGTACGTACGGATCTTGTGATATCAAGCCGATGCTTAAAAATACACAACTGTTTATAAAAACAAAGTTTATTTTAAAGGATTGGAGTGGCAAGCGAGCTTGTTGTCCATCTGATGGTCCTCATAGAAGCTCTACTTGAAGCCGATCACAGATGCTTAGCCACTTCTGAGGACTAAGATGATTGCTCCATATGTAAGTTTGTCCGCACTGAAACACAGAACTGTTTCACGCTAGAAATATGTATGGCAACATTGAATGTGTCAGGCACGGAGCGTGACAGATAAATCCTTTTTTTTTGATAGAATATCTTCACAGACACACCTTTTTTTTTCTATTCGAGGGGGAAACCTTCAAAAGGTACCCGACGACGTGGGAGTGACGTCGGGTTATGTGGGATTTTTACCGCACTAAAACCCCCCCGGTGGCCGTCCTCGGCGCTTGTTGGAGAACTCCGGGATCTCCAACGGAACACAACCGGAGTCGTCCAAGCGCGATGCCCGAATCGGGCTCTGCCCTAGAGGAGCGTTCGCTCCTCCCACAACATCTGGTGATTACGACGGTATGCGACCACACATACCGCCGTCCTTCCCGGGGTAGCATTCTGGACGGTTCGAGCTCCCACTCTTGCCGCTCGCAACCCCGGAAGCCCCTTTTAGTCGCCTCTTACGACAGGCAGGGGATACCGTAGCCCTATTCTGGTCCCGGAACTACAGGGACATGACAGACACACCTAACCCGTAACTGCGCGGCTATACTACGGCACATACAAAATATAATACACACTACGTAGGAGAATAAAGTACTCATCTGACCAGTGTCAGATGCATGACCATGTTAAATTATGTAAGTAATACAAATCTAAACTCTGCAATTCTGTAACTGGGTTGAAAGAAAAATATGCTGGCGAAATTAAAATGCAATCAAAATCATAACTGATAATCTACAAAAAATCTATTTCGCTGATATAAAGCAATCTTCGTATTGAAATCATTATATCTATTAGAATTAACAAATTCAAAGCTTAATGAATAATTTATCATAAGCCTTGGTTAACGAAAATGTATGAAATTTTAATTAGATATGCACGAATACATTGACTAATAACACCGCATTTAAATTAGTAACATTCTTAAAATTATATAATCAATGTAGAGAAAGGAAAAGTGAACACCTGCCTAGTCACATTTCATTTTCATATCAGCAGCAGAACGGAAATGATAATTAACTATAAATGTGGTTCCGTCCATTTCTTTATCTGACGCATAAAAGTTCGTTTACAGCAGCTACCAGTTCATTTCTATTATACAGACATTGAGCGTGTCAGACGCGGGTATTAGCAGACACCAACACCGACACTTTTTAAATTTATATGTACAGACAATTAACCCAACTTTGTTTCTATACGTCATTGTAAGGTTCATGATAAATAAACAATTAATTAAACATACAAATTGTATAGAAGAACATTTTTTGTCTGATACGGCTCGTACCTGACGCTTTCGATGTATTAATATAAATGCACCTTAAATCAAAATTATATCCATTCGTTTCAATATTAATATCATGGACTCTTCCGTTCTTTTTCATAATTCTTGCAATAACCTTATTCCTACTACAATTTACAAATAGTGAATCAGAAAAAATAACAAATGGTTAGCAATAGATCATGAGGCATCACGATAGGTTGTAAATCTTTTTCACACCCAATTTCTACACCGTATGGAAGTCGATTGTGGAATTAAGTAATAGTAGTAGCAATCGGTAGATTTATTTAATTTATATACGCATGTACGAGTAAGAACTTCTACGTCTTTACCGCGAAGTTAGGTAAGAAGTTATTCTTCTCTGCTCTTACTAAACGCAAAATAGATATAAGTACGAAATAATACACACACGGTACTTAACATATTGTTTCCTGTCGTATACTATTAAATACCTAAAAATATTTTTATCTGGTAAAACTTCTAATATTTACCTACTAGTCAACTTCTTGTCCATTGTATATCTGTTAATTTGTAAGAAAAACCCTCATTATTTTTCGCAAACTCGCCAACAGAAGTACCCATAACTTATCTAAATCTTATAACTTACTTAAAAAATTACAATTTTGTAAAAGCTTGCCATGTAAGTAATACAGAGATGCAAATATGATTCATGACTTCACAACAAACGAAATAAAACAACAAATAAGCAAACAAAAGATTCAGACAAACAGAAAATGAAGTTTACGCGTTAATGAGCTGTGTCCACTGAAATCCATACGTAAATCCGTCGGAAGTATCGGCTAATTATGGAAAAGAATATTTTCGAAAAAGTTATGTGGGTATTAGAAATTAGTTATCACTTGCTGTAGCGGTGAAGGGAACCATCAGAAAGAAACCTACACGGCAAACCGAGCGCGGGAGCGAAGCGGGAACTCTGTCAGGTGAGTTCTTAAAAAAATCGTAAGGGTGTGTGAAATGTAACAATTCGTATGTGACAAGCGCGGTGGACAATAGTTTAAGCCCTTTTTCATTTTGAAAAGAGACTAGTGGCCAGCTGTTAAACAGCAATAGGTTGATGACGACATAGAAGTTTGTCCAAACAGTAGGACAGGAAAATTAATGAGGACATAGAAAATGGCTGTAGAAGCTCATTTGTAACTGACTCCGAAATTGTGTAACCGATATTCTTACACAATCCTCCATACTCCACAATAAGTTCATTACATAAACAGAAATAATTATAATCGTAGGTGTTAAGTAATCACTCGTGTAGCTCTATTTCCTACGCACCCGCTTAAATCGCTTAAATCGGTACCGATAATGTAATGTAAAGATAAGAAAATACGACGATCCCATCGATATTATAAGGTAGAAATACGCTGCAGTCGAGCTAAGTAGAGTTCTACCACCTTCAAAAGCTAAGGTGCGGCAAATTTATACTAATCTAAGACGTTTCTAAGGAGTCCTACCATATTTACGGTCGGTTCCATAATATTTCGATTGTAGTGAAAGTGGTAGGGTTTGAAATGCTGCCTCTGAATCTAGGGTCCAGGTTCAATTCCCAGGTGCCTGTGATTTTTCTATTGCCTATAATTTATGTTCGTATCTAAAACGAACAATCACTTGTTTTAACAGTGAACGAAAACATCGTCATGAAACGTATATGCCTCATCTCAGATCTCAAAAATCAAAATAAGTTATCAAAGGTGTCTAAAGACAGAACTCTATCAATCCGCACTTGGCCTGTACTATGGACAACGGCCTAAGCACCTTTGACACTGAGAGAATGACCAATACCCAGCAGCAGCAGATTAATGGTTTGATGACGTACAATTGCATTAACATTAATAATCACTTTATTTTGCTACAAGACCCCTAATAATGTCTACAATTTAAATTACATACCTTTATTACGCGTTAGACATCTCTAACATATTACTAAAACGTCAAACACAATAACATATCTACAACATTGTTACAATTCCTAGACATTTATTAATATAAATAATTTATTACATAAACAACGGGATAGCACATTAGCAACACTAGATAATCCTTACTAATATTATAAATCCGAAAGTAACTCTGTCTGTCTATCTGTCTGGTTGTCTCTTCTTCACGCCCAAACCACTAAACCGATTTTAATGAAATGTTGTACAAAGATAGTCTGAGACCCGAGAAAGGACATAGGATAGTTTTTATCCTGATTTCCAGGATAAAAACTATCCTATGTCCACGGGAACTAGGGATGGCGATCTAAGATCGATTAAGAGATCGATCGGAGAATCGATCTTTTGGACCCAAAACATCGGTTATTTTAATCGGTATTAGTAAGAATTTATTGAATCGTAAACTATGCATTAGATGAAGTGATGATCTTTAGCAAAGTTGAAGATACGAATGTTCAGTTTTATGTATGTTAGTATGTTATATTATTTTCTTTTAAATGCGGGCGAAGCCGCGGGCAACAACTAGTTTCAAAATAAACCTTCATACTGATATTACTATTCCATGAGTGGAAGTAGGTAACGGTACATTTACGTTCTACTTACGGCTATGCGTATTACATATTACGTCGGCATAATTTACGAGTGTGTATCCACCATGGAGGATCGTTAGCACATTCTCAGAATCAATATTGGTTCAATCTTTTATAGTAATGGAAAGTGTTGCTGTCTTTAGATTTTAGTTCTATGATGAGATACTGGTCATAAGTATATGTTTGAATATATATGTTACAAATTTCAACGTATGTTTAATTTGCATAATGTTTATTTCCGTAGTATTTTCGTTTTCTTCATATTTTTTATTTTGAAATGACGAATTATAATCTTAACTCCGTAGAAAAAAAAGTGACTGTCATAATGACCAAAATGTTCAAAAGATGATAATTCATTTATTATTAAAACACTGGCTGCTTAAAATGACTCACTAAAAAGGGAAACTCAAATAAAAAAAAGCGTATTAATAAACAATTATTTATGTTATACTTTAAGTGCTGTATGCGGGAACAAATATAGCTTTGATGGATTTTTTCATTAATTGTTGTTACGACACCCAGTCAAAGGTACATTTTTTGCTCATGCAATCATGCAAGTATTTGCTCCCTATACTCGAGTGACGCCCTCTGTCGTCGACAGTCGCCACGTTGTGACGTTGTGACGTTGGGACGTTGTTATTATCGTCAGTAACTCTTGTTGTTGTGACCATCCTCGATTGTCGTCAATATAACTCCAGTTATATACATACCTAATTAGTCTTTGAACAAAGTTATTTCTATTTGTAGACTACCCTAAGAACGAAGCTCAACCATTACTTAAGACTTGTTTATAAACATCGGTAATGAACAAACAGCTTCTAGTACTCGTCCTGCGCAAACAAAAACCAGTAGAAACACTGTATGATGTTTGTTTATCGATTGCCGGACGCACGTTCCGAGAAGTTTTGAAGCTCGGCTGGCCATTGCATACAAAGTGGATGGTGTCCTTCCGCCATTGCTGGTCAATTGTACTTGTTCATCTTCAATCCTGTATAGCAACTATACAGCTTTACTCAGGTCTGCCCTGGTACGGATAATCATGTTTAACACAACTTTGAAGACGAACCACTGACAGAAATTCACTATTAAAAATTAATTATCACTTGCTTAAACGTGATGGAAAATATCGTGAGGAATCCTGCATACCTGAGAAATCTTAAAAAAAAAAGGTTTTGAAAGGTATGTGAAGTCTAATCATTTGCACTTGGCCAGCGCGGTGGTCTATGGTCTGATCCTTCTCATTGTGAAAGAAGGTCCGTCAACCATGCCCAGTAGTGGGACATTAATCGGTTGATAATGATTATTCACGTTTAATTTATAATGTGGTTTAGTTTTATCAACCTTAAACCTAGATTTAATACTCTGGCCATCTCTCTGACAGATGGAGAAATTACATTTATTTAAACTAACAGTAACAATCTTGTTATTTTATATTGTATTCGACTTATCTAACCTATAGAACATTTTCAAGTTTTGAAATAATTTAATTAAGCTAGCCTACTTTAGTGAAATCCTATTACATTAATTTTCTTACGAAAATCAATCAAATCAAATTTTCCCATGTAGTAGTAACAACATCACTACTCTACAACGTAACAACTTCCCACGTAATTTAACAAATAAATAATATACAAAAGTTATAAGTAAAATATATTCTTCTGTTTTATTGGTCAACACTTCGAGTTAGTATTCAATTGTAATATTTTAATTTTTTTGTTTATATTTATACCTAAACGATGAGGCAGACGGGCTACCTGATGGAAAGCAGTCACCGTCGCCTATGGACGTTTGCATCACCAGAGGAGTCGCCAATGTATCGCCTGCTTTGGAGAAGAGCTCTTTTTACACCTTTTTTGAAGAGCAATATTTCAAAAGTGACTTAATTTTTTCCATTAGATGTGAATGGTCCCGGTCAGTACCCCACTTGAGATCAAACAAAAAATAACCGCTCACGTCCCATAAACTCTATTGTGTAAACCAATCTTTTGTTGGAATGCAGAAATATCTTATTACTATACTGTGTTATTACTATACCTGACTGTCCATTTACAACATTTTTTATACTACAAGAATATCTAACGAGAAGTATACTAGTTTAGTGATCTTTGTTACCTACAGACATCGGTAAGTTACTCAACATTCCTCCACCACCAGAGTTCTACTATTTTAGTTGTCAATCACTTGTTGCCACATCTTGCAACAAAGTTGGAAGCTTCAAAGCACTTCTCAAAACCCAGCAATTGTACTGCTGCAAGAACAGATTTTTTTGAAGATGGTAGAATTCTATGACCTAACCAGTAGAGGTACAAACGCTGCACTTATGCTATCCTATACTTACTTTTGTTGTGTTCTGTTCTGGTTGGAAAATTCGGTAACACATATTCGACAGTTTCGGATTACTGGAGATTTTCACCTCAAACAGGAGCAGTACACAACTAAGATCGACTTCAACTATAACTCTTGAGTTGTACCTACAGTTGGTCGCTGATGACCATGGGAAGCAGACGTGGCAATGAATATCTAACAACTCAAAGGCTTTATGATAGTTTATTTGCTATTGCATAAAGAAACACAATTTGAAAGCGTTTACACGTACTATCGGTACTCTCTTAATATTTGTATAAACTGGAAAATCGAACACGAAACAGACCTAACGTTTATTTGGGTCGAATAAAAACGGTACTTTTTCCGTTTAAACAATTGCATAAACATTGGGCATGGGGTTCGGTATGAACGTAGAACTTTATAATGTAGTCACGTACTTATATCTTCACGTTTGTTTTACAATGTTCTTCACACAGCGCATAAATTACCGCGCTTTAGGCTCGAACATGTATAAGTAATTAGTACGACAGTGATTCCAGTAAGTGTGAAGAGTAAGATCGTATAATTAAATTGTTGAAGGTGGTAGAATCCTCTGAGGTACGACTCTGGCGGTACCACCGCCACATTTCACATTAGCCTCATAACAGAAGCGTTAAACGCTGCTGTGTTCTGGTTTGAAGGGTGCGGTAAGGGAGACATACTTTTCCGAGGCGTTTCAGCTTAGTCCTCAGGAGTTGCGGCGCATCCGTGACCGATCTTAGGTAGGAATATCTAATCCTATCTGGGGTTGATTACAGATGTCCATGGGCGGCAGTAGCCACTTACCATCAGGTGAACTGCATGCTCGTCTGCTACTCCTATATTATAAAAAATCCCTTTTGCTAATAACAGCGACAATAAATACCTACTCAAGCTATTTCCCTTACAATCATAATTTACTTAAGAAAAGTAACATAAGGCTATGATTATAAAAAGAAAATAGATTTTATATGCAGCTTTACTACAAAAGGACACATAAAAACAAGTACTTAAACACAAATGTACAGTTAGATCCATAAATTTATTGTTTAGATAGCTTCGTAGCCGGAGATTGAGCTCGTTATCTTTACTATCTATTATCTCTATTTCCTGCACATTAAAAAAATATGCATACATGTGGAATGCACCATTACACGGTCTAATAATAAATAATTATAGACCGTTATATAGATCTGAATTAACAGTCGTAAGTATCCATTTTATGTATTTAGAATTTTAAAAAAGAAAAGTAATGAAAACATAGGTGAAATTAAAAGTTTAATAAACATTGTCACTTACTTCGATTTACTGTAATTGCAAACGTGATATTATTAAGGTAACTTTACCTTATAGGGTCCGGTACCGTCGCCCGGTAAGATAGAAAAATAATATAATCAATGAACTTTTCGAAAACACGTCCCTCGTATTAGAAGGGAGGAATCGCCCTCCCTACTAGTGGCCTATTTTTCGTAGCCCTCTTTTGGAATAAATGGTGCCCGAAAAATTTATGTTGTCGACGTTGCTCTTATTTTACCCCAATTCTGCAGCCAGCATCCCAACTTTCGTATAGCGTTATCATTTGGCATTCCACACTAAACTCGAATAAAATATGATATACCAGCTGTTTTTCTTCCGTAAATAATAAGAATAATGTTTTAATAATGTTATACATTAATCATTGACCTATTTAGGTTGCTAAAGCATTGGTTTGGTTGGTATTGTAAACAGAAATAAATAAAGATAATGGTGTTTATTACCCAAATTGTAAAATAATTAAACAATAGGCGTACGTAGGCCAAAACAGCCGACTCAAATAAAATTATTATTTACAAACGATAAAACTTTTGTAAAAACCCGATCATAGAGAGCCGCTACAGAAACAGTTTTTGTAAACACTAGATAAGCTAGTTTTTGTGTTAGAGATCAACAACTTGTGAACAAAGCGAGTGTAAAGAAATGCATACAATTGTATTTACAAACAATATATGCCCAATTGTTCTGGAGTTCATTTACCTCGGTGGGGGTGTCTGGTCTGGCTACCTGCCCTGCGACATCTGTTATTAATGGTCGTATGCCTTACTCATACCTCCATTATGAGGCAAAGGTTACCGTAAATCGTAAGGTTAGACATGTTAAATGTACTGTAGGTGGAAGTTTGAAGGTAACGTAGGTGTACTTTTTGGCTTTGAATTAGTCAGAACATCACAATATTGGGACAGCGAAAGTGATTAAAGAGTTACCGAAAAATATGTCATGGGCATAAGATTTTAAATATGCTTGTTACGAAGGTCGAATTTAAGGCATATGGCAAAATATTCGAATTTTAGATGACCTAAAAATAATTAGGAATGGGACACACTTGTAAAGTACAAATATTCATTCAAATTACTAATCTTTTTTAAACGTCGTTTGAACTAAATCGAGAAATATTATATTCTAGTCCAATTCAAATCAATAAAATTTAATGTTGATCTTTAGATCGATATATATTTTATATGTACAATAAAAACCAGTAGTACCATTTCAATAAGGACTTTGAAATGGACACATCGCTCACCGTTAAACGAGCCATATGCACAACGGGTCGGTTATTGAAACGTAACTTGAAACGACCTAAACCAGTGCGTTCTAATCTCTGATAAAAAGACGAGAGAGCAACATCTGGTACAGTTCGGTCTCAAGTATCTGCGACCAGATTAGAAAAACCCAGATGCGTCTATTCTACACTTTTAATGATACCTTGGTGCTGTTGCGGTGTTATGATATATTTATTTCAAGTTTATTTTAATTAAATATCCCGATTTTAGTTTAATATCTTTTATTTAAATATTTCACAGCGATTGTGTCGAATAAGTCAATTTTTGTAATATAGGAGTGGCTGACGAGCATGCAGTCCACCTGATGGTAAGTGGCTGCTGCCGCCCATGGACATCTGTAATCGACCCCAGATAGGATTAGATATTCCTACCTGAAGTCGGCCACAGATCACCGCTACCCCTGAAGACTACCCTTCAAAGCGAAACACAGCAGCACCTAACACTGCTATTATTAGGTAGAAATAGGTGTGGCGGTGGTGCCGCCGGAATCGAACCACACAGGGTTCCACCACCTTCAATTAACTAAACCTTATAAGCTAAAACCGTAAATAAAATAAGTACGCCAAATCGCTGTCCCCTAAAAATGTACACAAGACAACAGGATTACGTCGCTAAGATGCCAACCTTATTTGTTGGCCGAGGTAAGCTCCTAGTCTATTTTTCTTTAAAGTATAATTTTGTTGAAGTCTTAATTTTCTTCAGATATGTCGGTGGCTTTGTGATACCTTCATTTAACTTTAGTGGTTTTAATATAATTATAACAGATTTTATGATTAGCCGTAATAAATCCTGATAAAATCATATTGCTCCGATACGACTTGGCAACCAACCGTGTCCGAAGTTTTATAACTGCCCTTAATATGGAAACCACATTTGTTATTTAGAAAAAAAGGCATTTATTTGAATTTCTTTTATTATGAAAATGTCTACATCAATATTGTTTGTAGCTTAAACTTCAATAATAATATTCTCACCAATATAAGCAATATTATAATGCCGTCGATAGATTTTGTGATTGATTTTACGATGAGCGTGGTTTAGCAATGCGTGAGGCGTGAGACGTAATGTGAGTCATCTAGGCTGCCAGATGTCCCGGCTTACGCAGGAGGTCTTGCTCGTTAGGGCTTAGATCTTAAGACTAAGTAGGGCCACTTCAGAACTGGGTATTAATATAGGATGATTAATAGGCTCTAGACTTTAGTTTAAAAAGGTATGAGGATAGGGAAAAGGATATGGATTATTAATATTGATTTATTTGTTATAATAATAGACCAAACAAAGAGTAACTTTGCGTTAAGGCCTTAGGGAATTGGGGTGTTTTAGGAAACTATGATGTGGTATGACAGTTACAAGAGGCGTTCCAATTTAGTTCTCAAGGTAAGAAACCATCTGTGACCGACCTCAGACAGGGGTCTTATCCTATCTGGGATTGATTAAAGATGTCCATGGGGTGTAGTTGCCACTTTTCATCACGTCGACTCCATGCTCCATTGATAGTTACTTGCATTATATACAAAAATCATGTAAAAATATAAAACCGTCGAACGCTACATGTTTTACTGAATTCGAAAAATCTGTCAATAGTCGACTGTCTTCATGTCTTTATAGACTTTGCTACCTAAGCAACTAAATAGTCGCCGAGCAACCTTTGATAGTCACGCTAACCCCTACTTAATCCCTTAAGCTATAAGTTGCTCAAGCGAAAGTGGCAAATAGCGGGGAGGTTTATTGTGTGTAAATTATAAAAGGGATTCCAGAAATACAATATATTCTTCCATAATCATCAACATTTACAATAATACATCTTTATCCACTATTTTATCACATCTCCATTATAAACGATATTGATCAGTTGACAATTCATAACTCAGAACAATCTAAATATATATAACTCAAAGGTGACTGACATAGTGATCTATCAACGCACAGCCCAAACCACTGGACGGATCGGGCTAAAATTTGGTATGCAGGTAGATGTTATGACGTAGGCATCCGCTAAGAAAGGATTTTGATCAATTCTACCCCCAAGGGGATAAATAGGGGATGAAAATATCACTTCGTAACGCGAGCGAAGCCGCGGGCAAAAGCTCGTATTTAATAAGTGACGTAAAGTATTAACAACCAGCAATATAAATGGATGTGCAACCAGTAAAATGTGCCTGTAACACTATATGATATGATTGCATGTGACCGTTTATGATTCCGAGACAGATTCTTACCTCACTTAAAGACTTGCCCTAAATATTTCTGTATATGGCTGCACAAAAGCTGCCCACTTCTTCCTGGTACTGAAGAATTACTATCAATTAGGAAGTGCGAGGGTGACGGGGTCGTCAGCCTCATACTGGCAGCCCGCCAGCGCACCATCTTCTATTTAAACAATTTGCACTCCAATGTTACTCACACGTATCTGTAGGAAGATGGGTATTGCACAGGAATATTGTAGTGCTAACTTCTGTGATTGAGCAGTGTTTACTGTTGGTGCTTATTTAGCAACAACTCAATAACTTGATGGCGTAAAATTTTCCTATGATATATTTTTGGACTTCTTAAGTAAAACTATATGTGAGAGTCGACTTGTCGAGGAAATATTTAATTATTTCTGCTTTATATTATGCAACAAACAAAATCCATTCATAAGTGTCTGTTTTATTTATTCACAGTAAAATGTCTCTTCACGCAACCGCTGTCATTTTCTATAAAATAAAAACCAAAAAATCTGGGCAGCTATTTTTCTTTTTTTTTTTTGTTGATTTATAACATTTCTTTAAAAATTCAATTTACATATTATGCTTAGTAAGTCCTTATTGCATTGTATTTCCTTAAAAATACACACTTATCTATAAGACAAATGATATCAATGTAATATGAAGCTAATGGCATATTGTTGAATGAGATATGAGAAAAACTAAATTACCATAACTATAAATACAAACTAATGGATGATACGTCGTTATTAAATTCCTTTTTGCAAACGTATTTTCCTTTTCACAAACGAAACTTATTTATGAAAAGAGGAGTTTCATGCGCAGTCACCATTACTACCTATTTAAAGTTTATTCTTTAGAAGTATGAAACAGTCATATAAAGTATTCAATGCGCATTGTACGTTTTGCATCAAGACTTTTTAACTTCAAATAAAGTTGTATAATAATGTAAAATAACATATTATGAATAGACAATTTAGTCATTGTAAAATTTATACGTGTTGTGAAATGTCATTGTTAAATCAATAAATAAGCTTCCAGTCTATCTATCGACTATTTGCAAAGTAGCAATTAAAATAGAGTTCGTCCGAAATAAGAAATTTCTGATGAAACCTTTTGATGAAATGTTTTGGTACTACAGTAGCATTACCATGAGTTGGCATAGAAACGCCAGTATAGAAATGGTAAATAGAAAACTATTGTCATTTTGCTAGTGAATAACATAACTACTATCGTTACGGTATTTCTTGACAACGTCTGTCAAATTAATGACTCATGGGACCGAATTTGTATGGCAATAGATCATAATGACATTCGCTAGCGATTTGATTTCGATAGGTTTTTTACGTATCGAGTTACGTCACTACGGATTTTAGTTCTACGAGTAACCACCAGAGGCGCTGTACAATTTTTCATACATTTATTTTACGCAGTCGCTAGCGAGTAATACTTTTGTAAACTCATGGTAGTCCTACTGAAGTCCATTTAAAACAGACATGACTAAAATATTTTGACATACAATCTCTACACTTAGAAGGCCCGTCCAAAGAAATAAATTTACTGCTGTATCATCTGCGAATCAAACAGCTAAAAATAGTGGAAAACTTGTGTAGTACAGAGATTTTCAGACTACGACAGGAATAGCTAATATAATATTCGGTCTACGAATAGTTCTACCCTCTATTTCACGCTAGTTCTCAATAATAAGCACTGAAGCGTTAAACGCTTTGTGAACAGCGTATCGTAAACCCTTATACCGTAACAGCGTCGGTACGGGAAAGGGTAATCGCTGGTGGCAAAATTTTCATGAACATGCTTCGGGGATGCATAAGCAGGGGAGACTCTTTTATTTTGAAGTTTGTTAGAGCAGCATGTTGTCTACAGATTACAAATATTGGACAGGCATCGATACAGGATTACAAATATTGAAAGGATTAAGAAAGTGTCTCTTTAAATTGTAACGTATTTGATTCCATTAAGGATTTACGTGTGGCGCACCGACATGGAAATTTATGCACGTTTTTATTGTTACGTAAGATATTTTTTTTATATGAAACGTAACTAAATTATCTTCTCAAAACATACGCGATAAGGTTAGAATAATTATGAAAAAGGTCATCGTCATCTTTGCATATTTTTAACACAAGAGAAGTTATCCACAGATCACCACACCGATTTTGCAAAAAAGTTCACTTTGCTACTTTTTAAATTAGAATTAATAAATTTGTTTGAAAAATATGAATATTCATATATATTTTTTAAACAAGCAATTTCTTAGAGTTTATATAACTCCAAGAAATTTCACATGCATGACTTGGCACTGGACATACCGTTCCACCATTCACCACATTGATTCTAGCACAATTTGTCTTCCACATACATTAAACATTAATGTATTGCGATTGCGTATACGATGAAAGTGTAATGTAACCGGAGCTCTGCCTCCGATTAGTGCAAATGAGCGGCTCCTTACCGTAAGCCAGTGAATTATGCCCAAGTAACTAATGGTTACCATCGATTCCGTTTGGAGGTTCGTGCTAAGAAATTTAAGTCGGGCTAGAGTGAGCTCGGGTCAGTCGGGTCATGTTGCAAATAAGATTTAAAAGATTTTTGTAATAAAAGATAAACAATGGATCCACTAATAATCCGTACAAATAAATTTGCTCTATATACTTTGCACTAGTGGGCACCCTAATGATTCCGTTTTAGTAAATTAAGAGTCTAGTTTCATTTTGTATTTTCATCGTTAGATTAGATTTTATAGACCTGTTATTAAAGTAGGGATCGATATTTCTACATCCCACCCAAATCACGCGGTGGAGTGTTCATAATACAAGGCTAACACGGAGCGTGTTGCAGGTTCAATCCTCAGTTAGGTCTGTGTGGAGCCATGAGCACAAAGACATTTACACTGTCTTTGTGCTCATGGCTCCATCACGATGAATACCAAACCAAAAACAAAATCCAAGCACTAGGGCCGTAGCTAATCAAATTGTGTTTAACACAATCTGGCTATTTACACGTGGCCAGCGATGACTTTCATAAGGATTGTAGTTGCCGTACGGTAAACATTTTCTGTGGGGTCGCATTATGCACACCAGTGGATCCAATAAAGCGGCAAGTCATCTGCACTAATAGGCCGAGTCCTGTTACGTCGCCCTGCATCGTGTCATTGTACCGCGGGGGTACAGTAATTACCTTAGGAAGGTAAGTCACATACTTGGACTTAAGTGTAATAATCTACGTGCGTGTTTCTGTTCATTATAGTCATAGGTTAGTAAAGATACTTCGCCGCCTTGAAATTGAATGAAGCCACAACCGGCTTATTTTAGTAAGTTCTTTTTTTGAAATCTTGACAAATAAAAACATTTTTAGAGAAAATTTACGAATAAATAACTAATACTGCGTAATTTACGTAATAAATAAATAATTATTTCAAATATTTTAGGGAAATTTTAGCACGGAGACTTGGCAAAACTTTTTTACGTAAATATTTCAATTCTCAAAACTGGGTACGTTTTCTTTTTAGGAGTGAGTAATCTTTACTAATCTATGATTATAGTGTGAAACTTTAATATTAATTGTTCAATTTAAGAAAGATGAGCTTTAAATTTTCCAGATGACGACGATATAACGATGCTTATTATTATAGTCATTTTATTCTTCTGTAATAACAATATCTATTTTTATAATTATAATCAATTTTATTTGAAGTCCTGACAAAAATTACTTACCACTTCAACTGCATATGTGCATCCATATGTTCTGTATATCTAGAATGTTTTGAAAGGGCAATATCTAATTGAGTAGTGATTGCCACTTACATCTAAAATAAATCCAACAATTTCTGCTAAGTCACACACGCGCCGACATGCAATGCAAGCTGGATGACTTGCGATGCGACAAATGAGTTGGACTTGAAAATTAAATCTTGGTAGAATCTCGAGGCTTGATTGTAATGGGACCATATGACGAATCCGCCGACCCCCTTTAAATTGTTATATCTGAGAGAAAACACTAAATAAGACATATACAATACGGTATACTAAAATACGTTGAATAAATATCTCGTTACTTTCGATCTTAATATACTCAGTTCTTGTAAAAGAACTAGTTCTTGCTAGGGATCAGTTACTAGGTACTTGAGACGTGACTAGTAACTTGACAGAGGTCCAAATATCATCAGTAAATCTTTCACACGTCTTAGCAAGTCAGAAACAAATCCACCTATATCCATCAATCAATGCTTTCACCAAAATCATTACTTACATTACATTACATAGTATTTACTAACCAAGAGAAAATTTCTAATTATAATAATCCTGATCGACCAACAGATCACGAATCACATAGGTATGCATATTAATTAGCTGCACACTCCATAAGAATCCTAATCACATTACAAACGGGCCTCTGGATTGGAATCCGTAAGGAAAGAGAAAAGGTTATCATCCTATATAAAATTGGAGTTTTTTTTCGGAGCATGCAGTCCACCATATGGTAAGTGCCTACTGCCGCGCGAGGATATCTGCAATCAACCCCAGATACGATTAGATATTCCTATCTGAGGTCTGCTACAAATGTGCCGCTACCCCTGAGGACTAAGCTGGAATGCCTCGGAGAAGTATGTCTCGCTTACCAAACTCTTCAAACCAGAACACAGCAGCGCTTAACACTGCTGTTATTAGGCAAAAATAGTTCCAAAAGCGAAGAATATAGTAAAGTAGTATAAAAACTGAAGAGAAGTGAAGCGTGAAGCTAAGAGGACCATGGTAAATCTAAACGCAAATTGGATGGGGCCCATCTTGTACTTTGTCATGGATGCTTGCTCCTAGAAACATGAACACAAAGTTTATAAATAATAATTTGAAAAATCGCAAATAACAAAAATAAGTATTTAGGTACTGAATTAAAAACCCTCTTGTTCCCCTTTTGTTTCTATTCCCCTTTATACACATTATTTTTTAAATATTGGTAACTCTTCATACTCATAGTTCATTGATAAGTACGTACATATTTAACTTTGATAAGGCCCCATAAGATGTTCAAAGCACACGAAAATCCATCTAATCTTAATATATCACCCGTGACGTGTCATTGACCTGGAAGATACGGAACGCTGCGCTGCAAATATTTCTTTTTAACTAAATTTAATTTTCACTCTTTTTATAAACGTTCTTCTTATAATGTGCGCGTTTTTTAAAGTTTCTGAATGGTCTTGATTCACCATTAAATTTCATTTCATGTTTTACTGGTACAAAATACTAAATGGAAATGCTGATACCTAATGTTGGGTGGTTGTTACTAGGTACCTCTATCTATTTAATTCTAGTAAATTACTTAGTTCTCATTGTTAAATTAGGTTAAATATTCTACTACCTCTCGAGAATAAGGAAATTTAAGACCGAATCACCATTGTACCCCACCTGGATATTGAACTCCGCTCAAAAGCAAAAGGGTAGATATATTTCTAATATAACTGAAAACAATTCAACTAACTCTCCTACGTAGTTTTTCGTACCATGTCAAGTAGTAATTTCTAATACATACTTAACTCCAAAAATGGTAAATAGTACCACTCAATGATTTGTGAGGATACGCTGAGAATAGCAAGTGAATATGCAAGCACACAATATCAATCCACAATTCGCTTCAACAACAATAAATTGCAATACAATTGTGGCACTTCTGTCTATTTTAGTATTTTTAAGATTAACGCAGAAAATTAGCATGACTACATGCTAATTTTCACCTGATTTATATCAATAATGCACCTGATTTATATCAAAGTCCATATAAAACAGGGGTTCTATCAGAAGCCAAGGCTAGTCGAACCTTACTAGTTCTACAACAGTGACGTCATATATTTTGGTACCAATCACGATAATAGAAATGAGTGACAATCGAAGATATACGATACCATTATTATGATTCACGCTGTAGAGTTTTAGGTCGCTGGTTTCCAGTCCGACATGAAATTTGGAATCCTTGTGCGCTAGTGACGATAGTGTAGGTGAATAAAATATATAAATACTAGAGATGTGCCGAGTCAGGTCGACTCGAGTCAGTACTCGAGTACTTACATAAACTCGCATACTCGAGTACCAGTAATACTCGAATACTGACGTTACTCGTACACTACAAATACTACTCGTACAAGTAAAAACTTGATAATTTTGTGTAGTAAGTGGCGTTTTTTTTTTTTTTTTGTTCTTCCGTATTTTTTTGTGTAGTGACTGGCGTTTTTTTTTTTTTTTGCTATTGGACTGGATGTTGTGCAAAGTACTCGAGTACTTTGTGAATACTTTGGACTCGAGTACTGACTCGATTCTTTTTTATATGAGTACTAAAGTACTCGAATACCAAAATTGGCCGACTCGGCACATCATTAATAAATACCGTAGAGTGTTGCCGCTCCCTTCGGCGACCGTTCGTCCGTGATGCACACACACTCGCGACTCCCAAATAGGTCCCAGGACCCCCGTAATATACTGTATATAATTATATACGTCCCGTGACGAAATCCGAACACCGACTGTCCGTTTTTTATTTATAATCAGTATTTCGACCAGTTCTAAATACTGAACACACGCCTTAATGTTATTTATTCCAATGTACAGATTTTTTAAATTCTACAGCTTAAGAAATGCATCACAAATCTTTATACAGCTCAGAACAAATAGTGTCACAGTTAAACAGCGGTTAAGACATAAAATTTTACAACGTTATATTTCATTAACGATTAATCATATATTTTTATGCCATCGTAAACGTTCAGTTTGTATGTCTATCGGTTTATATGATCGTAACTCAAAAAATCGCTGACCTTTAATTACAGTATAAATCACTATTTAATTTGATTGTTTAATGCGTTTTGAAAATATTTTCGATGACGTCATCAAAGCGATTAATCCACTTTTATAAAAAATAAACTGATTTGCATGAATATATTTAAATTGGGTAGTAAAGAGCAATTTAATGTCATATATTTTGGTTATAATCAAATTAAAGCTAGTCATAGTATAGTTCTGAATTAAAATTTAGGCTGAGTCTATTAATACAGGTACTGTACGAACAATTTATAATTATTAATACGGTTACCGTCCGATTAATTTATAATTATTAATACGAGTACTGGACAAACAATTTATTATTATCCGATTCGAACCGGTAGATTTTGAGAAATCTCAAAAAACCTACAAAAAAAAATTTTTTGAAATGTTTTTTTTTAATAACTTTTAAACGGCTCTACCGATCGATTTTAGAAACTAAGCTCTTAACATCAAAAAATTACGTCGATCGCCATCAGCCCGTTCGAAATAAATTAAAAAAAAAAAAAAAAAAAAAAACCTAACCTAACCTAACCTATTGAATAAATGTACGAATAAATATATTTAAAAAAAAAAAATAATAAATGTACGAATAAATATAATTTATTACTCCAGTACCTGTACAAATAGTCACATTGTAAAATTTAATGTATAGTCCGAGCCAAACTGCTTATCCGTTCTGAAGTTGTTGCGAGCAGTGTAGTCATACAATTTGCTATGGCGACGCGATTTATTTCTACGAGTATATTCAGAGCGGACTAGCAGTTTTACGCGGAAAATGCTTATAGTAACAACGGGTTGACAAATTGTCTTTACATTATTTTTACCTGACAGCGGAGGGTAATGTTTTTCTAGCGTATGTGTGTATGTGTAATTCATTGGCACGCCCCATAGCCTAAACGAAAGTGGGAGTGATATACGTTACAATTACAAGCAATCGATTTTTTAGTTTTTTAATACGGGGTGGGCCATGAATTAGTTAACATTTGAAATAATCATTTAAAAAAAACTATTTGACATATTTTAAAAATTGTTTTATTAAAAGAAAGCTAATTAGTTGGAAATTATTTTTTAAAAATTATATCATCTAAATGACCACCATTTCGATTTTTACAGTCTTCTAAGCGAGTAACGAAATTTTCGAATACTCGTCCGCACAGAGACCGTGAGATCGTCGATATCTCTTCGCTGATTTTTTCTTTTAGTTGACGTAGTGTATTTGGTTTATCGATGTAGACACGACTCTTTAAATAACCCCATAAAAAGAAGTCAGCTAAGGATAGATCTGGACTTCTGGGTGGCCATGGAATGTCACCTCGTCTGGAAATCAGCCTTTTCGGAAACATTTCTTTAACCACCGGCAGGGACTCGTTGGATGTGTGACAAGTGGCTCCATCTTGTTGAAACCATGTGTTACGATTGTAGCCAGAAAATTCCAGTAGCATCGGTGCCAAAAACTCCCGTAACATTTTCACATACCGAGTAGAATTAACAGTAACTGAACGGCCGTGAGAATCTTCAAAAAAGTAGGGTCCAATTATTCCTTTTGCTGAAATTGCAGCCCATACAATTATCTTTGGAGAATGAAGTGGCCTTTCGTGTTTAGCTTTAGGATTGTCACTGCTCCAATATCTGCAATTCTGTTTGTTTACATGTCCGTTAAGATGAAAATGGGCTTCGTCAGAAAATAAGAGGTTCTCAAAATTACTGAATCGATCTAACATTGTTTCAGCATAGGACTTGCGTAAATTTAAATCATTAGGTTTTAGTTCCTGCACCAATTGGATCTTATACGGATGCAATTTCAAATCTAACTTCAAAATACGGCGTAACGATGTGCGGGATAATCCTATTTCAGCCGAACGTTTGCGCGTCGATAAACCTGGATCACGTAGAACAGAAGCAGAAACTTGCTGTACGTTCTCTTCGCTCCGAGAAGTCCGTAGGCCGCCGGTTTGCTTTACATTTAGTGTAGATCCCGTCTCTTCGAACTTCTTCACCCATCTCTTTATTAAAGGACCACTCGGACACTGACTTAAGTCGTGTAAATCATATTCAACACGAAATAAGCGTCTCACAGTAATAAGCGAATTGTTGTTTAAATAAAATTGTTTCACACAGTAAGCGCGCTGCGGCCCCGTGAAGCGATCCATTGCGACTAAATTTCCGAGAAACGAGCTAGGGACAAGACCCCTCCCCGCGCGGCATTTACTTGCGTAGGGTATTAGATTCAAATGTTAACGAATTCTTGGCCCACCCTGTACTTCTGTAATTCCTCTAATTATATACAAACTGCCGATTCGTGTGCATGAAGTGTGTATGTACCTATATATATAAATCCACAACACTCATATTATAATCGCCTTTATATCATTACACTCACGTACAGTCGAAAGCATTTTCATATTCAAGAGGCAGCGATTAATTTTAAACGACGTCTTTTAAAGTCGAAAGAGCGCATTATTCTTGCAATTACATAAACAAATATATTCGTTAGCTTCAATGAGCTTGGTAATGGGTCGCTTAAGGGCCGGTTTGTTCCAGCTAAGGAACAAAAGGTCTCGCCACGCTCCTGTTAATTCCTGAAGCCTTCCCATCCCACTGTCAGCCTGTTAAAAAGGAAGTCACGGTCTGAAGTTCATTGCTCCGCCTTAAGACACTTTAACAGATTGGTTCCACGGATGAAACTGCCGCGATAAATTTGACGTATATGTCATACAGAAAGGAATATGAAACACGTGAGTCCTCTTTTTCGTATTACATGTCCTATTACTTATATACTTTCAAAGTAATATAGCGATGGTGCTAGCAAAGTTACACCAGGAACAGACTACCATATACATACATATTTTAAGCAAACGATATTGGTAGGTTATGAGGATTATGTATCCTTAAAAACATACATATAATTTGAAAATTTTATTTCTCTCTCTCTGTCTGATCTATCTTTTAATGACGAAAACAAAACGAAACAATTCATTTTAATTTATTTTTGTGTCTATTATTGATGATTTTGTCAGTTACCCCCGTAACAAATATTACAAGAGTCGCTTATCCGCGTGGGAAGTTAACAGCACAGTAGTGTCACGCACGCTCCTTTATAAAACGAGATCACTCACGATTTGTATTGCATTCATATCAGTTGCTCCTCGATAATTCATAGCAGTGTGTGGACCAGATGCGTTCGGATCCCGGCGTTGACATATCATTGCGTTTTCTGCAGACCAAATACGCGTCATGCATCTTTGATGAAATTTTTACATACTGTGTTCGAACTAATAAGTATTTTTGTAGTAGATATAAATGACTATCTGGAGTCCCAAGTGGACTCTATGATCTAATATTAGATGAAATAACAGTAAATTATTTCAACAGCTGATCACAAAAGAGTATTGTCGGCAGAATGTAAACATTAATCAATATAATGTTCCAAATTAAAAAAAAAAATCTTAGTACCTGTGGTGAAGCATTGATCGTACCATATTTTTCATTATTGTGTCGGGTGACGTTGTTACTATATTTATCATTAAAAGGATTACTTTTTAATAAACTTAAACGAGTGATAAAAAATATGTACTTACATTTATATTAACTTAGGTATATAAGTGATGACAATCAAAAGTAATTTCCCAAAAGTAACTAGCGTGCAGTGGAAACAATTTCACTATCGTGAACGATTCG
The DNA here is from genome assembly GCA_014595695.2 of Epargyreus clarus clarus. Taxonomy (NCBI): domain Eukaryota; kingdom Metazoa; phylum Arthropoda; class Insecta; order Lepidoptera; family Hesperiidae; genus Epargyreus; species Epargyreus clarus. Next base: position 1,782,752 of record JACTTY020000060.1, on the reverse strand, counting down.
ACTCACGTGAAAATGAGAGTAAAAACTTGAAACAGAACAGATTAACCTAAAAGAAAGTTAGTACATTTGTTATAATGTCTCGAAGACAAGTTTTATTTACCGTATTTTCATGGTTATTACAAGAGTCACGCTGAGGGTAATTTGAATAAGGGATACGGTTATTTCTATAGCTGTGTGTAAAGAAATTGGTGCATTGTAATGTGACAAAGCATATCTAATACGATATACTTTCACCAACCGCAGCCCAGTAATAATGAAAGTAAAATTGTAAGTACGATTTTCTTTTTATCGTAGGCATTTTTGTACAACTCAAGTGTGTTTTTTTTAATTTATACGAATTGAATCACAAGTTTTTATTTTCACTTCATATTTTTATTGTTTCTTCAGGTTGATTAGTGGGGCGTAAAATGCGAATGGATACGGTCCCTAGAGCACAAATCTTCCCGATAAGTCTACATAATCTTACCTGCGACCTTGTAACACCTACCTATATCATGCAAGACAACGCAAATCCATTGTAATCAGTTCCATTGAATTTGAATGCAATCCATTTCAATTTTACAAAATACATACCATACTATCTAAAAAGCAGTAATAGCCTAGTGGTTAAGAAACTTGGCCTTTCGATCGAAGGTTCAAATCCCAGGCACGCTCCTCTGATTTTTCCAAGTTATGTGTATATCAGAAATTAATAAGCACTTGCTAAGCGGCGAAGGAAAACATCGTGAGGAAACCTGCATACCTAATAGATTTATAAAAAAAAATCTCAAAGTTATGTGAATACGTATTGGCCAGCGCGGTGGAGTATGGCCTAATCCATCTCATTATGAGAGGAGACCCGTGCCCAGCACTGGGACAGTAATGGGTTGTTGATGATGACATAATACCATTAGTTTCAGAAACGCAGACCTACTTACAAATTCTAACATTACAGAATTATGATTACGTCTATATATTTATAGATTTATGAAATATTACAAGTGCGGGCAAATTATCCGCGAAACGAATCAATCAGGGGCGGAACACGTCGATTTACATATTTGCACGGCAGAATTTCAACTTCCTTCGGTACGCTGTTTAGGGCTTGAACAAGCATAAAATAAAGGAGATGTTTTATCGGTTTTTATATAAAAGACAAAGACGAAAATAACTTTTATCGGTCTAAAGGAATTCACCATAAAAATTCCAAAATTTATTTTAGAATTGACATGGACTTTTATTTTTACTTTTTAATTATCAAGCTTGGTTCGTTTTTATCTTTCATTAAGGTTTTAACCAATTGTTTTTCTTGTTAGTGTTCTGGTAGATTAAAAAATCTACATTATTAGGTATATACTACATAGCGTAAATGTTATTTCCGGTTATAGTAATGGCACCATAGGTCTGGGCTGTTTATGGAGCCCTAATCTTTGCATGAGAATTTCGTAATCACGTAACATAATTCATGTATGTATCATGACATGTTAGTTTCATGGCATTTGTATTATCAAGTACTGAGACCTTAGGTAATATTTCTAAAGCAAATTTACTTATATTAGATAGGTATTTCAGTTATTCGTATAGCAGTCCTGGAAGCATCGTAATATATTATATTAAAGCTGCTTAGCAGCTACTTACTGCTGCGTACTCCGAGGGCAGCGATGACCACCTTATAAATGAATAACATGGGCTTCTTTCACCACATATTAAATGTTATTAAGTAATTTAATGGTCTTTGGACGGGTCAAAGTTTTTAAATATTTATATTGTATTATTATCTGTGAATGTAACAACAAAAAGAGGTCGCAAAAGGACATCGAGTTTGTTGGAATCGGGGCAAACTGGTCTAAGAGTGGATTATGCAATTCCCGCATATGTAGAAACAACATTTTTTATGAACGTAAAAACATGTGGTAATGTCAATTCTTGTTGTTTTTTATCTTTTTCGAATTCGCTTTTAGTTGTCTCGTTCCAACTTTCTCTAATCATATCTCAATGACGTATTATTTATTTAGTTTGATATCTACAAATAAGATAATGATGAGTTTATTGCCATCTACAAATAGGACATAGTTTAGATATATAAAAACTAGAATAAATGTTAACATTTTCAATTTATGATCAAAAATACTATTACATTATTATGCGCTTAAGCGCTTACATTGGTCGTTTCATTTCTATACTCAGAACGGACTATTAGTTTGGCGCGGACTGTACCTACTCAATAAGAATTGAAAAAATAGCTAGTATGTAATTCAATTTGCACTTCTTCCAACATGAACTATTAAAATTTAAAAGTGGTTCTTCTGGTGTAATAAACGGTCACCACGCCCCCTGATCACGCGAATTTCACGTTTAGAACATTTGTGATGCTACATGAAATTTGTAATTAATAGTTTATACAAGAAACAGTCGCGTTTCCATGCTCAGTTTCTCTTCGATCAGCTTGACTAGAAAATTACATAAGTTTATATAATGCCACTAATTTACATTTGATATAGAACGTACTGTTACTACACTCACTTCTACTGGAAATATTGATTCTGTCCTACTTCAAGTTTTAAGTACGTGTAGATTATGACGGCGCGTTTCTTTTCATGCGTGCTTAAATCTTGCCCGTGTCATGCACGCGTGTCTTATATACACATGAATTAATTCCCTGTAGTATCTTCGCGACGCGTGTGCGTATGAAACGATAGGATACAATTAGCACGCGTGCAAAGAGACGCGTGTAGGGGTATAAACATGCGTTTCAGGAGAAACGCCAAACAGTCATAGCCCTGTGTTATAGTGAACTTAAGCGTTAAACGCGTTTAATTTAATCTTGTTCTAAGTTGTATTTACATCAACATACATGCATTTCAGTAGTTCTCGCGAGCAGATGAGTGAAGATGTTAACTAGTACAAGGTCACAAAGTAGCAACTAAAGTTCAATACTAGTTAGATTTCAATTGACAACGTAAAGATTACTCGAGTGATGACAATTCTTAAGATAGTCTACTAGTGTCACTACCTATTTACCACATCTAATACACATACATATTATGCTTATCCGAGCATCCTGGGGTCCTTATTTATACTTCAAAGCTCCAATTATCCAAGGAGGATGCGCGGGCAAAACCGATTAGTCTATCTTATCCTTATAAACACAAACTAATCAAGTTTAAACTGTATTTGTTTACTATTATGAACCCATAACATAGTTCGATTTGACCGTAGGTAGTAATTGTAGTTATTTTATTTAATTGGTCATAGGCAGTACAATTGTAGGTATTTATTTTAAATATTATTTAATTTGCTTGCAAATATGAAAACCTCTTAAATCTTGTACGATGTTATTAAAGTATTATCTATGAATGTAATTTCCATTAAATAATTAAAACTGTGCCTTTCACCTGTATTCAAGATCCTTTATGTCCCTTTTTAAGGCTAGCTCGCGGGGACAACTCAGGAGCGATCAGTCCGGCTCTAAAGCTAAACCTGTACCCATTAGCGAGTGCCTAGCCGCAAAAACAACAGGGAACGAATCGGGAATGCGTCCTGGATCCAGCTCTGGATATTGTGTTGCCATAACCCGAAGACCTGCCTAAAAATGGGTAAATATATTATGTTTTTTTTATCATCCTCATCAGTCATTAAATTATTAATGCCCATTTTATCTTGACTCATTTTTTTATTTGTTTTAAGTACGTAAATATTTGATAGTAACTTACTATCAATACGTGGGTCTTATTTCATTATTATTTTTGGACATACAGTCTTTGCAAAATACTTGACTTCCGGTCAAAATGTATTATAATTAATTTGTGAAACTCACACGATTTGTAAACCAAAATAAATGTTTAATATTTATCTAACGTTCTAATGTTAAATATTAAATGATCAATAATGTTCTACCCCAACCAGAGAAATACTTTGAGGCGACTTCGACATACTTAATTAGAACACAATATTTCTGTAATTTTCAAACGTTAGATATAAGGGAGTTTGTCTACGCGAGCTGGTATCACCAATAGTGATTCCATTAGGTAGCAAAATAGCACACGTCTCCGCAAGGACCTCATTTACGATGAATAGCCATCTATCGACAATCCGGTTCTACGGTTTAATTACACGATCTCCGACGCATTGTTTTGTCTCTAAAAGTACACGGAATTCCGCGGATAACCTATTCGCGGCAAATGAATGCAGCACAGCTACTATGTTTTACCCCCGCATTGACTACCATAGATATCTTTTAAGATAAGCTAAAAGTGCTCAAACTATTTACATATCGCTAGCCTAACTAATATTATAAATGGAAATGTGAGTTTGTTTGTGTGTTTGCTTGTTTTTTTTTGTTTGTTTGTTACGTTTTCACGCCGTAAGTACAAAAACCGATTGTCATGAAATTTTGTACACACGTTGTGTGGGGTAGAGAAAAATACTTACGGTACCAAAAAAGGAGATAGGGTATTTATCCCGAAAAAAATACTGTTGCCGAGATATAAATAAAAACAACTATTGTCATCGACCTCTGAGCGTGAGTAACGCCGCGGGTAAAAGCTAGCACCCTCTATATAAAGATGGGGCAGAACGGACGTGTTTTATGCCGATTCACCTTATATCATGTGACTGGGTTTTTGTCGCTAACGAGAACTAATTACCGATGTATTCGAGTTGAGTAGGTACTCCGATTCGTGTTTTTACGAGCTTATTATAAAAACTTGGGGCTATTCTAGTGGTTTTTAATTGAATTGTTGCTAGTTACGTCGGCTTTAAAAAACTTAAACGGGACAACAATTTTTTTTTTTCTAACCTGTATATTTACTGTGTTTTACTACTTTAGCATATTTATACAGGTTATATTTTAATAGACTATCTGGTGTTAAGGGCACTGGCATCCCATGCATCAAGTACAGCTGTCACCAATCCTATATAGGATAGGAATCCGACTGAAGTCCAAAACAAATGTGTTGCAATTTTTGTAATTTTTTTATTGTTTATGTACTTTATTGTCAGTCTAATATGTAAATACTGTATTTTTATGCAGTAAAATAAGTGAAAAGTGTTCTACTGGGACTGCAACTCCTAAATATGTCTAGCGTGAAGCAGTTTGTGTTTCGATGGAATGTGAATGACAACTTTCTTACAAATAAGCGATCATCCGAGTCCCCAGAAGCGGTAACGCATCTGTGATCAGCTTCAGAGAGAATCTGTGTTACATACCTATAGAGTTGGTTACTAATATCCTGTCCATGAGCGGCAGGACCACTGACCTTCAGCTCGACTACATTTTCATTTGTTACTCCCATGCAATAAAAATAATGTTTTAAATACTTCTCTTTTTACCACTTTAAATTAAGACATGGTGTAGTGAAGTTTTCTTCTATGAGACTCGTATAAGAGTTCTACCACCTTTGAATGTGTATATAAGCAATTTGAATAATAATACGTAATTATAACTGCAATGGTGTCAGGTATCTCCTTGTAAGTACCTAAGTAAGGATGGCAAATAAAATAATATATAATTCAGTTTTATTACTTATTGTTCTTCAATGTCATTGAACTGAGGATATATATAATTCAGTTTAATTACTTATTGTTCTTCAATGTCATTGAACTGAGGATAACGAGTGTTTTGTATTTAAGGATTTTATTCTGCTTATGTTTGATATGTTACTTTTTATTATCTCTGTGGTATTATAATTCAAAATGATTTCTGTAAATCATTTGCTAAAAATATTCTGTAAAGAAACAAAGTATTGAAGTACTGAGCAACTTAATTTAGGATTTTGGATACTTATATTGATTTTAATAAGTATAATATGGTATTGTGCTTATAAGATAGCTAATATTAGCTTTATTGAGACTCATAAGACTATATCTAGAATTTCCTGAGACTATAAACTTGAACCTACTATGATCGTTAAAGTATGTACCTAATATAACGAGTAGTGCATATTAAGTAGAAAAGTATGTAAATAATTGCATACTACCACTATATCTTCCCTTCACACCATATGTGTAACCTTAACATGCAATAATGACATGTTGCTACCAAGTTACGAGAATGATGTCATTCCTCACAGATTAGCGCTAAATATCGTTTCAACCAAACGGATTTCACACTGACTTCATGGGATTAAATGTGGGAAAAATCTTAGGAACAAACGTACTTAATGTTTTTACCAAAAAACGTCGTTGGTATGAAATCATTATAAAATACAAGTTTCTTCGAGCGGTTTCATCTGCGTAGGTACACTCCCACGCATAGATTTTTGATATTTACGCTTAAACCTTATATAAACAATCTAGCTTATATAATCTGACATATAGTTTAACCTTATTACATATATTATTTTTTAATTTCTGACTTGACTTTAATTTTAATTTCTGTCTATATTAAGCTTTCAAAACTTATAGCCTCTCCCTAAAATTCCCTATGTTGAGAAATTCGTGAACATTCAAACGAATACCCAAACACCCAGACCAGAGCAGTGAGTACCTACGCCAACACTCAGGAAATATTTAAATTCATCATTTATATGTTTGCTTGGCTGGGGATCGAACCCGAAACCATCTGTACATCGTGCCTACTTTGTTACCATTGTGCTACACGAGTCGTCATCAATTCAGCTATTCTCAACAAATCTACAATTAACGTATTATATGTATCACATAAAAAGCAAGCAAGCAAGCACAACGGTCAGACATTTCGCAAATACAGACAAACATCAATAATTTATTTCTACATATGTATAGATAAGAGACACCGTGGATCGAGACGTTTCCCATACGTCAGATCGTGAGACCGTTCGACGTCCAGAGTGAATGACCAATTACACCAAGGGGCGGATGTGAGGCGATTCTGGTCGAAAAGTAATCTCCTCCGCGATTACCGTGCGTGCCTCAACCTCATAGTTGCCTCATCAAGGTGAACGTAATTCACGTAATAAACGCAACTCTGTTGACAGATGTTCTTGTATCTTTGTATATCGGTGTTACGATGCCTTTACGATAAATATTTGCCGCGAAGAAATTGTACCTGTAAATTATAATTGTAACTGTAATATTTTGGAATTCCATTTTCTTATTTACTTGAAATTGAAATAACTAAACATTTTATCTTAGTAAGTTTCTATGGGCAAATACCAAATAGACGGACCTTTAGAAGACTATCATTTCAGAAGAAACTATATCAGGTACATTTTATTACAAACATTCGAAGTTTTTTTTCTGACAAATAAAAAACCAAATGCGCTTCGTAATGCAAAAGGACTTGCAACTAAAACTTGATATTGAGTTTAAATTGAAGTCTATAATATATTAACATGACAAAAAATATTCCATTTTTTATTCCGTTTTCGTATACATATATTAACTATCGATACAGACGCATGCTGCACATTTGAATGTATAACTATTGGAGGAGTCAGTGACAATATTTCCTTCTACTTTCGTGCCGAAGAATCGCAAAATATTTATAGCCAGTTTATTTTCGCCACCGGCTCCCAACGTCTCGGATATTGTCTCGTGAAGGATGTCCAAGATATTCTTAGATTTCCGGAGCTCTACAATTAGAACACAGTCGTTAATCTCAAATTGTATGCTATTAAATAGATTGTTTACTCATTACTCGTCATCAACCTGTCAGCAAGTTCAACATTAAGCCCAGTAATAGCGTTTAAAGTAGTTAAAAGTAATTGTTAACCTTTATACGATGAAGTCATGAAGACGAGGGCTATTTATAAAAGATTCAAAATTAACTTGAGTTAACAGGCAACAACTAGCTTTTGCCAGCCACTTCGTACTCGTAAATCATAACGTTTGTAAATACAACTTAAAGCCCCTATTAAGGTTGATTTTCCAAAAGCACAGAAATTCGTATTTCATTATTTCCAGCCAGTACACTAAACACACAAGCAAAACACTAACTTTCATAAAGCTCCAGGAAAGTTAGTGTTTGGCTTGAAAATTGGCAGATTTTAAAACAAACTTTCAACACCCTTAGGGGTGGAATATCAAAAAAGCTGTCTACGTCCTAAAAAGTACCTATTGTATGAACTTCACGCTTCTAGTTTCCGAAGTTTAGGCTCTACTATAATAATCAATCAGCACCCTTAGTATGAGTTTTTAGTTTTACAAAAATGACTGTTTTTGTATTCGTTTACGTATTTCCCATACATTTACAATCAGTACTGATACAGTAATAATGTAAAAACTCGTACTAAGGGTACATTTAGGATATGTTTTCTTATAGATTGATCCGTTATTGTAATTAACGGTGACCGCTTTGTATGTGGTTTAGGCATATGAATATTTTTTTGTTCCTTAAAACAAACCTAAAAAATTGGACCTGTTTCGCTTTTTGACTTGACATCCCGTAACTCCTTGATCCAATCTGACGAAAGCAAATAGCGTAAAGCGTCAATGAATATATTATTAATAGTACCGTCTAACAATAACCGGTTTTTCTTAAACTGGTAGAGAGTACGCAATAGATACAGTGATTGAACGCATGAATCATAAATATTTGCATACAAAACGCATTTACGCCCTGTAGCTTTTATTTGCATTTAATAAGCTACGTGTAATACATGTTAAGTCGTATAGAAATAAAGATAAATACATATGCTAAGCATTAATTCACCTTATACTTTGAATGAAAGCGAAAGTATTTATTTTGAATATATTATTGAGTTTTTATAAAGCTCAAGCATTTAAATAAAACACAGTGACTTGCAATTAGTGGATCCTTTATCTCTTTAAGCTATGCTATGGATCCTTCATCTCTTTATAAGGGCCACGGATGATGGAGGTGATGATGAATAGAAGATGGTGGTTCTTCTATTTTAGAAGACGTCTTTTTACACCTATTTTTAGAAAATGAGAATAACTCAGAAGTTATTTTCACATTTAATACATACGATGCATATATAAGCATATCAATTCGCCTGTAGTATCTTCGCCTGTACTTATCATTTTAATATTCACATAGTATTAATACCTCTGACATATTATAATACATATTTATAATACAACGCTGCAAGTTGCAAATTTAAACTAGTAGGGCTGCAAGTTGTTTAAATTCAAAGTGGATTTATATGTGGAACAAACTCTTGTACACTTCCATTTATTTTTACGAATAAAATATATAAAAAATAAAAAAGCGACAAAACAATTTTTCTTTCTTTAATAACAAAAACTCCATAGCCATCAACATAAATTGAAATATCTATTCAAAAACTCAACGCAAGTGTTATATGTTGACATTTATTATACCGCGTAGATTAGTAGGTGTCAGTTGAAACTACATCAGCTAATTTATAGCTACTGTGCACTTTCCATGAGAAATTATTTGTACTATTCGCCCGCTCAGATATCAACGCCTGCGCAGGATTCTCGGACCTCGATGAAACCCGAGCCCCGTGGTACAACGATACTGTGTTATCAACAAGGATTTGCACACGTCAATAAACATAATATTTATGATTTATCTACATGTTCGATGAGCACGCGACTCCACTTACGATACTGAGAAATGAGTTATGAGTAATGCTAATGTTTGTCAAATGTTTAAGGTATTTCAATAAGACTATGTAGATAAATATAAGTTTAATGTTACTAATTAGCATCGTAATTATAAAATACTTTATTTCAATTATATTGTATACGTAGATAAGTATCTTAAAATAATATCTTTGTAATAAAAAGGAGGATTATCTATGGGAGAGGAAATAAACGTCACTTTAACTTTTAATGAATATTACATTAGAGTAAATTCAAATATCTACATCATTACTTATTGAAAGCAAATGGCATTTACAAACTTCGATTTTTTTAGAGAAAATCAATTTTTAATACGAAAACCATCTGACATAATATGAATACTACCCTAAATGCTGAAATATCCTACAGTAAGTAGGATAATAAACACAAATACAAACGTAAACACACACACACACACCCCGCGTTATAGATATCGAGGTTTTGTTCTATTAAAATGATATTAAAATAGCTATCATATTTCTAATAAACTTGAAGCAAGAACACTGATTGATTCAGTAACCTGTTCCGTGTAACATTGAATAAATTCCTCGATCAGTTTCCAGACACCTGTACATAAGTGATTAAGGAGATAAGGATAATCACCAGTAGGGTTGCCACCGGTTACTATTATTTTCTTAATATTTTTTTTTTAATGTAAAGTGGTGAACTGGTGAACTAGATTTTATTTGCCAGTAAGCATTACAGAATTTATACAATGTAATTATAACTCAACATAGTAGAACCCTTCTTAGTGCGACTTGTTCGGCACCATTGTCGCACCGAAAAAGAATTGACTAATAACAACAGTGTCAATGGCTGTTTTTGTTTCAAGGATGTGGTAACACCACTCTCACACAGAAATAATTCTAGCTAATAACAGTGTCAAGGACAACTAATTTATTGTTGCTAATGTTTGTTAAGGATGATAAGAAAGACAGACATGAGAGCTCCAATTTACTTTTAAATTTAAATAATACATACTAATATTGATTTGCGTAGCAGTATATCCATTATCGTGTAGTACCGTGCAAATACGGTTTATTAATAATTTATTATTGCCTATAAGAATTTTAAAATTTCCCTTAACAATTCTCGCAAGTTCTAAACAATATATTACTCCATCCTCTTCATTGTCAAATTAACCACGCAAAATAGAACTGCTCCGAAATCCTAAAATCACCTGACTATTCCGGACTATTTTGATTAAACACAAATTCATATTACCACTAGTTGTGAGTACTGAGTAGCCAAGTAATAGTATATTGACACGCAATAAGCAATTCAACATAGGACTGGTCCGAAATCCTAATATCCTTTGACTATTCAGGACTATCCCAAGGTAACACAAACTGATATAAACACTACTCATGAGTAGTCAAGTAATAGTACAGTGACTCCGATTGACCGTGTACTATCTTTGTTACTGTCACTTAAAAGAAGCTGCCCCTTATATATGAAAGTTCAATGGAGCCGTTAGATAAGCTTAGCGCAACGTACAAGGAAGGAAAGTCATAATTATTTATTTATAGATATCCTTATCTCTATCCTTATGTTGATGGATGCCGACTTTCGGCTTTTGTCGGGAAGTAACAGCGACCACGCATTTATTGTTAATAGATTATGTTATAAATATTACGGAGGAAAAGTATTAATTAATGTTTACATAAATATTTCTGAGTATTAATTATTTCTTACCCGACGGCAGAGGGTAATGTTTTTCGAGCGTGTGTATGTTTGTCTCATTCTTTCGCATGCCCTGTACCCTTACCATGAGTTTTTACGTTTTGACTAATATGACTGTTTTGTTATTTGTTTACGTATTTGCCCATACAATTTCCAATCAGCGCCCCTAGCGGATTGTATCAAAACTATAGTGACAGTAACGTAACATTAAATGTCTAAATTGACAAAATGACGCTTTATATTTTGGCTCTCTTTTTTGCGAACATGTGAGGTAGACAAAAAGTTCACAGTTAGTTGAGCACTTACTTATTGTTACCTTTCTGAAGCAAACGGAACAGAATATTGGATTGAGTAAACATAACGTAAAATTGTGAGATGTTTTGAAAACTCATGGTAAGGGTACTGTAGTCCAAATGAAGTGTTGTTAGATTCAACTTAATTGTGAGAGTGATATGTGGGCTTTATTTGTAAGTGTTTTTTTTTGTTTTTATTATATTTGTCTATCTAACTATTTTTTTCTATTTCTGACGACATTTCTTCATTTACATTTTTACATGTCTAATTTTCTAGGATGAAGTTTATTTATTTTTGACGGTGTACGATTACTTCTCACGCATAATTACTGGACAATTATTAATAGTGCAACTTGGAATTGTATTAAGTCGTATTGTAGATTATTATTATTTACAAAACTTTTATCCTGAAGTAGGAAAATATCGTGTAGAATTATAGGCAGTTATGGTTGCCCTAAAACCTGCAAACAAAGTGTGGTAAATTATCGTTTTTGCGATGCAATTAAAATAAGCTTTTAATTACAAATAAATCGCCTAATGTTTCAAAATGCTGTATAAATTAGGCATCCTAAAGTCTGATACACAGACCTATATCTAAATAGATCCCGCATGTGTACGATTTAGTATGATTAAACCTCGAAATAAAGGAAGTGGATTCAACTCACTTTGATGAAATGTCATTTAGTCCGAAAGTAACATTTGTTGACATCGGATGTCAATTAACATCAATAAATATGCTGAATTGCGCGGTAATAACGACTTTTGAATCGATTTTCTATTTGACGGAGAATTCTATATCCATCATCTCTAAAACGTTCTTGACAAGTGTCAGTCGATCGGAAAAAGTGGCACGCTTGGTTTTCATACAAATAAAGGGACATGTGTCATCTATTTAGATATAGGTCTGTGGTCCGATAGCTAAATCAAGATTACAATGGAGTCAGAACAGGAACTAATGTTACGACAAAAACACATTGTAACACATGACTCATGCACTATGGTACGTGCGCATAAGTTCTTCGGCCAACTTATAGTTCAGCTTATTGGATGTAAGCTTGGTGTTGGTTTACCATTATTTTATAGCCTTTTCGTCACTTAAAGTAGTTTTACTGAAGATAAGGGTAAAAGCTATTATCATAAGCGGTAGCGGGATATAAAATTTCAATTTAATTCCATAGTCATGAAAGACGTCAATAAGAGGCATAAAATAGTGACAATAGACTAGGCCATAAATGTTAATAAGTATCAAAATAAATATCAAAACCACATATTATAAATCACATTTTTCTCCGTTATCCGCTCCGTATTTTTCTCCATTATCCGCTATCAATCCTCTCCGCTATACACTAATTTTTTTTTCCGCTATCATCTAACGTTTATCTCCGCTATCCGCTAAATCAGTACCAACTATCTACTATGACTAGAACCGAGACTAGAACGACCTCGAAGGACGGCGCGCATTGTGCCCGCTTGCGCGATATCCGCATACCGCGCTTGACCGCTATCCGCTAACTCTGCACTGTGACCGAGGTCTAAGTTGGTACGCGCGTGCGGTTGTTACCCCGTGGAACTAGAACGACCTCGAAGGACGGCGCGCATTGTGCCCGCTTGCGCGATATCCGCATACCGCGCTTGACCGCTATCCGCTAATTCTGCACTATGACCAAAGTCTAAGTTAGAACGCGCGTGCGGTTGTTACCCCGTAGAACTAGAACGACCTCGAAGGACAGCGCGCATTGTGCCCGCTTGCGCGATATCCGCTAACTCTGCACTGTGACCGAGGCCTAAGTTAGTACGCGCGTGCGGTTGTTACCCCGTGGAACTAGAACGACCTCGAAGGACGGCGCGCATTGTGCCCGCTTGCGCGATATCCGCATACCGCGCTTGACCGACCACGCTCCTAATTAATGAATTATGTTACACCTACACCTACCTACTACCTATACTGATGATACGTAATGCGTAATTATGGTTTACACGATACGAATTATTTGTCGATTTTTATATACCTAACTTACTTACGGTTTATATTATGTAAAAAAATGTGTAAAATTTTTGATTATATTTTTTCATTTGTTATGAGATATTTGTTGTTACTGGCAATCTAAACATTTATAATATCTCTTACACCTTTTTTTCGAGGGGGAAACCTTCTAAACCCGATGACGTAGGAGTGGCCGTCCTCAAGGCTGGTTGGAGAACTTCGGGATCTCCGACGGAACACAACCGGAGTCCTCCAAGCGCGATGCCCCGATCGGGCTCTGCCATGGGGGAGCAGTTTGTGCTCCTCCCACACCATGAAGTGTTTACGACCGTATGCGGCCACACATACCGCCGTCCTTCCCAGGGTCCCTTACTGGACGGTTCGAGTTCCCAATCTTGCTGCCCGCAACCCCGGAAGCCCCCTTTTAGTCGCCTCTTACGACAGGCAGGGGATACCGTAGCCCTATTCTAGTCCCGGAACTACAGGGACAAATATCTCTTACACTTACTAGTATCATATCATGTACCTATTACCTATAACAAATTATAATTTCTCTTTACACTGACGCATCGCTCCTTGCATAGGCAATCCGCATTGACTAATGCACGCCGACGATAGAAATAGAAATCAATTTCATATTTCGTGCTCTTATTTATTTACTTCAGGCATAGAAATAATTTATTACTGAATACACTATATATACATTTATACTAATTTAAGTACCCTTCTCAAAAGCGTTTTGAAAACAAAAAGCGATCAAGCTCAAATAAGTTCAAAAAGCCTCCCATTAATAAAAATATTTGAATTGGATTGAATGCGTGCGCAACTAAAAATTCATTTTTTTAAAAGCTAGTGCTTTGTACCTTGTTTGTATGAAAATTTGCCGGTTACAGTCATTAATATTAATTAACGAGCATCCGCGCGCGGTTCCGCCCGCGTTCGTGCACGGTTTTTCAATTCTTACAGTAATTCCGAAATATCTCTCGGTTTTTTAGGGTTTCGTACCCAAAAGGTAAAAAGGGAAACCTATTAATACAGGACTTCGCTGTCTGTCTGTCTGTCTGTCTGTCTGTCATAGGGCTCTATTTCGAAATTTGCAGAATATGCATAACGGTAGCCGCTATAACTGCTACAACAAATACTAAAAATAAAATAAATTTCAATATTAAAGGGGGTCTCCATGCAACAAACCAGGATTTTCTGGCATTTTTCGATCTAACTGTTAAACCGTACTAGGAAGACAGTTAATTTATTTACAATCCGTTACTACTATAAGTGCCATTATAATAAATACAAATAAGAACAATAAAACATATTTTAATATGGTTATTTTATAAAAATAAGTAAATTGTAATGAGATGTTCATTACATTTACTTATTTTGGTGGTACGGAAGCCACCATGTGCGACTATCGACGAGTACTTGGTGAATTATTTCTATCAAAATAATTAAAAATAAACCTTTGGCCTTTTGGCGTAAAAATCTTCATGTCTTTGTATTTTTCATGAATTTCACATTCAGAAAATCGGAGTAATCATTCAAATTATTCACTAATATCGCATAGTCAGACATCCTAATCAATTACTAACATAGATCCTAGTTTCCAGGCTTGATTTTCATTGCATTGCCAAATGTGTGTGTGTTACTGATCATTGACCTCAGGAAATTGTAGCATACCAACGTACCCTCCGGACATGCTAAACAAACCAACGGAACACTCGATAACGAAATACTATCGCTTATCGGAAATAACTACTCGGATGACGTTGGTTATAATTATTTAATGAATGAGCAGATTTTGAAATTGAGCTGTTATGTAACACGATTAGAGCGTAGCGTGTTATTGATAGGTTGGTTAGGTTGCTTATAAGTACTAGCTAGGCTACAGTGGGTTATGTTTTAGTAAAAAATAAGAACAATCTTAACTTTTATCATATAAAATTATTATAATACCTATGTATTAATACGTACTGTCCTGTCTGTCGTGTGGAATTTGCCTAGAATAATATTCATTGGCTCCATTTATTTAATTTAGTCAGTTGCGTATAAGGCAAATGTATGGTAAGAATGAGTTTTCAAAATTAGTCCTTAAGAGAAGCAATACAGACGTTATTAACATTGACTCTTTAAGTTTTGATCCCAGAAAGTAAAAGAACATTCTTCATCTATAACAACCACCAATACAGCCAAGCACGGTAATTATGATCGTTTTGAGACACATGTCCGAAAGGACTTCTGGCCTAAGAAATAAATAGGTAACACTTACCACAACATATTTCCAACAGTAAACAAAGGCATTATTCCGCTTAGTCTAATAATGACCAGCTATTGTTATAGAAATAGAGGTCCGCACCACAAATAAATCTAACCAATGAAGATCCGAAAAATGTGCGATTTGTATGCGGCAGGGTCAAATGATTTGACAAGAAATAGGCAGGAGTAGCGAACAAAGGGAAAAGGTTTCGATGATGAAGGGTGAGGGTCGGGTCCACGCAATGTACGTGTGTAACACTACCGCGGAACATGATACGTCGCTCATTTTCGCCAAATAATGAGATGTCGGATTCCATATTGGATACTTCTGTATTATGTTTTAATAAAATCGACTATTTACGTCCTTTCAACTCTGTTACTAGATACGCAGATAGAATGAGTTGAGCATAACTGTATTGTATTGTAAAAATATAAACAGGAATGGGAAAATTTTATTCACAGGTTTTTAAATTCTTAGTACTTTGAAAGAAAAATACTACCGCAATATTGAAGTGATTCTGTCTTGTAGAAGCAGTGTATAGTGTTTATGTGATCTCCTTTGCAGTTGACATATCTACTGAGGTCTAATATATAATCTTGAAATCCGTAGCTTTGTCCATAGTTTCGAGAATTTCCTTCTCCGTTTTACTCAAAGACGTGTATTTTACTTAGATAAACGAAATTAACGATACATCATCTTAACTCAGCTTTATGTTATAAGCCCGTCCGAAAAAAATGTACTTTCATCGGATAGTTATGTAAAATTTACCTTCGGACGGATGCGAAGATTCGTTAACGGATATACACATTAGACCATTTGGCGTCACTTCTTGGAAAAGATGCCATGGTGTTGCCTCAATCAATACACAGGTAAATAAAAATTATCTAACCCACGCGCCGTGACCTGCGGTTTAATCCGCATTTAAAAGTGTAAATAATGGGGTTCAATTTTTTGCGCAAAACTCTAATTCTTTTTTTTAATAACTTATGTTACTCCTTGTAACGTCAGCTAACTATTATTGAAAGTCCTTACTGGGACGTTGGTCCAGTCGTGTCGAAGAATAAATACAGATAAGCAGACATACAAATCTTTTGATATAATTTTTTTGTTATAAATTTATTTCATACGCGCCTAGAAACTGCTAATATTTTGTCATTACAAACAGACACTCAAATATTATTGATTTTTAAAGTTTATATTGTGTGTAACCATCACCTTGAACAAATATGATAAACATATTTGCAATTGCAAAAAGTAGCGTCCTTGAAACGTGTAAGTGAAGCGAAATACTTTCAATTTATCTGACGATCGCTCGGTGGCCACTCGGATGGGAATGTCACGTAACGAGTCGTAAAAAGTTGAACCAAATATAATGACGGCAGATAATTCGCCGTTTAACCATAAAGCGAAATTGATAGCAATGTTTTGTGCTCAATCTGTGCTGAGAGTTATTCGTTTTTGAGTTATTCGAGTGAAGTTAATATTGAAATTACGAATAAAATTTAAAGACGCGTCTTAAACTACAGTAATTTTAAAAATAATCCATCCATCCATCAGCCTTTAAGAGTCCACTGCTGGACTCCCCTAATCGCGTCACTCCGACGGGCCTTGAGCCGTCTGGTGAAACCAAAGTTAAAAAGAATATTATTGTAGTAAAATTAAAACGCAATCGTGTATTGAACTCTATACCTATTTAAATTACATATATTCTCAAAGGAATTCCCAATATATTACTCCACGTCCAAAACTAAATCTATTTTATAAGGAATGTATAACAAAATAAATAGTACGCGTAGTATCATCTTATTGTAGAGCCATTTTAAGTACACATATACTCAATGTAGACTTCACTGATTTTATATTTCCCCGTTGAATTTGTATATAACGACATCTTCCTCTGCATATATTTACTCGGTTCATTAAGTTTCTGTACACTACAATAAACATATTCGAACGTGAACGTAACGCACAAAATTATTGTTATTTCAGCTCGATACACTCGTGTGTTCAGAATTTCAGCACCAATGTTGGATCAATTCGAGTACCATTCTTGTACTAAACAGCAAATATGCAACCTAAAGTTATTTGTACTCGTATACGAGAGGTTATATCAAATAATGAGTTAAACTATGAACAACTTGAAAGTATCATTACAATTATTCTTAAAACTTACTTATGACTGAATCGATCTATAGAAATAATAGTAATTGCCTCTTGAAACATATCTATCGACGTCGTCACGAAGACGAGTGCCTGATACTCAGAATAGACGTATAGGAATCATGAACTAATATAAAATAATTGTTCATTTCACCATGTACTCGGCCTTGCCATTGCTACCGGCATCGTGAGCATACAAATGAGTGAAAGCGATGATTTTCAATATAACTAAATGCAATGTACGTAACTTGAATACATCTGATGGTTGATTGTATCGAAGAAAACCAATATCGATTTCAAGGAAGCTGCCATTTATATTCACTTGCAGTAGTCATGAATGAAGATAATAATGCTTAATCTATGATCTATGCATACCGAAGATGCTCAATGAAATTAATAGGTGCGCGCCGGCGTAATGGTAATGACGTTGCTCTTTGTATGAGGTTCCGGATTTGAATATAATAACTTTATTATTAGAAAGAAGATATGGCGTTGGAATTTTTCATTATGCTGATGGACGTTCAAACTGTATCAAGCGGAAATAATCTGATCTAAATTAACTGGCGAGATATAGTAAGTTGAAAACCAAATAATTTCCTAAGATTAGGTACTTAGAAACAGTATTTCGACATTTTATTTTCAAACAATGAAAGAATCCATACCTATTGATTAAAAATTATATATTAAATGTTTTCGTACTTTCATGCACTTTATTTATATTTACTTTTATGTTGGACTCTTTTCATAAGCTGAACAACTTCGTGGATTCTTTATGAATTTTGAATAAGATGGTCGTTGTTAAAAATACATTAAGCATTTAATAAAAAAATATATGAAATATTGTGAAATCCTATAAAAAGGTCCTAAAATTTAATCACAGCGATTAATTTGAGAACCTAAACCCAACTTTCTTCCGTTTCGTTCGATACCAATAAATTGGTGTACAATCTCGGAACTCATAAAGAAGACTATTAAAATTCGCTCGACTCGTATCAAGAGTAAAGTGTGTCGCGTGCGCAGTCTCAGCCGCCAATCATTCCGTTAATTGGAGAGAATCATCGTAGAAAGTCATGGCTAACGAGTGTCAACACACCGGGCCGCAGTGCAACAACACTACTACAATACATTTGAACTCGGCTTTACCTAGGGCTGTACTTTGCCAGACAACTACGATTTTTTCTAAGTCATACTTTAACCATAGATTAGTAAATTACTCACTCCTAACAAGAAAATGTAACCAGTTTTGACAATTGATATTGTTACTGTCGTCTATTTACGTGTTTGAAAAATATTAAAAAAATGTAGTTTTTGATCATTTACGAATGAAACGATATTTCTCCGCACTTTTTCTTCGATTTCGTGTTTTTGCACCACTTAACTGCATTTCGACATTGTTCCGCGTAAATTTAATGGCTTCCTTCAATTACAAGGCGGTGAGATATCTACACTTATCCATGGCTTAAACGTTAAAGGAAGATACGTTTAGGAAACCTGGAAACCTTGCTTGTCATGCGTGCGTAGATAAAATGTTCGGTGAAAATAAATAGTTCTCAAATACGTCTACCACTCCACGCAAAGCCAACGTGGAGGGTTGTGTTGGGCCTGCGCTAATTGTAGGAGAGTGTAGTATCCAGCAGTGGAATAAAAAATATTACCATTACAATGGACTAAAACATTGTGTGAAAACGCACCTGTATTCCACATATTGTCAAAGTTGTTTGACGTCTACCAATCCGCGCTTGATAAGCTAGCTGGGATATACCTATGCTAAAACCTCTCATTGTAAGATTCTCATCAGGTAGAGGATTCAAATCCTACAATAAGATGGTAATTGGTTGATCATAATAGTAATTTATGCATAATATGCCGTTGAACAATTTGTAGTATCTTTTTAAAGTACCTCAAAAACTACTTTCATTTATTTAAAAATTGTCACCATTTGCTTGTGAATCGAACATTTTATGTAATATGTTATGAGTGTCATTAGTAAGCTGTTTTATGTTCATTTGCATTTTGACATATCCGTGTAATTGAATATTAATTAATATTGGTAATTTGAAGGAGGTGATTTAAATTATTAAATAACGCGATTACAAGATCGTGGGAAACGGAATGTTTTGGTACATCTTTATATATAAAAAATGTGCTTCCGTATGTTCGTATTCTTTAATATAGAAGTAGCAGACAAGCATGCATTTCACCTGATGGCACTGCCGTGTATTAGTGATATGTTATCAGTAGCACTACCATGAGTTTACAAAAGTATTACTCGCTAGCGACTGCGTAAAATAAATGTATGAAAAATTGTACAGCGCCTCTGGTGGTTACTCGTAGAACTAAATTCCGTAGTGTGAGCCACTCGTAACGTAAAAAACCTATCGAAATCAAATCGCTAGCGAATGTCATTATGATCTATTGCCATACAAATTCGGTCCCAGGAGTCATTAATTTGACAGACGTTGTCAAGAAATACCGTAACGATAGTAGTTATGTTATTCACTAGCAAAATGACAATAGTTTTCTATTTACAATTTCTATAGTGGCGTTTCTATGCCAACTCATGGTAGTGCTACAGAACCAGATAAGTATAGATTTCTAACTGAAGTTGGTCGGATAAGACAGATGTATTCCTACCACTGAAGACTAAGTTCGAACGCCTTAAATAAGTAGGTATTTCTTACCACACATCTTTTATGATAAAATCTCGAAAATTACCTGAAATTGACGTCACAAAACGTTAATTTATTATTCATATAAGTCTTGTTTTGCCTTTGATATAATTTATTTAAATATATATCTGAATATTTGATCAGATCAGTAATCAACCAGCGTCGGTCGTAAACGTGAACATCAACTTAATACACTATGCCGAATTTTGACAGCCAGCTAACTGCTGCCTAGACGCTACAACATAATTATTATATACGTTTATTTATTTACTAAATCCATCGCGTATTTATAATAATAGTTTGTATTGAAATAAATAAAACCAAAAAAAATGCTTTGATCTAATATATTTTGGTCTATAACTGAAACTACAAATAGTGCAATTTATGATATTTTTATTTTACATTTTTTCTTACATTCCTGAAGAGCAAATACGTGATTTAAAAAAACAAAGTTATAAAAACAATTACTTACTTACAAGTATTAGTATTATACTACAAAAATCTTATATATTGAGCATGTAACGGTACTCTATATAGCTAGGATAAATGTTTCCGATATACGAGATTACATATTCAATTGAAATAATAAAAAAATAAGTCGTATAAGAAGTAGACTGTAATAAGCATAAATTATAATACTAATACCTATTAATGTCGGCATCTTTATAACTGCGATATACGCTAATTTTGTTTAATTAATATAATCAAGACCGTTTGGATATCTAAAAGACATAAGAAGCCTTGTATCGTCACTTTTTATACAGCCTTCAATTTAGCCTACTAATTATTTCATTAGAAATTAAAAGTCGAACTGCTATGATCTTAACGGTAAACGTACAGTCAGCTCCAAAATTAGATGAACTTATGGATGTTCCACAAATACCTATACAACCAAGCGTTAATAAGTATCTGAACACAAGTAGCGCGATAATTAGATGAAAGTCGTAAAGTTTCCATAAGTAGATGAATACTACGGTATCAAAAGTAGTTGCACAGTGACATATCATATTAGCGATGTTAGCTATTTTGTACAGTTCATCTATTTGACGCGTTAGTGTTCATCTACATTTGACAATTTATGATATTCAGCTAATTAAGAACACTTGGGTGTATAGGTATTTTTAAATCTTCACCTGCTCATCTACTTCTGAAGCTGACTGTACAATTAATATGACTTTAGTTGCCTTGTTTTTTTCTTTACCTTATCGGATTTGAGAAAAATAATCTACTACTCTGCTTTATTTTTAGTTAAATTTGAATGTAATTAGAACATTAGAAAGTAGGCCAGGAGGTGCAAAAAAAAATTTTTTTTTTTTTTGAGAATTTCTCTTTCTTTAAGTCCAGTTTAATTGAAACTACCAAAAAATAGACATACTGAACGTATAAGGAATGAGGTTAAATATTATTTATTCGGGTTTTAGGTACAATATAGCAATACATATATGTAAATGTTAGATTTTATCTTTAAAACTACTTCTAACAAATCTTTTACTATCAACAAAATAAAAAAGTTTGATATTCTCTCATCTGACATTTAACAAATACAATTTATTACAATACATTAAATAAACAATAGTTCTAGAACAAAAAGCAGAAGCCTTTACAATTTGAATAATGATCAGCATTACGCAGACACACCTGCGTTCGTATCGCAGTCTCTGCCAAATAAGGCCCGCTATGGCTACCTAAGGCGCATTGCGTCATATTCTATTCATAATCAGGTGGTGATTGCTATGGTAGCTCTTGGCGGTCCTTCCTGTGGCCTGTTTTGGCATAGTACGTGTAACGAAGACTATATCAACGGCAAGTCGCCGTGTTGTCTAACAAAAGGAATAGTGATTAGTTTACTGGCACTTGCTTGCACACAGTTCAATGTTCGACATATTTTTATGTGCTGAATACTTTTATTATAGGTGTCATATATAGATAAGTATAGATATCTCACCGCCTTGTAATTGAAGGAAGTCATTAAAAGGCTTAAAGGGTTGACAATTCTGTCAGCCGTTTAATTGCTGTCATGGTGTAATTTACGCGGAACAATGCCAACATGCGCAGTTAAGTAGTGCAAAAACAGGAAATCGAAGAAAACGTGCGGAGAAATATAGTTTCATTCGTAAATGATCTAAAAACTACATTTTTTAAATATTTTTCAAATACGAAAATAGATAACAGTGACAATTTCAATTGTCAAAACTGGTTACATTATTTTGTTAGGAGTGAGAAATCTTTACTAATCTATAGTCTATGTCATAATAGAACCTTTATAATACACAGAGGCGGAAACACTGATTAGCCTCTGATAGGACTACATTTTATTTGGAATTGATTATATGTATACATAGATTTTCATGAAACATTGCATAAGAGCATTGCATGGTACTTGAATAAGGTGAACAGCGTGTAACGTTGTTGCATGTACCGACTTTAATTTCATGACAATATTTCTTTCAAATAATTGTTGTGACATTGTACATTATCAAATTTTTCCTAACATAAAATAAAACAATTGAAATTATTTTAACATATTGGGCTTAACCATTTTATAATTAATTTAAGATCTCACGATAAACCAGAATATAACCAACATTGTACTCAGTTAGCATCCAAACAGAATACATACCTCATTTTTTATTATTAAGTCATTTTGTAGTCTAGAAGATGCGGTTGGAATTTGTAAATTAAATAAAAACAGAGCAACATTCTGCTAGAAATAGCCGTTTTCGCTTGACAGACAAGTTTTTAATCTTACTTTATCGACAACTACTCCCGTAATTAAACTGTATGAACGCGATGCATAAATATGTATAGATTACGCATCGAGTATTGCTTGGAGATATCGAGTTTTGTTTTTGTTCGCATCGTGTTATGTGAGTATAAATAAAACGCATGCGTTTTGTTTTGGTTGTAATTATTTGTATGTCAACAGATATTAGTTGGCGTTGAATTTATTATCAAAACACTGCTAACTAATGTAATATCTGGCAGATCCCTTGCTAGCATTTAGAATAGCGAATTTCTCGTTTTGGTGCGGTTTTCCATGGTTACTGCCATGTCAACTTCAAGTATTATTTTTACCTATAAGGCCATATTTATATCTATCACCACAGGTCGTGTCGTAACCCTACGATGTCTGAAGATGTAAATAACTGCTATCTACATTATTCTCTTAACTCAATTCGTGACTAGTTATAGGAATCTTATTTGTACACGTTTTTCTTACGCTAATCGAACTCATGATAGTACCATGAGTTGCTCATATATTCTCGTAAAATTAAAATCAAGATATACCTGAAGATAAACTTAATATCCAGATATAAACGAGTACTTACTTACATCTTATATATGAAATCAATCAATATATATATATTAGAATATGAAACGAAATGTTCATTCATGTTTATTACTTATCATCTCACAACTCAATGGATACGCAATCGACGCTACTCAGATAATATTATCGCATAAAAAATACGTGCTTCATATAAAATTAGTGTTGTTTTGGTTGCAACAAATACCTGTAAGTGATAAGTAGTGATGTAAAGTGTAAAGTTGAATCTTGACCCCTAAATCGAGGTTCGAATCCCAGGTACGAACCTCTGATTTTTCAAATTTAAGTACGCCTGGCATGATGGCAAAATTATGCACTTGGCCTGCGTGGTGAAATATAAAATTAATAAAATAAAAATCCCTTTCGACACTCACAGATTACCACGTAAACTTTTCTTATTAAGAGGACACTGTTCCCAGCAGTGTGACAGTAATAGATTGACGATGACATACGTATTATTAGGGAGATATAAACATGAATGGATAAACATGAATACAACCATTACGAAAAATAGAACTAGCTACATTTCGCAGAATTTTCGATTCATTCAAAATTGTTATTGCAGCTCAAGCTGGCAGAATAACACGCATGCTTTGAGAATAACTATGTGCGTTGGGCGATGTATCATTTTGAAATGTTAATCGCTGTTTACAATTGTTCTATGAAATACCTCGTTAGTGCGATAAAGATTCATTGAGAGGCAGAGGTGACAAAATTTATAGAATGAAATATTCTATATTTAAGCTTCAAATCTGTAATTGACTTACGAGTAAATACCAATAAAATATAGCAATAAAACATGTAGGTACATTATTAAAATAGAGGTGTTAATACCTACTTGTAGATTGAAATACTTTTTACTTATGCTTAAAATCTGTATGTACACATTTTTACATACAAATACCAATGAAATATTACAGAAAAACATTATTTTTTGACATTGAAATCGATTTCCTTGCATGTACACGAAGAAAATATTATACAGTTGAATAAATTGTAACTTGAAACATGATAGTTCCGGATATCCGATAAAATAGAACATACACATACATCGAAAATACTTAGGTATCTATAAAATTTTCGTGTCACAATGTTAGTTACCGTACTCCTCCGAAACGGCTTTAGCGATATCACCAAATTTTATACGCATATTCAGTAGGTCTGAGAATCGACTACTATCTATTTTTCATACCCCTAAGTGATAAGTGGTGTTCACCCTTAACATTTTTATTTAGATGGCAACACAACGTTTGCCGGGTCAGCTAGTAATATATAATTATTAATATGCATCTGAATAAACTTGCCTACTTAATATACAAGACGACTTGAAATATAATAGTCATATTAGTCATATTTTTTAAACTGGTAGGCTGAGCCCACAACTGGGAAAGACCTAGGGTAGAGTTCATCACGCTAGTCTTAACACTATGTAAAATAATGGATCAAAGATATAGCAGCAAATAAAATAGACATCATCAGTTCAGATTTCACGCTAAAATTTAACAATGATGACGCACGATAACATTGATAGCTCACATTTTAGCAAAGATTTTTAATTAAAATTAAGAATCACGAAAATATAGGTAATTGATAATAATAATACAATTACAGATCACGCAGCAAATCTAAGTGGTTAGAGTAGTATTGAAATATATTTTTAAGTAAGTGAAATCGCGGCTAAAGGCTAAATTGTAAGCATGATAGAAGACCTACCATTCTTCGTCTTTCTAAAGAATGTCACAGCGTCCAGCATCGATTAATCAAAGTCTTGGCCATTGCTTCCGCTGTCAGCTGAATAATAACTGAAAGCCAGGCCGCAATAGCCCTTTCGTACCTTCCAGCCCTTTCACATCAAACTTATCTTTGGATGAAATATTGCTCGAATTGTTCAAGTCGTTTTGCAGGTCCAGATTTTTTCTCAGTCATTTGATGCAGGTGTCTAGATCGGTCTTATTTTCCGAGGATGCTGAGTGACATTTTTCAGCCGGTTAATTGTGGGACGTCATTCCCGCATGTAAACTCTAGTTTTTTGATGTACCACTCATGGAATCCCGCTGACATTCGAGCACCTGTCATAATGTTCTAGTCAGTGCGTATATTTAATGATTGCAGGCCTAGTCCATATACGAGCGATCCATATACATCTCTAATAGGTAAGAATAAAAAAGTAATAATAGCCTGTTCCACGCCGTCTTTGTTCCACGAGACTGGGATCCCGGGTGGGTTGATATGCCTGCCTTCTCGAAAGTAAAGTGCTTATTAGAGATTGTCACATAATCTATTGCTTTAATTGCGAAAATAAATTAGATACTTACATGCCTCAGACTTCGTACAATTTTCAAAACTTTCGCCAACATAGCAAATTATAGCCTAAATTTGATTAATTGCAGTAAATAATCTATTTATAAAATTATTTTGTACGTATTTGTTCGTACAAATTATCGATTCTACACATGAGGCTAATAATAATAAATTATTAAATAATTTCCTGATGATTTCTACTTAGCTTATTTCTATTTGAACCATATATAAATAGTTCGACTTTATTACTATCAGTCAAGTTATTAATACTAATACATATGAAGAATATAGAATAGTTAGCATGCATTAAGCATTACACCTATATGAATAACGAGTATCACTTAGCACGAACGGAAATATAACTCACACCGGTATAACACACTAATGTGTTGCACTCTCGGACTATTTCATCTCGCATTCCGACGCATTCATTCACCATTTACACACGCATGCCATAATAATATGATAATAAATATACAATGATGTTAAATGAGATGGACAGCGATTACTTCAATTGTTTCTGCTAACTGGCGACTTTGTATTGTAAAGTGAATCGTGATTACTATAAATCTTGGAACGTAAAAAGCGTGTGTACTTATACTATGTACGGAATTATCGTTGGCGTAATTTAAAAAATATTATGTTTATATTTAAACGACTTTTAATTAAATACGTGCCAATTCAAAATTATGTGTTACATCGGCACGTGCAGCTTTAATTACAACAGAGGATCTAACGGAAACCCATCACAAATGCTGCTTCACGATGTAATCATTCTGATTCAAATTATTGTTTTTTTTTTTTTTTTGATACGCATTGCCTACATTTTGTACTTTTTTTAACTTTGACTATTTCACATCTATCTGCCCTATTTAATTTATTTTGACTTTAGAAATATTCTAAAATTTGATACAATAATCAAGATAATAATCTAGAATTAACACAAGTAATTAGTTTATCTGATCGTACATTTTTTATGTTGGACCAGCAATCCAAATTATATGTATGATTACAAACAGTAAATAAATCATTCTATTTCATCGTTTTAAGATAGTTAATTAATGAATTTGATACATTTGATCTGAATTACCGAATACAATCAAAGTAAAATAACTGAAAGGCATTTATAATCTACGAACCTCTAATTAAGATGTATCACGAAGTGTCGTTTCACATTATTCGGTAGTTTATTACTTACTATATTAGCGACGCAGGGAAGCAAAATGATGTACGTGAAATATATAAAAAAATTAGGACACGTTTTGTTTAACCTACATGATTTTTATGTAGATTTATAAGCCCCATTTATAATTACAGACAAACAAAATCATATTTTTTCTACATAATATCTTGACAGGCATGGCCCGTGTCTGATACGTACGATGTCTGTAGATATAAATGCACCATAAACGGTAAGTAATTTTACTTTACTGACATTTAGTGTGGATTACCTTCTATCTTCTCTAAGTTGTCCGGTATTGTAGTAATAATGGGGTAAAGATGAAATAGCACAAATCTGAAGAAAATATCGGTAAATAAATAAAAAAAAAATGTCGGTGCACTCATTTAGTGCGATTTAAAATCTTTTTAAGCAAAAATATGCCAACATTCTCATTTAACATTTGAATTGAGACTCATTTAAAAGATCTTATGACCTACATAATTAAAACATTTTAATGAAACGCGAACCCGTATTTTACTAACGCCGTGACGTTCTATTTACGACTATTATAGTCACGGAAATAATTAAATCAAAAGCCCCACAAGGAAGGAATCAAGTTATAAAATTAAAACCCACGGGCAAGCACAATATATTAAAAAGACGCAATATTTTACAACATTTTCCAACCTTTACAATTTATTTACAAAAGCAACACGTTAATATTTTTATAGTATCGATAGTTTTGATATTAATCAAATTTTAATAAATGTCACTTATTACATTTTGCTTTATACAAAAACCAAGTCACATCACTCGTAAATAGGTTCTAAGTTAATTTATACTTGCGTGATTCTGCACTGTTACTGCTTGTTAAACATTAAGAAACATAATTTGCCGTTACTCAAATTAATCTTAGCAGATTTTTACGTCATGTTACAATCATAATTATATCAAATTACGTAACTAAGAGTAGGTTGCGTATTTAAATAAAACTAAAACAAAATAGCTTCCTACTAGTGCAATATTCACCTATATTTTGCGTTTATTATGTAAACAAGTTACTTACTTCATACTTATTTTCAATATTTGGTAACTACAATATTTTACATGTAATTAAATTGAGAAGTTGAACAAAAATATAATAATATTAAAGTAAGTTGTTAAAATAAAAGAAATATAATAAGAAACCATACGTTAAATAAATAGTCATGACAGTTCCTACATAAATAAAAAAAAAATGTTTGGCATATAAATTAACAAATATGTATAGCACTTCATTCATGTTTAGTTTATAATTTTTACATTATAATTATTCGACATAATGTATTGAAAATGACGACAAAAGTAAAAGTATTTGGACACGCTTCGCTGAATCTAATAACCAAAATGACTTTTGTAATAACAAAAATAAAATTCATCGCAGTTGCTACATTAATGAAAAATTTAAATACATTTAGGCCTTTTCAAAGCTATTTCAGTTCCTGCCTAATAATACGTAAGTAATTAAAAAATAGAGGTACATGAAGGTGGTAACCGGGCACAAAAAGTCGTTATAAATATTCTAATTTTATATTATAAAAAATTAATACCGAATGAAATTGAAAACACTTACCGCATAATCAGAGTCAGTCAACCGAAATGTGATTATTAGTCAAGTGCAAATATGTTTGTTCTCCACTACTCAGGCGGAAAGTTATTTAGTCTCTCGTTAGTTAAACGCAGTTCAACCTAATATGGATCACCTTTATTTATTCATATTTTCAGTAGGTTAATACAGCAATATAGCAATAACGTCTCAAATGTCGTCATGTGAGTTAAAAATTCCTCTGAAAACATAAGTGTTTAAAACGTGCCAATTTGAGTGGAAACAACTTTCGAGGCTATTGTTTTCATTGATTAAAGAAGAAGAAGAAGTTCAGATTATTATACGAGTTTTATATGCCAGATGTAAGAATATATTTTCTTCAATTAATTTTCTAAATGGTTTGTTACTATATCTACATGATTAAGCATTGTCTTAATAATATTCAGTAAAAATAAATCTTTCAAAACTATTCAAATATAACCATTTATGAAGGCCTACTTACCCTTG
The DNA here is from genome assembly GCA_014595695.2 of Epargyreus clarus clarus. Classification (NCBI taxonomy): domain Eukaryota; kingdom Metazoa; phylum Arthropoda; class Insecta; order Lepidoptera; family Hesperiidae; genus Epargyreus; species Epargyreus clarus. The sequence goes on along the minus strand of JACTTY020000060.1, from coordinate 1,753,316 downwards.
AAAAAATTCTTTACCGCTGTTATTTTCTTTCCCAAGGTTATACAAGACAAATCAGCAACCGACTTCAAAATTATAATACTGCCAATCATTATTAAAATATACACAGCTCAAGAAACATGCTTGTTTATCCATATTGCTAGTTGCTACACTTGGATGTGTGGTTCCGACACCTGTGTTTGGCAACATTTGATAATAATTTATATTACGATGATATCGCGTTAATTACGCATGTATCGGCCATTTTCGTAATACTCTGCCATTTGATATTATAGCGCGTACTCACCGAGCCTACGATTTTGGTAATACTAGCCTATTTTCTTAATACAGCATTTATTTATTAGATATTTTTTTAATTCTGGTCCGCAGGTTATAAATTTCACAATAATATTTCGGGCTTGGTAATTTCTCTACATCGTTATTTATTACCATATCATAAATAGTAATACCGCTTATTAAATATTGTATACCTACTTACTTTACTTCGTTTATTAGTTCGTACATAAAACATAGATAAGTTTTATTTGTTCCGCTATTTAATGTATAACCTAATGTTAAACTTAAAATTCATGAATTCGTTTTTTGAGTTATTTAGTTTTTCATTACATCGTAGACGGGAGACGGCAAACATTACTTTTTTTAATTTTTTTTTTTTTTATAGTATAAGAGTAGCAGACGAGCATGCAGTCCACCTGATGGTAAGTGGCTACTGCCGCCCATGGACATCTGTAATAAACCCCAGATAGGATTAGATATTCCTACCTGAGGTCGGCCACAGATGCGCCGCTACCCCTGAGGACTAAGCTGGAACGCCTCGGAAAAGTCTGTCTCCCTTACCACACCCTTCAAACCGGAACACAGCAGCGCTTAACACTGCTGTTATTAGGTAGAAATAGGTGTGGCGGTGGTGCCGCCGGAGTCGAACCACAAAGGGTTCTACCACCTTTAAATTTATCATAATCAAAACATTTACAGAAGCATTTGTTTGAAAAATTGTCTAATAAAACTGCTTATATTACATTGAAATCCTGCATAATTATTTTTCTACAATAAAATTACAATGACAAATATTTATTAAGAATTCATTGACACATAATGAGTTAGTGTATACGCGCCACTATAGTCACTTACAGCGAATATTCACGCCACAATCACATTCATATTATCGCGGTTTAGTGGCATTGTGGTAATGGTAGTGGAGGAAACATTATTCTTGGGTATTAAATTATTATAAACGAATACCAACGCGCGACTTCGCACATAGGCGGTCTAAGGATAGTTAATTCTAGTAATTAAAAAAATAGCTCATTCCCTCCCATTAATATCCTCTGTTTTTACTTAAAAGCGACACTCCAATCTATTTAATTTTCAGACTGAAATAGACATAATATAGCTCCGTATAGACTGAAAGACAAAAACCAATCGACGATAGCATATACAGATTTTAGTCAATACCTACCGTAGACAATCTAAGTTTAGAAAATATAATTAATTTTAACTGCAGACAGACATATCAGCTTTATTTATATATAAATACCTACCTAGTCAATGTACACCAGCTGAATGAACGATCTAGTTTTTGCTTTCCTACGCGGCATTGACAATCAGGAGAAAAACCACTTATGTTTTAATGTGTGTGAATTTGTAAGCATTGTACTTGTTGATATCATTATCACAGTTATTTATCATTCCCCTCTTTTTATTGAGTTGTTGTACCCTCTTGCCGGAAACCGGTATCGATTTTAGCGCGCGTTTGCGAAATCTGAACGTATGTTTTGTTTGGGTAGAACTTCTTAGAGGTGCAAAGAATTTTTTATATATTAGTTTCGCTGTTGCAGCATAACTGCTTGTCCTTTTGTAGCTTTATAATCGTAGTGTTAAGTATGGGGTTTCAAATATTGACTATTTAGTTAACAAAGTGTGATAATGCAGTCTTCTGCCTATGCGAAACTTTAAAACCGCGTTTTCAGACGTAACATGCCATCTATGTACTATATCAGTTAGATTAAATCATTTCTATTGAATTCAAATTGAATAACAACTGTTTCATTTAATTTATAATTATTTACTGATGTGTACTGATGTGTTTACAATTCAGTAAATTGTATATCCATGTTATGTGTATAGAAATATATCTGGCGTAGTAAATTAAGTACTCAACTTATTTCTTCCTCTTTTTATCTAGTTCTTTATTTGAATCACCACTCCATTAATTCAGTAGATACACATGAGACGGCACATTATAATACGTCTTGTACAAAAACTCCAAGTCACACCATATTTAAAATTAAGAACAAATACGTGTATAATATGTACATTTAAATTGCTTTGACGTATTAAAATTAGCGGTAAAATACGTAAATACATTACATTATATTAACAGCATGAAATCGTATAGCGTTCTTACATGAGTGATTCAATTAATTCCATCCAACGGATACCTCGCTGTGCTTGTAATATATCGGTGGTCGTCAAAACCGATTTACAGAACGCAATCAATACACGAACGTAATGTACTTGAAAGGAATTTCACAGCCCAAAAACAAATAGAAGCGCGAAACTGGCTTATTTTTAGGACGATGGAGCAACGCGATGTCTGGTACACGTTGACCGCGCAAGGTAAATAAAACTATGCCTGGGTTTTCAAGTTTTCTATTTTATCCATGTTGACTTGAAAAAAATCTTTGGTTATTTGAAGGTGGTAGAACCCTTTGTGGTTCGACTCCGGCGGCACCACCGCTACACCTATTACTACCTAATAACAGCAGCGTTAAGCGCGGCTGTGTTCCGTTTTGAAGGGTGTGGTTAGAGAGAGACATAATTTTCCGAGGCGTTCCAGCTTAGTGCTCAGGGGTAGCGGCGCATCTGCGGCTGACCTCAGGTAGGAATATCTAATCCTATCTGGGCTTGATTACAGGTGTCCATGGGCGGCAGTAGCCACTTACCATCAGGTGGACTGCATGCTCGTCTGGTACTCCTATATTATAAAAAAAAATGTTTTGTCTTTCGATATTTTTCTTGGAACTATTTCTTGGGAAATATGATTTAAACTGATATTATACATTTTGTTACGTAAAGGGTACTCGCGATAAATCGTTTTGATTTTTTGTCAGTATATCGCAGTTGCATGGATCGTGGTCGCGGCGAAACATCAAGTGGTCATAGTCCATGCAAGTAGATCTAAATATCGGCAATAAAATAATCAAAACAACTTTGAATTTCTTCAACGAAACACTATTACACATCAGAGGTATCGATAAAGATAAAACTAATTTATTTATCTTTGGAAAAGTAATTTCATATGCCTAATTGCCTACACTAAAATTTAATACTGCACTGTACATATCGCAAAAATGTAAACAAATTAATATTGCAACAGCGTCAAGGTCGCAAATTATGTATAACGGTAATGTAAATTAACATAAATTATGCAATAAATAATTTCGTTTCATAGCTCTGGTCGCTTCTTTTTGTAATTAATATTTTCTGTACTTACAATTTATGATACTCAATGTGTTTATTGGTCGTAAAATGTGACTAATTAGTTAGTAGGTGCTAATATAGTCCAGTATTCATTACTTACACGAAATCAATTAAGCCACCTGTAAGAAATCTAAGATATTGTCATCACTTTCACCTACACGTGTTTAGAACTACTAACTAATGTTGAAAACGGAAACCAATTCCGGACCGAATTCAGATTTTTTCCCATGAAAATATACTACTAAAAGAAACTAATGCCATCAAAAACACTGCTTGTAAAAAAATCCAAGCCTCGCCATTCAGCTCTTCCACCGTAAAAAGTCGTAAGATCCATGGAATCCAAGTCGGCTGATTCATACAGACTCTACTTAAGAGACCTTCCGTCTTAAGGTATTATCTCACTATCTAACCTAACAACATCTCATGAGACCATATCAATATTAAAAATATTTTATGTTTCAAATAAATAGATTGGATTTGGCAATCGTACTAAACAAACTAATTTAATTTAATATACATATACTTGTGATATACATTGTTTTTTTATAATATAGAGGAAGCAGACTAAGCTGGAACGCCTCGGAAAAGTATATCTTCCTTACCGCACTCTTGAAACTAGAACATAGCAGCGCTTAAGACGCAAAAATTGATCTAGCGGTGGTGCTGCTGGAAGCGGTGATACCACAAACAGTTCACATTGTGTTTTAATCGCATCATATCGCAGCACACGAGTAACATTACTACGATTGCCAAGTCCAATCTATTTATTTGAAACATAAAATATTTTTAATATTGATATGGTCTCATGAGATGTTGTTAGGTTAGATAGTGAGATAATACCTTAAGACGGAAGGTCTCTTAAGTAGAGTCTGTATGAATCAGCCGACTTGGATTCCATGGATCTTACGACTTTTTACGGTGGAAGAGCTGAATGGCGAGGCTTGGATTTTTTTACAAGCAGTGTTTTTGATGGCATCTCATTCCTTTTTGTAGGTATGCCTACTTTTTTTCCTTTCCGGAATCTTCTATTACTTGAATGTCAACAACAGATTTTTTTAAAGCCCCCTCACTGTCTTATGAGAATGATCGTTCTTTTTTGTAGGTAATATTTGTAGTTATTGTAAGAATTATTATTTGAAGAGTATATTAATAAAACATATTTTCCGCTAGACCACGTTTTTATTAAGTTCTATTTTAATCTTGAGTCACCGAACAATATCATTTTATACACAACCAGTAATATAGATTACAATTTATATTAAAAAGGTTCTTACAATACGCCCCCTTTATCTATATTACCCACCTATAACAAAACTCTACAAAAATACTACCAAACATAACTGTTTCGTGGAACTGGCTAAATATTTGAATCTCTAAACTCTGACACGGTAGACTACTGTTACTATCTGAGTTACCTTTTGTTTATTTCAAATCAACCTCCATTGAAGTTGACACGGACTTACAAACGGACATACCAAACGCTTGCAATAATTTTAAAATACATTGTTTTTGGTCTCAAATAATCACTCAGTCATCTATCACGCGGAGGTCCAACAAGAATTCAAGTTTGATTTTATTTTAGCACAAATTACGATCAGGCCTACACTCAGGCCATTACAGGACCACTCTCTGAAATTAAATAACATGTTAAAAAGTTGTAAAATTCAGTTTATTTCCTCTCTCTAACAGGATAACGCCTATTACTATCATTACTTATATCAACAGATTCACGTTCCATTACTTCAGACTCGCTTACATCCGTCATAGCATTAGTCACATTACTTACTTCACTTGTATCTGTAACCGCAGGCAAACGTACACCTATATCACCTGTAACACCCGTATCAGTCATGCACTCTCTTCATTCATCATCACTTTCATTCGAACATGACAATAAATTAACTCGAAAAAGTTAATATTTTGACAACTGGAATTACTCCCGTTATCCTCAGGAAAAACATCGTCTAAAAACTTAACAACTCGACTGATTGTGATTTCACGTGTCTTCGTATTAAATAATCGATATCTTCTTATGAATATCCGACAAAAATCATTGGTTTTGACTTTGCATCCAATTTTCGTCTTTTCTGTTTGGTATAAGAGTATACGCCGCACATCCAAATAAGCATAAATGGGTAACATCTACTCGTTTCCCAGACCATTTTTGTAGTGGCACGCGGTCTTTCACTGCCTTCGTCGGACTCCGGTTTTTGATATAAATCACAGTATTTAACGCTCTTGCTCAAATTCGCTTCAATTTATAATAGACTTCTCGATTTTTCGATAATAGTTCTGTTAGCTCTCTCAACCATACCATTCTGTTTGGTGGTATATACTATATATCGCCTTCTGATGTAGAATTTCATTTGTTGACAAAAAATATCGTAAGCTCTATTACAAAACTTCATTCCACCATCTGATCTCATACACTTGTTCGACTTGCTAGTTGGCTTTTCAACGCGAACTTTATATTTTTTAAAATTCGTAAAGTCTCACTCTTATGTTTGAGAAAATTAACATGTGTCATTCGAGTATATTCGTCGATAAATAATAACATGTACCTTGAACCGTTGAATGAAGTAGCTTCCATGGAACCACATAAACCTGTATGTACGATCTCCAGTATATCGTTCGCTCACGTTCAGAGTTTTGGAAACGGTTTCTTACTAGTCGACATATCCGTCGTAATGTTCACATCATCAAGACGAGTCACAATATTCTTTAAAATTCGCATATATTCCGGATTAGTACGGGCTAGTCTTCTATGCCAATATTTATTTGACATTGTCAAATTACATATCGGTGATTTGACAAATTGTTTAAATTTATGTATACCATGTACGTTGTGGCCAGTTGCGATGATATTATCTATAGAGTTACTAATAGTGCAACCGTTTTTCCGGAAATTAACAGTAAATCCTTTTTCAGTAAGTTTACTCACCAATAACGAAATCATACTTAAATTATTAGTCTGTATTTGTCTTCTGCATTCAACCTGTAGTTATTTTTTAAATTATTACTTGCAAAGTATATTAATAATACATATTTTCAGCTAGACCATATTTTTCACCGAACAATATCGAAAAGTGCTGAAAGGGGTTACGAGGCCGATTTGGATAAAAACTATAACTGCATCATTAGTTTTTAAAATATCTTTTTCCTTAGCCGGGAATCGAACGAGTTCAGTTTTAAAAAAATACACCCTCTATATTATTCCACTATATGATAGTGTCGCGTATAAGGATAAAATTCTGGAAAGTAATGTTATGTGACAAATTAAAGTAAAAGGAAAATTTTGAAGAAAATGCATATATTTTCATACCTTGGCATACTAATCCTTAAGGATTATACATATCATATGACTTATGTATAATTCTTTAGGACTATACATAAGTCATAAAATTGAAGAATTTGTTGGTTAATCAACTAATGTTATGTTACTAAACTTCGATGTTATGGCCATGACTTACGGCTTAGTATGAGAAAGTAATAGGTTGGCAACTAAGTTCCCGCCGAGGATTTATTTTTTAATAAAAATAGATAACTGATTAATTCGAAAATTCTTATTTTTCGTTGTTTACAACGTCGTAATAACGTTGAATATGATTTTCAATATCTCTTTGTTAAGTAATCACTCGGATTTGACTCGAAAAAGTCATTCTCGCAAATTGTCAACTTTACATCTGTATGTAAACTCCGCATACGCATAGCAAGTTACAAGCGCATAGCAATTTACAAATCTAATATAATGGTCCTAAAAATAACCTTAACTAAGTCGAACATAAAAATATAAATTCTTGGAGAACAAAACGTCCGCTTTCGAATGATTTAAAACATAAGGCCAAAAAATTGTTAATATGCGAAATGTTTAAATTAATGAATGGCGGTAACTTAACTGCCAAATTATTATGAAAAAATTTGAATTTTCTTAAAAATGAGGCTTTTCCTTTACTTTGTCATTTATCATTACTTTCAAGAATGTTATCCTTATAAGCAACACTATGAGGTAGTGGAATAATATAGAGGATGTATTTTTTTTTCAAATATTACGTAAGTTGAAAACATGATTTTTTGTTTGTGTAGATATTGGTTTGTCTTTAATGCTATTTGGTAGGTTTAGGTCTAAAACGGATAGGGCAAAAGGAATTGTGTAATTAGGGTAATCCGTTTAAAAGTTATTAAGGATTTTACATTGTGAACTTTGTAAAATTTTATAATTATGTATGCTTATTTTCATACAGACATTTATTTAAGCGCAACAAGGGCGAAATTTGCCTAAACATTTGTTTCCTTGGAAACAAACTTATTATTATTTTATAATACGGTGACAGTTGCTTTACCTCACGACAGTTATTGTATTTTGTGTACGAAGGTGGTAGAACCCTTTGTGGTTCGACTCCGGCGGCACCACCGCCACACCTATTTCTACCTAATAACAGCAGTCTTAGGCGCTGCTGTGTTCCGGTTTGAAGGGTGTGGTAAGGGAGATAGACTTTTCCGAGGCGTTCCAGCTTAGTCCTCAGGGGTAGCGGCGCATCTGTGGCCGACCTCAGGTAGGAATATCTAATCCTATCTGGGGTTGATTACAGATGTCCATGGGCGGCAGTAGCCACTTACCATCAGGTGGACTGCATGCTCGTCTGCTACTCTCATATTATAAAAAAAAAAAAAAAAAATGTTACCGTTAGATTGCAGAATACGTTAGCATACACATTAACTAGTTCGTCTCAAGATTAGCTAGAAGATAATAATATGCAGATTAACTATGTAGTAAAATTCGAAACATCTTTTCAGACTTGTTCTTAGGGCTAAAACATGCCTTTTTAACGACGTATCGTGATACATAGCGACATCATGCCGCAAAGCGATATTGTTTCTTGAAAATATGCAATGTTTGTCGTAAATTCATGACACGACGACGCATCATGGCATGCACGAAACGACGTCAAGGGGTGAAAATTGATACAAATTTCGTTTTGTACTTTAATCCAAATGTAATGGGCAAGCTAATCTGCGTTTTAACTGATTAGGCACATTAGCCGCAACATATAGTTTTATTCTCATGACATTTGTCAGAAATTCGGAATGTTTTTGATATTATATTACTTTTTAGGGTTCCGTACCTAAAGGGTAAAAACGGAACCTATTACTAAGCTGTCCGTTTGTCTGTCTGACATAGAGCTCTATTTCTGGAACCTTAATAGATAGAAACTTAATTTTTTTACGGAATATGTATAATGATGGCCACTTTAACAACAAGTACTAAAAATAAAAATAAAAACTTTCAAATAAAGAGTTTTTTTTTTCTTTATAAGGAGGAAATCTTCAAAAGGTACCCGATGACGTGGAAGTGACGCGGGGTTATGTGGGACTTTTACCGCACTAAAACCTCCCGGTGGCCGTCCTCAATGTTTGTTGGAGAACTCCGGGAACTCCGACAAAACGCAACCGAAGTCCTCCAAGCGCGATGCCCCGATCGAGCTCTGCCCTGGGGGAGCAGTTTTCGTTCCTCCCAAATTATCCGGTGTTCACGACGGTATGCGACCACACATACCGCCGTCCTTCCCGGGGACACTTATAGGACGGTTCGAGCCCCACTCGTGCCACTCCCAACTCCGGAAGCCCCTTTTAGTCGCCTCTTACGACAGGCAGGGGATATCGTAGCCCTATTTTAGTCCAGGAACTACAGGGACAAACATATAAGGACCTGCTATTTTTTGGCGTTTTTCACTTTATCTATTGAACCGTAATAGATGTTACAGTTGACATTTTCACAATGCATTCTATGGCTGCTATAATATCAATTAGTAAATATAAAAAACACATGTTTTTTTGGTACGGAACCCTCAGTGTACGAGTTCGATTCGCACTTCACCCATTATTTGTATTGAAGTTAAATTGAAGTTGGAATTGAAAACTTCTTTTGTTTTGAGAATAAAAACAATTGACGTCGCCAATAATAGTAGGGGAGCCCAAGAGGGGATTTCGAGAGTGACTCGAACGCGGCAGATTAAGATATGGGAGATACCTTACATCCTATAGAGTATCTTAAACAATCCATTTGGGGGGTTCGCACGGGGAAAATATCGTGAAATCTATAGTAGCTTAATTACATGCTGAAAACAATAAATTTATAACAATCTGACGATTTGAGGGTGGCGTTAGGGAGTAATAAGGTTGCAAAAAAATCGTTACCTGGACATACTTGAGCGCGGTATTATTTTTTTTAATATAAAGGAAATAATGCTAGAAAACGGATAACATCATAATTATACCACACGTTGATGTAGTGAAAAAACAGTCATTTAAAAAGAGAATATGTACATACACTATCTGATAGAGTCACTTATTAGCATGAATCCCTGGAAAGTAACGGTGTATAACAAGCTAAAGGAAAAGGCAAATTTTATGGAAAATACATTTTTTTTTCAAATCGTCGGTATAAAAAGACCCCTCCACTAAATCGTCAGATGAAGGGTTATGAGAAGTAAAACATCAGCTGGAATTTCCTGTATAATAATCTTACGCCCTCGAGTGTGTCAAGATAACGATTTTTTTTTTTTGCATTTTCAAAGAGTGACACTGACAGTCTTTCGAATCGAATCGTCAGTCTTTCGAATGGGCGACTCATCTGGGGTAACTTAATATCCCCTTTTGAAAATCTAATGCACTGGTGTAATTATTTTTCTCCATTTTTACCTCTCGTATGGCTGCAAACCAGCAGATAAACATATTTCTGCTGCGCCTTGAGTATGTCCGTCTGACTCATTTTTTTTACATCTTTCGAATCCTCTAGAAGCTATTCCCACCGTGAATCGAAAAATATCATACAAACTTTTCTTCACTCACTAAAGTGTAATCTATACAATCGTATAGGTCCAAACGACGCTCGAGTTTCTTCCCATTAAGCATCATGGACTCCCCTACTACTCGTACATTTCGCGGACAGGAACACAGATTCATTAACTGCAAATGTAACTTTGTAATCCTATATACTTATATAGAATACAAAGTTATTTTATGTAGTTGGTGTATCTAGATAACCGGAAAGAAATTGCAAAATGTTATAGTTTTTCCGTGAGTTATATACTAAACACTAATTGTATTCTCAATCTTAACCTTCTATGTCTGCTAGAAGTGCCTTAACATTTTGATGATCGGTCAGTCAGTGAGTGACAAAATTACGAACTTTGACTACTTGTAATTCTTAAACTACTGGTTCAAATTAAATGAAATTGGTAATACACCGTGTCTATACAATGCTTGCTTGGCTCCTGAAAATTCAGGCTTCTAGCTTCATATGCAACGAAGTTACAGGGGGTCAAAAATGGGCCGAATTGCTTCGGGAAAAGTATGGTACGGCCGTGCCGCTTCTTTGGCTCGACTTGGCGGAGGCACTGCCGTGCCTCCAGATACATATTACTTTTCCCATTAAATATTTATGAGTATTTATGTAAAATTTAATAATTGGCCAAGTGCAAATCGAACTCGTACCCGGAGGGTTCCGTCCCGGCAAAATTTGCTATTTTTTTCTTTAGAAAATTTGAAAATTTGAAATGTCTATCTATAACGATTAAACAGTTAGTTCGAAAAATACCAGTTTGTTGTATGGGGAACCCTTTTTACAATCAACTTTTTTTTATTTTTAGTATTAGTTGTTATAGCGACCACTATTATATTCTCTGTAAAAATTTCAAGTATCTATCTATTACAGTTCCAGAGATAGAGCCCTGTATCAGACAACGAAGTCTTAGTGATAGGTTTCCGTTTTTATTTTTTGGGTCCGGAACCCTAAAAACGGCGCATGGAATGCTATGCAGGCGGAACCGTTTCAACTATCAAAGATGTTCAATACTTTAAAACATTGAAACAACCGCAGGACAAGTGATTCCGACCGCAGCCCATACGAACGTATCGTTGGAAGCTACCGACATACCAGAGCGAGGCTACGCGTTGCAGCAATCATGAATGTTGCTCTTTTCACTTTAAATTGAATATAATTTTGTTACTTAAAGGATGTGTGTTAGTGATTTCATATTCGGCGTCTAAGTTTGTAGTCCGGGGATCGAATCTCTCACAAATTAATATCTTCGGTTTCAACATAATAAAAACAAAAATCGCTTCAAGACTGAAGGAAGATATCATGAGAAGCCGAAAATCTCGAAGCTCGTTTTTTTTTAATTGTAAGGTGTGTGACGTCTACTAATTCACATTATATTATTATAGGCTAGCTATATGGCTTTCCAAAATGTACTTAGCTTGGCTAGCTAGTGGACTATTGCTTAAAACAATTTTACTCACAAAAAATACTCATACCCAAACATAGGACAGAAAGAAATTCATAATGACTTAAATTTAAAATGACTTAGGTATATACAATAATTTTTAAACTGAAACTTTCTTTGAAACATATTAAAATTAAAAAAATAACACATATATCAATAAATCAGTATATTACAGCTGTAATTTGTTAACGCGCAAATATCTACCATTTTCAAATAAAAACAAAATAATTAATCCATAGATTAATTGTGCAACGTACTGTAACTCATAAAACACAGTATAACACCACTTTAACTGTAACTGCGAGATATGTTAACGGTACCATTTTAATTCGTAATGATACATTAACTCATTCGCCACAGTCTCTAGATTCAAAGTAAAATACTAGAGAGCTAAGATAAAACATCACTTTTAGAGATTACATGTTTTTTCATGGTTTTAGCTAAGCATTAGATAAGCATGCAGTCCAACAGATTTTAAATGGTCAGTGCCATCTATAAACATCTGTAACCAAATCACAATTGGATTTGAGTCCTACTTGAAGTAAACGACATATTATTATGAACATCGGGAAACTGTAGTGTAAGTAACTATAGGTAACAAATATATCGTGAGTTTTCACGTATCTTAGATAAAGAAACGTGCCTACGAAAGGTGAAAAATCGCCAACGGACCTTATCAGCACGTTTCAGATTACTTTGCTGATCAAATACACATTCTTCGAATATCACAAATACTTAGGTGTCACTTTATCTACTCCCACTACTGATTATTTAAACAAGTAGTAAGCTAATAAAAGTAACTATACCTAAATAATATAAAATATGACTCTTCGTAATACAACTGATGTGAACTACAGTGGGCACACTTGCAGGGAAGTAAAAATTTAAATCAAATCAAATCAATTTTTTAAAATTCAAAATAGGTTCTTTACAGAGCACTTTTTGAATGTCAATACAACTACCAGCACTTCACAAGATGTTTCATTATGGAAAAGAAGCGGCGAAAGAAACTCCATAACACACATATTTAAAAAACAATGTTTTTACAATGTCAAACTTAACCTAATGGTACATGAGGAGCTGGAACTGCTTCAGACCACACCGTTTTGTCTGTCAAATGATCACTTCGTTTATAGTACGTTTTTTTACATAGCGTTTGTTTAACGACATGTTTGAACTAATAATTATAATTATTATAAGCAGTGACAACCAAATGGTTAAGACCCGGCCTTTCAAACGATATGTTCGAGGTTCGAATCCTAGGCACTTGATGTTTTAATTAACACTTACTGACTTTAAATTTTTCAAAGGTTTGTGTTTATTACAAATTAATTATAAACGTTGCGTTGTAAAATTATAACTTTTGAAATGTAAAGGAGTCTAAACGAAAGTACATCATATATTATGTATTCTCCTAGATGCCAGAATCGATATCATTAAATGGATTAATGATGCAAATCAATATAAGCGCGAGATGACTCGAGATACGAACTAACACGCTGTTAATTAAATATCAAATTATTATTTAAAGATGAACTTGTATGATAGCGAACGTGGAATCTTTGCTATAATATCCATTTTAAATTCTTGTCTAGTGCTTAAAACATATTAACATTTAGGAAATCGTAAACTTATACGTTAAGTGATTAAAATTATAAGTAATGATAATTTTGTGATTTTTATCACTGCAATAAAATTTCTAGGTGTTTTATCTTAAGCTAATTTAATTATACTTATTTGCAAATATGAAAATTCAAAACCAGTTTTTATTTTTCGTGCATCTGCTCGTTGGACTAAATTTACAAATGACTACTGATTTTGACAGATTTTCACATGAAAGTAGAGAAGTCTTTGTGCAAGGTGACAGGTAAAACGAGGGTTTAAAAACGGGAAACAATCGAAAATCGTATGTATATTTATTCAAATCTCTACATACTTAACCTCAATACCGAAACGTTCGTATTAATTATTTAACATACATATGTAGTGTGCAAACGTATATCTAAATGTGTTATTGCCCTCATACGCAATTTGTAGCTTCCGATAGTTAAACATTGATTTACATTGCTAATGCAAAAAAAACAATTGACTTTAATTTTAATTGGTTCGTGATTCGTGTTATTATGTTGCTAAAGATAGGAATCTATGAAACCAGTTTTGCAAATTAACGAGAATTGATTTAGCACTTGATCGGTGTTAAATATATAATAACGAAATTAATGTTATTAGGGGTGAAACCCATGGTCCGGAATGAGTATTATTAATAAGCGACAAATATCATTTTATATCAGAGATAGCCTAGTGATGCAAAACATGGGCTTTAAATTGGCGGGTCCGCGGCTCGAATACCGTATCCTTCGATTTTTCAAAGTGAAAAAGATTTTTAAGAAGCACGAAATATACCAATTCACACTAAGCCAGCGCAGTAGACTTTGGCCAAACCCTTCTCACTTTGAGAGGAGACCCATGCCTAGTAGTGGGACAATAATGGTTTGACGATCCCTTTGAATCTGCAACAACAGCCCAGCCTAGTTTAATAATAAAAGGGGACTTATGACAACAATTTGAAAATAATTATAATATAAATAGGTAACTTAAATGTACGGAAGAAAGGAGTAGAAGACGTAAGAATCTACCAACGTCAAATACAAGCTAGAGAAAGACAATGAATTTAATATTTTAATATCAGTGACAAATATTAATTCCACTCCTACAGATGTATGTGCACACCCACACTTTACGTAATTTCACTTCCCAGCTCTTTTGGTATAAGGTATGAGTAGCTCCTACACTATCTGTATCACAAGAAAATGGTATGTCGACCTACTTTTTATCAAAAATTGTTATCAGATAATTTTTTTATGAAGTGCATACCTTTAAAAAGCAAGCATTAATGAAATTAAATTTCATTAATTTCATATTTAATTTAACAATTTTATGCATTGTTGTGACGCTTTCAAATGTTTATTTCGCCTGACCTCCCAGCATATAGGTAAATAGGTTAATTAAAAACATTGAATTAAGATTTCTAAGAGTTATTGTTATTAGCATAAACGTACCGAAAATAATTACAACATTTATTAAAATTAGTATTTTTAACTCTACATTTGGATTTTTTTCTAATTATTAATAAATATTTACAAAGAATTCTTAGAACGTTAAGAAATTTATACAAATAAAAGTTATGAATGGCCATTATCACGTGTCATTTTATTGCTAAAAAGAATAGTACTTTCTTAAATAATTAGAAAATATAAAAATAAAAATTTCATCATATACAAGTATGTTAATACGAGTAGTTTATTATTTTGTTATTTATAAGTCTTTTAGAATATATTAATTATCATTGCAACCGGATCATATTTCATATATTTTTAAAGATTACAGATTATTATATCTTGTTCTAAAAATACAATCGACATGATATACGCAACGATTATACTGTTTCGTTATTTAAAATGTGAATATTATGTAAACCTTTACAGCTGGTGCTCTACAGGTCTTTTGGTGATACAGAGCTACATTTAAATCTATGTATGAATAGATGCAGATGCATTTGTCTCGTATGCAGTATTATGCGCAATGAGTTGCTTTAGTTCGCAACAGTTTCTAAAACGACAACCATTAACAATAAATTTTGTGGTGTAGTCAAACAGACATACAAATTATGTAATAAATGGTTATGATAAATTATTAATAATCCTAAAACAGAAGTTATTTCTCATGTTTTAATACTTGTGAAATATAACCCTCGTTACGATTTTTAAGAACCAATAACATACAGCATGTTAAAACGGTAATATAGGTATGCTAAAGTTATAATCTAATCGGTTCTACATACATCAATATTTTTTATTAGAAATTTACAGTATTTATATAGAGCTGATAATACATACTCGAAATTAACATTAATGACTTCTTGTTATTTTATTTGTAATAATTACAATACGAATACGTGCAATATCTGTCTGAATGGCCGCACTTGTCGTGTATGCGGTTATCGCGATCGTGGTGATGCAGTACCATCGAAACTCGGGAGTCGGGACGCACTATGCGCAATGGGTCGGTCCCATTCGCTACAAATGAAATTGAACCGATTACAAATTTTAGAAATTATAAATTTAAATTTGCTACTTTTTGAATATTTTATTGAGAATTCGTGGTATTCAATGTAAGTTCCTAATTATATATGTCATTAAAATCTTTTTCCTGTACGAGGATCGCATTTTATAATTACTTTATTTCTGTATGAAACATTCAATTGAGAATTATTAAATGAAGGTAATTTTGATGACTATAAATATAAATTGGATCTATAAAATATTCCCTTTTCATATTATTTTTACAAAATTTAAGTGACACACCAGCTTGCTATCTGTGGTATATGATCAATGGGTATCCGTGAATATTTCCATATAGAATAAGTTCTGTGAAGCTGATCGCAGGTACATTACAACTCCTGAGGACTAAGATGGTCATATCCTATGCATGTCAGCAGGCATCCATGGTGGTGGGGGGCTCAGTAGCCCGTTGCAATCCAGCAGCGGGTGAAGGTAAAGCGCTCCAGTGGCGGTTGGGATACACTGCGTCTGCCCCGTATCGGGCGGCAGTAATATCTCGACGGTACGCTGCGAGGCATTGACGTAGGACACGGGGGTTTCCTACGTCAAAAACGCCATTAAGCCTCGAGGTGGCGCGCGCGGTGTTCCCGCGTGCATCTCAAAGTTGAGCGGATGGAGTAGCTCCAGCTCCATCCCGAACCGAGACGGGCCCGGACGTGGGCAAACGCCGTCGGGATCGCGGACGAGTGCTATAAGCGTACCCGTGGTGCCGACAAAAGGCGTCCAGAGGAACACCGTGGGGTTTTAGCCGGTAGGAGTCCGGCATATCCTCTCCGCTACCCTCGCAGCTGAGAGGAACCCATGAAGGGTTTCCCCACGAAAAAAAAGGCATCCATGCCCTTCCACCGAAACGCAGCACTGCTTCACGCTAAAATGGCGGCGGAAAGATATTAGTGGCAAGTGGCAAGCAACCATTTTAGCGGTATCCTCACTGGTATCATTATTTTTCTACCACAATCGTATTACATATTATTTATGTTAATTCCATAAAATAATTTTTTTTCGAATCTTGAAATCATACCTGCTTTGTGGTGTTTAGTCGTAAAAATCAGTATGGATTGTTCAATTTTTTTAAGCCAACATTAGTTTCATTATTACTTTCTATTGAAGTCTCTGAATAGGTTGGTGCTACTAACTGGAATGGATATTTTTTGCCACTGACCAGATGAGAACAAACCGTATTTTTTTTCTTACAGAGGGTCTTTGTTGTCGTCACACCGGATTTTGGAACTGACATCGTTTACAAACCATAATACATTTTGTGTAAAATATTTATTTAATTAAACCGTTACTCCTCAGGGCGGCACATCTGTGGCTCACCTCACGTAGGAAAATATAATCCTATCCAGATGTCCATGTGCGGCAGTAGCCACTTACCATCAGGTGGACTGGTGCTCGACTGTCACTGTTATATTATAAAAAAAATCTCTAAAATATATTTCGACACCATGAACACATAACAAAAATATATACATAGGTGTTCTATTAATTATAAAAAAAATGTATTGTAAAAAGTGTATAGTTATCATCATTTTCTTCTTTTTAGTATTTATTTAGTCCATAAATGTTTAGCTATTACGGCTTATGATAAACCGGTGACAACCATCGTAGACTTAGTAATAAAATCTTATTTTTAACTTTAAGATACAAAAACCAAAATACTAAATTTTGCCTACTAGAAAAATATTATTAAATCGAATATGTTCGTCTCTACGTAGAGAACGGGCCTCGGCCGCCGCAGCCTCGCGCCTCGCGGCGTGCGCTCGTCCCGGCTGGCAGTCGCGCCGCGCGCACCGTCCGTACCTCGCGTCTGGCTATCACGCACGGATCGATCGATGCTCTACACTCTCCACGTTATTCCAGTGATAACGCGACCTCGCGACCGCTGAAACCACGCTCAGTGACGTCGCCTCCAGTGCCCCGATCCAAGTGTTGTGCTGACTTATGGCTTGTGATTTTCAGTTATCGGATATTTTTGTTTGTGTCTAACTTTTAGTTGGCAGTAAGTATTTGAGCTTTGTTTGTAAATATCGGTTTAGGTTGTGTTAAAAATAGTTTTCGGTTTTTGTTTATTTTGGTCACGTCTTTTTGATATATTATTTGAACCGTGTTGTTAAAATCGTATTACAATTTATTATCTGTAACACAAATAAATTTTGACATTTAAAAATAATTTAAATATTTTATTCAGTAGCACAATGTGCTTATTATATAGAAAGTGATCACCTTCAAAAGAATGGCGTAGAACCAAATAAAAAGTGGCCTCCACTTGTAAGTTGGGCAAGATTTCAAAAAGCAAAAGACATGTCCGCTTTGGTCGCTAGAGCGTCAAAAACACGTATATTTTTACACTTAAAGTCGGACATTAAAGAGTTACTGAAAAGGAATGAATAGCAGCTGTTGATGAAGCGAGCGAGGTTTATTTCAGTAGGTATCGTCTGCTTGTGTGCTAAGCTTTCTGTTAGCGTGTTATATTTTTTCTTCGTCCGAAAAAAATATTCGTAGTCCTATCTAATTACAAAAATAAATCATTATTATTATTCGTATAATGAAAACACTGATATTTCAAAAATAAGAAAGAATATCCTAAAAGTCTTCATTATTTTACGCGTTACGCAGTATTCTTTTCAGGCCTCCGTCTTTCTCTACATCCTGAGGGCGTGTTATTGAACTGGCTAATCAGAAAATTATTAATCGAAGCTAATTTCAAACTTTGATAATGACATAAAGCAAATAATTTCCTAAAAAAATATAGCCGCTACTGGATTACACGTTTAAACGTATAATAACTAATAAGCATATTAGTGACATAAAGTAAATAATTCCCTAAAATATAGCCAATAAACGATTAGACACACGTTTAAAGTAATAATTGTAGAGTGTGTGAGTCAGTATTAAAATATTTCACGGGTAGTTGCTGTAATTGATTATCTCATCGCGTCTGAAATTAAATCCCAACATAATCCCACTGATTTTCAAATGACGAAGGCTTTGTTTATGTCGGAATTTCTCACGCGCCTCAATTAACGCATGGTACTTAGTTTTTTACATTAGAGCTGAACAAAAACGTTTGATATGTACGTTTATAGCGATTATATCATAAACCTAGCTGTCTGATAGATGTTTTACTTTGGAGATGCAATCCTCATAGTCAGTTAATAATCACAATTTTAGAATCAATTCGAGCTCTACAAAGTATTCTAATTTAAATAGTCCATAACGTAAACCTTTAATGGTAATGACCATCAGTGACTAGTATTTTACATTAAAGGTCCTAATGACTGCCTACTATGAGCTTTTATAATAAACACAGGTCC
Source organism: Epargyreus clarus clarus (assembly GCA_014595695.2). Taxonomy (NCBI): domain Eukaryota; kingdom Metazoa; phylum Arthropoda; class Insecta; order Lepidoptera; family Hesperiidae; genus Epargyreus; species Epargyreus clarus. The sequence continues at coordinate 1,734,113 of JACTTY020000060.1, read as the reverse complement.
CGTGATTACGGTGGCAAGAGCTCCCGCCGACCTCTCAGCAAGAGAAGCTTTTTATTTAAGCTCAGCTGCTGCCTACATGAACTTAATGATGCTTGCGATCCCGTTATATGACTACTCAACGCAATTACACTAATAAGCTCATGTTTATTTTTACTACTTTCCGTAGACGCTTAATGGATTCCATTTTGGACGTAATCTACCTAAATGTAGCGAATTATGGAACTAATAATAGCAAAACGATTTCAAACACCAGAAACGGAAGGAAAAAATAAAGCACGTTTTCTTTTTAATCTTACTGTTTATCTGTATCGCTTCAACACGAACATGTGTTTGGAAATGTACAAAAAAGTATATCGAAGAACAGAGCTCATTGAGAGCGGCCGCGATAGCCAGTACTGCGCGCGCGCATCTGCGACCTGGATGCCTCCCGACCGTCTCATGAATTAATCTGGTCAATTCATCAATGTAGGCTTCCATAATTAAACGCTTACAGGCACGGACTCAGACATTGTATTCCCTTGCAATTTTTTTGCCAATCAGACAATGTACATAATTTTCAAGATGCTTTTGTTCATTTTTTGCAAACTGTGTTCTATTTTTTGTCAATATAGTCAGCAGTGTTCAGAGAAGAGATTATTTTTAGAATTTGCCGGACCTTTCTTTCCGACAATCCGTGCCTGTCCGCGTATTCAGTCCCCACGTGTTATTCGCATTCAATCTCCAATATCATGCCACTTACGGTAATTACAAAATACGCAAGTGACAGCTAAAAATCGATTTGAAAAACCCGTTGTACAGGAATAAAATCCAGCTCCATCTCCTATCGTTCGCCACTCGTCTAATCGATAATCGGTATTCGATTAAGAACCCGATAGTAAATTTAATCGCTCTAACATGTTAATTCTAGCTCTACCACATACACTCTGTTATATTTGCATTCGAAAACAATTATCCTTGTCTTAACATTCTGTGTTGAGGTATGGAATTATATTATTACTTGACTTAGAAAGTAAATATGCAAAATGGTGTGTTTGAAGGATATAATAACGTACTCATGTTCGTGTTAAATGTGAGAACATACGTCTTATATGAAATCATAAAATACTCGATGCTATACATATTTTACAAACTGTTGCAGCGTATAATGCTTATTGTCTTTGGTTAAGGAAACCATAAGATAATTAGGCCCTATTGGACTCGTTATATAAATCTATATCAAATTTGTTATTTAAATTGTTGTTATAAAAGCATGCTGCTGATCATAAGTGGTTACTTTTTTTTTTTTATAATATAAGAGTAGCAGACGAGCATGCAGTCCACCTGATGGTAAGTGGCTACTGCCGCCCATGGACATCTGTAATCAACCCCAGATAGGATTAGATATTCCTACCTGAGGTCGGCCACAGATGCGCCGCTACCCCTGAGGACTAAGCTGGAACGCCTCGGAAAAGTCTGTCTCCCTTACCACACCCTTCAAACCGGAACACAGCAGCGCTTAACACTGCTGCTATTAGGTAGAAATAGGTGTGGCGGTGGTGCCGCCGGAGTCGAACCACAAAGGGTTCTACCACCTTTACTGATGTATTGTTACCCCTGATAGCTAACTGGATTTTTTCATATTAATATCTCTATGCCTAACAGTTTTCAAATCAGAATTGTGAAGATTTATACCGTTTTTCCTTACAAAAAAACATCGGCCTTCTTCTTTCATACTATATCCTTTAAATATGCCTCCCTTGCAACTACTCCAATCCATACATCCAGTCGGACAGTGGATCCACCTAATTGAGGGCAAACTCTGCTCTTATTACCTAGATTTGGCCACTCGAGAACACTTCGTACTGTTTACTTATTGATAATGATAACCGCACGATTGCATTCGCAACAGAGTATTTCTTATCAATACTGGAATGTTATAAACAAAGTAAAACCAATGTGTGTTACCATTATTATATAAATAAAATCGAGCGTGCTCATGGAATAGAACTGTTTATCATTACATTAATTCAGTCAACCGGTAGAATACTATGTTGCGAGCTACAAGTGATACAACTTGTTTTTTTTTTGTCGTATACGTTACGTTTATCGTACGCTTAATTAAACATTCCGATTAATTATTAACAACATACGCGGGACAACGCACTAGAGATGAGCAATAAAACTAATTAATAGTTACTTTTTTGTATCATCAAGTACACTTTTTTATAACTAGTAAACACAGATTAGTAACAGGTATTTTTGGTGCCTGTATCTATACTAATATTATAAAGAGGAAAACTTTGTTTGTTTGTTTGCTTGTAATGAATAGGCTCAAACATACTGGACCGATTTGAAAACTTCTTTCACCATTAGAAAGCTACATTATCCACGAGTAACATAGGCTATATTTTATATGAAATATATTTGATAAATAGATTTTGAGGCGGTACAAAGTTTGCCGGGTCAGCTAGTGTAATATAAAGGTACGTAACACTAATAAGTAGAACTATCATCGAACTTCAAGAATACTAATCCTCAAATTATCACAATCATCAACCCATTACTGTCCTACTATTGAACTCGAGTCTTCTGTCACAATGGAATGATTTTCGACTAAAATTCGAATTAAGAATCCATCACCTCAAAAAGCATGCAACCCCACTGCTACATGTAAACTTGATAAAGGAGATTAGCTGTGCTCAATGACTGCAAGGCGATACTATTGCCGGATTAGTAAAGGAAGGTTACAGATTAGTGCACAATGGGTCAAATTATTTTACACAGCCAATGAGGCCTGAGCCACTTACCAAATACTATCTAATAAAATCATCGGGACTGCCTGAGAAGCTTGTCTTAAGAAGCAAAGAAGCGCACATTGACTATAATCAACAGCAGCCAAACCAACTCCTGTTGCTTAACTTTGCTGATCAGTCATGATTTATACAAACCACAAGGAATGAGCACTTGAAACCTCGTGAAGTTATCGAAAGATATTTCGTGATATGCAAAACCAAATGCTATTTGATAACCTGAGGTCTCAAACCATTAATATGTGGACGAAATGTTCAAACATTAAAATGCTTTTTAAAGAACAAATTGGACTTCGGACAGGTTTGGCGTAATTCCGGAAGCGAACAGGTTTTATCTCAGATACATAAGTATTAATTGGAATTTTAATTTCTACTAATGAAAGATGCTCTTGATATCGCTGTCGTCGGGCGGGAATCGCTTTCTGTGCCATTGAGCTTTTTATTGGGACGACACGACGCCGGTACGACAACGGCCACGGCATCACTGGACGCTTGATTTGATGATATTCTGTTGCATGCTGTCTCACTATGACGACATATCAGCGTCGGCAAAGACATTTCGGTGACGTGCCGACATCTTTATATATGAGTTCTGTACACACGTAAGCTTCCATATTTGAGGATATTAGTTATATATATCGGAGAAGGGTGGAACCTCGACTCCGCTAGAAACCTCTTAAATGTCTCTTCTCTGATTCGACATCTAATACGATAAATAAATTAATTAAATAATGTATAATTAATAATAATCTTATAAATAAATTCAATAATGATATATCAAAACCGTGTCGTATCGTGCCGGTGTTCGTTTAATAATTAAAGAATAGCTGTCGTGTTTTTAGCGCCAGTGTCGTGTCGGTGCCGCGTCGTGTCGTATCGTCTCAATGAAGAAGAGCCCTATTACGTCGATTGAGTAACACTGCTTTCACTGGATACTCGTTACTACAATAGAACACGCAATTCTTTTTAGGTAACTAAGTACCTACGGCTTGTCGATAATTTCTGACCACGTTACGAATGTAACGATCACTTAGTTTCAATCGATCTTGCATCATCATGTACATCCAGTTGATGAATGCCATAATTGGCGGTGGTACTGTTATGTGGAAAGTAATTAAAATTACGATTCCAAAGACGAAAGATGTTACGTGCGTGCTAGGTTTTTTGTAAATACTTACAATATCGTGAGAAATGTTCTTGTACGACAATAGGTTCGGAAAATATGTATATATATTGTACTGAATTTGAACTTCTTATGTTATATTAGAGTCAATTCTTAAAGCCATTTTGCTTATCGTTACGACGCCTTAGTATAAACCTTTTTTTACTCTTGTCTGTTCATCTGTACGGATGACCTTTGGTAACAGCTAGTGAGACCTTTTTAGGAGGATAATTAACTAAATATAAAATACGTTAAAATATGAAAGGTGGCGAATAAATAACTATAGGCACAATTTCTAAATTTGGATCGTAAACTTTGGGGATCAAAATTAACTCGTGTTTTTCGAGCGCTTAATAAACACACGCTCTGTTAAACCAGAGATAATGAATCAGAATTTATTAATAGATAATCTTTGCCACATGTGTCGAAGTAAAGCACCAGATAATTATAGATGTTTGGTACGTACTTACATCCAATTTCTTTTATGTCCGCTGTTCACGGTCGTTAGTTTTTTTATGTGCGAGATGCCTAGAAAGGAAAGAAATTTAAAAACGTATGAGTAATTATACTTTTTACTACTGTGCGTAATATATCCGTATTATGGAATGACTGTCAAAGACTAGTTTTGCTCAATGAAGTCCCACTTGTATAAATTTAAATAAATAAATATTCTTGGTCAGGAATAATTACCTAACACTTATTATTTATACAATTATAATATGATAATATATGAACAAAATACCCGGAAGAATTAGCTTTATGGGTAAACCAACATAATAACTGTTTTTTTGGGACTCAATTAAAATAACATAAAAGTTGAATGTATTTTATGAAACTGTTATAAATTAAGGAAGGCTCGACTTGGCGGAGGCACTGCCGTGCCTCCTGATATCTTTCTCTATTTCTTTTGGTATAGATTCTGAACGAATAATCGATGTTGACGGTATTTTAATTCGAATAGAACACGGTCTTAAGAACAAGGTTGAACACCCCGAAAACATCATTTTTTCCTGCCTGCCTAAAAAATTGGAAGTCATTCACAGGGGCTCAAACGCGGTCGAACCACACGCTGATAAACCCAAACCATAAAAAAGACAGTCTCGCGCAATATTTTATAAAGGCAAAAGTCACACTTGTGTGAATTATATAGAGCGAAGATATGAAAGATTTCCTGAATGTTTGCTGATGCAAACCTTTTATTTGGTATCACATACCTAATAACATTTTTTCAAAAGCTGTCCGCGAAATTGGGACGTATGTTATATGACATACTTACGAGTAAAAATTTGGTGAGTTACATTCGTTTCGTCGGGTACCATTTTTTGTAGTATCAAAAGAATCCATCAATTAGCTTAACGAACATAAAAATCATTTTCTACATAAACGCGTTTGAACGAAAAAGCTCGATGGTTCCGTGACCGCGAAGCATAACAAACTGCTAAAGATAATTGCTTTAATTGGTGAATTCACATCATACATGGAACAAATCACAACCGTGAGTTCCGGATATATCTAATGCACCGCGATTCGATCTACTTGCTCCGTAAAAGTAAAACGAATTAAAAAATGTTTCACCCACAGCGTGGTATCCGTCGATCTGGTAAAAGTATAGTTGAAATGTTAAAAAGAAAGAGTCTTTACACGCGCGATTGCAGTTTAAAATCATCATAACTTAAAATACGTCGTGTTAATTTTTGTTAAGCATTGGAAAGTCATTTTACGCTGACTGATTTCTCAGTTATGTTATAAATTTTGAAAATATTTATTTCAATTGTTTATACAATAATACTACTAGTGTTTAGTTACGCCAATTTACTAAGTCCCTTGGTTAAAAAATGAAAAATGCAACTCATAAGTTTTAATTCAAAATACCTCATGTAAAGCGATCGATGCAACTGAAAAGAGACGTCTTTCCAGAGTATATAATTCTATGTTACCTAAGCAGGTATATACCTTAATTGCTTGCTTTTCATAACTACCCGTTAAATATCAATGCAAATAATGTTATATTGTTTCAGTCACATCGTCAAAGCTATGTAAAATATTTTTATCGGCGATACTCAAACCATTTTAACTTTATATTATTACGACTTGATATTGCCTCTCGAATGCGAATAAAACTCATGTCGATGACGGCAAAATAATTTCACAATAAGCGATTTAAAGCATAAGTGATCAGCACACAGGACATGACAGAGTTGCGTCAATTGCGTTTATTTATTTGATGAGTCCCGGCGATTCGTATGGACTGCTGATCAGGAGTGGCTTTATCAAACGATGCGTCACTCGTTTCCGGTTATTGTTTCTTTTTTGATAAATAAATATCAGAAGCCAAGTTGGTTTGTTTGTTAGGCGACAGTATTCGTAAGACAGAAACTGTTTTCAAGGAATTAGGAGGATACGTGTCTAATCATGCTCAATGCGTCTCTTTGTTAATTCATAAGGAGAATTGATAGCATAAAGGAAAAAATATTTACATGCACATGATAAAGACTAGCTCCTAAAGCAGTTGGGGCAAATATCGGAAAAATGCACCGAAAAAAGAAACTACCTAATTACAGTAAGAAAATCAGTGGCTAACACAGAAAACACTTAGCTACTTCCGATAAAATCATTCACTCGCTTAATAACTCATGTCTGACAGCGAATATTCTAAAAAATAAATCACTCTAAATAGTATCACTAAAATACTTTGACTATAACTGTATACAATTTCTTATACACAAACATTTACTGAATGTAGATATCGTTTTCTGAATGGGATTATGTATTCGCTTATCTTTGTATAAACGTTGTAAATATCTTGGGCATATCTGTTTGAAATCCAATTTTGTGACGGGAAATAGTTGGAGATATCGGCGTACTAAGTCCGATATGTTTTATTGCCTACAATTAATGTCTTCCCGCTTGACGTATTTGATTTACTTACGCGTGATTCGCGCTAAGCGGAGACGCTTCCGACGCCGTTGGATAGTCTTATCGCAAGCGTTAAGTTAAGAGCGATTATTAGTGTCCCTATACGCCTAAACGAAAGATGAAAAAAGAGAAAAAAGTAACGTCGACACCATAAAGGATTAGCATATTAAAATAAAAGTAAAATCTTAAAACTAACAATCCCGTCCCAACAAAAGGACGGCCATTTACAAATAGTGTTACATTGTTTTCTTTGTTTACCCAAGCGAAGCTATTGTCAGGTGTAGAACTTTTATTAAAGCACGTTTTGTAGCAGATCGTAAAAGCTATCGGCGTGTAGGTAGAGGCGCTGCAAGGGCATTTCTCGTCAATGGCGTTGTCCGCCCACGGTGCGCGTGCGCCTTCCGCCCGCCCACACGCTTGTAAATTCTCTGCTTAACTGTACACGCGACAAATTGCCCATGAAGCCCGTGTGATAATCCTTTCATTGTGATTATATGACGCTTTCCTTTTCGCGATTATAGCGTTGTAACCGCCCACTCAGATGCCGGTAATTTGAATGAATAATTTCCAGCTGTTTACCAACACGTCAATGGTGCATGTTACATAATTGTCTTGTTATCGTACATAGGTGACAATGACCAAGTGTGTATTATGTAATCATTGAAGTGTATAAATACTGTACAAAATGTTAGGAATCATTTTTAATCCGCCTTTTTTTATAATATAGGAGTAGCAGACGAGCATACAGTCCACTTGATGGTATGTGGCAACTGCCGCCCATGGACATCTGTAATCAACCCCAGATAGGATTAGATATTCCTACCTGAGGTCGGAAACAAATGCGCCGCTACCCCTGAGGACTAAGCTGGAACGCCTCGGAAAAGTCTGTCTCCCTTACCACACCGTTCAAACCGGAACACAGGAGCGCCTAACACTGCTGTTATTAGGTAGAAATAGGTGTGGCGGTGGTACCGCCGGAATCGAACCACAAAGGGTTCTACCACCTTCATATAATCCACCTATGTTTTACATTGTACAACTACTTGTAAAGTATGTAGGTTGATTCATTCAGTACATAGTATTTCTATTTCCGTACCTTGTCTTCCGTTTATTTAAAGCCAACTAACAGGATAGAAACTCGTCGATTAGGTAAGTACTTATGATATCTGTTAAGAGTAATCTTATCATCCAATTACTTAATCGTTATCATGGCCTGATATATAATGTACCTAAGTTTTCATGTCATTCAGTAATTGAATAAAATTCTTCAAAGGTTAAATATATTGAATTTCAATAACTGTTTGTTTAATAAACATATTTATTTAATAACAAACAATATTTTGCGCTATTTAAAACCAAGATAAGTCCAAGATGTATACTAGAAACACTTAAAGCGCTTTTAAGACTTTTATGGTGTCAATAGTATTTTAAGAGAGTAGTAAACAAGGACATAAAAGCAAAGATTATGTTTCTTATGGATAATATAGATACTGGTGGGTAGTTGGACTCAGGTGGAATTCATAATATGCCTAATGAATTTAAGCTACAACTAATGCCTAAACCCTAATGACACTTGACGCTTATGGATAAACAATGTGTATGATTTTTTTTAGTAGTGAGTAGCAGACGAGCATGCAGTCCACCTGATGGTAAGTGGCCACCGCCCATGGACATATGTAATCAATCCCAGATAGGATTAAATATTCCTACCTGAGGTCGGCCACAGATGCGCCGCTACCCCTGAGGACTAGCTGGAACACCTCGGAAAAGTATGTCTCCCATACCACACCCGTCAAACCAGAGCTCAGCAGCGTTTAACATTGCTGTTATGAGGCAGAAATAGCCGCCGGAGTTACACAAAGGGTGTGTGACTCCGGCCTTCAAAACACACTATGAACGAATTTATAACCACCATGTCCACTACTGACAGTTAGTATTTAACTGCAAGTGGACAGCATGCCCATTTACTCTTTTAATCATATAAAATAACACCAATAGTAATTCAGGTAACGTGAAAAGTATAACGTTTAAAATTCCGTGAAATAGTAAATTCATGAATGTTGCGAAGGTGAACCTTTTATGTGATATCCAATTACACGCACCACTTAATGATACACGATGGCAATTTATTTTTTCCGAGCGTTTAATATCATACAAAGTAACTCATGCAAGAGTTCTCTTTGTTATGAACACAGTCGGAATGATTTGGCATGCTTCAATATTTTCTTTGAGACACTTTGTCGACATTAGTTTGATTGAGCTGGTTACATATTTTTACCACGCTTTTATTAGCTTCACCTGTATGTATGTATGTATGTAATGGAATCTTTAAACTCGATTTTTACCCAATTTCAGCGGTCCGATTAATTTAAAATTTTGAACAATTATCAAGAACCGAAGACAATACAAATTTTGAATAATTTTATCCCATTCTCCTCATCAGGATCGTCAGGAATCAGGATTAACGATTTTCCTTGTGCGATTTTAGCGTGTTTTTTTTTTGTTTTTAAACTATAATTATAATAATATAGAAGTAGCAAACGAGCAGTCCTACTTACCGTATGTAAGTAGGAACTGCCGCCCATAGTCATCTGCCAACAGATCCAGATGAGATAAGAGTCCTACCTAAGGTCGACTACAGATGCAATGCTACCATACTCTAATCCATCATACCATAAAACATCAGCGCTCAACACTGCTTTTATGAGGCAGAAAAAGATGTGGTGATGCCACCGCCGTTGAACCACTAAGGATTCTACCACATTTAACCAAGAATAATATATTCAACTCATAATAGTAACATGTAAATAACTTATAAAAAGTTTTCCACACTATTTTCCTGTTCTCACAAGTGCACGATGAAACATTTCCGTGCACGTTGTTTGAATAGGCAGGTGTTCAAATATCATCTAGTAATATAATTTAAAAATGCATGGCACATGAATTTCAATTCAACTCATAACCATGAACGCTACTTTCTAGGAAAACTGTACACAGTTATAAAGTCCTTGATGCATGCCACATCGTAGGAATTTTGTTACATGTTTATGATTTGTTGTTGTACAGTGCAGCTATTCCGATTAGACTTGTATAAAACTTATTTGAAAGATCGTATTACAAAGACAAAGGAAAAGTTATAAATTGTTTACGAAACCTTTCATAAAACACTTCGATCACGTTCGTTCAGCCAATTGATCTATTTATCAGGAATTGTTAGTATAATTTACATTTAATCTTGTTTTTACATCTTTGTAAATAGCGCTACGTAGTGTCGAACAGACGCTATGATTTTATCTACAAGTCGTTCCTAACCTATTCACATAATACAATTATGGGTGATCGCTAATTCATGAGCTCTTTCCCAGTTCGGAGGACACCTTAAGCCGTTATCCCTATCAACCACCTTACGAGTAGTAATATAGTCGAGTGCCATCTAACTCCGAGACAGAGACCCGTACCCAGAAATAATAGATTAACGAGTGTCCAAGAGTATGGTAAGGGAGACAAACTTATCCGACACATTCCAGTTTAGTTCTCAGGGGTAGCGGCCCATTTTTGGGGAACCTCAGGTAGGTATCGAATCTTATCTGGGGCTGATTATTGATATCCATGGGCGGCAGTAGCCACTTACCCTCAGATGGACTGCATGCTCGTCTGCTACTCTCATATTATATAAAAATATGACGTAATAAGAGTTTTAGTAAAAATTTCTAGTTTTAAATTTTTATATCAAAATATAAAATATGTATGTAAGTACCCAGTGACTACTTGACATCGGGTCGGCTACATTCTTTTTTGCCGCTACTACATAGAAAAGATACAATGGTGTGCAATTTCTTTTTACTTCTTGTTGCGTTTGTTGATTTCAACTATTCATCATTTCTCGTTTGCTGCTATACTTAAGTTAAATTGCCACTCATTTCATTTATTGGTAGCAATTGATCTGTTTCAGACAAGTGTAAAAAATCACTTCTATTATAACAAATTGCTACGTTAATCATACTCAATTGGCCATCGTTTGCAACTGAACAATCTAATAAACGAGAATACCTGATGTGCAACCATCATTTATCATATTGACTTGGCCGATTATTTACACTTTTGATGAGGAAAATAATCTAGCTTTTACTACTTTAATAATTTGCAAACAATATTGTTTGACGAATAACTTACAATCAATACAATAGTTTAAGTGTATATAGTTAATCTAAGTATAACAGTACGGGTAGTTACAGTTAAGTAACTAAGTTTATCTTCGTTACTCTTATTAACTTAATCTCGAAATTCCGATATTTGATACATAAATATTGTTTATAGGTGGTTATAGTAAGTTATATAAAATATTATATTATAAGTAGGTACCATTTATATTATTACAAAAAAATAATTTGTACTTTTTTTTATAATATAAGCGTAGCAGACGAGCATGCAGTCCACCTGATGGTAAGTGGCTACTGCCGCCCATGGACATCTGTAATTAACCCCAGATAGGATTAGATATTCCTACCTGAGGTCGGCCACAGATGCGCTCTACCCCTGAGGATTAAGTTGAAACGCCTCGGAAAAGTCTGTCTCCCTTACACCCTTAAAACCGGAACACAGCAGCTCCTAACACTGCTGTTATTAGGTAGAAATAGGTGTGGCGGTGGTGCCGCCGGAGTCGAACTTCACTTCGACTTCACACACTTCACTTCACTTATCATAACAACCTTTTTAATAACAACAGGCTAAATGTGAAACGGTTCTGTACGACCCTTCAATATAATGTATTTGTATTTTTTTCGCCCAGCGTTAGTAATTCTAATAAAAACTGATTTGTCGGCTATGAAACACAGATTAAACTCTGCTCTATATTCGTATGAGATTTATGTTTATACTATGCTTTGTGTGTTATTGGCACGCACTGTGCACGATTATGCTTTTTGTAGAGTTTCTACCGGAACTAGTGATGTCCGGCGGCTTTGTACACACAAGCTAATATTATGCCTACATATTGTAAACTTATTTGATGGTTGAGGTTTATTTTATCAGAAAATCTCCAATTCGCAGCACATTAAATACTTTTATTCCATTTTAACACTTTTAACAGCCAGCATAGTTTCCACTAAACAACTTATCACCTTGATGGTTAACGTACGACTCCCAAACTGACTACCCGAGCCGACGTTATCACAGACTTTTATAGGGATTTTAGGTGCATACTACCCACAATATAAGTTTATTTTAATATCAAACTACCTATTTTAATATTAATTTTTCAATCATTGCTGTTAAGACGACAACAAAATAATTATTAAATTCGGAAATCATGACATTCGGCCATCCGACAGTGTGTCGCCTCCTGGCACACATAACAATCCCCATTAGTATTATATAAATTTACATCACACAATAAAACTTTCAAACACATTACAATTACAAATAAATGACAACTTCGTTACAACACAGTATTTCATCCCCTACAAATCATGACAATTTGTTACTTTTAAACTAACATTCACTTATAGTTTGATTAATATGCACAATAAGGTTAACGTATACAATAATACGAGTATGGAATGCGTGTAACACAATATATTAAAACCGCAATTTAGGTATTCCCGAAAAGTAGCAAAACGAATGAATAATACCTTGTTTTAAAAACAGTAAATACTCGTTGTTTTTATAATTAAAGAATAACCGCTACAAAATAGTCCTAGCGTGACTAGAACTGGCCTGTACCGCTATGATGTGTGCGAATTGCTTTTAATGTAACTATTATTTGGTAACTTTAAACTTGTTATCGATAATTTTGTAATACATTCGTTCGTTGAATAGTAGTAGTGTCTAGATATTTATTAGTATCGCCAATACCACGTTACTGATATGAGCGATTATTAGCTTTAAGACTGTTTTCTTACAACTGTACGATTATCTGGGAGACATCACTTTTTATTACAAAGTTAGTACGTTATTTATCGATTTACGTACATTACAAAATGTATTGTTTCAGTGTTTTATATTCTAAAAAGTCTTTTCAAGCTCACATGTTGAGTAAACCTACAACGTAGTCCAGAATGTCTACACTCGAATTAGCATAGCATAAACGCGGTATCGCCCTTTGCATGTCATGGCGAGCTCCGATCCTCATAGGTTTCCATTAGCCACTCTTACAAAGCCGCCCCATTGTCCTATTGATGGCGATAAAACATTCTTTACGTGATGGAATGTTTATGTTTCCGATTCCTTCACGCCGCTAGCATGATGATCCTCACTTTTTTATTAGAAGTCATGAGCAATTGCCGGTTATTATAAGGCAATTATTTACTTAATTGTAGGTATGCGGAGTTCTAAGTTACCTAGTTCTCTAGTAATTAATTTATGATCGGTTTTAGCAATTCGGAATAACAAAAGATAGACCAAGCCGCGTTATTGCCAATTTGGATTTTCCTTTTATAGCGTACATTGTAAAGCGAGAATTTAATTGAGATTTGACTTAAGAGGTAACGCATCAGCATGATTTAGACGTACCTATAGATATTAAATACATGTAATTGGACTATAGTATGCTGATATGCACAAATATTCTGTTGTAAAGATGATTTAAATTTGTATCTGATCTATATGGATTATATCGGCCACTTGACATCTGTGGAACGATGTTGGATTTTTGTTACAATATTTTAATCGCTCCAAAAAACCGTTGTCTAGCAAGATGCCGTCAGAATTTAAAAGTAACGTAAACGTGTGGTTTAAATTGAACAATATAAAAGACGTTACGTGTATATTAAACGTATCTTCTTACCTTAAATAATATTCGCGAAGAGCAATTAACATTGAACCGAATTAGCAAACATTTCAACGCTTCAAAGTGTATAAGTAATTTAGGTGATGGTTGCGTCACGCATCAGTTTAATCTCAGTAAATATATTAATATTTCATGATCATCAACATAATTATGTAGATCTGAGGAACACGCATACGATTTAGTATAAATCGTTTTAATAAAATTGTATGTAATACCTAAACATCTACTCTGATGTTAAATAATTAACAATTTTGAACCTAACGACGTAGTGATGGTTGAATTCCGATGACTTAAATATTGGCTTGTACGAGAATAAAATTAATGTTCAATTGAAATTTGAATTGATGCGCACACGTGTAGAAAATACCATAGAATAGGCCGCCTTTCAATCCAATAAATAAATGACGTGTTAATTTTATGACGGAACATAACTAACTTAACTTTTTATTTGATTTTCAGTCAAGCGTCGCCTGCGCGGCCGCAGAGCGTCTGCTCCATGAGAATTCCTGGCATGAGGTGAGTCATCCGCCGTATTTATAAACCTTATGTACTAGCAACTTTACAACCGCATTGAGATTTCTGGTAAATTCAAAGGGCTTAACGCATAAACAGTGTAACATCTGGGGCGTTAGTGTAACGTGCCAGCGCTCGAGTGTTTCGTACTGCGATCTACAGTTTATTCGCGTCTATCGGCAGAGATACGATTTTTGTGTTGGTTTAGTTACGGTTGGAGTTTGTTGCTAGTTCTCAATATGTTGAGGCTTACACCAGGAAATACACTCGCACTTCTCACAAAGGAATTATAAGTAAAATACCTAGACTTAAAACAAATATCTAAATTCTAAACTCATTATGAGCCTGACGAAAACAATTTGCATATTGGAACAGTATAGTAACTCTACGTATCGTTAAGTCATTTGGATAGTCAACTATTTAGTTTCGTGAGTCTGCTATTAGCGAGTAGCGCCGCGCGTATTAGTTAGCGCCCACCTGCCTCGATGTCAATGGCCGTCAAGCACGGTACACATCGGCACTCCATGTCTGTCATAAACAAAGCATTGAGTGTAAACACAACGATTACAACACTGCATTATGAGTCTACAACATTAGGTAAAGATAAATACGACGACTTGAATGAAAGTGAAAATTAACTAATACTAAGATGAAATGATTCTTAATATACGATATATACGCCAAGGATAAATAGGTTTTTGGTGACGGTGAAATATGAAATATCGTTTTTTTTTATTTCATATTATTTCAAAGAATATAAAGCAAACTAAGTATATCTAAATAGAGACAATATTATTTATAATAAAAACACTTCAAATAACTTGTACTTGTATTGCATGATCGTAATATTTCTAACTTTCCTTTAAATGTGACATCTTCTCTATATAAAGAAACAAAATACTCTCTGATTAGGTACATTCTTAATTCCTCACTATTCATATTCTTTAACAAATCCGTGCAAAAAGTAGTTTTACGTGAAATTTAAAATTCTGTGAATACCTCAAAAATGAAACGCTTTGAAGCTCTTGAATCATCTCCGACGGTTGCGTATTTGAGCCGGCTGTATTTTCCGGTAGCAAAATACTTAAGTACCTTCTTAGAGGTAATGCGGGTCTTCGCTGGCGCCATTAAGAAGAACGTAATTACTAAGCACATAAACAAATCGGGCTCAGGAATGGAGGCTTGCACGGCATCCCTACACTCACCCGCTAGGAATCTTAAGTGTGGGGTAATCTAGAAATCTTGTGCCAGCAAGATTCGTGGAGGCTGTCACGACGACGCGTTTTTGCTGAATGCCTTGGAATTATAGCATTACTGAGCTATTTGCTGTTTATCCTGGGTGCATCTAGGAAAATAAACGCAGTCCTTGATTTCAAATATAGCAAAGTTATTTATATGTAAAGGGTACTAACGATACGCGGTTTTAATTCCTTTCGTTCGTTTTTCTAAACATACAATCTTGAAACATTTAACGCCCATATTTGATAAAGCCTTTAAGAAAATATATTTTTTAAAGCCCGATAAATGTTGGTTTTGAAAATTTTACTAAACTTAGTAGGTCGTAAGCAAATCTTGTTTTTAAAGTTTTTGTTTTATGATCCACTTTATTACTTCTTTGATCACCCTCTAACACAAAAGGAATGCTGCCCGGCCACATATTATAAAATGAACAAGAGGTTACTGCAACATATCTAGGTATGTACTTAATTATAACGCACGTTACCACAACTTGCCACCGCACATACATAGGTAAGTCTCTTGCAAAACGGTTAAATTTGTTTTACACAACACAATTGATTTAAAACGATAACGACATATTAGTGTCGTGTTACTTTTTTATTCGTTTTTTATTTTTCGATTTTTAAAGATAGCTTCGTATACACACGCATGTGCTTGTACATTCGTATATGATTTTTCTCTTTGGACAATCCATGGACAATCAAACTTTAATAAAAACCCGTTAAATCCAAAAGTGTAAGATAGTCTTCGGGGGTAGCAAAGCATCTGAGGCCAACCTCACGTAGCACTCTTATCTTATCTGGTATGGATAACAAATGTCCGTGGGAGGTAGCGACCACTTACCATCATGGTGCATTGCATCCTCTTTTGATACTTGTGTTTTGAACGAACAAAATGTTCGGGTTAATAATCTGGTCATTTATTAAAAAAACGTTTGCTAAGTAAATGATAACAACAACACCCAAAAAATAGAATTAAATTAATATGTTTTCAATCAACGTAGCCGAAGTCGAGTGCTCCGGGCATTGATTTTGAAACTACTTTGTAAGCTGACCGCACCACACCATTTCCGTGGCAACAGAGACAACAGCCACACGATAATAAATTTTTATTTCCGATGAGATAATTAAAAGTGGTCGTACCGTGCTTTAAATATCCCATAAACGTTGCCGTTAGATCGTAGTTTAAAGAGGTAAACTTTTATTACTTGATGTTATTTAATTTTATTACGTTTTTGTATTCCTACTATTTGGGTTTAGATAAATTGTAAATCAGTCACTTGTTTTGAAACAATCGATTAATCGTTCGTAAGTGATTTTCGTTAATCTTAGGAACGCCGTTGTCGACTCATTACTTTCCCACTGCTGGGCACGAGTATTATTATAGAGTAAGAGACTTAAACATAGTCCACTACCACCACGCTAGACATCTTTATACCAATTTCTTTTAATGAATTTTCAGACGCGCAGGTATCCTCGCGGTGTTTTTTCTTCAGTGTTAAAACAAATGATAATTAATTTTATATGCTTACATAGCGTCGAAAAGTAAGAAATGCGTAGGATTTAACCTTCGTAGCTCCAGACTGAGAAGCCGAATTTATAACCACTGGGCTAGGAACATGACTCAATATAGTAGCTACCTATCATTGCAATAGTATCTGGTCTACATAAGTGGTATAATTTTATTATAGTGAATGATAAAACCTTACCGACTGCACTACCGTGTGAGAGGTACGTAATGACGGCTATCATTACATTAATTACGGAATGCGAAACGCATTATGCATAATTATGTATAGTTATGCGGACACTTTTCCGCTTCATATAGGTATAACTTACACAATATTTTCTTAAATTATTATATTTTCTATATACATACTTAAAATGTCCGATTCCGTAAAGTCCTTTCAACCTCATAAAAATACGCATAAAAAATAACACTTTGAGAACGGGTAAATCGAAAGGCTTAAAGTGGCTACATAATTATTTATCATGCCGTTTATAATATTATGTACAGAGAATAACAATGAATATAACTTACCATACCGAGAACAGGATGCTATAGTAATTACAATATGACTGTCCATAATAGATTTCTTGAATGGAAAAATAGTGCGTTAGAGAAGCAAGCCGTATGACTAGTTTGTAATAGGGATGACGAGTCTTCCCGAAAAACTCCACAAAAATATAATAAATGTAAAATGTCCACAAAAATATCAAGGACTAGAGGATCGATTGCATAAAAATCGACCTTCAATTCGTCTCCAGACCACCCGACTAGCGCGCTATCCAGACAGTTGGTTAACGTAAATATAAAACAAACCAAAAAACTTTTTATAAATCACATACAATACAACTGAAATGCCTTTTCTGGTATCTGAAATCGCTTTCAGATATTGTGACGATGCTTGTTCGATTCATTGCTTATTATATACTAAAAAATCGTTATTCTCATTTAAAAAATAGATTCGAGTAATCGATCAAAGAGTGACATCCCTAGTACACAGCTAGTTATTAGAGGACTAGTATCTCGGAACCACATGGATTTCCGGCGATCCCGTCCGACCACTACTATTGACACTCATTACGATGACTCACACGCCCCCACAGTATGATAAATTAGCATAAACGTATAGTAAGAAAACTAAATTATATCTCCTTATTTAAGTGAGTGTCAATCAAAGAGGTACCTGCCTAATGATAGTTCGGTTCGATCAACATCCTTACATATCACCGTTATTTGTCCTGTTTCCATCGACAGACTTGATTGCCTGTATTTATTATTTTAATAGCATATAGCGAGTATTACTAAACGCAGTCGTTTAAATTGTAACGTTTTGTAGTGGTAAATAATGTTGTTATAGAAAGGTTATCCATAGATCTTAACTATGGGTATGAAAAATGCAATATTTCGACGAAGAAAATTAATATTTTTTTACAGATTTTAATCCAAATTTTATTAATATTATAAACTATTATTTATCTTAGCTATTATTAGAATTAGTACCTAATATTAAATTATTATTACTGTATTCGCTTACAGACATTAATAACAATACATAATGGGCTAAAGTTGAAATACATTTCTCAATATATTATTTCATAAAAAATCAGCAGATTACGTCTATTATTATATTGTTTAATTTATATGCTTCTCTGAGTTTAATATTTTATATTATAAATAAGTATACTTTCGTAATAAAACTGACCCAAGATTTAATGTAATAAATATAATTAACAAAATAGCCAGTTTTGTAATACTTATAAAGTGTAATGTTTAACTTACCACTTATTGTTACTTAAACCGTGATTTAGTGGAAATCGGTTAATGCTTAATTTTTTATAACATACGAGTACTTTACACAAGCCTTTACACAAGTTAGTATAAGTACATCTATTGAGGGAAATCGATTAAAATGTAATTGAGAAGCAATTATAGGTAAACGATGTACGGTATTGATTACGTTTTTATGCGTTCATAGTTCGCTAAATGAGGCACCAACAAAATATTCTATATTACACCATTTACCAAGATTAAATGGATTTAGGTAACATAGGCATTATTACCGTCATTAATAAGATAGCAGTACACACAAGAAATCTTACGGTATAACGACTCGTGTTATGAACAAAGACTGTCTCGATTTACGTAGTTTCGTAAAGTGGGAAAATTCTTCCTTGAGGAGCAAGTAGTAAGTAAGTAAGCTGACGGCTGAAGTGCCATCCGCTACGCTTTGAGGTTCTCTGTACTCTGCTGTACTCGTATGGTGTATACTTATCAGTATGTCTTATTTAAGGTTTATCATATGTAGAGTGTTTATCATGTTATTGCCTTTATTTTCTATTTAACCTTATTAGCGTTATGCTCTCATCAAGTTAACTTTTATATTTAAATTTCTACAGAGAAATCTGGACAGATCTTTAGACCGTGGAAACGGAACCGTTTACGGACAAGTTTGTGCGTAAATACACTACTTATAAGGCTACATTAAACCAAAATAAAAATAAGTATTTTGAATTCCTCAGAGCAATCTGCGCGTGCGGTGTGGCGCGATGGTTGCGTGATCGGTCATCATGCGCCTCTTCCGCGGGCCGAAGCGCAGGGAAGTGACCGGGCCGCCGGCCGTCGCGACGCCGTCTCCGCGCCGAGACGCCGCCGCCGGGCCTCGAGCCCCACACGACTACACGCTCGTCACCGCACTCCCCGCCATGGTCATGGAGGACGATGTTAAGGAGATGAAGAAAGGTAAACAGAAGTATAAATGTAGACAGTAATACAACCATGCCTAAATAAATAAACGAAATATACTCTGAAAGGAAGATCATAATTAAACTTAAAGCGATATTATATTTTGATTATAACCACAATCAATTCCATTGCGGTGAACTTCACTGGTAAACATATTATTTTTATTTTATTACAGTGTTTGCTACGTGGGGTCGCCGAATGGGGAAGAAATTAGATATGTTGAAGAAAACGGATGTCAAAGAAACGCTTGAACAGTCACCAACCCCATCAAATGAATCCTCAGCGGAAGATTCTTTATCAAACGTATCGGGACAATACAGGAAGAAACCAAATTGGAGAATGGGTCGAAGCAGTTCTGATTCAGCGTCTTTAAAGAAAGAAAACGACACTGACTCTATACGGAGCGGTTCGAGGGATAGATCTCCAAGCCCTTTCAAGTCTTTCTTTCATCGGATGGGTTCGACCGGAATGTTAAATTCATCTAAATCCCAATCCCTCAATAACCAGAAAGGTCATGAAAATTATCCAATGGCAAATGGTCCAACTCTCTATCGAAGTTGTTCAACTTCACATCTATCTACCTACGTTAAGGCTGATGATCCGTCAGATGATATAGATTTACAAAATACTAATAATGAAAATAAGACTTCTCCTTCTAAACAAAAGCATCAAATATTATTGTCTGACGATACTTTAGTGGGTTCTTCTACTAAAGCTATTAGTTGTGATAATATACCAAAACTAGATGGACAATCAGGCAATGGTACATGTAAGAAGCCGAATTTTCCATATGCATTTTTGAGATCCAAATTATCGGTGTTACCAGAAGAAAACAGTATAGCGTCTCAACATAGATCAATTTCAGTAAGACAAAGCTTTTCAGAAAGGATAGACCGAAAGTCACCGAAATGTCGAAGAGATAGAATGTTTATGACAGCATGTCGATCAGAAGAGAGATACCAAAGCAGTGATAATATATCCGTCCCCGAAGATAATATGCTTGTTAATTCTTTGACGCACAATGCCGATTACTCTAGAAACTCGATGAGAAGCATTAACGAAATTGACGGTGCCATCTACCCTTGTCGACGTAATGATGAAGTTCCTCGTAGATCATCTATGATTTCACAAAGAGCGCCTATTGATTATGATCCGATGCTAATACCTAGAAATAGGAACAGTTTGCCGGTTTATGAATACTGTTCATATGTGGGTTCAGCGCAAGACCTAAAAGCTGAGTTAACATCTTCTTCTCAAAGTATACATCAAGAAGTACTTCAAGCTCACAGATTAAGTAACTACGTAAGCTCAAATGAGTCTGGATACGACAGTGACGGTCGGCCAACTGATGAACACAGCAATCATTCACCTCCTGGTTACTCAAGTCATTTTTCGTGTGGAACACTTCGTACAGAGTCAAATATGAATATGAGTAGTAAAGATGAAATTACTCATGGAACTTTTTCTAGACAGTTAAGCTTAAATCACAAAATAAACGTGAGCAGAGTTCATGTTCCAGCTAGGCGAAGTTCTACTCCATGTGCTTTATTTCCTTTGGAGAAAAGTACTCGCACCGAATACGACCATGATGATGAAGAGAATATTAAAATTTCCAATATTAACCACCATAAATCCATCGATTACAACGATGCTAAGCCTCCGCCTTTACCAAAGAAAACATTAAATAAAAAGCCGCCGTACATTTATAAGACTATTACACTAGATGAACGCGTGCAAACAAGAAAAATTAAATTCTTACACTCACAACTATTACCAATAGAACATTCTTCTACGCCAAATCTTAACGAAAATGTTTCATCAGCAGAAAAATTATCTCAGGTGCACTCAATTCCAGAAACAGACATACTCGGAAGGGGGCCTTGTACAAAGCGATTTAGAAAAATACGATTACTCAAATCAAGATTAGATGAAAGTTTAGGAGTCTACCTAGCTCAACATCGAGTTGACTTTGACAGTGGGGGTTCAAACTACGAAATTCGGTACATCGTTGTAAAACTTGACTTTGATGGTATAGCGCATAGGGATGGTAGACTTCGAATAGGTGATGAAATAGTAAATGTTAATGGTAAAGTTCTTAGAGGATTATCATCTTTAAAAGAGGTTCAACATATTGTCAATTCCTGTTCATCGGAAGCCACATTTGAAGAAGGAGCTCTTTTTCAACGATATCAAGTGGATCTAGTTATGGCACATGATGAAATTACACCTATTACGTTGAGTCGAATAATAAACAGCCAACCCGTAGAACAACATCTTACACAAACAATATCAAGTGTGCCGCCTGATATTATTTCACAAACAGTGCATAAACCAATATCTTTAAATCAAATAACTATTGAAACACATTTTCCCAGTGAAAATCAATATTATAAACAGAATGTTAGAAATACCAATGGACGATCCCATGAACGATCTGAGAATAACCAAAAATGTGAATTTGGTGTTCAAGGCAGCAATAATCCAATGTTATCAAACCAAAAAAGTGATGATGAGAAATTATTAGAACGCCATGGGTACTCACAATCACAAGCGTCATTACAAAATATAACTAATATAGAAGTTTCGATGAGGTCCTCACCGACCCTGAGAAATATAAATAGCAACAACTATAGACCTATATCCATCCATAGCTCACGACCACCAGCGGTAGTAAATCAATATACAAGTAGCGATAATGCTTCGAATGAAATTAAAGAAAACTCATCGCATTATATTAAACATGTACCAAGGCTATACCAAAACAGATCATTTGAAAGCATTCCAGAACAGTTACGAAACAGTAGTCGAAATCGATTTTTCAGCAGAGTCGGATCACAAAGATGTTCTCCTAACTATGGCGCTCACGTATCAAGACAACAAGAATATAATGCTGCCATTCAACATGATACCCAACACTATGCCACTTCACATAGCACGATACACAAAATCGAATTTTGGAAAGGTCAGGGTCATAAGAGCCTCGGGTTTAGTATTGTTGGAGGAACAGATTCGCCAAAAGGACAAATGGGAATATTCGTAAAAACAGTCTTTCCCAACGGACAAGCGGCTGACAAGGGAACTGTCTTTGAAGGTACCCCTAACTTTACTTACTACTACTATAATATACTTTGTTAATGTGTTATATTATGTTGATTTCATTATTTAAAATTACAAATGCATTTTCTCAGGTGACGAGATCTTGTCAGTAAACAATGTGCCGACACGTGGACTGAGCCATGCTGGGGCCATATCGCTTTTCAAACAAGTAAAGGAAGGAAAAATAGAACTGACGCTTTCAAGAAGAAGGTATGGTATATAATATACAACTATACTTTTCTCAGTATTTAATTAGGTTTCTACTTAAACAAATGTAAACAATAATAATTGGATTTCTTGTATTTTCAGAGCACCTAGGTCAAGATCCGTGGAACCTCTTGGCAAATTTCGAAGTGACAGTAAAAGAGACTAAAATGAGAAGAACCCAAGAAATCCAAAGAAAGCAAGATTACATATTTTATCATGTGCAATAATATTCTTTTATTATATCGAACTGCCAAAGGCGAATGTTAATACATTAGAATTCCTTTCACGAATATTATAGATCCATACTTACAGTACGTAGTACTCTATTTGCATCTATGTATGTCGTTGCGACAACGAATAATTTAGTTAATATTTATTTGGTAAGTTATGTAATTATATAATCTATACAATCGAAATATATGTAATGGGTTGTTGTATTATAAAGTAATATCATAAGACTTAATTCGACGAAGCCGACCGTCGTCTCCGTACGACTAACATTTATTGTTATTAGTTTAAGCTAAAAACCTAGGTGTTTATTGCTAAAGTATATTTGTTAGCTCTGTAAAAACTAAGATAAGACTGTATCTATAACTCAGCTTATATTATTGTTGTAGTATTAATAGTTACTCGTTGTAATACCGTTAGTAATGCTAGATCTCGTTATTTGCTGTAATTCATATGTTTATACTCGAGTAGGTGCTAAAATATCATCGACATTCGCCTCTAACTATCATTTAACAAAACAGACTTGTCTGACTAACACGACAATTTATAGACTGATATTTGATTTCATTAATTTGTGTACCTATACAACTGCCAAAGTTTTAGACTTAATAATTAAAATCTCTTAGATTTCAATGTAGGCTTTATTATTCTTGGGAATAAAATCATTAAGTAGAGTAACTCCAATTGTAAAGCGGACTTATTCAAAATGTTAATGCTTCATGGTTTTATTCGAAAGACAAATAGAAGAAAATAAGTGATTGAACCTACGATTAATCGAATTTATATGAAAACGAATGCGATATCGAAATTCATTCATTAATCTGAAGTCAATAATATCAGCGAATCCTCCGTCCAGTATTGTTAAACGGTCAATTAATGTTTTGTTACCCGTTGCGGAGATTCCATTGTTTAGAATTTCTTACAAAGGTTGACATTATGGAACCGCCGATCGAAACCATCTTCAACCGGCCGATTTTAAATTTTGTACAGTTTTCAAAGTCAGTATTGTTTAGTATGCTAAGATAAAGTACGTGTTGTATATAAAATATCGCAATACCTCTCGATGCTTCCATGTCTTTACTCAAAAATAAAAAACTTATTTAAAATAGTCAAAGCATTTTATTAATAAAACACCTATAAAATAAATATGACAAAACAAGAAACAAAAATACTGTACCGATTCACTTCAAATAAATATTGACTTGAAAAAGATAGTCACACGATTTGAACAATCTCAACAAAATTCATATAAATATGAAGGTGGTATACTTCTGTCCGTTTACTTTATATCGCACAAAATCGCCACACCTCGTAGAATCCAGTGATCAGGGTTTTTGATGGTTGGCAGCCACAGTGGTGTGATAAAAGTTAGTCCAGTACGACAGGGCTTCTTGTAGACAGGACACTGGAAATCAAACAAAATCTTATTTCCTCGAAAAGAGACGCTTAAATAGTAGATAACGACATAGCTACTAAGATTCCCTGCATCGTGGGTGCCATAGACATACAAAAACGAATACACAAACACCCAAATCTTATAGATATCCAAATTAATCATTCAGATGTCTGTCTGGCCCGAAATTGAACTGTGAACTTTTGAGTCTGAGACCGCTACACTGCTGTTATTATGGAGAAAAAGATACGGCGGTGGTGCCGCCGGAGTTGAACCACAGAGTGTTCTACCACCATAATAATATGCATTAGGTACCTGATAGAGCTTAGGGTCCTTAGGTGCTGTGGAATTGATAGCGTAGACGTGCACAACAGGTAATGCAGTATACAACACTTTCAACGTAGATTCACAAAGACGCAAGTTACGTCGATCCCAGCCCGCACCGTCCAGGAACAGTCCGTGGATAAATACCCCTTCCTAAAAATGTATGTATGTAATGTATGTAAAATTCGTGGAGTATGAGTTATGAATTTAGTGGTAGTACCTAATAAGAGCAGTTTAGTAGCATAAAAATCTTCTTCATGAAAAAAGGACTAAAATATGTAGATTGTAGGTATGCCAAATTTTATTACGACGACGATTTACTACGATTTTATTTATTAAAAGGTGTATGAATTTAATGATTGCATACATATTATGTATAATATACCACCATTTATTGTTTTAAATGGAAATAAAACCACTCAAGAAAAGTACGAAATGTATCTAGTACAATTTAGTAAAAAAATATTTTTTTAAATGTGGGTACTATATAATAGTGTATAAGTAATTCTCTGACATGTAGGTTAGATGTTAGTTGATCTGGCACGTCACTCTCAGTGTAGACACTGTGCGGGTAGGACGTGTTGTGGACCGATCTGAATTGTATTTGTGGTAACCGAAACAGTACCAGTACGTTACAAACTACAATACTACTACTACTTTGGAGATTGTATCGTCATGGAGAAGAAACAGTAGCAGAAACTATAAACGTAAGCATAATAATTATTATTTTTTTAAATAGCCATTATTTATATACGAATAATTACTTAGACCTGAACTATCATAAAATCACTATCATCATCATCGTCAACAACCCATTACTGTCCCACTGCTGGGCACGGGTCTCCTCTCATAATGAGAAGGATTAGGCCGTAGTCCACCGCGCTGGCCAAGTGCGTATTGGTAGACTACACATACGTTCGAGATTTTTTTTTGTTATTAATCTCTCGGGTATGCAGGTTTCCTCACGATGTTTTCCTTCACCGTTTAGCAAGTGATAATTAATCTCTAATAGCACATAACTTTGAAAAATCAGAGGTACGTGCCTGGGATTTGAACCTCGAACCCCTCGATCGAGGGGCCGAGTTTCTTAACCACTAGGCTATCACTTGCTAATTACCATATTATTGGAAAATTATACAATTCGATTATTTTACGGATATAATATAATTAAACATGAACTAATTAAACTTACTGGTGGCGGAGCTTTGATTTCTTCATAAGTGTATTTCGTGACATCATTGTGTAAGGCGACCATGTCGAGAGCCCAACCTTTATGGGCTCTTGTTACTTCCTGTCTCATGGCCGTTAGGAAACCTAGGAATTAAATTAATATTAACCTTCGATATTACGTTTACAAAATTCCAATTCGTTCCTTTTTATATATCTCACTATGCCTTACATAAAATTCTATACTACTACTAATATTATTACAATGACTATACAATACATTTAAATACCACAATATAAATTACCGCGTGTTTGCATCTGCAAGGCTTAAAAGTAATCAATTAATGAATTGGCTTGAGTTTTTACACAATATTGCATTTTTTTTAATATAGGAGTAGCAGACGAGCATGCAGTCCACCTGATGGTAAGTGGCTACTGCTGCCCATGGGCATCTGTAATCAACCCCAGATAGTATTAGATATTCCTACCTGAGGTCGGCCACAGATGCGCCGCTACCCCTGAGGACTAAGCTGGAACGCTTCGGAAAAGTATGTCTCCCTTACGACACCCTTCAAACCGGAACACAGCAGCGCCTAGCATCGCTGTTATTAGGTAGAAATAGGTGTGGCGGTGTTGCCGCCGTAGTCGAATCACAAAGGGTTCTACCACCTTCAATCTAGATAAGACCTTTTTATATCCCTCTTTTTAATCCCAAAGTTTCCACGAAAATGGATATTATTATTTACGCCCCCGATACTGAAATGTATACCCGATTGAGCTAAAACGAAGTGTGACTGAAACATAATTAGGTACAAATAAATAAGGAAGAAATACCCTGAGGGTTAAAGAACCCAGTCATCCAAAACGAGTAAGGTCTCATCTGGAAGCACCACGACGAAAACTGAATGTTTCTCTCCAAAAACTCTGTGAACCAGAAGCCGAGCGTGGATGACGACCATGAACTTCTGAGCCAAATGTTTGGTACCTTCGCGTCATAAATATTATCCAGGGAATCTCGTAGCGCCTGGTGGAAGAATATGGGTTATATTTGAATCATACATTATTTCTACCTAATAACATTAGTGTTAGGCGCTGCTGTGTTCCCGTTTGAAGGGTGTGGTAAGGGAGACAGACTTTTCCGAGGCGTTCCAGCTTAGTCCTCAGGGGTATCGGCGCATCTGTGGCCGACCTCAGGTAGGAATATCTAATCCTATCTGGGGTTGATTACAGATATCCACGGGCGGCAGTAGCCACTTACCATCAGATGGACTGCATGCTCGTCTGCTACTCTTACATTATAAAAAAAAAAACAAATTCATCGTCATTAACTCATTAGAAATATTTTATTGTCTCACTACAATTAGAGGA
Organism: Epargyreus clarus clarus; assembly: GCA_014595695.2. NCBI lineage: Eukaryota > Metazoa > Arthropoda > Insecta > Lepidoptera > Hesperiidae > Epargyreus > Epargyreus clarus. Next base: position 1,706,676 of record JACTTY020000060.1, on the reverse strand, counting down.
AACCTATTTTTGACACAATTAATTAACAGCATACAGTAAGTAAATTGTACCATTTCTTCCTAAAAATATACATTTTATCGAATAATTACCTCATTCATAATAATCGTTCCGTCAATGGCCAGCAGCAAATCTTTCAACGTGGTCCTCACCAGCGATATCACCTTTTGCATACGATCGATCTCTTGTCTCAAAAATATTACCATTGAATTAAGGATACCGTAATATCTCAACCTAAAAATAAATATCATATAAGTATACTTTCTTTTTATAAATTTCGAAAATACTTATAATACAAGTATTCCGAAAATAATATACCTTTCTTTAACTTCATGAGGATCGAAGTTCGGCGGAACTTTCTCAAGCATTTCTTTACTCTGTCTATAGACAGATGCTTCGCGAGTTTCGCCGCCTCCAGAGCTAGATTCCTTTGGCTGGATGGAAAGAATTGTGTCCAACAATTCTTGGGTCATATTACGTTGGTACCTATGAGATTAAATGGATACGTTAAAAATGTCAGTTGCTTGCAAATATCATGTCCAATACTTTCTCTACCAAGCATTGCCCTGAATACTCATCCTGTTGAGTAATGCGGTAAATTACACACGATCCTTGCAGCAAAATCTTTTTACTGTGATTTTTTTAAATGCTACACTAATTTATTGAAATCAAATCACAAAAAAATGTACGCATCTTACAATAAATCCCTAATTCTTAGATAATAGAAAAACAAATAATCAGCATACGTAATATCAGCATTAGTGTGAAGACCATAGGCTTGTGGTGGATCAACAGTCTTCATCTTTTCAATCTCTTCAAGATATTCGGGTATATTCTTAAACTTCATTATACCATAGTTCTTGTAGAATTGGAACTCGTCCGAGAACAACTGATCAGTGAACCATACTCTACAGAATGTACCGAGAAGGCGATTGTCGTAGTCGTCAGTGACTCTTCCACCGTACTGCACTGCAGACACCATGTACCTAAAGCATGATAAAAGTTTAAGTCTTCATGATTACTAAACTGATACTACCAAAAATATAGATACCAATGGCCCCAAATGAAATAAAAAAATATCAAATATCCAGAAAATCTGTCCGGAAACTACACTAACCAAAAGGTACTAAAATTATTTAATACCACATACCAGCCCATAATGGTTTTATGTTCAAAAATAGTAAATCCTTATTATTTAAGGAGACCCGTGCCCAGGAGTAGGTAAGATAGTCATAATTAAACGACGAAAAATATAGCATTTAAACAAAAAATACCATTGCAATACTTCTTACCTTACTGTAGTCCAGCTTATAAATTGCCCAGGTTCCAAAGCATCAAGGTGGTTTTGCACAAACATGCAAGAAGCCAGCCAGTCCGCAGAATTAAATTCGTACGGGATATTCCAACCAAGAGGACCGAATTTTCGTCTCTCTTGTACAACGGTGTGTAGGAAGGATATAGTGTATATGAGGGGTAAATAGAAGGGACTGTCACTGTAGTCTAGGAAGTCTTGGCTCATGGAATCATAGGTTCTCATTAGACCAGCTTTGATGCCTATAATTATAGGAAAATATAAACAATCAATTAAGAAGACTTAGTTGGAATTAATGTTAATTTTTTTCTGCTATTAAAACAAACTTACCTGAAGGAGGCTCGCAAGTATATTTTATCGACATTTGCAACATAGTAATGGGAAATTTGGGATGGACTTCAGTTGTAATCCAGAGCCTAAAATGACGTGTTTTAAATTAGTCTAAGACATACCTATTAACGCTTATTACTTAACAAAAATACAAAAAATTTAAAAATCGCTACAAGACATTTAGTTAATCTTAATGTTAAGTTCAATTTTATTAAGTTCTCAAAACGTTGACACACCCTGAGTCTCATAAACCGTATCCAATACTAATATGAACAGCAAAACTGCTAATACCTTTACGTATTTCAAAATTTTGAACCGGCTGTGGTCCTGATCACTCACAATACCATTAAATTTAAATGATTTCAATTGTATGGTACTGAAGCACAATTGGAACTTATCGTCTCTGGGAATTTGTTTATAAAAAGTTATATATAGAAATCTCACCGAAAAGTTTCATGCACTTTTTCCGGTTCTTTTTCTAATTCCCCAAATTGTTCCATAATCTCTACCATGTATTCCAATCCCAAGTGACAGTTTTGTAGCAATACCCATAAGCCCTAAAATAGAGATACACGACAACTAACCTATAATATTTCGTATTTTTTGCTTAAGTACTATTTTAATTATACTACTATTAAGTAATATTTAGTCAAAAATAGACTAATCTTAAGATAATGTATCAAAATTAATTTAATCCAATTTCTAGTAGGCAGAAAATGCGAAATTTCAATCTTTGGCAGGCAAAACTTTGGATAGATTGAATATTAAAAACGCGTGTAGTCCTTAGGATAGGATTGAGACATCAAAACCCTAATTCTATAAGAAGTTGGTTACAAACATGCATGGGTGGAAATGACACTATCAGGATTGCATTGCTCATTGGCTTCATTCTTATTCTAACCTACCTCTTTCAAAGCTCGATCAATAAGCTTCCTGGCATGAACCTCTTGTCCTTGGCCCATAGAAATAGACGAACACAAACACTCTAGACGCTTTGCTGTAGTTTCTATAGATGGTGTAGGATCTGAACCCATCGCCAAGAACCCTATCAGCGGTACTAAAGGCCGAGACTCGAGGACCATTTGCTAGAACAATATTTAAGAAACGTCACATTTCAATTTCCTAGTTGAAAATGTTATATTTAAAAATGCTAACTGATTGTATTTGTAAATTAAAAAATTGCTATCAAAAATTACCTCGTAGTTGACGATGACCGCTTCAGAGAATCTAGCACCCATTGAGTATACAACGTATTTCCTGCAATCATAGAGCATCGGGTATTAATGTCTTCTTAAATCATCTTTTATTGGTTACATTGGCAGGTTCATCATTATTCACAAGTATATCCAGCAGGAATAAAATAATTTTCTTCTTCTTAAATCATCATCAACCTATTATTGTCCCACTGCTGGGCACGGGTCTCCTCTCAGACTTCTCATTCTGAGATTAGGCCATAGTCCACCGCGCTGACCAAGTGCGTATTGATAGACTTCACCTCTCAGGTGGGCAGGTTTCCTCACGATGTTTTCCTTCACCGTATAGCAAATGATAACTAATTTCTAAATCGCACATAACAAAGGTGGATGGTATCAGAGGTGGGCCTGGGATTTGTACCTCGGACCCCTCGATCGAGAGGCCGAGTTTCTTAAACACTAGGCTATCACTGCTATAATATCCTGCTGCTGCTTTAATAATCCATGATATTCTAATCCGGATGTGGCAGTAAGATTTGAGTCTCACTAGTTGCGATCTTATGACATACTCATCAACCCAATGTTCTAAATTGGAAAATGAATCTCTATTGTTACTTACAAGCTCTGCGCCAATGTTCTATCTGGACACCATGAACGAACAATTAATAGCTTCCTAAACACATCCATACTATTGTATCCATCAGGTAAGGGCTCATCTTCGGGAGCTTCTTTGTCGAACCTTAATTCGAGCAAACGTAACGATAATTATAAAAAAATAATAATTATAATGCTAGACGCAAACCCATCCTGAAATCCAGCCCACAAAGAGAAGAGATTCTTCAAACAGGAAATTGAAAAATGTGTTTTTACACATTTTCACATACTATTTATTTCACACCCTTCCTTAGAAAACAGTGATAAAAATTTTGGATCCTAGCTGACCTTTGTTTAATCTCGACTTCCTTGACGAAAGCTACATGTGCATATGACAATATAAAATAATGTATAGCAGACAGACAAGTTAATATTTTACTATCCTGTCATTAAGATGTCGATATCATATGAAAAATCGCACACGCGCCTAAGAACTTTTTTCTACAATAACTTACCATTGCTTCCATCCTTTTTCATTATTCGTGACTTGGTTGAGTATATTACTGAATTGTCTAAGCCCGGACAGTTGGACCAAGTTCAACCACGACATGTCCGTTACCCATTTGAAAGGTTTCGGAGGACAAGCATTTAAATCTAAAGCTGCTCCACCTAAGTAAAGATATATTTGTTTAACTGGATACAATACTTCATTATTAATTAAGAGTTGGTCAACCTAATCGAAATATATTTTTAATTTTTAACAATTATTTTTACTAAATAGTTTGGTATTATTTACTACAACTTTAATTAGTACATCTACCTTATGAATATTGCGTTATAATGTTTTTGTATCTTACGAGTATATTACAATATAAAATTTTATGTCTTCAAAATCTACATCATTATTACATGTTTGAAGCTTAGAATTTAACGCACAATCATTAATGCTCACCCTTTATAAATGTTTGGAATTCGTCGTATGAAACGAATTCTTTCTGCAAATCTATCTTCAAAGTCAGCAACAGTGTAAATAAATACTTGTGTTTCTCGTAAAAACCTCTGCTTATGTACTTAAATACGTCGAACGTCTGAAATATTTACAAATGTTAACAATGAATAAAATAATACTTGTACAATTCCTACCTAAGATTAATAATCATGAGGAATATATTTTCTTCTATTTACATTATGAGACATATCGAGATTTGATAAAGAACTAAATTTAGACAACTACCGCTCTCAAAACTCCCATATAATACTTATTGACTACGTCTTTTAGATAAAGTCTATTAAATACTACCCTTTGGTTCTGTTCCTGATACAATAGTAAACATTGCATGGAGAAGCAATTAAAAGAAAGCAAATATCAAGAACAATAAGAAATTCACCAAGTAATCAATGATGAATCCAATTCGTCTGCTAGTGATGGGACTTTGAGGCGACCTCTCCATGGATATGTCGAACCTCTCCAAGAACTGCGCTAGTGAGGTCTGATACATGTTACACACGAGAGACATGTTGCAAATCAAGAAGTACAACACCGACCCCCGGGTGGCCACCGGTCTGAATTCTTCTCGAGCTGCGTTGATCTTTATCTCCGTTTCCTTAGCCACGTCTAGTTTCTCCCTTACCTATGTATTTTGAATAGTTATTTTAGCTTTTGTTTAAATTAATTAATAAAATATATTAATAAGTATGTATTTTAAAATTATTAAACATTGTCAAAGACTATGTACTCCTTAATAAGTGGTCGTCCAAGTGCAAGAAAATATAGAAGCTTGTAGTACCTCTGTAGCCGTAGCTTTAGTGACATTGAGCACTTGTATCAGCGACACGTCCTCAACAAGCGACCCCTGTATAGTGGTGAGCTTGTGCAGCAAATTGGCCTCCAGCTCTTGCATCTTGCGTCTGTTCGCCGTTACGTCCATGATCAGCTGTGTTCGTTCAGCTTCCATCTCCGCCTTCTCCGTTAGTATCACACGCCCTAGCAACTGGTCTTCCAGACCTTATAGTTTAAAAATATTTTTGTCTAAGCAACAAGATTATAATTTTAATCATAATAATTTGTAAAGTGTATGAAATGAAAATAGAGCTGAATATTAAGGAATAAATGTTTTATACGTGATAAATCTAAAAGATAATACGTAATTAGAAATTTAGACGGAAAATTAACAAATACAGACATAAAAATGACTTTGACAACAGTCTACCAAGTTTGCACATGACTTTGGGTAAACTTGGGTATGGTTTGGTCTTTTGACTATGGGTAAGAAACCTTTATGAATAAAAATAAAAATAACGATTAAAATCGGTGGAGTTCTCTCTATACAAAAGAAAATGTTTTCATTCAATTTGTTCTTCATATTAAAGTGAAAAATAGAGGCAAAACAATAGCAACATTACCCTGCATCGTAACAGTGAAGTCTATAATGGAAGTACGCGCAGAAATTTCTGGAGTATAGGCAGGATTCGGTAACTTTGTTGTGATGTATATTTTATGTCCGGCTGTCACATCGATTTCCTTGTCACCCAATCTTACCTAAATAAAAAAATATAAAGCTTATCCATTAAAGAAATTCAAATCAAATTCCTATTATTGGTGGCAAAAACATTAATATATTTGTAATGGGAGTAATAATCAGTATTATTTTTATTAATACTCGTATCCTCAAAATATTTCAAACTACGTACTTTAAAAGTAGACCCTATTTTTATATAATTTCTTTCCAGTATATTATCTAAAGCAGGATCTAATTCCTCAGCAACATCTTCTATCAGCAATGGTCGACCCAATGATACACAATCCTCTATATGATTTCTAGAACAAAATAATAAATTTATTCTTCATCTATTCATGTATAAATAAAACTTTTTTGACACTTAGTTATAAATCAATTTTTCAATCTTACCTGAAGTATTTATGGTTAAGAGTAGTAACAATAAGATCATTGTATCTCTCCATGTTTTTGATCCAAATCTTTCCCTGGGTCTGTGGATCTATGAGCAACGGGAAACGTGAAGCTTTCGTGACGATAATACCATTCTGAATGGACAACTCGTCCGTTGGCAAACCGCACAGATTCCAGTCACCAATCTGTACGGAAAAAAATTTTTGCTGTACCTTGTATTTGTATCCATTTTACTTAATCCAATTGTTAGTATCTGTGCTCAAGCACTACTAGCAATGGGGTTGCATTTTTAATTTAAACCTATTTAGATGTTAAATAAAAATATATGAATACCGTAGCAGTATCCGTCAATTGTTCAGTGATATTCAAATTCATTGATACTGGTATTTTTCTTCGTAAAAGCTCATTTAGCCAATTGACATTTAGAAGCGACCGAAACTCTTGATTAAATGGTCCTGCATAGGACAAAAATCTGGAAATATCAGAAACGTATATTTAACCTTGGCTTGGGGTTAATATTTCTCCTTCTATACTAACATTGTTTCAATAGTAATAACGTTCAATTTACTGCTATACTTACTATAGCTATAGGTAACGTATTTTATGTACATTACTCTTCATTTACTTCAACTTACCCTGTAAGCAACAATATATCTCCCACTAGTCGTTCTATCTCAGATTTAAAAAGTGCAGATTGTTCTGTCCAGCGCACCCTCTCTCCGCTGAGTCCATTAATAAGAGCAGTCGCTGCGTCCATTTTCTGTTGACACTTCGCGGCATCGTCAAGCACCGCTTGTTTTAACGACATTGCGTTTTCGAATTTCTTTTGTACTTCGGCCAGCTCACGCTTTGATAGAAATGATTTAAGATCATAATTTTTAATACTTTTATTAGTTATTAGTTATTTAGTATCTTTTAATTAAGGTGTATTTCAATATTTAAAAACAGCTACAGTTTTCTAAACTCAACTGCATTTTTGTATTATAATCTACGAGTATCTGCAGTCTGTCAGACTAATTTCGGAAACTACAATTGTATGCATAATACATAAAGCATATTGATCAGGACTTTCACATTATTAAACTACTTCAGAGAAACTAACATAAATTTCTTTTTGTAAAAATTTAACAGTTGTCGCAGCGACAAACTATGTGAAGCTTGTAGCAGAAAGTAGTCTTTGTATAATTTTACTGTTATACATTTTTATAAGTAAAATATAATTAAACCTCTTTAGCTTCCAATTGAGCCTCAGCAGACTCCAGTTCTCGCTTGGCAGCCTGGTACTTCCCTTGCATAACAGCAAGGTTGGCCTTCAACGGCAACACATCTTTGTTCACCGCATAGAATTGTGCCATAGCGATTGTCCACGAAATTAGACCGGCTACATTGCCGCAAGCAATTTTGGCTGCTTCAAATGTGTATTGGCTGCAAAATGTATTACATATTATATATTTTTGTATTTTTAATATCCTTGAATAAACCTAAAATGAAAAGAAAAAGGCAATTTTACCTGAAGTTAAAGTACGGTTGAAGCAAATCAACCATTTCAGCATTAATTTCATCTTTTGGATAAAACTTTAAGTTATTCAGAAATCTTGAATCTGCCATAACCTACAATTTTAAAAATGAAGTTAAAGTATTAATAAGTAATTCATATTAATCTGATGATATTCAATTTCATCTTCGTTAATAACCTTTAAAGATTCAGCCCATGATGCCATGAGAAATTGTTTTTCAGGATCTGGTTTGATTGGGTCAATTCGTTTTCTAAACAGAATTATTACGGCATCCATAATAAGGGTAATGAGATACGGAGGCTTGCCCAATTTTCGTACAGTTGCTATATCAGCCGCATTGATAGTCTGAAATGTGCCAAATATATTATATTAGCCGTAGGAAGGAAAGAGATTTCTATAAGCTGCTTATCGTAGTAACAGCGATACAACAGAACGAAATCGAGTCGTGAAAACGGCAGCTGTCATTGATTAACCTAAATTGTAATATTTTTTCACTGTTAGGTTCGAAAACGTGAAAAACCTCTTCGTAACTTCTAAACCTCGGAATGTCCTTAAAAGCTGAAATCCGATATGAAATATTTTGGTCATGTTGTAGGATACATTTTAAATAGTAATAACTTCGAACAGTAGACAAACTCCTACATTAAAGTGCATATAAAACGATATTATAAATAAATAAAATACCAATAAAGCAGCTTCAGCGGCATCCAGCGCTGGTTTAGCGGCTGCAAGTTTCTCTTCAGCAACGGCAGTCTCTGCGGCAATGACGCTCACGAGCTTCACTGCACGGTCTTTCACAGCTAATACTTCGGCTTTCACCACTTCGGCGGCCGCTGCAGATTCTGCTACGGCTGCTAATACCTTAATTTGAGAAATATTTGTAAAAATTGCACCTTGTGTAATAAAAATAAATTATTGAATAAACTCCATTCTTCTATGTTGCCTTACCTCTTCCGCTTTAGCAGTTGCTTCCTTAATCTCGATTTCCTTCAACTCTAGCTCTTTTTTCAAAACATCCACACTGGCCGCTGCTTCTACAAGCTTGTCTAAGCCAGTGGTCATCCTACAAAAAATGTAATGATATTGTATACATGGTACCGGATTTGGGTTATTTCTTAGTCTGTTAATAACATATTTTTTGTTTCTTTTCTTTCATGATCATAATCATCTGAAATTTAATTAATATCTTTCCAAAACCCTTTTGCACTTCGTAAACTTGTGATACATTAACTCACCTCCTCGCCATCTCTGCAATGTTCATGTGCTTCTCTTTGTACAGTACTTTATAGCCTTCTAAGAAGGACAGATACGATTTCGGTGTTACATGAGTCTGTCGTCTAAATCGGTCATAGTAGGTGCTACACGTTTCCGCAACATTATCTTGAACCATGCCCATTATTTCTATCAGTTGTTGTTTAGTTTCGGCGGAACACACCACCTATATTTAGGTACATAATTCAAAATTAAATAACTAAGTAATAGGAAATAGGCTTTTTAATTCATAGTTGAACCGTATAATAATTGAAGTATTTCTATTAATATCATGGGCACGATTTTAATTATTTCTTTGTTACATCCACAGTTTGAAAAGAAGGCATACTAAAAGGAATAAGATGTTTAGTTTACTTGAAATCCTGATAGGAAGTGATGCGCCACTTCAATCAAGGCCACTCTCGGCCACTTCTGGAACCAGTCCATTGTAGATCCAGATATAAGTCCCGGAAATTTCAGCGCTCTGCTTCTGAATTTCTCACCGACCTTTTATAACATACTAGTATTTTAGTAAAGTGTTTATATTTATGACAAGGCAAGAGTAATGAAAAACATATTACCGGAGAAAAACATAGCACGACGTGTAAATTGGATCGAGAACGCATGATAAAATATTCATACAAAACGTCAGGAACAGGAATCCTTTTCGGTGCATACTTCTTCATAATCGGAGTGAGTTCGTTTAAAATTTCATCTTGAATACAAAATAGAAAATTTAAGGGAATATTATAGTACTTAAAGTATAGATTAAAAGAGTTGGTAGACATTAAATTTTGCATTAGTCTATTACCCATCTCGTCCTTTGCGAATAGATTTGCGATTTCTCCCGAACTTAAAATATTATTTAAAAATTCCAGAAACTGTTCATCCTTTATATCGTTGTCAGTGAATATAAAGGTAATCCCCTGCCCTTGCAGACCAGCTATGCGATATAATATTTTTATGTCGTCCATAAAATTATTAACATTGTATGTTCTGAAATGTAATTTTATTCAATGTACTGTACACGTACAAATAAATATTTTTATTAATAAAAAAATATGATTTCCGATAATGACCCACCTGGTTAATGTGATTTGATAGAATGAGAAATTTGCAATATATGACGCCAATTTTGTTAAACTTTGTTTGCCTGATCCACCGACACCCACAAGTAGTGCATTCCCTCTGAATAAATATGAAGTGAACAATTATTTATTTTATATTTATTTTCACGACTAGTGAAATTTCCATGTAAACATTTAACTATATTTCTCATTTACCTCGGAGTATTGATAATTCGGGAAATAATAAAAAGATGGACCATAGCGTCATGGAAGAACACAAGATCTAAATGTGCACCTCTGATTTGATCATTAAATTGCTCTTGGAATTGTCCAAGCTTCATCAATACAAATTCCCACCTAAAAATAAAGTTGATTATCGAATTTGTGTTATTTTATATCTATCTGCATTTTGTATCACTCTAGCATGCCTAATAAATAAATTAACGTGATTAGAAACACAAGCACTTGTTAACGAAAGCAGACATAATTATTGATTAAAACATACGATGGCAGTTCCTCATAAATTTTAGGCGCGTCAGTACTAAAATCTTCGTCTTCATCCCCAGTAGGTTCGACTGGTTCCCGCAAGAAGTTTACGAAAAACGTTTCGTTTTCTGGAAAATCGTTTATCACATCGGGCAATTCCTGTGCCGCTGTTTTCCAAAAATTTGCAACAAACCAATCCTTATCATCGAAAGTTGTGAATCTATAACACCAAGGATATTTCAACACCCATTACATATTCAATATTTATATTGCAGAATGCATGTCGCTTAGTTATTAAAAAATCTCAAATAGGAAAGTGCTTAAATATAGATACAACCTATCCGAAATAACTCGCAAACATTCATGGAACCACAATTTGAGGGCAGTTTTAATATTTTGCAATTCCTCTCTCTTTATAAATAGGATCCCTTCCCATATACGAGACAGGTCTCGAAGATTGAACACGTAATGGAACTTGGCGGGAGTAGGTAACATTTTCGCCTAAAATTTTAATGTTATTTAGTATAATAATAATACACAATTGTATACTAAGTAATTACAAATAGTAATAACTTAACTCACCTTTGTCTGCTGCCATATAACACGAGTGACCGGTACTAGTCGAGGCATAAAATCTACAATTTTCTTATCAAATCGTGACTTACAGAAATATCCAGCGCTTATGGTCTCTAAGAACAGAAAAGGTAACGTTTATGACACTTTTGTAAAAAATAAAATAAAAGATGTGAGTAATAACAGATTGTAAAGTAATTTTACCAAATATCTTATCCATAGAAACATTGCTTGGTAAGGTACAATTGAAGATATTAAATTGTCTTTTCAATCTAGGAGGGATATCATTTCGTCCGCCACCTGAAGATGTTAAAAATATGTAAATGTGGCATATGTCGATAAAAAGTAGAAGGAAGGAATACAAAAAATAGAATTTAAATCTTATGAGGAATCCATCTTTAATGAAAATTTCTCTGTCAATGGTTCTTAGAATATGTCCAAAATATTGAAAACATTTTTACTAACCAGGATGTATCATGGCTCCAAACATCTGTATGTCAGCGATTATAATAAAATCGCCTGGTTTGTCTAAAGAGTAGAAACCGCCGCCTTCCATCATTTGCCGAACTATTTCGTTGGTAACCTATCGTTACAAAATAATAAATATTTTATTGTAAGAAAATTGTTGGTAAACATTGGTGTAAGCATTTGGTTACATCGGTAGAAAAACCGATAGTAACACACGTAGTACGACACGATTTGATCAACAGTTTAGAATTGCTTATAATAAGAAATAATATAATGTAAAGTACCTGATCACCCCATTCATTCACTACGGGCATGTTGATGTCGTCAACAAAAACTGTCATTCCTCTTCCACCAGGCGGTCCATACGTCATTCCTACTCGCTTTTCCACGTAAGATTCAATAATCCTCTGAAAAACATATTCAACCATCAAAAAGTAAAGGGGGAAAGAAAATAACCTGTATAGTTTTTATTTAGTACACTTATTTGTACCTGAAACATATTTGGAGTAGTGGCAGAAGAAAAGTTTATCATTTTAAAAAGTTTAACTTCGTTATCATACTTCTGCATATAGCTTTTCAACATAACAGTCTTCGCTGTGCCCTGTTCTCCAATGAGCAACACAGCCTTGTTCTGCTTAGCTATCGTTTCAATGAGAAATGATATGCACACGTTATCGATGTTAGGAACTAATATAGATGCATACTCCGGAATACTGTCTGGTGGATAAATGTAATCCTCCACAATTTCGGCCCTGTTAAGAAAATTTTAATAATAGAATACAAAAGTCACTAAATATTTCTCTACACATATACGTGGAACTATCATAAACAAATTAAACAACATGGATGTTTTTTATACTAAAATATTTTACAAAACCTTTTATGTACGAGACTCGTAGACTTAATGAGGAACCCGAGAACTACTGCAAATAGAAAATACGATTAAACTTACCAATGTTGCCACACACCAGTTTCATTTACCATATACTCAAAAGGCATAACCCATTCCTTGGACTTGGCCCCTGGCCAGTCCATTTTTACTGGTAATTTAGTCATAAATTCCGCCATCCGAGTCCTAGCGTCGAGTTCCAATACAGCACCCAAGGACCACATCATTGCAAATATGAAGAGACGCTCCAAGTGGCGATCGGTATGTAACTCTAATGGAGGTAAATATGACAATAAATTTCATTCTTAACTAGCCATTAGTCTCGTGATTTCAAATGGATCAAGAAAAATTACATTTGATTGCATTTGATTTGATTTTCAGGGGTTTTTTCAATCTGATCCCAGCATTCTACTATTATAACGCTAATCTCGTTACTATCTACATTACTAACTACAGAGATTAGGTGAGAACATAATTATTTGTTTTATTATGAATGTCTACTTACTTCCACCAGGTATTTCTATTTGCAACAAGCCTATCAAAACATCAATACATTGTCTGTGAAGGAAATAAAATCTTCATTAGCGTTTGTCGATTTTTTTTCTAGGCTTGAATCAACAGGTCAAGTATCAGTTACCTCACGTATATAGCTTCCAACAGTTTCATTTTAGCAGGCAACTTCTGTTGCACATAGAGATGGACTTCATCATACACTTTATTGAATGCATTACGTAAGCTGTCCGCCTCTTTCTGTGATCTTTTTTTCAACCAACCCTATAAAATATTAATGGATTTAAAAATAATCCTTATAATAAATGTCGAAATGTGTGTTTGACTAGACAAAATGTTTTAAACATTCAACTGTTCAAATAAATTACCTCCAGTATGGGTTGCCATTTCAAAACGGATGATGACAGAAACACCATGCCCATTCGGCTTACAGTAGCTGGCGAAGCATTGTCTACATTATCAGGCTCGAATACTAGTTTACTGTTCTGAGCCATAGAAATACGATCGCCGTTAGCTAATGTTAAAGTCTTATTGTCATCTAGCACTGAATTCAGATTTTCGATCCATACTGCATCCACAGGACCATCTGAAATTTGCGTCACCAAAGTTAATCCCTCCTTACTAAAAGTATTATTATTAGAAATACGCAAAAAAATATGTTACCTAATACAATCCAGGTTGTATCCGATTTCTTGACTTTTAAAGCGCGTCGCCACAATGTAGAGAAAATACCATCCGTCCAGTCATTAGTCGCGACATCCAAACGTCCAAACATTTGTGGTGCAGTTATAGCCTACATTACAATGTTTACAAATATTAATAATTCTCCTATTAAATGCACACCACATTTTCTTCGAGAAGTATTTGTAACTTACCTTAGGATTCATTCTCATTTCTTTATGTGGTCTACCAACTTCAGTGAGTGCGGCCATCAATGTATGAATACACGTTGTCTTACCAGATCCCGTCGGTCCCATGGTCATCAAACCATGACGCACCAATGATGTTTCATAAAGCTGAATTATCTTAAGATTCCAGTCAGGATGGTTCACTAAACCTGTCCTTTCTGTAACTAGTGTGATTGCTCGTTGCATTTCCCTGTATAAAAGTATAAATGAATAGAACATAGAAAATCATAAAGTAAACTAAATAAAGATTTACTAACTTATGAACGGTTTGACTCAGTTTAATGCCTGGGAACAGATCTTCAATCAAAGAAACAAACAGTGGTTCATCTTCATCTACTAGCTTGGACACATTCATTTCCCTAAGAAAAAAATATTATAATATAATTTAGTGGCAGTGAAAGAGAGGTTTTTTGGTTTTAAAGGTATTTTGTTTAGTTAATATTTTTTATACGGAAGCATATTCAGTCCTTGATAAAACTTAAATATATTAATGAAATGACAATTTTACATTCATCATCGAGAACATTATTTAACTAAATATTACTCTTCAAGTAAAGAAATCCTAACTTTAAAACTCTCATCATGATATTTTCCTCGGTGCTCTCTGGATTGGCTCGTTTTTGCGATCCCATAGTTCTCAATACCGATAAAATATTTCGTAACCCAAAATCATAATGGACTTGTTTTGACAGCTGTTCCTCGCAAAGCTTATATAGAGTAAAGAATTTTCGAGCTGTAAGAATTATAGAGATTTTATGATAATACAATAACAGATTTACCAAACATACATACTAAATTGAACTTGCATTACCAAAAAAAATATTCATTATGCTGTTCAATAATAATAATTAAAGATAAATTTATATTACCCAACAATATATTTTCCTTAAAGCCGCAGCTGGCCAACTTGACTCGAATAATAATTTGTCGATCAGGCACCATCATGGCTACTGAACGGAATTGAATCTTCAAATTTTCTGGTAATTCTTGTCGACCGGCATAACCCGGGTTCATGGTGATAATAAACGCAAACTCCGGATTTAAACTTACAGTGTCACCATCACTAAAATAAAAAAATTAAAAAAATATTTGAAGCCAACATCTTAATTTTCCAAATATATGAAACTATTGATAGCGATCATATATTGTATACATATTTCAAATGTATACCTAAATAAGAAGAACTCCTTCTTTTCTCGCCTGGCAGTGAGACAAATATAAATTTGCTGCGCTGCTACGGATAAAACAGGCAACTCAATTCGATTGAACTCATCAAAACAACCCCATGTTCCCGATTGAGCCAACCCCTTGTAAATGCGTCCCAAACCTTCAACACAAAACAAAGTTATTTGTTATGCATGTAAAAGAAAAACTGCTACCCATATTATTCAATTTACTCCAATGTATGTAAATGTAGTTTGCATATTGTATTGTACGTAACTTAATAAATATGTAACCATAAATAAACATCAAATAAAATACAAATTTATTTAATACTTATTCATAATTTCAATTTATTAATGCTGTAAAACACAATGAGACGTAACTCAAATATAATGGTGAAATGTTGCTAACGGTAAAAGGCCATTTCATAACTACCTCTGAAATCCATCTGATCCGAGCAATTGAAGACTATAACGAGTTTGCCGAGGGTGCGACCCATATCCTTCGTGGTCTCAGTCTTACCGGTCCCGGCCGGTCCGGCGGGTGCACCACCCATACTCATACCGATCGCTTGAGATAACGTGATGTAACATCTGTCCGTTAGCGGTGTGATTACCAATCTCTCTGTGATGCCAAGGTACTCATTCTGAAAAAACGAGAAATTTTAATTTGTCTAGAAATCCTTCGAAGCAGCAAATCTTCTAAAAAAGCGTATTAAAATACAAACCGATGCACTTAAAACTTATCTAATAAAACAAAAATATAACGGAACGTAATTTAAATTTTATTTTATTTTACTTAAGCTTATGTAAATCACCTGATACAAGAAATCTACATCCGTGATCGACACAATGCAGTCATCAGTGTCTTCAAAGTAGTAGAATCGTGCTTGTTTTTGCCATTCAAAATCTACCGGAGTTTTTATTCTCATTCGTACCAAGTCATCGAAAATATCTCTGAAATTTAAAATTAATGAGAATTAAGAAGACCAACACTCACTGTTTAAGTAATTTTGAATATTCCATACCTTTGATGTACATGAATAGTGATCATAGTTTCGACTCTGGTCCTATCTAATGGAACCAGGTCTGTAACAGTTTGATCTATAAGACCGTTTAATAAATCAAGATTCTTCTGATTCGTCAATCTCATAATAAAACGATCAACTCTTGCTTTTTTCAAAGCATACTCTGCATCACTAGTCCATAATATTTGCATTCCCAATAGTCCAGCCTACATATATGAAAAGTAGTTATTATTTTTTTATAACACCATGTAAAAATATCTTAATGCTGTCAAAAAATCTTAACCTGTCCCGGAAAGTGCCAAAATCCAGTCAGAAACTCGAATTCAGGATCGCCAGCCATTGTTTGAGATATACTGGCAATTATGTTGCGTACGGTGTCTTTCATTGCATCCAGTAGAGAGTTTAACCAGATCTGGAAAACGTTTTTAATGCATATATTCAGAAGCTATGGATAAGAATCTTATTTATTTGTAAGTACAAACCTCGACACCGCCAATACAAGTCACAGGTCTTTCCAAAGGAATAGTCTCTCCATTATCAGAATTCATATTAACAATTCTTTCTTTATCGTCAAAGTCAACAGTGTACATAGCATCGAAAATACTAGGCAGATGAGGCTGTATAAAGATAATGATTATTTTACCAATCTTTTCAAAACTATAACTGCATAAAACGTTCAATTTTTGTGTCGAATCAAAAAAGGTATTTAAATTAACTGCATATATATTATTGCACATATAGATTCATTTAAACAATATTTTTTACGATCATATTACTAACCTGTATAGAATGAGGGTCTGAAGCTTGACCAAGAATCTCTAGTAACACTGGATCGGACACGAAGAAGAATCTTGGGAAGATAAGTCGTTTTGTCTCCAGATATCCAGTCAAAGATTTCTGACAAGCTTCCAGTTGTTCAAACAAATGTGGCAACAATTGTTTCAGAGTATCATCTGATACGCAGGTTTCCACACAGTTTACTATGTCACGGGCACGATACATTATTTTAACATATGTTTTATCGATTGTCTAAAACAATATTCAATTCATTAAATTAAACTCTTTACCGCATGTACTTCTACCGCATGTAGCATACAAAATATGTACAAAAAATAATACGTGGATCCTTTAAACCTACCCCAAATCGCTTAGCTTCAGCAGGCAACTGTTTAGCGATATCACCGCCCACAAACACAGCCTCCAAGTACATCCACAAATTTTGTACTTGTAACCACTTTTCTAGAATTTCACTCGTGCCTACCAGCTTGTTAATCCAAAGGAGAATATCCCTCTTGAATGGCGCATTGTATCTAGTATAAACATTAATTTTAAATTATTAAGTATTAAAATTATCACAAGATTTGCCATCACCATTAATTCAATTTATTTCTATCACACATCATTTGCGATTGGTTATTGTTTCAAAAGTTTACCTGTTAGAAGCTAGCGAGTTCAAAACCATCAAAGAATCTTCCAGCATAGTTATTATATCTAGAGTCTCTTGTGGTTTGATTAACAATTCTCCTCTGTTCTTAAACGGTGCGAACGTTAGATCCACCACAGCCCAATCGGCTATTACTTGTTTAAGTTTCGCTTCAATATCCTTTTCTTTTACAGCGCTAATGCAAATATCCTGAATATCGTAAAAACAATATCATTACCGTTTGCACAAAAAGTTATGTATATTTGTTGTGTAAGGTACAATTTATTTGCAAGTAAATAAACATATAATGCAAAAATACATATGACGCACTTCGACATCTTCCTTATATTTCAGTAGTGGTGCTTCCATTACATTTGCTAGAGTGAAGGATTCAGACTCCACATCCAATACACAATCTGAAATAAACAATTTGGTGACAGATGTACAACCTGAATGCTATTAATGTTCGTTGAAGGATGCTTATAAAAGTAAACTTTTAGATAATAAGCCATTAATAGTAAGAGTGTATCTCCATTACCACACCCTTAAGAACACAGCACCAAAAAAGATAGTGTTAGTGTCGCTGCGTCGCAAATTTAATATCCTAGCATACTTCGCATATATTCAACAAATTTACTAACTCATCAATTTTTCTAAGCGCCGCCAGTGTCGATCTTTCATGGATTTATCAGCCATCAGTTCCAGTAACGGACACGTTTGATTGAAATCGTCAATTTTGTTTTTCAACTCTATGAAAGCAGGCCAATCTTTCATACCCCTCGGCAACTTACGGCATCTAAGAATAATTTCGTTGGTAGTATTGCACACGTTTGTAGGATTACACACGTATTTATTTAAAATTATCATTTTAAACTAAATGAAATTCACATTAATTTTAAATTACCTTAAATCAAATTCTGCTAATTGTGCCACAATTTGTTCAATATCTATCCCAACCCATGGTGTTTCGAAGTATCCATCGATGGAATTCATTACAGCTAAATACAAACTGTACCTGAAACACATAATAGATACTGCATGAAATATTGTGTTTCCCTCAATTCAAGCGGAAAATAATCTTTAAAATAAGTGGAACCTAAGCATTGTAAATGATAACTTACAGTTTACTTAATAAATTAAATTCCTTCTTCTTTTGATGTAATATCGGGTAATCTTTTACTTCCATTCCGAATAGTTTTTCGCCATTAGAGTACATTTCAAAACGTCGCCATAATTCGTCAAATCTTGATTGGAACAGGATCACTCTGAAAACCATTAATGTTGATTGAAAGTAAAGTTTATAAAAATGTAAAAGCGAAGAAGTTATATAATTTAACCTAATATATGCCATAAATTACAGAGCTTAAGCAAAATTTTGTATGTAACCTGTCACTGGCTTCTCTTGCAGATAATCCGGGTGTCATAGGACCAAATGCATCATAATCAGCATCAAACTTAAGTACATCTGCATTGAAGGACGCCACACCTTCAGTTAATTCTTTTTGCAATGGCCCTTGCATATCTACTATTCTCTGTTGTACTTGTTGTGACTGAAATATCATCAAAATTATAAAAAATATGTATTGTATTTTTTGTGTGCATAGATAAATTAATAAAATTTTACGCAACATTTAAATATTAATATTTTCTAAAATATTTAAGCTTTTGTTTACTAACGGTCAAAAGCATATTCTGAAAAGCGTATCTAAGTCCATAAACCATATCTGCATCTTCTTTTGGAATGTCAATGTTAAACTGGCTGAAAGTTGCATAGCTCTCTTCTATTAAATCCAATTCCATGTCCATTCTAAGAAAATATAAGAAGATTGTAATATAATATTATAATGCATATAATATTGGCATATTAAAAACAACTCAAACTTCATTTAATTATAAAATAAAAATACCCTATGAATTCTTCCCGTATAAGTTCCAGACACATCATCGCAAATTTCACATCATCTAAGTCCTTAATTTTCTTACTCATAGTCTTCATCCGGTCGTTTATAAATTGCATCAACTTCAATACGCGCTCTTTGTATGAATGACTTAGCAATTTGCCTAGGATTCTCTTCCATTCAATTGACTCTAGGTGCAATGCTAACTTAACACGATCTGCAAAAATTAAAATGTTCCGAGTGAATGTATTAGAACTTTTCAAAGTTTCAAGATTGCAGTACAACTGATGCTTATTTCTCTAACAAAATCGTGATGGATTTTAATTTAGATGTCTCTGTGAACTATCACATATAACGCATCTATCGTTAACGTAACATATTTTGTCCTACATGAATTTGATGACAAGTATTCAAGGGAGTAAGAGTTGCCTCAAAAATTCTCATTATACATTATACATTTGTATATTTCTTAATAACAAACCCATAGTTATTTGTATAGATCCAATAATGTGCCTTTCAGGCAAATGAAGAACTTCATCAGTTTGACTTTCGTATTTCTTAAGCATGTCCCTGATGATAACATTAAGCGGATTTGAATCTACGAAGGCTTGCACTTGCTGAACTCTATCTTCTGCCCATAAAGGTGCAAATCTACTGTAACCCTGAAATGCATTGACATTATCGGTATTAAACTTAAATGATGGATTTAAAATATTTACTTCATTACTTTATGTCATGATGAAGTAGTCCGAGTGACATCAACTTGTTTTAGAAAAACTTACTTTAAGCAGTTTTTCAATATCTGGCTTAAACATGTACATCATTCCTTGCAACGCCATAACGGCTCTGACAATATCTTTGTGTTCAGAGACCATACGAAAGTAGTTTCTAATTCCAATTATATTGGAACCCGATCTAGATCCAGCTATTGAAATAAAATGCAATTAAAAAATGCGTAGTTATATTCATCAAGAAATTCATAAAACTTATTAACGCTTATATAAATAAGAATATTATTCAGCGGTGCATTCATTAAAAGAAATAATATTATGATGCACCATTTTGTAAATATATCCTAATTAATGTCATCTATTGTGTACAATCTTACCGCTCACGCTTCTAGCTTGCGTCAACGAAACTCCTCTCATCTGTTCCCTTTTAATGAGCTCCTGTTGTCCCCACATGAACACGTTACGGTGAATGTCCATTATACAATTTAATACCACCTAAAATGCAATCATGTTACATATTAAATCGAGTATTTTTATTGGGTATTTATAGAAATTATATTATATAATCTGCTTTAAGCATATAAAGTTGTAACCTGTGAAAATGCAGACTGTATTTCTTCCAAAGTGGGTTTTATCAAGACTCGTGGTATTTGTAGATACATCATTGTAGACATGAGAGGTTTCAATTTCTTTTGTTCTTCCGGATCGGTAGTCATTGTCAGAAAACTGAGAAAATTTAAAGTGATTGTAATATATACATTTATTTATTTTTAGTAAATATCCATGGCATACTTTAATAATTATTCATCATTTACCTGGATACAGAAGCACGTTTACGAAGTAAATCCAAACTTTGTCTGGTACATTTGATGAGAGACTCCAAACATTTGGTTGCAAAATAAGCGAAGAGTTCATTGCATTCGTTAATTGCATGTTGTGGCTCAAAACGATCTGGATTCTCTATTTCCAAAAAAGCTGTGAAAAACATTAATTATTATCCATAAGTGTTCCACATTTTTTTATTTTTTATTATTGCATATTTTTTACAATTGAATAAATATTTATTTTACTTCGTTATCACATTTAGACTATATTAAATACTAATTAAAATAAATTAAACTATATACAAATAATTAAATTACCTAAACATAACCATTTTAAATTAAAATATAAATAATAACAAAATTAGACTTATAAAATAAAAATGTCGTCCAAAACCCTTTCTTGTGGCATAGTGCCCAGAACACTGGCAGCGTTTCCTCGCTGTATAGCGAGGCTAATTTTTTGTGCGAAATAGCTGCCAGCCCTCTGGTCACCCGAAGCGAGGATAAGTCTGTGGGACATATCTTTTACAATTTTTTTCATATCAGCCGACCACGGACCCAACGTCTCAGTTGCAAGCGCCGCAAATAAGTTCGTTTTGCTTTAAAATCAATTTATTTTAATAACTAAATTAATCACCAGCATCCTCTGGAAAAACTCTGGTGGCTGAAGTTACTTGCTTTAACGCCTTGTCTATATCCAACCTAAAAATAAAATCAAAAGCAATTAATAAAATAAAACTAAAAATATACCCGAATATACCAATATGTTGTAGATATCATAAGAAATACCAATTGTTTTTAAGATCTTGAATTGGTTTAGACGGCACGCTATCAAGAAATTTATTTATTAACTCTATTACTGCAATTTCAGCATTACACGACTTCTGCTGTAATTCAATCGCTGAAAAAAATGTTATAAAATTTAGAAAAAACATATTTGAGTTATGTAATACTTATGGTTCATGGACAATTTACCAATTTCGTCGCGCCTAACCAAGTTATCTTCATAGAAAACATTTGGATCCACTGCTTTTTCTGGCAAGTATACCAGTAACGTCTTAGTTATAGACTGCAATATGGCGTCAATGCGGGCTTCCTTCATATCAACCACCTGAAAGACATCGTCGACACATTCAGAAAACAGGAAAGTTTCGTAGGTACTATTTCATCACATTATATTTTTAACTGCATTCACTAAAAACGTTGAAAATTGTCAGTAATTCTAAAAATAATAGCATATTTACCTCTTTAACAAACAAATCGACTTCTCCTAATATCCTTTCAATATTATCACAATAAGCTGGAATCTCAAGCGAAGACCAGGTAATCGTAGACAGGCCAGGCTGGAATGCCTTTTCCAATTTTACTAGTTGCGCACGTAGCAACGGTAAATACAACTTTGGCATACTCCTAATGAAGTTATAAACCAAAAATTTAAATGCAATAAATATTACAATTTATTAAAATAATATTTATAAATAACGAAAGAGAACCTTCTGATCTGATCATTCCTTTCTACTAAGAATTTAATTCGCTCGTAACTTCCGAGAATCTTATCTTTGCAATACGCTACAATTTGTGCTGAATCAGGCACACCTGTAAGAAATGAAAAAATATGGATCCAATTATAAAATATTCAAATAGAGATGAAGAACCAAAGAATGGGAACAATGTCACTCACGAGATCTGTAAAGTATATGATATTGTATAAATACTTGAGAAATAATAACATACTTAGTCCCAACTGCCACAAATATTCCACTTCTCGAATGCACTCTGGTATATAAACACTGAAGTTGATTATATACAAATTGGTCACTGGATGCCGAATCAACAGTGGGGCTATCAAGCCCAATCTCACCTGTGTCACAGAAACAAAGCTAGTATGAGCGAAAATTCGTACAAATTATATAAAACAGAACAATAAAATACTACATCAACAAGAATCCTTGGTACAGTAATTTATGATACTGTTTATTAAAACCTAAAGATTAAGTAGCTAATAAAACAAGTTAGCTTATTTTAAGAAGAAATAATAAAGAAATATAATTACCTGTCCAACATTTTCCATCCAAGCTCTATGATAGATCAATTCAAATTCCGTAAACACAATGTACATAACGTTATATAATTTGATACAGCGTTGAGTATTCTGAAAATCAAATCATTTATTTGCAAAAACATAGTATTTTACAAGGATCTTAAATTTATAACAAGTATCTTATGTTCTACCACATTGGGCGTGCAAAATGTATGTATCTTGTTCATTATTACATGGCAAAGTCAATTATATGTCATATAGGAATCTTTTTTTTTAAAATAGTTAAAAATCTTAAAACAGGTTACTCTATACGTAGACGATCAGACCACTGTAGACTTTAAATCATACTAAGATATCATTCAAAAAATATTCGGAATATTGTTTTAAAACTCATTACCATGATGAAAGTTTCGTTTATTAAACTTATTTATTTCCATAAATGTTGAAATACGTACCATATGATTAATAACTTCTTTGTGTTTTCTAAACTCCTCCATTGGACCTTTAATATTCTTGTCATAAAATCGTATCCACATCACTCTCCCTGATACAGGCGGCATGTTCCTCGGCAGCTCAGGATTTTCTCTTTCTTCATTATACCTTTGAAATAAGTATTTTTAGCCTCATTTTTCTAAGTTTAATGCGAAGCTATTTATAGCTTCCTTGAAATATTTTAATTTTACTGGTTATAATTACATTTGATAAAAATATTAAGTTATAATATTATAATGTTGTAATTGTAATTATTAAAATTGTAATTATAATCAGAAAAATATTTCAAGGAAGCTAAGTTAAGGTCGAATAATGCAAATAGCAGGTTCTCAATATTTAGTTCATCGTTGAAAAAAATACATCGTGGTCTTATGTTATGAAATCTTGTCAATATCAATATTATTTACCTTCTATAGTTACTTAACGTACTATTTACTTAATTTTGATATGACAAATTACCTGTCGCGTATTGATTCAATCTCTCCAGTATATTTACTGATCAGATCGTAGTACTGGTCTTCGAGGTACAAACAATTCAACTTTAGCTTTTCAAATCGTAGAAGCAAATGTAGAGCTATTTCGGTAGTCGGACATTTATTCACACTCTAAATAAAATATGTTATTTTGAATTAAGACAGTTATGTGCATATTTCTTTAGTAAAAAGTAGTTCGAAATAACAATTTATTACCGTGATCATGAAGTTCTCTAATAATAACTCTTGAGTAGCAACGTTGTCTTTGTACGTCTTATAATCTTTGTCAAAATCTGGTCGTCTGAAAATATATTCCTATACATGTAAAGTATGAAACGATAGCTTAGAAGTCGAATTTACGACAAGCATGTTTTTTACTTAATATATATATATCACTTGCTATAGCTATGGAACAATACACAGTAAATAAATCTATACACCTGAGAGTTATTTAAAAAAAATACCAAAAATAGGTGAAGTCTACCAATTCACACTTGGCCAGCGCAGTGGACTATGGCCTAAATCCTTCCTACTTTGCAAGGAGACCATTTCCAGCAGAGAATATAAAGGGAAGAGACAACAGATAAAATAACTATAAAATAAGATAATACGAGTAATTAGTGAAAATAAAAAAGTCTTATCGAATACTCATGTCATGAAACTAACCTATGATCCAGAGCATCATAAGTTTTAGATGAAATAGTTTTAAATAGCTTATTGAAGTTTGCTGCATACTCTTCAATGCCTTCAAGAGTCGTTTTATTTAGGACATAGTATGTTATGTATGTTACGAAGAGATCTACTATCTGAAAATAAGTCAATATTTATTTCATTTTGAATGGGAACAATAGTGGCGCCTCGAATGGATACACTTATTTTGAACCTGATAGGTGGTCCAAATGGATAGGTGGTTGTTGTTTTTTACTCAAAGATTTTTCCTTCGTCATAATTTTCCATTTCTTTGACGCAGATAACTAAGAATACTACTAGTTTGCCTATCGATATATTTTCCTTAATACCTACTTTCAATAAACATAATACTTGATAATACTCAAAGCACAATTTTATAAATTAAACTATGAAATCCAAACATTGAAATTCAGCTAAGCTTCAGCTTCACAGTTACCTTTTGTAGTCGTTTTCGGAACGTCTCGAATTTTCCAAATATATACATTTCTGAACAATCAAAGGGTCGCTCGTCAGCAGCTTCCATCATCTCCTCCTGTGTCTCATTATAACACTCGCGATAAAAGCTATACAAATCTAAGCATAGCTGAAATCATAATCATAGATTACACTTTACGATATAAATAGGACGTTTTGGCTATCTGGCTTAAGGGACCAAAACTTAACAATACATTTATGAATTCAAAAATTTACTTCAAATATTGTAGTCGTGTTTACCGAATTAAGGTTGTTTATTTATTTAGCCGAATATGAAATTAGAATCTAGATATTTAACTCCAGATTTTTTCGTTAGAAGAACAGCTAAGCTCGCCTATCTGGATGTCTAAGTAGAAATTACAAAATAAATTTAAAGAACCCCGTAAATTAAACTTGTATGAAGTAAGTATTATAATTAAAAGTGCTTAAGTTGTATAAAAATGTTCCCATACTTTTACCTTAGCTTTTTTATTAAAATTAAGCTTGTCTTGATTCCAAATGGTCTTTTTCCCTCCGTTAGTTAGATAATCCATACACATATTGAGTATCTGATTGGTCACTTTGACCAGAAGAGTGGATATCTGCTTGGTAGTGTTGTAGTAGCGAGATGTGGCAAATATCATTCTTATCGTGTACAGTAGACCTGGTATGAACTGCTGCATGGTGAGAGGGTCGCATCTAGAGAATAATATATAAGTAAAATATAATTATATTTGCAACAGCGTCTCCGTGAACCCATATTTTAAAATACGCAAAAACTTACATTTTTCGGGTAAAAAAGTTTCGTGGCTTCTTGAAATACGTTTCATGAGAGTTTACTATAGTTTCCAAGATTGTAATATTCGCTCAAGATTTTTCTTAGGTTTTAAAAATTACTACGGAGTGTACCTATTCCTTAGCACATTTATACTACATTTTCGAGACATTTTTAAAACAAATCAACGAGGTATTTTCCGTGATATATCGTAACAGTAACCGATATTTAGCTATTAAACAAAAATCTGGTTTTGAGTAACAACTAATATTATTATTTATAGCAAATAATTAGGAAAACTTACCTATACAAAGGCTCGCAATACTTCTCCAGTGCATACAAATATTTAACATTATCGTAAGCTTCATTATAATAATCAGTTACTTGGTTGTCCAACAATCTCCATTTCTACAGAAATTGATTTATAATATAGAGTAGTAAGTAGTTATAATGAAATCAAACTTATTTATTACGATAGGTCTATAAAATTTTAAGATTTTCGATGTCGAAATAAGTGTAATGCGTTTCTTTAAAGAAGGAAAGAATGTTTAAAAACTAGATACTTATTATTTTTTTGACTTACTATCATTTATTATTATGTTTAAAGTATTAATTACTAAATTATTAAATCAATATTAATATAACATGTTACTATTACTATTACTATACTATTGGGTTTCAAATTTTGAGAATTTAGCAAATAGGTATTCCAAAGACTATCAAAATCTAAAACGTAAGAATCCAAGTGTACCTTAATAAGTTTAGACTTTGCTCGAATGAGAGTATGTATGTACATTTGGCAAGGATCGCTCTTTATGTGTTCTATGATAGAGGTGAAGGTGGTCAGCTGACGACGCCAGTGGTCCAATTCCGCTAAAGGGCCAATGTTGGAGGGCTCTCGTCTCAGTTGCTGACTTTGAACCAGTACCTGAAAAATGATTTGATTTTGGCAAAAAACTAAAATTTGCAAAGACCTTTGTGAAGACCACAGGAGAAGACACAGAAAGAAAAACAACATTTGACATTGAGATTTTTGTCTTTGAGCTTATTTGATACGGAAAGTGCAAATTGGCAAGAAGTCTACCTGAATGAACACCCTAAAGATATCCTAGGCCAACATAAAATGAACTATTAACAATAAGTAGTAAGTATTTTTACCATTGTAATTTGTCTCATCCATTGCTTCACATAAGTGCATATTTCTTCCAATACATGCGTCTTAGTGATGGCCGCTTTCATTTTCTCCTGATCAGACAACTCCTCTTCATACAACATCAGGTTTATTTTGAACTTTGTGCAACAGTCCAGGTCTATTTTCGTTTCTGTAATAAAATGTATATTTGCAGGAAGTTCGTGTGGAAAAACTTGTTATAATAATTTATGGAAATCACAGGTCATTATTACCTTGAAGGTGTTACAATTTATAAAATAGAAGTGGCAAAACAACATGATATTATCTAATGGTAGGTGGCACCTGCCCTTGGACACCAATAATGATCAACGTCAGGTAAGATTGAAATCCTACTTGAGGTCGGTCACAGATGCGTTGCTATTCCTATGGAGTAAGCTGTAATTCCTCGTGTTAATATTTACAATTTTATTGTAATCTAGCAAACTTACTAGCAAGATAATCAATAAAGATCATAATCTTGGAAATGTAAGTTTTAATAGTATCTGCGCTCCTTGGATTCGGCGGGTTGAGGTCTCCCCAAGCCTTGCAAGCCTGCAGAGCGGGGATGTACACGCGTTGCAACGTTTTGAAGATACCAGACACCACGTTCTCTGTCACTTGGTTCATGTCGAATAACACTAGAAAGTAATCCTGGAAAGTATAAACGGGTTTGTACCTATAAAGAAAAAAATATTGACACAGAGCTTTGATAAAGGTGAGGACAGTCCAGGCGGGGGGCTAACCCCCTCCTATATACAGGGCCAAAGAAAAAATCTAAAATCCCGTCCTAAATAATATGTCTTATCGTCCGAGACCTTCAAGAAGCGGGAATTTTTCCGAAAAGATATTGTCCCCAAAAATTTAAATCGATATACATTTAAGGCCAACCGTGATCTTTTAGGGGATGTAAAATTTGAAGAGTAGGAGGAACTTTTTTACGAGAAATGTCTACTTTCAGCTGAGACAAACGCTATTCATGCATTTAGTGTGTCAAATTACTCTATTTTTATAGAATTTTACGCTGTCTAACTAAAGTAAAGCTACAAAAATAACACTTATTACTATTTCCCCCTGAAACAGGTACATAAAGATTTACGCTTACATCGGCCACATTTTTCGTGTCAATCGCTTTATTTTTGATTCTATACAATGCTACGCACTGACCCTCTGTACCTATAGTAGAGGCATCTGATATGTATGTGCGTTCCATCCTACCTTTCTGGTTTGGAATGTATCTACCAGATTCTGAAATTAAACAGGACAAAATCTATAAGGTGTACATATTTTATTAACGGACACATTTTAAAAAAGTTTATGGAATTTACTAGTTAAATCAGGTATTGCCGAAACAATGAAAACACGTTTTCTGAAATCAATTACAGTAACAGATAGTCCGCGACAAACTAATGTAATATCAGTCGATACAAAGCGACAACGGGAATACTGCCTTCAAGGTATCCAAAAGGAAGTAACTTAAATCAAATTTAAGAGGAAACTGATGTTTGGTTGTCATCAATGTACTACATATAAAAGCTATTAATTACGACTATTATTATTACGTTATTTAGAATTTTACCCATTTTCAAGGGAGGCAAAAGAGCATCACAAAGGACAATACAGTTTCTTCCCCCTTCAGCCACCGCGCTATCTAAGAGGTCTATGTGAATGTCAGCATCATAAACGCCCTCCTGTGAATTAAATGTTTTATGTCGATTCGTACAATTGCAGCTAGACTACGTAATTTTTAAGATTATTTTAAGATATATTTGGTATTCGTGTATGTAACGTGAGTCAAGCAGCTTATAATCTATTATTTATTTTGGACTAGAAAATGAGCTTGCTATCGACGCGATGGTAAGTAGCCCCTGCCGCCCATGAACATCTATAACTTACTCCATATAGATAATGTTCTATCCGTTCTATAATATAAGATGAAATCGAAGTTGCCATGCTATTGCCATACCGTTCTAGTTATATTTCTATAGATACGTTACGAAAACACGTTCAAACAAATTTATAATCGCATCATCTAATGTTTGACCTTGACCATCATATCCAAAGTAATTTATTTATCTTGTTCAGATCATAGCTACGTACATAGGCTACGTATAATAAATCGCATTTAAAATTAGAATAGACATATAGTAGTAGTAATAAATTATACTTGAACATTGAATATATTTGAGCAATTTTTCCTTACCAGAACATATTCTGGAGTTTTATTTAAAATTGCAGCTGCATTCTCTAATAAAAATCTATGCTGGGTTTTCAAGCCGCCCATACGATTACTTCGAGCTTCCTTGGCTTTAGCCTGAAAAATTATATTACTTTAATTCGTAATAGAACTTCTCTTTGCTAATACGGTAATCTGAAATTAGGCCTGCGATATTCCTTAATTGAAAATAAGGCTACAAATACTCTTAAATAAAATACCAAGTCGAATTACATACTTTACTACAAGTAAACAAAGTAATGACAAAATTCAAAGTACTTGTTTATCTTTATACGATTCTTGGGCAAAGGCTAGTGTGCTCATCGACACTTTGCTTTTCTTTTGAATGTCTTGAATACGGGAGCTGACGTCCAGAATAGCCTCTAACGCAGTCCGGTCGATGTCTAATGGATCGTCACCTTCATCCGCTGTCGGATACACTGACTGTCTCCTCGACATCTTTCTGGCGACCTCGTCGATTTTCGCAGCGGTTTGGCTAACATCAGCGGCATGCTGCTCCGCTGCACCTTGCTCGTGGCCCTCCCCTCCACCCACTTCAGCTACTTCAGCTGGTGGCGCGTCCGATGGACCATCGCCACCTTCGCCTGACATTATTTATTATTATTATTCGCAAATAAAACTCTTCAACATCAACAGGGTGACACCTCACCCGTGATATTTCAAATTTGTTATGAAAATATTTCAAATCAATCAAACTTATTTTTTAAGTACGGAACAATAGAATTCTATTTACAATTTTACTGAACAGCCAGTAATTTGATATTTTTGAGAAAGAGTTTCATTACAAAAAACTCAAATAACTTCAAATAAGACATTTATTTTTAAATTTTGCGCGCTATCATCGTTCAGCAATGAATGACAGTAAAAATGTTACCAGCTACATCACATAATACGTTTCGTCAAGGATAATGTGGACGTATTATTCTATTGACAAAATGAAAACAATTCAGATTAAAGCTCATAAACTTTTAACATTACGTATAAAAGATTATTTCGTATATACATATTGCATATACATATTTATTTTATTGTCACTATCCAGATTGCCTGACTCGTTCAACTTTTTGCGACAGCTGTCACTTTTGACAATCTTTGGCGGGAATACCGAAAATTTTCGTAGATTTTTATTTGTATTTATTAATTATTTAGTTCTTTCTTTTTCACGTTCTAATTCATTTGTGTACACTTATATAATATATATAGTACAATATTAAACTAGCACATTTAATGACAAAATGCGCCGTAACTGGAGAGGTCGATATAGGAATAACTGGAATCGCAACAAGAATACAAAAGCGACTGGTGATAGTCGCAGCCTGAACAATACATCATCAGTAGGACCCAGCACGGCAGCATCCGTATCATCAAGAGCACCAGCAAACCAGCTACCAATAGTATTCGCCGTTGGGTCAGAGGATAATGTATGGAAGCTATATTTTCCCTCTGAAGGTGAATTGTAATAATTAATTACTTCTAAAATATAATTGTATTTACAATACTGGAATTATTTGTAAGATTTGGTAGGTCCGATAATGTTTTCATACTTTATAACATTTGTCCAAACTCATCTCACCAATAATTTCAGACAAAAATTCAATAGCACCTGAAACATCAGAACAAATGAAATGTTTCCAAACATTTGTGGAGAAACACAGAAGCCTGTTTGACTTGGAAAAGATCGACCAGACCCACAGTATTCCACTGGATGTTCAAAGCTTGACAAGTGATACAGATTTTGCAAATGGTTGGCCCTCATTTCAAACAGATTTGTTCGAAAGACCTGAAAATATATTGCACTTGTTGGAGTTTTGTTTACATGAGGTAAGTTGTAATATTAAACAATTGATTTTTGTTCTTGAGTGACAATCATTTATTTACAAGTAATTTATCACCATCAACAGGCCAGCAATTATAATAGTTTATTCAATGTGAATTTTACATTTGTAGTTTCATTAACATTATTTTAATATAATAAAAATATTTTTAGGCATTGAAATGTGAATCCAGAATCAAAGTAAGGATACTTAATCATCAGCCAACAATACCTATCGCAAATCTGAAAGTTAATTATTTTGGTAATACCTGTAATTATTTTATAATTTGCTTGTATTAAGACTAAAAGACGAATTTTCATATGATCTTAATTAAGAAAGATAATAACATTAATCTTTACTTATACTTTGAGAACTTTGTTGAAGGTGGTAGAACCCTTTGTGGTTCGACTCCGGCGGCACCACCGCCACACCTATTTCTACCTAATAACAGCAGTGCTAGGCGCTGCTGTGTTCCGGTTTGAAGGGTGTGGTAAGGGAGACTGACTTTCCGAGGCGTTCCAGCTTAGTCCTCAGGGATAACGGCGCATCTGTGGCCGACCTTAGGTAGGAATACCTAATCCTA
Organism: Epargyreus clarus clarus; assembly: GCA_014595695.2. Taxonomy (NCBI): domain Eukaryota; kingdom Metazoa; phylum Arthropoda; class Insecta; order Lepidoptera; family Hesperiidae; genus Epargyreus; species Epargyreus clarus. Next base: position 1,674,880 of record JACTTY020000060.1, on the reverse strand, counting down.
TCTGGAGTGGATTACAGATGTCCATGGGCGGCAGTAGCCACTTACCATCAGGTGGACTGCATGCTCGTCTGCTACTTTTATAGTATAAAAAAAAAAAAAAAAAAAAAAAACTAATAAATACAATTTCATTCCTTATTCCTTCCTAACAATGGTACTTTGTGTAAACAAGTAATGTGATATTGTAGGCAAGCTGGTGACCATCAAAGGGACAGTGATCAGAGTAGGCAGTGTGGGCCTCATGTGCACATCAATGGCATTTGAGTGTTCCAGTTGCCATAGCATACAAGCAGTGATGCAACCACAGGGAGTTTTTACTGGTACAATGTTTAATATTAATAACTTAACAATAGACGTGGACACAGATTTTATGGGTGGCCAATTTATTCATGTACAAACTTTTTCACCAACACATTTCTTTTTGCTAAGTTATTCCTACAGAGTGATGAATAAAAAAAAAATGTTTACATTTATCGAAACACCTTATTTCTTTCATAGCACCAAACGTCTGTCAAAGCTGTAGAAGTGGTGTGAAGTTTGAGCCGCTACAATCTTCTCCTTTCACTCATACGACTGATTGGCAAGTGGCTAAAATACAGGAAATACAATCACAGGTCATGATTTTATATTTTTAGCCATTTCAATAGTGAATAAATAATTAGCAAAAAGATTTTTTTTTAATTTGGAAAGTGATAGAACCGTTTGTGATGGGAATATCTGGGGGCACCATCGCCGCACCTATGTCTGCCTAATAACAGCAACTGCTTTGTTCCAGTTTGAAGGGTGTGTTAAGAGACATGCTTATCAAAGGTGTTTCAATGACCTTCCCTCATAACAATGCTTCCATGACCTCAGGTAGAACTTTAATCTTATCGAGAGTTGATGACAGATGTCCATAGGTGGTAGCAGTTGCTATTTACCATCATGTACCATCATGTATGTCATCAGCTAGTTTGCTACTTCTTTATTAGAAAAAAAACAGATTCGGTATAAAAACTTTGCTGTATATTTTCAGAGTATATCAGGAACAATTCCAAGAAGTGTTGAAATTGAGCTGCAGGGAGATCTAGTCGGCACTGCGTGTCCAGGAGATGTGCTTTCAGTCACAGGAATTGTACAGGTAATTTAAAAAAACACCTTTCTTATTCATTTCTGAAAACTCCAGTATAAAAGGTTGGTTTTTACAGAATTAAAATAAAAAAGAAAAGTATAGAAATCGCTACCAAAGTTCTTCTAACAGGACTTGACAATGATAGATTAAAGATCATTCCAACTACAGATTATACCACCAGTAGACTATAAAGAAGTTGTGATCTACACATTTATTTAGTGCAATAAAGTATGACCACTTTTACAGGTTCGAGGCGAAAGCAAAGGTGGTGAAGATGGCAGGAGAGCAGCCAGACTATTGCAGCTGTATGTTGAAGCTGTATCCATTCATAGTCAAAGGAATCTCAGTAATCCAACACTGTCATTTACTATAAAAGATTATTATGCGATACAAGTAAGTGATAAGTATACCCACATACAAAAGTAACCAAAATCTTTACCTATTGCAAATTTTGAGGTGAAGTTCCCGTCATAAATAAAACTTTCAGCTACATTGAGATAATCCTTTTTAAAATCGGCTGAAAAAATATTTGTAACATAAACATTCATCAACATAACGTTTATATTTATACACAAGATGCATTAAAATTTATACATCGTTTTTAGGAGATACATGCATCTGAAGATGTTTTTAGATTGCTGGTTCATTCCTTATGCCCCACAATATTTGGCCACGAAGCAGTGAAAGCTGGACTCATACTAGGATTGATAGGCGGCACTGAAAATGATCATGGTGCAAGATCCAACCCCCATGTTTTAATAGTGGGTGACCCGGGACTGGGGAAGTCACGATTGTTGCAAGCAGCAGCTCATGCTGCTCCTAGAGGTAAACTTAATTAAATGGGAAGTAAGATTCTCTATAAATCTTGTGACAATAAAGTATATAACCTTATCTTAAGTAAAGAATATAACCATAATAAAATAGCAGTTTTGATTCTGGAGACGCCACTACACTACCAGTTTCAGTTTAATAATAGCATTGTCAAGCACTGCTGTGTTTTGATTTGGATGTGGTAAAGCAGATAACACATTCTGCTTCATAGGTAGCAACACCTCTCAAGGCAGTTATTACTATTATTCGATGGCCAGCATACTCGTTGGCTAAATGTTATACATGACTGTCGAAACTATACATTTGATCGCAGGCGTGTACGTGTGCGGTGCGTCAGCGTCGGCGGGCGGGCTGACGGTGGCGCTGGGCCGCGAGGCGGGCGGGGACTTCGCGCTCGAGGCCGGCGCGCTCGTGCTGGCCGACCGCGGCGTCTGCTGTGTAGACGAGCTCGATAAGGTATGCGACTTTATCTATAAAGTTTTACCTTGCGATTATACCTTGCCCCTGTAGTCCCGGGAATAGAACAGGTACGGTATCCCTGCCTGCCGTAAGAGGCGACTAAAAGGGAGCTTCCGGGGTTCCGGGCGTAAGAGTGGGAGCTCGAGCCGTCCAGCAAGCAACCCCGGGAAGGACTGCGGTACGTGTGATCGGATCCCGTCGTGAACACCTGATGATGTGACAGGAACCAAAAGTGCTCCCCCAGGGCCGATTGGGGCATCGCGCTTGGAGGACTTCGGTTGTGTTCCTTCGGAGATTCCGGAGTTCTCCAACAAGCGTTGAGGACGGCCACCAGGGGGGTTTAAGTGCGATAAAAATCCCACAGAACCCGGCGTCCCACGTCGTCGGGTACCTTTTGAAAGATTCCCTCTCGTAACCAAAAAAATAAATAAATAAAAGGCGACTAACCCTCCTTTATGATAGCGTTATTAGTACTACTATTAATATGTGGCGCCGGAAAGTGAGGGCGATAAAAGGCCTAGATATAGGGGTTTTTGAAGCAGTTTATCGGTCGAAAAGTGTCACTTAAAAATCTTGGAGGTGCTGGATAATAAATCAATGTTCAAAGACCATTTCAATAAGTTTATCCTCATATTTTTATTTCAAAAATCAAAAACCTAAATTACACCCATCGTTTCGTATTTTAGATGACAGCCCACCACAGCAGTCTCCTAGAGGCGATGGAACAGCGACGTGTGAGCGTGGCAAAAGGCGGGGTAGTTTGCAGTTTAGCTGCCAGAGCGACTGTTTTAGCAGCCGCTAATCCGGCCGGCGGGAGTTACAACAGGTACCTACTTGCTATTTAGTTTATATAGATTTATTTTAACGAATTAATTATTATTAAGAGTAAGTAAAAGTCATACTATTATTAACGTTTGTATATTTGAGTAGCAGTAGTGTACAGTAGTTAAATATTTATGCAGCAACATTATTTTTTAAATCATTATTTAACATAAGAAACTGCATTACTTATGATTATTGGAACTGCCAAATATACCAAGTAACGTATTTTACATTATTAATTTGATATTTACGTAACACAGTAATCTATAATAAGAGGCCTCGTCTTTTACAGGGCAAAAACAGTAGCAGAAAACCTTAAATTGAATTCAGCTTTACTATCCAGATTCGACTTGGTTTTTATCTTACTTGATCAGCCAGATGAGGTATGAACAAATTTAATATTATTTTCATTTAGGGAATGTTCCCTAAAGGAATGGTTTACTGTAATTGAATATTAATCACAAATACTCTGCTATACAGGGTGAATTTTTAAAACGGGCCTTCAGGGCCAAATCCGAAACTATAAGGATTAGCGAAAAATGCTGAAAGGAGTTACGAGGCCGATTTTGATAAAAACTAAAACTGCATCATTAGTTTTTTAAAATATCTTTTTCCCTAGCCGGGAATCGAACGAGTTCATTTTGTAAAAAATTACACCCTCTATATTATTCCACCATCTGATTGCGTCGCTTATAAGGATCAAATTCTGGAAAGTAATGTTATATGACAAATTAAAGGAAAAGGAAAATTTTGAAGAAAATACATATTTTTCCATACATTGCCATACTAATCCTTAAGGATTATACATAACAAAGGATTTATGTGTAATTGTTTAGAAACATATGTAAGTCATACCATTGAAGAATTTGTTGGTTAATCAACTAATTATTCGATGTTATAACCATGACATACGGCTTAGTATGAGAAAGTAATAGTTTGGCAAGTAAATTACCGCCGTTTTTAGGATTTATTTTTTAATAAAAATAGATAAGTGATTAAATAGTAAATTGTTATTGTTTGTTGTTTATAACTACGTTTTAACAGTAAATATAATTTTCTATATCTCTTTGTTTAGTTATCACTCGGATTTGACTCGAAAAAAACATTCTCGCAAATTGTCAATTTTACATCTGTATTAAACGAAACTCCGCCCATAGCAAGTTAAATCTATTATAATGGTCCTAAAGGTAACCTTAACTAAGTCGGACATAAAAATATAAATTCTTGAAGAACAAAACGTCCATTTCGAATGATTTGAAACATTGAGCCAAAAAATTGTTAATACGCAAAATGTTTAAATTGATGAATGGCGGGAACTTAACTGCCAAATTATTATAAAAAAATATGTATTATCTTAAAATTGAGGCTTTTCCTTTAGTTTGTCATTTATCATTACTTCCCAGATTTTGATCCTTAAAAGCAACACTATCAGATAGTGGAATAATATAGAGGGTGTATTTTTTTTCAAAATGAACTCGTTCGATTCCCGGCTAGGGAAAAAGTTATTTTAAAAAAGTAAAGATGCAGTTTTAGTTTTTATCAAAATCGGCCTCGTAACTCCTTTCAGCATTTTTCGCTAATCCTTATAGTTTCGGATTTGGCCCTGAAGGCCCATTTTAAAAAATCACCCTGTATATAAAGACTTACAGAGTGTAATATTAAAAAATAGTGCACATTCTGCTTATGCGAAATACGTTTTTACTTAGCTTACAATTTTATGATGAAATGATAAAAGTAATTTTAAAGGTGTACTCACGCGACTCAAATGACATAGATTTATATTATTTTACGCAATAATTATTTTTTTAGAAAACAGATGCAATGTTATCAGAACATGTGCTAGCTCTACACTCAGGTTCAAAAAATAAACCAAGAACATCTGTTGGATCAAGTAAATTAAATGTCAACATTAATACAAGCCAAAGTGCCAGCGAAAATTCTCTAAGGTAAGCTTTTTAATAATTAATAACAGTTAAGGAAATTTAGTCCAAATCTTTAGCATCTCCTTAGCAGAGAGCATCTCTGATTTTTCCAAATTATAGTGCATGTTATGAATTAAGTCTTACTTGCTTACTCTCTTAGGAAATATTTCGAGGAGGAAACATGGTTGGTGATGTTTTGTCATAATGTTCTGAAAAGTATGTGAACAGTTTTTGTTTTTTGTTTCAATATGTATTTTTAATAAATCATAAAGTAGTCCGTAGGTACATTATCCCTAATAATCAATTAACAAAACCATAATTCTTAAACAGATAAAATTAATAACTTTGCAATTATGAAAGTAATCGATTTTTACTCATTCTGCATGCGTTTTGTATATTTTACTAATTTCTAATCGCCTCAAGATCATATTTTTTACAGTAAACGCCTTCGGCTGCGACCCGGAGAAGTTATAGATACATTGCCCTTAGTTTTACTACGAAAGTACATAGCGTACGCAAGGAGATATGTACATCCGAAACTTAGTAATGACGCTGCTAGTACGTTGCAAGACTTCTACCTAGAATTACGTCATAACCATCAAGGGATAGCAAATGATGGTACTCCCATCACGACAAGACAGCTTGAAGCTTGTATTAGGCTTACACAGGTAATCATAATAATCACAATTAATATCATTTAATTTATACAGGTAACTGAAAGATAATTGATTCTACCCGAATGTAGCAACAACACCAAAGATATCTACTGTAGAAGTTTAATTATGATGAGTATTATAATAATTTTAAAACCCTGTACAGAGGAGGTACAAATGGGTTACAATCAAATTTTCTCTCTCACAATATATTTCTTAAGTCAAAAAATCGAAATCATTAATCACCCCAACTTATTGCAGTCAAAAAAGCCATGCTTCTATTACTATACTCAGAAAACGTTATCAGACTAGATCGAAGCCCACTCAGACTAGAATAGCATCTTGGGCACAAACCTTGGGTACAATATAGGTCTCTGGTCCTGGGAGACTTTATGGGGGTAGTTTCGGTTTCACTACACAAATAATGTTTACTTTTACATTTTTAAAAGCTTTTAACTTGCTCAATAATAATAATAAAAATAATTATATTCATTTTAGGACAAATAAAAGCTTTCTTAACTTTTTTTTTCAAATAAATTTTCTTCTGCAGGCAAGAGCTCGCGTCGATTTACGAGAAGAGGCAACTGTTCAAGACGCAAATGACGTCATAAGTTTAGTTAAACATAGCTTGATGGATACATTCTGTGATGAATTTGGTAACATTGAATTATCAAGGTCTATTAACGGTTCGGGCATCAGTTCTAGGAATAAAGTGAGTAATTATTTTAATCATCTACTTATTAGCGGTTTCATTTTCCTCTTATTAGCGGTTTCATTTTCCTTATTATCGTAGACATGTTGTTTTCATTAACTCATTGCTAGTTAGCTTAGTTAATTTTTTGCATGAAGTCATACATAATCAATTATTGATTATTATTAATGCAAATGACTTCATACACAAAGTATTTTAAGCGTCAAATTATGTTTTTTCCCAAACATGCTAGTGATAACTTCAAGCCTTTATTGTTTTCTTTTCAGTTAAAAAAGTTTTTGGATTTGCTCACTCGTCGTTCTCGTCAGTTAAATAAGGACACTTTTACAAGAAAAGAAATGATTCAGATACATAAATCTGCTGGTATTGCTGGCGATGCAAATGACCTTATTGAAGCAATGCATAGTCACTCATATCTGCTTCTCAAAGGATCTAACACATACCAACTAATAGCAATATAAGTGTAAATAAAATTTCATGTTTTATTCATTCTTTTTTCATTTCAGTAGAAAATAAATCTTATGTCAAACCCCTTTTTAAATAAAAAAAGATTAAAACACAACATATAACATAGAAATTTATTTTGAATGATTTATCCTTAACCAACAAGATTCTAAAACATAATAAATCAGTCTTTGATAGAGAAGCTTCAATAGTGTGAACTTCATTGAATTGTCCTAGTTTTCTAACATTTTTTAACAACACTTCTAGAAGGAACATTTTGTAAAGCCATAGAAACTTGACAACAACAGTACAGAGTTGTGCCTAATAAAATTAAATTCAACATAGACGGCTGAGAAAAGCACTCAAAAAATAAATTACCTATCTCACTACCAGCAAACAAATAAAAATTTGATATAGCCGACAATGCTAACAAAGGTGTACATAATAATCCAATAAATCTAGCCTCCATTTTGTCTGTTTTTAAAATACTAGTCTTAAACCACTGATATTTTTCATGTTTTGACACTACCTTACCTAAATGTTCTAATGTAATACCTACATAATTGAGAAATGACCAAACAAGAATATGCCACACAGTCCCGTGCCACATAAATATGAATGTGAAGGTGGCTAAAGAAGCAAGTAATTTGTGTGCAGTCTTGGGTATACTGGAATATTTAGATATTGTGTTATATCCTGGTTTATAGATGTATCTGTAAAAATAGAATATTTTAAATTAATATACATTATGCCGGTAATAAATTGAACATAATATAATAGAAATTCTGCATAACTTGGTGAACTTAATACTCACTTAACTAAAAACTTGTACAATCCAACATCAAAATGTCTCCACATTTCAGAGTACACATGTACCCTAGCTATACATCTTGGTGTTGGCGGTGGTTCTATATTATCGAGCCTTGCAAATGATGATGTTGTACCATAAGAAATCACATATTTCATGTGAAATTGCAGTCCCATCCAGAGTCCTCCACCACAAAGAGCTATTGATGGCAACTTCCTTATTAACTAAAAACAAATAATCACACAGTTATTACAAAATAGTAGTAATAATAAATATTCCACATAAAAAATGTAAATAAATGAAAATCAAGTACCTCCATATTATTCTGCATTGCAAAAAAATAAATATAATGAAATGCAACATCCAAACAGATAGTATATGTTAAATAAAACATCATGTCCCAAATAAATTTCCTCAATTTGGTTCTAAACCCTCCATTAACATTAAAACTCTTTTCAAACTCTTCATAAAGGATAATTGGTCCTGTATAAAGCAGCGGTAAGTATAGAACATAACTAAACATATTGATAACATCTTGAAAAGTCATATTGCTGTATTTCTTCCAACTGCTCTGTTTGTCTATAAAGTCAATACAATAACTGATACATCGGAGCTCAATCCAAGCAACACTAAATAATATTAAATACACTTCTTCATCTTGCATATCATCATGATCCAAAAAATTCCAAAAGAAATATTTGTACTTAAGTGAATTGTAACTTAAAAGTAGCAGGATACTTGTTAGCCATATTGTAAATTTATTGCCACCAAAATTGATTATAAATGCATAGATCACTGGCTGCACAGAAATAATTATCATTTGTCTTAACCCCATTCCCATGGTTATAAAAATTACAGTTGACATAATATACCAATATTTCAACCATGATGCAAACAGTTTTCGAATAATCTCGGATATTATAAACTGTATTATTAAGTAATACCAAGATGTTTGAAAGAAGTATTTCCAACTACTCCATTCAATATCTGAAACATCTTTGTATCTCGAAATAAACGTCCACCCTGGTTGTAAATCTCTAAGAGATGACAAATCTTCTTGTTGTAGAACATCTGGAAGGTCACAAATAATCTGTTACAATGAGTTAAGTAATTGACTTCATTTAAAAAAATCCGAATAGTATGGCTTTTACCTGTTTGAGCTTTTATCAGTTTGTACAATGAGTATATATTAGAAAACGTCCATACACAGAAGCACAAATATAATTCGAAGGAATTTAAACTAGTTTTCATTTTTTTAACTAAAATTTACAAACATCGTATTTAAATTTTTACCGGCAACCACAACAAACAACAACAGTCAAATACATAGTAAATTATAGTACATGTGCACTTATCCACAGTATCGACATACTTATTGATTTGATTACTCGATCGAGTTTGTAACTTTTGATTTGATACGGATTATTCGAATCATGACATTGACAAGTGACAACTTGTCAATTAGACATACAGGAACAGGGTTGCCAGGTACAGATTTAAAAGTCCCCTTTGTATATTTGATTATGTTTAAAACCTTCACTCTATCTGAGTAATTTGTTTATCTTAATAACGTTAACATATTGGGCGCTCCTTCTTTGGAACGGTCATGTACATAATAATACTCTATCAGGAACGGTAACGGCATAGGTTACTATACTTTTTGGATAACGGCATCGCACCACATCGGTAGTATAGATAAAATATCTAACTAGACGACATTCGGTTATCAAAAGGGTTATCAAAGTTGAATAGATAACAAATTTTACTGTTTGTTATTGCCGTTTTTAAATGTGTCTATCCAAATAGCACCTGGGACCTCCAGATCGATTAATTTCTTTGTAGTGATAAAAGTCTTCGATTTATTAATCGATTCTTTATTATATTTTTGATCTTGAAATCGTTTTTTGATTTATTTATCACAAATAGTTTCCCTTGTGAGATCACAATAGGTAAAACAACTGGAACGCTTCATTTCTTACAGATGGTGGAATAAACGTTATCTGTTTATATTTTATATTCTAAACGCCTGTATGAATTTATACTCAATGATTTATCTTGTCTGAAAGGCTTGAAAATACTTTCACGTAAATACAAACCTCACGTAGATACGAACCTCACGTAGATACAAATGATAAATAAATAACGATTTTTCCTGTGTTGTAAATGCCATGAACAAAAATACTAACAAAGACGAATACACAAGTCGAATTCGAAACCCACAGCGTGTATGGTGATCGCTTTACCCTTGTCGTGTCGTTAAATTCGAAGAGATACATATAAATCTATATTAGTTGTATTAATTTAATACCCAGAAATCCAATGACGAGAGTTTGGCTCACGTGCCATGTCTATTCATAATTGTAGGTACACCTGACGCTGCCTAACATTAACGTGTAAATTGGAATTCATTATTCTGGCCATAATAAGGTGTGCCAGCAATGAACCTGAAATGATTTAAAGATATTGCAATTTTTTTAATGTATTCTTTATGTAAATTATGATTACGCCTTATTGAAAGACCAACATCAATAAAACTGAGTATTCTATTTATTATTCGTTACATTAAAAATAAAAGAACAACAAATTTCAACAAGAAACATTGCATGTTAATTTTAAAATATGTATCTATAAAAATATATTTTTTGTTAACAACATTTTAAATCTGAGGATAAGCACTTCCGATATAGTTTTTACTGCGGTATCGGAAGTTGTGAGTTACGATATCAACATCTTTGTTCGCTAATTTTAGTTTGCACTCTTCACCAGCCCGCGTGACAAAACACAGAGTGTACACAGCCATTTCAAGTTCCGGGGATGTTCCAATGAACATACTGTCCACAGGTTTGTCAACACCTTGCTGACTGAAGTGTAACTTCATCACGACTCCTTTCTGTAAATAATATTTCTTTATTAGTTAAGCCGCAAAAAACATTATGCAGATGAACTTATACTTAATTACACGCCTGTAGTATAACTTGCTTATTATTCAAAATTATTTAATCTGCATAAATTATATTTATGAACATTAAAATCAACTTACATCATTCATTTCAACATATTTCAAATATCCTAAGTAATTTGCGCGATTGGCGGCTTCTTCTTTCGAGAAATAAATCCAGTTGTGTAAACCTAAAATAAAATGATTAACTTGTAATTACATAACACTTAGCAGTTTTAAGATATAAGTATCACCATATTTTTTAAAGTCACACTTTAATCTTAATTTAAGGACAATGTTACAATCATCGATATACTACTAATAAAGACGTACAATGAATAAAGTATGTCGATGATTAACAGTCGAATAACTAATTTTAAACAATTTATCTACGTTGAGAAAATACTAAAGCAATATTTAAATTTAAAACTTGGCAAGGAGAAGCCTCAAAGTTTATAATATAGTAAATAAGAACATAAATTAAAATATTATTAGATATAAGTTAAGTATATTAAGTTATACTATATTTTGAAGTCCAATAAATATATTCAAGTAATGTTTCACACAATACTACCATGTATGACGCTATTGATATGATTAATTTTATGTATTACCTGATACTTCTCCATTTTTAAGTTCCGAAACAAATATGTGCTCGAACCCTGAGCTACTTATTTTGCCTTTGCCTCTAGAATAAAGGCCGAACCACATCTGTTTCACAAAATCTCTTTGTTGTTTTGGATCTTGCGTGACGTATCCTGTAAAGCAACATTAATATGTAATAAATTAAGTGTATCATATAGGTACAACGCACATATAGTTTTGACGTTTTACATAGATCACAGCCAATATGTAATTAAAAATAACCATTTGTAAATTCCAGGAATTAAACCCCGAATTCGTGTTGAGAGTTATGAACGTTTCAACTGGTTTCATCATGAAAATCTTATTTATTCGTCAATTTACCTTTATCTTTCAAAAAGTTCATCAAATGGCGCATAACTGTTGTAGCCATAATAGCGTCCATAAATGCATTCTCCTCATTTCTTTCCTAAAACAATTCAGGTTATAAGCGAAAGATATCGATTCTAATAAAATATTAAATAATTATTATGTTTACTTACTTGTGGAGTAACATATTCATTAACTAACGTGTCTCTTTCGTAATTATCTAACAAAGGTAGGAATTTTTGGATCGTAGGAATATTCCAAGCGTCAGGCGCTATAGTGAGCAATCTGTAAGCAATTATGACGGCAAAATAAACAAGATTTCGTTCTTAAGCTAAAACAAAAGATACGCGTATTACATAATCTTAGGATAATTTTATTATTATGAACAACTCGAATTTAACAATTACATATATAATATTCTGGCCTTTGTTAATACGATTAATTTCATTTCATAATGTTCATAGATTTATAGACGAATCTCAAACATGTAAATGTTAGCTCAAAACTTCCATAACCGCAAGATAATACAAACAAACTTACGGTTGCGGAGCCTTGTCTTCTTTTGTAAACGACGTGGTTTTTTCCTGGTAGTTAACAGTCACATATTTCGCTGCATTGTTAACATCTTTCCTCAATAATTCTTCACTTAGAGTTTGCAATTCAATATCACTGGGCCCGTTTTTATTATTATTCGTATTTGTGTTTGCTAGGGAACTTGGTAAAACTGGAGTATTCGGTTTCGGCGTCGGGACATTTACAGTATTTGTAGCTGGTGGTTTTACTCCACTGGAATTTGGTAATCCTGGTTTTTGTCCAGGAGATGGAGGAGGCTGATGTTTATTAGATCCCGACAATATGTCACTGTAGCTCATTGGCTTTGGTGTCATTTTGGGGCCCGTCTGACCTGGTTTACCCGTAAACTGTGTACTAGGAGTTGATAAAGTTGATCCTTGTGTCGCTTTGGGGTCATGTAGTATGGAACTATAACTAGGTTTTGTAGGTACAGTTATTCCTTGGTTCTTATTTTTACTGTCGTAAAAATTTACTAGATCTTTGACTTTTCCACCACCTGGTTGATTATTTTGGACTATTGGCTTCGTTGTTGTGAATTGTGGGGCAACATAGTCTCTTTTTGGCGCTGATGGGCTTTTGGGCGTAGTTCCAACTTGAGTATTAGGGTTTGGATTAATATTTGGTTTAGGAGGAGTAGTTGGGGGTTTTAATGGTGGAAAGTTTGGTGCTACATAGTCTCTTTTAGGGGACGACGGTTTGCTGGTTGTTCCGATACTCGTAGTTGCAGTAGTATAAGAATTAGCATTTTGTTGATTAAGTGGTTTGGACGGAGGATTTAAGGATGGAAATTGAGATTCGTAATTCCGTTTACTATCAGGAACTCCACCAGCTTCGTGCAGTAAGAAGTCTGTATTTGTTTTATATCTTTCTCTACAATAACCTATAATACAAAATTAATAATCACTTGAGGTCACAATGAATTCCTTCGCAAATATTAACAAACTTTTAATTAGATTCAATTCATGATGGTCGTACTGAAATTTATATTTTAAAGGTAAATAGGTAAATTTTACATGCACGAAAAGAGGGAAAGTTTTTCCTACTAAAAACATTATCATTTAAATACATAGTTTCAAATTAACACAAAATGCAAAACAAATTTTATGTTGTAGCATGTCGATATTGTTTGATAAAGTTAGCTATTAAACCTTGACTTGTAAGTATTGATAAAAAACTATAGATACTCACATAAATTAAGATGCAAAGTTAACAGTGTTATTAGTAATAACACATTTCCTTTGCACGCTATCATGTCTAAAAGTAAACTTCAAAAGTTATAGGTTTATGCTTAAACTCTCTTTGGTTATGTTGATGACTATTTATAAAAACTAAAATGTTGACCTTTATAGAAACGTCACTGGCTGTTTACAATTTACAATCACATAACACACACTGTTCTGTGCTACACCTATTGACTAACTGAGCTGAGTTCAGCTAAGCTTACTCGACTCGATCTGAATACTATTCTCGGCAGTATAGTCATAACGGGATTGATGATGAATGAATTGCAGCTACATAAAAAGTTGTCCCACTTTTAGAGCAATGAAAGTTTTTGTATTCCTAATTTCTTATTAGGCATGCATCTAACATAATTTACGAAGCTTATATTTAAAATAAGTATATAAGAACAATAACGTCAATAACTTTAGAATGTTATGGATATGTTCTATTTATTTTGTCGCTTAAAAACCTGCTAGTGCCAAATCCAGTTTTGTCTTGTATCTACAAGACAAAACTGGACCTGTACCTATCTAGGTACAGGTTTTAATTTCATTCAAAAAAAATAAGAAAGACTATCACACAGAAATCTAAGTATTGTTTATTTATCTTCAACACGTAGATTAAAAGGATGCTCGTTTTTCATCATCATTTATTAATTATTATATTTAGCGTATACAATCGTATTTACGGTTTAGAAGTCGAATTGTTTACATGTTATATTTTCTATTTAACCAGATAATGGATTCATAGGTCGGTCACATTTTAGTATTAAATGTATTTTTATAAACGTCTGCATAAACTAACATCATTAAGGTTTTTATTTAATCTCAGTTGACTTTTTTATTTGTATTTGTATCGTGGAGTATTCATATGTGTGAAAATTTCGATGAATATTATATTTCTTTTATACATAATTATGTAACTAATTTTGAAAGTTTTAAAAGGATGGTATGATAATGGAATCATTTTATGATGATAATGAAGATGATTATACATGGATTAGTTACTTTGCAGTATTAAGTAGAAATTAATTAAAAAAAAAAGTTGGTCGCTACGTGATACTCCTTTGTTATCAAAATTAACAAAAAAGACAAAATCAAGCAAATATTTTGGCACATTAAAATATAATTATGTAATAAGATACAATGATAATATCAAAATCACCAGAAATGTCTATTTTAATTTCAATTAATTCTTTATCAATATATCAATTCAGTGTTTTCAGATCGTGTAGTGACGTAGCTAAATCGTTGTGCCACGCGTTGCCACATCAACAGTCGATGACTGTATTAGATGTTTCACGTCAAATATTAAATTAAAAAATACAAAAAAAAAAAAATTAGATACGTATATGTATCCGGCACATTATATTAATATTGCATATTATTATTAACTAGACCCCTCGGCTTCGCCCGAGTTAAAAAAAAAAATAACATGTCATACATCTTATATATAAAATTCTCGTGTCACAATGTTAGTTACCGTACTCCTCCGAAACGGCTTTACCGATTTTCACCAAATTTTATATGTGTAGGTATTCAGTAGGTCTGGGAATCGGCTACTATATATTTTTCATATCCCTAAGTAATAAGGGCAGTTCACCTTTAACATATTTATATGGCAACACAACGTTTGCCGGGTCAGCTAGTATAACTAAAAATTTATACCTAACTGCATAACAACTTTACTAAAGATCATCACATGGTCAGTACTAATCCATCATCTGTGCACATTATCGAATGCATAGTTTACGATTCTATAAAGGACATACAGATATCTTTTAAATGCTTCTTATATTTTCTTCATTACAAATTTAGCTAATGTGATCTGCACTTTTTTGCAAATGATATTCTATAATCTATGTCTATAACCTACTTAAATGCGGTAATCACGAAGGATTTTAGTCGGCAACAATAAATATCTCATGTTCAAATCATTCGATGATAATATTATATTGTTTAATCATAACCCAGGTTATTCAAGCGACATGAGAATGGTTAAATGGTCCATCATTTATTATAAAGTTGTTTTGCAATGGATGTATAATAAACAATTTACTTAAAACCGTTTGTAGTTGTGAAAATAAGCTATTGGTGGCACATTTTGAGCTATTGCATTATAACTAAACACATTGTGCACGTTTATAATAGTTTGTCATACAATATTCATAGCGCAACCTGAAACCAGGACCTAAGGGCATTGCACATTGGACTTGGAGGACAAGCCTTGCACAGATGATACAGACATTATTACATGAATGTCACTTGTATTCATTCATTGGTTGTCTGTGACCACGGGGTGTCATTATGTCACTTTATGTCATAGATCTGACTTCTGTAGGTTTACCTTACTATTTTTCATAGTAGAACCGAGTAGAATAGTATTTGCACGTGCTTGGTTTCGTATCGATAATAAACAGCTGTGTGACTGCGCGATGTATGTCGTATCGGTTTCCGACGAATTATGCAACGGCTTTTGAATACAATTTATAATGAAATTTAACTCGAACATAGTGTAAATAATTTGTATATTTTCCAAAATCATCTTAGTGTTCTGTTCTGATATGCTCTTAGGAGTAAAGTTGTAATAAGAGTATTATTTTATATTAAGTATTCAAATATGTCTTTGTGCAGCACTATTGTGGGTGCTTTTGTAAAGGTGAACAGTAATTTATCGCAAAATAAATCGAAAAAATGTGTATTGGTATTCAGCAAGTATTTTTCAACACGAGAACTTTTAAAAGAAGCGTATTGTCGAACGAAATTGAAATACCGGTGTAAGTGGCATTTGTTGTAATTATTTTTATGTCTTATTTATATAATAAATTAAGTAATACCTACCATGCTACATAATAAATTAAATAATATTAACCTGTGCACCTAAAAATAACCGATCATTGTAACTTATGGATATTTGTAACTAATTCCATATGGAACAGCAGATTTCGTTAAATTCGATCACATATGCATTGTCTGAAAACTACTCTACAATGCCTGGTGTAAGTTAGTCTGCAACCTACAACCCTTAAAGTAAATCGTACCATAACACCATAATACTTCCATTTGGCGAAATCTTTTATTTATTTTTTTTACAGCCAAAAAATTGCCCCAAGATGTGAATCCACAAGGGGTCTTTGCATGCAATGAGCTGGACTTGTCTGAAGTAAAAGTATATGGCTTTGATTATGATTACACCTTGGCTCATTATAAACCAACTTTGGAGCACTTGCTCTATAACTTGGGAAGAGATATGCTCTTGGATAAATACAAGGTAAAGAGATTTCATATGTCTATTGACAAAAGTATAAAAAAACAATTTATATGAATACATTGTTATTATACTAGTTATTTTACTTATTTCAATTTGCATAAAATTTATAAAATTAATTTTAATTTTAATTGAATATTACAATTATAATTATCATAATTGCATTTATTTAAATACATCATGATTTTATCTATTTTTGTAATTTACAGTACCCTCCAGAAATATCGAAATTGGAATACAAACCACATTTTGCTGTTCGCGGGTTGCATTATGACATTGAAAAGGGACTGTTGCTGAAATTAGACTCGTTCCTTCAAATACAATTTGGTGCAGTGTATAGAGGACTTACACCGGTGTCCACTGAAGAGGTTCTCAAACTTTACAAGAACAGGATTATTCCCATTGCTTATGTTGAGGGTGATACGAGGGCTCATAGGGTAAGAGTAAACTTATATTACTATAATCTTTAATCCTGTTATAATGTATTGCATATATTCAAGTGAAATATAAGCATTTTAAATTACATTATTTTTTCATAATTATCTATCTTTGTTATACATCGGAAATTATAATCTAAAGTGCAGATCGGTAGCTGATTTGCTACTATATCATTTATACTTGTCAAGATTGATAGGGCTTAGGATGGTAAATGTTTCGTTGTTATGTGAACCTGTAAAATTTAAACAAATGTCAGTGGGCATAATCACTATTAACCATTATTTCGATCTTAGGGTTCCTGTAATCACCAATGTGTAAGTAGCGTATTTGAGTAAAAATTGCCATCATTCATTTTGTCCAATGAAGAACCCATAGGCGTACAGATAGAAAATGTTAAAATCTTCTTTTTCTCAATACCTTAGTATTATAAAGAGTGACATTCTATATATTTACAACTCAGAGACAGAGTTACATTTTTATTTTATTTATTACTATAGACCTGGGATTGACATGCCTGAAGTTAGTTCACATAATGCATGTACCTATGCACTATGAAATACGTGCACGCAGGCACGAAGCCGCGCGCTTACATGCAAGCATGAACGCTTCAACGCTTCTATGGAATTTTTATGACAATGAGCAAAGCCATACAATACTTGTAGATTTATTATAATTAATTTTTTTATATTAATAAATCCTTCAAAAAATTTACTTTGAGCGGTAAAGTGGAGTATAATGCAGGTGTCACCCAGTCGTAGGGAATTGTAGCCATACTCAATATTAACATAACAATTTCTATGCACTTCTCTATTTTGGGTGCTAAGTACGTACACAAAAACAGATTTATAAACACCCATATCTATGATAAAATCCTTCATTTATAATTAAATTAAATGTCTGACCAAGGATCGAATCCGAATCTTTTGCGCATTAGAAATGGCGTCGTGACCATACTGTTATAGGTCGTCTGCTGTAATAGAAAACGCTCGTTAGTTACTCAGAGTCGCCTTTGTATATGAGATACGTGGCTCACAGCGTGGAAGCAATCAGAAGCACTTGTAAGCAATCATTCATTTGCGCACTCCCCCAGCTAGCTTTGTATAGGTTTGTAGGTACCTAGTAGATTAATAGGGACACATGAAATTCATACGTAGTATATACGCTGTAGAAATACCTTAATTGCAGGCATTGCAGGTATTGCAGCCGGTAGACATATCTTTTAAATTGCGAACGTCAAACAATACTGATGATAAGGACTTTCTCCTAACTGTTGGTAGACTTATGATGTGTCTGTAAGAATATACGGGTAGCGTCAATGAAATAGTTGTAACAAGGGAAGATTAATTATTAATACAAAAAAATGTTGCAATAAGTATTTGCTACATACTGAGGTCTGATTCTCTACGTATTTTGCTTAAATTCGTCTCACCCTACTATCGCAGGTTTTACCTGTATTTAGCCCTTTTGGAGATAAACGCATTACCCGCCTTAAGAAGTCAGAACGTTTTACTTTCTTTGTATTATAGAATTCAGTAGGAATTTGTGTCAGCTATAGGAGGCATTCGGCGGAAATAGAATATCGTCGTTGCTTCCGTAATTGAACCGCAAAGGGTTACTACTTTAATTAGGCTTGATCCTAGGTACAACGTTCAAAAGTCAAATTGTACACACTATTAATTATCAAATTATGAGAATTTTGAATCATTGAAGGAGAATTATAATTATTGTGTATCGTAAAAATAAAACATAATCGTCTTAATCACTCAATTCAGCTATCAGCAAAAATCCGATTTGTTTCAGTTTAAGTATGTTTCATCCGTAGCAATGTTTTAATTTACATAAAAATAAATGTGATAAGGTTTAAAATTATACCTAATATCTCAGTAGGAAAATATTTTTTTATTCGTGATTATTTATTAAAATTTCGTAATCTGGACTTTTTATTTTTCAAGATTTACACAAACGTGGAATGGAATAAACCAAAGAGTAAAAAACATGTATGTATGCAACAATGTGGTTACAATACTCGTATAACGTCGCAGAGTAGTGATAGATCTAGAAATATCTAGATAGAACGTGTATGTCGTATTCGTTTTATTGGCCGTAGTTTAACGTTATTGTGTAGATTGCGTAGTGTTGTACTGTATTTGAGTATGTTAGATTACGCTTCTGTCCTTTATATTGCAAGTAGTCACAATTGATATTTCTTTTTGTAGTTGTAAGGTAGTAGCGTTCTTGTCGGTTTGATTCCGGAGACACCACAACCACTTTTTATTTCCTGATGGATGAGTGTGGTAAGAGAGATGCTTAAACGAGGCATTCCAACTTGGCCCTCTGAAGAAGCGACGCATTTGTGCCTGACCCATTCCTGCAAATCTATTTGGGGTCAATTACAGATGTCCACTTAGTCACTAGGCAAGTGCAAAAACTTATTTTAATTAGGTAATAAGTAGCAATCGAACATGCAGTCCATCTGATCGTAACTGGCCACTGCCGCCCATATACTTTGGTATTTGTAGCCATGGGTTTTCTACCTTAGGTCGATCACAAACACGGTGCTGTTCTTGAATGCTAAGATGGTAAATCCTTATATGTAAATCAGTCAGGATCCACACACTTCCACCGAAATGTTAGGCTTCACACTAGAAATAGATATGACGTTGGCACTCGAAGTGGCATGAATTTTAGTTGTTCGTGGGTATCTAAGACCTCTTTACATCAGGCCTACATCAGGAGGCCTTCATACTCCATTAAAAGTCAATCCCAAAATGTTCGGAGTCTTCTTAAGATCGATCATTGTCATTGATCAAAGCGCGACAATACAATCATTGCAACATTGCAATTGTATATTTAGCAGAAATATTCTTCAGTATAAGTACCTAATTATTTCTAATCTAATTGAAAGCTCGGAGAGTTGCGGTTGCACTCAGATAATTGGTTGGGTCATTTGACTTGGTGTAGGTACACGCAAAATATCGTACCTGCGAATTCTTAAAATAAAAATCTGTGACGACTCTGTAACGTCGGAAATGCTGCACGCTAAAATAGAATTGTGTTTTCTATTTTCGAACATATGTCAATACCTCAATTTATTGGACACTAGCTCGCGATGGCGACTTCCCACACATGAATTACAGTAATGTATTATAAGTCTGTGTCTATGTTTATAAAATTTGTTGTTAGATGTTGTGACATACTATACATAGGTACATTTACTTACATAATATTATACTGTTTATCTTCTATATATCCTTCTTATTCTGAGATGAGACCCGTGTTCAGCAGCGGGACAGTGATGGGTTGGAGATGATGTTACAATTTAAATCTAATGATAACTTCAATCTAAAAGTTTTAAAAATTTTGGCAGACAAAGAAGGACTTTTAAATACTTTAAACTGAAAATATTTACAAAAGTATTTAAGAATTCTGGACATAGAATTACCTACTATTAAAAATCATATGAATTAAATGAATCTTTCTGGCCGAAAATCGACCAAAGGCTTTTCGCACGACAATCTAGCATATTGTACCACATGGGTGAAAAAATAATTAAACACACTATTTTTTTTACTTAGTAAGCATGGTATTCAAGTCAGTTTTATGTTTTTTTAAGTTTCAAGGTTTTGCTTTCAGGCAAATCGTGCGAAGATGGTGCATTTGGCGGATCTATTCTCAGTGCCAGAAATGGGACTACTTTGTAACGTAGCGGAATATTTTATCAAAAATCACATAGATTATCATCCGGAAATTCTCTTTTTAGACGTCAAGGTAATTTGGTTCTTCCGTTTATAATGATTGATTGCCTCGGTTATTAGATGTCTGCACGTGATTTAATGTGAAACAGAAGCCCATCAAAATTGTTTATAACAGAAGACATGAGATAAGATTTTTTTATTTGTATTTTTGTACTTATGAAAAGTTACTGAATAGACAGTTACTAAGTTCATAAACATAGGGTTATGAAAAATAGATAGTAGCCGATTCTCAGACCTACTGTATATGCATATAAAATTTGGTGAAAATCGGTGAAGCCGTTTCGGAGGAGTACGGAAACTAACATTGTGACACGAGAATTTTATATATATAAGATTATTTATCTGTATTGTGGCATATATTTTTTATTACTTATTTACAGAATTCTGTACAAAACTGCCACCCGATAATGCATAAAATAGTTGCTCAAAATGTAGAAGAATACATACGGCCGAATGCAGATTTGAAGAAGTACTTCCAAATGTTGCAACAGGGCGATAAGAAGTTGTTCCTCGTCACAAACAGTCCTTATCATTTCGTGTAAGTTTGTTTTTGGATTTCACTTTTATTGCTTTTGTCTTGTCTGAGACTGATCTATGTTTTATGTATTTGATATGTCCAAGGGCGCGTAGATATAACTTTGTTAAAAGGGGATCCCGAAAATTTTCCCGCGAAAATAAGGTCTTATTTTGACTTGCCTTTGTGGTCTGGACCCTCCACTCCTCCTCCTGTTATATATATTACATATATATAGTATTGTTAATATAGTTATGCTTATATATAGACTTAACAGTGTTTGTTCAACAAAATAGATATTTTTTTAAAAGTAGGTAATCATCGCCTAAATATTATATTAGTATGTATCACCTCACGGTATCACCCATTTACTTCATTTGTACTTCAGTTGTTTTACTTCTTCATTCTCTTTACTTCATAAATTGGCAAACACGTTGATTGACCTTGTTGTATTTTTAAACAACTGGATCTTTCGAAACGTGTTCTAGAGGTCAAAAGTACATGCATGCACAAGTCCGATAATTAAAAACTAAAAACTTCACTAAGTGTCACATAACTCTCAAAAGTTATATAGACTAGAAATAGAACATGAGCACCCGTAGTACAATAGTACTAGTATAGTAAAGTATACCAAGACGTATTTTAACCTTATTTATCACTATCTTTATTGCTTTAGAGCGACAAAAATTTTGGCAAGTGAATTCGTGTTTCGAAGTCACTGCCGATGACCGAGATATTTAGGACATTGATCTTTACAGAATGCCGGAATACTTACATAATATAAGTTTCATAGTTTAAAATTTCCTCACTGAAAAGTATGACGCCTTAGATACACTCGACTTTTAAAGATTTTGGTAAGGGAGACAGACTAATCCGAGGCGTTCCAGCTTAATCCTCAGGGGTAGCGGCGCATCTGTGGCCGACCTCAGGTAGACCTATCAAATCAAATCAAATAAATTTTTTTTATTCAAAATAGGTTCTTTACAGAGCACTTTTTGAATGTCAAACTACCACCACTTCACAAGGTGTTTCGTTATGGAGAAGAAGATTTGGGGTTGATTATAGATGTCCATGGGCGGCAGTAGCCACTTACCATCAGGTGGTCTGCATGCTCGTCTGCTACTCTTATATTATACAAAAAAAATACGAATGTAACATAGGGCTTAAAGAGCGTTTGTAACATAGTGCTTTAGATATTCAACAATAAATTTCTTCAACAATATTACAGAATAGAATCCTTATTGGATTTTTTATAATGCAGAATAGCAAACGAGCATGCAGCTCCTCTGATGATAAATGGCAGCTGTCGTTCATGGGCATCTTAATCAAACGTAGATAGGACTAAAGTCTTATCTGCGGTCGGTCACAGGTGTTGTCACCCCTGTGGAAGTTGCTAGCCCTGTTGACTAAGTTGGCTTTCCTTGTATAAGAACTTGTGTGTTTGAAGGTGGTAGAACCCTTTGTGGTTCGCTCTGGCGGCACCACCGCCACACCTATTTCTGCCTTATAACACCAGTGTTAGGCGCTGCTGTGTTCCAGTTTGAAGGGTGTGGTAAGGGAGACAGACTTTTCCGAGGCGTTCCAGCTTAGTCCTCAGGGGTAGCGGCGCATCTGTGGCCGACTTCAGGTAGGAATATCTAATCCTATCTGGGGTTGATTACAGATGTCCATGGGCGGCAGTAGCCACTTACCATCAGGTGGACTGCATGCTCGTCTGCTACTCCTATATTATATAAAAAAAAGTCTAACACATGCTTATGAATGAGTAATTTAATAAATTCTTAATATTCCAGTAACGCGGGCATGGAAATGCTGGTCGGCCACGACTGGCGGGAATACTTCGATGTGGTGATCGTGAACGCGAACAAGCCGACGTTCTTCACTGAGGTGTCGCGGCCAATACGGGTGTTCGATAAGAACGCCAATACCCACATCTGGGAGAAGGTGACGTCTCTCGAGAAAGGGATTATCTATTATGAGGTAAATATATAAACAAGTAATTAATTTAAAAAATCAAAAACCCGACTGCACCAAAAAGGCTGAAGTAGAATTTCCAAAAGCAGTGAAATAGGCATTTCATTATTTTTATCCAGAAAGCCAAATACAAAGTTTCATAGTAGGTGTCTGCTTCAAAACAATAGATGTTCAAACAATATTATCCTATTTTATTCTCGTAGTGTTCATTTACGCTATATAAAGAACCTATGTGTAAAATTCCAGCACGCTTAAGTTCAGCGGTTTCCCTTTGCGTTGATCTCTGGCACAGCAACTCACTCATTTAGTCAGACAGTCATCTCGATGTGTATATACGAGTATATATGTACTAGCTGACCCGGCAAACGTTGTGTTGCCATATAAATAAAAAAATGTTAAGGTTGAACAACCCTTATCACTTAGGTGTAAAAAAAAAATAGATAGTGGCCGATTCTCAGACCTACTGAATATGTATATAAAATTTGGTGAAAATCGGTGAAGCCGTTTCGGAGGAGTACGGTAACTAACACGAGAATTTTATATATAAGATATATTACCTATATAATGTATGTGTAATCTCCTCTTAATTTCCTTTATTTTGAGACCCTACTCGATAGATTTGGTTAACTTTTTTAAAACGTGTTACTATTTCGCGAAAAAATTCACCATTTACGGTCTATAAAATATATAACTTCAGTAAATCGAAGTTTCGGTCATTATTTTACCTCATTAGAGGTAGCATTTCATTATTTTTATCCAACAAGCCTGATACAAAATGTCATAGTGTTTGCTTCAAAATTGACGATTGTTCAAATGAACTTTTAACCCTTATTTTACCCTCTACAGGGTTGATTTTTCGGAGGGGGATAAATAAGTGCGTCCTTGTTCCTATCCAGAAAGCCAGATACAAAATTTTACAGTAGTTGCTTCAAAATTAAAGGATTTCAAAAAAACTGTTTTCCCCTATTTTACCCTCTTAAGGGTAGAATTTCCAAAAGGCCTTTCTTAGTACTTATTAAAGCTATATTGAGAACCTGTGTGCAAAATTTCAGAACTGTAAGGTCCTTGGTTTAGGCTGTACGTTGATTTCTGAAAAATGAAAAAGTGATTTAGTTAGTCAGTCAGTCAGTCACCTTACTGTTTTATATATATACAAATATGTTTTTATAATCTCCGTTTAATTTCCTTCCATTTGATACCCTACTCGATAGGTTCGGTTAACTTTGTTTTTTAAATGTGTTACTATTTCGCGCCAAAAAACCGCCATTTTGATTTTTTTTTACTAACTCCTATCTAAGGACACTCGGGTCATTGAGACAAATATAATGACACTTTAACTGTTGAAAATCATCCAGCCGTTTGTTAGATCGGATCAAATAAAGAAAGACAAACATACAAGATACGCGCGAAAAACATAACCCTTCCTTGGCAGTCGGGTAAAAACATAGGATAGGAAAATGTATGAAATAAAATTCAAATTAAAATAGGACTTAAGGTAAACTCACCTTAATTTCAAATATAGGATAATTTGTATGTTTGAGTTTGTATTAGGAAGACCTGTAAGTTAGATCTCCAGGCTCTGTATATTGCTTTTAAAGAAATATATGGTAAGGGATACACTGCATCATTCAAAGATAAAAATTAAATATTAAGATTTTATACATATACACTGAGTATCCAAACCTATAACAAAGAGCACAGAACGTATTAAAATTAAAAAAAAATGCATTTCGGAAATCAAGGTTTTTTCCTTCGTGACTTTTTATATATCCACATGTGAGACTAGTTTTACTGGTGTAGCTAAACGTGCATCACATGTCGATTCTAAAATGATTTTTATAAAAACAATTATTAAAATATTTTTGTTATCATTCCAGGGCACAGTGAAGCAACTGCAAGACCTGACGGGCTGGAGCGGGCACCAGGTGCTGTACTTCGGGGACCACCCCTACAGCGACCTCGCTGACGTCACGCTCGAGCACGGCTGGCGGACCGGCGCCATTATCAACGAATTAACCGTAAGTCATAGATTAGTAAAGATTACTCACTCCTAACAAGACAATGTAAACAATTTTGACAATTGAAATTGTCACTGTCATCTATTTTCGTGTTTGAAAAATATTAAAAAAATGTAGTTTTTAGATCATTTACGAATGAAACGATATTTCTCCGCACTTTTTTTTCGAATTTGTGTTTTTGCACCACTTAAATATACATGTCGGCATTGTTCCGCGTATTATTACACCATGACAGCCATTAAATTGCTGACAGAATTGTCAGCCATTTAAGCTATTTAATGGCTTCCTTCAATTACAAGGCGGTGAGACATCTACACTTATCTATGCTGTAAGTTGAAAAACTTCAAGAGATGCATTAAAACTGAAAAGCCGGTGCGTGTCCTGGGTTCGAGTCCCTCCTCGGATTTTTTTGAAGATGATGAAAACGTGATAAAGCAATGATAGGAAATACCTTTGGAAACCTGATGCTTAAAAGTTCTGTAAAAATAGTTTTCAAATTTCCATGCGTCTGATACCAGGCTAAGGTATATTTTTTATTTCGGTTGTTATAGTAGTCATTAAATCTTGTCGAAGGTTTAATGAGGGGTTTGAAAACATCCGACATAAGTGCCACTCACTTGAACTTTTCTTAATTAATTTGCACTGGAGTAGCACGATAGAATTCGCTCGTGGTCACCCTAGTTTTAAAATTCTTGTTTTGTAGTGCGACATACAATATAGATATACGAAAGAAATGAAAATCTATATTGAATTCATCATAACTATTGCTTAAATTTACAAATTTTATTTAAAATTTCTTCTAGCACGAGATAAATACGCTAAACACGCAGAAGTTCAAGGAGAACGCCAACTGGCTGCAGATGCTCACCCAGATTATCGAGGATTACCAGGACTATGATGATCCAGAGGCAATGGAGATACTGCAAGACTGGATGAATGAGCGGGATAGGCTCAGGTGAGAGTTTTATGGTTATTATTATCATTTATTTTATAATAAGCACAAATATGCTTTGTATTGAAATGCTAAGTCTTATATCAATAGCATAACTGACTTTGAGTGACCCCCGTATTTACATAGTAGCCGTAGGACCGAAAGAGATCGATATTATGTTGCCTACCGTCGCAGCAGGAACTGCAGACAATTGCGATGTCCAGGGAATAGATTGTGCCATGAAAACGACTACTGTCATTTACCTACATTTGAAGATGGTAGAACCCTCTGTGAACTCCGGCGGCACCACCGCACACCTATTTCGAGATAATAAAATGTAATGTTTAACGCTATTGTCTTCTGATTCGATGGGTGTGGCAAGGGTGACATCTGAGGCATTCCAGCTTAGTCCTTAGGGGTAGCGCCGCATCTGGCCGACCTTATGTAGGAATCTATTTTTTTCTGACAGATGTCATCTGTTCCTCTAATCTAATATAATAAAAAAAACCTACAATTTCATGTTTCTACGCGTGTGTTTGTGCGTGCGTTTGTTGTGTGAGTTCTAAGCCTAAGAATGATAAAGGCTATCATTATTTTGTGTTTTTTTGTATTTCAGGAATGACACAAAGTCAGTATTTAACCGTCAGTTCGGCAGTGTGTTTCGGACGTACCACAACCCCACCTACTTCTCGCGGCGTCTGTTCAGATTTGCGGACATCTACACGTCGAACATAAGGAATCTGTTGAACTACTCCTTAACCCACACCTTCTACCCCCGCCGAGGTGTTATGCCGCACGAATATGGCTCTTACTTCGTCTAATTAAGTGCGGTATTCGTCAAATATTCGTCTGAGTTTGTAGTAATCGACACAGAAGTAAGAAATCTTTAGATATATATCTTAACACCTGTTCCCGTAAGGTTTTATGCCACGAATATGGTTCTTATTTCGTCTAGTTAAGTGCAACATTCGTCAGGTATTCTCTCGGCGATATCTACACATCGAAAGTAAGGAATTTGTTTAACAATTTTCTAAATAATATCTTCGACCGCCATGGATGTATTGTGCCACGAATATAGCTCTTATTTCGTCTTATTACATGCAATTTTTGCCAGATTATGTAGTTTTGTAGTCATTTTTTATTGTATTTTGTAAGTAGGTGAAAAAATAAGTAAAAAGCGTAGTTGCTCGCTGTAGGTAAAATTATTATTTATTTTAATTCTGGAAGTATTTACATCAGCATTATTTATAAGGGATTTATATGAGACTATTTCTGAAGTTGTATTTTGATTGTCGAAGATTTTGCCAAACGTGTAGAATAAGGATTTACTATAAAACAACGATAAACTTTATTGCTTTTCTTATAAGTATTGATGTATAAGTAATTTGAAAGTATTTATAATTTTAATACTCCTTACTTTGCGAATAGCAAAACCTCTCAACTATAGTTTCAGTTCTCCTACGGATACAAGTCATTAGTTAAGTTTATTTATTAAAAAATAATCTGATTTTCTGCTCAGTAGTGATATGACTAGTTACAATTTTATTACAGGAACATTAGTTAATATTTATATAAATGTTTATTTCTGATTTATATTACTTTTACATTTGATTGCAATGTTTCAATACAATTGCTAGTTACGATTCGATAATTTAAACCAAATAAACTTTTAATCCCTTATTAAAGTCCTGGTATGTACACACATTTAACTTGAATATATCGAATAATGCACATTGCATTAATTTATTGGACCGATTTGAGTCTCAGGACTATCTCCTTTATGCTGAAAATAAATAATCGCAAATAATCGAAAATGTTAAATACTGTTAACAATTTGCAATAGAGGGAAAAGTTTTATTACACTAATAGTGACTAAATTTAAGCATACTTGTGTTAAAGTTACATACTATTTTTAGGATATCCTATCAAGTAGACTGGAACTAAATCTCCACCTAATGACCTCTCTAGTGTCTCTGTTACAATGTAGGTATATCTGTTATGAGCATTTCTATCTGCCATATATTTTCTAGTGAAATGTATACAATTCTGTAACTGTTAATAATTACTAAGATGTATGTTATGTCGTCGTCACGTTGTGATTTCAGTTATATTATGATATACCGACGCATTTCATGTTAATTGACAATCAAAGTAGCCAAATCATTTAAACATATCAATGATGCAACCAAATATATCGTGTATCATAATATGACGGATTTTACGATAGAACTTTGAAATAACATCTGTAATATAGTCTTTAAAATGATATTAAATATACAATCGATGTTTAAAATAAGCGATATACTTATCACATATTAAGTTGTAAAGATATCTTATAACACCTACTTTGTATTATGTATTAGTATTTTATTGTAATTATTTTATTTTAAAAGACGACTATGTAGAATATAGGAAAGTGTAGAACCAGCCAACGATTTTCTAGTCAGACGTATTTAATTCTACGAAAAAATGTTGCTTTACGAAATTTAGTAATACACCAAACTTTTCACACATATCAAATTATTTACATTTAGATATTGGTAAAAATTAGATTGTTATTCGTATAGATACTCGTAGAAGCATAAAGTAGGCATGTTTGTGTTTGTGACGGCTACACAAATATGAGATATGTATTAAAAAAGGAAACCAAGGCACTGTAAGTTCAATGAATGATACATCGATTATTTTCTTTCGATACTTTCAATTAATTTTCGAAGCATTTGTTGTTTGTTTACTGAAAAGACACGATTTTGATAAATGACAATATTAGGTAAGTATCTACCAATATTTAAACGCTATTTTGTACGATTTTAAATAACCGTATTCTTAACCACGTTATTTTGTGTGGACTTAAAATCATTGAAACATCCATATAATACCTTTATTTTTGTTTATTAGTATTATTAATTATTTTTCCTACAAATATATTGTGTTCTATTTCAATACCCATTTCTTAGTTCCTAGTTTCCTACACATAAACACTACATATCTCGAAACAAGGAATATCGATTATATAATCTTTCATGTGTTTACCCAGTATTTGTTTTTAATAATATTAGCTACGATTCTCAAGTTATTTTACAATTTAAATGTAGTGTAGAGATTGCGATGTGTGACTTTAGATAACCTTATTGTGCCATCGCGTTGGACAATAAATTATGATACAGAATTGGATTTATTATTTATTGCTGACCTGTCGACACTTGTAATTTAACAAATTTAGTCATTTAGGACATTATTTACTGAATACTTGACCCACTGGATAATTATTATTGTTTAAACGCACTAAAGATGCGTCCACTATGCTCGTATGTTAATTTCTGATTATGACGCCCGCGCATATTAATTGTATAAAATTATTTTTTCATATTTTAGCGATTTATTATTTACATAATTGAGGTTGGTGACATTCTACAAGACATACTGCAATCAAAAGTTACTTATATCCTGTGCGTTTTAGCATCGGGATACTTTGTGTGAAAAAGCAACTGTTTATGTGCAGTATTGCAGTCGTGCCTTAACAGTCCAACTGTAAACTTTGACGAACCAAATTGGCAGATTTATATATAGAGCTTTGGTTTTCAGTCTCCATTATTATACAGCTAACGTGAAAAAAGGCAAAATGGGTTGAATCATGTTGTATGCTGTTCATTTTTGACAAAATCATATTTATATGGAATGAGAAAAGTAAAACAATCCATTATTTTATAAATATCTTTATATAAAAGTTATCTGTCAATCTAACTATAAAATTCACTTCATAAATAATTTGTAAGTAGAATCAACGAAAACAAATGGTTACAAAAACAAAATAAAATTATAAAAATATTTCACGGTTTGGGAAGTAGTTCGACTTTTTCTAATTTGATAACAACAGGAAGCCTAGATGTTCCTCTTTGCGTATTATTTTAAGTTGCTAATAGTGAATTAAATTAAAAGACCGGAGCTGCGGTGTCGATGAGAGGCACATTATCAACTTTATGTGTTTTGGTTTGGATGGTGAAGGGTACATTGTTGTACCGCAGATGGCAGGGTCGGTCGGGGCGCGCCATGAAGCACAGTGTGTACAGAGCTGTCTCCAGCTCGGGCGAGGTGCCCACGAACATCGTGATCTCAGGGGCGTCCTTGGTCTCGCTCAGGATTGAATGCTGCTTCAGGATGAGTCCTTTCTGTGAATTGAGGCAGGCATTTAGATGTCGTCATCAACCCATTACTGTCTCACTGTTCTACTCAGAATGAGAAGAATTAGGTCATAGTCCACCGCTCTTGCCTGGTAAGTACCTATTGGTAGACTTCACATACCTCTGAGAACTTTTTTTAGATCTCTCAAATATGCAGGTTTCCTCGTTATGGAACTTGCTCAAACGGTGAAAGAAAACATCGAGATGTTTTCGTAATGTTTTCCTCTTCCTCTTATAATTATTTTGTAATTTTAGAAGAAAGTGCATCTTGAAGATGTAGGTATAGTTAAATAATGGCATATTCGGAAATCTTACAAAAGCTATGAATCACCCATAGTGAACTACGTTATTTTAAACAAGAACCACAATAAAGATTATTTTTGAGATTAACTGAAATCTGTTGTGATTATGCTTTACTATTTTAATTGGATTACTAAATAAATTAATTAAATAATTAAGTAGAAGAAATTACCCCAGAAAGATCGAGTTTGTCGATGTAACCCAGGTAGTTTGCTTTTTTGTCCATTTCACGTTTCGCGAAGAATAGCCAGCTGTGAAGACCTGTATAGAAACATAATTTTAATATAAGATATCGAAAAGAATATACGCACAAATATAAGAAAATATGTAAGTATTTAAATTATTTAGTCCGAAATGATTTGGCCTTCGTGAAAATCCGGTGAAAATCGTCAGTCACGTAGGTACAACTAGATGGATAATCTGTATTGCCTTTTTATTTTGGTCTAGAGTTCTTATTAAGGTCTATAAATATCGATCTTTACGCTTACTTAAGCTATCTTAGATCGATTTTGTGATGATAATATTGGCATCATCTGTGCCTCAGTCAGAATCTCGTGGTTATTAAAGACAAGCTTTTATTTTATGCCTAATAATATGGTCGTGATTTTGGTGACACCAAATTTAAATTAAAAAAACTCACCCAGAACTGTATCAGATTTAAGTTCAGCCATGAAGATGTTCTCGAAGGCACAACTGCACTTGCACAGACCAGTCCAGTGACGCGCGTACTTCGTGAACCAGATCTTCTTTAGCAGTTCCACTTGCTCATTGTACTCGTTAAGCTGCGCCAAACCTGTAAGATTATAAGTAGAGCAATGTATACCTTAAGGCCTTACAGACAGAATGGTACACAAAAATAGGTACGAACTCATAACCCTGCAATAATTTATGTGCAGTATCACCCACCAATTATGGTCCCACTGCTGGGTATGGCTCTCTTCCCAAAATAAAATGGGAACAAGGCAAAGTTCACCGTTGTGACAAGTGCAATTTGATACACTTCATAAACCTTTGTTACCTATTTTTAAGAATTCAGAAAGGTAGGTTTTTAATTAAATTCTTATATACGAATTTCTTCGAAAAGAGGAGATACGTATCTGCAATTTGACCTCTGACTGAGAGGCTAAATTTCACTAGGCTATCATTGCTTTTCTTGTCCGTGGAAGTTTTGTAAGCAATATGCAGATATAGATGAATACTAAAAAATATTCTCACCTTTGCTTACTAGGAAGTTCATGAGACTCCTGACCGGGCCAGTAGCCAAAATGGTGTTGATAAACGTAACCTGCTCTGATTCTTCCTGCAAAAAGTTTATGAGCATCATAACATCATAGTCTTGCTAGCGGATGGTTTTAATTAGATTTTACTCTTTTTTTCTAATACATATAGCGATAAGGTATTGGTTCACTGGCGGACTAAGAAGAACGGCAGGGGCGGTCTCCAAATGTTCAAAGTTCCCTTGTAGACATTTCTAAAAGCTTGTAAAATTATATCAACTTCTTAGACTGGGGGCCTCTTTCTACTTTTCGCCCCGGGGCATCTGAGGACCATAGCCCGCCACTGTATTGGATATAAATAATAAAAAAACGGGTTTCACTCCGGGAGTGCCGGCAGAAGTGAAAAATTTCGAAATGTAACCTAAGCAATAAAATATCCACCCAATGACATATTTTTTTAATGCTGACATGCTTACACTGGATGACATCTTGACTTTGCTTTGCCATCTTACGAATTTTCGATCAGGTCACGTGTCCTGTCCGAGTTTAACATTTTCTACCCTTCACAAAATATGCACAACGCCGCTAAAGAAGTTTTCACTTCAAAAATCCTCCTAATACCTACCTATTGCGTTGAAGTGAAACGATGCGAAATTTTAAACAACAATGTTTAAACAAATATTTGTTAAGATTAACTTACTGTTGGTGTCACGAACTCTGGCCTAATGACGTTCTTGTGATAATTGTCGAAGAGGGCCACAAATGGTCTTATCGTCGGTCCATTCCACACATTCTCGGGGACGTTCAATAGACTAAAATTAATAGACAAACAAAGTGTATTAAAAAGTCTCCCATATGCATGATATTTACATTTTTCCCTCAAAGTTTACATATTTTCGATAAAATCTAGCGATCACTACTTATAAACGAGATTCCAGAAATTTATCTACTTTGTAATCTCACCCGTTGATACTGATTTTTATCTTGTGATATTATTCGAATACCTCATTTAATTAGTAGGAAATTCTTTTGAAATTCAGAGACATGTATAATGAATATTTATCTGTATTCATCATAAATAAATGTCCTGCATATAAATATGTACCTATTTATGAAGTACCTATTTATTTCCATAAATTATCCAATTCTAGATGTGTTCAGATTTATAAGAGGTAATGAGCACGTGCCATAATGATGCTAGTGTTATGTGAGACCTGCCAATTTGCAGACCCGATTAAGCTTGTAGCTCAGTACTTTGTATCCAAATATTTTTTAACGTACAGTGAATGCAACCAGACATATTAACTTAACTAAACATAGAGATATTTATGAAAAATAATATAGGAATAGTAATATCTACCTTAGAAGTAAATACGTTTCATAATGACTCAAAATTTTGATGAGTTGGTCTCGGAAGGTATACCTACTCACATTACAGAGGCTATAATGTTTCTTTGACTCATTTAGTTACGTAATAAACCGTATTTATAAATATTATACACATATAATACTTACATAGTTTTTGCTAATGAGTAGTTTAAAGAACAAAACTCTGATAGATACATACCAGTAAACAATGATAAGGTTTTCCTATTTGAAATCTATTTGGTACATAAAAGGAGTATTGTTTGATTTATAATGTACATTTTCATGTGGCCTAGTCATTTGAAATGTTATCAAGCTACTTTATTACTTCGATAATAAATAGCAATGATACCTATGCGAAGATTTAACCTTCAAAATTTTTAGTACCTACCTATCGATTGTTTAATTGTAATAATTATGAAATTGTATCACTTAGGATGACCTAAGTAAGGAAGGAAGTATGAACTTCTATAGCATGTTTACTAATGACTTACGAGATATAGGATTAGTCATTTTTAATATTTCTTCATCCATTTAAGTTACGCCGTGTGATTCCACGTTCGACCGCCGGCTCGCATCACGCTAGTAACTAACATTGTCAATTTTGATTGGACATCTTGTAATGTGACTTGCAATTAGTGTTCAAGTCTGCAAGACGTGTCTTTGTCTTGCATTAGGGTTGCTAGACCATATATTGTAAAGACGCTCTCTTTATCATATTTGTAGAGTTATGTAAATACCTTTTTAATTGCTTATTATTATTAATGTTCAATTAATTTTGCCAACAGTATGTAAAGGATGATGACCGAAAGCCCTACTTGCGAGAAAATATACCAAAAATCAATACTGTCCGTCTGTTTATTTGTTTGGAGACGGTCACCCTCGATTATAATTTCCATATTCTAGCGAGACCTTAAAAGACTAATCGCTTATTTGGCCTGGAAAATTTGCCTCGTTTATTGATTGGGTTCAACATTGTCACTGGCAAATTATGCTTTTAAGGTGAAAGTTTAGAAGTGGATCGACTGTTATAGTCTCATTAATCTAAAATACCAGTGCAGCCTTGATCTATCTTTAAAATATTCAAAGGTACTTACTTAGATTGCGCCTCGTCGTTCTTAGACATGGGGCTGGTTTTGCCTTGTAAATTGATTTGAATGTAGTTAAACGCATTGTTAACATCCGCATTGAACATTTCCTCGCTGAGACGCAGGATATCATCGTCGGTGGTGGAGTCTTGTACTTGCTTCAAGAGGTCTTCGTAGCTTTTCTTTTTGGCGTAATCGACGACTCCGCCGACAACTGTACCGATAGTCTGCAGAGTATTCGTTGCGCTGTTCCCTTGCTGACCGGTCACCGAGTTCCCTATGAGATTAGGCAGGATACTGTTGAATATCTGGCCTGCTGCATGTGCTATATCGTCAGCACGGCAGGCGGCTAGGCAAAATAGAAATATTATTGTCAGCTTCATATTGGTTAAAGGACGTTGAGTGTAGCGCGATTACGGCGCACTAGTGATCTCTGGGCCAGCGGCGAGTAGGCGATACTACTCGACCTCTGGGTGACGTAAGCTCCCACTATGTATGGAGATACGGTATGTTATTGAGATTCAACATGCGGATTTCCAGTTTTAGTAATGGCAGTTACCCCGAATGCAAACTGCTCAATTGTAACGTGGTAAACAAAATTGACCTTCATCTTTTGTTATGACTGTCAACTAATACCCGTACCTATCAGGCTTACTCTGAATTAAACACATTAAACATAGATACTTAATGTACCTTCGTACAGGTATGTTTATATATGTATGTGGGAGAATGCTTCATTTCATATATATAAATATTCCGTTTTTAAAATCACATGATATTAATTTCGAACTACCGCTCCGTATTAACAATTGGCTACCTGTATCATGGTATAAAAAAGGGGCGCGCAACTGTCAACAGATCAGAAGTTGTCCAATAGTGGGCACGGCACGGTGGTGCTCTGAACTGTTTGGTGTTTTGCTTGGGTGTTATTGTTACTATGGTGGCATTAACGCTTATTCATTTAATTACTTTAACTATATTTTTATAAATATTGGTTAAATTAGTTGAATCGAAATACCATTGTAGATCTACCTACCGGCGCGCCCACATCAGAATCGGGATAGGATACGCCCTTTTATTACGTAATAGTTTTAAAGTAACGGTAACAGAAGATAATCAACCGCGTGTATAGGAAGTGTTCTACTGAAGAATTTATCGTGGCTGTACTCCTGACGACAGTTTGGGACGCGCAATGGAGGCGATATTAACAAGGCCTTCGACATTGGAGGAGCTGTGTGTGAAACACATGATGAAACCGGTTGCGTGAGTAACGTGTACGGTTTGTCTAAATATTGTAATAATTTTATGTGCATTATTTTAGCAAGCGTGTGAAAGCAACCGCAAGCTTGGGTACCGCAAGCTTGGGTATGAAAATTGAGGAGGTGGAAGGTGGTTAGCATTCTCCATGTTAACCGTCTTCGTAATTAAGACTCATTGGCGCCGAGACTTATTGGCGAACGATTGGCGCTCCGGTATGATCAAACCAATGGTTTTTATATTTTCAATTTTGCTATTTGAAAGTTGTTAAAGATTATAAGAATCACTAATATGAAAATATTTGGTTATGCGCGAAAAATTTAACAATCACACTCGTAGGTACCGACATTTTTTTAGAAATGTTTTGGGTTTTTAAAATCTTCGAGTAATTTCTACTATGCTTTTCACAGTTTCGTTGCTTATATCAACTCTTTAAGAGTCGATGCTTGCTTATGCTAAATAAGTAAATGAATAACGATCATATTGTTTTAAATGATTGCGCTGCAAAAAATATTTTACGATTGTGAATACAAGTTCTGATATCTACCCTTTTGTATGTACCTATTCGTTGTAATGCATTTAACATTCTTAATAAACTCCCAGTCCTAAAACTAGTCACAATGAAGATTATTATTGAAGTAAAAGGTTTGATAAATCAGGTAGCATACTTTTTGCTATCGCAATTCCATGGCCCGTGAATTTCGTAAGATTTATTTCTAGTTTCACCTGGAACACCGTGATAGTGAGATATGTATTGTGCTCATTGAAAGGTGTACTCTCAACCAGCGCTTGTCATTTTTAGTAGGGTGCTATCTAATAATATTTACCTAGCGCTTGTTCCCAGAATCTGTAACTAAAATGAAAGCTGCTTATTGGGGGTTTTGTAACAACACTTGACTTGTGATGGCCGTACACGTGGACCAAAATTGAATGAAAATGTAACATTTAGATTCTGGTGATGAGTCAGTAAGTTGTTTATCGGTAAGCGACTTTTTGCTCTTACAAATTTGTGTATTTAAAGTTATTGATAAAGGTTACAATTTGCGAAGGATACATTAAGGTAAAGCTGAAGAAAAGGAGTTTGGTAACGTTCGCATCACCCCAAATGGTGTATTGGACTAGGCAAAAAAAAAGGTGAATTAACGTAAGTTATAACTTATTAATAAACATTTAGTCTTCTGTGTTTTTCACATTGTTTTGTGATATAATGTGTAACTATTACTTGCTATTCACTTTAAAAATTGCAGAAGTAAAAATAATCGACGCTTAGCTGACTGTAGAAAAAAAAACAGTTACTATAATGGTGCAAAGCTGTAAGCATTTTGATCTGTCAAATGTGTTTAAAGGTTTAATTTAATAAAGACAATTCATCAGCCTCGCTCGGAGTCGATCAAGTATTTTTAATAATAACTTAAAGTTTGAACTTGTTTTACAGTAGTTTAAATTGTTATTGGATCTTCTTTCTTATTTTGTGTCATAGTAAATAATACCTTTCGAGATGACGTACATCACGATCCTAGACTTTACGTGTGAAATTATATTATGTTGGTACCTTTAGTGAATACTTTAACAGTGGTAAGTCAACTATACCATCATGTAATCTAGCTAACAATCTAAATGTTTTAATTATTCATTGACATAAGGAGTTTATTGTTATTTTATTTAGTTTTGTAACTGTGTAGATGACGACATTACGTCTAGATATACGGCTGTGGATATAACAAATTCAGAATATTCACGCACGCAATGTTTATATTATACGAAACAATTCGGCGTGTTTTTCTCCTATTCATAATTTTGACGTCGTTACACTCAAGCAGATAAAGGTTATAAAGGTGGTAGAAACTTTTATGGTCCGGCAATACCAATACCATACAGCAGTGTTGAAGATATTGATGGGCCTCAGTAGCCACTTACCATCAGCTGGACTGCATGCTTGTCTGCTACTTCTAAAATTTGGTTTAAAGTTTTTGTGTGTGAGCGAATATTATGTATAAATCAATCCGGGACGAAATAACGGTATTTGTAGGTATACTTATTATTCTTGAAAATGGTTAATTACAATAACTTTTGGAAGTTATTCACAATTTCTGGTGATAACAGATACTGTAACGTATGTGTTATATTAAATTGAAATAGGTAATTCTATTATTATCAGATATTGTATTGGAACTCGCGGTTCATACCAGAAAATATTCGTTATTATTTTGCGTTCATACTGTTTCGACCGCTGTTTGTTATTCTACGAATTAAAATGTATATCTTTGCAGATTTATAAGTCAAAGTCAGGTTCGGACGAGCAATTATATACCTACTGCAACTTCTGATAAAATTCGAAAAAATCGAATACTGCAAAAAGAAAAAGAGACAAGAGTACATACACTACTGTCAAATTGGACTCTGCAATGTGTGATCATTATTGTGTGGTAAAGACTTTGTTTGCAGCAATGCCTATCGCACAAACGAAGGTAATTGTAATAATCAAGGTAAAAGTAAAATGATATAAGGTAAATAATATAATGAAGGTAGGATGACTCCAATAACTTTTTACGTTTAATGACCTGGTTTTCGTTGTAATGTAACTGTGGACTTCAGAGTGTTATTTCGTAGGCATTTGACGTCATCACATGAACGGTACGAACTATAGCTCATGTTATGGTAAGGCAATAGTATTTTAATTATTTTATTAAGAATAACGACCACGGAGTACTTGCTGCTCTGATATTTTCTTTACTGTATGTAAAGTTGACATTAAAACTGTTTTGAACGTGACAATTCACTTTATTATTATTTTCACACATTTGTGTTGTAGACATCAGGTTTTTCGGTTTGAAATTAACTTTTACTTTTTTATTTTTATGCTTGTTACAGCTTATTTGTTTACAGTTCTAAATAAGAAAAGCACTCGTGCATGGTTTTGAGCAGGTCTCGAATAGTTTCTTATAAAATTCTGTCATAGTCAAATGAGCTGACTTAAAAGGCATTAATGATTTTCAAGAAATCCTGTCTGAGATAGTCAGACACATTATAACAAATTCGGTAAAGGAAGACATCGTGAAGAACTACACATCGGGAAATATATTCTCAAGGGTATCTGGAGTCTACCCAGTGTACGTTTGGCGATGCAGAAGACTATGCCATAGATTTAAGCGAGCCAAACGAAAAGATCTGTAGATTTTACTCTCAAACCATGAACGAAACGCGGAGCTCTCTCGTTATATCGTATATAATTATTGACTATACATATAATGTAATGTGTTTTTAGACTACGAGAACATGTGCTATGGAAAGTAAACTATTTGAACATTTCAGATGACTGTGAACCCTATGAAGCAATGACAGTATCGACAGTCAAAAATCTGGTAAAAACTTTGTGTTTCTCTTGAGTACCTGCGAACTTTGGAACGGTATGTGGATTGTAAGTTCTGTGTTATCGGGATTGTCTTGCATATCGATGATTGTCTGGCCAACAGTCACGTTTATGTTTGATAATAACCCGAGTGCCATGTGATTTGGCAATTCTTTTCAGGAAATAATCAATTATGTACGTACGCTATGTGACTTAGCGAATTTATGATGTCATGTGACTTGACATCAGCCATGTGATTTGGCAATTCTTTTCAGATAATAATCAATTACGTACGTAAGCTATGTGACGTAGCGAATTTATGATGTCATGTGACTTGACATTAGCCATGTGATTTGGCAATTATTTTCAGGAAATAATCAATTATGTACGTACGCTATGTGACTTAGCGAATTTATGATGTCATGTGACTTGACATCAGCCATGTGATTTGGCAATTCTTTTCTGATAATAATCAATTACGTACGTAAGCTATGTGACTTAGCGAATTTATGATGTCATGTGACTTGACATTAGCCATGTGATTTGGCAATTCTTTTCAGGAAATAATCAATTATGTACGTACGCTATGTGACTTAGCGAATTTATGATGTCATGTGACTTGACATCAGCCATGTGATTTGGCAATTCTTTTCAGATAATAATCAATTATGTACGTAAGCTATGTGACTTAGCGAATTTATGATGTCATGTGACTTGACATCAGCCATGTGATTTGGCAATTCTTTTCAGATAATAATCAATTATGTACGTAAGCTATGTGACTTAGCGAATTTATGATGTCACGTGACTTGACATCAGCCATGTGATTTGGCAGTTCTTTTCATGTGACACGACCATTTATTTACACTATTAGACACCGGTTATGGGGTTAACCAATTACAAGTTACGTGTTTTGTGTACCATGAGATTTGGCTTCTGTGGTTAAAATTGAGACTATATTATCCGCGAATCTAAAGTAGTTTATCCACTTCTTTAATATTATTGAATTTGATTTTTTTAAACTTTTGTTCGCGAGCCGTAACGGCTGCTCGTCAGAATGGCCGTGTGGGAGAATGCTTCATTTCATATATATAAATATTCCGTTTTTAAAATCACATGATATTAATTTCGAACTACCGCTCCGTATTAACAATTGGCTACCTGTATCATGGTATAAAAAAGGGGCGCGCAACTGTCAACAGATCAGAAGTTGTCCAATAGTGGGCACGGCACGGTGGTGCTCTGAACTGTTTGGTGTTTTGCTTGGGTGTTATTGTTACTATGGTGGCATTAACGCTTATTCATTTAATTACTTTAACTATATTTTTATAAATATTGGTTAAATTAGTTGAATCGAAATACCATTGTAGATCTACCTACCGGCGCGCCCACATGTATGAGGATAATTAGAAAAGAATAAATAAATCACATTTTTAACTGTCGTTTACTGACCGATTTTTGTGAGTTCAACCATTGGTTATAATTTCGACAAATATTATATTAAAATTATAAATACAATGGCTCAAATTAAAAGTCTTGATGGCCTTATATTAATTAAAACACCTTTATATTAACTATGCTATCCACGACCAATACCTAATTATAAGAATGAGTCGTGGGTGCGTCAATCTTCATGTTGTGCTCATTCAAATATACACATTGTTATGCACATGGGCGACAAATGTTTTGCAACGTTCGACTAACATTGATTGATTTCATCGACATCAATATTGCTATTAGATTTGCTTGCTGAGACAATAGGTGGAAAGCTTCTACCGTCGCAAAACAAGTTCTCATTAGATTCGCATTTCGCGAAATGTTGCAAAGTCCTAAAAGAAAGTCGTCGAAAGGGGACATCATCAGAAACATACGGTCGCAGGCGAGCGCACACCTGCAATGCAACTCTTGCGTGCAGTGCTCTGCGGGAAAATAGTATCTTTATGTATTATGCATCGAGCCGGACCATCGCTGGGATGCAGTTAAAGAACTGTACACGGTAACCGTTTAGAATCTGTTATTAGCATGCTGATTGATAGAATGCTATTCACAGTTGCAAATATTTGACGATTCTACTCAGATATGAAATACGGTACTGGGTTGAGTCTTCGAATCATCTTCGTAAAAATTGGTAACGTATGGAAATTACTTTGATAACCATGCAGGTGAATTACGTGTGAGTAGCACAATGATAGTAAAACTATAACATTATGATGGTAATTTCAACATTGAATTTAAATTATATGATTTAAGTAATAAAATATCAAATCATTTTATTTCATTGTGGTAATAAAGAACTGTTATTTTTAGTAAGAAACTATAGAAAGATGAATCTTTTAAATTTCTATATGAAGCAGGTACCTAATACCAAAGTTATATTAAATATATATTGTTTGTTTGCATGTCCGGATGCAGGCATTTAAGATCCTACTCACATTGAACAAGAAATAAATCAACGTTGAGATCACAGATGAATTGGACGAGGTTTTTTCTGCATAAACGCTCATTATAACTAATTGAGTACCTCAGCGATTAAATTGATAGAGTGATTCAGATTAACCAGACAAACTTAATTTAAACAAAAATACTTTATTGTATAGTTTTCACTTTATAGGTATTAAAGTGTTTTAAGAGTTTTTTTTTACCTATTGAACGTTCCTATTAAACGTGTTGTATGATTATTGTTAGTAATAGGATCCTATTTCTTTATTCCGTTTCTTTAAGAATTATTACAATCATAAAATAATATTTAAGATCCGTTACAGTTACTCTAGGTTATTATTTATTAGTTTATAAACATTATCTCGCCGTATACGGAGAATCACGTTATCGTAAAGGTCACGATTGGCAAAGGTCGCCTCTGTCTTGCCAGTACGCGGACAGCTTAGCGCTTCGAGAACGCTGATTTGACCCCGTCGAGCGATCACGCATCAAACTTGCCAAAATACAGCACAAACAAGAGTTAAATCTCTTCAGTTATCATAAGGCGACGATAGGTGGCGTGTGTGCTCAGTGAGAACGAATATTTCACCGCCAACACAATGAAGGCCTGCGCATTTGTTTTCTTGTTCGTCTTTTGTTACGCTGAATGTAAGTATTCGAGATCCAACTTTCATACGTATTCGCAGTCGCATACCAGATAACATCTTGTGCGCAAATTAAGAGCAGGCTTTATTTTCTCATGATATCTCGTACGCTTCATTACTTACTTTGTATTTAAATTTTCTATTTGTAATCCATGTTTATCATTTAAAAGTTATAGTAAGTATATCGTTTAAATGTGTTATTAATATATATTAATATTATATTTCGACTAATAAAGTTTTTAAGATTAATGTGCCTTATTTATGTTAATAAATTGGTGACACATACCTAACCTCATAACGGTCACGCATTATAATTTCTATTGTTATGTACCTTTGTTAATCGATTAGCAATTGACGTTAAACGTTGACATTCAATTATTTTCAGGTCGTAAGGCGTACGTGCCGTTGGACAAAAATGCAAACCTTGCGTTCATTAACATGGAGAGCGGAGGAATGCGGCCCGGGGCCCCTCCTGCAAATCAACCAGCAGCACCGATACCAACACCAACGAAACCAGCTAACTCCCTACCAGCATCGCCTACCAAGCCAGGGCCCCCTTCTCCAGTCCCCACACAAAAGCCTGTAGTACCAGTAGTACCAGTTACTTCGGCGCCTGCACCCAAACCTGTTCCAACGACACAGCCACCTCAAATCCAGCCGAAGCCAGTGAACCCTGCTCCCGCGGCCAGTCCTATCACTACCCCTGGACCTGGCAGTGTGAAGCAGCTCATCAACTTTTATGACAGTCAGGGCAAAGCAAGCCCCATCCGTCCCTACAGCTACAGTCAAGCAGTGAAACAAGGATAATCTCTAAATAAATAATAGATAGCTAGAAAGGAGGAAGTAGACAGTAAGCGAAACTATCTTTGTAGTTGTTTTCAGAGCAAACAAAATTACCTGTCATTTCAATACAAATGTCACTAAGTATCTACTCTATTTACCACTTCACTAACTAAGTACCGGCTGCAAAAAAGGAGAATTTACGTAGATATTCTTTATATTTTACACTACTGCTATGTCTCCATATTTATAGAAAGTAATTTCTGATTCTTATTAACGGCTTAAATAATCTATCTTCCTATCCATCTATGTATATTTCCTAAATTCGCTGTTCACTTTTGTCATAATTACCTATGTATTTTTTATATCAATAAATTATTTTTATAACATTGTGTTGAATTTAAACCAGTGTATACGGATTCCTTACAGTTGGAAAAGTCCTAAAGGTATTGACAACTGCTGAATTATAACAACACAGCATTGACGGCATACCCTTCAAAACATGGAGATCAGCCTGAAGCGGGACGCCATCAAACCCTGACCGCATCCTATGTTTCATAACATTACTCTACATCTTAGTACATACATATATTTCTGTACTACTTAGTCAAAAGAAAAAACTTGCTCTTTTAACTAATATGCATAATTCATAAGCAAATAATTTCTCCTAATAACCTTTTTAATGAGTTAAAATTATAAAACAAGGTAAGAGTTACAATTATAATTATAGTAAGTCAACGACCGCCACATCAGCCGGATACATCTTGTGACATAAAAGGCACATTAAGACGTAAACAATTGCAACAAAGCCTGCCTACTTCAGTAGTGAAAGTGTAAGCAACAGCGTCAAAGTTGCAAAGCCGTATGTGTGTTAGGCTCTGTTCAGATGTGAGTTATGAGACATCTAACGTAGATGTATGTTTTTAATGGATTTGTTTTTATAAAAAGGTGTAAATTTGTATTTTAGCGTCCCACAATCTATGTAAACAATTGTTACCAATTCCAAATAGGAAATATATGATTGTGATGTGTTTTAGTTGTAGCTGAAGTCGACGTTGCCGTCATTGGCTAGTCAATTGATTCACGTGTAAATATTAACATGTTAGCTACACAATTGGAGTTAGCTCAAACAAACGCTATCTGGTTATAATGTTTTTTACCCTACTATAAGTAAGCTACTGTGCCATCTCGAGATGTCTTTCATTTTGCAGGACCAATGCTTTTTGCGACTTTTTGAAGTTTAGACGTGTAACGCACGGGCTCGTAAACCTTCAGTGTTACTTTTGGGTGTATGAAGCTTGGGCGTGCGGAGCATGGGCGCTAGACACTTGAGCATGTAATATTTTATATGAAGCTTGGGCGCGTGACGCTTGAGCGTGTGACGCTCGGGCGTGTGACGCATTGGCTCATTTCTCATTTCATTGGAAGAAGCAAGAGACGCGTGCGACTGAGATATTACCA
The DNA here is from genome assembly GCA_014595695.2 of Epargyreus clarus clarus. Taxonomy (NCBI): domain Eukaryota; kingdom Metazoa; phylum Arthropoda; class Insecta; order Lepidoptera; family Hesperiidae; genus Epargyreus; species Epargyreus clarus. Next base: position 1,630,460 of record JACTTY020000060.1, on the reverse strand, counting down.
GCTACAGTCATTGTTGCTTTGCATGGGAATCTATTACTCATCGTGCTTTCTCTTAAACACAAGTTACCAACAACATTTATTAAAATGTTATGTAAACTAGCTAGAAAAGGTTCTGTGTTATTCTATTCTGTAACCCACAGACGGCTCAATCAGGTTTTAACGTTATCTTGTTTGTCTGAATCAAGCCTTAAATATATAAGATAGTGGGCGAGACTCCCTGTTCTATATTATGTGAGAGTCTCGGATTCCAATGAGATTTTCTCGGCGAAAGTTACAAATAAGATTGGAAATGATTTTGGTTCAATTATTTGTATAGTAATGTTGCTGCATGTCTGTCGGTGTTGCTATTTTTGTATGTTACAACCTTTATTTTTATTATATTTTGTAGTTAAAACTCTAATGTGAAGATTATGTAACTTTGGAGCTTGTAATAAAAATGCAATTATGGTATGAAATTATGGTGGACGTATGGTATAATAATTTGGTCATTTACGGCAATAAATGAGACATAAAAGCTGTCTCTATCTGTCGCGGATCTATAGAGCAGTTTCCCGGCCTGATGCTCTACATAGAACCTCAATTTTAGGATCTGATAACTTGCAAGGCTGGCTTCATTTATCTACCTATTAACGGGTTATCAACTGGTTGGATGTAGATGTTCACGGGTGACATTGATCACTTTATCTGGCAAAATGCAAAATATGCAACGCATAAAATATATTGCGTCAATAAAAATGTGAGTTTAGAAACGTACAAACTTTAAAAGTTATACAAGTTTTAATAAGTATGCTACATATCGAAACAAATAATAAGAAAAAGTTTCACAAGTTGTCACTAGATGGCATTGTGGTCGAAATCTGTATGCCATCTAATATCGACAGATATGCAGTCATTAGCGCAATGACTATTTTTTTAAATATAATTGTTATTTCTGTTACTTACAGTAATATCATTTAGCTCTAAAAATTATATAAGGTTAAAAAATGCACATATTTGTCTTTTTTTAAAACAGAACACAATTTCAACTTGCCGATTATTTCGATCGGAAATAAGAAATATATACAGAGTGTCCCGTAAACCATGGATAAGAGTAATATCGTGTAGATCACAATAAAGGCCTATGAGGATATCGACATTTGTTTTAGTAAAAACATAAAATTATATTACATTATACAATTACATTATCCGCAATTTACGAGAAATTCTGTATATTGGCACCGGTTATTTGTTTTATGCAAACTCTATCAACCCAGCCTTAGAAATTATCAGCACATTAAGCGCTAAAGCTCACCTACTAGTTCAGTTACAGATAGGGGGCATGTGACACTTTCACTTCCAGTGAGTCACGACGCAGGACCTCACCACCTCATGGCGTAATGCGTTGTGCAACGTTATGTCCGTAAAATGTAACGATAATAAACAATGAATGAATAAGACGGGTTATTGAATGTTGCAATACTAAAAACCCAAAGCAAAGTCCGTTAAGTGGCATTTAAATATCTACTTCTAAAATTTGTTGGCGATGTTTCTGTTAGTAATCTTTATAGATAATTAATTTTTAATTTAAGCATTTTATTGTCTTTTAAATAACGTGTTTTTAAAATTTTCATCCCTGATATAACCCTTATAGGGGGTTAGTTTTCTATTTAAATCCTTTCTTACTGCTTACCTTTTATTTACTAATAACTGCTTTTTATGTGTATTTTTGCCGATTAAGCTGATCTAATGTTTTTAGATTTTCTGTTTATGTTTCTTAATAAAAGAGTAGATAATAAGGTTATCTATTTTTTAAGTATTTCTTATAATACTCAAAAAGGCATACATTTAAATTCTCATTAATGCATCATATTCGTAACAATACTTGTTGCCATTAGTTCACTGTGACGCTACTTGTAAATCAGCCCCATTAGCTGTAAACAATAGCTAGAACAATCCCACCTCCCATCGGGGATAGCTACAGACAATGGGCTTACCCTATCGCACAACGCAGTGTCAACTTATCTGCACACAATAACGACAGATCATTTGGCTACATGGATATCTTAGACGAAGAAAGAAATAGCCTCTCGGAATATTTTCACACGATATCACATCAGTAATAGTCGGTGCGGACTGGATGATCATTGATTAAAATAAGAGCAATAATATACTGGAATGTTTTTATAAAATATGACGACCTTGCAGATAACATAGATGTTTTGTAATTCCTAACATAATTCAAGATTTAGTTATAGATATATTTTGTATAGTAAGGCTTATAGTTATCTTTGAATCGCAGGGATTTGTTCCCGACGACATCACTAAAACATAACAAACATCAAAATTAAAATCTATACCTTTGGGTATAACTAACGATCGTTTAGACAGATATAAAATAATTTACAGACCCAGAAAATGCATCAAAACGTTATCATATAGGTAAATATAGGACACAAACAAAGATTTCAGGCTGATTTTACATTCAACTCATAATCCACTGTCTACATAGGTACTAGCAGTTCACTGTTCGCACAGACACGCAGGATATATATCATCTACACTACATACTATAAAGTACACTACATATTATAAAGAGGAAAACTTTGTTTGTTTGTTTGGTTGTAATGAATAGGTTCAAAAACTACTGGACCGATTTTAAAAATTCTTTCACCATTCGAAAGCTATATTATCCACGAGTAATATAGGCTATATTTTATAATAATATGAAATATATTTGATAAATAGATTTTGAGGCGGTACAAAATTTGCCGGGTCAGCTAGTGCAATATACAATAATAGATAGAGTCTATTTGGTTCCTCCATCTACGTTAGCAAACGCATTCTGCCGGCGAAAGTAGATAACATTTGTATGTACGTGAAAATGCAGTCTCATGGACTTGAATGACTGATTCGTAATTGTCGAAAAAAACATTTTTGAAATTGTATCCGGAATGATTAAAAAAAAAATTACGATTTCCTTATAGCGTGAAAAGCTTTTACTATATCTTTATATATATATATATATTTCTTATGTGCGTGTGTATGTCACTAAACTCCTTCTAAACGACTGGACTGATTTTGATGAAATTTGTTGTGTGTGTTCAAGGGGACTTGAGAATGGTTTAGATTCACAATTTAGTCCGTGGGAAAAGGTTTTTTTAATTAATTTTTAATTCGTAAGTAGTTGTTGATTTTGGAATGTTTCACATTGGATTCGACAGACTCCGCTACCATCGCAGTTTCAAATATTTAATAATAATCTTTTTTAATGATAGTTTTTCCCAACAGTTGGCGCTGTGATCGAATTGAAAAAAATATTTTGTTATCATTGAGTTATTTTCGAACACGTGCTGAATCAAATATTAAATCAAGAGGTTTTGAGTGTTAAAAGAGTTTTGAAGTGTGCATAAAAATCCTACTATTTTTCATACCCCTAAGTAATAAAGGTTGTTCACACTTAATACTTAATGTTGACTCATGATGCGAAGCATCAGAGAGTGCTTTACGATCGAAAAATTTTTTTCGCTTCATTTTGGCGGCTATTTTTATTACTATAGCCTTGATAGTTCACGGAATCAAGATATTTTGCATACTATTATCGAGATAATTTAATGGACATTAATTCCATACTTTTTAAAAATTGATTTACTGCAATAGAATTGGAAAAAAACACCAAAATAAGTCAAAAAAATTTCCTGTCCGTCATGTGTGAAACCTGAAAACACTGTAACTTGTGAAAAAATCCATCATTTGAGTTAATTTTTTTTTTTTAAATTCTAATCGACGATTGTAGGTCACTGAATGCGAATGATTAATTAATTCAGTGTCGTTTAATTGCAATTACTAAAAAACGAAAACTACAAGACTGTATATCTATAGATATTATGTACATTTATTCCACCAGGGGCGCTTGTGCAGTACCTTCTTCCTACTACAGCTGTTTTTTCGGCAATTAATTTTGAACGACTTAAGTTTTTTTTTTTATATTTCATAATTAAACTAGCATTATGAGTCGTGCACTTTTGGATTTTCCAAACATTTTTATAATAATTGTGGGTGTTATTATAGTCAATTAAGGTAAATGACATACTGTCCACCTGTTAGTAGGTAAGTAGATACTAAGCCCATGAGCATTTTAAGCAACAGATAAGATTAGATTTCTAGAAAAAGATTAGACCTGAGGTCAGTAACAGATCCTTTGCCACCTGAGGACTAATTTGGAACGCCTCGGCAAAGTATATCTCCCTTACCGCGCTCTTCCAACTAGAGCACATTAGCCTTTACCAGTGCTGTTATTAAATCAAAATTGGTGTGGCGATGGTACCTCCGGGGTCGAACCACAAAGGGTACCTACTTCAAACCATTCATCACCTTTAAAATAACCATCTATTTATAAAGAATCCCGTTGTAGAGAGTTTAATGTCATGATAAACTAGAGAGCTCTACAACTCTATTACACTTTACGTTACTCTCGCGTCATCGCCCGCGCCTTGTAATATTCACGCGGGCCCCTAGACATTCTTATGGCAAAAAGTAGTCTCTACGACTCTCTAATTCTTTATAAAGTCCATCCATCTTTCTAAATATCCGTCAAAATCGATTCAGGTGTTTCCATGGTAAATTCACGGGGACGGATAAAAAACAATATAAAATTACATGATGAATACCGTTTATACAAGTTAACAGACACCTTCAACACTCGTCGCCCCGTACTAGTATTCCCTGCGTCGTGGAAGCCATGGACACACACAAAGACGAATACATCCATAAAGTCATCATTTAGATATCTGACTGGGGATCGAACCTGAAACCCTCTGCGCAACAGATCCACACCATAGGGAATGTAGGGATTCTACCTGAAAGTGATTTATTGACGCTTTGCCATTACTGAGGACTTCCGACAGTTCCGACTTAGATGATCACCTGAGACCTAAATAAGAATTGTTTTAAAGCCTTTACTACTTAAGCCTGAGTTTTATTATCAACATAATTTATTTGTGAACATGAAACAATAACCGAGAGTTAAGGTCGGCTGAGACAATTTCCATTTTCTATTAAGGTATATCCGTTTGGGCGCGCGCTCTCACTTTCCTCGCGGTTCTATCTCCGGCCGTGTTATGAAATACCGAGATCCGTCCCCATTCAAACGTCCGTGACAATTACATTCTATATGCGAATATTTTTAATATTGTGTATCAGTTATTGTTTCATAAGTGTTTGTTACATTTTAATTAAAATTTAACGTATATAAATAAAGCGGCTTAGTGGTTGAAGTAGCTTCTCAATCGAGGGGTCTGAGTTTCGAAGTCCTATCTTACCTATCTCTGATACCTATCTTGGATTTTTCAGATATTTGCCTATTATAAGTAATCATCACTTACTTTAACGAGGAAAGAAAACGTCGCGAGGGAACCGCATACCTGCGAGATATTTAAAAAAATCTCAAAGATATCTGGAGTCTACTAAGGACTATGCTCTAATCCATCTCATTCTGAGAGGAGATCTGCGCCCAGTAGTGCGGACAGGAAAAGTTTGATAATCGCATAAATAAAATAGGTACCTACATGCTTTCATTAGTGACAAAATAAATAATGTCTACTACTTACTTACTTTTAAGTAAAATATTTCCTAATTATTATGCACTTCGTACATTTTATATTTAGTATCTTACTGGACAAAATACTATATTAAGTGACAAGTGTACACTGTCCAGTGGCGCGATGACGCTATTCTTCCGACTCCATACTAAATGACCGGCGCCGCGCTGGACACGATAATAAGATCCGCGTGGCGTAATATGTGATGACCATGTGATGCGCAGAGCTCGGGTTTTTATTTTATTCAGTATTTTCAAACCGGGGGATTTTCTAATTATGAAATTTAGTTAGTCAATGAGCGCGTAACTGATGGATTTGCCGCCCATGTACATCTGTAATCTTATCTTGTAATTTGATTGATCGTATAAACCTTTATGGTTCGTTTCCGGATGTCCGAAGGCACTGCACCACACCTATTTTTATCAAAAAAAACACACCGTGTTAAGAGCTGCTGTATTCTGGCATGAAGATGGTGGTAAGGGGAAGGTACTTATACAACACGTTCTAATTTAGTCCTCAGTGGAATCAACACATCTACCTTAGGTAGGACTCTAATCTGGTTGCTTTCAGATGTCCATGGGTGGAAGTCACCACTTACCATCAGCTGCATAGTCGCTTACTATTGTTTAAAAACTCTTTTCATACAAGCCATTATCAGCACACTAATAAGACTAAGTGGGCCAAATTGACCTAATATAGTCTAAGTGATAAATAATGTTAATCGCCAGGTCCGTTCCAATTAATATATTTGTATGCATCTCACTATTGTTATTACACAATACATAATAACTATTAGGGGTCAATGGCACCGCATAGTACGCAGGCTAGTTAATATTTAGGGCTCATAGCCTTCAATGAAAGTTGAAACCGCAATTTGGGACACCATTGTGGTAGTTTAAATAGCGATGTTACTTGCCAATTTTTCTCCATTGACTGAAAAATTGGCACGCAGTCATGTTTTCCAAATTTAATTTTACCTTTTTTTAAATTTTAAACGTATCATCTTTTTTCACACGAAGATAAGTATTTTTGCGCCAGACAGCTTTTATTGTGTAAACTTAGGTAAAGATAAAAAAGAAGATCTTTGTTATAAATATGATACTCAATAAAAAATGTTATGTAATTAAAATAGGTAATATGATGTTCATTGGTCTCTGCCGCCCGGACATCTTAATTAATCCAAAAACTACAAGTGAAAACTATGTTTGAATACCTTAAATAAGTATAAGTATCAACACACTTTTCGAAAAGGTTAAAGAGCTGCAGTATATGCTGTTAAAGATAATGAAACACTCTTCTCTCAGAATGAAAACTTTTAAACCATATTACGCCACGGTGGCCAAGCGCGGATCAGTTGCTTTCACATTTAGGTACCCGAGAACACTAGAAAACTAAATCATGTAGGTTTCCTCGCTATATCAATGTATTTTTCTTCATGGTTAAATCAAGTGCCATATCTATTTTTGCCTAACAACAGCAGTGTTAAACGCTGCTGTGTTCTGGTTTGAAGGGTAAGGGAGATATACTTCTCTGAGGCGTTCCAGGGGTAGCGGCGCATCTGTCTTCGATCTCAGGTAGGAATATCCTATCCTACCTGGGGTTCATTACAGATGTCCATGGGCGGCAGTAGCCACTGATGATCAGGTGGATTGCATGCTCGTCTGCTACCTATGTTATAAAAAATGGGATAAGTGAAAAGAAATACTGAACACACATATGGCTTCTAGACCTCAGACGTGCTTGGGATTCTACATCCTCTTTGATGGAAATGCATAACTAGGACCGTTTAGTGTGTAATAACGATACCCACGTCATAAGTATCTTATGTAATTGGCACATTTGGTCTAGAACTGGTGACTAATTTGACCCGATTTCCGGGCGTATTCCGTTCGAGACGGCCGAGTTGTGACATAGTATTGTTATGCAAAGCGGATCTATATAGGTATACACGGAACTTAAAGACGTCTTTAGGTAGATATAATGCTTCAAGTGAAAACTAACTTCTTTTGTTTTTTTAATTTGAAAATTTGGGACGTGGGTCTGACTACTCCATATTTGAACTAAATAAAAGGAATAAGAATTTGCATTTGTCACATATTACATTTTATATGTTAATTTGGCTGTAACCCTTTTATGTTTCACTGCTGGGCAACTGTCTTACTCCATTACTGAGTTGACTTTCTTTTCTATCATATGAGCACGCAGTCCACCTGATTTTAAGCATCTATTGTCGCCTATAAAAATCTGTAATCAACCCTAGATAAGATAAGATTCTTAGGGGGCATCCATTAATTATGTGAGTCATTTTTAATGATTTCTCCCTCTTCACCCTTTCTTAGATGTCGTAAGATTTGACTCGATTCCCTCCCCCAACCCCTAATCTACTATATATTTTTCAAGATGCGTGTTTCTAGAGTAAATACGTTGGATTGATTCTAAAAAGAAAAAATATCTTAATATTTTTATTTAATAACGGTTGAGACTAGATTTGGTCACATTTTAATGAAGTAACATGTACAGTAACAGCTTTATTTAATTTACATTACTTTCTTGCAATAATACTTTGTTACTTGTGGAAAGAAAAACGTGATTTTGCCGAGACCCAACAGATTTTTTGTCATTTATATATGAGTATGTATATTACATAAAATACTTGCTTTATAAATATTATCTGTACTTATGAAGTAAATTTAAAAAGCATTACGACGTCACATACGAAGTCGAATGCTTCAAAAGTATATCACAATGTAGGCTTGCTCTGCGGACGCGGCGCCCGCAGAAATATGAAACTGGCGGAAAGAGTGAAATCGAATAAATTGCCCATTGTAAGGTGCACGAATTTGGCAAGTATTACTTTCTGTTGTAAGCACGTGACGTACTGGCGGCTATTAAAGAGCAACGAGATTAAAATGGAGAACTTATTAGAAGTATAGATAATTTATATTTCGCGTCTCGTTTTATCTTTAATCAATCTTTGGAGGCCCCTTGGACATAGGTCTATTAATTTCCGTCGTCCACGCAACAGTCTTAAGAGGTCCTCTGCTGGATATAAGTCTATTAGCACCAGTCATATTAATTCATTGTACTCTGAATCATTGGATTCAGAGTACAAATTATTAAAAGATACAAAATAACAAAATATGTAGAAATGTGGGAAAAGAAAATAGTGTGAAACTATTCCTCAGATCAGAAAATACGAGTACTTAATATGTTAAAGAAATACAGTCTTTCAGTTCTTTTACGACCCGGTTAATTAATCTATACTTTATTATATTATAAAGAGGAAAACTTTGTTTGTTTGTTTGATTGTAATGAATAGGCTCAAAAACTACTGGACCGATTTTAAAAATTCTTTCACCATTCGAAAGCTACATTATGCACGAGTAACATAGGCTATATTTTATATGAAATATATTTGATAAATAGATTTTGAGGCGGTGATTTTGCTGGGTCAGCTAGTTATTATATTATTATATAAAAGAAATGATGCCGCGTTGACACATTTTTTTAATCGGAACACATTAGCAAACCACTGTCATATTTTGTCTGGAAAAAATACTATTTTTACATTCATGATCACCGTGTTGTTTCTATGATACATTTTAATTTTGAGTAGCTCTGAATTCGTCAAGACTCGTTGCTCGCCTACATTAACTCTCTAGTAATTAGACAAGGGCCTTTCTTTCTGTTTTAATCTCGACATGCTCTCTGCGCGGTTCGGGTGAATGATCCAAGATAATATGGACCACATTTGTATGATTAGTGCCGGCTCCGCTTTTTATTTCCACTTACGAGCCTACAACTCTTACGTAAGCGATTATTAGAAATAACTATACTATTAGATTAGATGATGATGGTAGCGAATTAAAGAAATTGTTGTCGAAGTCGAATATAGATTATTGATTTCGTACTTATAATGATTGGCGCGTTTGATTTCACTATTTATGCTTAATCTAAGGTGGTAGAAGTTTTCGTGATTCGACTCTGATGACACGATCACCACTGGCTTCTTTTGTGCAACAGAAGTATTGGACAGGTGGGCAGATAACAGAAGTATTAAGGAAGAGGTCACATACCTGTATTAGGTGTGGAAGAGGCACTTTGGGAAGCATTCAAAGTTCGTCTTTGAGGGTAGCAAAGTGTTTGTAGACGATCATCTAGGACCTTAATCTGGGATTGATTATAAATGGATCACAGGTATTAGGTTAAGAGCAACAACCTTTATTACTTCTTTAAAAAAATCTTTTGCATTTTTTTTTAAATAATAAAGAATTTGTAGTGAAACAACAAAGTGTGTATTCAATTACTACATCGCTTTCTAATTATACGTGTTACAGTATTATAATTCTCAATTCATATTTTCCTCAAATAACACATTTTTTTCACTTTCACATTTTTTTCTATTTAGTCTAAAATATTATTGTGTTGCATTACTAAAAGTTGAAATGTAATTAAAATTAGACTGGTTATTTGTAGAGTCAATTTCCAAACGTATGGTAGAGTTAAGCGTGCGTTGAGATCTTTTGTATACGGCAGTATCATCTTATGAATTTACATAATACGTAATAAAGTCGAGTACTTGGCTGTGCTTTCAAAATTGGTAATTTACGCGTATGATATGATATCAATATAATAAAATTGGTTTTAAAACTGTAGTCAGAATGTCTGAATTTGACTGGACTTTCACGATGATACGAAATATTTTGTAAAGAAAAACACAATCATCATCGATTTCAATTATTACAATCACTAGTTCCATTGAAATAGTGCATTACTGCAGTGAAATTAGTAACCTTTTCTATAAATTTAGTAAGTCGTCACTACCGTCTATAGACATTTCAGTTTACAGAGGCTCTACTTCTAGAGGAACGCTTATATCTAGAAGAAGTTAATAGATTCTCTGCCACTCCCGAAGACCAAGATGGCCGCCTCAAATTTTATTCTTTGAAATTGAAATTCCTAACTGATTTAAAACATAAATATATAGATGTCACAATATTCTTTAACAATCATTCTCATATCATTTATATGTTTTCCTTTAGAGTTAAAATAACTTAATAAATTACAATAATGATTTGTAATATGTAATGCTTTGTAAATAATATTCTTATTTTATCTGGTAATTCGACAATTCACTAAAGTGAATTCGCAATTTACATTCATTAAACAAATAAATAAACCGACCTTTTTGATACAGAAAAAGCTACATAACCAGTTACATAATTTATTGAAATTGATTTTAATGCTAATTAAAATTCAGTAATCATGCGATAACTTTCTTCAAAGTCGCTCCGCTTTTTTGTATTTGCTTGTACCCGTATGTTTCTACGTATGTGGTATTATGTGTGTTATAAAAGACATTTCTTTGAACCTATGAATCAATCAACGGTGTTAGAACTTCGAAGGTGGTCGAAAACTTTATGGTTCGTCCTTAACGACTTTAATATGGCTTCCCCAGCTTTTGTTGTCAGTGTTCAGCACTACTGTTATTTGAAGTTGGTTTGAAGGCTGTGGTAAAGGAGACATATTTGTCCCAAGCAGACGAACTTAATCTTATCTATATTCACATCCAGGGTGGATTATCTATATCTCTCCACATCTATTTTGAGTGTAAGGCGGTTCTTTCGTTTCCATAGAAGACTGTGGATTACTGTGGACGCCGATTAAGCTGCACACGAGGCAAACGTCTTAGTCTTCAGGAGTAGTAAACATATGTTAGCACTTTCAGGTAGGACCTCTGTTCTATATGGAGTTAGTTACATTTTCCTATGGGTAACAGGGAACAACTGCTCCCTTGGTACTTCAATATTATAAAAGAACCTTAAAATAAGAACACAGCTCCGAAAAAAATTAAGGTGTCCAAATAGGTATGTCGGTGTTACAACTGCACTTGAACCACGAACAATGTGTAACCACGTTATTTTTGCTCTCCGTATTTTGGAATAATTTCGTAAAGATATACTGCGCATTCCCGTCCCACCGAATATTTACAGTCCCATAACTTACTAAGATACGGAATTGCGGATTTGAAACCAATAATGAAAAATTTGTAGATAATTTATCAAACCTGAATATTTTTTTGAAATATACGAAAAAAATATTATTTAAAGGAAACTTAATACATACGTAGTAATACAGGTACTTGTATTTTAAAATGGTAATTAAAAAAATATATTTTATGATTGGCTTATATTTTTTTCATCCGCGTACGCCTACGCTTCCTATCCCATTCACGAAGCCGGCCTACTTGAGCAACGCAATCCCTTACTCACCGTCCATGTCGTCATCCAATTTCAAAATCCAAATCCACTAAACGGCCCGATCCGGGATAGAGTTAGTGGAAGTGCAGGTGCGGACGAAACTTTCACGCGTATAAAACGGCTCGAGTGCCGGCGGCCGCGACCAGTGCGCCGACAACGGAGATATCGCGCGTGCGTCCGCGCACCTCCCGCCCGCGAAAACGAAAGTGACATGATATCGCACTGACTGTGACATAGGATCAGTGATTGTGTGAACACTGGAACAGTGATCGGTAGCTCGCTGTGTTATCCTGAAACTGTTTCTTCGAACTCTATCCGCAACGAAAACTCACCTGAAAAGGTACATGCTTGGATTTTGTGTAATAGCGAATAGTGATCGTGTGTGAAAGCTTCATGGATTATCGATAGGATATAAGTGTGGGAAATATTTGATATAAATAAAAATATGTAGCCTTTACTTCTATATTTTCATCTCTCATTAAAATCAATAAGTGCAAAGTGTTGCGCTGTAAACATTAATTGCGATCGCTAAAAATTTTCATTGATAAACGCAAGCGACGTTTTTACGCTCCGGCGTAAGATAAATAAGTAACCGGATGTGATTAACTTAATCCGGACTGACATTTTTCATTTTTTTTGTTAACTTCATATTTGATTATCTTGAATTTTAATGCCTTTCATTTTTATGTCTGACAAATGTACTTGCTAATTAAAAACTCAAATTAAAAAAGGAAGTGTTTACGTTTGTACATTTACAATTTTTGTCCAACATTTCGGTTGTAGAAAGTTGCATAATTTTACTTTCACTTACGCGAGCCAAAATTATCTTTCGCATCGTGGACGTTTGAAAACGTATTTGCATGTTTTAACACTTTTTGCCACGAACAGTCGGAATTTTTACATTTCGAGAAAATGTAGAGTTTACGCGATTTTGTTGCTTATGTTTATGGTAGTAAGTGCAATGTAGAGATGGTGTAGCGACATGTGGTGAAGCCGGCATGTGGAAAGTGGGGCAGGCGTCACACACCTTATTTTATAGGCGTTCGTGGAGCTTCTTGTTTATGTTAACATGTGAAATAGTATTAAATAGGCGTCTGATATAGCGATAAAATATTAATTTTAATAATATAGGCATATTTACAGTATTTTATATTTAAATGAATAATATTTGCAAAGTCATCATCGATCATTGATTTATTCGATATTTTCGAGACGGTGATTTTTTCTATTTAATGCGTGATACGTTATTATGAAAAATATAAAGGATTCTAGAAATTCATGTATTAGAAATATCAACTTAATTATTAAGTTTTAAATTAATTGAAAGCTGTACGAAATAAATCTGAAAAAAAATTGTCACGGTATTGAGTAATACAACACGCGATTTATATTTTTTAGATATTTAATAATTTGATATTATTAGTTCTAAAATGTGTGAACTAATTATAAATATTTGTTACATTAATAATATTTTAAATGCAGCAAATTTTAATCAAAAAGTTACCAAAGATTTAACTGTAACTTATAAGTTTAAGCAACTGTTCTAACACTGTATGGAAAATAAAACAAGGATATTGTAATACGCATTGGCTCAGTTATTGTGCGGAAACCCATTAGCGGCCAAAGAAATTACTCGCACGTAAACCGTATGCGTTTATCTCGTAGCGGATGTCTGCAAACATTACAGAAGCGCAAAGTGGTACATGCTCATGTTGCGAAATACAACATTTGGACTTCCCATTCTATTGTTCAGATGCAAGATTTTGTAACACCGTTTTTGCGTCACGGTTCTGCTGTCCTCAAGGATGCTTAAGTAACAGTTTAAGTGGTTTAGAAGGTGGTAGAACCCTTTGGTGGTGCCGCCTTAATCTAACCTCCGGCGGCACCACCGAAACACCTATTTCTGCCTCATAACAGCAGTGTTCAGCGCTGCTGTTTTCTGGTTTGAATCTTATGTGGTAAGGGAAACATACTTTTCCGAGGCGTTCCAACTGAGTCCTCAGGGGTAGCGGCGCTTCTGCGCGCCGACTTCTGGTAGAAATATCTAATCCTACCTGGGGTTGACTCAGATGTCCATGGGCGGCAGTGACCACTTACCATCAGGTGAACTGCATGCTCGACTACTACCTCTGTATTATAAAAACATGGAAGACAGTCACAAAAAACAATGATTCAGAACGATTCGATTGAAATCTAGGTGACCAAAATTTGCATGACGGCCGTGTATCTGTTTTTTATGTTATTGATGCACTAATGATAGCTTATTGTTAGTGATGGCACTTAAAACATAGGTTCTTTATTTATAACTCTAGCAGTCGTATAAATAAAGATAGAAAAAATATGAACTTATTTCGAAAATGAGCTGGTATCTTTCTATTCTACAAGAAAGTATTTTCGTATATTAAAATTAATTTACCTTATAGATTAAGATAACAGGCTCGTCGTCAAAGCTTATAAAAGACGTTTTATATACCTTTAACTTCATTTATTTGCAATTGAAATATAAACATTAATTGTCACTCACTTTCTCCTTCGTTTTATAGATTTTATGTGTGCGATATAATTCTCGAATAAACGGAAACTCCACAGAGAAAGCGTCAATAAACAACAATATACATATATGTACAGGGATGGTTAAATTGGGCAAAACAATTTACATATTTGTTTGTTAAAGGAGTTCCGTTCCGTTGAACCTTCGGTCCCGGTTGTTACCATCTGATGTCTGACCAACCCTTTTTTATGTCCCACTGCTTGGTACGGGCACTCTCTATATAACCCAGTTATAAGCTTGCAATACTGCGTACTTCACCACCAGAGGTGAGATATACTAGGTAAAATGCATACTGAGTCTTAGAAGTACGCGTCCGCCTAAAGACTTATTCCAAAAACCTATTCCAGTATATACCTCTCACCTCTATTCACCGTACTCCTCTAATATATTATATACTAGCTGACCCGGCAAACTTTGTACCGCCTCAGAATCTATTTATCAAATATATTTCATATTTACTCACCTTTTAAACCTTCCCTGGAATCCACAAATTATTCTAAGCTAAAATTAGCCCAATCGATCAGCCGAACTCGAGTTTTAGCGAAAGTAACGGACATCAATTGATTTTTATATATATGAATATATTGGCAGAGAGGGTGCAGGACAGTAACACTGTTGGTCTCAAACCGCCCATAAATCCAGAACCGACAACTTAATGTGCCCTCCGCACATAAGCTCCGTAACATTTTTTTATCAATAGATAACAGTTGATAAGTCTAATCGAATGACTTGTGAACAGTTTGAAAACGTTCACATTAATTACCCACTAACTCTGCAACAATGTGAAAAGAGTTGCAGCTTACAGAAATTTTCAATGAACACATAAATAATTCAGTAAGTTTTCTCACTTTTTACACTTTGCCTTGTACGCAAATCATAATCATAAAAATAAGGCTGTCGGTAGATCCGCCGCAGCCTAACAAAAAACGTACCATAACAAAATTTATTATAAGTTACATAATCCTTACAAATTGAAATAGAAATTTATTTACTAACTTGTAAAAGTACCGATAAAAATATCGATTGATATTTGGTTAGAGCCATCATGATTGATCCATTAAATCCTATTCTAATCTGATCTGATCATATCTTAGTGGGATATTAGATTGCCGTCATGTTAGCCTTAATGAAACATTTTTCTAATATTTGATAACGTTTATTAATAACAGCCGCCTGTGTGTATTTATCTATGTATCTTACTTACTCTCCGCGTTCATATCTTTATATATATATTTCTTATGTGCGTGTGTATGTCACTGAACTCCTCCTAAACGACTGCACTGATTTTGATGAAATTTGTTGTGTGTGTTCAAGGAGACTTGAGAATGGTTTAGTTAGATTCACAATTTAGTCCGTTGGAAAAGGTTCTTATATATAAAATTCTCGTGCCATAATATTAGTAACTGCATTCTTCCGAAACGGCCTTACCGATTTTCAGAAAATTTTATATGTATATCCGGTAGGTTTGAGAATCGGCTACTATTTATTTTTCATACCCCTAAGTGATAAGGGTTCTTCACCCTTAACATCTTTTATTTATATGGCAACACAACGTTTGCCGGGTCAGCTAGTTTCTAATAAATAGTTAACTAAACAGATGTTAGACAATAGTTACAAACGCCTTCACCAATTTGAAGAATTTCAAAAAATATTCAGAATTAACGGGAACTCAAATCCAAAATTTTCAAAAATTCTTTTAAATAAGATAATCGAGTTTCTTCTTGCTAGGTGAAGAATTAACATGCGCTTTTAAATAGCACTTTTTAAAAGATTTTGTTAATGTACACATAAACTTGTAAGTTTAAGTGAGTTCCAAATATACCTATAGCGTAGAGCAAAGAGTATTTTCTTATTAAAACCGCTCTGTAGTATTTTCTTAGATACTTTGTTTCGATTAACCATTCTGAATAGGCATCAACTGAGAATACACGCACGTTTATGAATAAGATGGTATGTAGTAGTCACGCTGTTCTGATGCGTCGAGCGTCGCGGCGCGACGGCGACGCTGTGGAAAGCGAGTCAGTGTGTCAGCTGCAAGGCGCTCCTCGGCACTCCTATCTTGCCATCTCAATAACACCTGATTCGTTAAACATGATGAAATTGAAGCACTTGTTCTGTGAACTAATTGTGTACTCGTGGCTTTTGTTGCATGTCATTTTAAAGGCATTTTGAATGATGGTTTGTGGTTGATGCTGGATTAGATGCTGATTTATGGTTTGTGGTTGCTGATCTGTATACTCAACAAATAGCATTAGGCGTTCTAATTTATGGAAGGTGGTAGAATCAGTAAGGTTCGACAATGGTACTAACGCGACACCTATTTGTAGCGTGAGTCAGCTCTTGCGTTTTGATGGTAGGGTATGGCCGCCGGACAACTTACATGTGAGGCTACCACCTTAGAAGTGGCAACGAAAGACCGGCTTGATATGGACACCCTATGTAGAATTGTTTACAAATTCGCAGATTCCGATCACTTAGCGTCAGGTGATTTGCATAGTCATTTACTACTTCACATGTTACAAAAAAATTGACAGCCACGCGCCTATCTCAACTTCTCTCAGAAATTATTTGCTATTTATATTTCGTGTCCATACAGTGACCACTTAGCAACCTGTTTGCTACCTCAGTTAGGATAAAAAATTGACTACCAACATCGATTCGTACATACCAAACGTATTCAAACGTACTTCCGGATGATCCAAATAAGTCAGATGCGTGTACTCGTATGTCAAAAGCACAGTAGTTTTTATTGCTTGTTGTCATGACCGATATTGCATTACGATTTCAGTTCACCAATACAAATAAATCATAATGTGTTTTTGATATCATTGTCTTATCATTCTTAGTAATCTAAACAGGTAAAAATACAGTTGAAGTGTCCATCTGTGATATGAAAATAGGTGCCATTTTTTCTGTGCGAATTTGCACGAAAGATAAATAACATTAAAAAAAATTGTTCATGGTTAAATAACCTGAAAATCTAATTAAACTTTTTTCGTCATTCTTATCTACAAAAATAGGCTTTACTCTGTAAAACAGTCTTCACTATAACTAAGCTGCGTAATAGTATAAAAACCGCATACAAGCGTGAAGACAAGAAAAACCACACGGGGTTGATCGTAGTTAATAAAACATATCTAACTTTAAAGACCATACGTATCGTTTATCAATAATTAATCTTCATCTCATGATTCACGGAATGCTATCAGCACTAGAAAATAACGTGTTGGTAGGAACCAGATTGACGTTTAAGGAAAATTCTTTAGTAGCAACCACGACTCGATCGCCCACATCAATTAACCTGATAAATGTAGATCAGGGGAGCTGTAGGGGTGGGATTATATAGGTTTGCAGAAGCAGGTTACCTCGGGCCGGTTCGGTGCCGCTGTCAACCATAAACAGCGGTAATTGCGAGCGCATGCATTGGGCACGGTGAAAAATACACTGAACCAGATTTTTATCCCGTCGCGACATGTTTATGGTGTTTACGTGGAAATTATTTTAATTTTATCGCAAATTTCCCTTATCTTACTTTTTCAATGCAACAAAGTTTTGCTGAGCTTCGTCAAAATGTAACGAAATAATTAACAAACATATGTACATATATGCTTGTAACACTAAAGCTACAGTCGCTTATTACGATTACAGAACAAATATTTCAAATTTTCAATTAATAACTCTAGTTGTATCACCGTGAATCGAATTCAAGACCCTTGCAATTATCGCGTCACGCGGATAGACAAAGTTTGAACAAAACAAACCATGGAGTGTCTTCAATCTTAAATCTGAAAGCGAAGGCAGAGTTAAAAAGAAATCGTTTGGTGACTTTATCTTAATTACATCGACATTAAAAAGTGTGACTGGAAGTAAGTTATCTTGCAGAAAACCTTTAATTGTTCCGCGTGGAGTCGCGGGAGCGGTATTGTGTATGGTTTGGAAGTGGGGCTCTTTTCTTTTGCTTGGGAAATAAGTCACGAGCCGTTGTTGTTCCTATAAACACGGTCAACATTATTCATTATCATTTATCGTGTTGTGTGCGTCGAGACAATCTGGTACTTTCTTGCATTCTTCTAGTTTAAGGGAATTTCTTCGAAAAATACTTTATGAATACTCCCAAAATCAGAACATACATTAGAAGAGCATGAATTCTGTTTCTTTATTTTATCATTGGAATAGTTCAGTAAATTAATTTGAAATAGCTATATTTATTGAAACACAAATATATACACATCAGGTATCAGGTGCCGTATATATCAGGGTTAACATTGTTGTAACCCTGTTCAATAAATACTCTTGTGTTCTAAAGTGTAAAGTATGAAGTGTAAATAGATATTTTTTACAAAGGTACCTGTACACTGAACTGAAAAAATAAACATAATATTCAGAATAGTTACTTAAATGTCAATGAATTACAAAACCATATTTCTAAACATTTTATGACTTAAAAAGTGTATTACCGTAGGTAAATTAGATATCACCAGTAGCTGGTACTTATGTGTAATTGTGAAAAGTGCTTTCAAATGTCAACTGCAGGTTGCCCGTGTAATATTCGTAATAAACGAGCTAACGAGCCCGTATGACGTATTGCCATAACAAGGTGATAGATCCCCTATGTTCATACGATTTTACTTACATTTTTTATGCTAGACTATTTTCACTTTTATTTTTGTTTTATCGTTAGTGTCAACTGTTTTTACTTTTTCCATCAATATATTATGCTAATTCGTAACTTGTGTATCATCTGTGTGTCTTCATTTTATATTCATAGTTACGATATACGTATATTTGTTATATATTTGTTTCTTTTTTCAACCTGTTTTATCCATTACTGAGTTCAGATCCCCCATATATGCACGCAAGCTTTTATCTTCTTCAAAGTCAGACATTTTTCATCCACACTGATTTAATGCTTTCTTCAAATTGAAAATTGTGGTTGTATCATAATACACCACTTGAACTTACAGTTTTTAGAGCTCCAAATGTAAACTGCGTGGATTAATTTATATTACTTCCTTTCCGATATTTGTATATAGTACTTAAAATACATACTGCACTAAACTTATAAAATGCAGTACGTACAACTGCATAATTAGATTATATGAGTTATGTCGTCCACATTTATGATTTAACCAATGAAAGCAGTAAGTGATTGCAAGCGGATTAGAAATCTGGCCTCAACATCCACGACCATGCTTATGGATCGGCACGCATTTGATTTAACAGCCTCGTCTGCAATAAATCAGACAGATCTGGATGCTAGCACACCTTATTACCATTTATTAAAAATCAATTATTCACTTTCATCTTTGCGAAATAAAATTACAACGTGCGAATTCCGAGCAGTCATTTAAAACAGTTTAGTCGTGATATTAACCCAGTGTGCATAAGGTAAGCAGTGCCACTAGGCGGATTTGTAGCAAGCCCAGGGCGGTATAATTTCAGGAGCAAATTTAAAGACGATTAAGAATTGAAATGAAACGAATTTTAAAGTTCAACTATTTATTATTACAACTATATTATATTATTATTAGCATATTCAAAGTTTCTTTACTTTCTTGATTTACAAGTGTTCTAAGAATGTACTTCATTCAATTAAAATGGTTTCAAATTTCGTTGATTTTGGGAAATGGAAAAAAAAGAGTGAGGATAATAAAAGTCCGATTTATTTTTGTTTTACGCTCTAAGTTAGAAATATAATTAGAAAAATGTACGCCATTAAATGGTTTAGGGCCAAAACTAAATAGGTACATTTTTAACAATGAGTTTTATGTAAGTAAGAAAGTAGTCTAGACCAAATGACGTGTAGTTTAAACAAGAGTCAATATTGTCAAATATCAAGACACGCCTCTAAGTACAAGTCGAATAGTTTAAGCGAAGGGCTGTCTCGAACTAGTGCATTATTTATTATGGCGGCGATTTCTCGACCTGCTAAAGATTTCACTACTTTCATCTCGGATACGGGTATACGTTTACACGTCTGTCTCAAGTGCGTATTTATAGTAAATCATTTCTTTGATTGGACGTTGTGGTTATAGACGGGTCTATTTTTCAATACTCTGTTTCTTCGATTTATAGAGCATTGCGATTGCGAATTTCTTCGTAATTTACGTTTAAAATAGTCATTAATATATTTTTATGACAGATTATCATAACTTTATTATCGATTCCGATTATTTTAGTTTTGAATAAAATA
Source organism: Epargyreus clarus clarus (assembly GCA_014595695.2). Taxonomy (NCBI): domain Eukaryota; kingdom Metazoa; phylum Arthropoda; class Insecta; order Lepidoptera; family Hesperiidae; genus Epargyreus; species Epargyreus clarus. The sequence continues at coordinate 1,609,880 of JACTTY020000060.1, read as the reverse complement.
ATAATTTGCAGCTTTATGAGTATAATTTCACATAATTAATTATCAAAATCATAAATACACTACTACTAGGTATTTAATAAATTTACTATTAATCTAACAACCTGTTGTTTATTTTTTATTAATTTAAATTTGTTTTCTCGCTACAATTAGGTATATATTTTTGTCTACTTTTTATTAAATGTCACTTTTACGGAAAATATTATATTCGAATTTACATTTTTACTCACGTATGATGTGTATTGCTCCTACCTACCTTCTTTAAATAAACACGAATATTCTTTACACATTGGAATAAATGGAAATTAAATAAATAATATCCAAATTCCGAGAATAAAAAACAACTGAACCATTGGCTACATTGTAGTTACACGAGTTCAATAGCCGCTTATCTAACATCTAAATTCAACGCTTTAACAACACTACTGTAACATTGTTTACTTACGCTTAAGGTAAAGATAATAATGTTAAAATACTTTCACTTTCACGTTTCCGCAACGGTTGCAACACGGGAAGCGGGCTTATCGCGAAAATACTCATTGTGTCCCATTGTTTGCAAGGACGATTTCACTCTTCACAATGAGTACGTCGTAAGTCATACAAGTATGGGTCACAGCTTTTGTAGCTTAGAACTGTTATGTTCTGCTTTTTACTATTGTGTTTTGGTTACACTTTTGAGGTTGGCATGAGTTGTTTCGTCTTGCTTACTCTACAAGTCATGAAGTTGTCCTTGTCATATATAACGCATATATGTACATATTTTTTGCGGTTCTATAGGTATAATGATTTAAGAGAGATCGTATGGCCTGCTTACTTTAATTTACAAGATTTCATCTCTACTTAGTACCCTAGGGGGTATTAAGATAGAAATTATTTTTTAGTAAATAACACTAACATTAACATTAACAATAACATAATTTTCTTCCTCCTACATCCATCTATATCTATAAGGCACGTTGTATGACAATTAGTCAGGACTTAATAAAACTCACTTTATATTTTTGGATACGATATTAAATAAAACATCGTAAAATAAGAGCGTCTTCAAAAAAATCTTTCATTTATACTAAACATTTATTATTTTTATTGTTCTAGGTTTTCTGCGCTCTCATCACACGACAATTTATGCCACCGAAAACAGTCTTTGTAAGTATTTCAAACGATTTTATTTAATTTCATCTCGAATACATTCATCCCTTAAAAAGTAAGTATTATTATGTCCTACATAGTATAGATGTTTGATTACTGTTAGCCACATAGTCCACCAATTCTTTCAATTAATTGTAAAATTTTCCAAAACAGCTAAAGCGATTTAAAAAAGCTGGTATACTTCCAGTGATTTCATTTCCTATTTTACCTAATTCAGTTTAATATTTAAGGTTTGTTTTTAAAAGATTGTAACAAGTAGTATTTATAGGTAAACGTAAGATTAAAATAGTATTATAATAAGAGCTTAAAACTATACATATTCCGTTAATAGGTATCAATTGTATTACTTACATAAAATATGCACAGTACGTATGCCTAATGTAGAAGTACACGTCTATTTGCTTACATAAAACTCCACTTAAAAATATGAATGCGAAACGAAAGCCATTTCCGTTAGTCACTCAAAAACCACCGAAAGTAAAAGCTAGTTAATAATGACACTGACATTGGTAATAGCATTATTCAAACTAGACACATACTATGTAGAGATGTGAATGACATTACGCAACCAGAATTCGGTTGCGCAACCGCTCGTTAAAAGACGGAAACGGTGGCTATATATCATTTTTATTCGATCATTTCTTCGCCAAAATACAAAACTTTCTCTCTGTATAATTACTTAGTGTAAGATTGTGTTATGCAATACATCTGTAAGTCCATTTGGTGTACGCCAGTGAAAGTGGGCGATGAAGGATCATGGCTGCCGGCCGGTTATACAGCGCTTATTGTTTGTAAACACTGTATAATGTGTTAAATTATAATTTACATAAAATCGAGTTGCGATAGCGTTTTATAATTGCGTGTTATGCAAATTATTTTAAATTGGCGATAGTTAACGTCCGGTGCCTTCTATTTTTTTTCAAATGGATTAATTACAACGATATCATTATGTCTATGTTGACAGTTAGTTTCCGTAAAAGGTAAATAACCATTTCTACGTATGATTTGTACTTCCAATCTTGTCGTACATAATTTTTATTTATAATTAGATTGCAATAAGAATTACAAACTTGATTGTTAAGTAAATTAAAAAGCTTTAGCTGCGTTCAAGCTTTGAGCTGTGCTGAGTTTTTTAAGACTGAATGCAATTCTAGAATTATTTCATTTGTGAGCTACAGGTGAATCGAACCTAACTAAATTACTTAAAATATTTAGTAGGTCATGACGGAGAATGGTCTACTTAGCGCTGATTACCATGCGAGTTAGGTTTACGCAATCGAAAGAATCTGAGTGAAAGCATTGCGTCTAAGGTATTCGGTGATGGGTCAGAAAGCGGATCGAGGTCTTTGTCCTTAAATCGGCATCCGCATTGTGATTTCAACACAATGGTGGCGCGGCGCTGGTCCGGCGTAGAGATGGGACTTCTATCTAAAAAGATCGATTTTGAAATTGATTTGGATTGCAGTCTAAATATTTTATGCACAAAATATAGAAGATTAGAAAACCGATTTAACGAAAATATGTTTTTGGTCTGAGTAACATCGGCAAAAAAGGCCACCCACAAATTAGGTCGATGAAAAAAAGGTAAATGTGAAGAAAGTAAGCAATCTTTTATATTTTTGTCACATTAAAATTGCAATTGTAACAGAAAAAATCAAATGTCGATTTTTTGATATCCGAAATCAATCAACGTTTTATATCGAACCAATTTGTGTTTTAAAAATCGATATTACGTTTATCGATATCATAGTCCATCACTAGTCCAGCGTCAATTATCTCACGGGGTTACGCAATATCGGGAGCGTCGCCCTCGTCCTTGAGAACTTTCTCTTCTCTCATCCTACATTACTGAGGATGTGAAAATTGTATCAGCTGCTGTCGTGCATGACGTAACGACTTAAGATCGGATTACATGTTTTGTGAGTCGCCAACCGTGTAATTAGTGGAACCATTATTTACGACTACTGAAAAAAATACCTATTATTATATTACTCGTATTAGTGACCATAGTACTACAGTCTTCTAAGACGACTTGTTAGTAGTTATATAGTATAAGTAATGCTTATTATATAGACTATTGTTCGCCCAGTGGTCGCGTTCACCCAAAATCATATTTTCTGATGCTAACACTCAACCTCTTAAGCTATATTAACTATCAGGGAAAATCAGGTGATATATGTATAAAACATAAATATATACTGTTTACTGTGGCTTTTATATAAGCTTGTAATTATATTAGTACATTTAATAGATACCAAAGTAAGCATTTAAACAATAAAGGTTAATTAGAGATTTATTATATTATCTACCTTTAAACATATCATGGTAGAGTGTGTTCCTGAAAAGGACGTATTATTTTCACAAATTGTGAAATATACGTTGTGACATCACCAAACCTGGGATAAACCCCAGCACCATGTTTTTAATTAAAGTCAAGACAGGTGAAAAAGAAGTTTCTAATTTTCTCGGTATGACATTTCGGGGAATTACGTTCTACGTGTTTCACGTAACGCAATGAGAACTTTGCGTCCTTGAACTCACTTTCTCTCATCCTCATCGTTTTGATAAGATCTTGTCTATAGGCTATTTATAACAAAGTTAAGATATATAGCCCTGATAAATTGTTACTAAAATAAGATAAGTTTGTACAAAAATGAGTGAGATATAAAATGAATGAGTTCTCAAAATTGGTCTCATTTTCTCGTAGATCATGTTATGTATAAAGTGAAATATTTGTAAATTTGAATCTTACTTAAAGTATACATACAATTTATATGCTTGTACATCTGATGGTTCATAAGTACGAATTGATGTAGGAAACCCATTAACATTCATAACTATAAACATAAAGCGAATAATTTCTTTATTTACGCCTATCATTACCTTTCTTATGTAGTTTCAAGTTATTTGCGTTCAACAAACATTTAGTTCTACTGTAGAAAAAGTAATCGTTTCTACGCACCTAATAGCGAGAGACATCAAGTATTGGTTACACGATAGCCGGGTATCGGTTGTCGCGAATTCAAGTGTACAGTGGTGTCGGATCGACGCGTTTCTCCTATCGGGAGTTCCGGCTCCACGAGAATGGAAATATTAGGTAGGGATGTGAGAACGAGTGAATAATATCCATTCTTCTCCCTTCAAAATAAATGTATTTTTGAAATACGATTATATTATGAATATATAAGAAATAGTCTATTTTTGAAATTGATTTGAAAATTGTTGGCGAATTGTCCCTTTGCGGACCGCCCGCTTATTCAAAATAATCGATATGTAAAAAATAATCGGTTTATTATAAAACAATATTATTTGTTCACATCTCTAATATTGCGTGGCATCGCACACTATTCAGAAACCGGACCGTTTCTTATTTCTCTCAAACGAATGCAAGCTGCAATTCAGGATTTTCAATTGCCATTATAGAGCTTGAAAGAAAGTACTAGTTTCTCTTGATGAATGTGTATCAAGTTAGAACCATAACTGTCCAGATAATTTTATTTATAGACTAGAAATTGGTTTTTTATTGATATAAAAGTAATTATACTAGTAGTAGACAACGCGAAAACATTTTATGACAAAAAGTACAACTTAATTAAATTAAAATATTCGCTATATTTCTATTTCACTAAAGTATTAGCATTGGAAGATTTCGAACTTTTTCTGAAGATTTTAAACGAAACTCGTTAAAAACGCCGCTTTGAATTTTTATGCATTGACCAAACTTAGACTGGGGTTAAAATTAAGTAGCACATGTTACTTCCCATAAAATTATTTATCGTTGCGTCATACTTCCGTTTGAAACCGTTAAAGTTCCAAAATTAGTCTGTAGGTACACAGGAACAAAAATACGATAATGTGTTCTGGTACGTAATATTTAGAAACTTTAAACTTTTTCAGTAGCAGTTATTTGAAGTTCATGTATAAGCCATACGTATATCGAATTTTACTATAAAATAATTTTTGCTAAGTAATGAAACGATTATCCCGCTATATTCTAATTATTACTAAATTTTGGTCAATAATTGTTTTAAAAAAATAAACCAACGATTATAGTACCTACTATTAATTAATTCAAAATTGTAAATTATACTTATGTGAATGTATTTCTCGCAAATATTTTCCGACGTTTGCGCATATCTAACTCAGGCATAGCCTTACTAGATCCGCATAATTTAATAGGAAGTGTAGACAAGTTTGTTTATTTCTCGGACTTTAGTCCCCTTTACATACATTTACATCTAGGTTACATACAAATTAGGTTAGATAAATAATTACTGGTTAAATGTAGATAATATTGCGCTAACTTTGTACGCAGGCTTGGTTTAGAATCTGTTTGTACATATATTGTATACAGATTCCTTGTAAAAGTTTCTCGTGTCTTCTGATCGTCTATTTCTCTTAAAGTAATAATCATGTTACATAACGTCCAAAATGCGTAGGTACATATTATGTTTTATTTTAACAAATAAGAGCTACCCATAAATAGTTACCCAAGAATGCAGTTTAAAGATGGAGCTTTCGTGATTCCAATTTGTTACCTCATTATAGCAGCTATTATCTTCTATTTCTAAGGGTGTGATTATATTACACGTGGAGTACCTACATTCTTAGGGCTACAAACGAATCTCTAGACTTCAGGAAGGACTAAAATCCTATTTAGAGGTATTGCAGATACCGATGATGGCAAAACCATTGTGTTCAATGATCATTTACCATTGGGTGCATTACGTGTCCGTTACTTACATACTTCATACATAAAAAGTATTTTTAAATTATTTGTGGCATAAAATTCCTAAGCACGAAGAGGATTTATGTAACTTGTATATTTGAGATAAACCCGTAACAACGGCTCGCCTCTATTATCCCATTATTATGCAATCAATAAGGTTAATTCAGTTTGGATTATTGCGTGATTGGCTCAACGCGGCTCTCAGAATCCACACAATCGTACTAACGAAAGTTACCGGACTCAGTGCACCTCCAATGCCAAGTGCGGCGAAGAAAGCGAGCCCAGCTTCCACCGCGAAGGCTTTTAAATGCCGTCATCTCGCTCTGACCGCTCGAGAGCTTGCTCGTAAGAAAGAGATCGCGCGTGCTTAAAAGAGAAAGTGGGCCACGTTACGTTTCTCAGTGCCATTAACACGGGCATTGAACGTTAACGTCAACGAGCGTTACCTCGACGTGTGAATTCATCTCTATTACGAAAGCATAGGGTTGAAACTCGTTGCACGGTTCCCATGGTGTTGGGGCCGGGTTGCCTGCCATTGATACTGAGGTGCAAAATTTGAAGAGCAACGAACTGCTGGCGGAGAAAGTGTTGCGTGGCGTAACCTTGAGCTCTTCACTCTTTATCGGTTCACCTAATAGATACGTCATATCCGAATGTGACATGCAGGTGAATAGTAATGTGGGAGTCTTTTACGAAGATGACTTAGATGCCTACATGATAAATTGTTAGACACTCAGCAATGATGGACGTGGTCTAATTCTAATACATTTAAATATTTATGTGGTCTACTAAACTGACCTTAGTTAAAGCTAATAGGTACCTATATTTGCTTTTATCGCTAACAAAATCTGTTTTTTTTTTTAATCAAGCAATAGAGTCTTTATTGCCTTTAGTAGGTATAGAGTTTAGGTATTAGGTTTTAATTGACGGAAATACAAGTTATACTTTAATTTTGCATATTTATATTTTTGTTATGTCATTTATTTTGCTTGCGCATGTAAATAATGTATATATGCGCTATATAAGAATATAAGAGGGATGTAGAGATAACAGCATTGTTTAAAATATTCCTTATCATACTGGTTGGTGAGAATTGGTGTGAATTGTTGTGTGTTAATCCTAACTTTATGTGCATAATATTTATCTCCATTATCTATCTATACTTTTAGCAGCAGCTCAATAAATAGAATACAAAAGAAAATAGTGTATTGGTGATGTTTTTTCGTACTATCGTATTCTACCACAACCATATTTATACAAAATTGAAAAAAAAAACAAAATCCATCATTGAAAATTACTGAAGATTTTTATTTACATAACTACTTAAAAATATTTTATGTAATAAACTTAGTACTAGAAGGCCGTCTCCATTTCCTTGTAAAATCTTTAGAGTTAGCTGTTTAGTTTAGCTTGTACGCAGTTCTGGGTTCGATACCCGGCCGACATTCAAATGACGAAATTTAATATATATTCTGGTTCTTGGTGTCCTCCATGACATGTGATTTGTAACATACATAGACAACATAGATGTAAAACAAATAGACTCCTAAACTAAGAATAAATCGTTTTTTTAATTATGTATCCTAGTATGAGTTTTTACGTTTTGTCAAAAATGACTGTTTTTGTTTTTGTTTACGTATTTCCCATATATTTCCAGGTCTAATCCGCTAGGGGCGCTGATAGTATCAGATCTGATTGGAAATATATGGGAAATACGTAAACAAAAACAAAAACAGTCATTTTTGTCAAAACGTAAAAACTCATACTACCCTTAGTATGAGTTTTTAAGTTTTGACAAACTGTATAAAGCTGTCAAGATGACATTACGCAACGTCTATTTTGACAAAGCACGTACGACGCTAGCGCCTCTACCAGTCAATATAGTCATAATTAACATATTATATGTCAACCTTACAAGCGTTTAAGTTCTATATTATAAAGTTAATCATGCATAGCAAATTGCGAATTAGTAAAAGTATTATACTTAATTTAATCAGCAAAAAATGTAAGTCGAACGAGAACACGAGACAGTTCTGACAGGTAAGCCTCCGGACTTATTAAATCTCATTTAATTCTGTAAGTTACGATTATGAGTTAGAAGATGGAAGGCCTCATTCGAATCTCAGTCAAAAATATAATGAAAAATAATAGTTAATAGTATTAACGTTAGATTTTAAAGCGAATGTAAATTTATACGACATAGAGATCTACCTAGTTTTTATTTGAAAAATCTACACTGACCATAATTTAATTACTTACATTTTAAGTATTTTATTTTACTAAATTCATAGAAGAAATTATGTTTATGAATGGTGTATCGTCGTCACCATCGGCGTTTTTCCATTAGAGTCCCACTGTTGGACACGAGTCACCTCTCAGAGTGGTTTAGTTTAGAATATAGTCCACCACACGAAAAATCGATGGTAATTGATTCGAACCTCGGTTCGCCTGATTGAAAGGCTGAAAGTGGTGGTGGTGATGTACAGACTTTGATTTAACTCAATTGCATGTTGTAGGTACTAGGTACTATAATAAAAACGGATGTTTACTTATCTAATTATTTGATACGGTAATGAATTTATTGTAAAAATACTACTATTGCTAGCGCAGGTAGTAAAGTATTGATTGGTGTGTTAACATTAGTACTTATATAAGCAAAAGCTTAACTAATGTCATATGAAATATAATTTCGCTCTCATTTTCGATAACCATATACGAGTGAAAATAAATTTACAGCAATTGTTGGTAGCAAGAAAATTAATGGTTATAAAAGTGACAATTGACTTTTTTCCTACGAAACGAAAGCTGGCTAATACAATGGCTCGCAATGCTATGTCTCATCAATTTTTTACATCAATTCCACTCCATCCGAAGCGATGCACGTTACTGTATATTGTTCTAAGTACCGCTTCAATAGACTTCGATTATTTCTTTGTACAACGAAGATTATCCAACGATGATTTTAGAGAAACCTGTCACTAAGTAATTTTAATTAACAATCTTAATTAGTGCATACTATGGATCAATCCCACTGATAAGTAGGTAGATGGGAACTACACGAAAGTTTGTTTTTTTTTACGGATTCACGGTTCAAGTCAACCGAATAACATTCGTAACATGTTGACGTACATAAAATTTATAGGCATTTAAAAACATAGTTTTAATTTTTTGACGCTTGAAAAATATTGATAATTTTATGGATTAAAATTAACTTTTCTAATAATAGTTACCGTTCTGTAAACGAGGCTCATAATTATAAATGTTTAGGGAGGCACATTGGTCTTTTACACTAATATGATCCAGAATTTAAAATAACAATGAGGAACATTCGTTTTTAATTTGTTAAATATTGTACTTGAAATGCATGTTTTATTTACACATAAACGTCCTAAGGACTTCTAGCACTGGCTATTCGCGTTTTAACGATTAAATCGATTTAGACAACTTTTGACAATTTGCTGTGTTCGTTGCGGTAACGAAAATGCATTTTAGCGATCGCATTAATACTGCATTTTTTGCGTTTCGTTGCTGCATCTCGTCTTATCTGCAACCGCCGCTCAAAGTGTGGTGTAGCGTTTGATCATTGAATCTAGCTTCCGAAAAGCAGCTAAATTCCCGATCGCTGTTACTAAATGTACATTTGCTAGGGCCCTTAATACCGAAGCTCAATAGACGAGGCCACGAATGTTGCAAGTCAATATATGTATACAAACGTTAATCACTTAAATCCACGTGCATATTCACTTTCTAACGAGACGCATCAAAGTATAATAGAAGAGAAGAGGCTTTTCGGTCCATTCCCATTCATTAATTAAGTAAAACTTTCAGCTCGTTACTAACCAATTAAAAGTCGCAGCACTCACGCCAGTTAATCAGAGCCGAAAGTGAGTCGGCAAATATAAAGCTAGAAAATTAATACGTCTGTCCGTACACGTATGTGTTAATTTAGTCATGTAATGCAATTTTCCTTTTTACTTTCTTCAACACTTGATTTTTAATCTAGGATTAATGTTTCTACTACGAAATGTAACAAGAATGCGTTCGATCTTGAAGAAAGTACATAATTAGTAATTTTTTCATCATTTTTGTGTTAATCTTTTTTGAACACGACTGTACAGTGTGCATGTGTAATTTTTCTGTAGGGTAAATTAAAATGAAATTTGAAGTGGTTATACACCTCTGGTAGAATTTCGATGTTTTTCAGGCTTAAACGTAGCAGTCTACGGCCTACAGTGATCACCTAATATATAATTTTGTAATATTCATCATAAAAATTCAGTTGAACTTAGCTGAATTTCGTGTAATGATTTTTCCGACAAAATTCAAAAATTTCGTACTACTATATTATGAAAACAGGCGTAGGTAATAAGTATTTATAGTTCCTTAATTTGAATTTTGTAAATTGGTAATTTATTTATTATACTGACGACCCGCGTGGCGGAGCGGTCACCATGCCGGTCTGACGCGCACAGGGTCCCGGGTTCGATCCCCGGTCAGACAGATTTCTAAATGATGAATTTAGTACTCTGTTTCTGGATCTGGGTGTTTGTGTATTTGTCTCTGCGTGTGTCCATAGCACCCACGATACAGGGAATCCTAGTGTGGGGCTGTGAGTGTAGAAAGCGTTAATATTAATAGATAAATGATATGCATGAATTTTTATTTATTTACTGCTCGCTTCGCAAAGGCCTATGTCGAGCAATAAACCTTCAAAGGCTGATGGATGATCAATCGCATTTCGCTGCAGTAGATCTAATATTATATGCCCACACTCACTTCTTGGAATAGAATATTATAAATTAAACTTTAAACAAGATTTAAATTTGCGGTGACAACTCTTATCACTTCACTGATAGATCGATCGCTCGAAAACTACCTTTATCATGATTAATAATCATGAAATTACGATTGATATAAGAAAGTTTAGGCGCGTTTCGTTGCTTAATGTAATTCTCATGTGCGGATGTTTTTTACGTGACTATGCAAGTAAGTGTGATGGAGTGATGTTTCTTTCACAAAAATTATGCCTCAAAATGTCTTTCTAATTCAGCGGTTCATAAAGTTATCGTTATACGCCCATTATTAATATCTAATCTATCAGATGATTTGCTAATTAAAGTATTAAGAAACTGATAAATTTGGATCTTTAGGCAAGCCTAATTAGTTACATTGATTTTTAATAATGAGCGATAGTAGACCGTTTACTAATTTATTATCATGGTAAAATAAAAATGAGTTAAGCTGTCTACTTATTATGATAACCACCAAGAAATGAAGGAAAAAAGGTCCTTTTATTTTTCTAAAAATATCGTCCAAAAAATAAAAGGTTCATTCCGTAAAAATGTGTCTCTTAAAAAGGCGATACTAGGTCCTCCTACTCTTATATTTTTTTTTCTAGTACCAACCATTTCTTTCTAGACCAGGTAGTCTGGGGACCAACCACCACTTTAGTCCGCAGACCATTGGTGCAGAAACGCTGCTCTAATCAAAAACATGAATCGACTATAAAACGTGCGGTTAATGTCAGTTTGAACCAAAGTATAACCAATTAAGATATTATCTACACCAAATTCTCATACAATTCGCAATTGATTCTTGCAAAAACCCAATCTTTTAAATATTGTCTGCACAGCCTCGCCGATTAGCCATACATAGAAAACGAAAGTTCTTTGTAAAGATACGAATCATGTTATTTTTTGTTGATCATCCCGTGTGAAATTTAGACATGAGTTTTTTTATGAACTCTTAGAATGAACATGACTGGCTGGGTGGGCTTTACGTATTATGTTTAAGTTACACTCTCTTAAATTACGAGATTTTGCATGTAATATTTGTAAGGTACATTGTTTAACAACTTTTAGTTTTCGTACTTCAAATATGTTAGCAATTTAGTGTATGTCGACATACGTATGTAAGTGGAAGTAAATGTAATTTGTCTTATCAACAATCAATTACTGTCCTACTGCTGGGCACGGGCATCCTCTCAGAATGAGAAGTACTAGACCATATCCACTGCGCAAGTAAAGTGTGATTTGGACTTCACACACCTTTGAAAACTTTTTTTAAGATTTCTCAGGTATGCTGAGACCCTCTCGATTTTTTGTCCTTCGCCTTATTAACAAGTGATAATTAATTTCTAATACGCACATAACTTTGAAAAATCAGAGGTGTGTGCCTGGAATTTGAATTTCGGACCCCTCGATCAAGAGGCCGAGTTTCTTCCTACTAGGCTATCACTGTTACAATTTGTCTCATAATTTTATAGATTTTAGACATACCATCATTATTTAATTAAACAACTGTTTTTTTCACTGATCTATGCATTAATGTCAAAAAACTAAACTAGCTTAAAAGATTTTATCTCTGATTATAATTGATAGTGTTGAAAATATCTAAAAATTGTCAACTATTTTAAAAGCAAATGTTGCTACAGGCCACTCCGAATCCACTTGCTACTACATAACTTGACACAAAAATAATAAATTAAGCGAATTCTTATTAACTGTCAAAGATACGAATTAATAATTTAAAAGATTTTGTGATAAGGTTGGCGTTGTTATTGATTTTAATCTGGTCTCAGATACCGATAGGGATGGACAACATATAGCTCGATAACATCGATATAATTTATCGACTCGTAAATATCGACATCTTTATCAATTTTGCATCAACCCCGATACGATAATATCATATCGAATATAATTAAAATATCGGCATCGATAATTTGAAATATATTACGATATGGATATATCGGTGAAAAAGTTAGTCAAAATTGATAATCTCTAATGTGACGAAAAGAAAGATCTTTGTGTGTGATTATCTCTCATTTTTTGAATTATCGATATATGGATAATATCTTATTGAATAATTTAATATTATCAGTTGTCGTTATGTGTAGGCCTTTGAAATAAATATCGATATTTTCACCACATCGCATCCCTAGTTATCGACAACATAACTCTTGGACGTAGTAGGTGTGTCGTAGCGGCGAAGTGACGAGTGATCTTTAATAACCGAATCAATTGAGGTAGTACTTTGAAAATTTGGAGCAGCTTTCACTGGATGCTGGACGTTGATCAATGAGCGGCAGATGGATAACATCATCCGTCCATCTTGGCTATGACTAATACGTGTTTTGACAGACCAATCATGGATAGTTAAAGCACATAAATGTTCACGCGAACTTAACACAGCGAACGCCGCCGGCAAGAATTCCGAGAGATTCAACAGTGCCAATACATCTAATTGGTCTGTAGCACTACAATCGTATGAGTAATTCTGCTATTAATCATTATTTCGAACGTCTGTCCGCAGGAAAGTACAAATTAATGATGTTAAGACATTAAAGATAGTATATGCATGTCTGTGTTCACGAAAAGTTTTGTAAAGTACATTTTAGTACCGAGAACTGAGAAGGAATTGCGGGGCCTCTGGGTATATATCTCGGGGCTTCATAGAAAAGTAATAATTATTTCCAGCATAGAAATTTTGACTGAAACTCTTAGAAAAAATGCGTCGTACAATCTAAGATTAGCCTTTCAGGGCCCTCCTGAAGTTGGGTGCCCTGGGCGTGAACCATCTGGCGGGCAATCGGGCGGTTTCTTAGGGTATTGGGGAAGAGTTAGCGTTAGGCGTTTTATCAATGAACCTCTACTAAGTACCTACCCTACGACTGTTTCTGTCAGGAGTTTTTACGTTACGACAAATATTACTGTTTTGGTATTTGTTTACGTATTTGCCCATACAAATTCCAATCAGCGCCCCTAGCGGATTGTGTTAGAAATAGGAAATCGTATGGGCCAATACGTAAACAAATACCAAAACAGTCATATTCGTCGAAACATAATAAGTCCTGGTAAGGATACTGATAATATCAGGTAGAGTGGAGGGGGATACGACATCATCGTGTTCTCTTTTCGATTATATTGCTAAAGTTTAGTCTCATACATTTTTTGCTTTCAATTATTGTTTGAAGACATACGTTATGTGCTCGCCGCACAAATAATATGGAACATTCACGCCATAATCATTACGCCCTATTTCTGTTTTAACGGTAATCTAATGTGCTGTTGTGTTTCGATTTGAAATATTGGTACATATATGTTAATCAATACTATGAATAAAAGAATGAGAAAAGAGACATTTGAGTAGTCTATTTGCGGTAATTAAGGCTCGATACGAAAGCATATACAGGTAGGGCAGGTCCGACCGGACATGAAACCGCGGCAGGGCGCTGCGGTTTCCGCACTACGAGCAGCTATTTATGGCTACCATCGAGTGAGAACTCAAATAGACTGCTGATTTTATTCGTTTTGCGGAAACATCGGTCTGATTACCAGTTTGAAATCTTGTGTTACAATTTTTCCATAAACAACTTTATCAAACTCATCGTAATGACCAGTATATTGCAACCGACTTCATATACCAGGGGTTCCGAGTTCGATTCCCGGCTAGGCAAACATCTTATTGAACATTTTGGATTTCGCCAATATTCTGGATTTTATACCTTTCGGACCCACAAAAATAACAGGCATAACAAACTTATCTGATTAAAAAATGATTTACTAGGAGTCTATTTATTTACATCATTTATAATGACAACGATTCGATTTTGATTGCGCTACTCTCGGCCCACATTGTGCATTTCTTGATCGTGGCTAATTGAGCGCGGCGGGCACCTACAACTATTATTATAATATTCCGGCTGATTATATGAAAATAGAAAATGCCCAAAGGCCCACTTTCTTGGAAAGAAACTAGCTGCGTTTCGCGGGCTTAAGAAAAGAATAAGAGTAATATTTAAATTTCTTTATGTTAATTAATAAAAATAAAACAGAAGTATTTAATTATGTTTTATGTTGAATACAAATAAATTAAGGTTTAGTGTACGTGCATATATGATTTTAAAGTATCGGTCATTTTCAACTGATTTTTTGAGTTATACTTTTAGCACGTAGACGATGTTTTTGTTTAGCGTATTGCACGACTCATGATGCGAAGCATCAGAGAGTGCTTTACGATCGAAAATTTTTTTTCGCTTCATTTTGGCGGCTATTTTTATTATTATAGCCTTGATAGTTCACGGAATCAAGATATTTTGCATACTATTGTCGAGATAATTTAATGGAGATTAATTCCATACTTTTTAAAAATTGATTTACTGCAATAGAATTGGAAAAAAAACACCAAAATAGGTCAAAAAATTTTCCTGTCCGTCATGTGTGAAACCTGAAAACACTGTAACTTGTGAAAAAATCCATCATTTGAGTTAAAAAAATTTTTTAAATTCTAATCGACGATTGTAGGTCACTGAATGCGAATGATTAATTAATTCAGTGTCGATTAATTGCAATTAATAAAAAACGAAAACTACAAGACTGTATATCTATAGATATTATGTACATTTATTCCACCAGGGGCGCTTGTGCAGTACCTTCTTCCTACTACAGCTGTTTTTTCGGCAATTAATTTTGAACGACTTAAGTTTTTTTTTTTTTTTTTTATATTTCATAATTAAATGAGCATTATGAGTCGTGCACTTTTGGATTTTTTTTTATTATTTAAACAAATAACATAATAATAATGGGTATTAGGTTATACCTATCTTTATTTGGTGCGCAAAATTATAATCTGAATATTGTCTAGGTAGATCGTCATGCGAGTTTCAACAAAATTCCAGGCTGAATCTGCTTTCAAAACGATTACAAAGTTACAACGCATTACTAATTGCACTATCTAAGTACATTACTATGTACTAATGTCACTAATTAGGAAACCGTTGTAACGTTTTATGTTTAATACATCGTTACAATGAATTCACCTGTCTTGTGGCTAGTGGCATCTTGAATCGAGAGATGAGACTTTCTAACCAGCGAACGATATAGCGTCTGGGGTGAAATCGCGAGCGCCGGCACTGCTGTTAAGGCGAGGCCACATGGTGCTCTTTGTAATGCGATTTGACGTTTCTTACTTATAAACGTAGCTTAAACTGTAAATATTAAAGAATAACTAAAATGTGTAAGAACTACATTTTTAATTTTACAAGAAAAAATATGTGCAAATTGTATATCGTGTAAAAACTGTGTGGTTTTCAAAGGGTGAAAACGGGAGCTTATTATTAAGTTTTCGCTGTTTGTCTGTCCGACACAGAGCTCCATGACTTAAACCGTAAAAAATAGACACTTAAAAACTTTTCAGAGTGTGGATTACTAGATCTGGTCGTTATAACAACAAATATATACAAATATTAATATAAGGAGGGTCTCCATAATTCTTGTTAATACCTATGTTTAATAACTGATGTAATCTTTGTGTCTTTTTACAAAAAGTTAATGAAAAAGCATAGCATGCTATCGCCTTAATATGACCGCTTGGCTGGTCTCACGGCTGAAGTGCCTCTGCGATGTGTTTCTTTGTAGAGCAGTCGTGCTGCGTCTGACGTTTCCTATCGTTTATTTTTAATTCGCTACAAGTTTAAATGCGATACGCTAATTCGCTAAGATAAAAGGAATTTTAGACACAGAACATGGTGTTATTATTAGAGTAAGAACGCGCTATAGTAACTAATGAAAGTAAGTTTATTAGGTTTAAAATAATGTAATTAACCCGTACAATGAAACTTCATATCATGTATTAGGCAATTGTATATAAAGCCATATGTTTATAAGCTCAGAACGTCATATAAGAAATCTGCTTATAAGATTAGGTATAATAAATAAAATGCTTTAGCACAGTTGGAATTCGTCAACAAACCGTCAACATAGATAAGATAAGGCGACCTTGGCCGAAGGTGAAGGCCGCCGCAGCTTCCTCCCGTCAGAACGGGAGCGCGCGCAGTGAAAGATGCAGCCGGTGCAGTTCCGGCGCAGTTGCACTCGGTCAGTGGGTCAGCTGGGAGGGGGAACGCCGAGCGCAGTAAACAGTCGAGACCATGCTCGCTGCGCCCGCGCCGCTAGCGCCCACCGTAGCGCCCGCGCACGCGCGCGCGGCTCGCCTACCACAGTAGCTGCTTTCAGGGAGACTGTTGTTTGCAGCTTTTGGATAGCCGTGTCGTGCTTGACAACCCTTTCCTAAGTGCAACTCACCCTTAACAATAAAAAGTTAGTGCGACACTCGTTTTACCAATTAAAACTTAAACGGCAAATGTCGCTTGTATTTGTAAGGTGCTAATTATATTATTCTTTGCTCACTTGAGTGTGTTTTGGTTGCAGGCCGACTGACGCAGGGCTAAAACATGAGGACCAGGCTCCTGCTGGCGATCGCGACGCTCCTTTTACGGGTGAGCTTATTGATTTAATATTAATATATAGTTTGCATGTGTAGTATTAACGTTCAAACAATCTTTAATTACTAAAGATTTGTCAATATACTCAGTGCTGTTAATCTTTTTGTGTTATAAAACTTTATCTCATTCATTTTGGTACAGATTAATTTATTGGTAAATGTAACGCTATAAATGTACAACATAAAAATATAACAGAATTCTTTAATTACTAGATTAATTGTTTTCATGTACCTAACAATTATGTAATTTTCAAATACATACTATATTTCCAGCGGTTTCACGTGGACACAACTTGGTGCATGGTTTTTGTATGTGTAATAACCATGAATGTTAAATATTTAAAAAATAAAATAGCTTAAATTGCCCTGGGTAACATTGAGAATATTAGCCCGATTAAAATAGATTCAGCATTTTGCACAATTCATCCCTTAACAAACAGAAAAACAAAACATACTACAACAACACACAACAACTTGCAGATTTATTTATATTTGTTTTTGAGTTTTATTGTATTTTGTGATTCACCGACAGACGACACTTATTGCTTGTTATTTTCTTCCAAAAACAATGTATATACAATAGAAAGAAATATCGTAGGTACCTAACATTTTCCGGATAACAGACCAGATCAATCATAGAAGCATCTATAATAACGATACCGTTGAGTAGCGTACAGCAAGCTAACAGTCAAGCGGCGTACAGTATTACGATCATTATCGGACAATACGTGTAGAGTACAATAACAGTGGTCTACATTATATTGGCGAAGCCTAAGACACCACCATCGCCTGCGGTTTACTTTTTACTTTGCCAAAAAAAGTAAAAAAAACTTTTTAAAAAGTAGCCAATGTTTTTTCCTATAAAATTATCTATTTTAGCGTCAAATTCCCATGAAAAACGGTGCGAAAGTTTCTAAATTTTCCAGAACAGACAGATAAATAAAAATGCTTGCGTATAATTTATGCCGAGATATCGTAAAATAAGTAAGCTTGGACAATGTATGTTTTACTAACCTCTGCTTGATAGCGTAAGGGTGCTTTTCCATCAAAGATGTGCGAGGCAGCTAAACTATGAATGTGTGTCAAATTTCATTTCAATAAATGAGAGAAGAATATATGATCTGGATATTATTTCTTAAGCGTAAAAATGACATACAATTGGCCGTACTTCTAGATCTCCAGCGTAGAATAACCCTATAATAAGCATAACCTTTTTATTCTATGACACTAAGGCGTTGTTATTTGTCTAGCAGGAAAGTGTGATACGACTATCTAGATGATCTACATTGTTTATTGTTCGCCTGTTATGTCATCCGCGATATCGATTGAACAATATGATTGATTGTAGAGTCCCCACCACGGGTCACCACACAATTGAATTCGGTATTAGGCAACACACGTAACTGATTCAGTTGTAGGATAACGAGAAAGTTTCAGAGTTCGTTCACCTCTTAATGTCAACGATTATAGTTTTCTACTTATCATTTTATTATAGGACATTCCTATTTATTGGGCATTCGTTCATTTTTGTTAAGTGAATGAATAAAAGTACCTATACTATTATTTTATTTTTAATTACCTCGTGTCATTAAAACCCCTTGCTGGAAATGCAAAATCCACTGCTGAAGACCTCAGCTGGTTTATCCGGGGCTGACGGCTGGCGATGCACTTGATACACACGTCACCTTTATTAATTAATTTATTTAGTTACTTAGGAGTAATCAAAATACAATACCTATCTCTAATATGCCTAATCGCAAAACTACCGAAGTACTTCTAGTTACCCTTTCGCTGCTTCAACTAAAAGAATAGATGCTAGTTCTTGCACCAATTTATAACTTTTATTATTCCCGCGCAAAATTCAACTCAAACGTCAAGAAACGTTCTTTTTCTTTTTTATGCTAACTCATACAATCCTTCCAGCCAGTGACTATATAAACGAGAATTATTATTATAAAAATAACACAAAATAATAAATTAAAACTAATACTATTATTTTAATAGTATAATAAAATAATTTGAATATATTTGTAACACAATCTGCATGTTTCTAAAGGAACCTAAACATGTTTCAAAACCTTAAGATTGATTAAAAGTGCACCTTTAGGCACACACAGTAATAATAAACTCAGTTTGCGCTAAACTATACATTATTCAGCTTTTCTGCTCGCGTTCTCCACAAGTAGGCTAATGATTCCGTTAGCACATCCACAAAACACCGGACTATCCGATCTAACTGCATTCGCTGATCTGCCTATTGAATAGAGAAATCAATGTATAAAACATGCCAGTTGCAAATTGATTGCATTAACGTCTGGCCCCTATTTACATTCGTGTAAATGGCACGGTAATGTTATGGATTTCGAAAATCATTGTTAAGATTTGTATACTTTATGTGTGTGCACTGTTGTGTATTAGTAAACGATGTGAAAACTGTATAGTTGTATCTTACGTTCTAATTATTGTAGTCATAAATTAAAATTGCATATGAAATCTATAATATTTCATATATTTTATATGAAACCCTTCGAATATGACTGAGTTATGAAATTAAGTGAAAAATAATTTATTCAAATTTAAAACTGTGATACGAAAAAATTGGTTAAAATAGATTATTAAAAACGAAAAGCGAACGTGAATTTGAATCATGGTGCTTAAATTGCCTTCAAGACCACTTTCACTGTAGATAAAATGTCACAGTCGTCAATGAATTATGCAATCATTTCGTGAACGAGGTCCCGTTTTTAGTCATGCGTGATACGTATTATGGCATTATAGAGACAGTTTAACAATTGCTAAGTTTAGTATGGAACAGTTACGTAAATAAGTTTGCAAGTTGCGCAAGTACGTTGATTTAATTTCATTGATTCAATTTTTACACGAGCAGAGTAATGTCCTCCGAAAGTATTCTTTTCGATTTCTATTGCTATTTAAATGTGCACCATACATTCTTCTGATATTTATCAGTGCTCTACACACATACCTGCTAAATACAATTGATATAAAGAATTCAATAAGTTTATTTTTTGATCGTGCAATATTTCATTCGCAAATCGATATTTCATTCGGTTAACAATATTTCATATGTCAATCTATAGCTAATCAGGTTTCGCTGAAACACTTGCGGTGATATATTGTAATTGTAACCACACTGCCATCATCATTCATCGTCAAAAGATTTTCTTAGAATGACTGATTAATATTCACGATGTGGTAGCAAATACGGCATCCTTTCTGTGTTAACATTGTATCTGATTATTAGATATTATATTCTGAGTATGTGTAGGTACCCATTCTAAAACGTTTTTGATCAACTTTTTTCGATGTTTTTTTTGTTTCATGTTCGTACCAATATTTTCGTCAAGTAGGTACCTAAACTCTTTTTTATATTAATCATATTGTGGACTAAACCCTTGATAAGTGCATTCTTAATAATTCAATGAATAATAAATGTATCATTATTTTAACGTCAAAATGCTAACTATAAAAGAGTATAATTTGAAATGCAAAGTAAAACATTTGTGCCTACTGTTATATTTCATTATTTGTTGAAATGGTAACTTAATAAGCGAAGTCGTGACGAGAAGCACTAAAATTGTTTTATTCAACGATATTTTCATAATTTCACATGTTCGTGTTGGGAAGAAAGTGTTATAGAAAGTACATCAACAATCACTTTCGTTTAGGTATTTAAACTGAGTAGTGTCGTAATAATTTTCGTGTTGCTGACTAATGTTGACTTTACTCTCTGATTATGATTATTATAGTTATAAAATAATGATTTAAATTAAGATTAAAAATCCCTTGCATCATCATGCATCCTTGCAACATGGTCATCACAAAAATGTGTTTTCAGAACTACAAACTTATTATTTGTTATTAACTTATTACGTTTGCTATGTCATACATATCAAACATTAAAATAATATTATTTATAAAAGTTATAAAAAAGGTTCATTAATTAAATTGACTTGAAAAAGAACAATATTAAAATAAAAAGCTACAAGTTTATTTTAAGATCACTGTTTGCTTATAGGAAAAATAAAGCCCAAGTGTACACCGAAGTGTAAACGCAAACAGAAATCCGGTTCTAGTTAATGTTCTCAGCAACTTTCATCTCTTGTGCGCATTTTTGGAAGTAAAGATGCTAATCTACGACCTTTACCAATTAAATGTTTATTACTGACTGGCTCTTCAATTTGTGTAGGACCGATATTATGTCGATAAAATGTTAGATATTCTGTTTAAGACTTGAACCTAAGGCTGGTTAATCTTTATATCGTATTCGTAATGTTATAAATAGAGAAAGAAATACTTATATAACTATTTTAAGATTTTTATCATCAACTTATTTATTATCGTCCCACTGCTGTGCTCGGGTTTCTTTTCATAATGATATAATTTACTATATCATGATTTACATTATATATGTTTATTTTGAAATTAAATACCACTATTTACACGTAGCAGCTAAGTTTGTGATCTATTTACCTATATTTTTTTCTTATGATAATGAACTATTTACTAATTATTGTGGATTGTTGATTGATTTTTAAATATCACGACTGCTCTTAAGCCTAATTCTATGTAACTTATATTTACACATAACAATCTATTTTTGCATGAAAACTAAAAATATTAGTAAGGGAAATATATCATTTATGTTATGGAGTAGAGTTTTTTGCTTAATAAAGTTTCCAAATAGTGTACCGGTAACGTCAAAGAAAAGCAAAAGTACACAAAAGCCCACCAACATAAAGCTAAGGGTCAGTTTTTGGGGGAAACGGATGCGGTAAAGTAACGCGGCACTTTCACCTGCGCTTGCGCACCTGTCGTGTCTTGGTTTGGCGCTCACTCGTAACAGCCATTGTTATTGTGTAACCCGAAATACATGTCCTATATTTACTTTTTTTTTTTGCAAAAAAAGAGCATTAGTATTCAACCATTATGTATGTTTTTATGTCCTCGATTTTCTCAAAAACCACTCATTCCATTTGGATAGGGTTTTTCATATTTTAACTTTATTTTTTTGGAAACTTAGAAATGAGAATTAAAAATTCAGATATTTAGATCAAATACAATAATTATGCCTTTAAAATGTATGGGGTATTGTAATACAACTTTTTACATATAATATATCTTAATCATTTATTGGTTCGCATACTTTATAGTTCAATTATAATTCTATGCTCAATTTTCGCGGTACCATTAGAAATATAGGTACGTGTCTGAAAAAGCGGAAACTAAATTAATGATGGCATAGCTAATCGACTTGGGTGGTCGCCGAAAATTAGCGACAGGTGTTAAATGAAACAATATGTTAAGTGAAATGTTCCACACAATATGTTAAAATAATATGTAACAACAGTTCTATGCTTACGTTCGTTCCGTCTTAAGCCAATGTATTGTAAAGTAGGGCAGTTGGATTATAATAGAGCTTTAATTAAAACATAAACTTTCAATAAAATTGCAAGCGCTTAGCCGGGTATTTGCTAAATTGCCAAGTATTACAGTATGCTTACACATGTACTTTTTATAGAAAGTTCTGACCATAGAGCCGTTTATGGGTCCTATGTTGTCTTCCGCAACTGACAATCTCGAGCAATGGGTAATTTCTAACCGGTTTAGAAAACGCGATAGTACGCAACGCCCGTGCGTAGTCCAATGGGCAGTGCCACCGCTTTTGCTGCACCTTACATACCATGACAAGGTCCAGCCTAGAAGCTACTCTCGCTCCATATTCTTCGAATCTAAAGCTACAAGTGAATCCAGTTTACGAACTAGCACTTAAAGGAGTAGCGCAAAAAGCACTAGAAATCAATGGCACACCTAGGCCGCTGCGGCTAGATTAGTTCTTCTATACAAACTATACAAAACTGAACGGCCCAGTTCTCTTGAATTTAAACACTGCATTTAAATGTATATACATAGTAACAATGTTTCAAGATTAAATACATTTATATATCTTGATACAAAATTATACTCCCATAGATTATAATAAATAAGAATGTGCACTGTGCACATATGAATTTCTCAAATGTAGCCTTTTTATATTTTTTATATAAATATTCATATTAAAAATAATGGAGCAAGATGAAAGTAAATGTTGTAATTATTAAACATCTTTTAAATCTTAGTTTATTTTACTTATCAAAATAAAATTACCAAAAAAACGGTGTATAAACATAATGATATTATTTCATAATTATATATTTTCCTGTCAATTAAAAACTCATACTCCAATAGCAGTCTATTTAGCAGTACTCGTAGGTGAATCATAAAATGAATTTACGTAACTCATCTGAGCTGGGGAGAAAAATACAGAAGCGGCGAAACGGCGTGAAAGCAGCGTTGGAACATCTTAGGCGGTATGATTCTGCTGATTAATATTATAATTGGTCGCGCGCGCTATCCATCAGTGTAGAAAGTCGGAAACTCGCTCGGGATGCCGGCGCGCCGCACGCGCTCGCGTGGCGACAAGTAGAGTGAGACGCGCCGAGGAATGTGCTGCTCTGCGACCAACCATGCATTTACGACCATAGTATTGCAGGCAAAGCAGCAGTCGCTTATTTATTAAATTAATTAAAGGCATAATAAACGGTTCGCGTAGGTAACCTCGCAACCCATCAACAGAGTACCACCGTAATAAACTCCGCATAAAAATTAGTACGATTTTGACAGAGTACCTATATGGCTGGTTACAAAATTAGTTTTACCAGTCGCTTATTTTAGGTATGACTTAGATATTCTTAAAATTGTCTGAAAACTGTATCGATATTGAAATTTTAAGTTTCATTTGCAATAATGCAAGTAAGAGTAAAAAATAAACATCTAGAGTAATGCAAATAACGAACTCTTGTTTCTCTGTTTCCAGGAAGCAACATGCGAGCCACCTGTAGATTCTGCATCATTGCCGCTGGAGCACCGAGCAGGGGCTGGCTACGGGCCGCCCCTACCCGCCGCACACACAGATGACCCCTGGCCTTTAGCAACACCAGATAGCCCTAAAATAAAACATCTTCAAGTACAGTGCGAAAAAACACACATGCGAGTCAACATTGAGTTTGATCGACCGTTTTACGGCATGATATTCTCCAAAGGATTCTACAGTGACCCTCACTGTATGCATTTGAAGCCCGGCACTGGTCATCTTAGCGCTACTTTCGAAATATTCTTAAACAGCTGTGGAATGTCCAGTTCTGCTAATCATAATGTTGCCACTTACGGAAGTCCCACCCCTAGTGGTTCATACGTCGAGAATACGATTATTGTCCAATATGATCCGTATGTGCAAGAAGTATGGGATCAAGCAAGAAAACTTAGATGTACCTGGTACGACTTTTACGAAAAAGCAGTAACCTTTAGACCATTCCAAGTAGACATGTTGCATGCGGTCACGGCTAACTTTCTCGGCGACAACCTGCAGTGCTGGATGCAAATTCAAGTCGGAAAAGGTCCTTGGGCATCAGAAGTCTCTGGAATAGTAAAGATTGGCCAGACGATGACCATGGTACTAGCAATTAAAGATGACGAAAACAAATTTGATATGCTTGTTAGAAACTGTGTAGCCCATGACGGGAAACGAGCACCTATACAACTTGTCGATCAGTACGGTTGCGTTGTGAGGCCTAAGATTATGAGCAAATTCCAAAAGATAAAGAATTTCGGTCCGTCAGCTTCCGTAGTATCTTTTGCTTATTTCCAGGCGTTCAAGTTCCCCGATTCGATGAACGTACATTTCCAGTGCGTAATTCAAGTTTGCAGATACAACTGCCCTGAACCAAAATGTGGTGGTCTTACCGCTGATTATGGAGTTCCTTTATTGGGCGGTAACTCGTTAAGCGCAGGAGAATATGGTTTACCTAACTCTCCTCATGGTGAATATGGTCCACCACCACCGGGTCCACACTCTGAATACGGGGTCCCGCCCGCTTTCCCGGACCCTCGCCACCCAGCTGATTCTGCAGGAGCATTTTCAGAAAAGCGTGACGATGCAGTACCTCCTCCCACACAAGTATCTTCGACATCTCACGCCCCGAGCCCCACATCTCCAGCACCGTCCAGAGATGATGATGAAGTCAATTTACCTCCACCACCACCCCCTGGTCGCCGAGGTGTCTACAACACTGTCAAGAGGAAAGACGAAGGTCACGGTAACTTAGCGACGTTAGGTGGACGGCCCAGATCCGTAGAAGACTTACCAGAACGATTAGTCGGAATAAGACGAAGACGTGAGACATCTACACCTACACGAATTTACAAACGCGATGCGCAAGAAATGACAGACGTGAATACGAGTCGAATTATACAGGTTGTTGCGCCGGGAGATGTCAACTTTGCTCTAAACAACGCTGCTTCCAACGAAACCGTCGTAATTCAGTCACCAGCGACCGATCCAGAAACGATATGCATGTCGGTGCCGTCGTTCGTCGCGGGATTGGTGATGTTGTTACTAGTGTTGGTAGTCGCTTCTCTAGTGGCCGCGTTTCTTTTCGTGCGTGTCCGAGCGCTTGATAGGAAGGGTGCTCACAGCGCCACCGCCTATTTCGAAACGGATTACGTGAAGCATACGAACTAACGGCAAATACAAAGCGGTGCGAATGTAACGCATGGACGTTCCATAAACTCTTCTCGGATCCAAAGAGCGTGCGTGCTTCGGCCCCGGCCGGGCGGCGGCTGCTGCCGCGGTCGCGATCGAAGCCCGGTCAAGTGTGTTATTTATTAAGTTATTTAATTGAGTGTGATGTATATGTTCGACTGCTTTTTTGTAAATTATTTTATTCGTGTGAGCCACTCCCAGTACTGCCCTATTTAGTCGATATGTCTGTTGTAATTTTGTAAAGAGTCGTAAGTAAGGAAGTAGTCCTTAAGTTGTATACCAATAAAATGTGTCGTGTGAGAATTAAATGAGGTTATTTAAATTATTTCCTTTTATTACCCACAACTACATGATTGACCAACGGCTTTTAAAAATTTGACGAAGAAAACTGTTTTCTTTTGTTTGTTGTAAGTCACTTGGAAATCATTTATAGCTAACATAATATAGCTATTCTGAACCTGTGTATATAAATAAGATAGACGTAATTACCAGCGGTATATACATATAAAGATGAAAACATATTATGCAAACTAGAGTTTTGAGGATATAGTGGTGCCCATGTAGTGATCTTATTATATACATATTCAGAAAATTCTCACCTACGTTAGAAGTGAATGTGAAAAGCATTAGCATCGCATAATTAATACACCGAAGAACGCACGCAAGTAAAAAAGTCATAATATCTCTCACGGATCTGTTCAAATGGTTCACTTATCTAGTTAATCGTAATACTTTAGTGAGTAGAATCTCCTATTATGATGTCTATATGATTATTGAGTTAAATAATTGGTCTTTAAAATTAATTATGTTAGTTTAAAAAAGTTTAGTACGATATTGATCGAAAGGCAAGACCTGTTTCCGAAATACTAATATTTAAATAATACACAGGTACATTGCACAGGTATGTATAACATACACTACATTTACATAGACACTATATATGTAGATAGCTAAGTGGCTCTTGTTACCGAAAGTTTCGTTAAATAACCTTATTTAACGAAAGCTTTCCTATGTATGTGTTATGCTTGCGTTTGTCGTGATGTAGCAGCTTGTAGCGTATCGCTACGAAAACTGTAGCTTGGTAACTGAAGATCTTTTATATAATTTATGACATAATTTTTTTATTTCTATCTTTTAATGCATCTCCCATAAACGATACGTAATTTTTAATAGTTATTACTTACATAATTTTAAACCAATAATCGTGGTTACATATTTAGACATATTTTTATTATATTACGTTGGCCATGCAATTGCCTTCTTTAATATTCAGGTCATTATTTTTTTTTTACATTTTGATTTAAATAAAAGGCTTAGTTTATTAAAAATATTTTTATTCAAAATAATAGCCTAAAACTTAAAACAAATAAAGGTAATTGTAATACTTCTATCAGAAACAAGATGTAATTCGTGGTGTTAATATAAAATATGAACACCGAAAGTAAAGTAAGCGTTACTTCGAAAATAAAATAATTCGAATTCATCTCCATGGTTTCTTCTGTGGAACTGTGGTCCGTACATCTTTTGGAGATGGCAATAGATTCATAACTGAAGAGTATGGGCTGAGCGCTGGGCTCCTGAATAAAACTTGTAATCTTTTGTCGTTTTTCTCGGCTATGATATCGATGAGATCCTGTACATATATGAAAAGTTATAAATATATTTTCTAGACTACACGTACCTAGATAGTTAGACTAGCCTCTTGATTATAAGATGGCACTTACTTTAATAACTTTAGAGGAGTCCAATTAAAAAGAGGTTTTTGTTTGTTTATTATCTAGGAAAGCTGAAGAGAACGAAAATTCTATAATACAACAGCCGTTGCTCTAGAGTAATTTAGCAAAAACTACTATTCTCACTCTAATAAAGTCAGATAATTTTTAGTTTTATTCAGTTTTATTTTCCAAATAAGTACCTGACCAAATAAGTAACACCTATTTCTGCCTAATAACAGCAGTGTTAGGCGCTGCTGTGTTCCGTTTTGAAGGGTGTGGTAAGGGAGATAGACTTTTCCGAGGTGTTCCAGCTTAGTCCTCAGGTAGCGGTGCATCTGTAGCCGACCTCTGGTAGGAATATCTAATCCTATCTGGGGTTCATTACAGGTGTCCATGGGCGGCAGTAGCCACTTACCATCAGGTGCACTACATGCTCGTCTGCTACTCCTATATTATATATAAAAAATTACCTATTACCCTAGTACCTACATAAAGTAACTATGAAAGAAAAAACATAATTATGGTTTTTCATTACGAACTTACATTTGGAAACAGCGGAGGCATTTTATTTTGTGCATTCTGTTTTTCCTCTTTTTGTATCGGAAATAGTGTTGTAGTGCCATCACGACGGTTGAATCCTTTTAAACATGATTTAGGTGTCCGGTTCATTTTTGGTTCAGCTGTCGGCAGCTGCTCTGTTTGGGTGAATTTATTTTTCATCTTGGGCTTTGGCACGGATTGAATAAACTATAAAAATTATAAGGTATAATTTACAGTAGAAATATACAAACAAGAGAAAGAATAAATAAAAATAAATAAGAATAAATAAACGTAGGTATATATATGCTTATATACATAATAATATGATGGATCAATTGAGCGTAATTCTGACCTGAAAAGGATCTTTACATTAGTAAATATCTCAAAGGTGTGTTCTATATAAACGAACAAAAATATAATCTTATATATAAAATTCTCGTGTCACAGTGTTAGTTACCAAACTCCTCCAAAACGGCTTTTCCGATTTTCTCCAAATTTTATATGCATATTCAGTAGGTCTGAGAACCGGCTACTATCTATTTTTCATACCCCGAAGTGATAAGGGTTGTTCACCCTTATTTTTTTATATAAGGCATATAATAAAAAAATAAGGGATATAATATATGGCAACACAACGTTTGCCGGGTCAGCTAGTTATACATATAAATATACATACACAGTTTTTATCCAAAATACGTGTTTTATTTCTTGTTTCTTGAACTTTTGTTGAAGGGATTTTC
Organism: Epargyreus clarus clarus; assembly: GCA_014595695.2. Lineage (NCBI taxonomy): Eukaryota > Metazoa > Arthropoda > Insecta > Lepidoptera > Hesperiidae > Epargyreus > Epargyreus clarus. The sequence continues at coordinate 1,581,128 of JACTTY020000060.1, read as the reverse complement.
GGTGGTAAGTTAAAAATGGGCGGCGCGGTACGTTGAGCTTCGCTGGCGTGCTTACGAGTATTATGTCTCCGGCGCCTACGCGATTTCGGCTCTGGATTTTCTTTACAATTATACCATCGACTCTGCAATTTAATATTTATTTCTCTAAAAAATACTAGTCATAGAATTTGCGTTACTTGTAGTATTCATATAAAACGCAAATGTAGGCGAGTTTTTTTTTAAAGATAAAAGTAACAAACGAACACACAGCCTTCCTGACGGCTAGTGGCCGCTGCTGCCCAGAGTCATCTGTCCTCAGCCGTAGATAAGATTAGATTCCTACGTGAGATCGACCTCAGATACGTTGCTAACATTGAGGACTAAATTGGAATAACTGATGAAGAATGTGTCCTAAGGGAGACATACTTATTTGAGGTAATTGAGGTTGTTATTGCGGTAAGCCACATCTTTCAAGCCGGAACACAGCAACGCTTAACATGGATGTTATTAGGAAGACAAACGTGACTGTAGTGTCTCCGAAGTCGAACGACAAAGGGTGCTACGACCCTCCAAATTTAACCTGCGTTAAAGGAGCCGTTCCCAGCGGCGGCGGGGGCGCTCGCGGCCTGCGACACGGCGCTTTCGATGCTGTTGGCTGCGTTGAACAGCAACCGACAGAGGTCGCACTCCGACGCAGATGACGCTGTCAAGTTTGTTAGCTTTAATATGCGAACACTTTTCATTGTTGCACTACTTTACATAATTTTATGTTTAAAATTTGTAATCTCATAAAAGTACTTATCTCAATTCGCTTTTTGTACCTACTATACGCCCAAAAACAAATTTTATTACTTCCCATAATTACTCGCTTATAGGTAGTTATTATGTTAAAACGTTATAACATTTTTTCTTTATTATTTATACTTTGTAGCAAACCCTTTGTACAAAACCTTGTAAATACATATCTACTGTAAAACTTTTGTCAAAATAAATTCAGCCTTCAAAAATTACCACAAACCAACACACAAAAAGGATAAAATAAGAAAATCAAATTATCGAGTGTAAGAATAGTTTCTTAGTTCTTCGCAATTCGTTTGGAAAACATGTATACGAAAGAAAATGGCAAAAATTGCACAATATGTATAACAAGACGTCAGAGCTAAAGCTCGTACATCGGGAGCAGCACCTGGGTCGAGGTGTGAGCAGTGCGACGCGGCGGGCGCGCTGCCGCGGTCGCCCGCCGCGCCCGCGCCGTGCACGTGCACCTTTATGTTGTTGCGCACCAGGTACGGCTTGATCTCCTCGAACCACACGTCACATAACTGAAATAATAACTGCCTGTGTCTGCCGTGCGTCTACTTATGTATAGTTCGCGCCAAACTGCTAGTCCGCTGTGAAATTGTTGCGAGCGAGGTGTAGTCATACAATTTGCTATGGCGACGCGATTCATTTCTATATTCAGAGCGGACTAACAATTTTACGCGGACTATACGCACGTGAAGAGTTATATTTCTGTATCGTAATTAGTATTTTTTATGCATTAAAACAAATTTTAACTGAAAGAACGGCCAACAAGAACAGATTACGCAGGCATCCATTAAATTATGTGATACATCGGCTGACATACATCGGCTTCTATCTACAGTAATAAATACAATTGATTTGTCAAACGTGTCTAAAGAACATTAACTTTAAAAATATTTTGAATTATTAAGTTTGGGTATTAAAGCGATACACGCAACTAGGAAAAAATTTAAAATAATTTGAAATGAGTGGAGAATTAAAATGTGACGCAGTGGAAGAAATCGTCATCATGTTTGGAATTGCGCAACTAATGAAAGAAGATTACACAAATTAATCACTAATTTAGTAATAAGACTTATTTTGAAAAGGTATATTGTAGCGTTTTTAAATGTAGATGCTACGCGCGCTACTCGTACGAGGTATCAGGAGTAGTAGCAATTATTGTGCTTATAGTGACTACTGACTTACAGAGTACTTTATGTAGTGCCTTATATAGAATATATTCGTAAGGTTGGTTAAGTAGTGCGCGTCGTTGTAAGGTTGAGAGGAAAATCATCTGACTCAAGCAGTAGTTCACAACATCATTTAGGTAGGTACATAAAAATTGTGTTTGAAAACTTACATGTGTGTAATAGACCGGTTACTAAGACCTATATGGGACACATATGTAGGTATAATATACGACCCTATCACGAGCATAACGGGCACAAATATTATATTTGTATTGCCGTAGCACTCAAACTAAAACACAAAAGCGCAATCATTACTACTAAATAGTGTTGGTACAAATGCAGTCAAACTACCCTGAAGTTAGTTAGTTCCTGTTAAAATACAGCATCATTTACCTACGCCAAGAGTCAAATAGGCCAAGAGACGTGACATAAATAAGTAGGACATAGGGCTCGAACACAAAACTGCGATGCGACGCGATGCGAATTCGCAACGCAGAAAATTGCGATGCGAATTGCTGCGATGCGATATCGTGCGGCGTAGCGTCTCTCAGGGTGACCAACAACAACAACCATTGTGCGATGTGAATCAATTCGCAAGTTCTTGCGATGCGTCGAGGGAGCTCGCAGATTTTTGCGATGCGACGTCGCATCGCAGTTTTGTGTACGAACCCATACCCGATAAAACTTAACATTTATGTAGGCAAATTACTTATACTTACACTAACTAGAGCATTTTCCAAATCATATCGCATACTTTTAGGCACTTTATTATTTTTACTTTTACTTCGATTCCTACGTTTCTCGTTAGAATCCCCTGAAGCCTTGGTATGCGTCACGGGGGGTCGTACATTAGCCTCTCTAGCGAGTGACGGGTATATTTTACGTGTGTTTTGTTGCTGAGTCATTCTAATTCCTTAGTCAACAAATCATAAATATCATTAAACAATAAAAAACTGAAACACGATATAATAACAATTATAAAAACCGTAAAAGTAAAAAATTAAACAGTGGAATTAAATGTCAATATTTTGAAGTATAATAAGTACTATACCTATACTAATCTATGTATACCTATCACAGAGTACCAATTATTAACCTCATGAATGTACTAAATACATACTGATTAAATTCTCTTTGGTGGATAGTGTATAACTCCGCCTATCATTTTTAAAGAAACGACATTTGTAAGTAAACGCGCGTTTATAAGTTTACATTGGGTAATACTGGCTAATACGGTACAGTGTTACCGCACTCTTACGTTTCTGTGGCCTTTTTTGACCACAGATAACACTAATAATAAAAATCAGTATTATTTAGCCATTAGAAATCTCTTCCAGTAAATTCGTTTAAAAACCAATTAAGTATAAATAAGTACGTAAATGTGACTATAACAATGAAAATTTTAAGTATAATACACAGATTTCTTTGATTTCAGGCCACAGACAATGTGGACACTGTGTTTCAGACAATCATTTCGACCATAGACAGTATAACAGTGTTTGTAGTAGCGATGCCGAATAATCGATAGTTACACTATCGATAGTTGACTTCGAAAATAGTATTGTACTCGATAGTACAATACTATCGATGGTATTGACAGCACAGCGACTATGAAACTTCAATACTGTATTGACATATTTTTACTATCGATAGTATTGGTTGCATCGATACTGTCGATATTCTCACTATTACCACACTATGGATAGTAGCATATCGAGCGGCATTACTTTGTAGGTTTTCAACAACTACCCGCATTGAAAAACGGAGTCAAATACATCGCTGTTACGTTAAAAATATAAATAATATACTCTTCTCAAAATATTTAGTCAACATACATTTAGTACATCATGAATGTATTTAGTTGGAAATCTACTCTGTCTTCAGGAGGATCACACATAGCTGGATTGCCGGGAAAAATTAGGAACATGTTTTGTGGTACACAGCTTGATAGTACTTTGAATAAAGTTTTATTTTACGGTGCTGAAGACGAAGAACAAAGAAAACGAGTGGGCTTAGATAATCTTTTGTGCATATACTATGTTATAATACACGCTAGTAATTCCGTAGATATATGTGCACCGAGTTTATCTAGCGATACCATTGTCAAATCTCTTATCAACGTGAAACAGAGAAGACAGGCGAAAGTTAGAATAGCGATATATAACAGTGTTGATTACAGCCACCTGAGAACCTTCTCTAAATACGGGATCGAGGTGAAAAAGATTAGTTCGGATATTCAGTTGGAACATGAATTTGTATTGATCAACGCTTCAATTTGTGCCGACGCTGTAGCCATTATAGGCTCCTTGGATTACGAAGTTACTCGTGTCAACTGCAAGAGAGACACCACTTTAATTACTTCGGAACTCGCCGTAGTCTCCACACTGAAGTGCGAATTTGATAGGCTTTGGAATTCAGTTCCTGAAATTATGAAAAATTTGTATGACGATAACAAATCAAAAAGTTCATAAACACCTGAAAAAGTTTAAGTTGTATTGTTAATGTATTATCGGTTAATTTCCTTGGCACAGTTTAAAATAAAAGTCGTTGAGTAACAAAAAATATCTTGATTTATTTATTCACCTAAATAAGACAATGACGGTAAAGCAAAGAATCCTTCTATTATTATTTTTCACAATACGAGGTAAGTATCCTATATAACTTTATTTGTACTCAAGTGCGATTTGTTAGCCTACGCAAAACATTCCACTTCAAACATTGGAAACAAACTATACACTTCAAATCATCAGTGATGCTATTATCACAGATACACTTGTAATAAACAAATTATTTTAGACAGTCATAAAAAGTGTCTCAAAAAAAATCATAGCCGAATATGAATTAACTTAAGTAATTCAACAAGTAACATTCAGAATTCTTACGACATCCGAGATATCAATAAATCAGTCCCAAACGAAAGTTATCATGATTTATAAATTACATTTCATTTTTCTATTCAATTATATAAAAATGGAAAGGTACCTATTAAGTTATAATAAGCTAATTTATTGGTAAATCTAGCAATTCTCTTAAACCATTTATAAGTACAGTTCATAAGTTAATTTCCGTTAATTTTTAGCTTATTTTTCGAAATAACTTTTTTCGGGCAAAAGTATGATACTGAGCACCATTACTTATTTTCTAAATGTTTCGTAGTAAATTGTAACAATTTATTAAAACGTGTGATGTCGAGCCCGATATCTTTTACATAGTAAACACACAACATTGGCAAGATTTATTGATGAAGATAATATAATTATAATACAGTATAAACTCCATATAACAAAACTGATAGAACGAGTCAAACTAATAATATATATACAAAAGAATAAAAATATTTGAAGCATTTCTCCATTTTAAAATAACCGCCGAATATCGAAAGCAGTTTTATTATACCTCTATGATGAAAACTATTATTCTTATTCTTTACAGAAAGAATGTTGAAGGTTTTCTTAAACCGTAAGGGAAGACAAATAGATATAAGATAACCAAAGAAAGTACGCACAGTTTTTCACTTTACAACAAAAAAATGACACGACTCGTAATGGAATTTATATTAATCTGATATTTACCATTATTCAATAGCAAGATTCAAGGAATAATTTATGTAAATTGTAGTAAAGATTCAAGGAATAATGCTTAATATCAGATTAATATAAATTCCATTATGTGTCGTGTCATTTTTTAATCTACATAGATTGTATATAGTAAATAGAAGTATTCCTTACTTGAATATAAATTCTGTTCTATATCATTTCCTGATTGGGCTTTTGTAGGAATATCTTGATAATACTTAGTCTTATTATCGTTCTTCTTCTCGCTCGCCTAACATTTTGGATTAAGGAGTTTCTATAGTTACAAAATATTCGTTATAGAGAGTTTACACTATAAAATAGTGACATTAAAACACGTTATACAACAGTACATACAATGTCACAGTATTTGATCTTATTGGTACATGTTTTACTCAATGCAATTAAGACCATGTACAATTATTATTTATTCATTTTATGCCATTGATTGGATATCACCATCGGTATAATAACAAAGATTATAGATAATGACTCAATAATCATACAATATGCCAACATTTCATTATTATTCGTTTCAATGATTGTAAGTAAAGTTCATTTGATAATAAATTATTTAAACTTCAAATTACACATTTTATATACAGATTCCTTATGCTCAAATCCTCATTAGGCGAATTATGTTGGTCCTGTAACCGTGTCAAGGTATTTTAAAACGATATTTTTAATACCTTACTATATAGATATTTTGCCTATCGTAAAAATAAATGGAAAATATTATTTTTTACTAGTGATTTTACTTATATAAACTATACCATTGACATTTAACTGAATTATTTATTATATTACAAAATATTAAATTATATCTACAAATTATTACTACATTTAAAAAGTTAAAATACTATATTCAATCTATAAAGTAAAACCAATAGTAAAACGATCAGTTAACAAGACAGTAAAACAAAGATACATAACATGCATTTACAGTTTCATTGAAAAACTTGGTGTCTGCTGTTAATTGCTATAATATGCTATAAAAACTATATTTGGATGTCCGACAAATTTGATGCATACGACATATTTGATGTATATGCGCATACATCCATCAATACCACCATATTGTCTGGTCACTAACTAATAATAACTAACACTAACGGAAGTTGACAGCTTAATTACATAACATTATGTACAAAATAATCGAGGAATATACACCACTCAGTCATGTATTTACACCACATATGCATGGTATTGAAATATTAAACAATTGCACATACAGGCTTAACCGCGAAAATAAATAACAATATTATATTTTAAATGGATTATTTTTGAATCTTACAATCTACAATAGTCCAAAATCTGTAACTCAAAAGTAAAGATGAGACATCGTGCAAACATGAAATACAATGATTAGATTAAAATATTAAAATAATAATCGCATTCCGGTTCTTATATATAATCATTTACATACTGTGGTACTTATATTTATTGTTGTTGCTTTACCAAGGTCTTAATAAAATTGTAAGAAACTGAATCCATAATAATATTATCATTGTTTGCACATTACTACTAATAAAAATAATAGATAGAGTCAGTTGAAAGGAAAACGTTAATCATCTTATTTCTGCTATTGTGTAGAATATCATTTACTTTAATAAAATTAAATTTAACTGCATCATAAGTTAATAAACTTATACTGAAAAATGTGGCTATTTATTTCATTAATTATTCTTACTCACTTTGTAATTAAGTTACGAAATACATTCAATAAAAACAATGATAATGATATAAATAATATGTGCTTTTCAAATCATAGAAAGCCAATTCACACGTGACTAGCGACACCACTGTTCTAATGGAGAATTAAAATGAAACATAAGGGTGCACTGCTGACTATGTGTGTACACTGGTCCAATCAATAACCCATTAGGGAACGTACCCATACTACGTGACCTATTTTTTATATTTTTCGACCCCTCCCCCCCTTCTGTGACCACCCGTAGTATATGCTAAGACACCTCCCCCCCTCCTCAAATTGTTACGTAGTATTAGAAATGGCGATTACGTATGCCCTTAACGTGTCATGAAATGGCGCGACGACCAAAAAAAAAAAAAACGGGAAACATGTCATGAATCGACGCGACGAGCAAACGCAGCCGATCGTACAACGACATTATTGTATACGCCTGTAGCACGGATTGCTTGCTTGCGAGCTTTCTCTCGATGAATTTTACTACGTGACAAAAATCTAAGCCCCCCCCCCCCGGTCCTGTGATTTAGCGTAACATTTTAAAGACCTCCCTCCCCCCCCCTAAATGGGTCACGTAGTATGGGTACGTTCCCTTACTGTCCCACTGCTGGGCACGGGTCTCCTCTCATAATAAGAAGGATTAGGCCGTAGTCCACCGCGCTGGCCAAGTGCGTATTGGTAGACTTCACATACCTTTGAGATTGTTTTTTTATAAATCTCTCAGGTATGCAGGTTTCCTCACGATGTTTTCCTTCACCGTTTAGCAAGTGATAATTAATTTCTAATACACACATAACTTTGAAAAATCAGAGGTGTGTGCCTGGGATTTGTACCTCAGACCCCTCGATCAAGAGGCAGAGTTTCTTAACCACTAGGCTATCACTGCTTCTAGTACACTGGTCCAGTGTCTATAAATTAGGTTTCAACGATAATCACCAGATGTCATACATCAACTTCAACATCGCTCGAGGCATCGGCAGTACTTTCTGAGTGGATGGAGTCCACGTCATGTTCAGGGGTACCTTTGGGGGAACACGTAGACTGGTCGCGCGGTGAACTGAACGAGGGTGAAGCACCGGCAGATGTAGGCGTATCTTCATCCATCAATATAGTGGCTGGCAATGCGGACGATACGTCTTTTAATTGGCTCGTAAACACTGTAATGTTAGAAACATTGCATGTTATTATAGTGTTCATAAAAAAATACCCGTTATTGATAGATAGTATTTTTCTAATAATACAATTAACACTAGAAAGACGGGAGCAGTCATTTGACCGGATTTTCAATTTAAAAGTTTGTTTATTCCAAAACTTTTTGACTAAGTTTACTGATAATTTGTGAAAAGAATCCTAAAAATTCATGACCAAAAGATTCTCAGGGTCTTTATTTACCTTTTAAAGTGCTGATATACCGACAAAGACGGCGACAGTCATTTGACTGCTGTAACTTAAGTATTGATTATAATTGTAATATGAGGGTGTTTTTGTAAACATGTGAATGGTTATGTTTTATTAGTCAGTCGCTAGAGTAACTGCCTTCATATAGTACGTATTATTTAGAATATTGTGCATAAATTAGTGTAAAAATGTCTCGAAGACTAGATAATAACGAAATACTTCATTTATTGCAAAACCTACCAAACGATCAGTCGGAATGTGAATCTGAAATTGCAGTACTTGACAGCGATGATGACATTGTGTTACCTGCTGTTAGTTCGAACTCTGATAGTGCAGACTCTGAAGTTACTCTGAACCAGAAGATCAGGTACCCCTTTCGAATTTACGTTACGTTAATAACAATAAACGTGTTCGTGGCAGGGGTAGGGGTCACCGTTTGCTTTCCTGTACTGCTCACGAGAAGGATCGCCATTACACGGCTACAGACGGGACCACATAGGCACTTCAGACGGTATCAACTCCAACTGGTCGTCGGGCTCGACAGAATAATATTACTGAGCAAGCAGGACCTACATCATTTGCAAGAATGAATTTCAAATGAAATGCAGCCGATGCATGGAGGGCTGTACAACAATTTTTTAACATTTTAGATCTAGTAGGAATCAACTCTTACATTATATATAAGAAATTTACAGGAATAAAAATAAAACGGAGAAAATTTATTTTGGAGTGCACTTAGTGGAAATAATGAAATTGAAACAGTACTTTCCGGTTCTGATCCTTTATATGTAGAACCTATGCCTTCAACTTCTCAATCTTCGTTACCGATTATCCAAGAGAACCGAAAAGGGCGAGAATGTTATATTAGTAAATGTAAAAATAAAACTAATAAAGTATGTTATTCTTGTAAAAAGCCACTTTGTGGTTCTTGTAATTAAATTAAAACTTTTTAATGTAAAAATTGCAATTAGATATGTTAAATAGTATAAATTATGAGCATTATATTACAATCATTAAAGTTCATAGTAGCATTTTTTATACAAATAAAGCATTTTCTGAATATGAGTACTTGCAGTCATTTGACCACCCGCCGTCTTAGTAGGTAGTTAAATTTTGCCGTCTTTCTAGTGTTAAAAGAGTTTGTCTAAGTCACCTGATAAGTGGTCTGTTGCTAAGGGAGTCATCATTAATGAACATTTTTAACTCAGGGAGAGCAACCTAAGAGATTCCTTAGGTAGGACTCCACATGGTTTCATTACAAATGTTCATAAGCAACTGACCATAAGCAACATGACGACTTACCATCAGGTGGATCATGTATTCTGTTGCTATTCCTACAGTATAAAAAATTGATTTTAAAAAGTCACAAAGATACAAAGGCAAAAATAGTGTTTCATCATGAATATATACTTGTATTAAATTTAACAGTACCTTGGATATTAGCAGTTTTGAGATCAGCCGAGTAGAGAGTAAGGGATTCCTTTATGACTAATTTCTCAGGATCTATACCCTCTATACAGCTGGAACATGAAGATGAACTCTCTGGGCTAGAGCTTATTGAGCGTATATTTTCTAGTTGTGGTACTGTGACAGGTGATCGGATCTGGAATATATGCATTTAGGATACAATTAGTTTAAATGATAATTTAATGACATGTAGCTTGTGTTACAAAAAAAGATAATTGATAATTCATGAAAAATTGAGATGAGTGATTTTTGCGTCCTGTGTGACTGTCCCAGTACTGGGTACAGTCTCCTCTCAGAACGATATTAATTTGATCATAGTTCACTGCGCTGACCAAGTGGGTTTTTTAGCTATGTTGCTCCAATATATACTCCAATATATAGTGTGTGAATATACTCTGTAAAGCTTACTAACTATACAATACAATGGTAACAACTGGGAATAATGTCTGACATGACTTAAAAAGTTCAATCTTTAATGACAAACAGAACATCTGTTTGTCATTAAAGATTTCAATTCAACTATAAATAAAGCTAATGGGAGTTAAATGTTCCATTACCAGAAATGTCAAATTTATGTCATAAGAATTGTGCAATTATGACATTGTTTAATTTTGTCGGAGAATATGGTGCAAAAACCGAGTTTTACATCATTTTATGTGGTATGGAAGATAACAATTTGCACTTGACTAGATTAGTAGACTTTTGTCTTATACTTCACACATGAGACAAATACCTAACTGTATATAGATGCAGAAAAATGGTAGAACTGGTGTGATTCAATTGGGGAGGGCAAACTATTACATTTATTTCTTGCTCTAAGTAGTTCTGTTTCCAAAATGATTATAGTTTAAAAACTAAAAACCACGCTAAAAGCTCAAGGATAATTGTTAATCCTGATTCCTCAAGATTCCGATGTGAAGAATGAGGTAAAATTATTAAAACCGTGTACACGCTGATGACAGTACTGTCATCAGTTCTTTATAATTGTTCAAATTTTTAAATTAATCAGACCGTTCAAAGTGGATAAAAATCGAGTTCAAAGATTCCGTTACATACATACATACATACATACAATCCTAGCTAATAAAAGAATGGTAAAAAGGTTTACTTATTCAAGAATGGAGATGCATCGACTTGAATAGATGTCTATAGGCAACAGTAGTCACTTAGGCACAGAAATGTATATCACATCAACTTTTACAAAAATTAGCAATAATCAACTCACAAAAGGTACTTTAACTCCATCTGGCCTGTGTGGATTCCTGCACCCTTTGCATTTGCACTCCGTACAAGGTTTACTTTCAACGTAGCAAGGACACCGCTGGCCACAACACGTCAGTTTACCAGGTGTGGCTGTTGCATTCCCACATCTACACCCTTTTCTCTTGCCACTAGCGGTGTATCGCGACCGTGTGCAAGTCGGCTTCTTGAATGGTACTTGACCCTGAAAAGAATATTAGGATATTAACTTCGTAAATTAAACAATTTGAATTATACAAAATTACTAGCTGTCACCGCAAACGTTGCCATATAAATAAAAAAAATTTTGCAACATTGCATTAAAATGGTTCATAATTGATTGATTAAGTGATGATTGTGAACAAACAATATTCTATGATTAAAAACGTATTTTTTGCAAATACGTTGTTTTAGGTCTAACAGTTAACATGATAAAACTAATTTAACGGTACTCATAATACATTATTCTGGTTCAACCGAAAGTGGTTCTTCTGTTATTTCTTTTTTTGGAACTTGTGAAATATTGAATATAGCGTTACGTCATTTTGCCATTTCATAAAGGACTACATTGTGAACCGTTTTGTGAAAAAAAAGATTTTTGTTTTTTGTAGATACATTCATCTGACTCTAACACCGCTATATTAAAGTTGTATGGAAAATATATTTACACTATTGGCCGAACAGGGTTCCTTTAAGGGATCGGTGTCATCCACTGCTTTCCTTTTGATTGTAATTTTATTACTAGACCCTGCATGCATCACTGAATATAAAGGCGATCCATTTGAAACACTCCTATTCGAGGTTGATGAGTCCCGGGATGACCAACTGTCAGAACTGGATGAGCCACCTTGTGTCTGTGTGGAGGCTGAGTTTGTGTACACACACGGCAATATACTATACGCAGACTTCGACAGCCCTGCGGTACTTTTGAAATTATCAGAGAAGCCAGCCCCTTCTTGTATTAATTCTATTAAACCAGAACTAGCGACGGTGCCGCCGTTCGCTCCCGCGGCGACCTCGTTTTGTTCTAATATCGTCTTATACACGTCTGTCCCCATGAAGTAGTCACAAAGTTTCATGTAACACTGGAGGAGGATGCGTAACTGTAAGTTTTCCGAGTAACTCTCGTAATCATTGCACCAGCCGCAGGAGGGCTTTAATTTCTTTCTGCCGCCTTTACACTTCTTACACACGTGATGTTGGCACCCCGAATTCGTTGGCGTGTAAGGTTCCTTTAATAAGTTTCCGCACACTGTACAAGACAAAGATTGTCGTAAATATGGTACTAATCGAAATAAATCTATCCACGAACTTTTGTCAGCAGCCTCTGCCAAAATTATTAACCGACATGTAGATACATATAAACTAGTCGCATTCATCTTCATTTATAAAACCAGCGATACAGACATAGGGAAGTAAATTTATATATTGTTTACACCAAAATATTATTACTCAGGCAAAAAAGCCGCAAACGCTTCGTCAAAACTGTCAGGCAAACTGTCACTTGTCGTTGTCATAAAAGTTAGCTAAGTAATCGTTTAGAAACTTTAGCATATTCTTAAACACCATAGCACTCAATGTCAATTTATAATTTTAATAGGTACAAGAAGTTTTATTTATTTCTATTTAAATTGAAATTAATTGCATTAAGCAATTTTTACTGTTTATTAATATAAATAAATCATGTAATGCTTCACATTAGTAGGTAGATGCTCTAAGATGTACGATGTGCCTGTGGATAGTATTAATAATCTGTGACATAAAAGAGCGGCAACTTCAGAATCTTTGAATTCATTCAATTCAAACTGTTTCTTAAACGTAATGATAATAATAATTCAGTTATAACGAATTATAGTTATTAAAAATAATTTACAAATAATTTATTTAAACAATTAATTAGGTATTGGTAAGAATAAATAATATTCTTAGTTATTATGAGTGTGAAATCTGTGAACGTAAGTATTGAGTCAATGGTGTAGCTATTACTATTCCACCACTTTATAACATAATTCAAAACGGAATGATGATTAGCTAAAAAAGCCTAAAACATTTAATTGAAACACACTAATGGTTTCATCGTTAGTGCCAGGTAGTTTAATTACTTATTAACGGTCAATCAATTAGGCTGCTATTCAAAAGTAATTAGATACTTATTTATAATTAGTTAATTACCATTATCTATTTAGAATTTAAACTTCATGGCAGACGTGGATACCTACCTACTCTACAAAAAGGTATTTTTATGGAGAGTGGGTTCCTGTTGCAATTTTGCAAGCACTACATTTCCCTATTAGATTTAAGTTTGATAACCAGGATGATGTTTAAGTAGCTATCTGCCTACTGCATTTTTAAAATATTTGTTTATTAGCAAGATGCCCTACTAAACTACTATGCCAATAACTACTAGCAGAAGCAATAATATTTTATATAATACCAAGGTGGTTATAACAGACATTTAAAAAAATACCTATAAGTTGTATAACTGTGAATCAAACCCTCTCACTCGGGTCATCGAGTTTACTAATGCACATTGAAAATGTCAAATACTCGTAACTCCACTAGAGGTCTGTTTCGCGAAGTATGCTCCACACATTATTCAATTGAAGACAATCAAGCTCAATGTTTACCACGGCGTCTTTCATTTAGGTATTCATTCGGAATGTTGCAAGTTCATTTATGGTACCCTATTACTTAATGTAGTCCTTATGTACCAAGATATTAATTAAGTACGTTAAAATTGCCCTATATCACGACGAATAATTAGAAACAAATAACATTTATCAACCAAGTATAACACTTAAGTAGGCAAACAATATATCCAATAAGAATATTTAGATAACGCAAGCATTATCAAATAATAGATATTCGGTCGTAGCGATTGTTTCTCGTCTTTGTCTCAAATTGAGCGATTACGTTTTTACGAAGTACATGTCCCGTAGGGACAAGCGCTGATAAAAGATTACCGGGCACCAGTGTCACTGAATCCTCCGATGAGTGAAGAACTCTGGCTAAGAGGAACCGACTAATTGAATCAATTCAACTAATGCTTTCCGTCGCTGATTGCGGCCCTGGTACACTTCGTGCGGTTGGCTTGTGTTGGTTTTTGATACACTCAAAGTGTTTCTGTTCATGAATTAGTGTTGGTGATGTGGAAATTAGTGCGTAAATTTTCTTAACGATGACTGTGTTTTGATAGTGCTGAAAACAACATAATGTTCAGGTAACTACCCTTTGAAATATTTACGATATCTACGACGTTAGAAGTGTACGTAAGTACCTACTGCAAATTTTCCACAGAAGGATTTCATATCACAATCCACCTTAATACATAAATACTAAGTCTAAGTCTCTCTATGATAAGTAGTGATTATTTTGGCATAAATGCGCGTTAAATAGGAATTTTATTAATTTCTTTTTTATGAGTATCAACATGTAAGGAACTAAAAATTGTTTTACACAGAATATCTGACGAGTACCTAAATATGATTATCTGCAACTCTATCAACCACCAAGTAATTTACTAATTTGAAGATAGAATAGATATTCCATTACCATCGAATGAATGCATTCAGATTAAGTACCTACCTAGTTTTTTACAATAATGCAAACGCAAACTAGCGTGCAGTTCACCTGATGGTAAGTAGTCGCTACCGCCTATGGACATCTGTAACAAACTCCATATAGAAGAGGTTCTACCTGAAGACTAAGATGGTCGCTTGACCATGTTAGTCTTCAGGGAATACCTATGTTAAGCAAATAGGTATCCCCTTTCGCCGCGGCCCTCGTCACCCTTCCACTAAAATGCAAGAACTGCTTAACGCTAGAAATAGGAGTGACGGTGTATCCCCCGGTTGCAGCATAGGTATTTATTCAATGTAGGTACCACTTTTCATCATTTCTATTCTATGATTATAAACTACAAATGATTCCTCTTTACCTTATATAAAACACCAATTTAAATTATTTTAATTGTTTGAATATTAAGTATTACGATATACAATTTGTGAATTATGATAAGGAAAAACAAAATTTTTAAATAGAAACTGTAATGCGTCACGAGAATCCACCTGATTCATGCAAAGAAAATAATACGAATCAGCCTTATCATTTTCGGCAGATATAGCAACGCTTAGTTGATTGATGACGTTCTATTTCACCTGAAATAATAGGCGTACGTTCGTTATCTTGAAGTAATGAGGATGTAAAATAATGTCACCTGCACGCTGCAGTTTGTTGACTTGATCCGATATACTTATGTTTTCAAAATCTATCTTGCTTACCACATCTCTATTGATTGATTTAAATAAATAGTAGGTACTTGTATTGATCTTCCAATTTAAATAGTGTCTTAACACAGACATAAGTAGGTATAACAAAATCATTTTCAGATATCTTAATAGGAGTTCCTGTTTAATTTGGCGTAAGTGAGTACCCAATTCTTGTTGTTTTTGATAAATAACAGTAAACTTATTATATTTACTTAGAGTATAAAATTAATGATAATAAAAATTATTTTTATCTGAAATCAAATATGAGCAGACAAAGTGTTATGCGCAAAATTCATTCCTGACATGTATCAACGAACTCTTGATTCAATTTTTCTTCCGATGCACGATCCCAGGGGCGTGGGCACATCATAAAGATCAATCAGACAATTGGGGCCGCCGCACGCCACGCACTGTGCGCAGAGGCAGGAGTGCCCCGCACAATATCATCGGCTTCCGTTCAATGGACCGTTGCAAAGCTAACTCTAATCGCTATCCTAGGAATTTCAAAAGTTTTGAAAGAGTACAATGGTACCGTTTTAACTTAATAATACCGTCAACCCTGCCACTACTTTGGATATAGAGTGCTAAGGTTATGGTGGCGAAAATAGGCGGCAAAGCATACCTGCCGACATAAAGTAGTATTGCATCTCGAAAAATATGATTGAAGTCATATTTTCATGGTATTGGGCGTAGCTTACATTTCAAATGTTTTTCACTGCATGCGAAGAAGGAATAAATGCCTCTGAAAGTGTTCTTTGTCTATGCATTTTAATTAATTTAAAGTTGATGTGTGATCATGTGTTTGTTGTTGCCAAAAGTTACCATAAATTAATTTTCTTCCGTTTCAAATATTCCTGTCGCAAGTCACAGTGTATGAATCATATTCTAAGTTCCAGTAAACAACTCAATGATGCCAGCGGGTCCTTAAGTCGCCAATTAAAGAAATTAATATGACCTCTAACAATTAAGAGGCTGGAACACCCTATTATTGCAAGTTCATATTCGCCATTCCTATTCCAGTGATGTCGACATGTAAATGTTTTGAAATATGAACTAGTTGATAACGTATCTATCTTGTTCTATTCGTCTATCACTTTATCTATAGTGTCTGGATCTATAGTAAGTTGATACTGCATGACTAAGTTTAAATAAAACTGAAATAGTTAATTTACAATTTCTACCTTACTTAATGACTTCCCATTTTACAATGGGACGTGGCTTTCATGCGTGGGCGTTGAATATGGTTCTATGGTGATCTTTAAAATTTACATTATTTATGTAATTTTCATCATCATCAACCCATTACTGTCCCACTGCTGGGCACGGGTCTCCTCTCAGAATGAGAAGGATTTGGCCATAGTCCACCGCGCTGGCCAAGTGCGTATTGGTAGACTTCACATACCTTTAAGATTTTTTATAAATCTCTTAGGTATGCAGGTTTCCTCACGATGTTTTCCTTCACCGTTTAAGCAAGTGATAATTAATTTCTAATACGCATATAAATTTGAAAATCAGAGGTGCGTGCCTGGGATTTGAACCTCGGACCCCTCGATCGAGAGGCCGCGTTTCTTAACCACTAGGCTATCACTGCTTTATGTAATTTTACTATAAATAATTGCCTGAAAATTTCGAGTTCATGTTAATTTTTAATATAAAAGAAATTAAAATGCTCTGAGAGATTATCGCTACTCTGAAATGTTATAGGATAACATTTATCTTATTTCTAATATTTACAACAGTTAAGTGTCTTAACCTTGAACATTTTATCTTTATTCGCGTTGATTGCTCATAAGATAGACACAGTATCTGCCATCAACCATTATATTTAGGGCATGGTCAATTACTGTTAGATTATGGTGCAACGTTATCAATCTCTGCTCTCTATGCTCGATACTTACGTACTTCATAAAAGTAAAGTGTAATTTTTATAAGTTATCAGACATTTTGTCATCAACTCATTATTGTCCTTTTGCTATGTACTCTCATCTCTGAATGAGAAGAGAGAAGGACTAAGTTCATCGCGCTGGTAAATGCATATTGGTAGACTTAAGACGCCCTTGGGAACCCATTTTTATTTGGAACTCTCAGTACATTTTTATGACTATGAATAAAAAAGAAAATGAGATCCATCACTATAATTTAAACGAAGCACTTGTACCTGATGGTCAGTGGCAAGTGCCCCACAGATAAATTTGGAGTCCTACCAGAGGTCGGCCACAGGTGCATTGTTATCAGTTGTTGTTGTTAACAGTTACCATTGAAGACTAAGTTGGAACGCGTAGTTATGTTTTCTTCCCGTGTCTCACCCTTCATACCAGAACTCAGCAGCGCTTAACACTGCGGCAGATTGCCTTTATTGTCGAACCTTTGAAGTGAAGTTCTATCACCTTCAAATTTTGTTTTTATTAATATTTATGTTTTGGTATTCTCATCCGAATCTGAGATATAAGTATTTAGGTGTACAGGTTCATATGAATAGTGTAAAATTTATTCGCAAATTCTACCTGAACAGACAAGACCTAAAGCGGGTTAATGAAAACATGAAAAATAGGCCATATTTTACTCTACAATCGTAATCATCTCCATTTGACAGCATTACAATAGCTGCGAGCTGCCTCTATGATTTGTTAACGGTGACGCTGGTAATGTGCAGATGTCCGTCACATCTCACAGTCTCGTCACGAGGACGACTCATTATCCACACTGCGCTGTTATTGCATTACTTTAAACCTACTAATTTACTATTAATTTAACTTCCATTATTTTCATTATCTATGGTGACATAAGAATAACGTTGTTTTACAATGTCACCATGTGATAAAGTAAATTATAGGTGCGGTGCGGTGGCTGACTTAACTACCGCCTGTTTTCAGGAAATGTTTTCATCCGCTGAGTAACAAACAATACAGTAACAGAGTAAATAAACTGTATTAAACAAAGTAACAACATTTTAACATAGATTCCAAACAGAGATTTACGGAAATAGACAGAAATGGGTAGGTAGATAGATAGATAGATATTCTTTATTGCACACTTCAATAGAACATAACAATAGTACACAATTATATTAGTTAGTTGTATGCAATAGGCGGCCTTATCGCTAAGCAGCGATCTCTTCCAGACAACCTATGCATGGAAAAGGTAAGGAGGGTAGTGAGGAAAGTGGGAAGTGTATCAAGTTAGGGAAGAATATTAAACATAGTATAGTTAATATAGTACACAAACAACAAAAAGAGAAATAAACACAAACAAACGTAGGTATATAGAAAACTGAATCTAAACTCTACTTTAGTATAGATTTTAGGTTAGATAGGAATAAAACTTACCTCATTTTCAATACCTACTTTTAGTTATCTGAAACTAAAACATGTGCCTACTTATAACGTCGTAACATGCAAGTAGTTATATGTGTATCACTAAATAAACGTTGGTTAAAATACAGCTAGCTACAAATTACATAGAAAACTCATCGCAAACAAGTTCCTATAATTCAAATGAAACAAAAAAATATCAAGATCAACCGTAGCTTCTTCATTCTTATCTTATCTTACGAATAATAAGAGAAGTATTCGTATCTTGAATATTTATTTTTGTATGTAACCCAATAAAAATGGCACAGTTTTACAGCCCCAAATGAATCATTTCATTTTCATTCCTACCCCTCAGGGTAGAATTGACTTCTGTTTTTATAAGATTGAAACGGCAAGCCAGCTTGCAGTCCACCTGATAGTAAGGGGTCACTGCTGCCCATGGGCGTCTGTAACTCCATACTCCATTGATTTAACACATTGATAAATAACTAAAAATAAATTAATAACTTTTGTAAGTTTTACTGTTTATATCTTTAGCATAGATAAGTAAAGATTACTCACTCCTAACAAGAAAATATACCCAGTTTTGAGAATTGAAATAGTTGCGTAAAAATGTTTTGTCACGTCTCCGTGCTAAAATGTCCTTAAAATATTTGAAATAATTATTTATTTATTATGTAAATTACGCATTATTAGTTATTTATTCGTAAATTTTCTCTAAAAATGTTTTTATTTGTCAAGAATTAAAAAAAAAGAACTTACTAATAAGGTGTTTTTGGCTTGAAATTCTAGGCGGCGAAGTATTTTTACTAATCTATGATCTTTAGTTACAGAATCCAAAAACGCAATAATGTACCTACTCATAATTACGATTACTCTTGGATGTCAATAAAGACATCTAAAACGGCATAGTTTTAGCTGTAAGGAAAACACTGATAAATTTATTTAATACTGTAATTTATTATTGTTCAAATATTTCCTTTGGACATTATTTACTTGTCACTGGATAAGTCCAATTACTTACCTAATTAGTTATAATACCCTTTTCTACAAAAGTAACAACGTAGTTATCTTTTGTAGATTAACATGCTTAGTCAATGCTTATTCGTAAAATAATTAATGTCGTTCGTAAAATAATAAATAACTAAAAGTCTATTGACAATAACTAATACAACAATAAACCTGGATATGCTATACCAATAGGTAATAATAAATTATGAAAACGGAATTGAATAGATATAAATGAAGTTTAATGCAGAAATTAGGTACTAAAATAGGTACTTTTTAGACTAGATATCATATTTCAGATTATAAAGAGAGTTATTGATGTGTAATAGGTTGAATAGGTTAATTAAAGGTAATTAAGGAAAATCCAAGTGTAGATACTTTACGTCTCTGTTGAGCGCAAGTTTCTTTTCACAATGAAAAAAATTGTTCTTATCTAATCCTCAACCAGCTATGATCCTAACCATTGATTTGATTAGAATAGAGTGATAATGTCTGACATGACCCAGAGGTAAAATGTATTTGGTTTCTTTCGCCACTGTATCGAAATCATTAAAAGAAAAAATATTTTTATTGGGTCGCGCCCTTCTCACTGTTGCCTAGAACTACCGCTCCTCCCGCTCAACATTAGGGTCGATCCTATATTCAACGCTAGCTTTATGCTACCTAAAAGACACTTTTGAGAAATGTCAAGCTTCAATTCCTCATGATGATTTTCTTCTGAAATAAGACGAATAAAAATTAATTGGTCCATTTAGGACCCTATAAATATATAACCAAGAAACGATAAGATAAAATAATATTGATTATTTAAATTGAAAAAGAAAATAACTGATAGCGCAAAGGTCAAAATTGATAACCTAGTCATGGAAGTAGTCAACAACGCCTCTGTGGGCCTGACCCTGCGACCTAATGTTCGCTGATAAATTGGCTGACTGCTCGTATCATAATGACTTTCTGTTTACATTACTCATATATTCAAAGAACTCTGTTATTTCCACGATATTTATTCCAGACATTCAATTTACGTATTTACCTAGGTAGATACAATAAATAACCGTCAATTGATAGAAGTTAGGTATATCAGCTGAGGTCTGACAGATGTTCTACTTACTCAGAAATGAATTAGAATGTTTGGCGTTTTAAGTTTTGAGTGTGTAGTTTTACTATAACCCTTCAAATGAAAGTTCAGCACAGCGAATACGGCATAAATGTTTAGGAACAAAAAATCGGCGTGGTGATGGTGCCGTCGCCGACAATGCATTCTAGAGTAGAGTCCCTCTATCACAAGCGTTGTATTACTGCTATACTTTATGGTTGTGGTAGAACCCTCTGTGGTTCGACTCCGGCGGCACTACCGCCTAAGAATAGCAGAGCGCTGCTTTATTATGATTTGAAGGGTATGATAAGGGACACATATTTTTGAGGGGTATTCCAGCGTAGTCTTCAGGGGTAGCGGCGCATCTGTAGGCGACCTCTGGTAGGAAAGTAATATTTTCTGGGGTTGATTAGAGATGTGCCTACATGGGTGGCAGTAGATACTTACCATTAGGTGGACTGCATGCTCTGCTACTCCAATATTAAAAAAGACAATATCTTTCGATCCTGGACTCTTCTGCACGTGACAAGAACTGTATTACAACAATCACAACTTTCCTTCCAGAATACAAGAAGATTTGTTACTCGCGACAACATTACTCTGTTTCGTCTGTGCCAAGGAGGTGACGGATCTCGACGTGTTGTCGTCAAAACCATCACGATGCACCTACGAGTATGCATACGACATGTACGGGGCACACTGTGGCGGTCTGCGGCTCACGAAAATCCCTAGTCTCAGGAGTGGTATTGAGGTTAGTAAATGAACCCTATTTTATTCAACCCTTTTTTATTCAAAATAGGTTCTTTACAGAGCAATCAAATGTCAAAGTAAAGAGTTTCATTTATGTCGTTCGTATCCTGTGATTGTCGGCTAACTTTAAATACCAATTAAGTGTCATCAGCAAACAAAACAACCTCAAATAAATCCTTTACTACATATGGCAAATCATTAATATAGACTAAAAATAGAAATGGACCTAGGATGGAGCCCTGAGGTACACCTATTTTATTATTAGAGCCTGCTGATATTGCTCCATTTATATATTATAGTCCCTAGCTTTTGGTGTTCCCTTAAATGAACCTATTTATCAACTTATTGTAAAAAAATAATAAATTGCCAAATGAAAAAAAATCGCTTGATTCGTCATTTGTTTAAAGACATTATAGTGAAGTTTTTATCATGTTATGGATAGAACAAAGTAGCCAATGTCTTTGTACATTTCTAAATCAGACTCAAAATGTATCTAATAGGTATAAGTAAATAAATTAAAGTGAAGATTATTTGTAATTTCAAAATAACTGTCGTGCTCTTCTAATTTGCTCATAAACAAAATATATTAAGAAACTCTTAGAGTGTAAAGTTACATGGTGCAACTAACGTTTTCTCTCCCCACCTGCAAGTGCTATAATATTTTGTACTAAAATTGGGGCCGGACGGATCCTTTTCTGTCCAACTTAATAATTTTGCACAGGCACATGACACTTTATATACCACATTCCGTTCGGATACATATATCGTAAGTACATAATCTGCGATCAATTGCAGACCCATATCAGGGATTTACTAATCCACTTCACTAACATTTTGACAAATCGCATATCTTACACAAGGATAAGTGTTTCTGCCATAGCTTCTTTGTTTTTATTTGAACAAAACAATTGGGTATTATTTTTGTTTAACGAAGCAGGACAAAAAGTGGTAGTCACTGCTGACATGGACATCTGTTACTTACTTTAAAATTGTAACTAATTTATCAAATAAGTTGCGACTTTTTCGGATGGTAGGTAATTATGAGTGGTAATAGTAGATGCTTATGATAGGCGGGCGAAAATAGGCCTCACTGGTAGCAATTCGTCTATGGGCAACCTGAAATACAACTATAATCCTATCTGAGGTTGATTATAGACGTCATGTGTGCCACTTACATCATATAAGAAAACAAAGGGCAGTACTGATGACTATTAGTGGATAGTCCAACCTTGTCGTCGAAGTAATTTGTTGGCTACTAATCTATCTTCATCCAATCTTCACCAGAGCTCTGGAATATGATCCAAGTCTCCACAAGTTGTGGGAATGAACCGTGCCCATCGCTGTCCGTTGAGAGTATTATCACAACCATCATTATTTCAGTTACAGTTTCATGTATTGTACAAACCATATCTAGCGATTATCTTATCACTCATTATCTTTTCATACATACCTTTAATTACAGTTCTATGTAAAGTTTCCTACGATGACTCAAATTGTATAAAATGTAATATTACTAACGTACCAATGCACAACTCTGTAACGTCGTAAGACAAACACAACATATTTTTATATTTTTTTTTTTGTAATATAAGAGTAGCTGACGAGCATGCAGTCCACGTGATGGTAAGTGGCTACTGTCGCCCACATACATCTGTAATCAACCCCAGATAGGATTAGATATACCTGTGGTCGGCCACAGATGCGCCGCTACCCCTGAGGACTAAGCTGGAACGCCTGGGAAAAGTCTGTCTCCCTTACCACACCCTTCAAACCGGAACACAGCAGCGCCTAACACTGCTGTTATTGTTATTAGGTAGAAATAGGTGTGGCGGTGGTGCCGCCGGAGTCGAACCACAAAGGGTTGTACCACCTTCATTGTATTGTATTGTTATTACAATACTATATTTTATATATTCTTTTCTATTTCAGATCCTTGACTTCAGTGATAACAAGCTACAAGAACTTCACGCAGACACGTTTTACGGCTACTCCAGTATAAAATACCTCTACTTAGCAGAGAATCAGATATATTTAATAGAAGAAAACGCGCTCTCATATTTAACTAGTCTCCAGACTTTAGATCTCTCAAACAATGTGATACTGGAGCTCCCGGATTCATTGTTCCAGCTTCCGTCATTACGAAAGCTGTATCTCAATGGAAATCCCTTGCTGCATCTTAGTTTAAGCAATCTTCAAATCACGAAACCCATCAAAGCACCATTGGAGCTTCTGGATATATCTGAGAACAAACTTAAGGTGTTGCCCGATTGGGGCATTTTACCTCAATTGTTACTATATAATATCTCCCACAATCCACTTACAAGTCTGGAAGCTCAACATTTCGTTTCGATGTGCAGGCTGCAAAAAGTGGATTTAACTGAATCCATTAACAAAGTAACCCTATGCAACATCAAGCTAACTGTGACGTGGTTTCAAGAGAAACACATTTATTTCCAGTTGGGTGACTACAGCAGACTAAATTCTAGAGGTGAGATAATTTATATTTGCACGCATTTAATTTTCATTCCAATTATAATATGTGGATACCTGGTACAATATTTTATTTTACTAGAGTTATGTGTTCCCAGGTTTTTTAGAGAGTAACATATATGTACTTAGGTACATATGCCTACAGCTCAAACGGCTCAAAATGAGGTGATGGTAGATCCATCTTGGTACTATATATAAAAAAATAACTAATATATAAAGCATAGGTACTTAGCATCTGCAACTTCCATTTTTGGCGCGATTTGAGGCTTACCGTTCATAAGCAATCGATTTTTTCGTCTTAAAAACATGTGATTCTTATTTTAACTTCTTTACCTTGCTACTGCTTTAATGTATTGATTGTATTGTGTTCTCTTTTCAGAGTTCGATAACTGTCCGCGCCTCGAAATATCAGCTGATCTAAATTCAACTTATCAAAGATGTGACTCAGTGTACACTAAGGTATTTATCAAGAGATTCCTAATTACATTAATTTGTCTTACATTACTTATCAAAATTTAAATTTGATAAGGTAAATGTTTTATATTCTTTTGAGGAGACCACACCCATTTCTGTCTTGTTTGTTTCTTGAAGCTTTTCTTTCATAGCTTCAAGTCTTCTGTTGATTTCAACTGACTCATGAAAAAGATAGGTTACCGTTAGTGGTAAAAATTCAGTCCCGATTATTATCGCTGGATAGCAGTCGTTACATCTTATCAGGGTCCTGCAGGCGATTTAAATAAATTCTACGAAAGTCACATATTATGTAAGTCAACCGGCATCCACAACCTTTTCCCTGAAAAGCAAGATATGATTCGCTCTAGAATTTCGTGTGGAGGTGGTACCTCCTCGATCGAACCGTATCGGTCTTACCACCTCCCAACAAAGTAAAAACAATTAAATGCTATTTTCTTGTTCTTGTTCATGTAAAGACATGACATAGGAGTAGATATAAATACATTGTATTGTTTTGTTTCAGTTAAAAAACGTGAGAGGATCTCGTAGTACGTGGCTGACCATCGGAGGAGGCCTAGCTGGTTTCTTAGTGGGCTTCGTGTTGCTCCTCTATATTATGCATCGACATAACGTAGCACAAACCAAGAGAGCAGCTAATAAAGAACTGAAAAAGACTCTCCCGACGACAGTAGGAGACATACCTCCTACTGTAGGCTTGCTAAATAACGTTTCGTAATCGTTAGACCTGTCAGTTATTAAATGTTGTTGTAATTACGTGATCGTAACGGAACGTCAACGTTATTTTAAATAGGTTGTAAAAGGAGTTAAATGCATAATTATAAATTACTTTATATTCTTTAAATTGAAATGCAAGTGTTTTATATGGATAATTATATAACTAATGTTAAAAACATTATGTGACTCACCGTCCTATAATATTGTTGTTGTTAAATATCAAAAATATTTTGTAACAAAATTTTTAAATACCTAAGAAGGGTTTAATGTTATTTTTAAATTTTGCGTAAATTTCGATGATGAGATATTATGAAATCTTGTTATTTCTTACACGAAAATGAAGCATTTCTGTACAGAAATTTCTACAGTAATTCTAGACTATAACTAGATATTATAAAATCGAGATCTTCCTATAGATTTAAAATAATTTAATATTAAGGTGCGTTATGTATTTTGATTATATAAGTACTTGGCATAATCACAGGTTATGCGTTTTCATAACATATAATGAGAAAATCGCATTATAATAAACTTTAGAGGCTCTATCTAAAGGCTGATTTTATTAATGTTATATTAGTAATGAAACTTGATACAAAAGGTGCATTTTATACATCTTCTTTACCTTGTAATAATAATAAATTATTTAATTTTAATGATAGGGAAAGAAAATTGAAATTGTTTACCTATTAAGTACGAATGTTAGTCGACAAAAAAAAATCGTATTAATGAAGCGATGAATAGATTAAGATACATAGGTACACCTATGGTTATAATCATGTTTATCTTCTAAATATTTTATTTCGTGACACGTAGTGCCATTCACGTTTGATGTAAGATAGGTACGCATTTAAAAATGTAGGTTATGTTTAAGTTTATACTTTATACGTAATACCTATAACGGCAAATTTAGTGTATGGCACTTACAAAAGGGAAGTTTGGTTAGCATGGTGCTTGCGTATGAAATGAATGTGCGGAAAAACTAAATGCTTGCTGTGTGAAGAGTGCAGTAGTAAGGCAGATATAAAGATGTAAAGCGTTCCGACTTAGTCCTAAGGGGATTCAATATGATTGACCTCAGATTATGGGTTTGATTACTTTATGTAAAGTGGTCATTTCCCGACCATTTCTTGGTTGGAAGTGACCATTTTATATACCTACTGCTTTGATTTGGAACACTATGCGTACTGGCGTACGAATGTAATTAAATATGCGAGATCAATTGTATATGGTAAAAGAGTAGGTAGGTATTTGTACTACGTTCTAGAGTGAGTTAAAATAAGAAGTTGGTGTCATTTTTATTCTTCATGTTCAAGACCTAAACGGGCAAGTATTTGGTAAAATTTTTGAAAACGAAGCCGACTCTGTTGGACAAACTCTACATTGCCATGTTATGTGCCATAATGCCAACAATATTAAACGGCACGCCCTGTACCTACTGAAAGATAATCAGTCAATCTTAGCAATACATTGGTAACAATTCTAGCAAGAATTAGCCAGATATAATTTTAAAAGAAAATTTCCAGTAGCGTTCTCGCCCGTTTATGAGCATCATATATTATTATATCGACATTCATCATACTGATATTTAGCTTTAAGTATAGTGATTAAGATTATATGTGCCTACTTTAAGAATTAGTGAATAAAACACTATGTGCGTTAACATTGTATATTAGTATTTTGTGTGCGTAACTTGAAAGGTGGGTGTTTTGTAATTGCCAAAGATACTAATAATATCACCTTATGGTTCTGTTCTAACTTCACAAAGTTTATTTTTTACATGTAGCTTATTCACTGTGATAGAAATATAATAACTTCTATGAAACATACCTTGTTTTTTTTAATCTACTCCAAAATCAATTTGGGATCGAACTTAATTACGACTATCATTTATAATCGTATTTTGTCGGCAACACTTTCTGCCTCTGTTGAGTACGTGTTTTTTCTTCTTTTAAGAAACTCTCAAATGTTTAGTTTTCCCCTCGATGTTTTCCTTCACTGGTATAGCAACTAAATAATTTTCAATACATAGATAACTTCAAAGTGAGCAGGTACCTAGAATTCGAACCTCGAAAATTCGACCCCTCAATCTATGGGAGATTCATAGATTGAGGGGTCGATTTTTTTTATATAATATAGGAGTAGCAGACGAGCATGCAGTCCACCTGATGGTAAGTGGCTAACATTACTGCCGCCCATGGACATCTGTAATCAACCCCAGATGGGATTAGATGTTCCTACCAGAGGTCGGCTACAGATGCGCCGCTACCTGATGACTAAGCTGGAACGCCTCGGAAAAATGTGTCTTCCTTACCACACCCTTCAAAACGGAACACAGCAGCGCCTAACACTGCTGATATTTGGCAGAAATAGGTGTGGCGGTGGTGCCGCCGGAGTCGAACCACAAAGGGTTCTACCACCTTAGGAATTTCAAACACTAAATGCTCTAAGCAACTACCTATCCCTGCTATATAATAACTAAGTTTTGATTGTAAATAAATCGTATTCTTACATAACTTGGATAAAAAAAACACAATTCCCATTTATAATCGAATTATATTTAAACGAAATTAAACAATCAGAACTAAATGATCAGAAGCTAAAAATATGGGGTTGTCTGTTACAATGATTTTATAGATACAAATAATGAAACCTCCATCCGTCGACGTTGCATGTAAACTAAACAATAAAAAACAATAACAATTGAATAAACACGAGTAATCGTTCCCTCAGTTGGCCAATTCAGGTGCCTGTCTACTCTGACACATTATTGGTAGCCATCTTTAGGGTCATTCCGTTAAACGTTGTCCAAACTTTGGGAATTGTGATGTTTGTCTCAGGTATCCCGTTTTTCACTGTCACTGACTGTCCTTGCCGTTGCGGAGGTTGAAGGTATGATGTCCTTCTCCTTAGCTAGTCGCTGCTTGCTGAACTTACCCATGCCTGGCTGGTAAATTGGCAGGCTGGGACGGTCCTGCAAAGATTTAATTAATTATATGCAATGTTACATTTAACGATTTTAAATTCTGTAATAAAACAACTAACACCCATTATCAATAATAAATATAACTATAATCCGATTTATGTCTATCTAAGATCGACATTTAATAATTTAGATCAAAAGTAGGAAGAAATTGTAAAATATTGACCAGTCAGGACAACATTTGGCAGCTTATAAAATAAGCTGTTTCCATTGTAAAACAATACAACAATACAATACGAAAAGATAACACAACTACACTACACTGACTGATAACTTAACTACACTGTAGGACTTTTCTGTAGAAATATTAGATATGTATATGATAAAAAGTTTCTGGCACCAAAAATTGTGTCTACTTACCTTATTCCTAATCCTACGTTCTGTGCGACGATCGCTATCAGTTTTGTCTTTTTCTTCAGATCCTTCGCGCTCCAAAGATTTACCCCTTTCTTCAACAGACCTTTGTCTTCTTAGCTCTAAATCCTCACTGACGGTAGTATCGTCAGATTCCGCACTCTCCCTTCGAATCTTAGAACCACTAGAAACAATAGCGTCAGTTTTACGCTCCACTTTAGATGTTGATGCTTTGATACTATCATCATTGGTTACTTTAATTGATTTAGCATCAGAATGATTCTCTTCCAATTTAACTTTCCTATCCATACTTTCAATTATTTTAGCTAAATCATCAGTCTTCACTTGGGGCAGCTGAGTGAAAGGCTTAATATCATCATGATTTAATGATTTCGGTTTGCCTTCGGAAGACATAATTTTACTTATGGCTGCTTGTTTTTCTGTTTTCGCAATGTCAGCCTGTTTAATTCTCTCTTTTCTTGTATCGCTATACTTTTTACTTTTTTGTTCACGCGGAGAGTCCTTAAACTTGTCTCGTTTATCTTTCTTAAATCCTTTATCATCCTCATTTTCTTCATCTTTAAAAGTACTGTCTTTCTTATCGAGTTCTGTCTTTTTCCTCTTATCTGGTATAACACTAGCACTAGTGCTGGGCTTACGTTGATCTTTATATGATTTAGATTCAAATACAGTTCCATCTTTAATATCTGATTTAACATCGTCTTTTAAGTCTATACTTGGTTTCTCCCTCTCCCATTCCCTTGGCTTAACTTTCTTTATGTCAATTTCCATTATTTCCTCTTCCTCCTGTACAAAATATATAATGTTAAATTAATTACTTTATAAAACAAGCTGTTACCAAACATACATCAAAAATATATATTCAAAACACATATATGTCAAAAGCATACTTCCAGATTTTCGCTATAGCTGCGTTTTTAAAATAAATCTTTATACAAATAAACAAAATAGATTACACGAAGTTATTTTTGTTATTGCCCTATAACTTATTATGATTTATCTGACAAAAAAAACTTTAACACATGTATTATTACATAATACACATACACAGGTACATATCTCCTTGTGAATTTCATCTGTGTAATCAGGGTGGAGGCGGAGGTGTATAGAGTATGAAAACTTACTTATCCAAAAAAAAATGTGAGCCGTCACGGGACGCCTGGCAGATGTGAAACATCGACATTATTTTGTAAAAGTAATATGCAGAAAATAACATATTGTGATAGGAACTAAATATGTCATAATGATAAAATAAAATATTACGACTTTTTTCCAGATAACGATAACTATTTATTGAATTCGATTGCGCATGGCGACGCGTCGCCACACCGTACACACTACTGTATATAGACTGTATATATATACCATCGTATAGCGTGGCGACGCGTCGCCACGGCATGCGTCGCCACGTCAGAAATCGGTATTCGTGCGGCTATAGTTTCACATCAAAAATAACCTATTTTGCTAAAAAGCTAATGCTACATGTTATACACATAAAATGAAACCTTGAAGTGTGTATCACCACCACTTTTCTGACTGCCTTCTTGTATTTCCTTCTTATTACAATACTTTGCAGAAGACAGGGTAAAGGTATTATGAGTCTTGGTAGCCAGAGCAGGAAAATGACTATCCCAATCCGAGTCAGTACTAATAAACTCATCGGAACCATAAGGCGTTTTCAACTCATTTAAACTTGTGGGAGGTTTAGATCTGCTTTTGTAAAAGTTTTTTCTGTCACTAAACCACAGATTTTGATGCTTGTAATCATGAGACTCATAGGTGTCATTATAGGCATCATCTTCAGATAAATCACCACGTCTCTATATAATTTGTATCAGTTATTAAAAAAATCGCAAGTAATAATTCAAAATAATAACAATATAAGCATTTAAACTAAATATAAAGGAATTGTTATGACATGAAAAACTAACTTTGTTATAGTCCGCGCCAAACTGCTAGTCCGTTTTGAAGTTGTTGCACACAACTACAAGCCTATATTCTGTAGCAATGTAAGGGAATACTCCCCGCGGGCGAGAGCGGGAGCGGACGGGTACCTGGAGGGGTCCCGCGCTGTCTTCGACCCGCTAATATCTACAATTTTCTATTCGACGCGACTCATTTCTATATTCAGAGCGGGCTAGCAGTTTGGCGCGGACTATACAATGTAACAAAATAAAAGATTTCTGATGTACCTGCGACAACTAATAATAATAATAGTAACTTACTTTGATAAACCCATCTTTAGTTTTCCTTTCAATTCTCATTTTCCTTTTGTCATTTTCCCGTCTACGGCGTTCATCACGACTCCTCTTATCCTGTTTACGGGATGCCAAATAATCCAAAAGCGGAGTTGACTGTGCTTTTTTATCATTTCCTGTAAATAAATAATATAAACATTACATAAACATTGCAGAAACTTTACATTTTCTAGTAACAAAACTGGAATATGGAAATAATTAAAAATAATTGAATATATTGAAATATAAATTGAAAATAACACACAATAAGAATAAAATATGGTGACTGATCCACCACATGGGTTGTCAAAAAGGTTTAAGGATTAGATACAAGAACATAACCATTTTTTTTATTATAGGAGTAGGAGGTGAACATGAATCCATTTAATGGAAAATGGCTACTGCCGCCCATGGACGTCATCAGTAATCAACCACAGGTAGAATTAAATATTCCTACCTGAGGTCGTCCACAGATGCCCCCCTACCGACTAAGTTGGAACGCATCGGAACAGTATGTTTCCCTTACCACATTCTTCAAACCAGAACGCAGCAGCGCTTAACACTGCTGTTAATAGGCAGAAATAGGTGTAGTGGTGGTGCTGCCAGAGTGGAACCACAAAGGGTTCTACCACCTTCAAACCTCTACAAATCTTTATTATTTATCATCTTACCATCACTGATTGGATATGAATATTCCAGTTTTGGTTGGTTTTCACTTTCCTGATCTTTATTGAGGTTCTCTATGAACTCCTGGTAAACTGGGTCACTCTCAATGGTCCCACATTTGGGATCCTTCTTCTTCTTTTTTTTAGGCACCCTCTGGAATGGGGCATACTCTACTATACCTACATACTCAAGGCCTGCAAAACACAAAATATATGAACAGACAGGATTCTTTAGTGATTTACTCCAGTCGTACCACCACTATTTATTTTATTGTACGAAAGCAGCAAAAGGGCATGCAGAAGTAAGTTGCTACTGGTGCCCACAGACGGTAATGAAACTCAGATAACATCAGTTCTATCTGAGGTTGATAACAGATATATTACTTTCCCTAAGGATTAAGTTGGAATGCCTCATATAAGTATGTCTCTCTTACCGCACCCTTCAAACTGGAATATAGCGGTGCTAAGCACTGTTGTTATTGGAAATAGTGACAGTGGTGCTCCCTAAGTTGAATTACAAAAGGTCCAAACTTTCAAAGCTTTTTACTGCAATAACTTTGCTATTACCATCATATGGACCATGTGCCCATTAACTATTTATCTTTAACATTTAATACAAAATTAATGATAACTTCATTTATAATTAATTACCTTTCTCGTCCAAAAATACATATCCATCAAATTTATCTCGGAATAAATAGATATCGTCCACGTTAACAAAATTTATGTACGCTCTTGAAAACATGTTATTTCCGAGGGTAGGGTCAGCTTTGGCGAAGTAGAAATGATCGTGGTCCGGAATAGGCGACACTTGCTCCAGAAACGCCTCTTCCGTCATGGTGGGTGGCAGCCGCCGCAGAATTATCTGGAACGAGAACGTTGTTCGCCACAAGGAGACCTTATTTCTTTAAAAATACCTCAGTACCAATATGCACAACAAGTCAATACCTTTGTCAATGGTCGATGGGCTTTCGCCTTCTTGTCCTTACTCTTATTAATGAATGTCTTGCTGCCCGAATCGGACTGCGAGTCCTTAGAGTCTAGATCTTCAGTCATTTTAGAGATTTTTAACGTTTTCCCATATCAGAATTTGTTCCGTTTTTGACGTTCGTTGTGCGTGTTTATAGATTGTCAAATTGACTTTGGCAAATACATAACGTTTATAAACTTGTAATTTTATTATGATACACATTTAAATAATATAAGTTAAAAGTTTATAAAATTCTGTATTTTATTATAATATATATCGGTTGCGAATATTACTATTTAAATCCTTCTAAGGCCACTAATACATAGTGCTTTGAGAAAACCCCAATATAAGAGTCTGGACAGACACGGCTTTACATTGAAAGTACATCCACTAAATGGTACATCTCAGTTAAATGGTCATCGCGGCACATCTCTAGTGTTTCATCTATAATCTGTTTACTGTTATCTGTTTAAACATCTGCTGTCAAGTTCTGACTTCTGTCATTGAGAAAATTAAAGAGGTTATAATTTTTTATCACAATTATAAACAACTTCATTGCTGTACCTTTTGCAGTCTATTTTCCAAATATAGCCCACAAATATGTATACTTCCCTTAAAATATATAGAAGCTTGCGTCGACCGATGAAAATCAACGCTTGTTTGTTTAATAACACACCGAAATTAAGAAATACTGAACAAAGTGATATCGTAAAGGATGATTCTAGTAAAATTAGCGGCTTTGCTAAATCATATGAAAAGCAGTCACAAATGGTAGAGGGTGAGAGTGAACAGAACGAAACATTTGCAGCCCTCCTCCGAAAATCCAAATTTGTTGATGTAAGTTAGAACCATATTACTTATTAGAGTAACATAATCACATATTTCATTCGATAAATTGACATCTTCAGTTCCCATTTAAAATTGAATTGTTTATAACATAATTTCATTATTATCGCCACCAGCCAGTTTATATTTTTGTATTTTTATCTATGTGCTCATATGGCACATACAATAATAAAGTCTGTATGTGTGATTGTGGACGAGCCTTACAAACTAAAACAAGGCCCGACTTGACACTGCTATTTCAGGTATTAATTTAGCAATCCTCTGGGGTCAAGAAGGGATCTACCACTGTTTTTTATTACATCACACACACCATTTTCACAATAAAACATATAATTACACTCACAATTCTGTTTCAGTTAGGCGATCCAGTCAACAAAATTGTAATAGGAAAAGTATTCCATGTGGTTGAAGATGATCTATATATAGACTTTGGCTGGAAATTCCACTGTGTTTGTACAAGACCAACTACGAGAGGGGATGAGTATGTAAGAGGAACTAGGGTCCGGCTACAAATCAAGGACCTGGAATTATCATCACGGTTTCTTGGCTCTAGTGTTGACTTGACGCTTCTCGAGGCGGACTGCAAATTATTAGGCATTGTTTCCACACCAGTTAGGCCGACAATTAATGAAAAAGTTTAATTTATAATGTTAAGTAAATATGTAATTTAGTCACTAGTTATTAAATAAATGCTAAAACTTATTTGTTTCGTTTTTCTTTTGTTTCAGTAGTAACATATCAATATCAATCATAGAAATTAATATCGATACAATCACACCAAATTTAGTTTGGTATGATTCAAGCATATGTTGCAAATGTGTGCTTATATAAAGCAGAAATTTGACGGGCATGAAAAATTCACTTAATTACATTTTTAAACGTTTCTGGAATGGCAAATGCACCCTACGCCTTGGAGTGGCAAATTCAAACTGCGCTGTAGGAAAACACACGCTACCCCCCCATGCTGCCGTCTTTAACAAAGGTCCACATGGTCCATTATTCCACTAGCGGTCACAAATCTTCATCTCAGTTGGCAAGTGCGAATTGGTAGCTAGACGCCTCTTGAGATCTTGTTTTTAAATAACTCATGCATGTAGATATTCTCGTCTGTACTATTATAGTAAATTAATTTCTAAGCTTTACATATGCGTCACTAATTACTACGAATAAAACACGAATATTCTTTAACATTTTAATTGACAATATATTTGGACACCAAAATACATTTTACGTAACACATACGCAACCTACGATTACACGAAAAAGCCAGAAACAGTTTGTGAAACTCTATCTAGCTCAAAAAACAGTACTGAAATAGGGAAGATTCAGAATAAATATTTTTTCTACTACTTATTTTATATATTAGCTTCAGTTCCATGCTTTATCTGCCATTCTTTGGTATTTAAATCTATGGAGTACCTACCTACCTATACTACAACACCTATTTATTGTCTTCATTGGATTGTACAATGTAGGTATCTTATCTATCATATATGAAGCAACAACATTCCTGTAAGTAGCTAATTCAGATTCGAAATAGAAGTAGGTATTCTTATAAGAAATAAGAGTAATATTTTTAAAAATTACATTTTCATATATTTGATGTAAGTTAAATTAAGTTTGTGATATTTTAAATGGGATCAAAGAAGAAGAGTATTAATTATCCAACCAATCAATCATACTTAATTATCTATGTATACGAGTAGAAATAAGGATTTGATTGGAATGTTAACATTAAGTAATTTTTTTGTTACTGAAAGATACTTTGTACCTACACTCCTACATTTTTATTTAAGTAGGTATATAATTATGTAAGTAGACAATAGGTAAATGAGTTTAAATATTATTTTTCATCGGGTAAATAAATATCTTACTTAGGCACCTCAAAATAAGTATGTGAATAGTTTGTTGAATTAACAACGCATAATGCAAATTGTGTAATTAGATACTTATTGAAAACATTGTTTTAAAAACAATTTTATAGAAGTAACACATGTAACACACGCAACACTGAAGATTTTTATGGACTTTTTTGGAGAGTTCAATAAATATCACAGACGTAACATAAGCCAATAAATTCTAATGACAAAATGCACAAAGAAAACACATTAAATATATTACAATTCATAAAATAGTTTCAAATGAGATTCAATACTATTTTGTGTATTTACTATTTTTTACACTTTATAGTATTTTATTTTTTAAAGTACCTATATAAGTACTTGTACCTAAGGACGACAACTTAGGAACGAGGAACTTCAAACAAATAAGTACTTCATAAATAAACCAATTAATATTAATAAATATTTTCTTTTGTAAAATAACTATTGTAAGAAATCTCTTGCGCCTATTTGTTTTTATTCTGTACGGAAACCAGTTTCTCATAAAACTTCATTGTATCTCATTCGTATATGAATGACAAATGCAGGGGCTTTTAATTAAATAAATATACCATGATGGATAAGGCTGTAATTATTGAACCTTATCACCGTTTCGAGAGACAATTTCCTGTGTGCTCGAATCTTGCTTAACTGTGCCATTTCCATCTGGGTTTACATCCAAAATTTCATCGACTGTAGATCCGGTCGGGTCTGGATCCTTTTGGTCAACAGGATGAGCTAGTTCCCATTCCTTCAAGTATTCGACTACTGCTGTATGGCCGAAAGTCTCAGCTTCGTTCAACGGACGACTGCCCCAACGGTCTCTAGGGTCATGTGGCACCGAACACTGGGCGAGGAGGAATTCCACACAGCCAAGATGACCCTCAGCAGCTGCCAAGTGTAGAGCCGTTCGGCCATCATAATCCGCTAAAGTCATGTCCATTCCAGATAAGTGGTGCCTGTAACGTCATAAATTTTAAAATTAGTATTTAATATATATATTTTTTTAAACTTTTCAACAAAATGACTAAAAGCATACGGGTGTTGCTGTAGCTTGAAAAGTTGCAATAGTATGTGTTATGAAACTATAGTAAAGATAATTTTACATGTATTTTAGCGTAATAATATTGACATCGTGTATAACTGCAAGTATTTTACGTCCAGTCCGTATTTACAGAATAAAAATAAATGGAACGCAAAGTAAATGCGAACCAAAGGATCGTTACACGTTTCAGTGAATGGAAATATTAAGCAGATTTAAAACAATGCAAATAAAGGAATGCACACGTAAGGAAATATCTCAACACTTTGTAGTTAAGCCTAATTTAAAAAAATATCATTACAAGGAACACTTTTTTTCTTATTTAAATTTCTTCAATATCATTCTGATTTATCAGTGCTAAGATATTTAAGTGTAGCACATAGCCATAGTGTGTTACATAGCCATAGTGTGTTACATAGCCATAGTGTGTCACATAGCCATGAATACTAAATGATCGAATGCTATCACATCTAAAGCCATCGATGTTTTGAACTTATTTTTACTTGTTCATTGTGTTATTTATTCTGTAGTCGGAGTTTTCGTCGGCGCCGGAAGAGATGGATCAGATTCAGACTGAACGGATTCAGATTCTGACGATTCGCTGACGATTCAGAAATAATTGATATAAATAACTATGTTATATATGACGAAAATGAAGTCATTCAAAAGAAATTAAAGCATTACCTTCTCAATGCGCTGATATCTCCACTTGCAGCAGAGAACAGCAGATTAACGATGCTCAGGCCAGTAGATTCAAACTTATATCTGCGCGGGTCCTTTTTGTGACTTGCGTAACGAATATTGTCGTACTTGTGGAAATTAAACCTCATAATCAATTCCTGAAAAAATATATATATAGTTAAAATAACTTGAACTGCTTCGAGAAAAGCGTGGTACGGCCATGCCGGCTTTTTGCTCGACTTGACGGGGTACTGCCACGACCTCATACGTGCAAACATAATATTCAGCATAATCCAATATTACGAATAGTCAATATTTAATGTAGGTACCTCGCAAAACTGAAGGCCCCTGCAGCTATTGCCGAGAGGGTCCAGAGGCGGAGACCAGGTGCAGATTCCCATGACATTAGGCACAACTATTAGCATAGCTCCAGAAACACCAGACTTTGCGGGAAGACCAACTTTGAATGCAAATTGTCCAGAATAGTCATACATTCCACAACTGTGCATTAAAGAGAGCACGTTACGAACCGAATCTGGTCTCAGTACTTTTTCATCAGTTATTGGGCATATACCACCATTCGCTAACGTAGCGGCCATAATTGACATGATATCACAGTTCGCCTCCATAGAGCAGCACTGGAATAAAATCGTAGCAAAGTTAACTCATTAGATTAATTAATAATGTTACAATTATTTTCGAGTGTAAGTCACTTAACACATACCTGAAAATAGAAGTCCATGCATTCGCGAAGATTTGTTTTCTCCGGATAACATTTGTGTTCGCGCATGTAAAAACCCAATGCGTAATTACGGTCAGCAGCCTCGCGCTCCGACAAAAATACAGCATTGTTGAAACCTAACACTTCATTGCCAGCTAGACGACTGAAGAATGACATGACGTAGTCGAACTTCTCAGCAAGTGTCATCTCCGGTTTGTCCAAAGTCTTTAATAATGAGCAAACCAAAATTGCTCCGGCATTAATCATGGGATTGTGTGGTTTCACTGAAAAAAGTAGATGTAACTGATTGTTAGGATATATGCTAAATTTATACTTTTATAATTTTGTATTTGAAGGCCACAAATATTGCATAAAGGATAATGATAAAAACAGTGAGAGCTTTGATAGAATTGTAAAGGACAATCATATCAGACAACCATATTAGATCGTAGATGTCCAAACGAATCTTCAAACGTAAATATAATTGAATAATACACGTAAATGTTAATTGGAAAGAGCATTGATATTGTTGCAGGTCAATCTAATTACAATATACATACTGTTATAATCCAAGACAAGTTCATTGAAATTGCGTCCACTCGGCTCTGTGCCAACATACTTGTGTACATTATCTGGGCCTAAAGTTTCAAGAGCCATAGCATAAGTCAGTGGTTTGCTGCACGACTGAAGAGTGAATGGAACGTTTACATCACCTGAAAGTGTCATATTAAATTTTACAGATTATTGGCATCATCAAGTATTTCTAATTTAATTCACGTATTAAACTTACCAATCGAAAATCTTTGGCCATCAATAGTACATATACTAACACCCCAGTTTTCAGAGCTTGCTCTTGCCAGTTGAGGAATATAACTGGCTACTTTGCCATCAGTATTACTCTTAGCTGACCAATACATCTCTTCTATATCCTTAATAAAATCTTGGAAATCTGGAATAACGAATTGGCTTCGAAATGCTCTTGTTATCAAAACAATATTGGGAGATATTACTTCCTTAAATGTCTTCCTGTCTAGTTTAAGTGTTTCTGGAGAACCACCTTCAAAGTTAGACTGTTTGTGAACTTTATATAAATTATGCATTACTTCTTTCACTCGAGAATCATTTTTTCTGATTCCTGTTGTTCGTAGAGCCTGAAATATTAATTGCAGTGATTATCTTTATATATATATTTCTTATGTGCGTGTGTATGTCACTGAACTCCTCCTAAACAACTGGACTGATTTTGATGAAATTTGTTATGTGTGTTCAAGGGGACTTGAGAATGGTTTAGATTCACAATTTAGTCCGTGGGAAAAGGTTTTTTTTTTAATATTTTTTTAATTTGTAAGTAGTTATAGAATCAGAAACTATGCATTTGATCAAGTGATGATCTTTAGCAAAATTGTTGTCCAAGAACGCACGAGGGTTTGGGAGTTGGTAAGACCAATTTTTGACAGATAGCACCACTGTTATTCCAATGCAGGTACAAATTTTCCGTTTTATTTATGTCATATTATTTCTTTAAAATGCGGGCGAAGCCGCGGGCACCACTAGATTTCCTATATAAAACAAATTTACGTTACATAATCAAGTTATGAACGCGAATCTAGTTTATATTTGTTTTGATATTAATCATCAACTTCAATAAATACATATTTCTTAATCATATTGAATACTTCCGCTTATATAAAAGTAATTGTTTCTCATTATGTACATATTCGCAAAACGATAAATTATACTCACGGCCAAAAATTTTCCAACGGGAAGAAGTCCAGTTTCTTCATTTTTGAACATATCAAATAAGACATCGTCTGCATTTTTGTGCGAACCTTCACGAACTCTGCGAATAACCGGGTAAAGGAAATAGTATTATAATATTTGTGGATGTTGTATAAACATATTCTACAAAAGTGCATATATATTGTGTATTAAAATAATCATGCATTAGGGCTGTTTATTGACAAAAGCAAACTAGCAAAGGTGCGCTAATTTACTGTTAGTTTACTTAAGTTACGTGACATGGGGATTTCTAGGCTGGGACAACAGCTGTACGCCGTGTTCTAATAATATCAATAATTTGTGTACACTGTACATTGTACAGTGTGTACAGTTGACGTGAGGCGGGTGTGTCTGCGACGTAGGTGCCGGCCACACGATCACCGGTCACCTGACGTTATTTTTTGGCTTCTCGTCAACACCACGAGCATGCCACGAGTGCAAACAATTTATATTTTAGTACAACGCCTAAAAATAATTCGTGACTTTTGTGAAATTCCCATGTTTTGTAATGAAATTATATCAGTATTTAGTTTTATTAAATGTTTTGTTTTTAGAAGTAAGTGTATTATTTATTATATTTTGTCTGTATTAGGTACTTGCAAATAAGGCTCATTGCCCAGTATGTGTTCAGACAACATATGCCTAAATAAAGGCATTAAATGGGAAATTTTGATGTGAAAAGCTTTCTTGTTTATTTTATATCAAAACTTAAAAAAAATAGGAAGTATCCTTGCAAAATATATAATATAAATATATCTATTGTCTAAATACTATAATACTTTTCTTCTACTGAATTACATATACATTTTACTGGATATATCTAACTATATAACAAACCGTAAGAACCTATTTTTAAAATTACAAGGTACCTTAAAAAAGATAGTTCTAAAAAACTATACCTAGCTGGTAAAACATAAAACATAAATAAAATTAAAAAATACTTCACCAGCACAAGAAATCATAAAGTAACAAGCCAAAGCATAAAATACTTATCAAGTCTGATTATAAATTAATCAAAGTTTCATGGCTTTTTGTGGGTAATTTTAATTTGATTACAATCATTGGCATACCACTAGTAAATACGTAGAGAGGTTACTAACAAAATAATCGTCACTTTTACAATAATAAACGACACATTAATAAATAGTCAAGAGGTGCAAGTAGGATAGCATATCTAAATGAATGCGCAAAAATCCCTAGTGTATTTTATACTAAAACCTTCCTTGTAAAATATATATTCAAATAATCGAAATTGGATCGAAGTAGTTTTTGAGAAAATCGCGCACATACAAACATACATAGCGGTCGAATATTAAACAACTTTTTTGAAGAATGTGAAACATATAAATAAATATTCCCATGGGACAATTGACCCGTATTTAATGTGCCCATTTCAAAAGTGTATGTTTGTTTGAAGGTGGTAGAACCCTTTGTGGTTCGACTCCGGCGGCACCACCGCCACACCTATTTCTACATAATAACAGCAGTGTTAGGCGCTGCTGTGTTCCGGTTTGAAGGGTGTGGTAAGGGAGACAGACTTTTCCGAGGCGTTCCAGCTTGGTCCTCAGGGATAGCGGCGCATCTGTGGCCGACCTCAGGTATCTAATCCTCTCTGGGGTTGATTACAGATGTCCATGGGCGGCAGTAGCCACTTACCATCAGGTGGACTGCATGCTCGTCTGCTACTCTTATATTATAAAAAAAAAACCTATCTACGTTTTTAACAGTGGTATAACAATAATAACAATATAAACATTAGCTCTACATTGAACACGAAACATGCTGTTACGGACTCCTGTACTCACGATGTCGGATCGAGGTTGTGCACGAATGAGTAGTGCCTGCACCATGAAACGTGAACATACAATTTAGAATTACATGCGTTATGTGATACATCTTATTTCATCGTTTCATCTATTAGCGAAATATTGTTTTCTTAGTGTACAGACGTCACAGTTGAGCGACAATTGATCTTAAATTTGCTACAATTGCAATTTAAATTGAAATCGGAGGAATTGAAAAGCTTACGTAATGGTGTCATTTCCAAGTTCTCATTTAAGCGTTTGAAACGTGGCTCTGTTAACTATATGTGTAGGGAAGTGCATTTTAAATGTCAAGGGTGAAATGGATGGTCCCGGCGCGGCGGCGCGGCGCCGGCAACAGTGACATCTTTAACGTCCACTCTCAATTCAGATCAATAGGAGTCGATCATGTTCCAATTTATTTTTAATAGACAGCTTCACTCTATGCATTGATTTTAGATGTTCGATGTATGAACTTGGCTTCTAATTTTAGTCAATTGTGCTTATGAATCTTCGCTGACGACCACCACCATGAAATGAACGTGATTTTTAATATGACAACTTACCTCATGTCTATCGACTGAAACGCATAGAAGTTTGGTGCAGAGTTGCGCCATTTCTGAAACAATTAAATGAATTATGAATAAAATAATGCTTGATTCAGGAAACAGGAAATACCTTAAACCTGACCCACATTCAAATGACAGAACCGAACGGAAGTAAAGATATCCAGTGAGTCAAAAGAAACAACATAAAAACGCGTACACAGATGGGACACTCACATCTATTACATACACGGGTCTCACTTGACTGTACTGGCGATAGCAGAGGCAAGCCGGCTGTTTCAGCACTGGCCTGCCGGCAGCAGCGATACGGCGGAGCTGACGGCTGTTCATACCGGCGAGTGGCGACAGAAGACGATGGAATCGCGCTTCGCTCAACTTCGCTGTTCGCCTCCGACGCGCAGGCGCCAACTGCCGGCCCCTGCCCCTCAATTCTCGCCTCAACGTTACTACTACCTTATCTATAGGAAATTATTTACCTTCTCGGTGACGTATCCTTTTACGCGAAATTCAGATTTAGTACTATAAATCGTTTTCCACGCGTCGCTACGTAAGCGATTATGCAATTTAAAATGGCGGCTATATTTAGACAGTTTACTGATTCGCGATTATGTGTGGAATCATAAAAAATGATATTATTTCTATTTTGGGTTATGCTTATTCTTCACATTCCTAATTAATACATTTGTCTTAAGCTGTTCTCACATCATAAATATCAGATAGACGAATAAAAAAACTCAAGATGCAGATTTTTTATTTTTACCTCCTTTGAAATCTCTTTAAGTAGAAATAACAGAAAATATTTTTATTAATAATATTTTATACATCTATGATTTTTATAGAGTCATTTATACATAATTACTAGAACCTGCATAATTGTTTACTTTCATTGATTTTATGCCATGTTTTAGATTAAGTTATTACTTATTATTATTACGTGATAAATCACACTAAAGTTCATAAAATAGAAAAAGACGCCATCAATAAAATAACAGTAAATGAGACAAAAGTCACCTGATAATAATGGTAGAGTCAAACACTAGTTGCAATGTTCTTTTAATACTAATACATTTTAGATTTTGACCAGGTTAACCTTAACAATGTTAGCGTCATAATATAAAGTTGTATTTATAGAGCTAGGTGATCTATGGATTTATACCATATAATAACAATTAATAAACAAATATACTAATTTAGGGCATAGGATATAGTAGTAATTTATTCTAATAAATTTAATAGTCGTTTTATGATAATTTTATAAAATGGATGCATATCTATTGTATCTTCGTTAGTTTAACTTATTAAAAACTATAATCACAAGTACTTTGAATGGCGCGACATTCAAATTTGGAACAGGCTTGGAATACTACGCAATTACGCATGATAGAAAAATAATGGTTGATAAATTAATATTGTGGAAAATAGACAAATAAATAGAGGAAATATTATTGATACATGTGACAATTATGATAAATAAATGATTTCTTAATGTATTTTGTTTGAACTTTTGTCCGTCGATAAAAGTTCAGAAGCGGGGATACGAAAGGATACATAAAACTTCCTTACACGCCTACAGACTGAAGTTAAGTAATACAAAATAATTTTATACCAAATTTTGTTTAGAAATTGTTGTATTATTTTTTTTTGTTCGTTTTTATGTCACACTACTTTCTTTTATTCTAACTTGAAGCTCGAAATTTTAACTTGCATGCACGTGAAGTACTTATATTAGCCATAGATAAGTAAAGATATCTCACCGCCTTGTAATTGACGAAGTCAAAAAAAAATCAAACAGCTTACGGGTTTCATGCATGTACACGAAATTACGCACACACTCACGTAAAACAGTTTACGGTTTTTCCCATAACGTTTCCGACCGTC
This sequence comes from Epargyreus clarus clarus, assembly GCA_014595695.2. Lineage (NCBI taxonomy): Eukaryota > Metazoa > Arthropoda > Insecta > Lepidoptera > Hesperiidae > Epargyreus > Epargyreus clarus. The sequence continues at coordinate 1,537,259 of JACTTY020000060.1, read as the reverse complement.
GTGGTGTAATTAACGCGGAAAAATGCCGACATGTGCAGTTAAATGGTGCAAACACAGCACGGAATCTAAGAAAAAGCGCGGAGAAGTATCATTTCATTCGTAAGTGGTCTAAAAACTACATATTTTTAATATTTCACAAACACGAAAATAGATAACATTGACAGTACTAAGTGTTGCCAGTACCTCATTGTGAATTACTTTACATGTGGTTAATAATATCGTGTAGGCTGGGCATTAAATTATTTAATATAATTATTGGGCTTGGAATGTAATATGATTAATATGTTATTTTTGGCAAGTGGGTGCGTGCTGCTTTTGTTGTGTTATAGTTTATTTTCTTTTTTTTTAATTTTTGCTAGCCGCGCTGGGACTCGCGGTAAACAGGATGGCCGAACTGTTAGCGTCATAATATAAAGTTGTATTTATAGAGCTAGGTGATCTATGGATTTATACCATATAATAACAATTAATAAACAAATATACTAATTTAGGGCATAGGATATAGTAGTAATTTATTCTAATAAATTTAATAGTCGTTTTATGATAATTTTATAAAATGGATGCATATCTATTGTATCTTCGTTAGTTTAACTTATTAAAAACTATAATCACAAGTACTTTGAATGGCGCGACATTCAAATTTGGAACAGGCTTGGAATACTACGCAATTACGCATGATAGAAAAATAATGGTTGATAAATTAATATTGTGGAAAATAGACAAATAAATAGAGGAAATATTATTGATACATGTGACAATTATGATAAATAAATGATTTCTTAATGTATTTTGTTTGAACTTTTGTCCGTCGATAAAAACAATGTATATTATATTTAATCGTTAATAAAAGTCAGTTACTTTTTAAAATAAACCAATCCAAATTAAAATGACCACAATAAGTACCTACTTACAGCTAATATATCAACGCCCGTATACGTAATTTTAAGGAAATATAATAGGCACCATGTAGGTTGGTACGTTGATATTTATATTTACCTATACATTTTGGGTTTTTAACGAACCAGTCTATTTTTGGCTACATTTAATTAAAACAGCGTTATTGCTTGGTTACGTGCTACCCCTGAAAGGTTTCCTATTTGACATACATTCGACGCCTGTGGGTTTCATTATAAATATTGGGTTATTTTGTTACGAAGCCAAAACTTATACTGACATCCTTTTACTTAGATCCTTAAGTAGAAGTGACAACCGTGCAGTTCAGCACATGTTAAGGAGACACTGCTGTTTATGGATATTAAATTTTGTAACTAACTCTATTTATCAGAGATTCATCCCTACGATTAGAACGACAGATCCCAGCAAGGCAACCCAAATCTCATACCATTTAATATTTTTCCAATTTATAAGTGTAACAGAAAATATTTTATTTCTTTTTTTAACGGTGAAGTAAAATATCATGACAAAACATGCCGGAGAGTTCTTCGCTATGCTTCAAAAATGGTTACAATACATTATGGATGAAAATTAAGAATATATTTGCATACTGATGAAACCATATCTCTAAATACAAGAGCAAACATTCATAGTAACTATCGCTAACATTTGTAAAATCAATACAAGTGCCGGCTTAGGCCGTCTGTCCACCGCCACCGACACCGAACCTATATCGAGAACGAGATGACGGCGCCGAAGTAACGATACATACATTTACTATACCCACGTGTCCACCGCACGTCCGTCACCCGAGCACCGTCATACCTGCCGCCGAGATTTCGAGTAGATCGGCGTGATCACTAGATCGACACCGAGATTTTGACGGGCCGATGTGCCGGCAATATAAAACACGTTTGAACTTGTCCATACACTGCCGTCACACACGTGACATCGGTTGCGGTGGACAAACAATCAAACAAGACAATCGCCGTCACGTCATATTAAAATCGGCCCAAAATAATCTCATTCTCAGTATCGGTTGGTGACGGTGGCGGTGGATAAACGGTCTTAGTGTTCCGATGACTAATTTCCACTGTCTGCGCGACTATTTGATAAAATCGTTACGTATTTATCTACACGCAATATTGGATGATGTATGGTTGTTTTTATGATAAATTTCAGTTAAGGGAATAGTTCGTCATGATTGTGAAATTATGTCTCACGATGACTACTTTGGATATTTTTTTTTAGAATATCATTCTTAGAATAATTACTATTAACACCGGATAACGTTCTGGCCGTTTCTTCATTGGTACCCACAGAAGAGGAAAGCCGGGTGGAATCGAGCATATGTTAATTTTATATGTAAATATTTAGTAGGATTCAATTGTGATAGAGTGTTCTTTAAACATAGCCTGCTGAATTACACGTGAAGCGACTGTTTGTCCTCAGATGTGGAAACACCTCTGTGATTCCAGCGTAATCCTAGTTCTTTATGGTGACGATTTTCATTGAATTGGTAGAAAAAAATCTTTGGAATCAATTTTTATTTGTACAATGTGCATACACCAAGGTAATAATTAATTCCTATTAACAAGAACCAAGAACAAGAAGAAGAAGAAGGTGGTAGAACCCTTTGTGGTTCGACTCCGGCGGCACCACCGCCACACCTATTTCTGCCTAACAGTGTTAAGCGCTGCTGTGTTCCGTTTTGAAGGGTGTGGTAAGGGTGACATACTTTTCCGAGGCGTTCCAGCTTAGTCCTCAGGGGAAGCGGCGCATCTGTGGCCGACCTCAGATAAGAATATTTAATCCCATCTGGGGTTGATTACAGATGTCCATGGGCAGCAGTAGCCACTTATCATCAGGTGGACTGCATGCTCGTCTGCTTCTCCGATATTGTACATAAAAAAAAAACATTTAAGACGATATTTAATAGAGTATCGATAATAGTTATTTTCATCGTTTACGTTCGTTAAAGGATAATTGTGACGAAATTTTAATTTCGATTAATATTATATATTAAATGAACGTTTGCACGAATCCATCCGGTTTTCCTCCTTTTATCGGTGCCGGAGCCGTGCTGTTGCCGTGCCGTGCCCATACTATTGTCGTGTCGTCCAATAAAGAAGCGTCCGTAGGCGCAGTGCAACTAGAACCTACTTAGAACTTTAAACATACTTTCTAAGAACATTATGATGATTGGTAACCTCTACTACACATTTATTTTTAACGCCAAAGGAAAATATTATAAGGAAATTCATAATATTTTCCTTCACTCTGACAAACAGTTTCTAATAGCAACACAGTTATTTTGAAAACCAGACGTTTGAATCTACAGCTTAGTAGCTTGAGAAGCCGAAATTTAAACGGCTAGGCTATCTCTGCCTCAGCTGAGTTAAACTTTGTTTTGTCAGTAAAAAGAGTCAATCAGTTAAAGAAGATAGATATATCAACTTCAGAAGATTTTAACACTGAAATTAATTCATGGTACCTACGAGTACCTATTTTTAAAATATTTCGAGGTGGTTATATAATATACTTTGACGACCCTTTTGGTGAAGTCAAGATGTTACCAATCATCATATTTAGCAAATACTTTATTTCGACATACGAGTAATATAATTATTTATATTACTCGTATGTCGAAACTCGTATAATACGAGCATGCAATCCACGTTATAGAAAGTAGCTACTACCGTCCATGGACATAAGGGACTGATAAGATTAGATTTTCAAAGATGACGCTAACTCAGAGGTAGTTCTAAGCTGGAATGCCTCAGAGAAGTATGTACCACATGCTTCAAACCAGAACACAGCAGCACTTAATACTGCTATTATTAGACAGAAAAAGGTGTGGCGGTGGAGCGGGCCAGAGTCCAACTACAGTGGGTTCTACCACCTTAAAATAAATGTAAGAGTCACAAAAGAAGAATAATGCAAGCCAATAATAAATAAATCTTACATTTTATTACAGCATACTTCGCACAAACCTTGCAAAATTGTTTGAAACAAATAAAGATTGGCCTGATTATGCATTCAAGCTCGAGCTATTTAAAAAAATACATATTTAAAATTCTTTACTATTTCAGATTGGTAAACTAGAACACAGTCTAGAAAGACTGCCCCAAATTATGAGACAAAAATATAAATTATTTTCTCTAAATGAATGTACTAAAGATGGTACACCTTTTTTTTTTTTTTTTTTTCTTTTCGAGGGGGAAACCTTCAAAAGGTACCCGGTACCGTGGGAGCGACACGGGGTTATGTGGGACTTTTACCGCACTAAAACCCCCCCCGGTGGTCGTCCTCGGCGCTGCGTAGAGGACTCCGGGATCTCCAAAGGAACGCAACCGGAGTCCTCTCAGCGCACTGCCCCGTCGGGCTCCGCCCAGGTGACTTTGTGTCACCACACCGTCTGGTGTATACGACGGAATGCGACCACACATACCGTCGTCCTTCCCGGGGTCGCTAGCCGGGCGGTTCGAGCTCCCACTCTTGCCGCCCGTAACCCCGAAAGCCCCTTTTAGTCGCCTCTTACGACAGGCAGGGGATACCGTAGCCCTATTCTGGTCCCGGAACTACAGGGACAAAGATGGTACACCTGATGGAAATATAACCCTTATAATTATGTAGCTGATAAAATCACTACTTAAGTAGGTACTAGACTTAGTCTGATAGGTTTGTCGTTAAAAGCAAATGACCAATCTAAAGGAGAACCGTCTATTTCAAGAGGTAGTCTGATCACTCATAATTTATCACAAGTAGGGATAACCTTATCTAAGAATTTCCATTGATATCGCTTTTTGTATGACACGGGCCAGAAAGAGAAGATAATGGGCACGGAGAGACAGCGGACCCTTTTACCTACTTTTATAAGGAGAATCGATATCAAAAATATAGAGAGGCATCAAGCCGTAGGCGCATTTCAGTATGCTTTACCTGTAGCTTTGTAGAGTCATGAGCGTGCTTGGCAAGATTAGAATTTATGTACCCCCGACAACAAATTGTAATGCGCCCCCTGAGATGTTTTTAAAAGGAAATTATTCTAAATAATCAAGTTTTTAAATCTTTTTATCACCGAATTTTCAAAGTATAATGCTGAAGCCTGACGCTTTCAGAATTCATTATTTTTAATTTGAGTAATTTAAACAATTTTTAAATAGCAAGGACCGAGCCTCTCGTCGCTTCTACGTGGCTTGCTGGACAATGCTAGTATCTATATTTGATTCAGATAAACAAATCATATATCAAATCATGACAAATTGCAATTCGTAAAATTATATGGCTAGAAATATAAAGATTTCGATCATATATCAAATTATTACTTCTGTCCGTGAATGATTTTGAATTAGCTTTTGAATTTAGTTAATGTAATCGTATACATAACATAAGTTACATTTTACATCGGAGTTTGACACAAGTGATAAAAAAAAAACATTCCTTATTCAAGAATTTATATTTTCAAAATGAATAGATATTTTTATTCAACCCTTATTGTATATTGTAATGCCACCCATTACAATAAAGGTGCAACTAAATTTCAGATACCAAATATTTGTATTGGAATTCTTTGCCAATCATCACTTACCGTTATAGAGAATCTGGTAAAGTAGATAACAAGTACAAATGAGCCACGGTCATGACTAAATTGATAATAATAAATTTTTACAATATATAATACGTACACAATTTTAGCTTACGTTTTAGTTCGCCAAAATTTTCAAATTGCCAAAGGATTATCTTTTCGGCCAAAGATCGATTCGTTTATCGATCTACAATAACATCACTGCCTCAGTACTTTCCTTAACAAACATATAGCTACACCCATGATGTGTTCTGGTTTTAAGAGTGTGGTAAGGGAAACATGCTTTTCTGAAGCGTTCTAGTTTAGTCTTCAACGGTAGCGGCGCATCTGTGGCCGACTTCACAAAGGAATATCTATCTGAGGTTCTATGGACGGCATTAGCCACTTACCATCAGGTCGACTGCATGCTCATTTGATTCTCCTATATTATAAAAAAAAACATGATTTTCATTATTAATCTCCTAGATTCATTATCAGATAACTGCGATGTTAGCGAATTATTGTCTTTGGAATTACCTACTTACGTTTGCAAAGTTTCATATCGATACGATACAAGTTTATTAATTGTTTCTTCTTTCTTCTTTCATTCATTCTAACTTATTAAATTTATTAATTTTAAACAAGTGAAGACAATAAAACACGTTAACGAGGATGTACCGATTCAGTCTTGACAATTAATTGAACACCAATAAAACAAATTGTTGACTACAAAATAACTATAAAATAATGCAAATTGTTTTTTTTTTTGTGAATGTGCACTTTTTCGTTTACAGAGGTATTCTTTATATTAGTTGCTAATTACGTGGAAATATGTATTATAAAGTTTAAAGTTACTATAAAAACTACTTCCAAATAGTTCACCAGTAACATATATGTTTTTATCCCTTTATCCGTTTTTATAACTTTATAATACACTGTGTACTTACTATTAAGTAACATCGTATTGTAACACGTGGCGGTTTATCATCATATAAACTTTAGTTTCTAAATTGTATGAGGACGACTTACACCAACACTTTAGTGGAATGATGAATGAATCAAATGAATTCAGAACACGTGCGTGTAAAACACATCGAACAATTAATATTTAAATACCTCAAAATCATTATCGCATTCCATAACGAACTCTTCGTATCCACGGCTGTAACTGCTAGACAAATAACGCATAACAGAGTATGTGACGCGGGGGTTAGGACGCGGTACCTGCGCACGCGCAAGTAAGGTCCAGGCGACTCGTACGCAGCCACGCACGCGCACGGTGTACTGAGCCATTCCTTCAGCCTATCGTTTATAAATATACAATTCCCAAGTGCCAAGAGCAGCCGGGAATGATGCTACTTATATTTAGAGCATTCATAACTACGTTGTGACAATGTCTCGCTACGAATGGTATGGGAATCGCGTAATTACTTTGTACCTAGTACCTATATTATTATTGTCTGGCACTTGATAGTTGTTTGTAATAAATAACACCTCTTCCTTATTTCCACTGCTGACGTAATAGCAAATTGTTATAGCCCACACATCAAGTTTCATAAATGATAGGAAAAGTTGTAAAATTAAATTAACATAGCTAGAATCATAATACAATATATTAAAAACAAGAGATTATAAAAGCATTTTCATTAAAAATATACTTAATATAATCTCTTGCATGATTTAAAACTTCGCCTATTTATTTAAAGTAAACAAGTGTCCAAACATCATCATAATACATTGCATTATTTTCTTTTAATTTCAACCTGAATAGGTACCTACAGTTAACAAAATTAAGTTTCTAGACTACTACCTACTACTACTAACAAACACTAAATTCTGTTATATACATACAGCAATATTACATAATCCTCCAACAATAACGTTAAGTTTGATCATTATTGTTTTAATTCGAAATTGTACAATTTTATTCTTGAAAATAATATTGATTTATGTTTGGACTTCTTATTATTGTACAAATATAATAATATACTTTATATCACGGCGTGCGTAAATGGACGTTTTACGCACGCTTCGCGTGCGCAAAACCCCCATTTCCGACCCCGTAATATAAAATTTTATACAACACGCGGACGAAAAATGTTTTTCTGACTCGTGTGATTGCAGTCCTCGCCTGCGGCTCGGCCTGCAAACTCACACTTGTCCGAAAAAAATTTTTCGTCCTCGTATTGTAATGTACTATTACTGTTTAGTTATAGAAAGTAGTTTTACGAATAAAGCTTTTAATGAAGTATTATATAAGTATATATATGTAGTACGTACATATTGTGAGTGTGGAAGACTGCGTTTTGAATGTAGAGACATCTTTATGTAGGATTTCTTTGATTATCTCGTAGAATTAACCTATGTGTAGATTAAGACACGGTCACCACAAATATACGCACAATAATAACATAGGAATGAGTAGGCTCAGTGTTTTCATTCATTTCTGAACTATATTTTGGATAAGATTCAACTCATTCGTTCAGGATTTGCGACGTCTAGAGAGTCGTATTAATATAGTAATAGGTATAAATAGCTACATCATTTTCCTGTATTTAAAAAAAATAGGAAAATGTGATGAATTATTACATACCTACACATAATAATGATAATAAGTTTAATGAAGCCGAGGTATAATTTTATTTGCCGTATAACATCAGTATGTTATTTTAGCAGAGGAAAAAAGAAAAAATAACGTTTTGTGGTATCATCAGTAATGACGTACACTACGCCTGTAAACATTATTACTAATAGGGATGGGTACAAATTGTTTCATGGTAGGTACAACTGTTGATGGTTTGAATGTGTCGAACGACACGACACGACGCTGTCAATAAATGCGCTTACCGAGGAACAACATTAAATTTAACAATGATAATCATAGATTACTAAAGATACTTCGCCGCCTTGAAATTGAATGAGGCCACAAACGGCTTATTAGTAAGTTCTTTTTTTGAAGTCTTGACAAATAAAAACATTTTTAGAGAAAAATTACGAATAAATAAATTAAATAACTAATACTGCGTAATTTACATAATAAATATAAATTATTTCAAATATTTTAGGGACATTTTAGGACGGAGACGTGGCAAAACTTTTTCACGCAACTATTTCTATTCTCAAAACTGGGTACATTTTCTTGTTAGGAGTGAGTAATCTTTACTAATCTATGATGATAATTTCATATTATTCCATCACGCCGTCTTATAAAATTTACGTACACGGGAAGATTATTCCTTAACACTAAATCAGATACAATTTGAATGTCTGACGGCGTGGTCACGGGTCGGAGTTCGAAGTTCCTCAGTACCGTTGAAACTGCTGACTTCATTTCCATCATTGCAAACTTTTGGCCTAGAACACAGAATTATCTTTTTTTGTATCTAATCCTTTATTTTAAAATAAGATTTAAGTCGCAAATGATAATTGCTACCCATGGGCACCTGTATACAACAGGTTCTACCTGAGGCCGATCACATATATTGCCAGAACTGAATACCAAAAAAAAAACGTTCGTAGCTCGCTTAGTAGGTCCGCTCTACGACCCCACTCAGGAGCAAAGTGGGGGCCATGCCCCTGGCCTTCCCCAGCTTTGGAAAAACGTGCCACAATAGTGGAAAATAAAAAGGATTACAGCCAAAAGCGAACAATCATATTAATTCGAAACTTAAAATTCACCATTAACATTTTTGGTGTTCACATTTTTCCTTCCTTATCCTGCCCATTTTTATACTTTAATTATTATAGTTTTAATAATACTGTATCATTATTTCCTTATTTAGTTATTAACATTACCTATACAATTCCTGGGCCCAGCACTGAAGGGTATGTACGCAAAATTGTGACGCCCAATAACATTTTCTGGTAAAAATCGATCCGGATCAAACTTTAAGGGATCTTCAAATAAATCTGCTCTTCGGTGTAAATCATAAATGTGAATGTGACAAAAGGTCCCCTCGGGAATCGTGTAGCTGCCTGAAATAATGTACAATAAATATAATATTACAGTAGTGTTAAGCGCTGCTGTGCTCTGGTTTGAAGGGTTGAAGGGTTTGGAGACATTGTTTACCGAGGCGTTCCAACTTACTCTTCAGGGGTAGCGGCAAGTGTAGCCGACCTCATATAGGAATATCTAGTACTATCTGGGATTGATTACAGATGTCCAAGGGCAGTAGCCACTTACCATCAGGTGAACTCATGAGCCTGCTACTCCTATATTATAAAAAGATAATAATAATATCCTTATATTCTTCGTTCATTAATTTAAAATTATATTATATGTACCTACTTATATTATATGTGAACAGCTAATTTGAATAAACAATGACTTTGAGGTTAATAAAGTTATGGTGTAAAATATTTTTACAAAACAGTGGTTTTATGTCATACTTATAAATAGCAAATGAGCATAAATTTTAATGTTAAATGAGTGACATTGTATAATAATAAATATTCAAATGAATAAATGTTCAAATGAACAAATGAGCAAATAAATAAATGATCGTAAGTGACAATGGCCAAGAGATCAAAATAGACCCAGCGTCCAACCTGAATTCGCTTCATGCTATCAACTCTTGATGGTGCTCTGATCTACGCCTCCTGATCTTATCAAAGTAATTTCGCTCTATACTTTATTATTCCTTTAATTATCAGCCTTACCGAGATAGATTCTTTAAGTTTTTTATATAGAGTATGTATGTAGAGTTCATTTATAAGAGTATATTATTATGTTTTATCGAGTTTATGAAGCAAATGGTAGTAGATATAAGGTGATGGAACCGTTTATACCTGAAAATACCACTGTCCCATTTTAGCTTATAAAACAGTATTAAACGTTACTGTGTTTTGATCCCAAATGTGTTTGCTACCCAAAGGTCTAATCTGGTACACCATCGTACATTCGTACGTAAATATGTTTACTTTGCCACACCCATCAAATTTTACCGGTACCGTACCTTTACGTTTGCTTATTTGAGGTATGTAAAATAGATCGATATAGAAACAATTGCTGGGCACAGATCCCAGTATTACGAGAAAGGAGTCTCAATTCACCACACTGGTCAAGAGTTTGCAGACTTCGGACATATTTTAAAATAAATTGAACACCTTTTATATTTTAGTCACGCAATTTGAACTCATTCTGCAATTTGCATTGTTCGCAACCGACGTACAAAGTTAAGCAAAGTCAGATTTAATCAGGAGACGGATGGGTGAACGCGAATTTTAATATGCGCTTAGGGCATTTTTTTATTATATTAAAGATCATGGAGTCATATGATAGCAAATGCTTACAGAGGAACTCCGACGAACCACAAAGAGCTCTACGACCTTCCCAAAACAGAAAGTCAAAACAGAAGTTGGATGCACTTAATTGGGTAGTTTCACATAATCGACGGCTAATAAAGGTTACGGGTGGATAAAGTCGCAATCCTTCCTTGATACATCTCTCCAAGTAGTGCATTTTGTTGAGGTCGTTGTCATTCAAAATAGAAGTTGGATACGTACTTAATTGGGTAGTTTCACATAATCGACGACTGATAAAGGTTACAGGTGGGTAAAGTCGTAATCCTTCCTTGATACACCTCTCCAAGTAGTGCATTTTGTTGAGGTCGTCCATAGTGGCCTCGCGTTTCGTGTCACCAAATATCTGTCGCAGTTCCGCAACCACTTTAACCTGCACCGCAAATAGTATCATGTTCATTTTAAGGACATTCACTTCACTTCACTGTATCAAGTACAATTACATTGTTAACCTTTGTTTTAAATATAACTTCCACAAATATGTTATATTATATTTTTAATGAATTATTCATATTTTTTAAATGTTGATATACCTGTGACTTTGGATTATTTGCGAGAAGCATCAGGAGCATTTGTAGCCCTGAAGCAGTGGTGTCATGTCCCTTTAATGATAAGAACAAAATATAAGTATAGTTCGCGCCAAACTGCTAGTCCGCTCTGAAGTTGTTGCGAGCAGATGTAGTCATACAATTTGCTATGGCGACGCTATTCATTTCTATATTCAGAGCGGACTAGCAGTTTTACGCGGATTATAACTTGATAATATTAATAAACTTGATTGGTAACTACTACAGTAATAATAAAAAATAGTGAACGAAGCTAATATTACTTTTTAGTTGCTAAATCTTTGAATTTTAATTGAAATGCTTTAAATTAGGAAGTCTATTTTATTCCACCCTTCAATAAAAACATAGGAAAGCACCATCCAACTGTGAGATGTCATGTCATGCCACCTTATAACATTTATATTGAAGTCAGCGTCGTAGCTAGGTGTGCTACCTACAGACGGCGCATTTTGCCGACCTACAGGCTGCGGGTTGGAGTTACATACCTCAAACATAAATGTGTCAACTTCCTCTTGTATCCCCACATCATCGATTAACCCATCTCTCTCAGCCGTTATCAACAAGTCTAACATCGCCGGTCTCTTCTTTTTATTATTTATGTAAATATCATTATTGCCATGAACTTCTTCCTGGGTCAATATCTCACCATTATTAACGATAGCCTTCCTGCTTTTGATAACATTTTTTGTGAAATTATGAATCTCTGACAAAAACTTCAGCTGTTGTTTCCCCAATGACGTAAGTTTGAAAATAAATTCAGGGTGAAGGTATACTCTCACGAATCTTTCTACCAATATCTTTCCCAAATTGTGAATAGCTTTCTTATACGCGAATCCTGACGCTGACGTTTCGTCGTCTAATCTAGTTCCCATTGCAGTTTCTGTAACAATAAATTGAATTAAAAAACTGTACTTTATAGTCTTGTCCAGTACTTGTGGTTTTAACTGCGATCTATTAGTATATTAGTAATAAAAATAAAGTTATCCTACTATAACTAAACGTTGGTATGGAGTATAATGGAATCTCGGGGATACTGCATCAATTAAAATCCTCACTCATAACGTACAGAACTTACCGCAAATAGAATTAAGTGTGTATTCAGACATAAGAGCAGTCACATTGGTTGACTCTCCAGTCGTATTATTTAGAACTTCGATTAAGCGTTCGCTATTTTCAGAGAGTATACTGAAATATTGCCGTAAAACATTGAAATGGAAGGCGGACGTGAGAATCTTCCTCCGCTGTTGCCATTTTTGACCTGGGTTAGAAATAAATTAATTAAAATCAAGTTAATATTAAATTCACAAGCTAAATTAAAAAATCAAGTATCAAACCCCTAAAAACGTTACTAATAACGTTAACGTATCACATAAACTAAAACACACTATTATAGGTTAGAAGAAATTTCAAAGAAGCTTCTTCTTAGTCGATTCCTCATGGCTGAGGGTCGTGACCATCAAGAAAAAAAATCAAACCATTTAATGTAATTTAGATAGTATAGTTTAATTTAATTTAATATAATCTGATTTGATTTAATTTAATTCAATTTGCATGCTAATGGAAGGCTGAATAAGAGACTATTAATATTGTATATAACATCTTTTCTCACTCTTCAAAGCAAATAAATTATCTCTATCTTTATCTTTAAGAGCAGCCTTGTCTACGATGGTCTTCCATTTAGTGCGATTCCGTGCAATTTCTATGGAATGGTAAACTGTGGTGTTGTTGGTTTTCTTGATAACATCTGTCCAACGGGTTGGTGATCTCCCTCTGCTACGCTTTCCAGCCACTTGACCAACGACTATCAACTTCTCAAGCAAAGAAACAAGCAAAGAAGAAACCATTCAAAAAAGGCTACTACATCGTACCTTTAAGGTTTTTAACACGGAACAACAAATACTAGTTTTACTTGTTCGTTTTACGTTTCGTTCGTACTGGATTTTCTTAACGTATAATTGCCACTTAAACGCAAAAAACAAAACGCAAAAAAGTATCAATATCTAAGAGTTGATATTTTTTGGGATTCCGTAACCAAAAGGTAAAAACGGACACTTGATTTTTTTACAAAGTAGGTATAAGAGAGTGGCCATTATGTAATGCCGATACTAATTTATATTATTTTGGTGTTTTCTGTGATTCTTTTTAGTCCGAACGCAACAACCTCATATGGTAACATGCATCAAGGCACTGAGGTAGTAGAAGGAATGCGGCATTCTTACTTTACATTCGAAAAATATTTGTGGCCTGCTGGCGCTGTCGGGTAAAAAATATTCGCAATCTTTCGTAAAAACACAGAATAGGTATTACATGTTGAATTTTTTCCTTTAAAAATAAACACTTACCGCTAGAGATGTGCCGAGTTAGGTCAACTCGAGTCAGTACTCGAGTACTTACATAAACTCGCATACTCGAGTACCAATAGTGATACTCGAGTACCAGTGATACTCGAATACTGACGATACTCGTACACTACAACTACTACTCGTACAAGTAAAAACTTGTTTAATTTTGTGTAGTGAGGGGCGTTTTTTTTTTTTTTTTTTGCTCTGTCGTGCTATTGGACTGTATGTTGCAAAGTACTCGAGTACTTTGTGAATACTTTGGACTCGAGTACTGACTCGATTCTTTTTTATATGAGTACTAAAGTACTCGAATACCAAAAATGGCCGACTCGGCACATCATTACTTACCGCTACTAAGGAGTAACCCATCACCAAGCCAAGGACGCAGAAACTTATAAATATCGCTCTTCTCGTGATGTTTCATACTGGAAATGACTATCTGTAAATACAATATCTATATTGTCTCTATTCTTTGACCTTAACCTTTATACATGGATAAAGTGTGCAAACCTCAATATCTTCCGGATTATAAATATTGACTGCCGCATGGGGATACGCATAAAATTTGTACATTCCATTAAATGTCGCAGCCCATTCACGTCCTAAACGAAACAGCTTAACTGTAAAAAAATGAGAAAAAAGACAATAGATATTTTGTGGAAAATAATTAATATTGGCAAATAAATAGTTTCATTTATAAAAAATAATACTTGGTTAGAGTGTGACATCAAAAATGGTTTGGCGAGATTTTTGTGTTGTGGTGTGAACCATTGTTCTGGTGTGAAGGATGTGATACGGGACATAATATATAACTTAACTATATTATAGTTATCCAAGTCGTTTTAACTTAGTTCTCAGGGATAGCAAAGCATCTATGGCTAAGCTCAGGTAGGATTCAAATCTCTCCTGGGGATGTTACAGATGTGGACACCTACCATCAGGTGAACATGCACGTTTGCGTCTTCTATATTAAACAATATAACTTACCTGGTGAAGTAATAATATGCAGCGCGTTCCCTATCAAAAAATGGTCCTTGGGTCCTGGAACTTTTCGAATTAACCTGGCCTTTTCATTGTTATTAATCAAGTTATGCACTAAACACAATATCAACACAAGACCGAGTATAATATACAGCAACATTATGATGACGAAACACACGTTATGTCAGTTCGGTCAATAGCGTATGAATAATCTTGTGCCTAAAAGATAAGACCAGTTCCGTGAAACTAGTACAAAGTTATAAGTAGTTAAAAATAGATCTTTTATATGGAACTAATTCATAAACGGTTTACCAAATATAAGAGATCGTGAGTTCGTCAGTAATATAGTTAATATAGTTCGTCGTAATATATGTGTGTCAGGTAAATTATATAAGCAATTTGTGCTTTAAATCATTAAGTGTATTAACGATAATCCCACCTGTATGTCCAAATAGAAAACAACAACACAAAAAATCTTTAGTATTTTTTTTTATTAATTCGATTGTGCACTAACGGGGTTTTAGTTTTAAATTTACTTTACTATATCTCTAAAGCAATCCCATTCTATTAGACCCTCGATGGGTGTACCATTAGCTATTGAAGAGTTCCGCTATCTATCTGGGCTTCATCATCAGACCCTCATTACCAAGTTCAACCTATTGAAGTGCTCAAAACGAATCACACAAACCTATATTCGAGAAGTTATTAATAACCACTGAACAATACATAAGATTTAAGATATCGCCTTACTTTATTGTTATCCTACACAATTACACATATAATTATTATAGGTACAAGGTTTCATTTTGATTCGACAATTAAAGGTTAAATTATACCTTTCAAGATATTACATTGTTAGTTAGTGTTTTACACGTGTTTAATACAATGTATTGTTACAAGAGAAGCTAATATAAAGTAAAACACTTTTGACCTGTTTTTATAATCTTAAATAAGATTTTTATCATTATTATCCGTCTACGGCGAAGCAAAGAGGAGGATTATGATTTTGACCGCTATACCTATCTATCTATGATCAGGTGTACCCTTATAACTTCTAAACTTATTATCATAATTTGGCACATGAGGTATCATTGAAATTTACTTAATCGTTTGCTGGTTAAAGGTTGTGTTAAATTATAATTTATTGAATATAGCACCCTCAAATGGGCTCTAGGGGTGCTATGTTCAATAACGACCTGTTAAATCAAATGAACGGACGTAATACGCTTATTTCAAAAATATATTATCATTTGTTACTTCAAAATACTAAAAAAATGTTTAAAAAATCGACTACGTACGTAGTTGTAGTCGGGTTTTTAGCTCCATAATAATTGCTAATTTAAGGAATAAGAAAATTTCAGTTTGTATTTCAATTAAGTATTTAATTATAGCTAAAGTTCTTAAGTAGATACATAATGATTTTCGTTTCATATTCTATCTTTCCTTTGAACGAACTTAATATAAACAGGTCCTGAGTTTCTTAAAACCAAATCAGCTGCAAACTTTAAATCAGAAATCTTTGTTACAGGATGTAATTCAAAATTCCTCAATATTGCGCAAAGTGCTGATTTCATCTCCAACATGGCGAATCTTTGACCTGAAAAAATTGGTACCAATGTATGGATTGAAAATAGTTAAGAATACTACCTACGTTATGATAGTTAATGTATAATTATTACGCAAACTCCTTATATATTCAAAGCAATAAGTAGAATCAGTATCATAGTCAAGAATTAATCATAGAATTCGAAAATATTTTCTTTACCGACCTATACAGTTCCTGGGTCCCGCACTAAAGGGTATATAGGCGAAATTATGCCGATCCTTGCAGTTTTCTGGCAAGAAGCGATCCGGATCGAAGAGTAACGGATTTTCATACAGATCTGCGCGTCGATGAAGATCGTAAATATGAATATGACAAACAGTTCCCGCAGGTACGGTGTAATTGCCTGAAACATCGAAATTATTTAAAAAAACAATATTAATAGAACATTGTCATGTTTCAAGAGTGCGACGTTAAGGTGGACGTAATAAATATGTTAAAATCCCGAAGTACAGTAAATCTTAAGATTAACTGGAATTATTATTAATGATGAATCATGTTGTATAACAAATATAATGTATGTATGTAACTACGAATCATAAAGTTTAGGTCCGAATTATCGTGAATCGGGCTTATCCGCTTAGTTTTGTGTTTTCTTTTATGTTCCAACCTAAACTAACCAATCCTAAACAATTTCACGCAGGCTTGGTATTGGTGGATCCAAGACATGTAAAGTTAGTATGTACTTAAAATATAAATAAGCGATGAGAGATAATAGTAAGGCATGTATTTTATTACTCCACCCCATAACTGATTTACGTATATCATGTACAGAGACTGGGCACAAAAATCTCAACATGTCTATTATTCGACATGTAGATCATTATAAAATTACCAAAATATAGAATTATGCTTAAGGAAAGTGCAAATAGAAACTTCTAATCTTTATCTATACTTGTTTTATTACTTTATCCAAGTCTTTGAAAATATTATATATAATGGCTGGTTAATGTGATTAATTCGGTGTTATTTTTCAATTTGACCAAATTGATTTGGTTTATTTACACACTAGTTAAGTGTGTTCTACAAACTTTGTTATATATTGTTTAATACATCATCGTTTAGACATCAGACAGACTTACTTAATTGAACAGTTTCGCTGATGATGCGACTAATGAAGGGCACAGGAGGGTAGAGACGCATAGACTCCTTGATGCATCGCTCCAAGTACTGCATCTTGTTCAGGTCATCCATAGTGGTTGAACGCTTCGTCTCGCCGAATATCTCTCGTAAGTCTATCGCTATTTTTTCCTAAGAATATAATTTTAGCTTACATAGCTCAGTTAAACGACAAAGAAAAATGTCAGACTCATACTTAAGTCAATACAAAAACTGCTTCATTGTGCAAACAGATGTGACGACAGTACCTCCCCGGTCAAACCATCGCACCACCTTTCAAGCCCAAGTACCTAATGGTTGAAATGTTGAAGAAATATCGTTGAAAAATCTTTAAATATAATATTATTTCCATAAGAAAAAAAACTACTACTTATTACTTAGTTATGTAGTGAAGGTTAAATATGTGTTAAAGCGTGGTAGATGAACATAGTTACTAGAGAATAATAAAGACTGAAGATTCTGTATTGGACACATAATCTTGTACCTATACTTGTGTTCGGAGCTAAATGTTAATTTTCGTACCTTCTTTTAAACTTACCGAGGTTAGCATAATTAACAAAAACCTTAAAACTTACCTGAACATGAGGATTGTTTGCTATTGATAATAAAATATACGTAAGACTTGAAGATGTAGTATCATGACCCTGAAAATGAATAAAATTTAAAAAATAATCGAGTTTCTGCGAATCTTATTTGCACAATGTCTATTATAACAAAAATATATAATATTATATATTATTAAGTCCTTTTATAATAAAGAAGCAGCAAATCAGCCTCTGTCAGATATAAAGGTTAAGGTCTTAGAATAGAACTCTCCTAGCTGAGATAAAACACTGGTGCGTATACAAATGTCCTTGAAATTGGCTTCATATATACATATATGAGTATAGTTCAACTTTCAAACCATTTTCGGAAGAAAAAAAAAAGGTTTGGAGTTCCTCATGTGGTGCCGAAGCATATTTTGATATTAATATATGTGTGTCCGCTCTGAATATAGAAATGAATTGCGTTGCAAATTGTAGCACCTGCTCGCAACAACTTCAGAGCGGACTAGCAGTTTGGCGGGGACTATAACTAGTTACTAATATAAGCGTTACATTCCTTGCAATAACGTTAGCTTTATAGGAATAACTACTTTACATCTTTTATAACAATCCTGATCCACCCATTATTTTATAACCGAGCAATATCTGTATCGTCCTCTTGCCCTCACAACATATAATATATGCGCATACAAGTAATTAAATATAACCAAAACATATGTATCATTATGATGTTACTAAAAAGTAGAAATAATAAACTAACGTATAGCGTGATTTTAGTTGGCTAATTTTGTAAGTTGGTTGATCGACTTTCATCGCCAAAACCGAAATTATGAGAAATAGTGAAAAATGTTGATCATTAATTTAATTTAATATATTCTCTAACCGGAATCGAACGGATTCACTTTGAAAAAAATCAATATAACCCATATTCTACCATCGGGTAGTATCGCCTAAAAAGATCAAATTCGGGAAAGTAATGCTATTTGTAAAAATATTTACAACGATACACACCTATCACCAACAACACCCCTGCGTATAGGAAATCAATTAACATACACTGAGTCCAGAGACTAAAACTATATCTACTCGTATATAGGTCTTGCGTGAAGTTTATAAATAATCAAAATAGGCGATGCAAGTATTTTTGAGGTTATACTACTTTTGGTGGCGTTTGGAAAAAAATATATAGGTACGTATTGAATAGATAACTTCTCTTCCTTCGGAATAATGATAAATGTTGTTGGCTAGCAAATATTACAAATTACGTGTCGTAACGTTCAATATACACCAATCACTACTAATTGTAGTAATGTCTTATTTTGTAATTGTACCACTTACTACATGACCATTTTATTTATTTTTATTATTAAATACGACAAAAAGTATTACGTGCATACATGAGTATCGTTTTACTAAAGCATATCAACTAACCTCAAACATGAAAGTATCGACTTCCTCCTGTATTCCCATTTTGTCAATAGACCCTTCCTTTTCAGCAGCGATCAGTAAATCTAACATTGCGATTTTTTTCTTATTAATATTAAAATTAATATGTTGGGGATCATCTTCTAATTCATCACATTGTACTTCATTATTTTTAACAGCTTCTTTTCTGTCTTTTATAACTTTTGCAGTAAAACTGTGTATTGTTGACAAACTTTTTGAGTGTTGTTTCCCCGAAGGAGTTAAGTTAAATATGAAGTTTGGATAGAGATACAACCGTACAAGCCTATGTACTAATATTTTCCCAATAGCGTATATGGCTTCTTTATAACTCATCCCTGTATTTGTACCTTCTTTATTTAGTTTCGTACCCATTGCAGATTCTGAAAAGGTGTAACATTAATTTGGGAATTTTAAGACAACAAAAAGGCATTCACATGTGACTGCTTGCTAAAATAATATATTACTTTATGTAATAGGACTGATGTGTGACTGCGGGCACGGACCTTTCTAAGAAAGAGGGGCTTGCTACCGCCCTGGGAAAATGATAATTTCACTGATAGGTGCGCATCAATGTAATTTTCTGAGTGCAATCGTTTATAGAAAGGAATATAAGGAAAAATATATGTAAGGGAAAATGAAAATGTTTATATAAAATTATCAAAACTCAGCTTATTTCTCTGGAAGTGGACAAATATGAAAACAATGTTTTTCATGACATAATCGATGAGTTGTTACATTTTTATCTTGTTGCATTCGGACCCAGAAATGTATGGAATCGTTTCAGTCTCTTTTAATGTAATTGCTATGCTTTAATTACGGATTTACATACCGCATAACGAGTTAAGAGTGAACTCAGATATAAGCGGTACAATGTCATGGATTTCTTCATTTGTTTTTTCTAATGTTTGCACGAAGCGTTGGTTGTTTTCTTCGAGATTTATGAAGTATTGGCGTAATACGTTGAAGTGGAACGCTGATGTAAGGACCTTTCTGCGATTCTGCCATTTTGTACCTACATAAGATAAAAATAAATATAAAACTGAAATAATTCATATGATATACTCCAAGTTAAAAATAAATTCTTATTTAATCCATCGGTAGATATCTTTAAGCAAATAATTTATAAGTAATACTCCGGTATTTATTACTGAGTAATGTCTTCTATTATTCCTTTTATAACATAATAATAATAAAAATATAATGCTAATTAAAGTTAAACTAAAAGTAAGTAAAATTAAATAACAAATAATAAATATTTATTATATTATACTGTCTAAAGTGTAGTAATAGAGTACAGTAATACTGATTTTCATTATAAATTATGCATAACCATTGTCCACATATACACATTAGTACAGAATAATTAATACATAAATGTATCTAAACAAATATCGTAATTTTTAATCGCAAAATTTTGTAAGCAAAAACATATGGGGATAATGAAGAAAAACTGCATTTAATTCTATTCTGAGCAACGGACACGCAAAGGGCGTCCGCTCACTAGTAGGGGTCACAATACCATCATCAATTAATCAAAACCGGTAATGTCGGTACTAACCCCATTACATCATTTAATCAAAACCGGTATTTTCGATATTGACCCCAGACTAATCCCGGTATTCCGGTTTTTTCGATATTTCCGAGATTAAGATAAAGTAAGTAGTTTTTATTAAGTATTTTGCTACATATGTTAAGTTAGGTACAGAAGTTTATGATTTATTAACGACGTTTTGTGTTCCGAATTCATCTACAAATGAAACATATAAAAATATATGTGGATAACTGGAATTTCAACTTGGTCCTCAGGGGTACATGCGCATCTGTGGCCAACCTAAGGTATCTAATCGGGTATCTAATCTTATCTGGGATTGATTACGGATGTTCATGGGTAGCAGTATCCACTTTGTTTTTTTTTTTTTGTTTTCGAGGGGGAAACCTTCGAAAGGTACCCGGTGCCGTGGGAGCGACACAGAGTTATGTGGGATTCTTACCGCACTAAAACCCCCCCGGTGGCCGTCCTCGGCGCTGCGTAAAGGACTCCGGGATCTCCAGAGGAACGCAACCGGAGTCCTCTTAGCGCGTTGCCCCGTCGGGCTCCGTCCAGGTGAGCATGCCGCTCGCCGCACCGTCTGTTGTACACGACGGTATGCGACCACACATACCGCCGTCCTTCCCGGGGTTGCTGGCCGGGTGGTTTGAGCTCCCACTCTTGCCGCCCGCAACCCCGGAAGCCCCTTTTAGTCGCCTCTTACGACAGGCAGGGGATACCGTAGCTCTATTCTGGTCCCGGAACTACAGGGACAAGCAGTATCCACTTACCACTATGTTATAAAAAAAAAAAGGCCTGGTATTCGCCCCGGGCATCTATAGCTTGCAACGGGCAGTATGTATTGGTGGCACCTATTTAATTTTACGAAAAAATAAACATTTAATGATAAATTCTGTAATTACGACCCTTCTTTTTTTTTTTTTTTTATAATATTAGAGTAGCAGACGAGCATGCAGTCCACCTGATGGTAAGTGGATACCGCCGCCCATGGACATCTGTTATCAACCCCAGATAGGATTAGATATTCCTACCTGAGTTCGGCCGCAGATGCGCCGCCACCCCTGAGGTCTAAGCTGGAACGCCTCGGCAAAGTCTGTCTCCCTTACCACACCCTTCAAACCGGAACACAGCAGCGCTTAACACTGCTGTTATTAGGTAGAAATAGGTGTGGCGGTGGTGCCGCCGGAGTCGAACCACAAAGGGTTCTACCACCTTCAAAACACCTTCTGTAATTCTTATTCTGTGACGACCCGCGTGGCGGAGCGGTCATCATACCGGTCTGACGCGCAAAGGGTTCCGGGTTCGATCCCCGGCCAGACAATCTAACTAATGAATTTAGATTTATTTTTCCCGGTCTGGGTGTTTGTGTATTTGTCTATGTATGTGTCCATGGCACCCACGATACAGGGAATCCTAGTGTGGGGCTGTGAGTGTAGAAAGAAAAAAAAATCATCGATAAAAATGATCGAACACAAACACAATACAGCGCAAACGGTTCCGACTCCGAGAACCGGATGCCCTAAAGTGTGTAAGTGTAATGTTTGTATGAGTAAATCATTTTATGCACCACTTAATACAAAATTTACCTTTGCTAAGAAGTAGCCCATCTCGCAGCCATGGACGCAATAATGTGTAAACAATGCTTTTTTCATTATGCTTCATACTTGAAGTCACTATCTGAAAATGTTTGTATTAAAATTAAAAATAAGCAAATATACGAGTACCAGACATTTTCTACATTTTAATTGATGTATATTAAACTTTAAACACACGTTCGCACTTTCTAGATCTATTATTAGGTTGGTAACAAAGTTCCCACTGATTTTTTAAGCCTACATTCCGTTTAAAACATTAAAAATAATATGTTTTGTTTTACCAATTAAGATGTTCTAAATTTTGAGCTAATTATAGATAGATAGTTAAGGTATTTTATATCTGAGAGACAAAGTTTATTTACATAATATGTCAAAGGTTATAAAGGTATTTATTTTGATAAAAGTTAATTAACAAATACTATCAAAATAATTATCAAAAAAGTATCAAAATAATTGGTAATTTATGACTGACTATTTTAACTTCATTGCTACCTCGTTAAAGATAGATATGCTGTCGCGCACTTTTATTAGAACAATTTAAGACAAACACATCCATCCATCCATCCTCACAAACTTTCGCCTTTGTAATGTTAGTAAAATTAATGGCTTGTTATTTCTTTTTGAAAATAAACTTTAAAAACTTATAATAATGGCAAAACCTTACTTGCCAGCCTATTAGGACGCATGTTTCCCTCCTTTGAAGACCATTTTGGAATATTAGTAAGTCTCATCAGATACGTGTAGTCAGAAAAAGTCTGTTTGAAACTAATAGAGCCGATGTAGGTGGGTTCTCGCAAAAATACAACTAATAAGAATTATAAGGCCGTTAAAACAGAAGCCTTTTATAGAACAGAATAGAATAGAATAATTTATTTCCATAGAATAGGTACATAATCAGGTGTTACAAAATGTAGGTCCTCTTATTCTGCTATCAATACGGTAGCATGCAAATTAAAGATTATATTTCGGAAATTAAAAATTAAAATGTAACCATACATGAAATAAAACAAAACTCACCTCGATATCATCTGGCGTGTAAATATTAATTACTCCAAATGAAAACATATAAAATCTGTAAATACCGTTGTATTTCTGAGCCCAATACCGAAGTAATGAAAATAATTCAACTGTAAAAGTATATAAACAGATTGAAAATTATGTTGTAAGATTATACAGCAGAATTGCTAGAGACTAAAATACCTGGAGAGTAAATAAAATCTAACGTATTCCCAATTATAAAGCGAACCTGGTTACCAGGAATTCGTTTAAATATGGTCGCAGTTCCATTATAATTTAAAAAATATTCTAATACACACAATATAATAAGAATTGTAATTAAAATAAGAAACATGTTTGACACAACTGATCTCGTTGCGAGCGCGCTAGATAATATTACAAATGAGTGTCTGACTCTCGGTCATTGATACTTATTATAATGCAACTTCAACAAGAACATCCACAGTTAAATGCGTGCATATTTATTTTTATCGCGCTTTTTAGGGTTCCGTACCCAAAGGGTAAAAACGGAACCCTATTACTAAGACTTCGCTGTCTGTCCGTCTGTCCGTCTGTCCGTCTGTCACATGGCTCTACCGCTTAGGGTTCGTACACAAAACTGCGATGCGACGTCGCATCGCAAAAATCTGCGAGCGCCCTCGACGCATCGCAAGAACTTGCGAATTGATTCGCATCGCACAGTGGTTGTTGTTGTTGGTCACCCTGAGAGACGCTACGCCGCACGATATCGCATCGCAGCAATTCGCATCGCAATTTTCTGCGTTGCGAATTCGCATCGCGTCGCATCGCAGTTTTGTGTTCGAGCCCTTAAACCGTAATAGATAGACACATGAAATTTTGACAGAGGAGGCATAACGGTGGCAGCTATAACAACAAATACTAAAAATAAAATAAAGTTGAATATTAAAGGGGGTCTCCATACAACAAACCAGATTTTTTCGGCATTTTTCGATCTACTGTACTAGGAACACGGTTGAAATTTTTACAATACGTTTACTACTATAACTGGTATTATAATAAATACAAATAAGAACCATAAAACATATTTTAATATACTTATTTTAATTTTATTATACGTTGATAACGTATAATCGTCGTCCCAT
Source organism: Epargyreus clarus clarus (assembly GCA_014595695.2). Classification (NCBI taxonomy): domain Eukaryota; kingdom Metazoa; phylum Arthropoda; class Insecta; order Lepidoptera; family Hesperiidae; genus Epargyreus; species Epargyreus clarus. The sequence goes on along the minus strand of JACTTY020000060.1, from coordinate 1,512,631 downwards.
CGTCACCCCAACGCCATCTATTTGTGTGTTATATAACTAAGTATTGTTGAAAATTTACGTATCATTCATCATCACCCCAACGCCATCTATTGTTGTTTCATATGACTAAGTATTGTTGAAAATCATAAAATAAATAAAAATAATAGTAGTACGGTAGTACGGAAGCCTCCATGTGCGAGTTCGACTCCTACTTGTCGAATTATTTCTAAGTTGTCATGAGTATTTTTTTTATCTTGTTTACTTATAATTTCTATGTGACACGGCGAACTTTCTAACGCCTAAGAATTTAGTGTTATAATAAAATTGATTATCTTTGAAAATATTTTAAAAAAGGAGATAAATCAAGTAGCAGCAAAGCATTTGCTTTATTTGATATAACCAAATGATTTGCGTATTTTTATTAGTCTAAACTTGCTGCACACAGTTAGGTACATCTTTATTTTTTGTGAATTTTTCAAATGATAAATCTAAAAAAAGTACGAGAATGAATATCGGTATAGCTGTTTTTAAGTTATAAACACAAAAAATGGTTACCACTAGTGGGCGATAGAGTACCTACATGAAACTGTTTGATAATAGCTTCATCATACTTAATTGCTAATTTAAGGAATAAGAAAACATCAATTTGTATTTTAATTAAGTATTTAATTATAGACAAGTTCCTAAGTTACACACTGATTTTCGTATTATATTTTGTCTTTCTTTTGGACGAACTTTACATAAACAGGCCCTGTGTTTCTTAAAACCAAATCAGCTGCAAACTTTAAATCAGAAATCTTTGTTACGGGATGTAATTCAAAATTCTTCAATATTGCGCAAAGTGTTGATTTCTTCTCCAACATGGCGAATCTTTGACCTGAACAAAAAAAAAACAGTTATACGAAAAAGAATGAAGCTTAAGTTTTACTACAGCTGCAGCTGCGGTTTTATTATATTCGTCTTCTAAACAAAATACGTGTATAGTATGAAAATAGCGAGTATAATATACAGCAACATTATGATGACGAAACACACGTTATGTCAGTTCGGTCATTAGCGTATGAATAATCTTGTGACTAAAAGATAAGACTCATATGTTTCTCTGCAGTATTACACGAATTAAAAAAAATATGATTGCATGCTTAATTGTTTGCATTTACAAGGGTTTTTTATTGCAATGTAAATGACCGACAAGTAGCGGATAATAATATAATAGAGATCATAGTTCATCGTCATCATAGTTTGAATGGAAATTTCACATTTTACAAGACTGCGCAGAGAAAGGTTTTGTTTGTATGTATGTCTCATTGATTGACATGGTCCTACAGCCCAGATGGCTTGACGGATTTTAACACAAGAAGTTTCGTTCAATTCGTCTAAATTGTGGGAGTGACATAAACTCTTTATTAAAGAAGTCGTTTTCTTTTATTATAAGTAAGTATGTTAATGTCCTTATACGTTCAATAATATTTTATTTTTATGCCATGGTTTGGTCCCCTAAAGGACCAGCAATGGATACCATGGGAAGGAAGTACCTTTTTTTTTTTGGAGTTTACTCCTTAAGAAACGATTTGAGTTATAAGGCCCGGTACGGAAATTTTATGAGGAGTAAAATCAAGTGTAACACGAAAAGTTGAGGCGTTACGTAGAAAGAGACAAACATATATATCCACACTTTACGCGCAATACCAGAGAAGTCACTGAATAGAAATGTCATAATTTTATTTTTTTGTACTAGTGACGTGAAGGAATGCGTTGTATCGGTAAAATAGGTTCACAGACTACATATTAAAAGTATTTTTAGCCACAAATAAAACATAGATAATTTAAAATAAGCCAAATACGAAGGTGCTAAACTCGGACATGTATACATGTCCGTGGACGGTTACGGTACATTTCTTTTCGGACATGTATACATGTCGCTGGGCGGCAACGTATAATAATGATCCATTACAATCCCTCATTTTTATTACAATCATCATATCCTCTCAAAAAAAAAGTAGCGTTTTTAACCAAAATATGAATCAAGAGTGCTTTTATTAATTTAAAATACAGTAAGTTCAAATCCCATATGAAAGTAATTATTACAATAAAAATAATTAGCAATATATAAAACATTAAAACGTCATTAACTATTTTCTATTCGATATATATCATAATTATCGTTCGTAAGGAGTAAACTCCAATCGTGCGTCGTAGCTGACTCACACACACTTTTTTTTTTTGTTCACGAGGGGGAAACCTTCAAAAGGTACCCGGCGCCGTGGGAGCGACGCAGGGTTATGTGGGATTTTTACCGCACTAAAACCCCCCCGGTGGCGGTCCTCAGCGCTGCGTAGAGGGCTCCGGGATCTCCAAAGGAACGCAACCGGAGTCCTCTTAGCGCGTTGCCCCGTCGGGCTCTGCCCAGGTGAGCTTGACGCTCGCCACACCATCTGGTGTGTACGACGGTATGCGGCCACACATACCGCCGCCCTTCCCGGGGTCGCTTACCGAGCGGTTCGAGCTCCCACACTTACCGCCCGCAACCCCGGAAGCCCCCTTTTAGTCGCCTCTTACGACAGGCAGGGGATACCGTAGCCCTATTCTGGTCCCGAAACTACAGGGACAATGGAAAGGAAGTACCTAAAACTAGTATTTATAAACATTCAGTACATTAATTGGCGTGCTAATATTTGCCGCTCTTTATATCAAGTTCCGTGAAACTAGTACAAAGTTATAAGTAGTTAAAAATAGATCTTTTATATGGAACTAATTCATAAACGGTTTACCAAATATAAGAGATCGTGAGTTCGTCAGTAATATAGTTAATATAGTTCGTCGTAATATATGTGTGTCAGGTAAATTATATAAGCAATTTGTGCTTTAAATCATTAAGTGTATTAACGATAATCCCACCTGTGTGTCCAAATAGAAAACAACAACACAAAAAATCTTTAGTAATTTTTTTAACTTATTAATTCCATTGTGCACTAACGGGGTTTTAGTTTTAAATTTACTTTACTATATCTCTAAAGCAATCCCATTCTATTATACTCTTTAAAACTAAACACACGAGTCTAAACTCGATGGGTGTACCCTTAGCTATTGAAGAGTTCCGCTATCTATCCGGGCTTCATCATCAGACCCTCATTACCAAGTTCAACCTATTGAAGTGCTCAAAACGAATCACACAAACCTATATTCGAGAAGTTATTAATAACCACTGAACAATACATAAGATTTAAGATATCGCCTTACTTTATTGTTATCCTACACAATTACACATATAATTATTATAGGTACAAGGTTTCATTTTGATTCGACAATTAAAGGTTAAATTATACCTTTCAAGATATTACATTGTTAGTTAGTGTTTTACACGTGTTTAATACAATGTATTGTTACAAGAGAAGCTAATATAAATGTAAAACACTTTTGACCTGTTTTTATAATCTTAAATAAGATTTTTATTATTATTATCCGTCTACGGCGAAGCAAAGAGGAGGATTATTTTGACCGCTATACCTATCTACCTATGATCAGGTGTACCTTTATAACTTCTTAACTTATTATCATAATGGCACATGAGGTATCATTGAAATTTACTTAATCGTTTGCTGGTTAAAGGTTGTGTAAAATTATAATTTATTGAATATAGCACCCTCAAATGGGCTCTAGGGGTGCTATATTAAATAACGACCTGTTAAATCAAATGAACGGACGTAATACGCTTATTTCAAAAATATATTATCATTTGTTACTTCAAAATACTAAAAAATGTTTAAAAATCGACTACGTACGTAGTTGTAGTCGGGTTTTTAGCTCCATAATAATTGCTTATTTAAGGAATAAGAAAATTTCAGTTTGTATTTCAAATAAGTATTTAATTATAGCTAAAGTTCTTAAGTAGATACATAAGGATTTTCGTTTCATATTCTATCTTTCCTTTGAACGAACTTTATATAAACAGGTCCTGAGTTTCTTAAAACCAAATCAGCTGCAAACTTTAAATCAGAAATCTTTGTTACAGGATGTAATTCGAAATTCCTCAATATTGCGCAAAGTGCTGATTTCATCTCCAACATGGCGAATCTTTGACCTGAAAAAATTGGTACCAATGTATGGATTGAAAATAGTTAAGAATACTACCTACGTTATGATAGTTAATGTAATAATTATTACGCAAACTCCTTATATATTTTCAAGGCAATAAGTAGAATCAGTATCATAGTCAAGAATTAATCATAGAATTCGAAAATATTTTCTTTACCGACCTATACAGTTCCTGGGTCCCGCACTAAAGGGTATATAGGCGAAATTATGCCGATCCTTGCAGTTTTCTGGCAGGAAGCGATCCGGATCGAAGAGTAACGGATTTTCATACAGATCTGCGCGTCGATGAAGGTCGTAAATATGAATATGACAAACAGTTCCCGCAGGTACTGTGTAATTGCCTGAAACATCGAAATTATTTAAAACACCAATATTAATAGAACATTGTTATGTTTCAAGAGTGCGACGTTAAGGTGGACGTAATAAATATGTTAGAAGCTCAAAGTACGGTAAATCTTAAGATTAACTGGAATTATTATTAATGATGAATCATGTTGTATAACAAATATAATGTATGTATGTAACTACGAATCATAAAGTTTAGATCCGAATTATCGTGAATCGGACTTATCCGCTTAGATTTGTGTTTTCTTTTATGTTCCAACCTAAACTAACCAATCCTAAACAATTTCACGCAGGCTTGGTATTGGTGGGTCCAAGACATGTAAAGTTAGTATGTACTTAAAATATAAATAAGCGATCAGAGATAATAGTAAGGCATGTATTTTATTACTCCACCCCATAACTGATTTACGTATATCATGGACAGAGACTGGGCACAAAAATCTCAACATGTCTATTATTCGACATGTAGATCATTATAAAATTACCAAAAAACAGAATTATGCTTAAGGAAAGTGCAAATAGAAACTTCTAATCTTTATCTATACTTGTTTTATTACTTTATCCAAGTCTTTGAAAATATTATATATAATGGCTGGTTAATGTGATTAATTCGGTGTTATTTTTCAATTTGACCAAATTGATTTGGTATATTTACACACTAATTAAGTGTGTTCTACAAACTTTGTTATATATTGTTTAATACATCATCGTTTAGACATCAGACAGACTTACTTAATTGAACAGTTTCGCTGATGATGCGGCTAATGAAGGGCACAGGAGGGTAGAGACGCATAGACTCCTTGATGCATCGCTCCAAGTACTGCATCTTGTTCAGGTCATCCATAGTGGTTGAACGCTTCGTCTCGCCGAATATCTCTCGTAAGTCTATTGCTATTTTTTCCTAAGAATATAATTTTAGCTTACATAGCTCAGTTAAACGACAAAGAAAAATGTCAGACTCATACTCAAGTCAATACAAAAACTGCTTCATTGTGCAAACAGATGTGACGACAGTACCTCCCCGGTCAAACCATCGCACCACCGAATCGTATCAATCTCTTTTAATGTAATTGCGATGCTTTAATTACAGATTTACATACCGCATAACGAGTTAAGAGTGAACTCAGATATAAGCGGTACAATGTCATGGATTTCTTCATTTGTTTTTTCTAATGTTTGCACGAAGCGTTGGTTGTTTTCTTCGAGATTTATGAAGTATTGGCGTAATACGTTGAAGTGGAACGCTGATGTAAGGACCTTTCTGCGATTCTGCCATTTTGTACCTACATAAGATAAAAATAAATATAAAACTGAAATAATTCATATCATATATTCCAAGTTAAAAATAAATTCTTATTTAATCCATCGTAAACATGGTAGATATCTTTAAGCAAATAATTTATAAGTAATACTCCGGTACTTATTACTGAGTAATGTCTTCTATTATTCCTTTTATAACATAATAATAATAAAAATATAATGCTAATAAAAGTTAAACTAAAAGTAAGTACAATTAAATAATAAATAATAAATATTTATTATATTATACTGTCTAAAGTGTAGTAATAGGCTACAGTAATATGGATTTTCATTATAAATTATGCATAACCATTGTCCACATATACACATTAGTACAGAATAATTAATACATAAATGTATCTAAACAAATATCGTAATTTTTTATCGCAAAATTTTGTAAGCAAACACATATTGCCATAATGAAGAAAAACTGCATTTAATTCTATTCTGAGCAACGGACACGCAAAGGGCGTCCGCTCACTACTAGGGGTCACAATACCATCATCAATTAATCAAAACCGGTAATGTCGGTACTAACCCCATTACATCATTTAATCAAAACCGGTATTTTCGGTACTGACCCCAGACTAATCCCGGTATCCCGGTTTTTTCGATATTTCCGAGATTAAGATAAAGTAAGTAGTTTTTATTAAGTATTTTGCTACATATGTTAAGTTAGGTACAGAAGTTTATGATTTATTAACGACGGTTTGTGTTCCGAATTCATCTACAAATGAAACATATAAAAATATATGTGGATAACTGGAATTTCAACTTGGTCCTCAGGGGTACAGGCGCATCTGTGGCCAACCTCAGGTATCTAATCGGGTATCTAATCTTATCTGGGATTAATTACGGATGTTCATGGGTAGCAGTATCCACTTACCACTATGTTATAAAAAAACGGCCTGGTATTCGCCCCGGGCATCTATAGCTTGCAACGGGCAGTATGTATTGGTGGCACTTATTTAATTTTACGAAATAATAAACATTTAATGATAAATTCTGTAATTACGACCCTTCTGTAATTCTTATTCTGTGACGACCCGCGTGGCGGAGCGGTCATCATACCGGTCTGACGCGCAAAAGGTTCCGGGTTCGATCCCCGGCCAGATAATCTAACTAATGAATTTAGATTTATTTTTCTGGGTCTGTGTGTTTGTGTATTTGTCTATGTGTGTCCATGGCACCCACGACACAGGGAATCCTAGTGTGGGGTTGTGAGTGTAGAAAGAAAATCATCGATAAAAATGATCGAACACAAACACAATACAGCGCAAACGGTTCCGACTCCGAGAACCGGTTGCCCTAAAGTGTGTAAGTGTAATGTTTGTATGAGTAAATCATTTTATGCACCACTTAATACAAAATTTACCTTTGCTAAGAAGTAGCCCATCTCGCAGCCATGGACGCAATAATGTGTAAACAATGCTTTTTTCATTATGCTTCATACTTGAAGTCACTATCTGAAAATGTTTGTATTAAAATTAAAAATAAGCAAATATACGAGTACCAGACATTTTAATTGATGTTTGAATCCTTGTTGGTATATTAAACTTTAAACACACGTTCGCACTTTCTAGATCTATTATTAGGTTGGTAACAAAGTTCCCACTGATTTTTTAAGCCTACATTCCGTTTAAAACATTAAAAATAATATGTTTTGTTTTACCAATTAAGATGTTCCAAATTTTGAGCTAATTATAGATAGATAGTTAAGGTATTTTATATCTGAGAGATAAAGTTTATTTACATAATATGTCAAAGGTTATAAAGGTATTTTTTTGATAAGAGTTAATTAATAAATACTATCAAAATAATTATCAAAAAAGTATCAAAATAATTGGTAATTTATGACTGACTATTTTAACTTCAATGGCTACCTCGTTAAAGATAGATATGCTGTCGCGCACTTTTATTAGAACAATTTAAGACAAACACATCCATCCATCCATCCTCACAAACTTTCGCCTTTGTAATGTTAGTAAAATTAATGGCTTGTTATTTATTTTTGAAAATAAACTTTAAAAACTTATAATCATGGCAAAACCTTACTTGCCAGCCTATTAGGGCGCATGTTTTCCTCCTTTGAAGACCGTTTTGGAATATTAGTAAGTCTCATCAGATACGTGTAGTCAGAAAAAGTCTGTTTGAAACTAATGAAGCCGATGTAGGTGGGTTCTCGCAAAAATACAACTAATAAGAATGATAACGCCGTTAAAACAGAAGCCTTTTATAGAACAGAATAGAATAGAATAATTTATTTCCATAGAATAGGTACATAATCAGGTGTTACAAAATGTAGGTCCTCTTATTCTGCTATCAATACGGTAGCATGCAAATTAAAGAATATATTTCGGAAATTAAAAATTAAAATGTAACCATACATGAAATAAAACAAAACTCACCTCGATATCATCTGGCGTGTAAATATTAATTACTCCAAATGAAAACATATAAAATCTGTAAATACCGTTGTATTTCTGAGCCCAATACCGAAGTAATGAAAATAATTCAACTGTAAAAGTATATAAACAGGTTGAAAAATATGTTGTAAGATTATACAGCAGAATTGCTAGAGACTAACATACCTGGAGAGTAAATAAAATCTAACGTATTCCCAATTATAAAGCGAACCTGGTTACCAGGAATTCGTTTAAATATGGTCGCAGTTCCATTATAATTTAAAAAATATTCTAATACACACAATATAATAAGAATTGTAATTAAAATAAAAAACATGTTTGACACAACTGATCTCGTTGCGAGCGCGCTAGATAATATTACAAATGAGTGTCTGACTCTCGGTCATTGATACTTATTATAATGCAACTTCCAACAATAACATCCACAATTAAATGCGTGCATATTTATTTTTATCGCGCTTTTTTCTAAGTTGTCATGAGTATTTTTTTTATCTTGTTTACTTATAATTTCTATGTGACACGGCGAACTTTCTAACACCTAAGAATTTAGTGTTATAATAAAATTGATTATCTTTGAAAATATTTAAAAAAGGAGATAAATCAAGTAGCAGCAAAGCATTTGCTTTATTGGATATAACCAAATGATTTGCGTATTATTATTAGTCTAAACTTGCTGCACACAGTTAGGTACATCTTTATTTTTTGTGAATTTTTCAAATGATAAATCAAAAAAAATTACGAGAATGAATATCGGTATAGCTGTTTTTAAGTTATAACCACAAAAAATGGTTACCACTAGTGGGCGATAGAGTACCTACATGAAACTGTTTGATAATAGCTTCATCATACTTAATTGCTAATTTAAGGAATAAGAAAACATCAAATTGTATTTCAATTAAGTATTTAATTATAGACAAGGTCCTAAGTAATTACCTACTGTTTTTCAATTCATATTTTATATTTCTTTTCGACGAACTTTCCATAAACAGGTCCTGAGTTTCTTAAAACTAAATCAACTACAAAATTTAAATCAGAAATCTTTGTTACGGGATGTAATTCGAAATTCCTCAATATTGCGCAAAGTGCTGATTTCATCTCCAACATGACAAACCTGAACAAAAAAAAACAGTTATACGAAAAAGAAAGAAGCTAAAGTTTTACTACAGCTGCAGCTGCGGTTTTATTATATTCGTCTTCTAAACAAAATACGTGTATAGTATGAAAATACCTAGTATAATATACAGCAACATTATGATGACGAAACACACGTTATGTCAGTTCGGTCATTAGCGTATGAATAATCTTGTGACTAAAAGATAAGACTCATATGTTTCTCTGCAGTATTACACGAATTAAAAAAAATATGATTGCATGCTTAATTGTTTGCATTTACAAGGGTTTTTTATTGCAATGTAAATGACCGACAAGTAGCGGATAATAATATAATAGGGATCATAGTTCATCGTCATCATAGTTTGAATGGAAATTTCACATTTTACAAGACTGCGCAGAGAAAGGTTTTGTTTGTATGTAGGTCTCATTGTTTGACATGGTCCTACAGCCCAGATGGCTTGACGGATTTTAACACAAGAAGTTTCGTTCAATTCGTCTAAATTGTGGGAGTGACATAAACTCTTTATTAAAGAAGTCGTTTTCTTTTATAATAAGTAAGTATGTTAATGTCCTTATACGTTCAATAATATTTTATTTTTATGCCATGGTTTGGTCCCCTAAAGGACCAGCAATGGATACCATGGGAAGGAAGTACCTAAAACTAGTATTTATAAACATTCAGTACATTAATTGGCGTGCTAATATTTGCCGCTCTTTATATCAAGTTCCGTGAAACTAGTACAAAGTTATAAGTAGTTAAAAATAGATCTTTTATATGGAACTAATTCATAAACGGTTTTACCAAATATAAGAGATCGTGAGTTCGTCAGTAATATAGTTAATATAGTTCGTCGTAATATATGTGTGTCAGGTAAATTATATAAGCAATTTGTGCTTGAAATCATTAAGTGTATTAACGATAATCCCACCTATATGTCCAAATAGAAAACAACAACAAAAAATCTTTAGTAATTTTTTTTAACTTATTAATTCGATTGTGCACTAACGGGGTTTTAGTTTTAAATTTACTTTACTATATCTCTAAAGCAATCCCATTCTATTAGACTCTTTAAAACTAAACACACAAGTCTAAACTCGATGGGTGTACCATTAGCTATTGAAGAGTTCCGCTATCTATCCGGGCTTCATCATCAGACCCTCATTACCAAGTTCAACCTGTTGAAGTGCTCAAAACGAATCACACAAACCTATTCGAGAAGTTATTAATAACCACTGAACAATACATAAGATTTAAGATATCGCCTTACTTTATTGTTATCCTACACAATTACACATATAATTATTATAGGTACAAGGTTTCATTTTGATTCGACAATTAAAGGTTAAATTATACCTTTCAAGATATTACATTGTTAGTTAGTGTTTTACACGTGTTTAATACAATGTATTGTTACAAGAGAAGCTAATATAAAAGTAAAACACTTTTGACCTGTTTTTATAATCTTAAATAAGATTTTTATCATTATTATCCGCCTACGGCGAAGCAAAGAGGAGGATTATGATGTTGACCGCTACTATCTACCTATGATCAGGTGTACCCTTATAACTTCTAAACTTACTATCATAATTTGGCACATGAGGTATCATTGAAATTTACTTAATCGTTTGCTGGTTAAAGTTTGTGTAAAATTATAATTTATTGAATATAGCACCCTCAAATGGGCTCTAGGGGTGCTATATTCAATAACAACCTGTTAAATCAAATGAACGGACGTAATAAGCTTATTTCAAAAAATATATTATCATTTGTTACTTCAAAATACTAAAAAAATGTTTAAAAAATCGACTACGTACGTAGTTGTAGTCGGGTTTTTAGCTCCATATTAATTGCGTATTTAAGGAATAAGAAAATTTCAGTTTGTATTTCAATTAAGTATTTAATTATAGCTAAAGTTCTTAAGTAGATACATAATGATTTTCGTTTCATATTATATCTTTCCTTTGAACGAACTTTATATAAACAGGTCCTGAGTTTCTTAAAACCAAATCAGCTGCAAACTTTAAATCAGAAATCTTTGTTATGGGATGTAATTCGAAATTCCTCAATATTGCGCAAAGTGCTGATTTCATCTCCAACATGGCGAATCTTTGACCTGAAAAACATCGGTACCAATGAATATATTGAAAATACTTCAGAATATTACCTCCGTTATGATAGTTAATGTAATAATTATTACGCAAACTCCTTATATATTTTCAAGGCAATAAGTAGAATCAGTATCATAGTCAAGAATTAATCGCAGTTACGGCTGCTACGAGTAAAGCTTCGCGGACGCAGAACTTAAGATCCATTATATTTGTCAAAACGTAAAAACTCATGATAAGGATACTGGAACTTAAATGTAAGCTTAATTGCTCAAAATCTTATATTTAATAAATAATAAATGTACATAATGGCATTTATCATTTATTATTTTATAGTCCTTTTAAAACAAGAAGAATTCGAAAATATTTTCTTTACCGACCTATACAATTCCTGGGCCCCGCACTGAAGGGTATATAGGCGAAATTATGCCGATCCTTGCAGTTTTCTGGCAGGAAGCGATCCGGATCGAAGAGCAACGGATTTTCATACAGATCTGCGCGTCGATGAAGGTCGTAAATATGAATATGACAAACAGTTCCCGCAGGTACTGTGTAATTGCCTGAAACATGGAAATTATTTAAAAAACCAATATTAATAGAACATTGTCATGTTTCAAGAGTGCGACGTTAAGGTGGACGTAATAAATATGTTAAAAGCCCGAAGTACAGTAAATCTTAAGATTAACTGGAATTATTATTAATGATGAATCATGTTGTATAACAAATATAATGTATGTATGTTACTACGAATCATAAAGTTTAGGTCCGAATTATCGTGAATCGGACTTATCCGCTTAGTTTTGTGTTTTCTTTTATGTTCCAACCTAAACTAACCAATCCTAAACAATTTCACGCAGGCTTGGTATTTGTTAGTATGTACTTAAAATATAAATAAGCGATGAGAGATAATAGTAAGGCATGTATTTTATTACTCCACCCCATAACTGATTTACGTATATCATGTACAGAGACTGGGCACAAAAATCTCAACATGTCTATTATTCGACATGTAGATCATTATAAAATTACCAAAAAATAGAATTATGCTTAAGGAAAGTGTAAATAGAAACTTCTAATCTTTATCTATACTTGTTTTATTACTTTATCCAAGTCTTTGAAAATATTATATATAATGGCTGGTTAATGTGATTAATTCGGTGATATTTTTTAATTTGACCAAATTGATTTGGTTTATTTACACACTAGTTAAGTGTGTTCTACAAACTTTGTTATAGATTGTTTAATAGAGACATCAGACAGACTTACTTAATTGAACAGTTTCGCTGATGACGCGGCTAATGAAGGGCACAGGAGGGTAGAGACGCATAGACTCCTTGATGCATCGCTCCAAGTACTGCATCTTGTTCAGGTCATCCGTAGTGGTTGAACGCTTCGTCTCGCCGAATATCTCTCGTAAGTCTATTGCTATTTTTTCCTAAGAATGTAATTTTAGCTTACATAGCTCAGTTAAACGACAAAGAAAAATGTCAGACTCATACTCAAGTCAATACAAAAACTGCTTCATTGTGCAAACAGATGTGACGACAGTACCTCCCCGGTCAAACCATCGCACCACCTTTCAAGCCCAAGTACCTAATGGTTGAAATGTTGAAGAAATATCGTTGAAATATAATATTATTTGCATAAGAAAAAAACTACTATTACTTAGTTATGTAGTGAAGGTTAAATATGTGTTAAAGCGTGGTAGATGAACATAGTTACTAGAGAATAATAAAGACTGAAGATTCTGTGTTGGACACATAATCTTGTACCTATACTTGTGTTCGGAGCTAAATGTTAATTTTCGTACCTTCTTTTAAACTTACCAAGGTTAGCATAATTAACAAAAACCTTAAAACTTACCTGAACATCAGGATTGTTTGCTATTGATAATAAACAATACGTAAGACTTGAAGATGTAGTGTCATGACCCTGAAAAGGAATAAAATGTAAAAAATAATCGAGTTTCTGCGAATCTTATTTGCACAATGTCTATTATAACTAAAATATATAATATTATATATTATTAAGTCCTTTTATAATAAAGAAGCAGCAAATCAGCCTCTGTCAGATATAAAGGTTAAGGTCTTAGAATAGAACTCTCCTAGCTGAGATAAAACACTGGTGCGTATACAAATGTCCTTGAAATTGGCTTCATATATACATATATGAGTATAATTCAACTTTCAAACCAGAAAATGGAAGAAAAAAAAAGGTTTGGAGTTCCTCATGTGGTGCCGAAGCATATGTTGATATTAATATATGTGTGTCCGCTCTGAATATAGAAATGAATTACGTTGCAAATTGTAGCACCTGCTCGCAACAACTTCAGAGTGGACTAGCAGTTTGGCGGGGACTATAACTAGTTACTAATATAAGCGTTACATTCCATGCAATAACGTTAGCTTTATAGGAATAACTACTTTACATCTTTTATAACAATCCTGATCCACCCATTATTTTATAACCGAGCAATATCTGTATCGTCCTCTTGCCCTCACAAGATATAATATATGCGCATACAAGTAATTAAATATAACCAAAACATATGTATCATTATGATGTTACTAAAAAGTAGAAATAATAAACTAACGTATAGCGTGATTTTAGTTGACTTTCATCGCCAAAACCGAAATTATGAGAAATAGTGAAAAATGTTGAAAGGAATTACGTGGCCGGTTTTAATAAAAAACAACTGCATCATTAATTTAATTTAATATATTCTCTAACCGGAATCGAACGGATTCACTTTGAAAAAAATCAATATAGCCCATATTCTACCATCGGGTAGTATCGCTTAAAAAGATCAAATTCGGGAAAGTAATGCTATTTGTAAAAATATTTACAACGATACATACCTATCACCAACAACACCCCTGCGTATAGGAAATCAATTAACATACACTGAGTCCAGAGACTAAAACTATATCTACTCGTATATAGGTCTTGCGTGAAGTTTATAAATAATCAAAATTGGCGATGCAAGTATTTTTGAGGTTATACTACTTTTGGTGGCGTTTGGAAAAAAAATATAGGTACGTATTGAATAGATAACTTCTCTTCCTTCGGAATAATGATAAATGTTGTTGGCTAGCAAATACTACAAATTACGTGTCGTAACGTTCAATATACACCAATCATTACTATTTGTAGTAATGTCCTATTTTGTAATTGTACCACTTACTACATGGCCATTTTATTTATTTTTATTATTAAATACGACAAAAAAGTATTACGTGCATACATGAGTATCGTTTTACTAAAGCATATCAACTAACCTCAAACATGAAAGTATCGACTTCCTCCTGTATTCCCATTTTGTCAATAGACCCTTCCTTTTCAGCAGCGATCAGTAAATCTAACATTGCGATTTTTTTCTTATTAATATTAAAATTAATATGTTGGGGATCATCTTCTAATTCATCACATTGTACTTCATTATTTTTAACAGCTTCTTTTCTGTCTTTTATAACTTTTGCAGTAAAACTGTGTATTGTTGACAAACTTTTTGAGTGTTGTTTCCCCGAAGGAGTTAAGTTAAATATGAAGTTTGGGTAGAGATACAACCGTACAAGCCTATGTACTAATATTTTCCCAATAGCGTATATGGCTTCTTTATAACTCATCCCTGTATTTGTACCTTCTTTATTTAGTTTCGTACCCATTGCAGATTCTGAAAAGGTGTAACATTAATTTGGGAATTTTAAGACAACAAAAGGCATTCACATGTGACTGCTTGCTAAAATAATATATTACTTTATGTAATAGGACTGATGTGTGACTGCGGGGCACGGACCTTTCTAAGAAAGAGGGGCTTGCTACCGCCCTGGGAAAATGATAATTTCACTGATAGGTGCGCATCAATGTAATTTTCTGAGTGCAATCGTTTATAGAAAAGATATAAGGAAAAATATATGTAAGGGAAAATGAAAATGTTTATATAAAATTATCAAAACTCAGCTTATTTCTCTGGAAGTGGACAAATATGAAAACAATGTTTTTCATGACATAATCGATGAGTTGTTACATTTTTATCTTGTTGCATTCGGACCCAGAAATGTATGGAATCGTTTCAGTCTCAATTAATGTAATTGCGATGCTTTAATTACAGATTTACATACCGCATAACGAGTTAAGAGTGAACTCAGATATAAGCGGTACAATGTCATGGATTTCTTCATTTGTTTTTTCTAATGTTTGCACGAAGCGTTGGTTGTTTTCTTCGAGATTTATGAAGTATTGGCGTAATACGTTGAAGTGGAACGCTGATGTAAGGACCTTTCTGCGATTCTGCCATTTTGTACCTACATAAGATAAAAATAAATATAAAACTGAAATAATTCATATGATATATTCCAAGTTAAAAATAAATTCTTATTTAATCCATCGTAAACATGGTAGATATCTTTAAGCAAATAATTTATAAGTAATACTCCGGTACTTATTACTGAGTAATGTCTTCTATTATTCCTTTTATAACATAATAATAATAAAAATATAATGCTAATTAAAGTGAAACTAAAAGTAAGTAAAATTAAATAATAAATAATAAATATTTATTATATTATACTGTCTAAAGTGTAGTAATAGAGTACAGTAATATTGATTTTCATTATAAATTATGCATAACCATTGTCCACATATA
Source organism: Epargyreus clarus clarus (assembly GCA_014595695.2). Lineage (NCBI taxonomy): Eukaryota > Metazoa > Arthropoda > Insecta > Lepidoptera > Hesperiidae > Epargyreus > Epargyreus clarus. The sequence goes on along the minus strand of JACTTY020000060.1, from coordinate 1,496,623 downwards.
GATACACATTAGTACAGAATAATGAATACATAAATGTATCTAAACAAATATCGTAATTTTTTATCGCAAAATTTTGTAAGCAAAAACATATTGCGATAATGAAGAAAAACTGCATTTAATTCTGTTCTGAGCAACGGACACGCAAAGGGCGTCCGCTCACTACTAGGAGTCACAATACCATCATCAATTAATCAAAACCGGTATTGTCGGTACTAACCCCATTACATCATTTAATCAAAACCGGTATTTTCGCTACTGACCCCAGACTAATCCCGGTATTCCGGTTTTTTCAATATTTCCGAGATTAAGATAAAGTAAGTAGTTTTTATTAAGTATTTTGCTACATATGTTAAGTTAGGTACAGAAGTTTATGATTTATTAACGACGGTTTGTGTTCCGAATTCATCTACAAATGAAACATATAAAAATATATGTGGATAACTGGAAAAAATTAACATCCTATAAAAATCATGTTTTACATCAAGCAGAACTCCGCAAATGCCAAAAATCAAGTGCATCCATAGAAGAATACGTTGTTGAGCTTAAAAAAATGTCACAAAATTGTGAATTTAAGAACTTAAATGAAGAGAAAAAGATCAATAATTGGAGATGTTAAATACCATTGGAAAAGCTAGCTTAGCAGTTAGTATTCAACCATGAAAACAACAGGAACAAACAGATGTTTCAGTTACAGAGAAAAAATGTAATCAGAATAAAATCGGTGGATTTCAATTCAATAAATCAATAAACCAACAGAATATATCATATTTTTGCTGAGGAAGGAATGGACATTTAAAATCACAATGTTCACTTAAAGAAAAAATCTGTAGCGAATGTGATTTCAAAGGACATACAACACAAAGTTTGTAATAAATATAAGGTATTTAGAGAGAAAAACGTTAAAACTGGTGGAGAATAACGCGATTTATATTACATACCATTTAATATAGTCAAATCATAACTCACACTTTCCAGAGAGTGTTTTTTTTTTTGCGCCCGACGAATATGGAGCAGGGCAACCCTTTGCGGAGGGAGGCGGGTGAATGCTCAAGCACGCACAGGCTGCGACAACGACGATGGTTGGAGGGAATATTGCTCGGTTTGGGAATACCGATGATTGATGATCTTGGCATAAATCTTGGAATGAAACAGGCATTGCAAATAATGTCCAGAGAGTACTCGTCAGTACTTCATTTATACAACAGTACTTAAAATACACGCACTCGTGCGCGCGTATTTTGACTTAAATGGCGTGTAACTCTATTTTATTTTAATAAACACCGAAAATACCGAAAATCCCGGATTTTGTGAAATTAAAACCGGTATTAATATTTTCAAAATCCCGAATCCCGGTTTGCGACCCCTACTCCTCCCTACTCCCTACAGACAGTTTTAAAATTGGTAGAACAGCAGTGTTCAGTGCTGCTGTGTTCTTTTTTGAAGTGCAAGGCGTGGTAAGAGAGACATACTTTTCCGAGGAATTTCAAGTTGGTCCTCAGGGGTACATGCGCATCTGTGGCCAACCTCAGGTATCTAATCGGGTATCTAATCTTATCTGGGATTGATTACGGATGTTCATGGGTAGCAGTATCCACTTACCACTATGTTGTAAAAAAACGGCCTGGTATTCGCCCCGGGCATCTATAGCTTGCAAGGGGCAGTATTTATTGGTGGCACTTATTTAATTTTACGAAAAAATAAACATTTAATGATAAATTCTGTAATTACGACCCTTCTGTAATTCTTATTCTGTGACGACCCGCGTGGCGGAGCGGTCATCATACCGGTCTGACGCGCAAAGAGTTCCGGGTTCGATCCCCGGCCAGACAATCTAACTAATGAATTTAGATTTATTTTTCTGGGTCTGGGTGTTTGTGTATTTGTCTATGTATGTGTCCATGGCATCCACGACACAGGGAATCCTAGTGTGGGGCTGTGAGTGTAGAAAGAAAAAAAAATCATCGATAAAAATGATCGAACACAAACACAATACAGCGCAAACGGTTCCGACTCCGAGAACCGGATGCCCTAAAGTGTGTAAGTGTAATGTTTGTATGAGTAAATCATTTTATGCACCACTTAATACAAAATTTACCTTTGCTAAGAAGTAGCCCATCTCGCAGCCATGGACGCAATAATGTGTAAACAATGCTTTTTTCATTATGCTTCATACTTGAAGTCACTATCTGAAAATGTTTGTATTAAAATTAAAAATAAGCAAATATACGAGTACCAGACATTTTCTACATTTTAATTGATGTTTGAATCCTTGTTGGTATATTAAACTTTAAACACACGTTCGCACTCTCTAGATCTATTATTAGGTTGGTAACAAAGTTCCCACTGATTTTTAAGCCTACATTCCGTTTAAAACATTAAAAATAATATGTTTTGTTTTACCAATTAAAATGTTCTAAATTTTGAGCTAATTATAGATAGATAGTTAAGGTATTTTATATCTGAGAGACAAAGTTTATTTACATAATATGTCAAAGGTTATAAAGGTATTTATTTTGATAAGAGTTAATTAATAAATACTATCAAAATAATTGGTAATTTATGACTGACTATTTTAACTTCAATGACTACCTCGTTAAAGATAGATATGCTGTCGCGCACTTTTATTAGAACAATTTAAGACAAACACATCCATCCTCACAAACTTTCGCCTTTGTAATGTTAGTAAAATTAATGGCTTGTTATTTCTTTTTGAAAATAAACTTTAAAAACTTATAATCATGGCAAAACCTTACTTGCCACCCTATAAGGACGCATGTTTCCCTCCTTTGAAGACCGTTTTGGAATATTAGTAAGTCTCATCAGATACGTGTAGTCAGAAAAAGTCTGTTTGAAACTAATGAAGCCGATGTAGGTGGGTTCTCGCAAAAATACAACTAATAAGAATTATAACGCCGTTAAAACAGAAGCCTTTTATAGAACAGAATAGAATAGAATAATTTATTTCCATAGAATAGGTACATAATCAGGTGTTACAAAATGGACCTCCTCTTATTCTGCTATCAATACGGTAGCATGCAAATTAAAGATTATATTTCGGAAATTAAAAATTAAAATGTAACCATACATGAAATAAAACAAAACTCACCTCGATATCATCTGGCGTGTAAATATTAATTACTCCAAATGAAAACATATAAAATCTGTAAATACCGTTGTATTTCTGAGCCCAATACCGAAGTAATGAAAATAATTCAACTGTAAAAGTATATAAACAGATTGAAAATTATGTTGTAAGATTATACAGCAGAATTGCTAGAGACTAAAATACCTGGAGAGTAAATAAAATCTAACGTATTCCCAATTATAAAGCGAACCTGGTTACCAGGAATTCGTTTAAATATGGTCGCAGTTCCATTATAATTTAAAAAATATTCTAATACACACAATATAATAAGAATTGTAATTAAAATAAAAAACATGTTTGACACAACTGATCTCGTTGCGAGCGCACTAGATAATATTACAAATGAGTGTCTGACTCTCGGTCATTGATACTTATAATGCAACTTCAACAAGAACATCCACAATTAAATGCGTGCATATTTATTTTTATCGCGCTTTTTTCTAAGTTGTCATGAGTATTTTTTTTATCTTGTTTACTTATAATTTCTATGTGACACGGCGAACTTTCTAACGCCTAAGAATTTTGTGTTATAATAAAATTGATTATCTTTGAAAATATTTAAAAAAGGAGATAAATCAAGTAGCAGAAAAGCATTTGCTTTATTGGATATAACCAAATGATTTGCGTATTATTATTAGTCTAAACGTGCTGCACACAGTTAGGTAGGTACATCTTTATTTTTTGTGAATTTTTCAAATGATAAATCTAAAAAAAGTACGAGAATGAATATCGGTATAGCTGTTTTTTAAGTATAAACACAAAAAATGGTTACCACTAGTGGGCGATAGAGTACCTACATGAAACTGTTTGATAATAGCTTCATAATACTTAATTGCTAATTTAAGGAATAAGAAAACATCAATTTGTATTTCAATTAAGTATTTAATTATAGACAAGTTCCTAAGTTACACACTGATTTTCGTATTATATTTTATCTTTCTTTTGGACGAACTTTACATAAACAGGCCCTGTGTTTCTTAAAACCAAATCAGCTGCAAACTTTAAATCAGAAATCTTTGTTACGGGATGTAATTCAAAATTCCTCAATATTGCGCAAAGTGCTGATTTCATCTCCAACATGGCGAATCTTTGACCTGAACAAAAAAAAAACAGTTATACGAAAAATAATGAAGCTAAAGTTTTACTACAGCTGCAGCTGCGGTTTTATTATATTCGTCTTCTAAACAAAATACGTGTATAGTATGAAAATAGTTAAGAACATTTACGTTATAATACGCAATAGAATAATTATTACGCAAAGTCCTTATATATTTTCAAGGCAATAAGTAGATTTATCATCATAGTCAAGACATAATCGCAGTTGCGGCTGCCAAACCTGCGCAGGCGCAGAACTTAAGAGAAGACAGACTTCTCAGCTACGTAAAATATACTCTCAAGACGGCACGGGGCACATAAAAAATTCTTTACCACAAAGTTATGCACAATAATTTAGGAGTACTAATTATTTTGTGTAACCTGGAATTTCCATTATTGGCACAACTATAATTGGTATAGCTTGGAATTTAAATGTTTATATATTACATACATTTACTGCTCAAAATCTTATCTTCACGCATATATCATTTAATATAATATGATCCTTTTAAAACAAGAAGTACCTGAAAATATGTTCTTTACCGACCTATACAATTCCTGGGTCCCGCACTGAAGGGTATATAGGCGAAATTATGCCGATCCTTGCAGTTTTCTGGCAGGAAAGCGATCCGGATCGAAGAGTAACGGATTTTCATACAGATCTGCGCGTCGATGAAGGTCGTAAATATGAATATGACAAATAGTTCCCGCAGGTACTGTGTAATTGCCTGAAACATGGAAAATTATTAAAAAAATATATAACAAATTTGAACGTTTTTTTCTTATAAAATATGGAAGTAGCAAATGAGTATGCAGCCCACCAGAGGGTCGAACCTGCCACCATGGCTCTGTAATCAACCCTAGAGAAGATTACATACCTACATAAGGTTGCCCACAGATACGTTGCTACTCCATAGATACGAGAACTCAGTATGTGGTTTAAAAATTTAGCCTGCAGGGGGTTTTGGGGACAATAAATCGATCTAACTAAGTAGATTTCATTTTTAGAACACGTCTTCTAAAAAATAAACCGAGTAAAGTTCGGTGAGCTAAGTAGTAGAATATATAATATAGACGTACTTAATTTAACCGTTTCGCTAATGATGCGGCTAATAAAGGGCACAGGAGGGTAGAGACGCATAGACTCCTTGATGCATCGCTCCAAGTACTGCATCTTGTTCAGGTCATCCATAGTGGTTGAACGCTTCGTCTCGCCGAATATCTCTCGTAACTCTGTCACTATTTTTTCCTAAGGATATAATTATTAAGTACATAGCTCAGTTAATCGACAAAGAAATGTCATAGAAAACATAACTTGTAAAAAAACAAGTCTCACGATTTTGTTCTTCTACCGTAAAAAGTTGTGAGATCCATGTGATACCAAGTCGATTATTTTATTCAGTCTCTACTTAAGGGACCTTCTGCCTAAGTTGCCGGACCATATCTGCCGGACCATATCTGCCGGACCATATCAATTATTAAAATCGTTTATGTTTTAAATAAATAAATTGACTTCAATTGAAATAAATCTATTTATTTAATACATAACAATTTTAATATAATATTGATTTCATATCATTTAATATTGGAATAATATAGACAGGTTGTGTATTCGAGGCATATTCTTGTCCTTTGTTTTTTCAGAGCTCAGTGTAAATTTAGTAATTATCTTATTTTGAAGTAACCAATATTAGTATAATAACAAAAACTTTTAAAACTTACCTGAACATGAGGATTGTTTGCTATTAATAATAAACTATACGTAAGACTTGAAGATGTAGTATCATGACCCTGAAAATGGATAAAATAAGAAAAATACTGGTCTCTGCGAATCATGTTTGCATAATATCCAATTTAAAATAAATATTGAGACCTATCATAACATAGAAGCAGCAAATCGGCCTCTATCGCATATAAAAGAAAGTCTTAAAATAAACGTTTCCTAGCTGAGATAAATCAAACTTGCGTATTATTTGTCCTTGAATTTGATTCTAAAAACCTCATGCCTAATTCAACTTGCATACCAGAAAATGGAACCAAAAGACGACTTGCAGTTACTCATGTGGTACCAATACCTATTTAGATAGCAATATGCGCAGCTATATCTTAATTAGTTACTATTAGCCTTTTAATTGAGGAAGGCCATAAAGTTACCATAAAACTACTCTTATAACAGTTAGCGATCGGCGCATTAAACCGAGAAATATTTGTATCGCCCTCTTGCCTCACAGGATATTATAGGTATACTAGTGGTGCCCGTGGCTTCACCCGCATTTTAAAGAAATAATATGACATACATAAAACGGAAAATTTGTACCTGCATTGGAATGACAGTGGTGCCATCTGTCGAAAATTGGTCTTACCAACTCCCAAACCCTCGTGGGCTCTTGGACAACAACTTTGCTAAAGATCATCACTTGATCAAATGCATAGTTTTCGATTCTATAACTACTTACGAATTAAAAATTAATTAAATAAACCTTTTCCCACGGACTAAATTGTGAATCTAAACCAGTCTCAAGTCCCCTTGAACACACACAACAAATTTCATCAAAATCAGTCCAGTCGTTTAGAAGGAGTTCAGTGACATATACACGCACATAAGAAATAAGAAATATATATATAAAGATGCGCATACAAATAAATAAAAAATAACAAATAATTATAAATAATTTCGATATCACTAAAAATAAAAATAATTAATTACTATACACGGTAAATTTATCAAGTGGGCTTTCATCGCCAAATACAAAATTGTAAGAAAAAAGGATGAAAGGAGTGACGAGGCCAATTTCAATAAAAATAAAAATAGAATGATATTTTTAGATTAATACATCTGACTATCCAGGAATCAGACGAATTCAATTTGGAAAAAAATCGTGAAATATTCCACCATAATAAAAGGATAAAATTCTAGGAAGTAATGTTATATAACAAACTAAATAAGTAAGTAAGATAAGATATTTAAGTACCTACATATAACCAACGACGCAAAGCAAATCAATAAGCATTCCCGTACAAAGTCCTGCAATAACTTTATAAATAAATCGATACAGCGTTGGTTACTAAATATTGCAACGTTTGCAAAAAATATATATTTTAGAATGATGATACGATTTGATGCGATACTCGTATGTTATGTTAAGACATGTCGTGTCATGGCGTTAAGTACTTGCGCGTCTACATTTTTAATACATGAACTTTTATTTTTATTTATTTTTTGCACTAAATTATACACTTAAGAAAGAATCACGTGCGTATATATACACACACGCTTTGTATTTTAAAATATCGTTTTACTAAAGTATATCAACTAACCTCAAACATGAAAGTATCGACTTCTTCTTGAATTCCCATTTTGTCAATAGACCCTTCCTTTTCAGCAGCGATCAGAAAATCTAACATAGCTATTTTTTTCCTTTTAATGTTAAAATTAACATCTTCGGTATCATCTTCCAATTCGATACTTCTTTTTTTGTTATTTTCAATAGATGCTTTTCTATTTTGTATAACTTTTTCAGTAAAACTGTGTATAGTCGACAAACTTTTCGATTGTTGTTTCCCCGAAGGAGTTAAATTAAAAATGAAGTTTGGGTAAAGATACAACCGTACGACCCTATGTACTAGAATTTTCCCAATAGTGTATATGGCTTCTTTATAACTCATCCCTGTATTTGTACCTTCTTTATTTAGTTTCGTACCCATTGCAGATTCTGAAAAAGAAATTTATAGACTTCACATACCCTTTGAACTTTTTTATATCCTCGTGCGTAGGTAGGTTTTCTCACATCCATTTTCCGTCACCGTAACAGCTAATGATGATTACTATCTTATATGTACATAACTTTGAAAAATCAGAAGAGCCTGGGATTCGACCATTACGACCCGAGATTGAGGACGGGTTTCATTCAATAAACTATTTTTGCATATGCTGAATACACTTACACAAATATAAAAAAAATAATGTAACTGTATCTTTTCGCCTTTTATGAAGTACTTTAATATTGATAAGGTCGCAAAACTTAATTAAAGTTTTTGGATACATTCCCGTGAAGGTTTCCGGCATAGTGTGTCTTTCCGATAACAGGTGACGCGTGTATACAAAAAATATAATTTTGCTCAAGCAGAACACGTAAAACAATGAAATTTTGTGAAAATGTAACTTGAAAGATAGGACTCCATAAACGGCGCTGGTTACTAGATTTTTTATGGTGGTACCACATCAGCGCGAGTTTCTCAGTATTTGTATATACATAACGTGTTTATCAATTAAGTAATTAAAATACCATACAAACAATAATTAGAGCATAGTCTATCGAATGATGTAATGCAATTGGCATTCTTTAATAACAACTTCACATACCGCACAAAGAGTTAAGAGTGAATTCAGAAATAAGTGGTACAATGTCATGTACTTCTTCATTTGGTTTTTCTAATGTTTGCACGAACCGTTGGTTGTTTTCTTCGAGAGTTATGAAGTATTGGCGCAATACGTTGAAATGGAACGCTGATGTTAGAATCTTTCTGCGGTTCTGCCATTTTGTACCTAAAAACAAAAACAGAAAAGTACATGTAATATAATTAAAAAATCAAAAACCTGACTGGCACTATAAAGGCTAAAGTAGAATTGCCAAAAACTGTGAAATAGGCGTTTCGACATTTATATCCAGCAAGACAAATATATTTTTATAGTGTTATATTTTCATGAGCGCACATCAAATAGTGTAAAACAGTATACAAAAAAAGATAAATAATTCGTAAACTGACGATAAAATTAATCAAATTCTACAACATAAAAGGTTCCAACATCACATACGGGACATCTTGTATGTAGTATGTAGTCGAGTACTTGCCAAAATGTAGGTTTGTATCAAGTAAGTAGTAGTATATCATTTCATCCACCAGTTCATGACAAAACTAACCTTTGCTAAGAAGTAGCCCATCTCGAAGCCATGGACACAGAAACTTATAGACAATACTTTTTTCAAGATGCTTCATACTTGAAATCACTATCTGAAAATGTTTGTACAATGCACATATTAAAATCAAAACTGAGTATATAGTTATAGGTACATATTACTTATTACGCTGGCAACTAAGTTACTGCCTTTTTACTGCTGCATTCCATCGTAATTTACTCGAAAGAGGATATTTTGTTCTACCACGTAAGATGTTGAAAAAAATGGAACATTACAAATTAAGTAACTTAACATTCGATATACTTTTTCGAAAGTTAAGTAATGGATAATTTAATGCCTACACCGACTACATGTGACTTATGCTATCTATGGGATATTGCATCTATGGCTTAAAGAACAGCTAACTCCACCAAACAAAAAAAAACAAATACAAAATAGATAAACTTCAATCAATAAAGATCTTCTTAGATCAACAAGGCATTTAAAATCTCATTAAAGAGTTATGTAAGAAACAAAAAAGAATACATTATTAGTTATTGGCCTTTATTGGCCTGTGCGGCCAATAAAGGCGGGAACTTAGTTGCCAACAGATTAATAAACACAACTTTTTCATACCGATAATAGAACCGATGTACGGGTTAAGGTGGGTGAAATAGACCCAATAAAGTATTAGAACCTTTAAAACCTTTTATATATCAGAGGTTAAAAATTAAAGCGTAACCATGTATTGAAAAAAATAAACTTACCTCGATATCATCTGGTGTGTAAATATTAATTATTCCCAATGAAAACATATAAAGTCTATATATACCGTTATATTTCTGAGCCCAATGTCGAGCCAATGAAAATAATTCACCTAAAATGTATTACACTGTATAATATAGTAAAACATTTTGAAAATATATCATAAGGTTATGTGCAAAATTGAGAAAGAGTATGATACCTGGAGAAAGAATAACATCTAACGTATTCCCAAGTATAAAGCGACTCTGGTTGCCAGGAATTCTTTTCAATATGGTCGCAGTTTCATTGTGATTTAAGAAATATTCTAATATACACAATATAGTAACGATTGTAACTAAAATAAAAAACATGTTGATACAACTAATCTCGTTACGAGCGCACTTGATTATATTACAAACGAGTGTCTGTTGGATATTTATACTTATTATACTTCAACAAGAATATCCACAATTAATTGCGTGTTATTAATTTTTTATCGCGTCTTTGCTAACTTGTCATGTACACATTATTTTATCTTATTTTTTATCATTTTTAACTAACCCGGCGAATTTTATCGCCTTAGAATTATTTTTTATAATATAAATAAATACTTAGAAAATAAGGTCAAAAAGAAGCTAGATCACGTGACAGCAAAGCATTTTCTTTGTTGAATATAACCAAATAATTTCATTTCCATATTATTGTTGTTAGTCTACACATGTTACATATGTAAATGTAACTACATTCTAGAAATCTTTATATTTTCAGAATTTTTCAAATGTTCTAGTAGTTAGTCCGCTGTTCCGGGCGGAGACAAATCTAACAAAAATGAATATTGGTTCAGCTGTTCTTAAGTTATAAACACAAATTCTCAAATTTCGAAATGAGGTAGAAAAAAATACACGTACAGTATGATACATGAAACTGTTCGATAAAAGCTTTATAATAAATGCTAATTTAAGGAATAAGAAACTTCAATATATATATTTCAATTAAGTATTTAATTATAGACAAGTTCCTAAGTTACAAACTGATTTTCGTTTTATATTTTATCTTTCTTTTGGACGAACTTTACATAAACAGGCCCTGTGTTTCTTAAAACCAAATCAGTTGCAAACTTTAAATCAGAAATCTTTGTTACGGGATGTAATTCAAAATTCCTCAATATTGCGCAAAGTGCTGACTTCATCTCCAACATGGCGAATCTTTGACCTGAAAAACATTGGTACCAATGAATATATTGAAAATAGTTCAGAATATTACCTCCGTTATGATAGATAATGTAATAATTATTACGCAAAGTCCTTATATATTTTCAAGGCAATAAGTATAATCAGTAGCATAGTCATGAATTAATGGCAGTTGCGGCTGCCAAACCTGCGCAGGCGCAGAACTCAAGAGAAGACATTCTTCTCGGCTACGAAAAATATACTCTTAATTAAATACGGCACGGGGCACATAAAATGATTTCTCACAAAGTTATGCAAAATAATTTAGGAGTACAAACTATTTTGCATAACTTGGAATTACTATTATTGGCATAACTATAATTGGTATAACCTGGAATTTAAATGTACATTTATTCTTCGTCCCTGTAGTTCCGGGAGTAGAATAGGACTACGGTATCTCCTGTCTGTCGTAAGAGGCGACTAAAAGGGGGCTTCCGGGGTTGCGGGTGGCAAGAGTAGGAGCTCGAACCGCCCGTCAGCGACCCCGGGAAGGACGGTGTTGTGAGGTCGCATACCGTCGTACGCACCAGATGGTGTGGCGAGCGTCAAGCTCGCCTGGTCGGAGTCCGATGAGGCAAAGTGCTAAGAGGACTCCGCTTGCGTTCCTTTGGAGATCCTGGAGCCCTGTACGCAGCGCCGAGGACGGCCACAGGGGGGGTTTTATTGCGTTGTAAATCCCATATAACCCTGTGTCACATTTACTGCTCAAAATCTTATCTTCACCTATATATTTATAAAACAAGAAGTACCTGAAAATATATTCTTTACCGACCTATGCAATTCCTGGGTCCCGCACTGAAGGGTATATAGGCGAAATTATGCCGATCCTTGCAGTTTTCTGGCAGGAAGCGATCCGGATCGAAGAGTAACGGATTTTCATACAGATCTGCGCGTCGATGAAGGTCGTAAATATGAATATGACAAATAGTTCCCACAGGTACTGTGTAATTGCCTGAAACATGGAAAATTATTATTATACTTATATAACATTTTTTCTTATAAAATATGGAAGTGGCAAATGAGCATGCAGACCACAAGACGTTGGATCCTGCCACCCATGGCTCTGTAATCAACGCTAGACAAGATTACATGCCTCGCAGATCACAGATGCGTTGCTACTTCCGAGAACTAAGTTGCAATGCTTCGGAAAAGTATGAGGTTTAAAAATTTAGCCTGCAGCGGGATTAGGGTACGTGGCTGCTGTCGCCCATGGACATCTGTAATCAATCCTAAATAAGATAACGTGCCTAACAGAGGTCGAAAGCAGACGCGTTGCTACTCCCCAGGAGTAAGTTGGAAAGCCTCGGAAAAGTATGCCTGGTTTATGCCAGAAATAAGTATACACCGTTTTCCACAATAATAATTTATCAATTTTTCATTTGTTGTCTGTCAAAAATCGACATTGACAATTTCAGCCTCCTTGACATCTTAGGCAAAAAGATAGATTGATTATTTTAATAAACAATTTTATTATCTAATACTTTGAAACGAGCAATTCTTGTATATAGGTACGGCTCCAACGATTTTCGTGATGAGTTCAGCATGCAAAAAGTCAAAATACGATTACATGTATTGTAAACCTTAATAAATTAACAAGAAACTACAACTTTAAGAAACTCAACAAAAAACAAAAATTTAATAACTACACACAATTTAACAAATGCGCTATGAAAACAAGAAAGCATTTAGAGTTCCACCACGATCACGAAAATGAATAACATCAACTACGAAACTTGAAAATGGCGGTACAAAAAATGTGTTGGATCCCGATTGTATTACCATTATCACATTTTAATTTTCTACCATAAACCTTGTTATTAATTCTTATTACTGTATAGAACGAAATTGAGTTAATATAAATATTGAAAAATATTAATTGATCTTAATTTATGTAGATTATTTATTTTATTATCGTTGTATTAATTTAATATCGTCAAAATAAGAAACTACCATTTGAAACGTATTTTCTTGATAGGTCAACACCTTTGTTTACATTTTGGACACCTAATTATGAATCGGACTATAGCTAGGTTTCATTTTCAGAAAAACCTACTTTAAAAAATACCGAGCAAAGCTCGATTATCCAGGTAGTAAAGTGTTTAATATAGACATACTTAATTGAACAGTTTCGCTGATGACGCGGCTAATGAAGGGCACAGGAGGGTAGAGACGCATAGACTCCTTGATGCATCGCTCCAAGTACTGCATCTTGTTCAGGTCATCCATAGTGGTTGAACGCTTCGTCTCGCCGAATATGTCTCGTAGCTCTGTCACTATTCTTTTCTATGGATACAATTTAAGTACATAGCTCAGTTAATAACAAAAAAAATGGCCTACTCATACGTAAGTCACTCACCACTCACAGCTATCCACATCGAAACGCAAGAAATAGTGGTGAAAGAAGTATGGCGATAGTACCTTTCCAGTATTTCATTGTACCACCTTTCAAGACTGAGTAGGTGTTTTGACGAAAAAAGATACAACTATTAATTGAATTCTTAAAATGAAATCTTGAAATATAATATTATTCGCATAAGAGAAAAATGTGTACAACATTATAATATTTAGTTAAGTAGTGAAGGTTACATAGTTACTAGAGAATAATAAAACAGGTTCTGTATTGCAGGCATTAGCTTGTACCTACTACTTTTGTTCGGAAACAAATCTAAATTTTAGTATTTATCTTATTTTAAAATTACCAAGGTTAGCATAGTTAACAAAAACTTAAAACTTACCTGAACATGAGGATTGTTTGCTATTGATAATAAACTATAAGTAAGACTTGAAGATGTAGTGTCATGACCCTGAAACGAATAAAATGTGAAAAAATGAGAACACGTCCGGTTTTTGCTAATCATATTTGCATGATGTCTACTGTAAGAAAAATATTATTACGGCTTTTATAACATAGAAGCAGCAAATCGGCGTCTGTCAGATTAAGGTTAAGGTCTTAGCATAGACGTCTCCTAGCTGTGATTAAATACTGGTGCGTACACAAAACCCTCATGCTATGGAAGCAAAAAAACGGTTTGGAATTACTCATGGGGTACTGATAACTAGTTAAGACATAGCTTGTTTATTATTTTATACATATGCATCAGTACCCTATCAAGCCTAGGCTTGATAGCAAAAACTAAGTACTTTATAACAATCGTGACAGACGTATTATTTTAAAACCGAGCAATATCTGTATCGCCCTCTTGCCCTCACTGGCCCCACTATTATATATGCGCAAACAAATAATTAAGATATAACAAAAAAAATATACGACTTTCTTGTCACTAATGAGTAAAAATAATTTATACAGGGTGATCTTTTAGTGGTTCATCAATTATGATATTAAATCATATGGGAAATCAATTATCCTACGCTCTGAATCCAGAGGCTGGAACTATATCTATATTCAGGCTTGCGATAACTGTACAAATAATCGAAATAATGTTTGGAAATATTTCTGAGGTTATACCTACTTTTACGAGTTATCTTTTATAATACCAACAGATCAAAAGTCGATAGTCGATTCAAAGTTGGCTAAAATATATTTGCACAAAATTTTATTTTTAGGATTCATTTCTACGATTAGATAAGACACGTACGTCGCACGTACACAAATACGCTTTATATTTTAATGAGCATCGTTTAACTAAAGCTACTAACCTCAAACATGAAAGTATCGACTTCCTCTTGAATTCCCATTTTGTCAATAGACCCTTCCTTTTCAGCAGCGATCAGTAAATCCAACATAGCTATTTTTTTCTTTTTAATATTAAAATTAATATCTTGGGAATCGTCTTCTAATTCAACACTTTCTATTTCATTATTTTCAACAGCGTCTTTTCTGTTTTGTATAACTTTTTCAGTAAAACTGTGTACAGTCGACAAACTTTTTGAGTGTTGTTTCCCCGAAGGAGTTAATTTAAAAATGAAGTTTGGGTAAAGATACAACCGTACATACCTATGTACTACAATTTTCCCAATAGCGTATATGGCTTCTTTATAACTTATCCCTGTATTTGTACCTTCTTTATTTAGTTTCGTACCCATTGCAGATTCTGAAAAGGTTTAACATTAATTTGGGAATTTTAAGACAACAATTATTGTTTAATTAAATATAATTTATACAAAAGGATTTCGGGGTACAGGCCTTTCAGAGTGAGAAGGGATTAACCCACCGCTCTTGCCCAGTGATAACTGAGAGTATTACTTGAAAGGTAGGATACTTTTGGACCCGAGAGATAGCGCTGGAGATTTATGATGGTACAATTCCACTAATAGGGATGTACTATGTATTCTATCGTGTTTATCAGTTAAGAAATTCCAATACCATATAAACAATGATAAGTGCAATCGTTTCTAGAACAAATGTAATGCACGTGTAATTGCTGTACTTTAATTACGGATTTACATACCACATAACGAGTTAAGAGTGAACTCAGATATAAGCGGTACAATGTCATGGATTTCTTCATTCGTTTTAAATAATGTTTGCACGAAGCGTTGGTTGTTTTCTTCGAGAGTTACGAAGTATTGGCGTAATACGTTGAAATGGAACGCTGATGTAAGGATCTTTCTGCGGTTCTGCCATTTTGTACCTACACAGAAATAAAAACAAAGAAAATTGAAATATTTTACATAATAATTTCCATATTAACAAATAAACTCATTTGCATGCATCGTAAATATGTTAAATGCCTTCGATTAAACAATTTTACGTAAAACTCGGTTTCTTATTTATTTTTAATTCTTATTACCTATTAGCAAGATACACAAACAAAAGAGCAAAGGCAGGCAAAATACATAGGTACATGCATAGATGCATGAATAATAATTTAATCACATAATAATTTTATGAATAAAAATATTTATTATATATTTTAAGAATTTAATAATGAAAAAGATCCGTTCGATCCCAAAAAAGCGACGTATACGATCTTTGGTTCGTATATCGTTATCTAAAGTTCAAATCCCAGGCACGCACCCCTGATTTTTCTAAGTTTTGTGCGTATTAGAAATTAATTATCACTTGCTAAACGGCGAAGGAAAACATCGTGAGGAAACCTGCATACCTGAGAGATTTATAAAAAATAATCTCAAAGGTATGTGAAGTCTACCAATACGCACTTGGCCAGCGCGGTGAACTATGTCCTAATCCTTCTCATTACGAGAGGAGACCCGTGCCCAGTGATGGGACATTAATGGGTTGATGATGAAAGTGCACTAATAGTGTACAGTTATATTCTTTATCATTATACGTAAGTATGCCCAATCAAAGACACATAGACATTACTATAAAATAAATAAACATACAAGTATTGTGCGGGACGACGCGAACAGCTGACTCAAGATTCGACGTAATTATAAGTTTGAAATTGTTTACTTAATTTATAGTTCATAATAGTTCATAAGTTGTAATAAATAAAGACTTCATTATTCGTAACACACGATCAGCTGATTAAAATTGTATAGTTCAATGGCCGACGCTAAACAGCTGACTCCAACTCGATCAGCTGATCATAGCAGTAAGACGTAGTTACGTAAACAGCTGATAGTTTTTAATGTAATTTATTGATGTTTTTATTATGTTTGAATAGTGTTTTACTTATGTTTTATTGTTAATAGTATATAATAGGATTTAATAGAATAGGGAAAATAGATAATAGTTTAAGTTTTGTAAATGTATTAAAATAAATATTTCGTAATAGTTTATAGGGCATAGGTATAGGTGTCATTTATAATAGGTTTTGCAATAGTTTAGGTTTTAATAGAAGTTTAAAATGGAAATATGTAAATTCCTAAACAAACTAAATAGATTATTATTATTATTATTGTGAATCATCGATTCAAGGCCACAGTTTGAACAGGTTCGTACAGGTCCGTACAGGTTTAGACATAGAATAACGGGAAATAGTTGTAATTGGCCAAAAGGTCTATATTCCTGCCTAAACCTGCTTCTAGTTGTGGTACTTGAGTCGGGGATATAAATAGGCCAGATTTTCAAAATTTTCATTCAGTACTGGCAATAGACCTATGGAACAACAGGAATAAAAGGAACAAGAACAAACAAGGGATTTCAATTCTTCCAACCCAGCAATTATAGTAATGTGCCCCTGCACATTTAATGGTCCTTCGAAAGCCGAATATTGAAGAAATTGAAGAATAGTAAGTAATATTATCGTTCCAATTGTCATTTTTGTGTATTAGCAAGAAGAATGCCGATCACACGCTCCGTGGGAAAAGAGCGCCGAGACTCGACGGAAACGAAGCCCTCCTCGTCTGACGCGACCACTGGGACCTCCGCTACGGGCACCACAACAGAAACGTCGGCCACGGGAACCACCGCGACCGACACTACTGGGGGAACCTCCGCTACAGACACGTCCGTCACGACGAAGGGTACAGTAGCGTCAGTGGCCACTGGCACCACGATGGCCAGGCCGGCTGCGACCATTTTCAAGAATTCCGTCGAGCTCACCGCCAGTACTGATTCACCTACAGTAATGCAGAAGCCTTCAGAAGCACATAGTCAGCATGGTTCGCGCGCTCCGAGTCGACGCGCCGGATCCACGCGTTCAAGGACAAAGGCTTACAAGATAGCCAAGGCCAAAGAAGAGCTTATACGTCTGCAAGTGGAACTTGCAACAGCACGCCTCGCCGTTATAGAAGCAGAAGACGACGATGACGACGTCTCCGAGTACTCAAAAACAGAAGCCGACACCAGGGTCGACGACTGGTTGGAACAGCAAGCGCAACCGAGGCTAGCCATAGCCGACGAGCCGCACCTACCTCTCCGCGAAATAGAAACAGAAATAGAAGCCATCACGGAAGAGACAAGGCCGGTTCAACAGAATAATAGTACAGCGCACCATACCCAACCAGATCCGCGAGTACATACAACGGCGGGAGCTCAAGCACCGGCGGGAGTCCACGCGCAGCCAGACTTCTCTCAACTTACGTCAGCGATAACACAGGCCATCAAAGCTAGCCAGCGGTCCTCAAAGTTTGTTGAATTACCGACTTTTAACGGTAATTATCAGGACTGGCTACCTTTTAGAGCAGCATATATGGAAACAGAAGAGTCTTTTTCAATAGTAGAAAATATTAATAGGTTAAGAAGACATCTAATAGGAAGAGCTAAGGAAGCAGTTGAAAGCTTATTGATCACCAACGCGCACCCATCCGATGTTATGAAGACCTTGGAAATGAGATTCGGTAGATCGGAGATGATAGCAATGGCCGAAATAGACACATTGAGAACACTGCCGCGCCTCTGCGAGTCGCCTAGGGATATTTGCGTGTTCTCTACTAAGGTAACAAACGCCGTGTCTACACTTCGGGCATTGAAATGCGTCTACTATCTCTACAATCCGGAGGTATCTAAGGTAATGGTGGACAAGCTTACTCCTACTTTACGTTACAGATATTACGACTTTGCTGCAACACAACCGAAAGAAGAGCCTGACTTATTGAAGTTTGAAAAATTTATGAAGAGAGAAGCTGAGCTGTGCGGACCCTATGCACTCCCCGAACAGATGGCACCGCCGATGTATAGTAATAGACGTCCTCAGAAGACACATACAGTATTAGAAAAGCAGTCTACAGTTATACAGAAATGCCCCGTATGTGAAGAAACAGGTCACATCGCGACGGACTGCAAACAGTTTAAAGAAGCAAACGAAAGCACAAGATGGGATATAGCAAAGAAGAAACGACTATGCTTTCGGTTGTCTACGCTTCAGAAACAAGACTCACAACTGCCGAACGAAGCCGTGTGGTATTAATAGTTGTAAGTATTTTCATAACAGGTTACTACACTTCAACAGAACAGAAAAGGCAGAAACAGAAGATAGGTCAACAGAGGTCATCAACTCCGCGTGGACTACAGCCAGACCTACAAAGAAGCAAACTTTTTTGAAAATAATCCCGGTGCAGGCAACAGGTCCCAAGAATACGGTCAACACTTACGCGTTATTGGACGATGGATCTACAGTTACGCTGATAGACGACAGCCTTGCCTACGAAATAGGGGCAAAGGGACCCATCGACCCACTACGTATAGAAGCAATCAACGAGTTGAAAACAGCTGAAACGAAGTCAAGAAGAGTTAGCATCACACTCAACGGGTTGAACAACCACACAGCAAGCATTCAAGCGAGAACAATCAAGAACCTGCACGTATCGCCGCAGGAAATAGCAAGACAACAGATTGAAGAATGTGAACACTTGCGAGATCTTAGCGACGTACTTTCCTATGAAGATGCGAAGCCTACCATACTCATCGGTCAAGACAACTGGCATCTCCTTCTAGCATCAAGAGTGAGAAGGGGAAAGAAGAACCAACCGGTAGCGTCTCTCACGCCACTTGGGTGGGTACTTCACGGAAGCCACAACCGAATTATTGGACGTACCGCTAACTTCGTGTCACACATTACAGAAGCGCCGCAGGAAGATAAGCTTGAAGATCTCATGAAGCATTACTTCGCAATGGACTCGCTATGCATCAACCCAAAGAAGCCACAGTCGGACCCTGAAGAGCAAGCCTTACGTATCTTAAAGAAAAATACAACCCAAACAGAAGAAGGAAGATACGAAACCGCTCTACTATGGAAAAGAGAAGAGGTCGACTTGCCTAACAACTACGACAACTCGTTGACACGTCTTATGCACATAGAAAAGAAGCTTGACCGTAATTCTCAATTAAAACAGAAGTATACAGAACAGATGGACGCGCTTATCAAGAAAGGATACGCCGAGCCTGCACCGAGGACGAAGACTCCCAATAGAACTTGGTATTTACCGCACTTCGCGGTAGTGAACCCAATGAAGCCAGATAAACTCCGAGTGGTACACGACGCCGCAGCGAAGACTAAGGGTTGTCGCACTCAACGACTTGCTGTTGAAAGGTCCAGATCTACTGCAATCACTTCCAGGGGTCGTGATGAAGTTCCGACAGCATATGGTTGCAGTAACAGCTGACATTAAGGAAATGTTCATGCAAGTGAAGTTGAGAACAGAAGACAGAGACGCTCTTAGGTACCTGTGGCGAGGGAACCGTCGTGACGATCAACCACCCGAGGAGTATAGAATGACATCACTCATCTTCGGAGCTTCAAGTTCGCCGTCAACAGCAATATTCGTCAAGAACTTGAACGCTAAGAAGTATGAAGAGACCGAGCCAGAAGCAGCCTCCGCCATTATAGAGAAGCATTACGTCGACGACTACCTGGACAGCTTTAGAAGCCTCGAAGAAGCCATACGCATCACTTCAAGCGTGCGTGATATACATAGAAGAGCTTGCTTCGAGTTGAAAACAATGGAAGTCCAACACGCCCCGCGCTACTACGAGCACTAGGGGAACAGGAGTCGTCACAGAACATAGAACTCTATAAGGCGGGAGAGCAGCTGGAACGTGTGTTAGGAATCGTATGGAGACCGGATACAGACGAACTTACCTTCAATCTCAATTTAACGCGTGTGCCTCGTGAACTTATAGATGGGAAAACACCGACGAAGAGAGAAGCCCTACGTATAGTTATGTCGCTTTTTGATCCGTTAGGCTTTGCTTCACCAGTTACTATAAGAGCTAAGCAGATTTTACAGGAACTCTGGCGGCGTGGGACATCGTGGGACGAGAAAATAGAAGATCACATAGCGGAACAGTGGCGCGACTGGATGGTACATTTGAGAAGCCTCTCGAATATAGCAATACCAAGAAGATACCTACAGTACAGCGACGCTACATCCCTTCAGCTCCACGTGTTCACCGACGCCAGCGAGTCAGCCTACGCAGCGGTATTGTATTGGAGAGCAACGGCACCCAACGGCGACGTCAGCATATCACTAATTATGTCCAAGGCCAAGGTGGCACCTTTAAAGTTAACATCTATACCTAGGTTGGAGTTACAAGCCGCAGTG
This sequence comes from Epargyreus clarus clarus, assembly GCA_014595695.2. Taxonomy (NCBI): domain Eukaryota; kingdom Metazoa; phylum Arthropoda; class Insecta; order Lepidoptera; family Hesperiidae; genus Epargyreus; species Epargyreus clarus. The sequence continues at coordinate 1,475,600 of JACTTY020000060.1, read as the reverse complement.
ATGGGAACTCGCCTCGCCGACGCCGTCGTTAAAGAACATCAACGAAAGCCGGACTCAAGAACGTTCTGGACGGACAGCCGCACAGTACTCTCATGGATCAAGGCTGGTTCGCGCTCTTACAAGTCGTATGTGGCACATCGCATAGCGGCTATAGAAGAAGGTACAAAGGTAAGTGAGTGGCGCTGGGTGCCAACGAAGTCCAACGTGGCGGACGATGCCACAAGAAATGTCCCAATAGGGTTCAATAAGAACCACAGGTGGTATAGGGGACCGGACTTCCTACACGAGGATTCGAGCACCTGGCCAATAGAGAACTCTGCGTCGTATCCATCAGAACCTACAGGTGAAGAAAGAACACACAACATAGTAACAGAACGAGGTCTGAAGCTGGCTGAAGGTCTACCGGAGATATCTAGATTTTCAAATTGGGATAGATTACGTTTCACTACAGCAAGGGTTTTACAGTTTATACAGCTTTGCAGGACGTCTAAACAGCGGGTCAATTACAAGAGGACTAGACGAAACGCTCAAGCGGACCCCGACTGGCGACGTCAAAAGAAGACACCGGTGGCTCCACAGGTAAAGCATAGAAAAATAGAACAAGCCAAGTGTTATATCTCCGTGCCCGCAGAACTCCTCCGAGAAGCAGAAGAGTTATTAATGCGTTCGTCGCAAGAAAGTTCATTTCAGGTTGATATAGATAACATGAAACGTCAGAAGCCTATAGACAGAGATAGCCGATTACATCGTTTAAGTGTCAAGTATGAAAATGGTGCCCTGAGACTCCGAAGCCGCATCGAAGCAATAGAAGCCGTCACAAATGAGGTCAAGAACCCCATGGTGCTGGACGGTGACCATCCTACAGTCAAACTATGGATACACAGCATCCATAGACAGATGCACCACAGCGGAGTCGAGGCCACGGTAAACGAGTGTCGACAAAGGTATTGGGTTCTACGGTTACGTCCGGTGACGCGCACTATAATACGACAATGTCTCAGATGCCGAATGAAGACTCAAGCACCGCCGTACCCGAGAACCGGAGACCTACCATCGTGTCGCTTGGCACATCACAAGCGACCTTTCACATACACAGGAGTCGACTACTTCGGGCCGCTTACAGTAACAGTCGGGCGTACCAATCAGAAGAGGTATGTAGCTATCTTCACCTGTCTAACCACACGTGCTATTCATCTAGAAGTTACAGCATCGCTCACCACCGACTCTGCGGTGATGGCGCTCCGGCGGATGATGGCGCGCCGTGGACGTCCGGCGCAAATATGGTCGGACAACGGCACCAACCTGAGGGGCGCTGACAAGGAACTACGGCAGGCGATCGACGCAGCCACAGCGGAGGAGGCTGCTAAGAAGATCATCTCGTGGCGATTCATCCCACCTGGCGCGCCCTTCATGGGAGGCGCGTGGGAAAGGCTCGTGCGCTCCGTGAAAACTGCACTGCAAGCAACGCTTCACGAACGACATCCAGCAGAAGAAGTCCTCACGACGCTCCTGGCAGAGGTGGAATATACAGTGAACAGCCGACCTCTCACCCACGTGTCAGTGAGCGCCGAGGACCCAGAAGCGCTTACACCGAACCATTTCCTACTCGGCGGGAACGGAAGAGTATCGACCCCGGGAGAGTTCAACGACCGCGACACCATATGCAAAAACAGCTGGCGTGCCGCGCAGAGATTAACCGACATATTCTGGACAAGATGGCTTCGAGAGTACCTTCCTGAGCTTCAACACCGGCGGGAGCCCCACGGAAGAGGGGCAACAGTGAAGATCGGCGACTTAGTACAAATATTGGATAGTAACCTACCTAGGAACATATGGGTTCGAGGTCGGGTCATCGCAACATTTCCGGGTCCAGACAACATAGTAAGAACAGTCGACGTGGCAACCAAGGGAGGAGTTCTACGCCGGCCAGTGAGGAAGCTGGTAGTGCTGCCTATAGAAGACGTCGCCCCAGCACCGACAGAAGATGCAACACAGCTGCACGGCGGGAGAAATGTGCGGGACGACGCGAACAGCTGACTCAAGATTCGACGTAATTATAAGTTTGAAATTGTTTACTTAATTTATAGTTCATAATAGTTCATAAGTTGTAATAAATAAAGACTTCATTATTCGTAACACACGATCAGCTGATTAAAATTGTATAGTTCAATGGCCGACGCTAAACAGCTGACTCCAACTCGATCAGCTGATCATAGCAGTAAGACGTAGTTACGTAAACAGCTGATAGTTTTTAATGTAATTTATTGATGTTTTTATTATGTTTGAATAGTGTTTTACTTATGTTTTATTGTTAATAGTATATAATAGGATTTAATAGAATAGGGAAAATAGATAATAGTTTAAGTTTTGTAAATGTATTAAAATAAATATTTCGTAATAGTTTATAGGGCATAGGTATAGGTGTCATTTATAATAGGTTTTGCAATAGTTTAGGTTTTAATAGAAGTTTAAAATGGAAATATGTAAATTCCTAAACAAACTAAATAGATTATTATTATTATTATTGTGAATCATCGATTCAAGGCCACAGTTTGGCACGATTACGATTCTTACGGCGCCAAAATTTGAATGCGGATCCTTATAGATCTCGACGAGACAAGACGAAAAGTAAGAATAATTTTTTTTGATATCTCGCTTAGTTTTCGAGATATCGATATTTAAAAATCGAAAAATAAAAAAAAAATATATTCTTTTAATGATGTATTTCGATAGATTTTTGGAAAAGAAAACGAAAACAAAGAATATTTTTTTTCGATATCTTGATTAGTTTTCAAGATATTAATAAATACATTATTAAAAATGTTGGAATTTTATTGAAAAAATTTTTTGAAGATATATTTTATCCTTTATTATGATTATCACTATTATTATGATAATAATAATAATAATAATAAAAAAAACCTAACCTAACCTAACCTAACCTAAACCTTTTTTTTTTTTCTTTTTATACGTGGGGAAACCCTCATGGTTAACCTAACCTAACCTAACCTAGAATAGGTTACATACCCTAACATAACCTAGAATAAAATATCTCTGATCATGTTAAAGGATAGGAGTATAAAAAAAAAAAAAAAATAAAAAAAAAACAAACCTAACCTAACCAATGCCAACTCAAATTTCAATCACCTCTAACTTCGTTGTCCCTTGCCCGATTTCTAATTATTTTATACCATCGTACTCGTCTCAACGATACCTTTTCGCACATACTACTTCCGTTTCTCTCCGTTTTCTAAATTTTTAAATATAATTTTCTCCGTTTTTCAAAAATCAATTTTTGGTTTTTCTCATTTTCCTCCGCCGTTTCTTAACGAATTCTCTTCATTTTTCTTCTACCGTATTCTGCACGTCCTCCCCTATCGGGAGATACCAGTCGCACCCATTTCCGCCGCGCCGTTCCTCGGCAATTTCACTTTTAAAACGCAAAAAATCGAAATTTTCGAATAATTTTTGAGTATCGATATCTCGAAAACTAAGCGAGATATCAAAAAAATTTATTCTTACTTTTCGTCTTGTCTCATCGAAATCTATACGGATCCGCACTCAAATCTTGGCGCCGTAAGAACCGTAATCCCCCCCACAGTTTGAACAGGTTCGTACAGGTCCGTACAGGTTTAGACATAGAATAACGGGAAATAGTTGTAATTGGCCAAAAGGCCTATATTCCTGCCTAAACCTGCTTCTAGTTGTGGCACTTGAGTCGGGGATATAAATAGGCCAGATTTTCAAAATTTTCATTCAGTACTGGCAATAGACCTATGGAACAACAGGAATAAAAGGAACAAGAACAAACAAGGGATTTCAATTCTTCCAACCCAGCAATTATAGTAATGTGCCCCTGCACAAGTATCTACAAAAATGTTACATACCAAAAATAATAAACGCAAAATATTATATGTTTTTGAGTCGAATGTTCTCTGTAGCAGAAACATATTGTGATAATGATAAAAAACTGTTTTTAATTCTATTTTAAGCAACAGACACGGACTGGAGGACCGGTCCCTAAGGCCGTACAGATATTTTTTTTGGCGGCGTTCATCTGTTTATGTGCAACATTGTACTTATAATGATAAAGTCCGTGGTTTATCGATAAAAATGATTGAATTCTACAGCATAAAAGGTTGCGACTCTGATGACCGGACTCTTATGTATCCATGCCTAAAATGTAGGTTAGTATTAGTAAATCATTAACTTTTTAACAAAACTTACCTTTGCTAAGAAGTAGTCCATCTCGCAGCCATGGACGCAGGAAGTTATAACCAATACTTTTTTCGTGATGCTTCATACTTGAAGTCACAATCTGAAAATATTTATATTAAAATCAAATTTAAACCAAACTTCATACTATTTTCAACATTTCAGTGAGTGTCAGAAATTCTGTATGTGGAACTTTGAATACACATTCGCACTTTCCAAGTTAATATATTATTACGTTGGCAAGTTCCCGCTGTTTTTTAATGCTACATTCCTTTGTAAATAATTCTAAATAGGATGTTTTATTTTACCACATTAGGTGTTCTACTTTTTGAGCTAATTTCAATAAATTACAGATAGTTATGACATTTATACCTGACATTAATTACAACACAGCACAAATTGTCTATAGATAATATAAACACACGCACAATATAGTCACAATAATAATAATTAAGTTATAAATTAAACTACTTAACTGTAGAAAAACCATAACGGGACGTAGTTATGCAAAATGGATCCAACCCACAAAAATCGTTTTTTTTAGTTGATGTGGATATACCATTTACAAATGGTATATCCACATCAACTTTCGTATATGCCAAAAATATTCGAGCTGCATGGTATATTTTTTTCTTTTGAAATACATATACAGATATCAGTGATACCAACCAAAAATTAAAGAATTTAACTTTTACTAAAAGACCTATTTTCTCAAAAGCTACTTTTTGTGGTTGGATCTATTTTGCATAACTACGTCCAACTATACCCTTCAACTTGACACTGATGTTATTAGGCAAAAATGGGTGTGGCGTGTTCAATAGAACATAGCAAATTAACTCATCTTCACAATAAGCTTCAAAGTTGAGTGAAGAGAACTAAGAAATACGCACTTTCGAGACATTTCTATGTAAAATATAGGTCGCAATATCTACGTCGACCACATTGCTAGTGATTGTTATACCAAACTTATAGAGCCGATGAAAGTGAGTTCTCACAAAAATGGAATCCAAAAAAACCTTACCTCAATATCATCTGGCGTGTAAATATTAATTGTTCCCAATGAAAGCATATACCATCTGTAAATACCGTTGTATTTCCGAGCCCAATACCGAAGCAACGAAAATAATTCAACTGTAATAGTACATAAAAAATTTAAAGTTATGTTTTAAGGTTAAAGGTACAGCAGATTTGAATGAGACTAAAATACCTGGAGAGGCAATAACATCTAACGTATTCCCAATTATAAAGTGAGTACGGTTACCAGGGATTCGTTTTAATATGGTCGCAAATTCATTGTGATTTAAAAAATATTCTAATATACACAATAAAATGACAATTATTGTAACTAAAATAAAAAACATGTTTGATACAACTGTTCTCGTTACGAGCGAGTTTAAGAATATTTTAAATGAGTTTCCCACTCCCGGCTATTGATATGCATTGTGAGTCACCTTAAACAAGAATATTCATAATTAAATGCGCGTGTTTATTAACTTTTATCCATTGAGTTATAATGTACTTATAACTCAATGCTTTTATCGCGTTTTTTGTAACCTGTTATTTACACGAGTAGATTTTTTTATCTTATACTAACTACGCTGACTTGGCGATCTTTCTGGCGCTTTACAATTTATCATTATAGTAAAGTTAATTGATTTATTAAGTACTAGCTGACCCAGCAAACTTTGTACCTACCGCCTCAAAATTTATTTATCTAATATATTTCATATAAAATATACCCTATGTTACTCGTAGATAATGTAGCTTTCGAATGGTGAAAGAATTTTTAAAATCGGTCCAGTAGTTTTTGAGCCTATTCATTACAACCAAATAAACAAACAAAGTTATCCTCTTTATAATGTTAGTATAAAAGTATAGATAACCAAATGATGCGCGTATAATTGCCTACACATGCTTACATACCTGCAGTCGACCGTGAGAATTTTTTTCTGAATTTTCGAAATGTTCTAAGAGTTATTCTGCTGTTCCGGACACACAAATTCAACAAAAATATGATTATCGCCGTTCTTGCGGAATTGGTAGACTTCACATACTTCACTTTGAGACATTTTTTGAATATTTCTCAAGTATGCATGTTTCCTCGTGATGTTTTCCTTCACCGTTTAAGCAAGTGATAATCATTTTTTAAAAATCTTTGAAAAATCAAAGCCTGGGATTTGAACCTCGGACCCCTTATGACCCCGATAGAGACAGAGTTTCGTAATCACTAGGCTATCACTGCTATTTGTCACCATATCATTGCGCTCCGGGAATAACCAGTGAATAATTATACAACACACATATGTTGAGTTTAATTAATAATTACAAAAAAAAAACAGGTAAACATTTTTTTTATATTTTTTTTTATAATTTTAGTAGCAGACGAGCATGCAGTCCACCTGATGGTAAGTGGCTACTGCCGCCCATGGATATCTGTAATCAACCCCAGATTAAATATTCCTACCTGAGGTCGGCCACAGATGCGCCGCTACCCCTGAGGACTAAGCTTGAACGCCTCGGAAAAGTATGTCTCCCTTCAAAACGGAACACAGCAGCGCCTAACACTGCTGCTATTAGGCAGAAATAGGTGTGGCGGTGGTGCCGCTGGAGTCGAACCACAAAGGGTTCTACCACCTTCAATTTAACAATAATAAAACTCCACAAATGTACATACATAACATACTGTTCATTTTTCCATTTACAAAAACTCACATCTTATACATATTTAATTTAAAACGTAATGAAACCTTATTTGCATTTGCATAAAAAGCTTGATTACGATCAGGAGTTAAATCTCTATTTATATATTTTTGGCAAATAATCAAAGAACAACTTCGCCCAAGCTACACTTATTACTTGTTGATCGTTTATGCGAAAATATTTTTTGTTTTATTTAATTACTCAGTTTATAGGGTTAACTCATAGATTACTAAAGAGTACTCGCTCCTAACAAGAAAATGTAACCTTTTGACAATTGTCACTGTCAATTATTTTTTTGTTTGAAAAATATAAAAAAATGTAGTTTTTAGATCATTTACGAATGAAACGATATTTCTTCGCACTTTTTCTTCGATGTCGTGTCGAAACTGCGCATGTCGGAATTATTCCGCGTAAATTACACTACGACAGCCATTAAACGGCTGACATAATTGTCATGCTAAATTTAATGGCTCCCATCAATTACAAGGCGGCGAGATATCTATACTTATCTTGACTTAATAACTGAATAAAATAACTTAAATAAACACTTAATAACCTTAAATAAAACTTAATAACCTAATAAATTATTAGGTTATTATTAACTTAGGGCTCGAACACAAAACTGCGATGCGACGCGATGCGAATTCGCAACGCAGAAAATTGCGATGCGAATTGCTGCGATGCGATATCGTGCGGCGTAGCGTCTCTCAGGGTGACCAACAACAACAACCACTGTGCGATGCGAATCAATTCGCAAGTTCTTGCGATGCGTCGAGGGAGCTCGCAGATTTTTGCGATGCGACGTCGCATCGCAGTTTTGTGTACGAACCCTTAATAAAATTACAACTTCAATTGTAAATAATTTGGAGAAAAGATACTATTTTTTACGTAAATAATAAGAACATACTTCGACAGGCAACACGTAAAATGTTGGTGATAATAATAGGTAAATGTAGTTTATATTTTATTTTTTCTGGCGATAAATTTTACATACACTGGTTCTGAATTCCTTAAAACTAAATCTGCTGTAAATTTAAGTTTATCCGGAGTTGTTATAGGAAATAATTCGAAGTTTCTTAATATGGCCGCAAGAGCAGATTTCATCTCCATCATGGCGAATTTTTGACCTGAAAATACCAACAATTCTTGTTATTATCAAACAAAGAAAAAAATATTTAAGTGCAAATGTTTTTTTTGCATTTATTTATAATAATTATTAAATTAGAATTATTTTATGATGTGACATAGTATTTGGACAGAAGAAAGCATTGTCAATCGTGGTAAACCACTCTACTAAAACAAGTGTGGTATGGAATGATTTCTAAAGTAATTGACGAATCTGTGATTGACTTTACGTGGAACCCTTGTTGTATTGTATATGGTGTAGTTACAAATGTCCATAGCAAAGTTCATTAGCTACTTTAATCGTATATGGTCATAGATAAGTATAGATATCTCACCACCTTGTAATTGAAGGAAGCCATTAAATGGCTTAAACAGCTGACAAATCTGTCAGCCGTTTAATGGCTCTCATAGTGTAATTTACGCGGAACAATGCCGATATGCGGAGTTAAGTGGTGCAAACACACGAAATTGATGAGAAAGTGCGGAGAAATATCGTTTCATTCGTAAATGATCTAAAAACTATTTTTTTTTAAATATTTTTCACACGCTATTTTCATGACAGTAACAATTTCAATTGTCAAAACTGGTTACATTTTCTTGTTAGGAGTGAGTAATCTTTACTAATGTATATGGTATAAAAAAAATACCTATACAATTTCTAGGCCCAGCACTGAAGGGAATGTAGGCAAATGTATGTCTATTCTTGCAATTTTCTGGTAAGAAACGGTCAGGATCAAACTTTAGAGGATTTTCGTATAAGTCAGCGCGCCGATGTAAGTCATAAATGTGAATATGGCACAATGTCCCTGCAGGCACGGTGTAATTACCTGTAATCATAATTGAAAGTAAATTATTATTCCACATTCTAAAAATAAAGTTTTAACCTTGATAATATACGAGAAGTTAAGTAATAAAATACAAAGATGCATAAAAATCTACAAAGTTTTCTCTATAACGGTATCTCTGCCAATGCGAAAATACAAGCACAACGATTACAAAACAAAACTAATTTCTAGGGAATAAAATCTCCTTTTCTTGCAAAGTCTTCTGAAAGAATAAAAACATTTCTTGAACCAAATTACAACATTGTATTGTTCCCGCGCAAAATACAACTCAAATGTCAAGAGTGTTATTTTACTTTTTTATGCTAACTTATACAATCGTACCAGCCAGTGACTATATAAATGAGAACTTATGGTTATAAAAATAACACTCCATGAAAATAACACAAAATAATTAATTAATAATACTACAATGAGGTACTTTAAATATATTTCTAACACTTCTAAGTGATCAATTGCGTACATACTTAGTTGAATGGTTTCACTTAATTTCCGTCCTATAAAAGGTACAGGCGGGTAGAGTCGCAAGGACTCTTTGATGCACCGTTCCAAGTACTGCATTTTCATCAAATCGTCTGCCGCAGCTGCTCGCTTTGTCTCACCAAATATGCCACGTAGTTCAGCTACTATCTTGTCCTTTAAATATATTTAGGGCATTTGTATAACATTCAATACAGATATGGTTATGGACAATTATAATTTACTGTCATTCATTGCAAATTACACGATATAAATTAAAAAGGGGTTTACCGACCTGTACTTCTTGATTATTTGCGATTGACAATAGAGCATACGTCAGACCAGATGAAGAAGTGTCATGGCCCTGAAAAGAAAAAAGAATTTTGAATATCCTTACTAATATTATAAATCCGAAAGTAACTTTGTCTGTCTGTCTGTCTGTCTGGTTGTCTCTTCTTCACGCCTAAACCACTGAACAGATTTTAATGAAATTTTGTACAAAGATAGTCTGAGACCCGAGAAAGGACATAGGATAGTTTTTATCCCGGAAATCCCACGGGAAGTAGGGATGGCGATCTAAGATCGATTAATCGGAGAATCAATCTTTTGGACCAAAAAATCGATTATTTTAATCGATATTAGTAAGAATTGAATCGTAAAATATGCATTTCATCAAGATGATCTTTAGCAAAGTTGTTGTCTATGAGCCCACGAAGGTTTCAGAGTTGGTACAACCAATTTTCGCCGGATGGCGCCACTGCCATTCCAATGAAGGTACGATTTTTCATTTTTATATGTAAGTATGTCATATTATTTTCTTTTAAACGCGGGCGAAGCCGCGGGCAAAAACTAGTAATTAATACATTAGCGTATCAGTGTTGAATCATACCAATTTAAGGTAGGTACCATCAATTGCTTAGTGGCAAAGAAAAACATCATGTACATACATTAAGACAATCTTCCTACTACAGAGTTCTATGTTTGTAAAGGCATCTACCAACTCGTATTTGACCAACTCCATGAATTTTGGCCTTAACGCTTGTCGCTGAATGGAAGCGCCTGACAGTTACTATAAGGCATTTGCTACTAGGCGAGTAGCAAATACCTAAAAGTCTGAGTGTAACATTGATAATGATTACGACATTTTTTTACCTCGAACATAAAAGTGTCCACTTCTTCTTGTATACCAATTTTATCAATAGAACCGTCTTTTTCAGCAGCAATAAGTAAATCTAACATAGCTGCCTTTTTCTTTTTACTTGTGTAGTGAATATTATCGCCATCTGCATCAAATTCGATATTCTGTACTTCATTATTCTCTATAGCTTCCTTCCTTGTTTTAATGACACTATCAGTAAAATTGTGCATAACTGATAAATATTTTGCTTGTAGCTTGCTCATTGATGTCAAATTGAATATAATATCGGAATAGAGGTACAATCTTATAAATCTATTGATTATCACTTTCACGATGCCATGAATTGCTTCTTTGTATGTTTTATATGTGCCGCAGATCTTATCATCCAGTTGAGTACCCATTGCAGACTCTATAAAAAACAAAATTTATATAAAATTAACAATAATTTGACAACTAAGCTAATTTGTACTGACTCGGCCCTGTCCGAAAATATCATAAGATTCTCCATTATATATAGGCTGGCGCGAAATTAATCATCCAATTTTGTTTTTGAATAACTTTTGTACTGGATAAAAAAAATGTGAGCCGTCACGGGACGCCTGGCAGGTGTGAAACATCGACATTATTTTGTAAAAGTAATATGCAGAAAAGAACATATTGTGATAGGAACTAAATATGTCATAATGATAAAATAAAATATTACGATTGCGCATGGCGACGCGTCGCCACATCGTACACACTACTGCATATAGACTGTATATATATACCATCGGCATGCGTCGCCACGCCAGAAATCGGTTTTACGTGCGGCTATAGATGTTTCACATCAAAAAGTGATTTTGAGTAGGTACTTAATCCATCACCAATCTTTCCAGGAAATCTTTACCAGGGACCTGTAACTTCTTTTTCGCTAAAAGAATATGACATCTGTCAGGTGTCACCAGAAAAGTACAAACGATGGGCAGAAGGTACTTACCACAAAGAGAGTTAAGGGTATATTCGGACATAACAGGAACAACGCTGACGGCCTCCCCGGAACTTTTGTTTAGAACGTCGACAAGACGTTGGCCGTTCTCTTCGAAAATCACAAAATATTGCCGTAAAACGTTGAAGTGAAATGCATTTGTGAGAATCTTTCTGCGTTGATGCCATTTTTCACCTTAAAAAATAATTCAATAGTTATAGTTATATATAGTTATAGGTAATATTACTAAATAAGAAAAAGTTACAAACTCGACATCTGTTGGGAGAGGTCAACGATTCAAAAGCACCTCTGTTTTTCAAAGTTATTTCCGCTTTAAAAATAATTTTGACTTGCTTAAACAGTGACTAAACCTGTATCATTACCATGAGTTTTTACGATTTGACAAATGTGACTGTTTTGATATTTCTTTACGTATTGGCCCATACAATTTCCAAGTTCTGATATAATTCGCTAGGCCCATTATCATCATCATCATCATCAACCCATTACTGTCCCACTGCTGGGCACGGGTCTCCTCTCAGAATGAGAAGGATTAGGCCATAGTCCACCGCGCTGGCCAAGTGCGTATTGGTAGACTTCACATACCTTAGAGATTTTTTTTTATAAATCTCTCAGGTATGCAGGTTTCCTCACGATATTTTCCTTTACCGTTTAGCAAGTGGTAATTAATTTTTAATACGCACATAATTTTGAAAAATTAGAGGTGCGTGCCTGGGATTTGAACGTCGGACCCCTCGATCGAGAGTTTCTTAACCACTAGGCTATCACTGCTCTTACGTAATACGTAAACAAATATCAAAACAATCATATTTGTCCAAACTAAAAAACTCATGGTAAGGGTACTCGGAAACCTAGAGGCCTGGTGTGTTATCGTCAAACTCACTCTGAAAGGAGACTAATTCGCAGCACTGGGATAGTAAGAAGTTGTGTAACTACGACTACGTTTTAGGTTTCGGAGGTTTCAAGTTACTGACGTATTACCGGCCCTAGGGTAGGGCGAGAAGAGTGATCGATATTTAATTTGATATCAAAATAGGATAAGATATTAAACTATATTTTTCGTAATAATAAATTATTACTGTGACCACTTACACGAGTTGATACAGTATAATAATACAAATGCGTTTTGTTTGTTAAGCAACCATTGCGCAAGTTTTAAGCAATATTTATTATGTCTTAAGTATAACCTTATTTAACCTTTCTTTATATATATCCTGTTTATATGCGCAGCTGAGGCCAACATCGCCATTCGCCTTGGTAAATATTATATATTTAAGATAAAACTAAAATACAATTTACGTTAAGTGAAAGTGTCGACCAAAGGGAGGAAAGACAAACCAGCTCTACCCACTTCAAGGTCTAGGGCCGGTGATGCTTATATATTTTTTATCAAGGATGTTATAGAGCCTAATAAATATAACCGAAACAATAAAGTATAAAAGTTTAGAATAATTTTGGAGAAAGCCAAAGACTAATGACAAACTATTATAGAAAGCTTTTCCCCGACCAAGTCGACACTGTTCAGGTACTTTTCAAATAAAATCAAATCATGAAAAATCTGATATCAATTAGTCAAAGTATCGCATAATCCAATATAATTTCATATGCGTAACCACATGCAAAACTGATATAATATTTTTAATATTCGTATCATATGTCATGTCCATAACTTCCCTAATTAGTGCGAGCGAAGCAAGCCCTTACTAATTCGAAGATTAGCATTCTGTTCCTCCCTCTTTTTGAAGCATATGAGTAGTCATCAACAAATATGTAACTTGTTATATAGTAGATTTTACATAATTATATATAAAATATGTATGATAGTATAGCAGATTGATAAAAACTTAAGTTATAATTAGACAAACAAAACTTGTTTTGCTTGATTAGCATGCGTAGGTACCTATTATGATCGTTATTTTTATTTATCTTCTATTATACAATATAATTTAAAGACATATTTCAGATGTTGGAAGTGGGGCGCTTAATGATTTTTTTTAGTTTTTTTTTTTTTTAATTTTACCTTAATATTACAAGTAGAATAATATTTTTTATACAAAAAGGCACTCACCATCACTAAGAAGCAGTCCACTTCGCAGCCAAGGTCGCAACAAGGCATAAATGTCACTTTTATAGTGATGTTTCATACTCGAGATAGTTACCTGAGATAATAAGTTAGTCATTAAGAATGTTCTATTAATTTACAAAATAACAGTATCTTTAGGGTTCCGTACCCAATGGGTAAAAACGGAACCCCTATTATTAAGCCTCTGTGAACTGTCCGTCTATCTGCGTGTCACAAGGCTCTAACTCTCGAATCGTAATATATACACTTGTTTTTTACAGAGCATATATAACGATGGCCGCTATAGCAACAAATAATAAAAATAAAAAAGTCTAATATAAAACAGGGTCCCCATACAAGAACCCTCTAATTTTCGGCGTTTTCGCTTTATCTATTGAACCGTAGTTGTAGACAGTTCTAATTTTCACAATGCATTCACCTCCATGCCTGCTATGATAACAAGTACTAAATTCTCACCTCAATGTCCTCCGGGGTGTAAATATTAACAGCCCCTAGTGAGAATGCGTAAAATCGGTATATACTGTTATATTTCAGAGCCCAATCTCTGCCTTTTCGGAATAAGTTAACTGGAAAAAAATTACGTCCATAATTATTATAAATTCTCAAGATATGAAACTAAAACAATAAAAAATAATTTACCTGGAGTTTCAAGAATTTCCAACGCATTTCCAATAATAAAATAACTTTTGTTCCCGGGAATTTTTTTTAGTAACACGGCTTTATTATTATGATTTAGAAGATAATCTAATGTAAACAAAAAAATTGCAACGGCAGTCAACACGTATAACATTTTATTTAATAAAACTCACGTGCGGTCCATGCACAGATATATTTATAAATGACGGCCACTTATCTGTAGTGACTTCGTACATTATATGTTACATACATAGATTAGTAAAGATTACTCACTCCTAGCTAGAGAATGTACCCAGTTTTGAGAATTGAAATACTTGCGTAAAAAAGTTATGCCACGTCTCCGTGCTAAAATATCCCTAAAATATTTGAAATAATTATTTATTTATTATGTAAATTCATGTAAATTCTCTAGAAATGTTTTTATTTGTCAATAATTCAAAAAAAGAACTTACGATAATAAGCCATTTGTGGCTTCATACAATTTCAAGGCGGCGAACATCGATATACTACTAATAAAGACGAAGTATCTTTACTAATCTATGGTTACATACTAGTATTGGACATCCTTAACCTGAAATGTGGTTGAGTATTAAAAATCTTTTAAATCTGACAATTGAATGGATGTAACCTATGATAGGTAAATCTTATTTTTTATATATCCGGCAAACTTTGTACCGCCTCAAAACCTACTTATCAAATATATTTCATATCAAATATAGCCTATGTTACTCATGGATAATATAGCTTTCGAATGGTGAAAGAATTTTTAAAATCGGTCCAGTAGTTTTTGAGCCTATTCATTACAACCAAACAAACAAACATAGTTTTCCTATTTATAATATTAGTGTAGAAAACTAACGTATTACTTCGGAATCATTGTAGTAATTTATATGAAATGATATCTATATGAAAGACTACAATACTCTTGAGGTCAATTTTTAAACGTCCAGTCTAAGTGTCTCCTTCGTCGTCAACCCATTACTGTCCCACTACTGGACACGTGTGTCCTTTCAGAATGAGAAGGATTAGGCCATAGTCCACCGCGCTGGCCAAGTGTGTATTGGTAGACTTCATATACCTCTTAAAAACTTTTTTTTCAAATCTCTCAGGTGTGCAGGTTTACTCACGATGTTTTCTTTCGCCGTTTAAGTAAGTGATAATTAATTTCTAATAAGCACATAGCTTCAAAAAATCAGAGCCTGGTATTTGAACCTCCGACCCCCCGATCGAGGCCGGGTTACAATTACCATCAATGCTTACTTTATCTCCTTAACCTCCTGGAAACCTGGATGTTTTACTATTTCATTAACTTCAATAATTAAGTAAAAAAATATGAACTACAAAAACTTGAACTTAAAAAAAATGTAATGCCATGTTGTACGTCCATAGTTAATAATAGAGAGATAAACTTATTTCATTTTATAATTTGAATGAATATTCTACTCGTACATTAAGTACCTATTGTAATAATTACAATTAATATAAAATTATTAACAAAATTCATACTTAACAACTGGTTTTATTTCTTTTGGCGGTTTATAAGCCAACCTTGAAAACTTTTTTCTCATACTTATCAAACCGACTCTTGTCTTTCTTTCATTTTAATGACCCATAACTCAATCTACTTTAATAATAATTTAATTTACGGAATTGTAATACTGTTTACGCGTTTACCTAACCCATGTCTCTGGAGATCCAGGAGCTGGCACGCATTTCGCTCAACGAATTGCTATAGCAATTCAAAGAGGAAATGCTGCCAGCATCTTGGGTACCTTACCCAGGACAGCGATGGTGATCATTTTTTATGGTAGTTTTTATGTTTTTATATTTTTGTATTTCGTTTTTGTATATATGTACATTTTGTAAATAATTTTCTATTAGTATATAATTTGATTTTTTTTTTAGTTTAATTAGTATTTAATTTTATTGTTTCAAATATTGTATATAACCTTATTATTATCAAATAAAATGAAGTAATTTAGACCCATATTTCCCTCCTTAGACCCTTTATAATTTTTCCTACATAGTCCTCTTCTTTGTCGTTAAGGTCAATATTAAACTACATATTTAAGAAAATTTGAACTCCTTCATAGAGATAGCAAATAATAATGTAGTCCACCTGATGGTAAGTGACCATTGCCGCGAATTAGATTGTATAATCCTGTCTGTGGTACGCTTTAAATGCATTCCTACCAATAAGCTCTAAACTGAAGGTGGTAGAACCTTTTGTGGATCGACTCCGGCGGCACCACCGCCACACCACCTATTTTGCCTGATAACAGCAGTGTTAGGCGCTGCTGTGTTACGTTTTGAAGGGTGTGGTAAAGGAGGGATATTTTACGAGGCGTTCCAGCTTAGTCCTCAGGGCTAGCGGCGCATCTGTGGCCGACCTCAGGTAGGAATATCTAATCCTATCTGGGGTTGATTACAGATGTCCATTGGAGGCAGTAGCCACTTACCCTCAGGTGAACTGCATGCTCGTCTGCTACTCCTGTATTGTTAAAAAAAAAACTCGAAAGCTTCGTATAAGCGTCTATCTCTTACCTTTAAACCTGAACCCATCAGCGATAGTTCAAATTACCACCGAAATCAAAATAACATTAAATTGATTCGCTTTGCACATGTTTGTGTCGAATTTGAGGTAAAGTTAAATTTAATTTCTGCCTGCTATCTGCGTTAAAAAATCTCTAAGTTATTAAATAAATACGCTTTTGAATAAAAGAAAGATAAAAATCATAAAATTTTAATGTATAATTTCAATAACATTTTTAGTAAGAGTAATGTTGTTTTGTTAGCTCACAAATAATTGCCACTTAAGTAAAACATACAATTAAAAAGTTATTAAATGTTAAGCAATAAAAATGTGACTGACTTAACATGACGTTGACATTTTATTTGCAATAAAACATTTTAATAATTTAGTTTTTAAATAAGTAAAATAAAAAGTTTGAAATTAGCACTTTTCTTTGAATAGTTAAATTATAATATGAACATTGTAGTATGACTACCTACTAGTGATGTCAAATTATCTTAAAAATCATTTAATATAAATAATTATTGTTCAGTATGCGGGGGCTTCAGGTTTATCTACTCAATAAAAAACGAATTTCGAACTTTCTGTCGGTAGCGAAGAACGATTTATTTTTTAAAGTGACAACGGCGCGCGCATCGGCTTCTTTCAATATGTAGGCTGACGCTCACTAGATGGCGCTACCGGTACCGTTTCTGAACAATTATAATACCACTACATGCTTAAAGCTATGAATACAAACACCTATATTTCTTAAGTAACACCTATATTCCCTGTTTTTACCATGTAACAGGTAAGACACGCTTGAAATATATTCAAACCTCAAGATTCATATCTTAATTACCTGTTACATAATAAAAATCATCCAAATATTTCCACTTCATTTATATTTCGTTTTTCCTTTTAATAAATTTAACAAAAATAGGTTCAGAATTTCTCAAAATAATATCAGCTGTGAAGACCAGATCCGAAACTTTCGTGACGGGAACCAATTCGAAATTTCTCAAAATAGCTGAAAGCACCGACTTCATCTCCATCATGGCGAATTTTTGACCTGAAACAAATAATTTAAACACATGTAACACGTACACTTTATACACATACGTTATATTCTAAAGTTGAATATGTATAAAAATGCTCGCAAAAGCACATGAAGTCTACCAACAAATTTAAGCCGGACTCGTACCTACCAGCTAAGTACTAAAACCCCAGAGTGTACGTACAGACACCTTTTTTAGTCGAGACAAACATGTAGGCACAATTTTGATATAACTTAAAGGTGACTGACATAGTGATCTATCAACGCACAGCCCAAACCACTGGACTGATCGGGCTGAAATTTGGCATGCAGGTAGATGTTATGACGTAGGCATCCGTTAAGAAAGGATTTTGATCAATTCTACCCCCAAGGGAATAAAATAGGGGATGAAAATATTACTTCGTAACGCAGGCAAAATCTCTTTTTGTTACAAATTACAAAGAACAAAGGGTTGTAACAGTAGAAAATTCATAACATGATAACTGGATCAAACACTCTACTTATACAATTACAGCGATATTGATTATTAGGGTTCGTACCCAAACGGTAAAAACTAAACTCTATTACTAACACTTCGCTGTCTGTCCCTCTGTCACAGGTCTCCATCTCTGGAACCGTAATAGAGATGCACTTGTTTTTTTACAGAGGATTCATTACTATGCAAATATGACTAAAAATAAAATAAAGATGAATATTAAAGGAGATCTCCATACAATAAACCGGTATTTTTTAGCATTTATCGATCTAACCTGCTATTATAATAAATACAAATAAGAACAATAAAACATATTTTAATTAGTTATTTTAATTTTATAATACGTTGTATACGTATCAGTCATCATTGGGCGCTGGGGTAACGCCATCTAGATTGTCAGAAAATATAGATAGATGGCGATGTTTCATAAAACTAAGTATTGTTGAAAATAATAAAAAGATTAAAAATATGTAAAAAATAATGAATATTTGGTGGTAGTACGGAAGCCTCCAATTGCGAGTTCGACTCGTACTTGGCGAATTATTCAGAGTTAATTATTATTAAATAATTATCACTTGCTCAAACGGTCAAAACCTCATAAGGAAACCTTTATCAAAAGTCTACTAATCGGCACGTCTTCATCAGCGCGGTGGACTATGGCTTATTCTGAGACAAGTGCCCTGTAATGACAATAACAGATTGACGACGATATAATTTTTTTGTAATTTGTGAAACTTTATATTTTAAATAACTATAAATGACTTACCTATACAGTTCCTGGGACCCGCACTAAAGGGTATATAAGCAAAAGTGTGTCGTTTCGCGCAGTTTTCCGGCAGAAATCTATCAGGGTTGAATTGTAAGGGGTTTTCAAACAAATCAGGCCGTCGGTGAAGATCATAGATGTGAATGTGAATGAAGGTTCCTTCAGGTACAGTGTAGTTGCCTGTAAGCAGTTGAAAAACAATTTAAGCATAAAAAATGTTTCGTTCCATGTACAATTGTACATATTTATGAATAAAAATGATAAATAATACTAAATAAAAACTAAAAAAAAAACGATAAAAAGACGAACAAACTAAAAAATGGGCTATAAATAAATAATAAAGTACCAAAGATTCATAATAAATAAATAATAAATTAAAATTAAGAACTATGTAAAAAAGAAAAAAAAATACAATAATTAGTCATGAACTTGTTCGTCCTTGTTTGTTCTTATTTAATCTTGTATACAATACCTAGCTATAAGCATGTGTCGTTGTTTTTATTTTTAAAATAAAACAATAAAGAAGAATAATATTGTATTTGCAATGTACCTAATTGTCTATGAATTAATGAATTCTAACTGTTTTTGCAGTATATGCAAAGCATAAATATGGTTTTATATTATTTCCATATATATTCATTAAAGTTATAGTCATTAAATTAGCATATCAGGAAATCATTTCATGTACATCTAGGAATAAATAATAATGTATGTTTTTCAAAATTCTTAGGTATATGGATACCTAAGTTACTATTACAAGTTCATAAGCGTATAATTAGTGCCTGTAAAAACACACAAAAGCCTAAAGTCGAAGCCTGCGTACAGTCTGAGTGCAGTTTAATGACCATTGTACATAATATATACAAATACTTAAATTGAATTAAAGTGTCGGTGTTGGTTTTTAAAATCTCCAAAACGAAGCCCTGAAATCGCAGAATTTCGACAGGGCTTCCATGAGCAGTTAGCTAATGTTACGTTACGTTACTGAAGAATAAGGGCGTGGTAAGGGAAACATACATTTCCCAGGCGTTCCAGCTTAGTCCTCTGGGATAGCGGCGGATCTGTGGGCAATCTCATGTAGGAATCTAATCTTATTTGGGATTAGTGCCCGCGGCTTCGCCCGCATTTTAGAGAAATAATATGACATACATAATACAGAAAATTTGTAGCTTCATTGGAAAGACAGCGGTGCCAAAATTGGTCTTACCAACTCACAAACCTTCGTGGGCTCTTGGACAACAACTTTGCTAAAGATCATCGCTTGATCAAATGCATAATTTCCGATTCTATAAAATATATATAGACAAATATTCAAATATAAATAGAAAGATGATCGACTAACATGGATAAGTAAAGAAACTGTAGGTAAATTATGAAAAAATGGAATTTCGATTTTCTGGGTTGAAAGATCGATCACTGATTCACTGAATCGATCCATTACTGGAGATCGATTAAAATAATCGATTTTTGGTTCAAAAGACCGATTCTCTGATTAATCGATCTCAGATCCGTAGTTCCCGTGAGATTTCTGGGATAAAAACTATCCTATGTCCTTTCTCGGGTCTCAGACTATCCATGTACAATTTTATTAAAATGGTTCAGTGGATTGGGCGTGAAGAAGAGACAACCAGACAGACAGACAGACAGAGTTACTTTCGGATTTATAATATTAGTAAGGATTAATTACAAATATCCATGGACGGTACTAACACTTACCACCAAGTTGAATGCTTTTTCATCTGCTACTTCTTGATTACATAAAATACTTACTAAGCTTGGTGGTCTCACACAGTCTTCGACTGATGAAAGGCACTGGAGGGTAGAGTCGCAACGTTTCTTTGATGCAGCGCTCCAAATAATGCATCTGGTTTAAATCGTCCATAGTGGCAGCACGCTTCGTGTCCCCAAATATTTCTTGGAGCTCAGCGACAATTTTTTCCTAAAATTAACCAAGTGAAGTTAAAATATGTTTTATTACAAAACAAGTATGAATATTAATTATGAACAGTGTAAAGAATAAATCCTAAGAACTCGGCAGCTTTATTTTTAGGTACTAATATAATATTCTTATACCTTGTGTCACTTTTTTACCCGATTGAAGAGGGTAATGTTCTTTGAGCATATGTTTGAATCATTCTTCGGTACCCTGCAGCCAAAACGACTTTGAGTGAGGAGTCATTGAATCCCACTTAATTTTGGGAGTGCACATATTATTATGCAGTCAAGTTAGGTTAAAGCTGGTATAACCCTTTGTGGTTCGACTCCGGCGGCACCACAGCCACACTTATTTCTACCTAATAACAGCAGTGTTAGGCGCTACTGTGTTCCGGTTTGAAGGGTGTGGTAAGGGAGACAGACTTTTCCGAGGCGTTCCAGCTTAGTCCTCAGGGGTAGCGGCGCATCTGTGGCCGACCTCAGGTAGGAATATCTAATCCTATCTGGGGTTGATTACAGATGTCCATGGGCGGCAGTAGCCACTTACCATAAGGTGGACTGCATGCTCATCTGCTACACTTATATTATAAAAAAATATATATGCAGTCAGGTTTTTTGTTTGTACAGTAATTTTAATCAATAATGATTACTTAGTGGTGCTTATTTTAAGACTTACTTGTATTTCTGAGTCGTTAGCCACAGATAATAAGAAGAATGTTATACCAGAAGCAACAGTGTCGTGCCCCTGAAAATATTTTCATAATCCATTATACTGTAAGGACACAAACGATTCTACGAATCAAGTGCAATGTGCATGGCAAGCAGTGGCGATCGTATTCGCTTGGTTCGTGGGAACGCTGTGTTACTAGTCTGCTCCCCGCCCCCGAAACATATACCGGTGTCTTGGGTGGCTAAATAAATGTAATCAAAATTTTACATCTTTAATTATTAACACGCTTTTATTAGCTTGGGTAAGCGTACATACATACATACAAACGTACTGTATGTATGTATGTACGTAACAGTAACGGAATCTTTGAGCGCGATTTCTATCCACTTTGAACGTTCAGTTTAATTCAAAAATTTGAAGAATTATCAAAAACCGATGACAATACACGATTTTAATAATTTTGTACCATTGTCCTTAACAATATCCTTAGGATTAACGATTTTCGAGGCGAGAGAAAGCGCCTTATGGAGCGTTGGAAAATAATAATGTCATTTCCCTATAACTCAATGCTATCTTGTAGAATGATTTTTAGGATTCCATACTCAAAGGATAAAACGAAACCCTCCGCTGTCTGTTCGTGAGTCACAGGGCTTTATCTCTTAAACCGTAATAGATAGACACTTGATTTTTTTACAGACGATGCATAATGATGGTCGCTATAACAACAAATACTAAAAATTAATAAAATAAATATAATTCAAAAAACTAAAAAACACGCTTTTATGATAAAATCAACTAAAAAGTAGAAAATAATTTTCAATCTAGGAATCAATTAAGGAACAGTAAATTGTATAATTGTGGAAAAAGTGTGGGGTGCTTTTCAAAAATTGATAAGTGGAGCATGTTGTACTTCGGTGACTCTAATGTGCAGTTTTTATTTGCGCTTGCTTAATTGTGGTCGAATGTCAAACATTGCGAAGGGCGTCTATATTTGGCTAATATAATCCATTATGCTATAAAATATTATGATTAGCAAGCATATAAACCTCAAACATAAACGTATCAACTTCTTCTTGAATACCGGTTTTGTCGATGCAACCATCCTTCTCTGCAGAAATCAGTAAATCAAGCATGGCCACCTTTTTCTTTTTGCTATTGTACTGAATATCTTCCAAATCTTCTTCAAATTCAATCACTTCTACTTCGTTATTTTCAATAGCCTTCCGTCTGCTCTCTATAACTTTTTGGGTAAAACCGTGCATAACTGCTAAATATTTTGATTGCAACTTCCCTAGATTAGTCAGTTTAAAACATATATCTGGATAGAGATATATTTTAATAAACCTATGAAATAAGACTTTGATTATATTTTGTATTGCCTCCTTATAAGCTCTTCCAGCACTTGATTTTTCATTATCAAGCTGAGTGCCCATTGCAGACTCTGAAAAGAGATGATGAATAATATATTAGTGTAATATAGAAGGTGGTAGAACCCTTTGTGGTTCGACTCTGGCGGCACCACCGCCACACCTATTTCTGCCTAATAACAGCAGTGTTAAACGGTGCTATGTTCCGTTTTGAAGGGTGTGGTAAGGGAGACATACCTTTCCGAGGCATTCCAGCTTAGTCCTCAAGGGTAGCAGCGCATCTGTGGCCGACCTCAGGTAGGAATATCTAATCCTATCTGGGGTTGATTACAGATGTCCGTGGGCGGCAGTAGCCACTTACCATCAGGTGGACTGCATGCATTCGTACAAGTCAAGCCAAAAAAACCGTGGTAAATGAAGCGTCGTAATAAAGGACGACGAAGAACGACGAAATTATTGGACGACTGTTCCATCGGAGTGACAAAAATCGTTTCTCAGGTTAGTGTTGGGTAGTGAATAACAAAAGATGTTATTGGCAAAATTGCGTACGAACATTTAAAATAAAAAAAAAATTGTATATGGTAATGACCATTTCAACGACTTAGTTTGTCTATACGAGGCTAGAGCTAAAATATGAAATTTAACTCACTGGAGTTCCCTGGAGAGGGGGATATATTAATCACACGGAACTAATTAATGTTGGACAATATGGTGTTTGTTTATATTTAATTCTCTGAGAAGAATCATAAGATAAATGAACAAAACAAACAAAAATTATGAGACACTGTCTTATACATTTGTAATTTTACGTAGTCATTACTAATGACTTTCCAATTATTGTTATCGATGTTAGCAATAAGCACGGAGTGCGTTACCAAATTCTGGCATCGAACGGTAAAACTGTTAGTCCGCTCTGAATATAGAAATGAATCGCGTCGCCATAGCAAATTGTATGACTACACCTGCTCGCAACAAGCGAGCGGACTAGCAGTTTGGAGCGGACTAGCAGCTTGGCGCGGACTACATCTACTGTTTATTACACAAAAGGTTCAAGCGCGTTTTCTCCTTATCATGACAATATGTATCTGCGATTAAATTAGGCACATAATATCTAGCATGTACAAATGAGCGCATGAATTAGGTACTGTAATAATACTCTAAAATATTAAAAACGATGGTAGAGCCTTGTTTACATAACAGTTTTTCATATTTTCTCACCATTGTCAATCATTGTTTAATTTTAAACTTTGTAATCTTTATATTCATATGATAATACGTGACGACATCAATAATGAAGTAGGTACCTATTATATATTTTTTTTATAATATAGGAGTAGCAGACGACCACCTGATGGTAAGTGGCTACTGCCACCCATGGACATCTGTAATCAACCCCAGATAGGATTAGATATTCCTACCTGAGGTTGGCCACAGATGCGGCGCTACCCCTGAGGACTAAGCTGGAACGCCTCGGAAAAGTATGTCTCCCTTACCATACCCTTCAAACCGGAACACAGCAGCGCCTAACACTGCTGTTATAAGGTAAAAATAGGTGTGGCGGTGGTGCCGCCGGAGTCGAACCACAAAGGGTTCTACCACCTTCCACACCTACCACATATTATATTGTACTTCTCAGTCTTATATTGTAATGTTTTGGTACTTACCACAGATTGTGTGAAGGGTGGATTCTGATATAACCGAAGTGACGTTTGTAGAATTTCCTCCCGCTTTTTCCAAAAGCTCGACCAACCGTTGGCTGTTTTCTTGGATTATCACGTAGTATTGTCGCAAAACATTGAAGTGAAAAGCGGAGGTCAGGATTTTCCGGCGCTGTTGCCATTTTGAACCTTCAAAAGTACATTTACACAAATATAAAAAGTATCAAATAACAATTAAACTATTTATAAGTAATTTTGAAAAATATAATAATGCGATTTTGAAATGCTCAATTAATTTAAAAGGAATACTTTAATGTCGCATTAATACGTACATAATATTTTAATTATAACAAATTGAAATTATAAAAAAAGAAATACAACTTTTGATTAGCAAAAATAAATAAATTAGTGTTGTTTATGTCAAGTGCTTTGTTACATAAGTTATATAATGCGTCGGGATGCAGCAGCCAGGATACAGAAAGACCGAATTACTTATATATATATATATGTATTTAATCAAAACAGAATATTACATGTTTTGGATTAAATCTAACGTAAATTAAAACTAACTATCCTAAGTGACTTGCATGGGCAATGTTAGCGCCCAGAGTCAATTCCCACGTTCGGGACTGTACGATGGAAATGGAGCGGTGGTGCGGAGTCAGCGTTCCCACGGCACGGCGGCGGTGCAGGATCGGATGTCTTTCTAGTAATTTTGTTTAATTCGAATTTCTAACTATGGTGATTAAGGCCAATATATAACACATACATAATTTCATTGATATAAAATTATGATAACAATACGCAGCGCTGATAACCACAAACAAACGATAACTTGTCTCGAAATAGCAAATGACCAGACCATGTCCTATATTCATCTTTATTATAATAACAATTGAATGCAAATTTACTCGAAATTCCGCGTCCTCTTTATCAAACCCTTCGAGTCAACGACACGGATATGAAGCTACTAGTCTATATACTTATCTATACATGCTTATAGAGTGAAAGCGTAAACTAATGACATCAAAAATATGTACGTTACAGAAAAAATGGTAAAATACCGTAATATCGTTAAAAGTCCTTCGCGTAACCTAAGGAAGTAGCAGTAGGTAAAGTACAGAATGTCCCTGTAGTCTCGGGAATAGAATAGGGCTACGGTATCCCCTGCCTGTCGTAAGAGGCGACTAAAAAGGGGCTTCCGGGGTTGCAGGTGGCAAGAGTGGGAGCTCGGACCGTCCAGCAAGCAACCCCGGGAAGGACGACGGTATGTGTGGTCGTATACCGTCGTAAACACCAGATGGTGTGGGAGGAGCCAAAAGTGCTCCCCCAGGGTAGAGCCCGATCGGGGCATTGCGCTTGGAGGACTCCGGTTGTGTTCCCTCGGAGATCCCGGAGTTCTCCAACAAGCGTTGAGGACGGCCACCGGGGGGGTTTTAGTGCGGTAAAAATCCCACATAACCCGGCGTCGCTCCCACGTCGTCGGGTACCTTTTGAAGGTTTCCCCCTCGTAAACAAATAAAAAAAAAAGGTAAAGTACAGAAATAATTTATATTTTAAGCAAGATTCATCTATTTAGCCACGTAAACACAATAATATTTTTATTTTTAGAGCGAGCTCATTTTTATTAATCATGTATTTTATTATATGACCCTGTCAAAAGTTTACATATTTTTCCGTATTAAGGACGAACATATAGCAAGGAATCCTCCTGAAATACGTAATAATAACTTTTTTATCTGCCATACACATGCTTAAATAAATTTCGCTTTCTACACTCACAGCCCCACACTAGGATTCCCTGTGTCGTGAGTGCCATGGACACACACGTAGACAAATACACAAACACCCAGCCACAGAAACAGAAATCTAAATTCATTTTAGATATCTGTTTGGCCGGGGATCGAACCTGGGACCCTTTGCGCGTCAGACCGGTACGGTGGCCGCTCCGACTCCTCAGTCTCCCATACACAATTTTACCACAATCAGTGTCACTTACCTTGAGCTATCGTTGCCACTATACATAAAAAAACATTCTGGTCCAATTGACCTTTACTATATGCAACAATCGGGTCCATCCCAAATATACCTTGTTTCTGATTTCACTCTAAGCAATATCGTTAACGTTTAGCGACACGCACTTAGCACGCACCAATTAATTAATAACACAAAGTATTTTCTTGATCCAATTTACAACTTTTATTATTCCCGCGTAAAATACAAGTCTCGCGCCAAGCGCGTTCTTTTTTTTGTTTTATACTTATGCACACAATCGTATAACCCATACAGCCAATGACTATATAAATGGGCACTTATTATTATAAATATAACACATCATGAATATAACACAAAATAATTAATTAAAATAATTAATAATTACTATAATTAAATAATTTGAATATATTGCTAACATAATCAACAACTTAAGATTAACTCAATGAATACCTACTCTACTCAATGAATTATAAATAGTAATAATTTCGATCATCGGCAGACAAAAAATTGATAGATTGATTATTAATAAAGGCCAGTTATTTATATTTTATGACACGTAGTATCATCGATGCGTTTATCTATTGAAGTTTAAAAAATCCAATTTCTTTAATAAAACTCCTTAAAAAATTACTTTATCCGCAGTATAAGAATCGCAGAATGTTGTTGCATGTTGATATTTAATATACAAAACACGTGTTGACCCGTGATACTTTGTTTTCTATTGTCATCCTAATTATCAACTTTGTTATAACATAAGATCTACTCTACATTTAAAAACAATACCTTAGATTAAGTGTTGTAATTATGGTAAATTAAAATAAAACACATAATACCTGATATTTCAAATCCATTGTCCTATATCCTGATTTAAATATTATTATTATATACTTAAATGATGTTAAACTTTTTTGTTTTATTTTTTATTTAGTTCTACAATGTAAATTACGAATGATACACAGAGCACACAAGATAATAATATATTAGAATTTATTACAAAAAATTGTAAGATAAGGATATTCAAATAGAATTGTTAGCAAAAAATAGTAAATGCAAATTCTTACCATTACTCATGAGCAATCCATCTCTTAACCACGGTCTCAACAACTCATACACCTCACTTTTTTCGTGATGTTTCATACCTGATATTATAATCTAAAATTGTAAACATGAATATGTTTAACTATATACATTTAATAAATTCTTAATATTCAGCTTTTTAATGTACCTACTTAGCACGCCCTTACCTCAATATCTTCAGGATTGAAAATGTTTACAGCTGCTATCATGAAAGAATAAAAACTATAAATGCCATTATTCTTACTAGCGAGTCTTCTTCCCATACGAAATAGCTCAACTATAAAAAAAAAACACAAAATATCAATCAATCTTGTATCAAATGCCATTCAAGCTCCAATATTATTTATTCTATTAAACTACAATAACCTGGTGAAACGATTATTTCCAACATATTCCCAATTAGAAAGTGGTTCTTAAGCCCTGGAATTTTTTTAATCATTCGCGCTTTCTCATTGTAGTTAATGACATAATCCACTACAAACAATATCACCACAAAAGCTATTAAAACGTAAATCATCGCGAAAATTATTAGACGCGCGTCCAAACGTTACGAGTCGTTCAAACACAATATTAAGGTACTTAATGTGTAATGGTATGCAATCACTATGTAATACTTCTATACACTGTACTGCCAGTCGGGCGTCGATATATATAAGACAACAAATAATTGCTTAGAGATAATTAATTTTACATTTATACATATGAGATACGCGTGTTTAGCGGCCGATGCAGCTGCCAATATGCCGTGTAAAGGCATACTACTAGTAGAGGCAGATATATAAATGTTTAAGTAACTTAAATATCTGTCTAGCTGCTGTATTGTGGTTTGAAGGGTGTGGTAAGGGAGACAGACTTTTCCGAGGTGTTCCAGCTTAGTCCTCAGGGGTAGCGGCGCTTCTGTGGCCGACCTCAGGTAGGAATATCTAATCTGGGGTTGATTACAGATGTCCATGGACGGCA
The DNA here is from genome assembly GCA_014595695.2 of Epargyreus clarus clarus. Classification (NCBI taxonomy): domain Eukaryota; kingdom Metazoa; phylum Arthropoda; class Insecta; order Lepidoptera; family Hesperiidae; genus Epargyreus; species Epargyreus clarus. The sequence goes on along the minus strand of JACTTY020000060.1, from coordinate 1,446,945 downwards.
GTAGCCACTTACCATCAGGTGGACTGTATGCTCGTCTGCTACTCCTATAAACCCACTTTTTAACAATGTATGTATGGGATGTTGAATTTTACCAATGCTTGAAGTGTATTCACCTAAATTTCATTGCATGAATTTATTTCTGTAATCATTTCAGTAGGTGTCTAGAACTTTATACGCATTGGATTAAGCACTGTGAAATAAATAAAAACTAATTTCATTTAAAAACTTGCGATTTTTTTAATAAAAAATATTATGCTTTAATAGTACTACGAGTATATTGTGAAGGCAGAGTGACAAAATCACACAAAATAATTAAAATAAAATCCGCACAGAAGTGAAATATTTTATTCTCATTGCAGTACTTTGCGCAGAACTAAGTATAGGAGCATAGACATTCAACTATATAGTAATAAAAGACCGGAGATGGAAAGGAAAAATGTCATCCACGACTCCATCTAAATGATAACATCCCGAGATTATCTTAATGTGGAGTGGAATCACAGTTTTTATCAGAAAATCTTGACAGTCCAGTATTTTCCAAAGGATTTCCAAAGGAACGCAATAGGAGTCGCCCAGTGAGCTTGACGCTCGCCACATTGTCTGATGCGTATGACGGTATGCGACCACACATACCGCCGGCCCGAGATCCCACTCTAGTGGGTGCGTGCCTACTACGTGCGTGTCTGGGCGTATTTGTGTGTTATTGCGTTTAATTTGCATATTCGTGCATTATGAACTTTGAAAACTTAAATTATATATTTGGATATTTGCTTGAACGATCGCAGTTATCTCATTTACAAATGAAACTAGGCCGCCAAATACATCTTTTAATGTATGTATAGTACCAATCCATATTTTTATATCTATGGGGTTTTACGACGATGTGGAAGTGGTAGTCTTCGAATTATAAGATCTTCTAGAAGTTTGCGTATTCTGACATTCTTCTTCTTCCATGACTTTCATATGACATTAATAGTCGGAATAAATAGTGAATAATTAATTATAAAGGAAAGGAACCATAAATCCTTAGGAGTGGTGACCGCTGTCACTGTAGTTCCGGGACTAGAATAGAGCTACGGTATACTAATACCCTACCTGTAGTAAGAGGCGACTAAAAGGGGGCTTCCGGGGTTTCCGGCAGCAAGAGTGAGAGCTCGAAGCGTCCGGAGAGTAACCCCGGAAAGGACGGCGGCATGTGTGCCGCATGTCGCATGCCGTCATAAACACCAGGTGTGCGGGAGGAGCGTAAAGTGCTCCCCCAGGGCAGAGCCCGACCGGGGCATCGCGCTTGGAGGACTCCGGTTGTGTTCCATCGGAGATCCCGGAGTTCTCCACCAAGCGTTGAGGACGGCCACCGGGGGGGTTTTAGTGCGGTAAAAATCCCACATAACCCGGCGTCGCTCCCACGTCGTCGGGTACCTTTTGAAGGTTTCCTCCTCGAAAACAAAGGTGGTGACCGTGGTGGTAACGCATGATCGGCTCCAGATAGAACCCCTCTTGGTTCTAAATCCATCCATCCATCAGCCTTTACTGGTCCACTGCTGGACATAGGCCTCCCCTAGTCTGCGCCACTCCGACCGGTCTTGGGCCGTCTGCATCCAGCGGTTTCCCGCCGTCCGCTTCAGGTCGTCAGTCCACCTGGTCGGGGGGCGTCCTGTACTCCTTTTGCCGAGACGTGGTCTCCATTCGAGGACCTTCCGACCCCACCGGTTATCGGTCCTGCGAACTATGTGGCCAGCCCATTGCCACTTCAGCTTGCTTATTTTGAGAGCTATGTCGGTAACTTTCGTTCGCCTACGGATTTCCTCGTTACGAATTCTGTCGCGTAGGGAAATACCGAGCATAGCTCTCTCCATAGCTCGCTGAGCGACTTTGAGTCTTCGTATAAGGCTCACAGTGAAAGACCACGTCTCGGCACCGTACGTCATCACTGGCAACACACACTGCTCGAACATCTTCGACTTCAGGCTCTGAGGTATCTTGGATGAGAAGATGTCACGCAATTTCCCGAACGCTGCCCAACCGAGTCGGATTCTACGAGTGACCTCTTTCTCGAAGTTGGACTTACCCATCTGGATTATCTGTCCCAGGTAAACGTATTCGTCAACAACTTCGAGTGTGACGCCATCTACAACGACCGGCATGGGTGTGACATGGACGTTAGACATGATCTTCGTCTTGTCCATGTTCATCTTAAGACCTACCCGTTGAGAGGCGTCACAGAGGTCATTGAGCATGGTATTGAGGTCCTCCAGCGACTCCGCCATGATGACGATATCGTCTGCGAATCGAAGGTGAGTGATGTATTCGCCATCGATGTTGATGCCGAATCCTTTCCACTCCATCAGTTTGAACACGTCCTCCAGTGCAGCGGTAAACAGTTTTGGAGACAATACGTCACCCTGTCTCACATCTCGCTGCACTTGGATGGGGTTCGTACTTCTGTCGTGTAATCGGATCGTCATTGAGGCTGCCTTATACATACACTTCAACACTTCGATGTATCGATAGTCGATCTGGCACCTCTGGAGTGACTCCAATACCGCCCACGTCTCGATAGAATCGAAGGCTTTCTCATAGTCCACATAAGCCACGCACAACGGCAGGTTGTACTCCTCGGACTTCTGTACCACCTGCCGCAGCGTGTGTATGTGGTCCATGGTGCTAAAGCCTTTTCGAAAGCCGGCTTGTTCGGGAGGCTGGAAGTCGTCAAGCCTGCGAGCTATTCGATTGTAGATAACCCTCGAGAACACTTTGTAGACATGGCTCAAAAGCGCAATGGGCCTGTAGTTCTTCAACAAAGACGTATCGCCTTTTTTGAAGAACAGTACCACCACGCTTTTGCTCCACGCCTCCGGTGCTATACCCTGGCTAATGACGGAATCGAATAGCTGTTGGAGTGCTATTAAAATCGGTTTGCCACCTGCTTTTAGCAGTTCCGTTGTTATTCCGTCTTCGCCAGGGGCTCGGTTGTTTTTGAGCTGTTTGAGGGCCATTCTTATCTCGTAAAGGCTGACGTCCGGGATATCTTCGGTATAGTGCCGGGTTAGCGTGGCTCGCTTGTCAAAGACAGGTCGTAGAGGCGCACGCGAAGTGGTATATAACTGTCCGTAGAACTTCTCAATTTCTCTCAGAACTTCAGGCCTCGTGGCAACTGTGGTGCCGGCATCCGTCCTCAGCTGCGTCAGCAAGCTTTGCCCAACCCGCAGATCCCTTGCGAAGACTTTGGAGCCTTTATTTCGCTCAATGCACTCTTTAATGCGAATAGCATTAGAGAGGCGCAAGTCGTGTCGCATTCTATTAAAGATCTGTGCGTTGAGCCGCCTGTACTTAGACAGTGAAGCCGGAGACTGCACACACATTGCCCGCCGCTCTGCCATAAGTCCGAGTGTATGGGCTGAGAGCCTTTGAGTTGTTCTTTTGGAGGCGGTCTGGTAATACTTCGACCCCACCTCACGGACAGTTTCTACCAACTTGGTGTTAATATCGTCAACATCTACGCAACGTTCTAGGCATCGCAGACGATTATCGAGCTCGAGTCGAAAGTCTTCAGAGCCCTGGACCTGGCAAGGTGTTGGACGAAGTATCGACTTCATAAGGCGGGACCGTTCCAGCTTGACTTGGATATTTAACGTGCCTCTAACCATCCGGTGATCGCTTCCGGTTTTAAGCCTATTGATCACAGAGACATCGTTAAATATATGCCGTTTGTCCGCCAATATGAAGTCAATCTCGTTTTTGGTAGTACCATCGGGACTCATCCAGGTCCACTTCCTCTGGGGCTTCTTCTTGAAAAAGGAGTTCATCATATAGAATCCTTCCTTTTCCAAAAAGTTAGCCAGCAAGTGGCCTCGATGGTTCCGATGACCAAATCCAAAAGGCCCCACCTTCGACTCATCGCCATATTGGACACCTAGTTTTGCATTGAAGTCCCCCATCATAACCGTGAAGTACGATTTTGAGGTATGTATGGCTTTTGATATGTCCTCATACATAACCTCAACCTCGTCGTCGGAGTGTGTCGATGTCGGCGCATATACCTGTATGACCTTCAGCGAGTATCTTTTAGATACTCTGAGTATAAGGTATGCTACCCTTGGCGACACACTCTTGATCTCCACTATGTTGTTGACGAGGGATTTGTTGACGATAAACCCGACACCACCTTGGGACAGATGTTCGCCCTCTCGGTGATAGAGCAAGTTACCGGATTTTAGGATCGTCGAGTCCTCCCCCTGTCTTCGGACTTCAGACAACCCTATAATACTCCAGTTTAACTTGCCTATCTCTTCTTCCAGCTCATATATCTTCTCATCGTTCCTCAGAGTCCTGGTGTTATATGTTGCCAGGTGCAGCAGTCGTCGTTTATGGTAGCCCGATCTCTGCCGGAGATTCTTAGCACCCCCTGCCCCGCCGTAACCGTGACCGCTACCGTAGCCAGGAATAGCGGGGCTGCCGGGGACTGGGGGCCGGGGTTTTGTTGCAGCTGCCATTAGGGGGTTGTTGCCATAGTCACCGCGCTTGGCTGTGCGTGTTGGTGACCGCAGTATGGTGGTAAATTCACAGAGAGACGCTGCTGCCCATCTCCTGGTTTTTTGTCCCTTAGTCGACTCTTACGACATCCACGGGAAGAGAGGGAGTGGTGCTATTCGCAGCCGGCACCACACGGCATGGTTCTAAAACGGGGTTCTATATGAAGTTGGTTACACATATTCATGGACGGCAGTGAACACTTGCCATGAGTTAGAAATGGACTGCTCGTTTGTTACATCAATTTTATAAAAAAAATCTATTCAGTAGGCGTATAGTCCGCACCAAAATGCTAGTCCGCTCTGAAGTTGTTGCGAGCAGGTGTAGTCATATTTTTGCTATGGAACGCGATTCATTTCTATATTTAGAGCGGACTAGCAGTTTTATGCGGATTATACCTACTTACCTAATAAGTACCACACTAACAAGCGTTCTTTCGATTTACTGTGTACAAAAACTTAATTAAAAAATAAAAAGACATATACAAATATATTTTATTTCTTTGTACAAAACCATGTTCCTACACCTTTACTCATTACAAATATTGTCTATTGCAAAATGATTGCAAAATTGAACCATTTACAATATACCTACATACTAACCTAAAACTCTAAAATTATAAATGCCATCGTAAATACAAATTTGCTTTGCCTTCCATAATTACAAACCTAAGTAATCATTCAAATTCAAATTTTTATTGCCCATGCATAATACATCTATCTCAGTCTCTAAAAATCTCTATCTCAATCTCAAAATTATATCACAATGGTTTTCCAAAATAATCATAGAAATGAGATACACGAAGGCACAGTTCCTATTCCTATTATTCTATCCTATCCTAGTTCCTATAATAGACGGGCACTCAATAAATCAACTAAATCATACAAGAAAATATTTTATATATTATATTCCTAATAACTGGTAAAAACTTTCGTTGTTCGACTCCAGAGGCACTATCATCATACCTATTTCTGTCATATAACAACAGTGTAAAGCACTATGCTCTCTAAGCATTCTACTGGAAGGATTTTGTTTACGAGGCATTCCAATTTAGTCATCGGGAAGAGCAGGAGTAGCAACAATTAACCTATCTAACCGCGCAGTCCACCTATCTATTATATCTAGCATGCAGTCCACTTAAAGGTAAGTAGCTATTGCCACTAGGTTATGGTGCTAAACCACTATGTTGTAGTGGTATGCCATTAAGTGGACTGCATGCTCGTTGGATAATTTTATACACAAAAAGAATATTACTATAATTTACGCGACAGATATAATCCCTTATATATAATAACTACACGGCAAGTTGGAAAAAGGTACTATTATTAAAAACCGACTGCTTCAACAATACATCTGAGTGATTTAGTCAAATTAGGAACGCTTTTCAAATTTGACATAAATGGGGTCTCTGGAGCGCAGTATGAAGTCGCTGATGAACACAATGTCTTCTGGTTTGGTGACGGGCAGCAGACGGAACCGACGCAGGACTGTTGATACGGCCAGCTTCATTTCCATCATCGCGAATTTTTGTCCTGCAATAGATAATTCGTAACAATTATGGATAGGTACAGTTCGTAGTGGTTTAATTAGCATTTGGCCAGCGCGGAATAATATGGCCTAATCCTTCTCATTCTGAGGAGACCCGTGCCCAGCAGTGGGACAGTAATGCGTCGATGATGATACAGTTCGTAGTGATGATAACAGTGATATCCTCGTGTACGTACTCTACAACATGTACTCGCAATCGAGCAGTTCTGTGAATATTAATTATCAATTGTTTTAACGGCAAAGGAAAACATTGTGATGAAACTTGAGAAAGTAATAATATCTCAAAGATGTGTCAAGTCTACCATTTCACACTTGACTAGCCCAGTAGACTATAGCCGAATGAGAGGAGCCCTAAAATCACTTTAAGAGGAAATTCGTCCCCAAGTTAAAAACGACGACATTTGGTGGCAAGGACCAAAGCTTATAAATCCGCCAATTAATAGGCTAGCAATCCGTAGAAGGCGGTGTAACCTTCAGTTCGTTACTTTAATTAATTGTTAATGAATCACTATTCTCAAATATTATTTCTTCATGAAATTCACGATTCCATGTACTTCGATAGATTTTAGACACACTTGAGATGTGTTTACGAAATTGGCATCACCGCCTCAACTAATTCTACCTAATAACAGCAATGTTAAGCAGGAGAGTTCTCCTTTGAAGTATGTGGTAAGGACATAAATATCCGAGGCGTTCCAGCATAGTCCTCAGGGGTAGCGGTGTATTTATGGGCAACCTCAGGTAAGAATCTAATCTAATCTGGGGTTGATTACAAATGTCTATGAGCGGTAGAAGCCACTTACCATCAGGTGGACTGCATGCACGTCTGCTATTCTTATATTATAAAAATAAGGACATACAATAAAATATTTACCGATACAGTTCCTGGGTCCGGCGCTGAACGGGATGTAAGCGAATGGATGCCAGAGAAGCTTATTGACCATGAACCTTTCTGGTTGAAATGCTATTGGATTTGGAAATATATCCGCGCGGCGGTGCATGTCATACACTAAAACAGTCAATTCTGTATGCGCTGGGACTGTATAATTTTCTGAAAATAAAATAATCAATAACTTAAATTGAAAATAATGAGGGGCCTCATTATTTTCAACTGAAATTATAATCATCGTTTGCACAACCTCACAGTCAAGCCCATGTCCATGAGGTTCTACCCAATGATGTTTTGTTGTCAAACTTCGGGTTAAGAGAGTCCTTAAGTTAGAGTTAACTAGGGTTGGCACCTTTTTTGAAGAAAATAGTATTTCAGGCAAAAAATATTGCATAAATAATTATAGTTCAAAAAACTAAAAGTGCTTTTCGAACCTGATAAATGGAGCACCCCACACTTTTTCCACAATTATACTATTTACTGTTCCTTAATTGATTCTTAGATTGAAAATTATTTTCTACTTTTTAGTTGATTTTATCATAAAAGCGTGTTTTTTAGTTTTTTGAACTATAATTATTTATTAATTTTTAGTATTTCTCGTTATAGCGACCACCATTATTCATCGTTTGTAAAAAAATCAAGTGTCTATCTATTACGATTTAAGAGATAAAGCCCAACGACAGACGAACAGACCGCAGAGGGTTTCGTTTTAACCTTTGAGTACGGAATCCTAAAAATCATTCTACAAGAGCGCATTATAGATATGTTTCAGAACATTTGAGTTATAGGGAAATAACATTATTATTTTCTAAACTAAAAATCACGATATAAAAGTTACGCCTATTGAAACTAAATAGCAATAATTATTTGCAATCTAAAGTTGCGATGAACTTTGCTGAAGGTGTTTGAAAAATCTCGCCTCGAAAATCGTTAATCCAGAGGATGTTGATAAGGACAATGGTACAAAACTATTAATGTTTAAAATATTGAATTGTCATCGGTCCTTAATAAGTATGCCAAATTTCGAGTTAATCCGACGTTTTGAAGGGGGTTTAAATCATGTTCAAAGATTCCGTTACATACTAACATACCAACATACCAACATACATACGTCTGAAGCTAATAAAAGCGTGTTAATAGGTATAATTATGTAGTATGGTTTAGGAAAAACATACTACATAATTATACATTTCTCTCATGACTTTATTTTAAGGTGACGAACTTCAAAATATTGGAAAAGACTATATATTAAGCGATTTAGGAGAACCCCACAAAACATAGTACAATTTCGTATTGTGACTATGTCCGGCAATCACATAATTGACAGAAGTTCTTACAGTATCATTGCCGTGTCGAGTCGTTCCAATGAAGAGCTCATTGTGCAAAGATTTGATTTAATATTCCTAATAACAAATTTTATAATAAAAACTTACTAAATTTCGTTTCTACGTGACATGTTCTCGAGAAAATTGGTACAGGTGGATACAGCCTCATACTTTCCTTTATGCAGCATTCTAAATATTTCAACCCAGTTAAATCATTCATTGTAGCATCTCGCGATAGAGATCCTAACACTTCGGTATATTCTGCGATAATTTTATCCTGAAATGAACACCGTGTGAATACTTACGTCCGTATATAAGAAAGCTTTACTAGATAACATAAGAAGTTATACTTCTTTAGCGTACTTAATAAGAAGTATCTTATTTGATTTGATAAATAATAAATAACGTTACATGCAATTGAACGCGAAATCCCTGTTACGTCATAACTTATTATATTTGAAAAACCATTAAGCATTAACCATTAAGAATCCATTTATGTTTAAATACATGTTGAAACTGATTAGTCCATTGAAATGTTACATTTTGGTTGTAGGTAATTGTCATAGGATGCAATTTTATTTTTAAAAGTTTAAAGCTGAATCAATAGCTAAAGTTTATGTGTGGAGTCACAACTCCTGTCTCTTGGCCGCCATCTTGAAAAAGGGGTATAAATCGTTTTCACCCTCTAGCTTCACACTAACTCCAACATTTACAACCAAAATTAGTATAATTTCAATGGACTAGTTGTGAAGATTCTATTAGAAAATTAAATTATTAAACAAACAAAGCATAACGCGCACAAAGGAGTAAAATTTCAAAAACAAAGACAATTCTTACTTAAAATGTAAATAGGTATATACGAAATCATAATTTATTATACCTGCGCTTCTTTGTTATTAGCCAAAAGCAGGAAAATAAACTGTAGAGCTGACGCTGTGGTGTCATGACCCTGCAACATTGTATTATTTACATAAAATTATAGCTAATTGTTCGTATTAGTTGCAATTTTGTAATTCCGTCTTCTATACTTCTGATTAACTACAGACAAATAATCGTTTGTAACAAAATGTTTTAACTCTATCACAAGCATCTGAAACCTTATCTAATATCAATTAAACCTGATTACCTCAAACATAAAAGTATCTATTTCCTCACAAATTCCTTTAGTATCAATAGTTTCTTGGTCCTTGGCATGGAGCAATAGATCTAACATTGCCATTCTTTTCTTTCCTATTTCCACCACATCACTTCCATCAGGTTCTTCTTGTGTTAGCATTTCTTTGAAGTCACCCGACTTACTCCTGTTATTGATAACTTCATTTCTAAATGAACTTAACAAGTTTAATAACTTTCTTTGTTTGTGAGCGACAATTGTTAAATTGAATAGAAAACTTGGATATAGCCATGCTCGCTGCATCCTGTATAAAATATATAATCCCAATTTGTGTATCGATTTTTTGTAACTCTTTGCGAAATCTGACGTTTCTCGATCTAATTTGTGTCCCATTGCAGTTTCTAAAGGAATAATAATTTGTATAACACTAATTTACGTATAGATGCTTATATTTTAAATATTCCCAAGTTAGAAATGTAGCAAAGAAATATAATAGGTACATATTATATTCCTCCTGAGGTATTCGCGAAGCGCTATGACATAAAGGTTATCAAAAAAGGTGTAAAAAGCCGTCGAGTGTGCACGGGGGGCTCCTGTGGTGTTTCACATGTCACTGTCACACATGAGTACTGATGACTACTCTCTATTAGGAAGCCCATCTGCCTTTTCATTAAACAGAAGTATAAAAATATACATATATATTATAATTCATATGTTGACATAGGTATATATTTTCTTACCGCATATTGAATGTATTGTAAAATCTGTGATCACGGGTGATAGATCAATCTTTGTATTATCTAATTCTGATTCAATTTGTCCTACCAAGTTATTGGATTTTTCAACAAGAATTGTATTAAAATGACGTAAGATATTGAAGTGAAATGCAGGGGTTAACATTTTTCTCCTTTGGCGCCACTTTTCTCCTGTAAATAAAAAATATATATTTACTGCATTGTTGCTTAAATTAAAAAAAAATACATACCAACCTATTTTTAAAAGGCTATAAAATCAAAATAAAGCCAAAATCAAAAGCCACTTACATCACTTTATTTGTATTTATATAGCCGTAAATATAAATAAATTATTACTAAACGTAATTAAATTAAGCATCTTAAACTAAATATAACATAAAGCGTTTCCATACTTTCCAAAAAACAATAATATTGTTGTTAGGGCAGGAATTGTGAAATCACTTACCATCACTTAAAAGCAAACCTTCTTGGAGCCAAGGCTTTAGGAAGCTATATAAAAACCCTTTACTGTTATACTTCGTTCCGGATATTAAAATCTGTAACACATAAAAAGATAATAAGAAAGGTTTTGCAATCTTTTTTCGTATTCTTTCATTCTTTTGATCCGATAGTTATAGTGACATGAAAATTATTGTCATTCAAACATGTATGCAAAAACTCCAGCTCAATGAGTTGGAGTTAACTGCATGGGTGAAATTCAGTTTCAAGGCTAGACCTTGACGTAATTATATTGACGGGTCCTGTGTATACGGCTATTATATAACAATTTGGTCATTTCAACTTTTTTATAGTAAACGCATCACAACTATAATTGATCAGGCGAGCTATAAAAACAATAAGTTCTGTATTACATTATTCTCTTCAGTATAATGCGACATACATCTTATATATACAATTGGGTACTTGACACTAATAACAATAAAATATGAAATATGATCGATATGATAGCTTATAAGTAAACATAAGTTATGCAATATTTAGTTTAATTTTTAATACACTATAAGTATTTTTATTTCTAAAAAGAAATTTTCGATTTTTTATCTGTGGGTTGTAAATTCCTATATTATAGTCCTGTAAGTTAATCAGTGCACATGCACAAGGAATAATAACACAGTCATGAAATATTTTAATTGTGTCCTATTAATTACAGAATGTGCCCTTAAAATAGAATACTCGTAGACGTCTTATAATTCTATTCTTATCATAGACTATATATTATATTAAATATATGAATACTTCCACTTGCTGTTTTGTTTTGATTATGTCCCGTTCCAATGATTTGGAATTGATGAATCACTCCAGAGTTACTAAATTTATTCCTTTTTCTCAATAATACTTCTCTTACATAAATAGTATAAAATGTCATTGCTTGCAAACAGAGGATTTAAACATATAAGAATCTTTAAGTTCTTTAACGTTTATGAGATTTGGGTTTAGGAACTTGTATAAGCAAATTTGTTAGGATATTTAGCGATCGTACTTCCACATTACACATCGTCACTGCACACGCCTTGTAATTTGACATTCTTGCAATTGTACTAATAAAAGTTAAATAATTCCCAAGATTTCCCCTGAAATATGTGTAGCGTCGAAGTTTATTTCTATATTTTCAATGTATTGACGTCACGCTACGAAATGACACTTTACCGCCTGTTTTAGCGTAACGTTCCGTTTACCGTAATAAAAATATGTTTTTTATTAATAAATAGCCCTTTTTTCGAAAAAATGATCAATGTAAGGCATATATAATACGTGAATGAATTCATTAAAACAGTTTCCCAAAAAGTGTCAAGTAGCCAATTCTCGTGTCACAATGTTAGTTACCGTACTCCTCTGAAACGGCTTTACCGATTTTCACTGAATTTTATATGCATATTCAGTAGGACTGAGAATCGGCTACTATCTATTTTACATACCCCTAAGTGATAAGGGTTGTTGACCCTTAACATTTTTTATTCATATGGCAACACAACGTTTGCCGGGTCAGCTAGTAGGTATAGGTATCATAAAATTAAGCATGCAAGGTCATGCAATAGTCATGTGAGACTTACAGACAGGAAGTTGCCGCGTGTATATTTTTGGCCAATCGGCTGGTTTGACATTTACACGTGTAATAGGGATGGCGATTCTTACCGAAAAATATCGATTCTTGAATCGATTCGAGTAAATCGATCCACAAAATATCGAGGTCCAAAGAATCGATTCTCCAAAAATCGATCTTCAATCGAAGCCTGCAAGATAGCGAAAAAAAGATCGTCTAGACCAAACAACCACTGAAATCAACAAAAAATATCTATAAGTATAATTGATAATGCTCAATCAACTATGAAAAAATCGAATTTCGATTTTCTGGGTTGAAAGATCGATTCACGGAATCGATCCAAATCCAAAGGATCGATTCTCCAAAAATCGATCTTCGATCGAAGCCTGCGGGATAGCGAAAAAAAGATCGTCTGGACCAAACAACCACTGAAATCAACAAAAAATATCTATAAGTATAATTGATAATGCTCAATCAACTATGAAAAAATCGAATTTCGATTTTCTGGGTTGAAAGATCGATTGATGGAATCGATCCATTAGTGGAGATCGATTAAAATGATCGATATTTTTCCAAAAGATCGATTCTCCGATTCAGATCGCCATCCCTAACGTGTAACAGAGTCATGTCGAGCAATCGCGCTCGACGACTGCACAAACTTGTTATTGTGTTATTACATTTGTTAGTAGATAAGTAACTATAAATGGCTTCCAATCTTCATACTATGTATAGAATAGGCCAAAATTTAATGAATTTGGTATTGATAATTGAGTTAATAGTGTCACAATATTCATATCCATGTTAATGAATTATCATCTTAGTTTACATTTGTTAGTAAACTTTATGAGTTTAATAATAGAGAAATATATTATTTCTAACAATTACCGTAATAAGCGTATAATAGCCAATGTGACACAATGACCTTTTTACTAACTGCAATAAAGTTATCGTTTCAGGGTCACTATGCAGTAAAAACTAAAATAAGTAAATATAAATAAAATACTATGGTATACAATATTTATAAATAAGAAGGATAGTTGTCCAATAACTTTAGTTAACCAGCTTGAAATTATACCAAATTTAAACTTTCCTAGTCTCCTAAAACTGTGATATTTCACTTTGCAACAACAAGGCGAGCTAAAGAAAAGCTTGTAATACCTGGTAAAACCATCATTACCTACTAAGTACCTAATAATTGCACATATAATTTAAAAATATCTATTAAGTGTGACAACTTAATATACCTAGTCTACTTAGTGTTAATGGTACGTTATTACAGCTATTATAATATTTATGACCCCGCCATAAACTTTAATTTACAAATAAAAGTATGTACTATATACCTACATGCACCTACATGATTAAATGCAAATCCGGTAATAAAACTATTTTATAGCACGTGTAAAATCTTACAAAGTTCTCGTCTGTCTCTAGAGAGACAGACGAGAACAGAGTGAAACAGAGTGAAAACGGAAACATATAACTAAGCCTCCGCTGTCTCTCCATTCATCCGTCTGTCCAAAGTCTCTATCTCTTGAACCGCAATAGATAACCAACTCGATCTCGAATTTTCAGAGCACGCACAGCGATTATCGCCATAACAACGACTTACAATAATTTACGCATATTTAAGTATTTATTATTTAAAGACTTATTAAAATATTTCGACACGTGCGCCTTGACGGAGAGTGACAAAAACCTAATCTTACTGTTACAAGTTTTTTTCTACCGCTCATACATAAAATTAAGATAAATTGAATGAAAATTGATGAGTAGATTTAATTTAATTGTTTTTGTGTTTTCCTTGTACAATACACGTCTTTTAGTTCAAGGTTTCTTAAATAATTATAAAGTAGTGACTAAAAATAAAATAAATCTCATTTTTTTTTGGATTATTCATTTCTATGATAATAAAGTGTATGTAATAAGTATATAATGCCACTATGATATTTAATATAAGCAACGTAGATACTCAGATTATTACCTACCTCTATGTCTTCCGGGTTATATATAAAACAACCTTTTAAAGGCCCCATTTGCACTTTGAATAAGTCCTTGTATTCATTTGCTAAACGTCTCAAAAGATAAAACATTTCCACTGCAACATAAAAAATATTATTTTAAAAATAAAGTCACATGCGATTCGCATTTACTTTGATTATTGGGACATTATTTGGTAAAATCAAAACAATATTTACCTTGATCCTTCATGAAGTCGAAGACATTTCCAATTATTGGTAAACCTGAAGGTCCAGGTATCTTGGTAAAATTCTCATCTTTCAATACTCGATCCAAACTAAATACCACAGCTGCTATCACCACAAATATCAAAATTACCCAAAACATAATAGACGGGTTCAATAAAATAGTAAACAAACAACGAATTGATATAAGCACGCTCTTTGGGAACTACTCGCGAGTAACGATCATTCTACACTGCGTTTATCATGCATGCGTCATAAGTTGCCTTAATCGTATGATTTACCTATGACACATGCACCACTCCCATTTTATGTGGTTCAAATCTGGTAACATGCTTGATTTCCTATGATATAAAATTGGATTATCTTCTTTATAAGAGAAGATTATTTGTACTTGGAACCCTTTATAGTTCAACTCCGGAGGCACCACCACCACATCAACTTCTTAGACTGGGGGCTTCACTTAACTTTCCACCTTCCACCACTGAGTAGGACCAATCTATGAAGATTTGATAATCTATAAAAAGTAAGTCAATCATTTTGTTGCTTGATATTACTAATTGTCAGAGAAACCCTTTTTATGACAAAGGTGCTAAAGAAGGATTTTATAGATATATCATCCCTGAGAAGATTAACCACAAAGATTAATTTTGTTTGATAGTCATCTGAGTTAAAAGCAAACTATCCTAGTTAATAAACGACTTCTAGATAATAATATTATTAATGTTTAAAGTGTGAGTAGTATGTATACTATACTACGTACTTAGAAACGAAAAATTTGGTTAGGTTTTAAGTAATTTGATTTGTTTCTTTGATTTTTTGCAATTTGATTTTTTGCGTGTATAAAACACGCAAAAAATTTAAGAAATCGTTATCTTCTTCCAAATTTTAACATTTAGGTATAACTTTGTCCATGTAATTAGATAAATAAAATATAATATGTTGATTTTAGCCTTGAATTCGTCCAGAAGTTTCTCAATTAGGTGTCTTTAACTATTTTAAATGTTTATTGTGTAATTTTAAGCCTCAGCTTCATCCTTATGCGCGTCGTACATACTGGCTGCCTAGATTAAAAGTTTATAGGTGTTTCATTTTTAATATAGATATTAAGTAAACTGTTATTTTGTTCCTTTTTTTTCTTTTAAGCAAATATAGCTTTATTTAGTAAGTTTTGTTTTTATAATTTTTAAATATCTTCCCACCTTTTTGAAGAAAACATTTGTAAACACAAAAACACATTAATAAGTTAATTTTAAGTGTAAATAATAAATAATCTGTTCATCTTGAGAAATATAAACGTTCATAGCTTATAAGAAACAGATAAGTTCTTTTCAAAAAAATACAATCTTAGGACATAATTATTTAAAATGAAAATGATTTCATTTTTTTAATATTTCTTTATAGTAAATCTATACAACTTCATAGGCAGGTATTTTCGATTATATTTTGTTGGGAATAGGCCACAGGAGAACGAGAAAATAAACTATGAAATATAATAAAATAAAATTCACTCCAAAAAAATACTTTTTATTATATCGAATCATTGACAGAATGACAAATTAGAAGAAGTAAAAATATATGTTTTTCAGCTGCCAGCTTTATCATATATAACCTACTTGAATATTATACATTATAAGAGGCTTGAGTTTTTGCTATATTCCAACAGCCTCCCTCAAAAATTCAAGTATAAAACAATTTATAAATACGTTCTTTGCAGAACACTTCTTGAATGTCATTACATCTACCACCACTTCACTAGGTGTTTCGTTATGGAGAAGAAGCGGCGAAAGAAACTCCATAACACACATCTTTTTACAATAAATATAAATGTTTTTACAATGGCAAACTTAACCATGGCACATGTGGAGCTGAAGATACTTCAGACCACATCGATTTATCAGTCAAATATACAAAGAAAACTTCAAACAAAACCTTATACTCGTACTCTGCTTTAGCTGATGAGACTGCGACAGTGTCTACATTGTTTTCGTGTGTTTCACGAAATTATGCAGTTTTAATTACTTTGAACAAATAGTTTCTAATACTATGTTTGGGCGTCTCGTCGCGTTCTCAGTTTCTCAGTCAGAGTCCACATAAGCAATAATTAACTACTTATAATTACAGCTTTCATTGATTAGGTTTAACTATTTATATCTTTTATATAACATTAAAAGATGTATTAAATATTTACACATTTAAGACAAAAAATCTGGATGCGTAAGTACATTTACTTTTACATTTCTATACAATACTACTTTTATTTAACTCTACAATGTGCACCATGGCATAAGTCAGTATTTAATACTGAATAATTTATAAGGAAAGTGATTAGGATAAATTACACTTATAGAATATTTTTAATACATTTAGTAGACTGATTAAGTGATATTGTATTTGCTATTCTTTCAACATATATATCAAGAAATTATGTTATTTATTTTGTATTTGTAATATAAATTATTTGCATTAAAATGTTTTTGCAAATTTATAATGCTTATTTTGTTGAAATTATTAAACCATATACATACGTGTGGGACTATACATATATCTTATTATATACATATATCTATTCTTATCCGTATTAATTTATCTTATATAGGTATATTTAAACATTTATCTACATGCATCTGCATGAGAATGTACCTTTAAGAGTTTTTAAACCCTATATTTAAGTATAACATGAAGACGTTCAAACCAAAGCCGAGATGTCTGCTTTAAGCCGTTAAAGCTTTTATTTAATTTACTTACAGTAAGTTAAATTATCTTTAGGCAACCTTCTTTATCTTTAGCAACCTTTACCTTCTGGTACTACCATATAAATATTCTCTGTATGAAAACCATTATAATATATTTTTCTAATTATATCAAATGAAATTTACAAAGGTAGTATTTTCGTCCATATGGTGTACATTTAAATCTATCTAAATGTAGTAAATCTGGCTATTGGTGCGAACGTTACATCTTAATCCTGTAAAATTTCTTACTGAAACTGAATTTCTTAGTGAAACTTCGAGCAACTAAACGAGCTTTGTTATTTTTTCTGATTTACCTACTTAGTTCATTATTATTTGTGGTAAATACCCACTTGCAACTAATAATGTTAACATATTTAGGTCTGTAAACAAAATATCAGATTTGATTGCTCCTTTGTGGCTTAATTTCACTTTGTACTGCTTTTCACCATTTAATAGGCACCTTAAAATACCTTTAAATTATTTAGGTAATTATTGCAAAGTACTTAATAAAGATCAGCTATCAGGATTGTGCATCCGTATATAATAATTCAGGGATTGATCAAGTATTTAATAGTTATTGTTGACGCATTATCATTTAAGGAAAGTTGTTGTTAGCTTTCAATTAGTTTCGCCGAATCAGAGTCAGGCTTTCTAAATTTTATATTGATATGTAATGCTCAATGTTTGTTGTCATTATTTTCAATATTTAATTCATCAACTACATGATCTGCTTAGCAGCTATGGACATTTCATTACTTTTAATATTTAATAATGTATATCCATTAAAATCTTTACCAACTAGGCTGGATCTAAAATATTTTTATCTTTAATCTTGCTAACTGTGTTACGAACGTAGCAGTAGCACCAAAACATTTTCATATGATCGATTTTGTTTTTACCTTGCCACAATTTACATGGTGTTTTATTTATTTATTATCAGAGCTTTAGTGGGGAATATGTATATTTTTATAAATATAAGTAGGTATATGACTGTTGTAACAGCTTCACCCCAAAAGCTTTATTTAATTTCGCATTTACAACCATTTCGGTTAATATACGATTCATTTGCTCTGTTTCACCATTTTATTGTGTTTTATAAGGTAAATTTTAATGATACATAATTATCTTGCCAACAAAAATTCCTTAAGTTCATTATTTCAGAATTATTCTCGATCATTATCATAATGTAAATGAATAATGTTACTATTGGATACATTTTCACTTTTAGACTTTTAAAATGATACTTATTTCCCATTTAAAATACATGTAACATAAAGACAATTTTTGTCATCAAAGGAAGTCGACGTTATCGAATCGCAAACATCACAGTGAATAATAAAATAAAAAAAAATGTTTTTTTTTTACCATTAGCTGGTCAGTCTTGACTTTCAGAAATTCAAGATCACAGATTACATATAAGTATTCAAGATTGTCACATGACGGTCAATAATAAAATCTTTAAAAATATTCAAATTTTATCAACCCATTTATTGTCCCACTGCTGGGCATGAGTCTCCTATCAGAATGAGAAGGTTTAGGTCATAATCCATCGCGTTAGCCAAGTGAGTATTGGTAGACTCACATACCTTTCAGATTTTTTATTATATAAATCTTTCAGGTGTAGAAGATTTCTTCACGATGTTTTCCTTTACCTTTTAAGCAAGTAATAATTAATTTCTAATACACACATAACTTTGAAAAAATTCAGAGGTGATTGCCTGGGATTTGAACTTCGGACCCTTCGTTAGACAGGTCGAGTTTCTTAACCATTAGGCTATCACTGCTATTCAAATTTAATTTCTGTTTATTCAAATGACCGTTTGTGCCATAACTAATACGATTTCTAACTTTGAATTAAGTTTATTTTATACTGTGATCTATCATTTTATGAAAAATAATGATACTATCATCCTTTATACTACATATTAGACATTTACTATTTTTATAAATATGCCCTTCATTTTTTAATAACCGACATACCTTTTATTATTCAATTCGATTTACTAAGAAGCTGCATAGGTACAGCTTAAGTTCCATAGAACTAAAGTTCCACAGAACTTTTGGTGAACAGTATAGAATTTTAAATTCTTTGTTTTTTACCTTTACCAAATCTTTAGCTCCTCCAATTTTAAACGTAGTCTGTCATTTAATACATATTAATCCTTTGTATTTTCAAAGTGATCAGAGTTTTCAAATCTAAAAGAAAAACAAGTGTCAGGGTTAGAATTGGAACAAAAATCAAATAAATTTGATTTTTAAGACATAAAAGCGAAACTGTCCTTATTTTTATTTGCAGTGTCCAATGCATTTACAGTTATATAGCTACTACTGTCTCCATTTTGTTGCAATTAGGTACTTGATATAATGACAGTTAGCATCAGTAATAGCGACGGGTTCAGATCGCAAAAAATATAATTTTTACACCAACAGTTTCCATGATAAAAATTCATATTAGCTTGTGTATGTAATGATGTAGTAAGTATTCTTGTAGTAGTTTACACATTTTTCTATATTAAAATTTATATTTTTACAAGCGTGTGATATTTGAAGTTCAGTTGTTTCAGGTCTCAATTTTACTTTGAACATTTTGAATGTATTCATTGAATCTAAAAGATGAGACATTGAATTATATGCATTCCGTCGATTCGTTTCATCCTTTGATGCATAATCCGTCGATCCATTTCATCCATTGATCCATTTAATCAAGTTTAGCACCAAGTTAGTGATCATATTACTCAATCATTAAAATAAGTTGTATCAGCGTTTGATATCTGGTCGCAATTCCAAATTAAGTTGTTTCTTACGCAGTCAAAATAATTGTGTAGCCAAAAAATTCTCCATTC
Organism: Epargyreus clarus clarus; assembly: GCA_014595695.2. Taxonomy (NCBI): domain Eukaryota; kingdom Metazoa; phylum Arthropoda; class Insecta; order Lepidoptera; family Hesperiidae; genus Epargyreus; species Epargyreus clarus. The sequence continues at coordinate 1,426,964 of JACTTY020000060.1, read as the reverse complement.
GTAATTTTATTTAAGTCATCCATTATTGTTTTCGCCGTAGACGGTATTGGTTTAGACACTTATATATTATTGTTTGCCATCGCCGTTCGCCATCAAACATTTTTCATGTGTCTTTTTCTTCCGCGACTCCATGTTTGAAATATTACATAAATTTTATACTTAGTAGATGACTATATTTTTCAATACTTTACGATAGCGTAGCCTGGGCCCATAACCTGTTGGGAATAGGCCACAGGAGAACGAGAAAATAAACTATGAAATATAATAAAATAAAATTCACTCCAAAAAGATACTTTTTATTATATCGAATCATTGACAGAATGACAAATTAGAAGAAGTAAAAATATATGTTTTTCAGCTGCCAGCTTTATCATATATAACCTACTTGAATATTATACATTATAAGAGGCTTGAGTTTTTGCTATATTCCAACACCATACTTTCCAAAAAACAATAATATTGATATTAGATCAAGAAGGCAAGAATTGTGAAATCACTTACCATCACTTAAAAGCAAACCTTCTTGAAGCCAAGGCTTTAGGAAGCTATATAAAAACCCTTTACTGTTATACTTCGTTCCGGATATTAAAATCTGTAACACATATAAAGATAATAAGAAAGGTTTTTCAATCTTTTTTCGTATTCTTTCATTCTTTTGATCCGATAGTTATAGTGACATGAAAATTATTGTCATTCAAACATGTATGCAAAAACTCCAGTTCAATGGCATGGGTGAAATTCAGTTTCAAGGCTAGACCTTGACGTATTTATATATTTACGGGTCCTGTGTATACGACTATTATATAACAATTTGGTCATTTAAACTCTTTTATAGTAAACGCATCACAACTATAATTGATCAGGCGAGCTATAAAAACAATAAGTTCTGTATTACATTATTCTTACTTCAGTATAATGCCACATACATCTTATATATACAATTCTCGTGTCACAATGTTAGTTACCGTACTCCTCTGAAACGGCTTTACCGATTTTCACTAAATTTTATATGCATATTCAGTAGGACTGAGAATCGGCTACTATCTATTTTTCATACCCCTAAGTGATAAGGGTTGTGCACCCTTAACATTTTTTATTCATGTGGCAACACAACGTTTGCCGGGTCAGCTAGTAGGTATAGGTATCATAAAATTAAGCGTGCAAGGTCGTGCAATAGTCATGTACTCCTGTGAGACTTACAGACAGGAAGTTGCCGCGTGAAAGAGTATATTTTTGGCCAACCGGCTGGTTTGACACTTACACGTGTAATACACGTGTAAGTGTCAAACCAGCCGGTTCCGGCCCGAAAGCCGAACTGGTTTTCGGAGAGGTCCGGGCCATGACACGCTAAGTGTTGGCTAATTCGAGAAGATATGATCCTCTCGAATAGCTTGCCCGCCTCATCCAACAGGCAGATGGGTCTGTACGATGATGGGGAGTCCCGAGGCTTGCCCCACTTGTGCAACAGCACCAACCTCGCCTGCCTCCACACTGACGGAAATCGTCCATAGCGGAAGCAGGCGGTGAATAGGTTTTGTAGCCTCCCCCCCAGCACTGTCAGCGCCAAGATCCAGACCTGACCTGGAATTCCGTCCTGCCCCGGAGTCGGCCCCGTCCGACATGACTCCGTTACACGTCGTGTAACGGAGTCATGTCGAGCAATCGCGCTCGACGACTGCACAAACTTGTTATTGTGTTATTACATTTGTTAATAGATAAGTAACTATAAATGGCTTCCAATCTTCATACTATGTATAGAATAGGCCAAAATTTAATGAATTTGGTATTGATAATTGAGTTAATAGTGTCACAATATTCATATTCATGTTAATGAATTATCATCTTAGTTTACATTTGTTAGTAAACTTTATGAGTTTAATAATAGAGAAATATATTATTTCTAACAATTACCGTAATAAGCGTATAATAGCCAATGTGACACAATGACCTTTTTACTAACTGCAATAAAGTTATCGTTTCAGGGTCACTGTGCAGTAAAAACTAAGATAAGTAAATATAAATAAAATACTATGGTATACAATATTTATAAATAAGAAGGATAGTTGTCCAATAACTTCGGTTAACCAGCTTGAAATTATACCAAATTTAAACTTTCCTAGCCTCCTAAAGTTGTGATATTTAACTTTGCAACAACAAGGCGAGCTAAAGAAAAGCTTGTAATACCTGGTAAAACCATCATTACCTACTAAGTACCTAATAGTTGCACAAATAATTTAAAAATATCTATTAAGTGTGACAACTTAATAAAACTAGTCAACGTAGTGTTAATGTTACGTTATTACAGCTATTATAATATTTATGACCCCGTCATAAACTTTAATTTACAAATAAAAGTATGTACTATATACCTACATGAATAAATGCAAATCCGGCAATAAAACTATTTTACAGCACGTGTAAAATCTTACAAAGTTCTCGTCTGTCTCTAGAGAGACAGAAAATATAGCTTAATCGTTTTTAGGGTTCAGTACCCAAAGGGTGAAAACGGAAACATATAACTAAGCCTCCGCTGTCTCTCCATTCATCCGACTGTCCAAAGTCTCTATCTCTTGAACCGCAATAGATAACCAACTCGATCTCGAATTTTCAGAGCACGGACAGCGATTATCGCTATAATAACGACTTACACTAATTTACGCATATTTAAGTATTTATTATTTAAAGACTTATAAAAATATTTAAAATATTTCGACACGTGCCCCTTGACGGAGAGCGACAAAAACCTAATCTTACTGTTACAAGCTTTTTTCTACCGCTCATACATAAAATTAAGATAAATTGAATGAAAATTGATGAATGGATTTAATTTAATTGCCATTGTGTTTTCCTTGTACAATACACGTCTTTTAGATCAAGGTTTCTTAAATAATTATAAAGTAGTGACTAAAAATAAATCTCATATTTTTTGCATTATTCAAACACTTTATTTCTATGATAATAAAGTGTTTGTAATAAGTATATAATGCCACAATGATATTTAATATAAGCAACGTAGATACTCAGATTATTACCTACCTCTATGTCTTCCGGATTATATATAAAACAACCTTTTAAAGGCCCCATTTGCACTTTGAATAAGTCCTTGTATTCATTTGCTAAACGTCTCAAAAGATAAAACGTTTCCACTGCAACATAAAAAATATTATTTTTAAAATAAAGTCACATGCGATTCGCATTTATTTTGATTATTGGGACATTATATGGTAAAATCAAAACAATATTTACCTTGATCCTTCATGAAGTCGAAAACATTTCCAATTATTGGTAAACCTGAAGGTCCAGGTATCTTGGTAAAATTCTCATCTTTCAATACTCGATCCAAACTAAATACCACAGCTGCTATCACCACAAATATCAAAATTACCCAAAACATAATAGACGGGTTCAATAAAATAGTAAACAAACAACTAATTGATATAAGCACGCTCTTTGGGAACTACTCGCGAGAAACGATCATTCTATACTGCGTTTATCATGCATGCGTCATAAGTTACCTTTATCGTATGATTTACGTATGACACATGCACCACTCCCATTTTATGTGGTTCAAATCTGATAACATGCTTGATTTCCTATGATATAAAATTGGATTATCTTCTTTATAAGAGAAGATTATTTGTACTTGGAACCCTTTATAGTTCAACTCCGGAGGCATCACCACCACATCAACTTCTTAGACTGGGGGCTTCACTTAACTTTCCACCTTCCACCACTGAGTAGGACCAATCTATAAAGATTTGATAATCTATAAAAAGTAAGTCAATCATTTTGTTGCTTGATATTACTAATTGTCAGAGAAACCCTTTTTATGACGAAGGTGCTAAAGAAGGATTTTATAGATATATTATCCCTGAGAAGATTAACCACAAAGATTAATTTTGTTTGATAGTCATCTGTGTTTAAAGCAAACTATCCTAGTTAATAAACGACTTCTAGTTATAATATTATTAATGTTTAAAGTGTGAGTAGTATGTATTACTTAGAAACGAAAAATTTGGTTAGGTTTTAAGTAATTTGATTTGTTTCTTTGATTTTTTACAATTTGATTTTTTGCGTGTATAAAACACACAAAAAATTTAAGAAATCGTTATCTTCTTCCAAATTTTAACATGTAAGTATAACTTTGTCCATGTAATTAGGTAAATAAAATATAATATGTTGATTTTAGCCTTGAATTCGTCCAGAAGTTTCTCAATTAGGTGTCTTTACGTATTTTAAATGTTTATTGTGTAATTTTAAGCCTCAGCTTCATCCTTATGCGCATCGTACATACTGGCCGGCTAGATTAAACGTTTATAGGTGTTTTATTTTTAATATAGATATTAAGTAAACTGTTATTTTGTCCCTTTTTTTCTTTTAAGCAAATATAGCTTTATTTAGTAAGTTTTGTTTTTATAATTATTAAATACCTTCCCACCTTTTTGAAGAAAATATTTGTAAACACAAAAACACATTAATAAGTTAATTTTAAGTGTAAATAATGAATAATCTGTTCATGTTGAGAAATATAAACGTTCATAGCTTATAAGAAACAGATAAATTCTTTTCAAAAAATACAATCATAAAATAAAATAGGACATAATTATTTAAAATGAAAATGATTTCATTTTGTTATTTCTTTGTAGTAAATCTATACAACTGCATAGGCAGGTATTTTCGATTATATATATTTAAACAAAAAATAAGTGTCCCTCTCTAATTTTAAAACAACACATGATAAAGTTTAAAAATAGATTTATTTAGACAATACCCAACCGAATTGCATTTTTCTTTTTCCTCGTACACAAACCACTGATGGATTATCGGGGATGTATTATTCTTGAATGCTTCAATAGAAAAAGCATATCTTTATGTTTCTGATACACTGAATTATAAGTTGATAATAATTATGTTACGCAATTTAAGCATGGATTAAAAATGTGACTCGTAAATGCCGCTGCCAAAAACTACCGCCCCGGATCACCCGTCAATACGCTACGCCATTACCACTGCCTTTTAAATATGCCAGATCATATCACATATTCACATGGGCTGTCTTTCCTCAAATTTAACGTAGATAGGTTGCTTGATACGCAGTACATAGTCAGCACCGAACACCAGGTCTTGCGGCGTCGTGACGGGCAAAATGCGGTACCGGCGCAGTATCGATGCCACAGCCATCTTTAACTGCATCATCCCAAGCTTTTGACCTAAAGATAAACATACATTTTCATTTAAAATACACTTCGTTTAAAATAAAGTTAGATATTTAAGTAATTATGATTACCACTATCTATATAATAAATTAGAAAGAATAGGAATTTATTCTTCTGATATAAGAGCAATGAAGACCAAGACCTATGAGTTAGGCAATAATATAAAAAATATAAAAAACTAATATAAAAAATACCTAAATATAAAACACTTAATATATCAGAAGGGTTAGCAATTATGTTTAGGCCCCACTCGGCATTGAGGGCCCGGGGCGGACCGCCCCTTCCACCCTCAGCTTAGTCCGCTACAGATACTAGTACTATATATAAAAGTAAATGTAAATAAAATCGCGATAATATATTTTTCAAATTATAGACAGCAACGAGTTATTGATGTGTCAGAAACTACATATATATACAATAAATATTGTATAAATATTACACTCGAGAACTTACGTGTAGTAACTTCGGGTGCATTATTATGCATATTATACGCCTACCGGTTATCTATACTTATAAAAATACTTGTCTGACTGACTGATTATTATCAGCGCAGAGCTTCGCCATTTAATGGTATACTTTTTGACGGCACTAACTACTAAAGGATGTTTTGACAAAACTTAACCACTGGACTATTGCCGTAACCTTAGACACGACGAAGGAAGCAAAGATAGAATCTAATGAAGCCAGAGACCTATTATATTTATTTTAAGGATGATGTAAAAGAACAAGTTAGAAGTTACAAGTTTTATTATTTGTACTATATAAATAAATTCACAATTAATTAATCATCAATTAATCTATTAATGTTGACAGTCTCTACTACTCTAAGCATTGATGAGAAACATTATTTAGAAACTTTGCCGCCCTCAAAATGTGCTGCCCTGGCTCCCTCATCAGCATATTACGCCTCTGCCACTACCTCTCCGCATAATCATAATTCTTTATTGCATAAATATGGTATTACATAGGATGTTGTACAATTTAGTTAGTTCACACCGCTCACATATAACACTTCACAGCTTCACATCGACTGTCTCTCCTCAAATTTAACGTGGATATGATGCTTAATACGCAGAACATAATCAACTACGAACACCAGGTCTTGCGGCGTCGTGACGGGCAAAATGCGGTACCGGCGCACTATTGCCGCCAGCGCTATCTTTATCTCGATCATTGCAAACTTTCGACCTGAGAAAGAAATTGATATTTAAAAAAATCATAGTTTTGGTAATTTTTTAAATACCCTTTCACTTGATATATGGTAGAGGATAAAAATAATTGGTCAGCTATCTTGGAGCGTCCATCAGATTGTATTAACATCACTAATCTATTTATGCATTGTCATCCAAACCAAAGATATATGCACTATTTCAGCTCAAACAGTGTGGTTTCAAATTCAGTTGCTAGATTTGACTCTTACGTGCATACAAACTAATAAGGTAAACGCAGAAAATGCGTGGCGTTCACGTTAAAGTTTAACACATTTAAAGTTTCATTACACATCAATGTATTATTGATGGATCAGAAATCACTTACCAATACAATTCCTAGGTCCAGCGCTGAATGGGATGTATGCATAAGGATGCCAGGTGGGTTTCTCCAAGAATCGCTCCGGTCGGAATTCTAACGGCTTATCGAACTGGTCACTGCGACGGTGCAAGTCGAAGATCAACACTGCACATTCGGTACCAGCGGGCACTTCATATTCCTCTGCAAAAACGTAGACACGTTTAATGGATTAGTACTACTTTAAATTATCCCTTTCATAATACCTGTGAATATTATGTAAGTACACAAAACATAGTGCAAAATGGACAGTTTTGAATGAATATTTGGTAGAATACACATATTCTTTAAAAACAGAATAATTGAACAAGTCTGTTACAAAATTACTAATGACGATTCCTTAGAGTACATTTTTACCGAAAATAAAGTTTGGAGACTTCATTGACGAGATGTAATTCTAAACATTTAATTAAAAAAAAAAATAACAAAAAAATACAACCGACTTCTACGAGTATGTCTTCTAATAAATGTTGATTTAGTACATATTTTGAAGTCGGCGCTCAATATATTTCGTTGGATAACGATGTAAACAGCGTGTCTCATATGAGCGCCGACTTCAGAAATAGATATTTACTAAACCAAAATTAATTTCAATTATTTTTTACTTTGTAGTGACATAGAAGTCGGTTGTATTTTTTTGTTAAAAAATTTTTTTCACCCTTTATAGTGATGACATACTAACATTTATATAAATTAATACAATATAAAATTGTATAAACGTGATCATGAATGAAGGTAAGGTCTGAATTTACATTGATTTGAACGCTCGCAGGGCGCTGCCGCGCCCTGCTCGCTTGGTTTTATATTGTCTTATATGTTCCAACCTAACCTAACTAAATAGTCAATGATGAACTGGCTTTGCAATTTCATTAGAACCTACACCAAATATCTTCAAACACAACTCAATTATTCCCATCGGTTGAGGAGTTACATATTTTGTCTCCAGAACCCACTCTGATCCTCATCATATTTAAATGAGACCAACTTGTAGCAATTGTCCACACACGAAATTAAAGGCATTAAAATAGGTTCATGAACGGCGAAATTATGGCTGTTATATTTACATGGGTGGAGGAGTTCCCCTCATTTTCTCCAGAACCCATCGATGGATCCTAACCATATTTAAGTGGGACCAACTTCCAGCTCGTCTCTACACAATAAAAAAAGAATCATTAAAATCGGTCCACTAAAGGCGGAGTAATTCGTGTACATATATATAAAAAAAATTACCGGCCGAATTGATAACCACCTCCTATTTGAAGTCGGTTAAAAATAAGCAGTACCTTTGTTCAATTGCGTGCTTACAAGCTGTATATTGGTTTTGTGTGTATATAATAATGTTTAAATAAATAAAGTAATACTAGTTAAATAGTTTTTAAATTAAAAATTTATACACTAAGGGCTCTTTAAATTTAAACGTTTCGTGTCGGACCGCTGCAGTGCCGAAGCGGTACGTTTGTCGTACGGTGCACGGACAGACGTTTGTTTTGATACAAATCGCACGGTGCGGCAACAGTGCGGCGTCGGTAATGCGAACGCCCGACGACAGGACGGCAATGTCGCAAACTCCTAGTGTTCATTTCGCTATTGAATAGTGTAGTGACTAGACGTAAGAGGTAATTTCTTTGAATTTTCATGTTTATCATTTCCTTAAAATGGATGATATAAACGTAGAAGAGTTTATAAATGAAATTGAAATACGTCCTGCAATATGGAACTCCAAAAGCGACAAACACAGTAATCGCTAGTAGTATAGTTTCTTGCCGCTGTACTTTACTTTTAACTAATTCAAGTAATTCGTCGAAGCATTCTATAGACATTCTTAAATAATTAAAAAAATGATTAGATCTTGTTTTAACCTAGGGCAAAGATTATGAAAATCACCAAAATTACATGTTAACGAAAACATCGGTGATGCTCTTTTACGGGTTCGTCGTTTTTGTTTCCGTTTGATATTTTTCAACAAGAGCATTAACAGTAATGTTTCTTCGTCAGAGTCCATGGCTTCACTGCGGTCTAATAAATTTATAACATCACTAGCATAAAAACGCACGGCAGTAAAATACGCTTTCAATTTAGGCGCTTGGTGTCGGACGGCTAACGTACTGCAGCGGCACGGAGCGGGTTAAAACCAGCGGCACGGTAAACGTGCGGCAGCGGTCCGACACGAAACGTCTAAATTGAAAGAGCCCTAACACTATTCAAATTACCGAAGTCTTACGCACACTACACTGGTACCAGTATAGTGTGCGTAAGACTCTTAGTTATATAAGTTAGTGTAAGAGTATTATTAAGGGAGTTATAATAAAGACTTCAAACAGTAAACACGCCTCTCAATACTCAAGAGCCTGCGTACATCACTACATGGCGACCCTGCCAGGATCTTCATCAAATCAAGACGCCTCTCAATCCCTCACAAACCTGCTTTAACATTACACCAGAGGCGAAATTAAGTGATAAGATGAGGTAATAATAACTACTTATTCTGCAAACTTTGCTAAGTAAAAATGTACTTAATTTAATATCTAAGTGCTTAATTTAAAAGTAGGATATCTAATAGATCGTGACGCTTATTAAATCCAAAAAGAAAATAAAAGCGTATTAAAAAAGGTATGTACTTATTTATCTCTATTTCCAATGTCGATGAAGAGAATAGATTTAATTCAATAACGAAAATTAACTTACTCGTACTTGAAAAAATCAAATATCTACTCGTATGCATTAAAATCCAAGAGATAGTCTCATGACAGACGGACAAAAGCGGAGGCTATATCCTAATACTTACTCAATTTAACTGGTCGCGAAGCTTTTCTAGTTATCAATGGTAAAGGAGGATACAGTCTCATGCACTCTTTGATACAGCACTCCAAATACTTCATATTTGCCAAGTCAGCAAGCGACAATGAGCGATCGGAGTCACCAATTATTGCATTGCATTCCTCAACTGCTTTGTCCTTGAACATTCATCATTCATTATGTTATACTGCTAAGGTAAAAAGAATCCGACCACCAATACTAGCTAATTAATCTATTGAAACTGCAATTTACGAAAACAATTAAATTATTTATTATGAACTGTATATTGAATTGAAAACATAAAATTTTGGTCATATAAGAATTGGAATAGAAAGTACTTATGAATACTACCCCGAGTGGTGGCGTATTGTTAAGCATGCCACTAGGACCAAATAATGACCACGACCGGTCTGACAAGAGTGAACGCTTAAGAAGAATGGGTGTACTTCCGAAAAGCGCATGCCTCCGATCCACCTAAACTTTGGTAGACTAACGTATTTTGACCTCCTGATCACGAATATCATAAGTAAAACTGGCGCAAACGCCATTTTGAAAACGAAGGAGAACCACTTTTCTTTCGGTGTCGCGCGTACTCCTTGACTCCTTTGTATCACCGAAGGGTAACACTGAGTGGTGAATTTTACGTTAAACCCTGTACAAGACAGTAAATTAACGCTCGCACCCACACTCACACACACGCACACAGCGGAGAGGGTTTTGAGTTGTTAAAAATGTGGGAGTGACGCCCCACAGTCCTAATCTCCGCTGTACACAAACACGCACGCACGCACGCACGCTTAAACACACACACACAAACTTTCTGGGGAAAGCTAAAAAAATAGTCTAAATCGGTTAGGAATGCGCGATCATGCACACCGAACGAAAGGAGGTTCTCCTTCGTTTTTCTTATTCCAAATGGCGTGATGTGGAGGTCAAAATACTTTAGTCTACCAAATTTCAAATTGATCGGTGGCATGCGCTTTTCGGAAGTTTATCCAGAAGAATGAATACCATAGGGAGTAAATCAAGTGTTTGAGAAACATTCCAAACAGTACAGATAAAAAGCAGGATTCTTAAAAGTGATATATTTTTCATCATGATTGTTTTACCTGAGCTTCTTGATTATTTGCCAACAGCATCAGAGTAAACTGAAGCGCGTTAGCTGAAGTGTCGTGACCCTAAAATTATAATGTTGATATAAAGTTAAAAAATAATTAATGATATTGAAATATTATATTATGTTTGTATGTAGAATTGATAATACTAACGCCAAACGTGAAAGTATCTACTTCTTCACCAATTCCTTCGGCATCAATAATACCCGCTTTCTCAGCTTCCAGTAGAAGATCTAACATTACCATCTTTTTCTTAGCGGACTTACTCGCACGAAAATTTTCATTATCATCTCCGTAGCTCAGATCTGTTGACTCGGCCAATTCATTTTTATACATTCTCCTTTTGTCGATCACTTTGTCCCGGAACGATGTCAAAATCTCTAGAATCTCTCTTTGTTTACGCCCCATATGAGTAAACCTGAACAAAAAATCCGGATAAAGCCAAGGTCTCTGCGCCCTGTACACTATATACTGACCAAGCTTATAGATACCATCCTTGTAAACTTTGCCAATACTGGACGTGTCTAAATCCAGTTTAACACCCATTGCAGTTTCTGTAATTAAAAATATTAAAAAAATCTATGTATATAATAAGAATGTATATATCCCGTATATAGGTTCCCGTGTATGTAAATCGAAAAAAAATGCAAAAGAGTTCGTTTCTTCGTCGAATTTCGTGCCCATTGGGGTTTCTGTGACAAAAAGTAGATTATTTTAAAACAAATAAAATTAATAACGCGTTTTTTAAGCATTTAATATTATACTTGTAGTAAGTTATATCTTATGATCGAGCTTTTTTAATGAAAGATTTGTGTCTAATCTAGTTTAGTGTACCTATTTTTCAACATTCTAAACTAAAATGCATAAGACTACTTACCACATATAGAGTTTAAAGCGAAATCATCAACATACGGTGTGATGTCTGTTTGTGGTTTAGAAGTCTCAGCTTGAAGTTGGTCGACCAACTTACTGCAGTTTTCTTCTATGATCGACTTGAAATTGGTTAATAAGCTGAAGTGAAAAGCAGGTTGCAGCATTTTTCTACGATGTTGCCACATTGAACCTATTTGCAGAATATTAATACAAATAACATTAAAAATTATTTCGACTTTATAGGCCCTTGAAGGACAACCGACATCCACTCCATTCCACTAAAACCCAGAGCAGCTTTACGCTACAAGTATGTAGTACGCTTAAACAGTTCAAATAGTACTTATTCTATTACCAAAAAACATGTAGTATCATTCTAAGACAACAATTCCGAAAATCGAGACGGTAAAAAGTCGATAATGCAAAAATAATACCAGAGTTGGATTCGTTTAGCTTTCCAGAAACTTGTAAAAGTTGTAAACGCAATCGTAAGTGAAGTCTTACTTACCCCTTTAAGAATTAAAACGGCAATAAAATACTGTTACGTGAAATATCGGTCCACGCAGTCTAGATAACTAAATATTTTTGCCTAATAATACAAAACAGACGTTATAAATAAATTATAATAATCATAATAGAATAAAAGGTGTGATAAGGGAGAGATAGGTTCAAAATAGGTTTAGATATAATACGTTCCTACTTAGTGTTCAAAGGTAGCAACGCACTTATGACCAACTTCAGGTACAAAATCATATTGCCATTGTCCATAAAAATAGAAAACACTCCGCCTAATCACAATTCGCGTAGTATTGTAGTATTCTCGATGTTTTGAGAGCAAAGTTAATGCATGTTATTTAGCATATCAATACGCTCAATAGACAGTAGCACAACACACGTGATTGTGTTCAGGCACATAATAGTATTTTATGTATACGGTTCCAGCCACCCGAGGCAGATATTCTTGGCGCCCTCTATAGAAAAAGATCGGTGAAAAAATAGTTCTCTTGTTTATATTTTTTTCCGAACCTTAAATATATCGCTCGGCTCAAATTCAAATCTATAAATTAATAATAATTAAATATCGTAACATAACGCTCCAGAGTAATAGTTTCGGTTTCCTCTCATCAAGCGTATCAGAAATATAAACTTAATTATAAAAGTACAAAGTTACCTTTGCTGGTAAGCAGGCCTTCTTTAAGCCATGGTTGTATAAATGTATACAAGATGCCTTTCGTAGTAGTTTCGTTGCTAGATAATAATACCTGTGAAACAATGTACAAGTTTTAAGTAAATATACTTTTTGTGTAAAATTGTTGTCTCTCTTATGCGACGTTTTCTCTCAAATTTAATTATTAGAGAACTGTTTTAAAATGAAACTAAATGTTATTTTCAATTTTGTTAGAGTTATATTGTCTGTTTTTCAAATAAGAACTGCAACAAGTTTGTGTAATATAAAAATAGAAATTCGACATTCTAAACTTATCTCTGAAACACTGCTGGGCACGAGTGTAAAGGTGTGTCACAACTTTTTTAAGAATCTGTATCATCATCATCAACAACCCATTACTGTCCCACTGCTGGGCACGGGTCTCCTCTCATAATGAGAAAGATTAGGCCATAGTCCACCGCGCTGGCCAAGTGCGTATTGGTAGACCTCACATACCTTTGATATATTTTTTTAATGAATCTCAGGTATGCAGGTTTCCTCACTTATTTTTGGTATTTGTTTTTATAGCGGCCACCGTTAAGCATCCTCTGTAAATATTGTAAAATTTCACTTATCTATCTATTACGGTTCCGGAGATATAGTGACAGACGGACAGTCAGCGAAGTCTTAGTAATTGGGTTCCGTTTTTACCCTTTGGGTACGAAACCCTAAAAACCTACTTAATAACATTACTGGCATAGTAAAGAAAGAATAATAGGTTAGCTAAGGCCTCTCGGCGAGATAATAACCTACTCTTGGAGTGATGCGTAGGGTTGTCACTTTTATTTTTAGTAAAATACTAACTGATCCGGCAATTTTTTTACTGCCACAGAATATATTTATGAAATATATTTCATATTTACTCAACTTTTAAACCTTCCCTTTCCCTGGACTTCCACAATTATTCTAAACTAAAATTAGCCAAATCGGTCCAGCCGTTCTCGAGTTTTAGCGAGACTCATCATCATCATCATCAACCCATTACTGTCCCACTGCTGGGCACGGGTCTCCTCTCAGAATGAAAAGGATTAGGCCATAGTCCACCGCGCTGGCCAAGTGCGTATTGGTAGACTTCACATACCTTTAAGATTTTTTTTTTTATAAATCTCTCAGGTATGCAGGTTTCCTCACGATATTTTCCTTCACCGTTTAGTAAGCGATAATTAATTTCTAATACGCACATTACTTTGAAGAAACGGAGGTGCGTGACTGGGATTTGAACCTCGGACCCCTCGATCAAGAGTTTCTTAACCACTAGGCTATCACTGCCTATGAAGTGTCTGTATGCAAAGGGTAAAAATGGAACCCTATTACTGTCTGTCCGTCTGTCACGGACCTCTATCTCTTCAACCGTAATATATAGACATTTGATTTTTTTACAATGTATATATAACGTTAGCCGCTATAACAACAAGTACTAAAAATAAAAAAATGAATATTAAAAGGGGTCCAAATACAAGAAATCAACGCTCAAACGTTACCACTAACGCCACCTGTGCTAACATCATCACATCAACGTCGGTACTATACGGAATTGATGGCGTTACTTGCTTGCTTACTTAGACTTATTATTATTACACCTCATTAGAAACTTAGGATTGTAGTAAAATATTCTATGAGAATATACTTAATGTGACGCCATACCGTTAGGTCACATTAAGAAATACTAAAAATTTAAAATATTGAACATTTGGTGGTACGGAAGCCCCATATGCGAGTTCGACTCGTAGTTGGCCAATTATATACCAATATTATATGCGCAGGCATGCAGGTTCCTCATGATATTTTCATTTGTAGATCAACCAAGTTGCAATTTTCAATACGCAAGTAACTTTGCGGATGTATTGGAAATCTTAAAAAGGGTTTTCACGCTCTAACAGGCAAACTATTGTAGCATAACAGATTTTTTTAAGAATTATGGTATCAAATTGTTTTCATTAGTAGAACCAAAATTTGAAGCGTGAAAACGATTTATTCTTCAAGGTAGCGGTCGAAAGACAAGTTGCAACCCCAAAAACTTTGATTTTACTTCACACAACCTCCCATGACATCCAAAAATTAAAATGACGTTCTCTAACTAATGCACGCTAAGGACCAAAATGTGACATTTCAGTGGACTAAATATAATCTCTTACCTCAACATCTTCTGGGTGATATATAGCAACTACCTTCACATATCCGACCATAAGTTTAAATAAACGGTTATACTTCTTAGATAAAGCTCTGACGTAGTAGAATAGTTTAACTGAAACATAGTCACTATGATCATAATTTTATATTAATGTAAATTTGAAATTTGAATAACATAATGAATTATGTTATTAAAAATTAAAATGAACTTTATCGAAAGTACTTTTTATAGAGTAATCACTTGGCATCGCATTTAATATAAAAAATCGTATTAAGTTCAGTCCTATTTTAACTAACTAATTTTAAAAATAACAAACCAGAGTCAAGTTGAACGTCTAAGGTATTCTGTAACAAAAATTTTCCCGGTGGGCCGGGAATTTTTTCATATTCTTTATTCTTCATTAAGTGATCCACAAAAACAAGGACAAGAAGGAACACAACTGCATAAAGCAATAGCGATATCATTTTCACGTTATTATTGATTGATTGACACTGGTATATTTAGAAAAAACAATTATATACTGCGACGGTGATAAGGTTTGCACTCCTGCATGGGACCGCGTTCCCCTGTTAAACTAGCCTTAAACTTGTAAACGCTACTGACTTATAAATGCTTGTAATCACCGGTATAATACATATATTTTAATTATTATATACACGTAAAGGGCAATTGAATGCTAAGTAAGTAATTCAGGTGCAGTCCCATATAGGGATATTTTTGGCAGCGAATGATAAATAATTCGCCAAGCACGAGTCAAACTCGCACATGGAGGCTTCCGTACCACCAAATGTTCATTATTGTTATTCATTTTATTATTTTCAACAATACTTAGTTATATGAAACAGCAATAGATGGTGTTGGGGTGATAATGAATAATGCGTAAACAACGTATAATAAAATTAAAATAACTGTATTAAAATATGTTTTATGGCTTTTATTTATTACCTTCTTCTTTGTTACTAGCTGACCCGGAAAACATTGTGTTGCCATATAAATAAAAAAATGTTAAGGTATGAAAAATAGATAGCAGCCGATTCTCAGACCTACTGAATATGCATCTAAAATTTGGTGAAAATCTGTAAAGTCGTTTCGCTCCTCCGAACTAACATTGTGGCAGGAAAATTTGATGTATAAGATAATACCAGTTATAGTAGAAAACGGATTGTAAAAATTTCAACCGTCTTCCTAGTACGGTTTAACACTTAGATCGAAAAATGCAGAAAAATACCAGATTGTTGGAGTCCCCTTTTAATATTCAACTTTATTTTATTTTTGGTATTTGTTTTTATAGCGGCCACCGTTATGCTTCCTCTGTAAATATTGTACAATTTCACTTATCTATCTATTACGGTTCCGGAGATATAGCCCTGTGACAGACGGACAGACAGCGAAGTCTTAGTAATAGGGTTCCGTTTTTACCCTTTGGGTACGGAACCCTAAAAACCTAGTTAATAACATTACTGGCATAGTAAAGAAAGAATAGTAGGTTAGCTAAGGCCTCTCGGCGAGATTTATTACATTCTCTTGCAGTGATGCGTAGGGTTGTCACTTTTATTTTTAGATAAATACTAAATGATCCAGCAAAATTTTTACTGCCACAGAATATATTTATGAAATATATTTCATATTTACTCACCTTTTTAACCTTCCCTGGACTTCCAAAAATATTCTAAACTAAAATTAGCCAAATCGGTCCAGCCGTTCTCGAGTTTTAGCGAGACAAACGAACACCAATTGATTTATATATATATAGATTATTTTCGTATTACGATAGCACTAGGGTTTAAATACCGTTGTCCCTGTAGTTTCGGGAACAGAATAGGGCTACAGTATCCCCTGCCTGTCGTAAGAGGCGACAAAAAGGGGGCTTCCGGGGTTGCGGGCGGCAAGAGTGAGACAGTGGGCTCGAACCGCCCGGTAAGCGAGTATGTGTGGTCGCATACCGTTGTACGCACCAGACGGTGTGGTGAGCATCAAGCTCACCTGGACAGAGCCCGACGGGGCAACGCGCTAAGAGGACTCCGGTTGCGTTCCTTTGGAGATCCCGGAGTCCTCTATGCAGCGCCGAGGACGGCCACCGGGGGTGTTTTAGTGCGAAAAAAATCCCACATAACCCTGCGTCGCTCCCACGTCACCGAGTACCTTTTGAAGGTTTCCCCCTTGAAAACAAAAAAAGGGTTTAAATATCGTAATATAATTAAATGTTGTACCAATTCATAAATGGGTTGTGAATAAAATACGTCTTAAATATAAAATACGTATTTAATTAAATAATTATAAATTGGGCACAGAAAAAAAAATCCGCGATTCCTGAAAGTGTGGAACGTTTTATTGTTCGCGGTTAAAGTAAAATAGATTCTCATCCTTATGTACAATTTACGCAAAAAAAAATGCGGAAACATGGGCAAGGCATTGAAAATAAATTAAGCTGAAATAGCTTTTTTTCACATACCGAGTGAGCATTATTTTAGTAGTATCGCAATATACCTATCTAAACATCTTGTATAACGAGTACTTTTATTTACTTTCGTGTAACACATTGTATACATTATGTTGGTAAATATATAACTTGTACGAAGTAAACACACCCATAATCGGAACAATTACATATCTGTGAACTCAAATCCTAAATTCAGAAAACAGAATGCGCGCGATCATACGCGTGGCGCAGCCCGTACTGAGACACCTCTCGGCCACTCTTCTCTATTTGATTGTGTGCGTAAAACACACTCATTCAAACCGGCGGAGGCCGATTTGTATGAAGCTGTGCTACTATTCTTTCTTTACTGTGTTACTTGATCTTAAGGTAATGGACCTTTTAACAAAAAATAAATGCCATCAAAAACACTGCTTATAAAAAGATCCAATTCTCGCCATTCACTTCTTCTACCGTAAAAAGTTGTAAGATCTATGTAATACCAAGTCGGCTAATTTATGCAGTCCCTACTTGAGGGACCTTCTGTCTTAAGGTATTATCTCACTATCTAACCTAACAACATCTCATGGGACCATATCAGTAGCACTACCATGAGTTTACAAAAGTATTACTCGCTAGCGACTGCGTAAAATAAATGTATGAAAAATTGTACAGCGCCTCTGGTGGTTACTCGTAGAACTAAAATCCGTAGTGGCGTAACTTGATACGTAAAAAACCTATCGAAATCAAATCGCTAGCGAATGTCATTATGATCTATTGCCATACTAATTCGGTCCCATGAGTCATTAATTTGACAGACGTTGTCAAGAAATACCGTAACGATAGTATTTATGTTATTCACTAGCAAAATGACAATAGTTTTCTATTTACAATTTCTATAGTGGCGTTTCTATGCCAACTCATGGTAGTGCTACAGTATTAAAAATCCTTTTCCAGTAAGTTTACTCACCGATAACAAATTCATACTTAAATTATTAGTCTGTATTTGTCTTCTGCATTCAACCTATAGTTAATTTTAGAATTATTATTTGCAGAGTATATTAATAATGCATATTTTCAGCTAGACCACATTTTTATTTACTTCACATTCACATATAAAATTTTACAATGTTCACAATGGAAAATTCTTAATAACTTGTAAACGGATTACCCTAATTACACAATTGCTTTTGCCCTGTCCGTTTTAGACCTAAACCTACCAAATGGCATTAAAGACAAACCAATATGTACACAAACAAAAAATCATGTTTTCAACTTAGGTAATATTTGGTTTGGTTGGAATGTACCTTACGAAAATTTAGTTGGCTTCGTTTCAAATGATTCGAAATAGGAAACTGTCATATAAATCGAGCTTAGATAGCCACTTTATAACATATTCTTGCCATGATCACCAAAAATAATAGCTCCTAGTGGCTCGGTTCAACAGCAAATACCGACTTACCTCCCTAAAAAATTGATAGCTATAAAAAAACTAAATTCCACAGTTTAATGTTGAATTGAAACAACCGTCCATTGCACAATTAGGTTAATTTTTTTTGCTCCATTGCTGGTTCAAAACAGTTACAAATGCGTGTCAGAAATGAACTGACAGTCGCGCACGTATGCGCTCGAGTCCCCCGAGATAACAAGTCGGTAAGCGGTGTCTATGTGTGCGTTGCTCCAACCCCCTTGTATGAAGATTGACTTCTGTTAGTTTTTATTTTGTGGTAATACCTTCCCGAAAAAACGTGGAAGACTATTATAAAAAACCTTTTTAATATAAATTATTTGTAATCTATATTAAAAGCTGTATATAAAATGATATTGTTCGGTGAGTTAAGTTTTAAATAGAAGAGTCTTAAAATTTTGATGATCGGTCAGTCAGCCAGTGAGTAGGTGACAAAATTAGGTACAAACTTTGACTATTTGTAATACTTAAACTACTGGTTCAAATTCAATGAAATTTTAAATATACCGTGTCTATACAATGCTTGCTTGGCTCCTGAATTCAGGCGTCTAGCTCCATCTGCAGGGAAGTTACAGGGGGTCAAAAATGGGCCGAATTGCATCGAGCAAAGAATGGTACGGCCGTGCCGCTTTTTTTGGCTCGACTTGGCGAAGCACTGCCGTGCCTCCAGAACCGACAATAACAAAGTAAACAAGATAATTCTTATAAAAACAATAAATCCAACGGTTTAAAAATATTTGTTTATTAATTTTAAACCGACACAGAGACAGACCTAAACCAACCGATCTAAAGGTTGTAGAAACTCTCAGTAGTTCAACTCCGGCATCACCATCGCCAAACCTATTTGTTCTTAAAAACAACAGTGTTTAAAGCTATTGTCTTGTGGTTTAAAGGGTGTGGTAAAGGAGACGGTGAAGCAGTTTTTCGAGGCATGGAATGCCTCAGACCTCCTGGGTAGCGGTGCATCTGTGGTCGACTTTAGGTAGAACTCTGTTCTTATCTAGAGTTGATTACAGATGTCCATAGACGGCTGTACGCACTTACCATAACCACTGCATGCTGTTCTATTCTAGAATTACTCTAATATATACTCTAATATAAAAAAAATATAGGTATGCTTCGCTTCGGGTTTACGCGTCTGTAAGCTGTT